>CM071841.1:1630672-2965255 GCA_036507285.1 Trichosanthes cucumerina
AAAATTTTAAAGTTAGTAATTGACACCTAATTTGATTAAAAAAAAAAAAATAAAAGGTTCAAGATCACAAGACTCTACTTTATGCCTCTAACCCAATTTACTATGCGCTTAAACCCTAAAAGTCCATTTTAAGCATACACAACAACCAAGTCTTGAGGCGTTCATTATTACGTGATAAAATAGTGTGGATTGTAGAATTTTTATGGAGATTAGTTCATTTTTTGAATAAAAAAAATTCATACGACTTTTCGAACAAATACATTTACCTCCTATTAGTTACTGTGTTTATGTTTAAAATTTATTTTCTATTTATTCTTTCAATGGAAAAAGTGAAGACCCTTAAGAACATTATGTACAAATGAAGTGAGAAGTGCTTTTAATAATCGTTTTGGTGGTCATAGTGCTCTCCTAAGTTTCCTGATATTTTACAATTGATAAATTCAACCCTATTTTAGAGATTAAACAACCTCTTTAAATTATTTCCCTATTTATTCTTTTATTGGAAAAAGTGAAGAACCTTCGGAATAAAATGTATAAATGAAGTGAGATTAAATTTTAATAATGATTTTTGGTGGTTTTAGTTACCTCTGGAAATTCTCGAATATTTTTCGGTAGATAACGTCAACCCTATTTTTAGAGATTAAATAACCTTATAATATATTTTTAAAATTTTTAGTTACTAGAAAATATTAGTATTCTTCATCAAAAAATTTTAAAGTTAGTAATTGACACCTAATTTGATTAAATAACCTTATAATACACTTTCATCTATTAACCGAATTCTCTCTCCCTAACCCTTTGATTGGGGAAAAGGAAACTTTACTACATAAGAGTTCAAGGGTAATATCACACGTTATCTCTTTCAAGTTGTACAAATACATTTAGTCCAACAGGTAGAAATTAGTGGCAAGGTTCTTATACACATTCCACAAGTTTGAATACACAAGTGATCATATGATTGTCAATTCGTGCACAAGTTTCTGGAGTCCCTACAGTCAACTCTCTTGTTCTCAAACTAAAACTTTGACTCCTTACTTTTCCTCTTTATACTTGTCTCTATTGAGCTTATTTAGTTTATGGCATCGCTTTTGAAACTTCGCATCATGCCTATCTGCAGTAACACATTAATCGTGTATATCCCTGTGGCTTTCCCCTCAGAGCCATGGTATAAATAAAATCGAAGTATTTCAAGTATTTTGAAAAAGACTAATTTTCATCTCACTATTAACAATCTATTTTTTTTTTCCTTTACATCTCGAGCCCATTTTCAAAACACTTTTGCTCTCTTTACTTTTCCACTCCTTAAATACTATAGTTATGCAATCACTTGAATATGAAGGGACTTTATTCAGGAACCAACAAAGTCGAACACTCCAAAGTGGTACGTTTACTAAATCTCATACCTTTCTATCCAATTGATCCAGCATGTATGAATGAGACTACTAACCTCTTACCGAACACATTCTAACTTTGTACTTCTCATGAGTAGTCTTAACTTTTATTTTTGAAAGCTATACTTAAGTAATCTAGTTGCTTAGCAACCCTTAACGCTCTAGTCTCTTAAGTCTTACTCTTTACTCCCTTGGTCAAAGCGGACCTTTTAATAATTCTCGACACGTGTTTTATGGCTATAAGACTTCATTTTTTAGCGTAAACATTCTTAACTAAAACATTTTCCTTTCTATCATCAATAGTAGGGTCACATGTGTTCTCATTCCTTTCTACAGAAGATCACGTCAACTCTATGACATATACGCATATGGATTCACATATAAACATTTCATTTATGCATTTCCCTTTTCATAGACATATAGTTTAGCTCATACATTCTCATTCTTTCTTAGTTTGGAAATTCATCAAACTCGATTTTCATATAAAATATTTTCTCATAGAATACTAAATTCTCTTTTCATGAACAAATAAGACTTTTAGTTCAAGGCATACTGGCGGTGATCTGGAGTTGCTACTTAGCCATGGGATACTTGTTGCTTACTCTGTGTGGCGAGTCTACAAGACCTATAACCTTGGGCTCGATACCAACCGTAACGCCCTACTTTTCTATGACTAAACTCTTAGGGACATTACAACTCATGCATGCATTCGAGGCCTTAACTGGGCTTAAAACAAATAGAAGTTGATAAATAAAAATCAATTTAATTTGGGATCCCATAGAAATACAAAACGTTTACAAGAAACATAATTAAGTTCGGCCTCTAGTTTCAAAACTCTGTACTACATAAGCGGAAGACCATAATCTTTTAAAATTCTTTCTAAATCATGGATGCGGAATTCATGACTTGGTTCCCATGGCTTCTGTAGCGCCTCCATGCCACTCGCTTGGTATGCTCTCGTCTCTACCTGAAAACATTTTAAAACAAAGAAAGACACAACAAAGGTAGAGGGATGAGTATTATAAAATACCCAGTAAGTGGGGTCGGGATATGCATACACATACAATCATGATCTTTAAACTCATTCGTAACATACATGGATGGGACCTAAAACTTTCTAGTATTGTCAGGTCTTTAATCCATGACTGCTTATTTAATTGTCAGGCCTTTAATCCATGACTGCTTATTTAGTTGCCAGGTCTTTAATCCATGGCTGCTCATTTAATTGTCAGGTCTTTAATCCATGACTGTTCATTTAGTTGCCAGGTCTTTAATCCATGGCTGCTCATTTAATTGTCAGGTCTTTAATCCATGACTGTTCATTTAGTTGTCAGGTCTTTAATCCATGACTATTTATTTAATTGCCAGGTCTTTAATCCATGGCTGCTCATTTAATTGTGGGGCCGACTGGTCATCCTGAGTCATTTCATTTCGAGTCCCTCACAGACCACTCGCACTTTGACCCATAGGTCTCTATTGCATGTTTGACCATGCACACAACGATCTCAGGATAACCAATGTCCTCACTATTCGCTAATTCATTTCGTGGCATACAAAACATGCATGAGGTCCCATCAGTCACATAATAATAGAGTACATATCACAAACATCATCATCAGTATATCAGTCATACTTTCTCATGGACAGTTTGAAGATCATACTTTTGTAAGAAACATGAAACATTCTCATACAAACTACTGTCCTATTCTCACATGAAATAATGGAATACTTATACATAACATACGAGAATACTTTCACATAAAACAATGGTTCATTTCCACATGATACATCGAAGTATTTGCACATAAAATATCACGTATTCTCACATTAATATCTGTGTATTTTCATATGAAAAATATAAACTATTTCGCATGAAATCATGAAAATCATTTTCATTTACTCCCATTAAAAGTTCGGCACAAGGTCCCTTACTAAACCTTTTGAAAATCATTCACTCGAGATTCTCGAGAAACCCTTTGAAATATTCGTTTCTAAATTCAAGCCCTAAGCATGAGTTTTGGAAATTCACCTTTTGAAATAAATCCTCAATTTTCATCCTTTAAAACAAATACATATTTCAGGAAATCGTATTCACTTCCCTTTTTAAGATCGTTTGTAGAAAATCCCTTACCATAGACTTAGCTCAGATATCCTTTGTTTAAATCTCTCTAACTTGAAATCCATTCGATCGTGTTCAAAACTCGAGCCTCCTAAATCAATTTCATTAGTTCCTTAGATAAAACGCATAATTAAACTTATATTTCAATTTGGCAATAACTAGGTCGATTTACCGCTGCCGGAGGCTTGAAGCGGACTCGGGAAGCGAAACGGAGGCAATTTGCCGATCGAGAGCACGCGGCGCGTGGTGGCGAGCACGCACGCGCAGGGCGGAGCACGCGGCGCGTGGAGGTGGTTCGCCGCGGCGCGTCTCGGGTGTGTAGTATGCCGTTGGAATCCTTGTGGCCCGATCTATTCAAAACCGGTCCTATGACTTTGAAAACCGATCGGAAACTCCCTCAAAAACTCGAACCAAAAAAAACGAACCGCTAGCTTCAAGGACCTGCAAGGAAGAACAGCTTCCGGCGGCCAGATCTGCAGCGATCCAAGACTTCAGTTTCAGATCCGGCGAGGTTGCGTGTGTGGCGGCGAGCTCTGTGCAGCTCGAACCAATCGGCGACGACCACTTTTGGCGTGGGCTTCCCACGGGCTCGATCCAAGGTTTCCATCTCGCGCAGTTGTCGACGCGTCAGCGGCCGGGAGCCGAGCTTCGTCGATCGCCATGTTGCTCGGAGTAGAAGTCGGTCGTTTGGGCAGGTACGACGGCGAACGGCGGTGAAGCTCGGCTGGGAAGAAGTGGTCGGCGGCGTGCAATACGAAGACATCGTCGGAGTTGTGCTGTTGCGATCGGAAGGAGGGTGGGGAGGCTGGCTGTTCGATGAAGAAGACGAAAAGGAGGCTGGGGGTGAAGATCACCCTCGAAAACTGTGTGGACAAGGATTTAACCCTAATCTCTTCATCCAAAATTACCAAAATGCCCTCCTTTTAACTTCTAACTACAACAATGCCCATCTCCTTAACCATAACAACTTAAATGCCATTGAGCTCATTTAGTTTCTTTCAAAAGGCCTCTAATTAACTAAAATTCTCAAATGACATTATATTATCTTGAAAAATTGTAACTTCAAACTCTGATTAATTTAAATTCTAAGGAATTTAGACTAAAACACAAATTTAAAAGATACTTAACGTTCTGGGGTGTTACAATCTTCCCTCCTTAAGAACTTTCGTCCTCGAAAGTTTCTAATCTTGTACAAGTTAGTACTAACTGCTCCTCAAGTATCACACCTTAGTGTAAAATTATTACTCAACGGTCTCATCACTTTAACTTGAGCTCGGTCGCTTCACTGGAGTCTTTCTACTAAGGCCTACATAAGTGAGGCCCTTGACTCGGATTCTAAATTTTGGAAAGTTCCAGATTTAGATTCTAAGATAACCCGGGATATTTAGTTCGTACTTTCTTCTCTAGTACCTTAATCACTCTCTCCTGCCTTGTGAATTTAGAATGGAATTCTTTGCCAAAACGATTCCATTGTTGTTGAGCCTCTAAATCCTCTTTGAGGTTTGCTGCACCAGCTACTAGCATTCATCTCAAGGCACGACTCGATCGTAACATCTGACCATCGTCTCCATAACCTTATCACTTTTTTTTAAGGGATGTGACTTCAAGAATAAAGTTAGCAACTTTGTTCGGTTGATCAAGACTCTTTAGACTATTGGTTAACCTTTCGCTACTCTCCACGACCTTTTAGTAAACGTTGTCGTGGCAATCTCGCTCACATGCTTACTTAATCAACTTTGGGGCTTTCCAATGCAATCAAAACTCGCTGAAAGTTTTAAGTCAAGGTAAGAGTAACCCGAACATAGGTATCCTTTGGTTGTCATGACACATAAAGTGTTCCATGAAACTTGACCAATCTTACTATAAACTTACTCCGAAAATTTCGGCAGCATAACGGCATAACTACGACAAATCCCAAAATTTTTCTCTAACACCTGTTTGATAGAAATGCACTTCTAAAATCAGACAACCAACCAGTCACACCTCAAAACTTCATTTCAAGATTTACTCAGAGTTCATAACACACTATACACAGAAATGTTGAACAACCAGAAATGAGTGAAACCGAATTTCTTTAATCGTAAACAATGATTCTTCAAAGACAAAATAATCTGTCAATCAGATAGCGACATCAACTTTAAGACAAACTTTTAAAAGAGTGTAATGAAATCCTCTTGACTTACTTTACTTTAAAGTCTAAATAATTAAAGGTTATCGCAGTAAGTGACAAAATTTTCGTTGCAAATCCTAGGAATTAGAATGAACCCTTTTAAAGTAAGTTATTCAAGTTACAACTCGTACTCTATCGCTTTTAATCTTTCCTCAGCCTATGGCACAATGCAACAGTCATTCATGTCACTCCTCTTTAAAATACCCAACCAACAACGACTTCGATACTAAGTGATCTCGCGGACATGAATCTAGTCTTTTAAGGCTCGTTCTCCCATTACCTTCCGACTCCTTAAATATCACGTTCAGGTGATCACTCGAATATAATGCAACTTTCTTAACACTAATGGGGTTGGATACCTTACAAGGCATCCACTACATTTCTTAACTTTTCCGACTTTTTTGTCATGAAACCCTAACGTTCAAACCTTGAATACGAATACTTTAATTAACACCTCTAGACTTTGAACTTTTCAAGAATTACAATATTCCTTTGCTAATGTTCTACTCGCGAACTCAGTTGTTCAAGGTTTCTTGAAAGACTTTCGCCTCGTAATGTCTACCCTTTCCTCCCTTTTGTCTAAACTACTCCTTTTTGATAACGCGCAAGTGAGTCTTATCTTGACAAAATTTCCTTTAAGCCTAGCATCCTGAACTCGGACATTTCCTTTCTAATATCACACACCTGAGGTCACATACTCGTCTTTTCTTAGCTTAACAAACTTCATTATGCTCATCCTTTGAAGTTTACTTGAGCACTTAACTCCTTAGTGCCCTTTCGACTACTTGCATATCTCAGGACTTACTCTTCCCTCCTTATGCCTAAAGTCATCCTTCCGAATTGTCATTTCTGCCCTTTCTTAGGCTTGATTTAACTGGAACGTCTCCGACAACTTTATCCCAACAATGATTTACCTTTTTCTTGAGCACTAAATCCATCAAGCCTATAAACATTAGGGGCACTTAAGTCAAATCTCTATAATCTTCATGATGTGGTTTGAAAGTTGTCTCGGGATATCTAATCCCTGGTTCATGACGGCGCTAATTTGACTCCAAAATCATCTTAAGGAACACTATGCTCCTCGTACTGGTGGAATAGGTCGTTCTTTCAAGAACGAAGAGATTCATTCTTTGCCGCAACTGTCTTCCACTTCTCATCCCTCATGCACGAGCATAAGGATACACCTTTCTTCTTTACGCACCTCCCCCTAATGTTCCTTATGGCGACAAACTACTATTAACTCTCATACAGAAGGTTATGTACCTATGACTTGAGTTCTTTCACTTTACAGGAGCACTCTGTAAGGAGTACTAGAAATTATCGTTATTCTCTACTTTTAATTCCATACTTAAGTCTGTCTCTTGTGTTAGGGGTAACTTTAAAGATAAAACCTTCCTTATCTAATACTAACGCATTGATCCTCGTGTTTACTCTCCTTAAACTTGGCCTTCTTCTTTTAGTAAGATTAAGGACTTTCACAACTATTTGTACTTGTTTGGTTATAATGTCAAATTCACTAAAACCTCTCTTAAGAAACTATCAACCTAGCCTTTACTAAAGGAACCTTATAGTTTCATGTTTCTAATGGTCGCTCGACCACTACCACTATACACTTTACTAATTGAAAGAAGTTCCTCAGCTTGACTGCTACATAGCGAAGAAGAGATTCAAAGCACTTTCATCTATTAACCGAATTCTCTCTCCCTAACCCTTTGATTGGGGAAAAGGAAACTTTACTACATAAGAGTTCAAGGGTAATATCACACGTTATCTCTTTCAAGTTGTACAAATACATTTAGTCCAACAGGTAGAAATTAGTGGCAAGGTTCTTATACACATTCCACAAGTTTGAATACACAAGTGATCATATGATTGTCAATTCGTGCACAAGTTTCTGGAGTCCCTACAGTCAACTCTCTTGTTCTCAAACTAAAACTTTGACTCCTTACTTTTCCTCTTTATACTTGTCTCTATTGAGCTTATTTAGTTTATGGCATCGCTTTTGAAACTTCGCATCATGCCTATCTGCAGTAACACATTAATCGTGTATATCCCTGTGGCTTTCCCCTCAGAGCCATGGTATAAATAAAATCGAAGTATTTCAAGTATTTTGAAAAAGACTAATTTTCATCTCACTATTAACAATCTATTTTTTTTTTTCCTTTACATCTAGAGCCCATTTTCAAAACACTTTTGCTCTCTTTACTTTTCCACTCCTTAAATACTATAGTTATGCAATCACTTGAATATGAAGGGACTTTATTCAGGAACCAACAAAGTCGAACACTCCAAAGTGGTACGTTTACTAAATCTCATACCTTTCTATCCAATTGATCCAGCATGTATGAATGAGACTACTAACCTCTTACCGAACACATTCTAACTTTGTACTTCTCATGAGTAGTCTTAACTTTTATTTTTGAAAGCTATACTTAAGTAATCTAGTTGCTTAGCAACCCTTAACGCTCTAGTCTCTTAAGTCTTACTCTTTACTCCCTTGGTCAAAGCGGACCTTTTAATAATTCTCGACACGTGTTTTATGGCTATAAGACTTCATTTTTTAGCGTAAACATTCTTAACTAAAACATTTTCCTTTCTATCATCAATAGTAGGGGTCACATGTGTTCTCATTCCTTTCGGCGTAAGATCACGTCAACTCTATGACATATACGCATATGGATTCACATATAAACATTTCATTTATGCATTTCCCTTTTCATAGACATATAGTTTAGCTCATACATTCTCATTCTTTCTTAGTTTGGAAATTCATCAAACTCGATTTTCATATAAAATATTTTCTCATAGAATACTAAATTCTCTTTTCATGAACAAATAAAACTTTTAGTTCGAAGGCATACCTGGCGGTGACTGGAGTTGCTACTTAGCCATGGGATACTTGTTGCTTACTCTGTAAGCGAGTCTACAAGACCTATAACCTTGGGCTCTGATACCAACTGTAACGCCCCTACTTTTCTATGACTAAACTCTTAGGGACATTACAACTCATGCATGCATTCGAGGCCTTAACTGGGCTTAAAACAAATAGAAGTTGATAAATAAAAATCAATTTAATTTGGGATCCCATAGAAATACAAAACGTTTACAAGAAACATAATTAAGTTCGGCCTCTAGTTTCAAAACTCTGTACTACATAAGCGGAAGACCATAATCTTTTAAAATTCTTTCTAAATCATGGATGCGGAATTCATGACTTGGTTCCCATGGCTTCTGTAGCGCCTCCATGCCACTCGCTTGGTATGCTCTCGCCTCTACACAAAACATTTTAAAACAAAGAAAGACACAACAAAGGTAGAGGGATGAGTATTATAAAATACCCAGTAAGTGGGGTCGGGATATGCATACACATACAATCATGATCTTTAAACTCATTCGTAACATACATGGATGGGACCTAAAACTTTCTAGTATTGTCAGGTCTTTAATCCATGACTGCTTATTTAATTGTCAGGCCTTTAATCCATGACTGCTTATTTAGTTGCCAGGTCTTTAATCCATGGCTGCTCATTTAATTGTCAGGTCTTTAATCCATGACTGTTCATTTAGTTGCCAGGTCTTTAATCCATGGCTGCTCATTTAATTGTCAGGTCTTTAATCCATGACTGTTCATTTAGTTGTCAGGTCTTTAATCCATGACTATTTATTTAATTGCCAGGTCTTTAATCCATGGCTGCTCATTTAATTGTGGGGCCGACTGGTCATCCTGAGTCATTTCATTTCGAGTCCCTCACAGACCCCTGTACTTTGACCCATAGGTCTCTATTGCATGTTTGACCATGCACACAACGATCTCAGGATAACCAATGTCCTCACTATTCGCTAATTCATTTCGTGGCATACAAAACATGCATGAGGTCCCATCAGTCACATAATAATAGAGTACATATCACAAACATCATCATCAGTATATCAGTCATACTTTCTCATGGGCGGTTTGAAGATCATACTTTTGTAAGAAACATGAAACATTCTCATACAAACTCATCATCCTATTCTCACATGAAATAATGGAATACTTATACATAACATACGAGAATACATTCACATAAAACAATGGTTCATTTCCACATGATACATCGAAGTATTTGCACATAAAATATCACGTATTCTCACATTAATATCTGTGTATTTTCATATGAAAAATATAAACTATTTCGCATGAAATCATGAAAATCATTTTCATTTACTCCCATTAAAAGTTCGGCACAAGGTCCCTTACTAAACCTTTTGAAAATCATTCACTCGAGATTCTCGAGAAACCCTTTGAAATATTCGTTTCTAAATTCAAGCCCTAAGCATGAGTTTTGGAAATTCACCTTTTGAAATAAATCCTCAATTTTCATCCTTTAAAACAAATACATATTTCAGGAAATCGTATTCACTTCCCTTTTTAAGATCGTTTGTAGAAAATCCCTTACCATAGACTTAGCTCCGAGATATCCTTTGTTTAAATCTCTGACTCGGAAATCCATTCGATCGTGTTCAAAACTCGAGCCTCCTAAATCAATTTCATTAGTTCCTTAGATAAAACGCATAATTAAACTTATATTTCAATTTGGCAATAACTAGGTCGATTTACCGCTGCCGGAGGCTTGAAGCGGACTCGGGAAGCGAAACGGAGGCAATTTGCCAGATCAGGAGCACGGCGGCGCGTGGCCGGAGCACGGCGGCGCGTGGCCGGAGCACGGCGGCGCGTGGAGGTGGTTCGGCGGCGCGTCTCGGGGTGTGTAGTATGCCGTTGGAATCCTTGTGGCCCGATCTATTCAAAACCGGTCCTATGACTTTGAAAACCGATCGGAAACTCCCTCAAAAACTCGAACCAAAAAAAACGAACCGCTAGCTTCAAGGACCTGCAAGGAAGAACGACTTTTCCGGCGCCGGATCTGCAGCTGATCCAAGACTTCGCCAGATCCGGCGAGGTTGCGTGTGTGGCGGAGAGCTCTGCATGCGGCTTTCGAACCAATCGGCGACGACCCACCATGCGGCGCGTGGGCTTCCCGACGGCTCGATCCAAGGTTTCCATCTGCGGCGGGTTGTCGACGCTCTAGCGGTGGAGCCGAGCTTCGTCGATCGCTTTGTTGCTCGGAGTAGAAGTCGGTCGTTTGGGCAGTACGACGCGCGAGCGGCGGTGAAGCTCTACCGGGAAGAAGTGGTCGGCGCGCAAATACGAAGACATCGTCGGAGTTGTCTTTATTCTTGATCGGAAGGAGGGGGGGAGGTGGTGCTCGATGAAGAAGACGAAAAGAGGTCAGTGAAGATCACCCTCGAAAACCGTGTGGACAAGGATTTAACCCTAATCTCTTCATCCAAAATTACCAAAATGCCCTCCTTTTAACTTCTAACTACAACAATGCCCATCTCCTTAACCATAACAACTTAAATGCCATTGAGCTCATTTAGTTTCTTTCAAAAGGCCTCTAATTAACTAAAATTCTCAAATGACATTATATTATCTTGAAAAATTGTAACTTCAAACTCTGATTAATTTAAATTCTAAGGAATTTAGACTAAAACACAAATTTAAAAGATACTTAACGCTACGGGTGTTACAATCTTCCTCTCCTTAAGAACTTTCGTCCTCGAAAGTTTCTAATCTTGTACAAGTTAGTACTAATCGCTTGCTCTCAAGTATCACACCTTAGTGTAAAATTATTACTCAACGGTCTCATCACTTTAACTTGAGCTCGGTCGCTTCACTGGAGTCTTTCTACTAAGGCCTACATAAGTGAGGCCCTTGACTTGGATTCTAAATTTTGGAAAGTTCCAGATTTAGATTCTAAGATAACCCGGATATTTAGTTCAGTACTTTCTTCTCTAAAGACCCTTAAGAACATTATGTACAAATGAAGTGAGAAGTGCTTTTAATAATCGCTTTCTGTGGTCATAGTGCTCTCCGGAAGTTTCCGGATATTTTACAATTGATAAATTCAACCCTATTTTTAGAGATTAAACAACCTCTTTAAATTATTTTCCTATTTATTCTTTTATTGGAAAAAGTGAAGAACCTTCAGAATAAAATGTATAAATCAAGTGAGATTAAATTTTAATAATGATTTTTGGTGGTTTTAGTTACCTCTGAAAGTTCTCGAATATTTTTCTGTGAGATAACGCCAACCCTATTTTTAGAGATTAAATAACCTTATAATATATTTTTTAAAATTTTTAGTTACTAGAAAATATTAGTATTCTTCATCAAAAAATTTTAAAGTTAGTAATTGACACCTAATTTGATTAAAAAAAAAAAAAAAAAGCTTCAAGATCACAAGACTCTACTTTATGCCTCTAACCCAATTTACTATGCGCTTAAACCCTAAAAAGTCCATTTTAAGCAGACAACAACCAAGTCTTGAGACGTTCATTATTACGTGATAAAATAGTGTGGATTGAGAATTTTTATGGAGATTAGTTCATTTTTGAATAAAAAAAATTCATACGACTTTTCGAACAAATACATTTACCTCCTATTAGTTACTGTGTTTATGTTTAAAATTTATTTTCTATTTATTCTTTCAATGGAAAAAGTGAAGACCCTTAAGAACATTATGTACAAATGAAGTGAGAAGTGCTTTTAATAATCGTTTTCGGTGGTCATAGTGCTCTCCGGATGTTTCCGGATATTTTACAATTGATAAATTCAACCCTATTTTTAGAGATTAAACAACCTCTTTAAATTATTTCCCTATTTATTCTTTTTTATTGGAAAAAGTGAAGAACCTTCTGAATAAAATGTATAAATCAAGTGAGATTAAATTTTAATAATGATTTTTGGTGGTTTTAGTTACCTCCTGAAGTTCTCTAATATTTTTCTGAGATAACGCCAACCCTATTTTTAGAGATTAAATAACCTTATAATATATTTTTTAAAATTTTTAGTTACTAGAAAATATTAGTATTCTTCATCAAAAATTTTAAAGTTAGTAATTGACACCTAATTTGATTAAAAAAAAAAAAAAAAGCTTCAAGATCACAAGACTCTACTTTATGCCTCTAACCCAATTTACTATGCGCTTAAACCCTAAAAAGTCCATTTTAAGCAGCATAACAACCAAGTCTTGAGACGCTCATTATTACGTGATAAAATAGTGTGGATTGTAGAATTTTTATGGAGATTAGTTCATTTTTTGAATAAAAAAATTCATACGACTTTTCTTTCTAACAAATACATTTACCTCCTATTAGTTATCGTGTTTTTATGTTTAAAATTTATTTTCTATTTATTCTTTCAATGGAAAAAGTGAAGACCCTTAAGAACATTATGTACAAATGAAGTGAGAAGTGCTTTTAATAATCGCTTTCTGGTGGTCATAGTGCTCTCCTGATGTTTCCTGATATTTTACAATTGATAAATTCAACCCTATTTTTAGAGATTAAACAACCTCTTTAAATTATTTCCTATTTATTCTTTTATTGGGAAAAGTGAAGAAGAACCTTCAGAATAAAATGTATAAATGAAGTGAGATTAAATTTTAATAATGATTTTTGGTGGTTTTAGTTACCTCCTGAAAGTTCTCGAATATTTTTCGGTAGATAACGTCAACCCTATTTTTAGAGATTAAATAACCTTATAATATATTTTTTAAAATTTTTAGTTACTAGAAAATATTAGTATTCTTCATCAAAAAATTTTAAAGTTAGTAATTGACACCTAATTTGATTAAAAAAAAAAAAGCTTCAAGATCACAAGACTCTACTTTATGCCTCTAACCCAATTTACTATGCGCTTAAACCCTAAAAAGTCCATTTTAAGCAGACAACAACCAAGTCTTGAGACGTTCATTATTACGTGATAAAATAGTGTGGATTGTAGAATTTTTATGGAGATTAGTTCATTTTTTGAATAAAAAAAATTCATACGACTTTTCGAACAAATACATTTACCTCCTATTAGTTACTGTGTTTATGTTTAAAATTTATTTTCTATTTATTCTTTCAATGGAAAAAGTGAAGACCCTTAAGAACATTATGTACAAATGAAGTGAGAAGTGCTTTTAATAATCGTTTTCGGTGGTCATAGTGCTCTCCGGAAGTTTCCGGATATTTTACAATTGATAAATTCAACCCTATTTTTAGAGATTAAACAACCTCTTTAAATTATTTCCCTATTTATTCTTTTATTGGAAAAAGTGAAGAACCTTCTTCTAATAAAATGTATAAATCAAGTGAGATTAAATTTTAATAATGATTTTTGGTGGTTTTAGTTACCTCTGGAAGTTCTCGAATATTTTTCGGTAGATAACGTCAACCCTATTTTTAGAGATTAAATAACCTTATAATATATTTTTTAAAATTTTTAGTTACTAGAAAATATTAGTATTCTTCATCAAAAAATTTTAAAGTTAGTAATTGACACCTAATTTGATTAAAAAAAAAAAAAAAGCTTCAAGATCACAAGACTCTACTTTATGCCTCTAACCCAATTTACTATGCGCTTAAACCCTAAAAAGTCCATTTTAAGCAGACAACAACCAAGTCTTGAGACGTTCATTATTACGTGATAAAATAGTGTGGATTGTAGAATTTTTATGGAGATTAGTTCATTTTTTGAATAAAAAAAAATTCATACGACTTTTTTCAACAAATACATTTACCTCCTATTAGTTACTGTGTTTATGTTTAAAATTTATTTTCTATTTATTCTTTCAATGGAAAAAGTGAAGACCCTTAAGAACATTATGTACAAATGAAGTGAGAAGTGCTTTTAATAATCGTTTTCGGTGGTCATAGTGCTCTCCAGAAGTTTCCGGATATTTTACAATTGATAAATTCAACCCTATTTTTAGAGATTAAACAACCTCTTTAAATTATTTCCTATTTATTCTTTTTTTTATTGGAAAAAGTGAAGAACCTTCAGAATAAAATGTATAAATCAAGTGAGATTAAATTTTAATAATGATTTTTGGTGGTTTTAGTTACCTCTGAAGTTCTCGAATATATTTTTCTGTAGATAACGCCAACCCTATTTTTAGAGATTAAATAACCTTATAATATATTTTTTAAAATTTTTAGTTACTAGAAAATATTAGTATTCTTCATCAAAAATTTTAAAGTTAGTAATTGACACCTAATTTGATTAAAAAAAAAAAAAAAAGCTTCAAGATCACAAGACTCTACTTTATGCCTCTAACCCAATTTACTATGCGCTTAAACCCTAAAAAGTCCATTTTAAGCATAACAACCAAGTCTTGAGACGCTCATTATTACGTGATAAAATAGTGTGGATTGTAGAATTTTTATGGAGATTAGTTCATTTTTTGAATAAAAAAATTCATACGACTTTTCTAACAAATACATTTACCTCCTATTAGTTAATCGTGTTTATGTTTTAAAATTTATTTTCTATTTATTCTTTCAATGGAAAAAGTGAAGACCCTTAAGAACATTATGTACAAATGAAGTGAGAAGTGCTTTTAATAATCGCTTTCTGGGTCATAGTGCTCTCCTGATGTTTCCTGATATTTTACAATTGATAAATTCAACCCTATTTTTAGAGATTAAACAACCTCTTTAAATTATTTCCTATTTATTCTTTTTATTGGAAAAAGTGAAGAACCTTCAGAATAAAATGTATAAATCAAGTGAGATTAAATTTTAATAATGATTTTTGGTGGTTTTAGTTACCTCCGAAGTTCTCGAATATTTTTCTGAGATAACGCCAACCCTATTTTTAGAGATTAAATAACCTTATAATATATTTTTTAAAATTTTTAGTTACTAGAAAATATTAGTATTCTTCATCAAAAAATTTTAAAGTTAGTAATTGACACCTAATTTGATTAAAAAAAAAAATAAAAGCTTCAAGATCACAAGACTCTACTTTATGCCTCTAACCCAATTTACTATGCGCTTAAACCCTAAAAAGTCCATTTTAAGCAGCATAACAACCAAGTCTTGAGACGCTCATTATTACGTGATAAAATAGTGTGGATTGTAGAATTTTTATGGAGATTAGTTCATTTTTTGAATAAAAAAATTCATACGACTTTTCAACAAATACATTTACCTCCTATTAGTTATCATGTTTATGTTTAAAATTTATTTTCTATTTATTCTTTCAATGGAAAAAGTGAAGACCCTTAAGAACATTATGTACAAATGAAGTGAGAAGTGCTTTTAATAATCGTTTTCGGTGGTCATAGTGCTCTCCGGATGTTTCCGGATATTTTACAATTGATAAATTCAACCCTATTTTTAGAGATTAAACAACCTCTTTAAATTATTTCCCTATTTATTCTTTTATTGGAAAAAGTGAAGAACCTTCAGAATAAAATGTATAAATGAAGTGAGATTAAATTTTAATAATGATTTTTGTGGTTTTAGTTACCTCCGAAGTTCTCGAATATTTTTCTGAGATAACGCTAACCCTATTTTTAGAGATTAAATAACCTTATAATATATTTTTTAAAATTTTTAGTTACTAGAAAATATTAGTATTCTTCATCAAAAATTTTAAAGTTAGTAATTGACACCTAATTTGATTAAAAAAAAAAAGCTTCAAGATCACAAGACTCTACTTTATGCCTCTAACCCAATTTACTATGCGCTTAAACCCTAAAAAGTCCATTTTAAGCATAACAACCAAGTCTTGAGACGCTCATTATTACGTGATAAAATAGTGTGGATTGTAGAATTTTTATGGAGATTAGTTCATTTTTTGAATAAAAAAATTCATACGACTTTTTCTAACAAATACATTTACCTCCTATTAGTTATCGTGTTTTATGTTTAAAATTTATTTTCTATTTATTCTTTCAATGGAAAAAGTGAAGACCCTTAAGAACATTATGTACAAATGAAGTGAGAAGTGCTTTTAATAATCGCTTTTGTGGTCATAGTGCTCTCCGGAAGTTTCCGGATATTTTACAATTGATAAATTCAACCCTATTTTTAGAGATTAAACAACCTCTTTAAATTATTTCCTATTTATTCTTTTATTGGAAAAAGTGAAGAACCTTCAGAATAAAATGTATAAATCAAGTGAGATTAAATTTTAATAATGATTTTTGGTGGTTTTAGTTACCTCTCTCTGAAGTTCTCGAATATTTTTCTAGAGATAACGCCAACCCTATTTTTAGAGATTAAATAACCTTATAATATATTTTTTAAAATTTTTAGTTACTAGAAAATATTAGTATTCTTCATCAAAAAATTTTAAAGTTAGTAATTGACACCTAATTTGATTAAAAAAAAAAAAAAAGCTTCAAGATCACAAGACTCTACTTTATGCCTCTAACCCAATTTACTATGCGCTTAAACCCTAAAAAGTTCATTTTAAGCAGATAAACAACCAAGTCTTGAGACGCTCATTATTACGTGATAAAATAGTGTGGATTGTAGAATTTTTATGGAGATTAGTTCATTTTTTGAATAAAAAAAATTCATACGACTTTTCGAACAAATACATTTACCTCCTATTAGTTATTGTGTTTATGTTTAAAATTTATTTTCTATTTATTCTTTCAATGGAAAAAGTGAAGACCCTTAAGAACATTATGTACAAATGAAGTGAGAAGTGCTTTTATAATCGCTTTCTGGTCATAGTGCTCTCCTGATGTTTCCTGATATTTTACAATTGATAAATTCAACCCTATTTTTAGAGATTAAACAACCTCTTTAAATTATTTCCTATTTATTCTTTTTATTGGAAAAAGTGTGAAGAACCTTCAGAATAAAATGTATAAATCAAGTGAGATTAAATTTTAATAATGATTTTTGGTGGTTTTAGTTACCTCTCGAAGTTCTCGAATATTTTTCTGTGAGATAACGCCAACCCTATTTTTAGAGATTAAATAACCTTATAATATATTTTTTAAAATTTTTAGTTACTAGAAAATATTAGTATTCTTCATCAAAAATTTTAAAGTTAGTAATTGACACCTAATTTGATTAAAAAAAAAAAAAGCTTCAAGATCACAAGACTCTACTTTATGCCTCTAACCCAATTTACTATGCGCTTAAACCCTAAAAAGTCCATTTTAAGCAGATAACAACCAAGTCTTGAGACGCTCATTATTACGTGATAAAATAGTGTGGATTGTAGAATTTTTATGGAGATTAGTTCATTTTTTGAATAAAAAAATTCATACGACTTTTCTAACAAATACATTTACCTCCTATTAGTTATCGTGTTTATGTTTAAAATTTATTTTCTATTTATTCTTTCAATGGAAAAAGTGAAGACCCTTAAGAACATTATGTACAAATGAAGTGAGAAGTGCTTTTAATAATCGCTTTGTGGTCATAGTGCTCTCCTGATGTTTCCTGATATTTTACAATTGATAAATTCAACCCTATTTTTAGAGATTAAACAACCTCTTTAAATTATTTCCTATTTATTCTTTTTATTGGAAAAAGTGAAGAACCTTCAGAATAAAATGTATAAATCAAGTGAGATTAAATTTTAATAATGATTTTTGGTGGTTTTAGTTACCTCTCGAAGTTCTCGAATATTTTTCTAGAGATAACGCTAACCCTATTTTTAGAGATTAAATAACCTTATAATATATTTTTTAAAATTTTTAGTTACTAGAAAATATTAGTATTCTTCATCAAAAATTTTTAAGTTAGTAATTGACACCTAATTTGATTAAAAAAAAAAAAAAGCTTCAAGATCACAAGACTCTACTTTATGCCTCTAACCCAATTTACTATGCGCTTAAACCCTAAAAAGTCCATTTTAAGCAGCATAACAACCAAGTCTTGAGACGCTCATTATTACGTGATAAAATAGTGTGGATTGTAGAATTTTTATGGAGATTAGTTCATTTTTTGAATAAAAAAATTCATACGACTTTTCTAACAAATACATTTACCTCCTATTAGTTATCATGTGTTTATGTTTAAAATTTATTTTCTATTTATTCTTTCAATGGAAAAAGTGAAGACCCTTAAGAACATTATGTACAAATGAAGTGAGAAGTGTTTTTAATAATCGCTTTCGTGGTCATAGTGCTCTCCTGATGTTTCCTGATATTTTACAATTGATAAATTCAACCCTATTTTTAGAGATTAAACAACCTCTTTAAATTATTTCCTATTTATTCTTTTTATTGGAAAAAGTGAAGAACCTTCAGAATAAAATGTATAAATCAAGTGAGATTAAATTTTAATAATGATTTTTGGTGGTTTTAGTTACCTCTCGAAGTTCTCGAATATTTTTCTGTGAGATAACGCCAACCCTATTTTTAGAGATTAAATAACCTTATAATATATTTTTTAAAATTTTTAGTTACTAGAAAATATTAGTATTCTTCATCAAAAAATTTAAAGTTAGTAATTGACACCTAATTTGATTAAAAAAAAAAAAGCTTCAAGATCACAAGACTCTACTTTATGCCTCTAACCCAATTTACTATGCGCTTAAACCCTAAAAAGTCCATTTTAAGCATATAACAACCAAGTCTTGAGACGCTCATTTATTACGTGATAAAATAGTGTGGATTGTAGAATTTTTATGGAGATTAGTTCATTTTTTGAATAAAAAAAATTCATACGACTTTTCGAACAAATACATTTACCTCCTATTAGTTACTGTGTTTATGTTTAAAATTTATTTTCTATTTATTCTTTCAATGGAAAAAGTGAAGACCCTTAAGAACATTATGTACAAATGAAGTGAGAAGTGCTTTTAATAATCGTTTTCGGTGGTCATAGTGCTCTCCGGAAGTTTCCGGATATTTTACAATTGATAAATTCAACCCTATTTTTAGAGATTAAACAACCTCTTTAAATTATTTCCTATTTATTCTTTTTATTGGAAAAAGTGAAGAACCTTCAGAATAAAATGTATAAATCAAGTGAGATTAAATTTTAATAATGATTTTTGGTGGTTTTAGTTACCTCTGAAGTTCTCGAATATTTTTCTAGAGATAACGCCAACCCTATTTTTAGAGATTAAATAACCTTATAATATATATTTTTTTAAAATTTTTAGTTACTAGAAAATATTAGTATTCTTCATCAAAAAATTTTAAAGTTAGTAATTGACACCTAATTTGATTAAAAAAAAAAAAAGCTTCAAGATCACAAGACTCTACTTTATGCCTCTAACCCAATTTACTATGCGCTTAAACCCTAAAAAGTCCATTTTAAGCATAAACAACCAAGTCTTGAGACGCTCATTATTACGTGATAAAATAGTGTGGATTGTAGAATTTTTATGGAGATTAGTTCATTTTTTGAATAAAAAAATTCATACGACTTTTCAAACAAATACATTTACCTCCTATTAGTTATCATGTTTATGTTTAAAATTTATTTTCTATTTATTCTTTCAATGGAAAAAGTGAAGACCCTTAAGAACATTATGTACAAATGAAGTGAGAAGTGCTTTTAATAATCGCTTTGGTCATAGTGCTCTCCTGATGTTTCCTGATATTTTACAATTGATAAATTCAACCCTATTTTTAGAGATTAAACAACCTCTTTAAATTATTTCCTATTTATTCTTTTTATTGGAAAAAGTGAAGAACCTTCAGAATAAAATGTATAAATCAAGTGAGATTAAATTTTAATAATGATTTTTGGTGGTTTTAGTTACCTCTGAAGTTCTCTAATATTTTTCTTTGAGATAACGCCAACCCTATTTTTAGAGATTAAATAACCTTATAATATATTTTTTTAAAAATTTTAGTTACTAGAAAATATTAGTATTCTTCATCAAAAAATTTTAAAGTTAGTAATTGACACCTAATTTGATTAAAAAAAAAAAAAAGCTTCAAGATCACAAGACTCTACTTTATGCCTCTAACCCAATTTACTATGCGCTTAAACCCTAAAAAGTTCATTTTAAGCATAACAACCAAGTCTTGAGACGCTCATTATTACGTGATAAAATAGTGTGGATTGTAGAATTTTTATGGAGATTAGTTCATTTTTTTTAATAAAAAAATTCATACGACTTTTCAACAAATACATTTACCTCCTATTAGTTACTGTGTTTATGTTTAAAATTTATTTTCTATTTATTCTTTCAATGGAAAAAGTGAAGACCCTTAAGAACATTATGTACAAATGAAGTGAGAAGTGCTTTTAATAATCGTTTTCGGTGGTCATAGTGCTCTCCGGAAGTTTCCGGATATTTTACAATTGATAAATTCAACCCTATTTTTAGAGATTAAACAACCTCTTTAAATTATTTCCTATTTATTCTTTTTATTGGAAAAAGTGAAGAACCTTCAGAATAAAATGTATAAATCAAGTGAGATTAAATTTTAATAATGATTTTTGGTGGTTTTAGTTACCTCTGAAGTTCTCGAATATTTTTCTGAGATAACGCCAACCCTATTTTTAGAGATTAAATAACCTTATAATATATTTTTTAAAATTTTTAGTTACTAGAAAATATTAGTATTCTTCATCAAAAAATTTAAAAGTTAGTAATTGACACCTAATTTGATTAAAAAAAAAAAAAAAAGCTTCAAGATCACAAGACTCTACTTTATGCCTCTAACCCAATTTACTATGCGCTTAAACCCTAAAAAAGTTCATTTTAAGCGCATAACAACCAAGTTTGAGACGCTCATTATTACGTGATAAAATAGTGTGATTGTAGAATTTTTATTATTATTTTGATAAAAAGTGTGGATTGTAGAATTTTTATGGAGATTAGTTTTAAAATTTTTTTCTAATAAAAAAAAGTTCATACGAACATTATGTACAAATGAAGTTTTTTAATAATCGCTAATATAAATTCAACCCTATTTTTAGAGATTAAACAACCTTTACATTTCCTATTTATTCTTTTATTGGAAAAAGTTATGTATAAATCAAGTTTTAATAATGATTTTTGTGGTTTTAGTTACTGAAGTTCTCAATATTTTTCTATAACGCTAACCCTTTTTTACTTTCTTCAATGGAAAACCTAATGAAGACCTTAAGAACATCTAACCCAATTTACTATGCGCTAAACCCTACATTTTAAGTATAACAAAGTGATAAAATAGTTTAAACATCATTATGTACAAATGAAGTGAGAAGTGCTTTTAATAATCGCTTTCGTGGTCATAGTGCTCTCCTGAAGTTTCCTGATATTTTACAATTGATAAATTCAACCCTATTTTTAGAGATTAAACAACCTCTTTAAATTATTTCCTATTTATTCTTTTATTGGAAAAAGTGAAGAACCTTCAGAATAAAATGTATAAATCAAGTGAGATTAAATTTTAATAATGATTTTTGGTGGTTTTAGTTACCTCTCGAAGTTCTCGAATATTTTTCTGTGAGATAACGCCAACCCTATTTTTAGAGATTAAATAACCTTATAATATATTTTTTAAAATTTTTAGTTACTAGAAAATATTAGTATTCTTCATCAAAAAATTTTAAAGTTAGTAATTGACACCTAATTTGATTAAAAAAAAAAAAGCTTCAAGATCACAAGACTCTACTTTATGCCTCTAACCCAATTTACTATGCGCTTAAACCCTAAAAAGTTCATTTTAAGCAGCATAACAACCAAGTCTTGAGACGCTCATTATTACGTGATAAAATAGTGTGGATTGTAGAATTTTTATGGAGATTAGTTCATTTTTTGAATAAAAAAATTCATACGACTTTTCAACAAATACATTTACCTCCTATTAGTTATCTGTGGTTTATGTTTAAAATTTATTTTCTATTTATTCTTTCAATGGAAAAAGTGAAGACCCTTAAGAACATTATGTACAAATGAAGTGAGAAGTGCTTTTAATAATCGCTTTCGTGGTCATAGTGCTCTCCTGTTTTCCTGATATTTTACAATTGATAAATTCAACCCTATTTTTAGAGATTAAACAACCTCTTTAAATTATTTCCTATTTATTCTTTTATTGGAAAAAGTGAAGAACCTTCAGAATAAAATGTATAAATGAAGTGAGATTAAATTTTAATAATGATTTTTGGTGGTTTTAGTTACCTCTGAAGTTCTCGAATATTTTTCTGAGATAACGCTAACCCTATTTTTAGAGATTAAATAACCTTATAATATATTTTTTAAAATTTTTAGTTACTAGAAAATATTAGTATTCTTCATCAAAAATTTTAAAGTTAGTAATTGACACCTAATTTGATTAAAAAAAAAAAAAGCTTCAAGATCACAAGACTCTACTTTATGCCTCTAACCCAATTTACTATGCGCTTAAACCCTAAAAAGTCCATTTTAAGCAGATAACAACCAAGTCTTGAGACGCTCATTATTACGTGATAAAATAGTGTGGATTGTAGAATTTTTATGGAGATTAGTTCATTTTTTGAATAAAAAAATTCATACGACTTTTCAACAAATACATTTACCTCCTATTAGTTATCTGTGTTTTATGTTTAAAATTTATTTTCTATTTATTCTTTCAATGGAAAAAGTGAAGACCCTTAAGAACATTATGTACAAATGAAGTGAGAAGTGCTTTTAATAATCGCTTTGTGGTCATAGTGCTCTCCTGAAGTTTCCTGATATTTTACAATTGATAAATTCAACCCTATTTTTAGAGATTAAACAACCTCTTTAAATTATTTCCCTATTTATTCTTTTATTGGAAAAAGTGAAGAACCTTCAGAATAAAATGTATAAATCAAGTGAGATTAAATTTTAATAATGATTTTTGGTGGTTTTAGTTACCTCTCCGAAGTTCTCGAATATTTTTCTGAGATAACGCTAACCCTATTTTTAGAGATTAAATAACCTTATAATATATTTTTTAAAATTTTTAGTTACTAGAAAATATTAGTATTCTTCATCAAAAATTTTAAAGTTAGTAATTGACACCTAATTTGATTAAAAAAAAAAAAAAAGCTTCAAGATCACAAGACTCTACTTTATGCCTCTAACCCAATTTACTATGCGCTTAAACCCTAAAAAGTCCATTTTAAGCAGACAACAACCAAGTCTTGAGACGTTCATTATTACGTGATAAAATAGTGTGGATTGTAGAATTTTTATGGAGATTAGTTCATTTTTTGAATAAAAAAATTCATACGACTTTTCTCAACAAATACATTTACCTCCTATTAGTTATCGTGTTTATGTTTAAAATTTATTTTCTATTTATTCTTTCAATGGAAAAAGTGAAGACCCTTAAGAACATTATGTACAAATGAAGTGAGAAGTGCTTTTAATAATCGTTTTCGGTGGTCATAGTGCTCTCCGGAAGTTTCCGGATATTTTACAATTGATAAATTCAACCCTATTTTTAGAGATTAAACAACCTCTTTAAATTATTTCCCTATTTATTCTTTTATTGGAAAAAGTGAAGAACCTTCAGAATAAAATGTATAAATCAAGTGAGATTAAATTTTAATAATGATTTTTGGTGGTTTTAGTTACCTCTCTGAAGTTCTCGAATATTTTTCTGTGAGATAACGCTAACCCTATTTTTAGAGATTAAATAACCTTATAATATATTTTTTTTAAAAAATTTTTGTTACTAGAAAATATTAGTATTCTTCATCAAAAAATTTTAAAGTTAGTAATTGACACCTAATTTGATTAAAAAAAAAAAAAAGCTTCAAGATCACAAGACTCTACTTTATGCCTCTGACCCAATTTACTATGCGCTTAAACCCTAAAAAGTTCCATTTTTATAATTGCCGTCTTTAATCCATGGCTACACAATCAATCGCCGTGTCTTTAATCCATGGCTCGTGCATATATAATTGCCAGGTCTTTAATCCATGGCTGTTCATTCAGTTGCCAGGTCTTTAATCCATGGCTATTCATTCAGTTGTGAGGCCGACTGGTCATCCTGAGTCATTTCAGCGATCTCAGGACAACCAATGTCCACACTATTCAATAATTCATTTCGTGACATACAAAATCATGCATAAGGTCCCATCAGTCACATAATCATGGTGTACATATCACAATTATCATCATCGACACATCATTCATACTTTCTCATGGACAGGGTGATAAATCATACTTTTGTAAATAACATGAAACATTCTCATACACATGTTTGCGCCATCCTATTCTCACATGAAATAATGGGATCTCTATACATACCATACGAGAATACTTTCACATAAAATAATGGTTCAATTTCACGTAATACATAGAGGCATTTACCCATAAAATGTCGCGTATTCTCAAAATAATAACTATGTATTTTCATGTGATAACTATAAACTGATTCGCATAAAATCATGAAATTCATTTTTCATTTACTCCCATTAAAAGTTCGGCACGAGGTCCCTTACCTCGAGCTTCGATTTTTATTCCAAAATCTAATCGAACTCCCTTTTAGCTTTATTCTCCTTTTCCAAATTAATCCTCGGTTTCAACGCGATCGTGAACTCAATATTCTCTTGGCAATCGACCTCCAATTCCTGGCAATCCAAGTTCGCTTCCTACAAAAGATATTCGATCCCGTAACCTAAGTTCTCAACCAAAACGCTTAAATAATTAACGGTACGCAAATCATTCTCAACCGAGCTCGATACCTAGCACGATCGTTTACCGAACGACAATTCCTTGCTGCTGTGAAGTCACGACGGCCGGCGTGCGTGGGATTCGACGGTGCCGATCACTCAGTGGCAGCAATCGGTTGTCAGCACGAACCTCCGGCGAGCGTCTGCGGCAATGGGCGTGAATCGGCGACGCGGCGTGAACGAGGCGCCCGCGGACGAACGGTGAACGGAAACTCACGAACAATAGCGGCGGCGCGCGGTCTGCGTTTCGTCCGTGAAAGGCGGTGGTGAGATCGAGCGCGCAGGTTGAAGCCGCGCGTGGAATCCGGCGAGCCGCTGAGGTTCGCTCGCCGCGCTTCCTTCCGCCGCCGCGAGGCGCACCACGAGGAGGAGGACTGGCGGGATGAACTCACGAACTATCGTCGGCGACGGATCTCCGCTTCGCTCCTCGGTGTGCGGCGTGAACGATCGGCGAGGCGCGGCGGCGACCGACGGTTACGTGTGCGCGTCGGGCGGGCTTCACCGCAGCGGCTTGCAAAGCCGGGAGACGTTCGCGCGGCGCCTTGGCGAAATGCGGTGGGAGGCGGCGTGCACTTGGCCGTATTCCGGCTAGGGGCACAATTTTGCGAAGATAGGCGATCCGGCGAGCTCGTGGCGGAAAGGCGATTTGGGCGTTTGGAAGTTCTTTGTACTCTACTTGCCGGCGGCTAGGGCATGGAGATGATGGGGTGGGCGGCCGGTTTCCTTCTTCTAGGGTTAGGGTGGGATGAAAATTATGGTGAGAGGTAGAGTTAGGGTTTGGGAGAATGTTTAAGATGAAGAGGATGAGGAAAAATTAGGGTTAGGGTTTGTACATGTTGGTGATTTCACTTTAAGAGACTTATATACCTACAATTTAGGTTTCAAATTGCTAAGGTAGCCCTCCATTACATGTTAATAACTAAAATGCCCTTGAATTTCCCTTTTCTTTCCATTTCATAACTCATCTCATCTTAAAGAATAATTCACCAAAGTTAAAAAGGTTGCGATCTCTCTCTCTCATCGAGTTTGATTTAAAACACCAATCCAACTAAATACAAAGACTAATAAGGTGTCAAATAGAATAACTAATAGTACCTGAGATGTCGGTCGTCACAAGACAACAACCAAGTCTTGAGACGTTCATTATTACGTGATAAAATAGTGTGGATTGTAGAACTTTTATGGAGATTAGTTCATTTTTTGAATAAAAAAATTCATCGACTTTTCGAACAAATACATTTACCTCCTATTAGTTCTTGTGTTTTAGGTTTAAAATTTATTTTCTATTTATTCTTTCAATGGAAAAAGTGAAGACCCTTAAGAACATTATGTACAAATGAAGTGAGAAGTGCTTTTAATAATCGTTTTGGTGGTGGTCATAGTGCTCTCCTAAGTTTCCGGATATTTTACAATTGATAAATTCAACCCTATTTTTAGAGATTAAACAACCTCTTTAAATTATTTCCCTATTTATTCTTTTATTGGAAAAAGTGAAGAACCTTCAGAATAAAATGTATAAATCAAGTGAGATTAAATTTTAATAATGATTTTTGGTGGTTTTAGTTACCTCTGGAATTTCTCGAATATTTTTCGGTAGATAACGTCAACCCTATTTTTAGAGATTAAATAACCTTATAATATATTTTTTAAAATTTTTAGTTACTAGAAAATATTAGTATTCTTCATCAAAAAATTTTAAAGTTAGTAATTGACACCTAATTTGATTAAAAAAAAAAAAAAGCTTCAAGATCACAAGACTCTACTTTATGCCTCTAACCCAATTTACTATGCGCTTAAACCCTAAAAAGTTCATTTTAAGCAGACAACAACCAAGTCTTGAGACGTTCATTATTACGTGATAAAATAGTGTGGATTGTAGAATTTTTATGGAGATTAGTTCATTTTTGAATACAAAAAAATTCATACGACTTTTCGAACAAATACATTTACCTCCTATTAGTTACTGTGTTTATGTTTAAAATTTATTTTCTATTTATTCTTTCAATGGAAAAAGTGAAGACCCTTAAGAACATCATGTACAAATGAAGTGAGAAGTGCTTTTAATAATCGTTTTCGGTGGTCATAGTGCTCTCCGGATGTTTCCGGATATTTTACAATTGATAAATTCAACCCTATTTTTAGAGATTAAACAACCTCTTTAAATTATTTCCCTATTTATTCTTTTATTGGAAAAAGTGAAGAACCTTCAGAATAAAATGTATAAATCAAGTGAGATTAAATTTTAATAATGATTTTTGGTGGTTTTAGTTACCTCTGGAATTTCTCGAATATTTTTCGGTAGATAACGTCAACCCTATTTTTAGAGATTAAATAACCTTATAATATATTTTTTAAAATTTTTAGTTACTAGAAAATATTAGTATTCTTCATCAAAAAATTTTAAAGTTAGTAATTGACACCTAATTTGATTAAAAAAAAAAAAAAAAAAGCTTCAAGATCACAAGACTCTACTTTATGCCTCTAACCCAATTTACTATGCGCTTAAACCCTAAAAAGTTCATTTTAAGCAGACAACAACCAAGTCTTGAGACGTTCATTATTACGTGATAAAATAGTGTGGATTGTAGAATTTTTATGGAGATTAGTTCATTTTTTGAATAAAAAAAAATTCATACGACTTTTCTTCAAATACATTTACCTCCTATTAGTTCTTGTGTTTATGTTTAAAATTTATTTTCTATTTATTCTTTCAATGGAAAAAGTGAAGACCCTTAAGAACATCATGTACAAATGAAGTGAGAAGTGCTTTTAATAATCGTTTTCGGTGGTCATAGTGCTCTCCGGATGTTTCCGGATATTTTACAATTGATAAATTCAACCCTATTTTTAGAGATTAAACAACCTCTTTAAATTATTTCCCTATTTATTCTTTTATTGGAAAAAGTGAAGAACCTTCAGAATAAAATGTATAAATCAAGTGAGATTAAATTTTAATAATGATTTTTGGTGGTTTTAGTTACCTCTGGAAGTTCTCGAATATTTTTCGGTAGATAACGTCAACCCTATTTTTAGAGATTAAATAACCTTATAATATATTTTTTAAAATTTTTAGCTACTAGAAAATATTAGTATTCTTCATAAAAAAGTTTTAAAGTTAGTAATTGACACCTAATTTGATTAAAAAAAAAACCAAAAGCATCAAGATCACAAGACTCTACTTTATGCCTCTAACCCAATTTACTATGCGCTTAAACCCTAAAAAGTTCATTTTAAGAAGACAACAACCAAGTCTTGAGACGTTCATTATTACGTGATAAAATAGTGTGGATTGTAGAATTTTTATGGAGATTAGTTCATTTTTTGAATAAAAAAAATTCATATGACTTTTCGAACAAATACATTTACCTCCTATTAGTTACTGTGTTTAGGTTTAAAATTTATTTTCTATTTATTCTTTCAATGGAAAAAGTGAAGACCCTTAAGAACATTATGTACAAATGAAGTGAGAAGTGCTTTTAATAATCGTTTTCGGTGGTCATAGTGCTCTCCGGAAGTTTCCGGATATTTTACAATTGATAAATTCAACCCTATTTTTAGAGATTAAACAACCTCTTTAAATTATTTCCTATTTATTCTTTTATTGGAAAAAGTGAAGAACCTTCAGAATAAAATGTATAAATCAAGTGAGATTAAATTTTAATAATGATTTTTGGTGGTTTTAGTTACCTCTGGAATTTCTCGAATATTTTTCGGTAGATAACGTCAACCCTATTTTTAGAGATTAAATAACCTTATAATATATTTTTTAAAATTTTTAGTTACTAGAAAATATTAGTATTCTTCATCAAAAAATTTTAAAGTTAGTAATTGACACCTAATTTGATTAAAAAAAAAAAAAAAAAGCTTCAAGATCACAAGACTCTACTTTATGCCTCTAACCCAATTTACTATGCGCTTAAACCCTAAAAAGTTCATTTTAAGCAGACAACAACCAAGTCTTGAGACGTTCATTATTACGTGATAAAATAGTGTGGATTGTAGAATTTTTATGGAGATTAGTTCATTTTTGAATAAAAAAATTCATCATCGACTTTTCGAACAAATACATTTACCTCCTATTAGTTACTGTGTTTATGTTTAAAATTTATTTTCTATTTATTCTTTCAATGGAAAAAGTGAAGACCCTTAAGAACATCATGTACAAATGAAGTGAGAAGTGCTTTTAATAATCGTTTTCGGTGGTCATAGTGCTCTCCGGATGTTTACGGATATTTTACAATTGATAAATTCAACCGTATTTTTAGAGATTAAACAACCTCTTTTTAATTATTTCCCTATTTATTCTTTTATTGGAAAAAGTGAAGAACCTTCAGAATAAAATGTATAAATGAAGTGAGATTAAATTTTAATAATGATTTTTGGTGGTTTTAGTTACCTCTGGAAGTTCTCGAATATTTTTCGGTAGATAACGTCAACCCTATTTTTAGAGATTAAATAACCTTATAATATATTTTTTAAAATTTTTAGTTACTAGAAAATATTAGTATTCTTCATCAAAAAATTTAAAGTTAGTAATTGACACCTAATTTGATTAAAAAAAAAAAACAAAAGCTTCAAGATCACAAGACTCTACTTTATGCCTCTAACCCAATTTACTATGCGCTTAAACCTAAAAGTCCATTTTAAGCGGACAACAACCAAGTCTTGAGGCGTTCATTATTACGTGATAAAATAGTGTGGATTGTAGAACTTTTATGGAGATTAGTTCATTTTTGAATAAAAAAATTCATCGACTTTTGAACAAATACATTTACCTCCTATTAGTTCTTTGTGTTTAGGTTTAAAATTTATTTTCTATTTATTCTTTCAATGGAAAAAGTGAAGACCCTTAAGAACATTATGTACAAATGAAGTGAGAAGTGCTTTTAATAATCGTTTTCGGTGGTCATAGTGCTCTCCGGAAGTTTCCGGATATTTTACAATTGATAAATTCAACCCTATTTTTAGAGATTAAACAACCTCTTTAAATTATTTCCCTATTTATTCTTTTATTGGAAAAAGTGAAGAACCTTCAGAATAAAATGTATAAATCAAGTGAGATTAAATTTTAATAATGATTTTTGGTGGTTTTAGTTACCTCTGGAATTTCTCGAATATTTTTCGGTAGATAACGTCAACCCTATTTTTAGAGATTAAATAACCTTATAATATATTTTTTAAAATTTTTAGTTACTAGAAAATATTAGTATTCTTCATCAAAAAATTTTAAAGTTAGTAATTGACACCTAATTTGATTAAAAAAAAAAAAAGCTTCAAGATCACAAGACTCTACTTTATGCCTCTAACCCAATTTACTATGCGCTTAAACCTAAAAAGTTCATTTTAAGCGGACAACAACCAAGTCTTGAGGCGTTCATTATTACGTGATAAAATAGTGTGGATTGTAGAATTTTTATGGAGATTAGTTCATTTTTGAATAAAAAAAAAAATTCATCGACTTTTAGAACAAATACATTTACCTCCTATTAGTTACTGTGTTTATGTTTAAAATTTATTTTCTATTTATTCTTTCAATGGAAAAAGTGAAGACCCTTAAGAACATCATGTACAAATGAAGTGAGAAGTGCTTTTAATAATCGTTTTCGGTGGTCATAGTGCTCTCCGGATGTTTCCGGATATTTTACAATTGATAAATTCAACCGTATTTTTAGAGATTAAACAACCTCTTTAAATTATTTCCTATTTATTCTTTTATTGGAAAAAGTGAAGAACCTTCAGAATAAAATGTATAAATCAAGTGAGATTAAATTTTAATAATGATTTTTGGTGGTTTTAGTTACCTCTGGAAGTTCTCGAATATTTTTCGGTAGATAACGTCAACCCTATTTTTAGAGATTAAATAACCTTATAATATATTTTTTAAAATTTTTAGCTACTAGAAAATATTAGTATTCTTCATCAAAAAATTTTAAAAGTTAGTAATTGACACCTAATTTGATTAAAAAAAAAAAAAAAAAAGCATCAAGATCACAAGACTCTACTTTATGCCTCTAACCCAATTTACTATGCGCTTAAACCTAAAAAGTTCATTTTAAGAAGACAACAACCAAGTCTTGAGGCGTTCATTATTACGTGATAAAATAGTGTGGATTGTAGAATTTTTATGGAGATTAGTTCATTTTTGAATAAAAAAATTCATATGACTTTTCGAACAAATACATTTACCTCCTATTAGTTACTGTGTTTATGTTTAAAATTTATTTTCTATTTATTCTTTCAATGGAAAAAGTGAAGACCCTTAAGAACATTATGTACAAATGAAGTGAGAAGTGCTTTTAATAATCGTTTTCGGTGGTCATAGTGCTCTCCTAAGTTTCCTGATATTTTACAATTGATAAATTCAACCCTATTTTTAGAGATTAAACAACCTCTTTAAATTATTTCCCTATTTATTCTTTTATTGGAAAAAGTGAAGAACCTTCAGAATAAAATGTATAAATCAAGTGAGATTAAATTTTAATAATGATTTTTGGTGGTTTTAGTTACCTCTGAAGTTCTCGAATATTTTTAGGTGATAACGTCAACCCTATTTTTAGAGATTAAATAACCTTATAATATATTTTTAAAATTTTTAGTTACTAGAAAATATTAGTATTCTTCATCAAAAAATTTAAAGTTAGTAATTGACACCTAATTTGATTAAAAAAAAAAAAAAAAAAAAAAAGCTTCAAGATCACAAGACTCTACTTTATGCCTCTAACCCAATTTACTATGCGCTTAAACCTAAAAAGTTCATTTTAAGCGGACAACAACCAAGTCTTGAGGCGTTCATTATTACGTGATAAAATAGTGTGGATTGTAGAATTTTTATGGAGATTAGTTCATTTTTGAATAAAAAAAAAAAAATTCATACGACTTTTTCGAACAAATACATTTACCTCCTATTAGTTCTTGTGTTTATGTTTAAAATTTATTTTCTATTTATTCTTTCAATGGAAAAAGTGAAGACCCTAAGAACATCATGTACAAATGAAGTGAGAAGTGCTTTTAATAATCGTTTTCGGTGGTCATAGTGCTCTCCGGATGTTTCCGGATATTTTACAATTGATAAATTCAACCCTATTTTTAGAGATTAAACAACCTCTTTAAATTATTTCCCTATTTATTCTTTTATTGGAAAAAGTGAAGAACCTTCAGAATAAAATGTATAAATGAAGTGAGATTAAATTTTAATAATGATTTTTGGTGGTTTTAGTTACCTCTGGAAGTTCTCGAATATTTTTGGTGAATAACGTCAACCCTATTTTTAGAGATTAAATAACCTTATAATATATTTTTTAAAATTTTTAGTTACTAGAAAATATTAGTATTCTTCATCAAAAAATTTTAAAGTTAGTAATTGACACCTAATTTGATTAAAAAAAAAAAAAAAATAAAAGCTTCAAGATCACAAGACTCTACTTTATGCCTCTAACCCAATTTACTATGCGCTTAAACCCTAAAAAGTTCATTTTAAGCAGACAACAACCAAGTCTTGAGACGTTCATTATTACGTGATAAAATAGTGTGGATTGTAGAATTTTTATGGAGATTAGTTCATTTTTTGAATAAAAAAAAATTCATACGACTTTTCGAACAAATACATTTACCTCCTATTAGTTACTGTGTTTATGTTTAAAATTTATTTTCTATTTATTCTTTCAATGGAAAAAGTGAAGACCCTTAAGAACATCATGTACAAATGAAGTGAGAAGTGCTTTTAATAATCGTTTTCGGTGGTCATAGTGCTCTCCGGATGTTTCCGGATATTTTACAATTGATAAATTCAACCCTATTTTTAGAGATTAAACAACCTCTTTAAATTATTTCCCTATTTATTCTTTTATTGGAAAAAGTGAAGAACCTTCAGAATAAAATGTATAAATCAAGTGAGATTAAATTTTAATAATGATTTTTGGTGGTTTTAGTTACCTCTGGAAGTTCTCGAATATTTTTCGGTAGATAACGTCAACCCTATTTTTAGAGATTAAATAACCTTATAATATATTTTTTAAAATTTTTAGCTACTAGAAAATATTAGTATTCTTCATAAAAAAATTTTAAAGTTAGTAATTGACACCTAATTTGATTAAAAAAAAAAAAAAAGCATCAAGATCACAAGACTCTACTTTATGCCTCTAACCCAATTTACTATGCGCTTAAACCCTAAAAAGTTCATTTTAAGAAGACAACAACCAAGTCTTGAGACGTTCATTATTACGTGATAAAATAGTGTGGATTGTAGAATTTTTATGGAGATTAGTTCATTTTTTGAATAAAAAAATTCATATGACTTTTCGAACAAATACATTTACCTCCTATTAGTTACTGTGTTTATGTTTAAAATTTATTTTCTATTTATTCTTTCAATGGAAAAAGTGAAGACCCTTAAGAACATTATGTACAAATGAAGTGAGAAGTGCTTTTAATAATCGTTTTCGGTGGTCATAGTGCTCTCCGGAAGTTTCCGGATATTTTACAATTGATAAATTCAACCCTATTTTTAGAGATTAAACAACCTCTTTAAATTATTTCCCTATTTATTCTTTTATTGGAAAAAGTGAAGAACCTTCAGAATAAAATGTATAAATCAAGTGAGATTAAATTTTAATAATGATTTTTGGTGGTTTTAGTTACCTCTGGAAGTTCTCGAATATTTTTCGGTAGATAACGTCAACCCTATTTTTAGAGATTAAATAACCTTATAATATATTTTTTAAAATTTTTAGTTACTAGAAAATATTAGTATTCTTCATCAAAAAATTTTAAAGTTAGTAATTGACACCTAATTTGATTAAAAAAAAAAAACAAAAGCTTCAAGATCACAAGACTCTACTTTATGCCTCTAACCCAATTTACTATGCGCTTAAACCCTAAAAAGTTCATTTTAAGCAGACAACAACCAAGTCTTGAGACGTTCATTATTACGTGATAAAATAGTGTGGATTGTAGAATTTTTATGGAGATTAGTTCATTTTTGAATAAAAAAAAAAATTCATACGACTTTTCGAACAAATACATTTACCTCCTATTAGTTACTGTGTTTATGTTTAAAATTTATTTTCTATTTATTCTTTCAATGGAAAAAGTGAAGACCCTTAAGAACATCATGTACAAATGAAGTGAGAAGTGCTTTTAATAATCGTTTTCGGTGGTCATAGTGCTCTCCGGATGTTTCCGGAAATTTTACAATTGATAAATTCAACCCTATTTTTAGAGATTAAACAACCTCTTTAAATTATTTCCCTATTTATTCTTTTATTGGAAAAAGTGAAGAACCTTCAGAATAAAATGTATAAATGAAGTGAGATTAAATTTTAATAATGATTTTTGGTGGTTTTAGTTACCTCTGGAAGTTCTCGAATATTTTTCGGTAGATAACGTCAACCCTATTTTTAGAGATTAAATAACCTTATAATATATTTTTTAAAATTTTTAGTTACTGAAAATATTAGTATTCTTCATCAAAAAATTTTAAAGTTAGTAATTGACACCTAATTTGATTAAAAAAAAAAAAAAAAAGCTTCAAGATCACAAGACTCTACTTTATGCCTCTAACCCAATTTACTATGCGCTTAAACCCTAAAAAGTCCATTTTAAGCAGACAACAACCAAGTCTTGAGACGTTCATTATTACGTGATAAAATAGTGTGGATTGTAGAATTTTTATGGAGATTAGTTCATTTTTTGAATAAAAAAATTCATACGACTTTTCGAACAAATACATTTACCTCCTATTAGTTACTGTGTTTATGTTTAAAATTTATTTTCTATTTATTCTTTCAATGGAAAAAGTGAAGACCCTTAAGAACATTATGTACAAATGAAGTGAGAAGTGCTTTTAATAATCGTTTTCGGTGGTCATTGTAGCACCCCAAGATTTTAAGTACCTCTCAGGTTGTACTTGGATTAATTTAATGGAAATTAAATTAATCGGGTCTTGAAGGTTCTTAGTTTAAGTTAAGCTTTGAAAATTTAAGTGATTATATATATAAGTATTTCGTATATATAAGATAAGTTGGATTAACAAGGCTAAGGGCATGGTTGTAGTTTGATTTTAAGAAGAAGGGCATTTTAGGAAAAAGAACAAAAGAGACTTAGGGTTTTTTTTTCTGCAAAAAGAACATGTTGCCCCTATTGATGCACGCAAACCGAGGAGCCTTCTCCCTCATCTTCTTCACCATGCCTTCACGACAAGCCCCTTCTTTCCTCTCCCATCTTCCTCCACCGCGCCAACGAGGAAGGCCTCAGCTCTTTGCACCGGTCGTCGCAAGTCCCCGCGGCAAGACTCACACTTTTCCAGTTCGACGTTGAACTGCCGGTCGTGGTCGGAATCCGTACAGTCGCCGTCGCAAGCTATTGGCGGACCAGGGGTATCAAGATCCTCGATCGCTGCAACCATGAGCTACGACTCTCAGCCTCGAACTCGCCAGAGACGCGGCCGATGATGGGTTTGGAGTCGAACGCCAGCCACCGGATGTTGCGAACGTCGATCCTTTGGAGCACAGCCGGTTCACGTTTTGGTTCGGATTTCTGGGCATGTTCCGACCGGTTTTCGTAGGATAGGGAGTGGTTTCGTGTAGATCGACAAGTGAGCGTTTTAATCTGACCTCCACGCCGCTAAGCTAGCACGCCGCCGACCGCCACGCCACGCCGCCATCGGGAAGAGAAGCGTGCACCACGGTTCGAGTTTGGTTCGAGCGATTCGTCCGCTTCGATCGGTTTTGAAGTTTCAAGATCGGTTTTGGATAGATCGGGCCACGAGGTTTCCAACGACATGCTTCACGCGCCGGTACGCGCCGTCTCTGACACCACACGCGCCGCCATACTCCGGTCACGCGCCGCCGCTCGCCGGCCACGCGCCGCCGCTCGCCGGAGTCAGCCCGATCCGATCAATTTCGTTTCCCGAGTTTGTTTTAAGCGTCCGTTTGCGGTAACTTAGCCTAACTATGATTGGATTCAAAATAAGTTTCTAATTGTGTAATTTAATTAAGGAACTGATGAAATTAATTTAGGGGATTCGACTATCGAGCTCGACTAAGCGAAACCTTGAGTTAGAAACGGAATGTAAGGAGCTTCGAGCTAAGGTAAGGGATTTTCTACAAACGATCTTAAAAAGGGAAGCGAATACGATTTCCTGAAATATGTATTTGTTTTAAAAGATGAAAATTGAGGATTTATTTCAAAAGGTGAATTTCCAAAACTCATGTTTAGGGCTTGAATTTAGAAAACGAATATTTCAAAGGGTTTCTCGAGAATCTCGAGTGAATGATTTTCAAAAGGTTTAGTAAGGGACTTGTGTGCGAACTTTTAATGGGATTGAATGAAAATGATTTTCATGATTGCATGCGAAATTAGTTTTATTTTTCATATGAAAATATACTGAGATTATCGTGAGAATGTTTAATATTTTATGTGCAAATATTTCGATGCATCATGTGGAAATAAACCATTATTTTATGTGAGATTATTCTCGTATGCTATGTAAAAGTATTCCAGTATTTCATGTGAGAATATGACAGTAATTTGCATGAGAATATTTCATGTTTTCTCACAAAAGTATGATCTCCAAACTGTCTATGAGAAAAGTATGATTTGCATATCGACGATGATGTTTGTGACATGTGCACTATTATTATGTGAATGATGGGACCTCATGCATGTTTTGTATGCCACGAAATGAATTAATGAATAGTGTGGACATTGGTATCCTGAGATCATTATGTGCATGGTCAAACATGCAATAGAGACCCTATGGGTCTAATTACAGGGGTCTGTGAGGGACTCGAAATGAAATGACTCAGGATGACCAGTCGGCCACACAAATGAAAAAGCAGTCATGGATTAAAGACCTGACAATACACAAATGAAAAAGCAGTCATGGATTAAAGACCTGACAATACACAAATGAAAAAGCAGTCATGGATTAAAGACCTGACAATACACAAATGAAAAAGCAGTCATGGATTAAAGACCTGACAATACACAATTAAAAAGGAAGTCATGGATTAAAGGCCTGACAATATGAGAAAGTTTTAGGTCCCGCATATGTATGTTACGAACAAGTTTAAAAAGTCATGATTGTATGTGTATGCATATCCCGACCCCCCACTTACTGGGTATTTCATAATACTCATCCCACTACCTTTGTTGTGTCTTTCTTTGTTCTAAAATGTTTTCGTGTAGAGACGAGGCATACTACGGGCATTTAGTGGCATGGATGCGCTTACATGAAGCCATGGGAACCAAGTCATGAATCCCGCATCCATGATTTAGAAAGAATTTTAAAAGATTATTGTCTTCCGCTTATGTAGTACAGGGTTTTGAAACTAGAGGCCGAACTTAATTATGTTTCTTGTAAACGTTTTGTATCTCTACGGGATCCCAAATTAAATTGATTTTTATTTATCAACTTTTATTTATTTTAAGCTCAGTTAAGGCCTCGAATGCATGCATGAGTAGTAATGTCCCTAGGAATTTATGTTATAAAAGTAGGGGCGTTATGGGTTGGTATCGAGCCCAAGGTTATAGGTCTTGTAGACTCGCTTACAGAGTAAGCAACAAGTATCCCATGGCTAAGTAGCAACTCCAGTCACCGCCAGGTATGCCTTCGAATTAAAAGTTTTATTGTTCACGAAAAGAAAAGTTAGTATTCTATGTAAAGATACTTTTATATAAAAATCAAGTTTGATGAATTTCCAAACTAAGAAAGAATGAGAATGTATGAGCTAAACTATATGTCTATGAAAAGGAAATGCATAAATGAAATGCTTATATGTGAATCTATACGCGTATACGTCATAGCGTTGACGTGATCTTACGCCGAAAGGAAAGAGAACACATGTGATCCCTACTATTGATGATAGAAAGGAAAATGTTTTAGTTAAGAATGTTTACGCTAAAAATGAAGTTTTATAGCCATAAAACACGTGTTGAGAATTATTAAAAGGTCCGCTTTGACCAAGGGAGTAAAGGGTAAGACTTAAGAGGTTAGAGTGTTAAAGGTTGCTAAGAAACTAGGTTACTTAAGTATAGCTTTCAATAATAAAAGTTAAGACTACTCATGAGAAGTTCAAAGTTTGAATGTGTTCGGTAAGAGCTTAGTGGTCTCATTCATTCATGCTAGAACAATTGGATGGAAAGGTATGAGATTTAGTAAACGTACCACTTTAGAATTCTCGACCATGTTGGCTCCTGAATAAAGTCCCTTCATCTTCAAGAATACATAGCCATAGTATTTAAGGAGTTGAAAAGTAAAGAGAGCAAAAGTGTTTTGAAAATGGGCTCGAGATGTAAAGAAAAAAAAAAAAAAAAAAAAAATAGATTGTTAATGTTGAGATGAAAATTAGTTTTCTTTCAAGACACTTGAAACACTTCGTTCTTTTATACCATTACTCTGAGAGGAAAGCCACAGGGTTATACACAATTAATGTGATACTACAGATAGGCATGATACGAGGTTTCAAAAGCAATACCTTAAGCTAAATAAACGTAATAAAGACAAGTATAAAGAAGAAAAGTAGGGAGTTAGGGTTTTAGTTTGAGAACACAAAAGAATTGATTGTCGGGACTCCAGAAACTGGTGCACGATTAGACATTCATATGATCACTGGTGTGTTCACGCTTGTGGAATGTGTATAAGGAATCTTGCCACTAATTTCTACCTGTTAAGCTAAATGTATGCGTACAACTTGAAAGAGATAACAGGTGATGTTACCCTTGAACCCTTATGTAGCAAAGTTTTCTTTTTCTCAATCAGAGAGTTAAGGAGAGAGGATTCAGTTAATAGAGGGAAATACTTTGAGTCTTTTCTTCGCTATAGCAGTCAAGCTGAGGAACTTCTTTCAATTAGTAAAGTGTATAGTGGTAGTGGTCGAGCGACCATTAGAAACATGAAACTATAAGGTTCCTTTAGTAAAGGCTAGGTTGATGGCTTCTTAAGAGAAGTTTTAGTGAATTTGACTTTATAACCAAACGAGTACAAATAGTTGAGAATGTCCTTAATCTTACTAAAAGAAGAAGGCCAAGTTTAAGGAGATTAAGCACGAGGATCAATGCGCTAGTATTAGATAAGGAAGGTTTCATCTTTTAAAGTTACCCCAACACAAGAGACAGACTTAAGTACGGAATTAAAAGTAGAGAGTAACAGAAATTTCTAATACTCCTTACAGAATGCCCCAGCAAAATAAAAGAACTCAAGTCACAGGTACGTAACCTCCTTTATAAGAGTTAATAGTAGTTTATCGCCATAAGAAGTATTAGTGTGAGGCATAAAGGAGAAAGTGGTATACTTATGCGTGTGCATAAGAGATGAGAAGTGGAGACAGCTTGTTGCTAAGGATAAATCTCTTCGTTTTGAATGAACGACCTATTCCACCAATCACGAGAGGAGCATAGTGTTCCTTAAGATGATTTTGGAGTCAAGTTAGCGCCATCATAAACCGGGATTAGATATTCCGAAACGACTTTCGAATCACTTTTCGAACATCATGAAAATTATAGAGATTCGACTTAAGTAACCCTAATGTTGATAGACTTGATGGATTTAGCGCTCAAGAAAAGAGTAAAACATTGTTGTACATAAGTTACTAGAGATGTTTCGGTTTAGCCCGAGTCTAAGAAGGGATATAGAAAGTACTTTAGAACGATTAGTTTAGGCATAAGGAGGGAAGAGTAAGCCCTAATAGGTGAAAGTAGTCGAAAGGTCACTAAGGAGTTAAGGGCTTAAGTAAACTTCAAAAGAGGAGCATAATAAAAGTTGTTAAGCTAAGAAAAGACGGGTAGGTGACCTCAGGTGTTCGATGTTAGAAAGGAAATGTCTGAGTTCAGGATGTAAGGCTTAAAGGAAACTTTGTCAAGATAAGACTCACTTGCGCGTTATCAAAAGGGGTAGTTTGGACAAAAGAAGGAAAGAGTAGACATTGTAACGCCCCAGAACTATAAACACCTTTTAAATTTGTGTTTTGGTCTATTTTAGTGGAATTTGAATTAATTGGACCTTGAAGTTCAAATTTAAGACAATATTGTGTTATTTGAGAATTGGGTTTAACGTATTGGAGATTATGTTTATATTGAGTTTTAGAATTTCTTGTTTGTCCTAATTAAATTAGTACAATTAAGAAAAAATAGGCTTTTGTGGGTGTTTAGTAAAGTTCAAGGGCATCGTTGTGGTTTTATAAAGAAGGAAGGGCATTCTAGTAAAAAAAAAAGTAAGGAATTAGGGTGGATGGAGACAAGTTTGTCTTATTTGGGGCACAAAACCCTAGGGGGACTATTCATCATCTTCTTCCTCTCAACCACCTTCACGACAAGCACCATGGGAAGGTGAACGCCCATCTGCCGGACCTTGCGTCGCGCCGACCACCCGCCAGCCGCCGTCGGGCCGATCTCCGACCAGCCGCTGTCGAGTCGCCGCCTTGTTGTCGAACTCGAGTTGCTGCAGTTCAACCGTGCGGCCACCAGACGCGAACTCCGCCGCCAGTTGCCGCAGCCGAACGGTCGTTGCCTTCAGTCGAGCTTGAGCCGCCGCGCACCCCATCACACAAAGCGCGCGGGGTTGAATCTGCTGCGCGCCGCCGCTACAGACGCAGGGCGTCGTACTCGCCGGGCCGCAAGCCACCGAGATCGAGCATTGTTGGTTCGACGGTTCATCGCCTTCCGAACGGTTTTGAGAGAAGAGGTCGATTTTGGATAGATCGGCTCACGACGTCCCCGGATCGATGTTCACGCCACGCAGACGCTGCGCGGTTTTCTCGACACCTCACGCGCGCCGCCGCGACGCCGCCGCCGCCGCCGCCACGCCACCGCCACGGAGCCGCTCCGGTCCACCTGTTTTGATTCCCCGAGTTCGTTTCCAGCCTCCGTGAGTAGTAATTCGACTTATCTTTTATTGGATGTGAAAAAATAAGTTTACTTATTATGTGTTTAATTAGGAAAATGGATTGGATTGAAGGAATTCAAGCACCGAGCAAGTCCGATAAGAACCCTGAGTTAGGAACGGAGCATGAGGAGTTTAAGCGAAGGCTATGGTAAGGGATTTTCTACAAACGATCTTAAAAAGGGAAGTGAATACGATTTCCTGAAATATGTATTTGTTTTAAAAGATGAAAATTGAGGATTTATTTCAAAAGGTGAAATTCCAAAACTCATGCTTAGGGCTTGAATTTAGAAAACGAATATTTCAAAGGGTTTCTCGAGAATCTCGAGTGAATGATTTTCAAAAGGTTTAGTAAGGGACCTTGTGCCGAACTTTTATGGGGATTGAATGAAAATGATTTTCATGATTTCATGCGAAATTAGTTTATATTCTTCATATGAAAATATACAGATATTATCGTGAGAATACTTAATATTTTATGTGCAAATATTTCGATGCATCATGTGGAAATAAACCATTATTTTATGTGAGATTATTCTCGTATGCTATGTAAAAGTATTCCATTATTTCATGTGAGAATATGACAGTAATTTGCATGAGAATATTTCATGTTTTCTTACAAAAGTATGATCTTCAAACTGTCTATGAGAAAAGTATGATTGGCATATCGATGATGATGTTTGTGACATGTGCACTATTATTATGTGAATGATGGGACCTCATGCATGTTTTGTATGCCACGAAATGAATTAATGAATAGTGTGGACATTGGTATCCTGAGATCATTATGTGCATGGTCAAACATGCAATAGAGACCCTATGGGTCAATGTACAGGGGTCTGTGAGGGACTCAAAACGAAATGACTCAGGATGACCAGTCGGCCCCACAATTAAATAAGTAGTCACGGATTAAAGACCTGACAATTAAATAAGCAGTCATGGATTAAAGACCTGACAATTAAATAAGCAGTCATGGATTAAAGACCTGACAATTAAATAAGCAGTCATGGATTAAAGACCTGACAATACACAAATGAAAAAGCAGTCATGGATTAAAGACCTGACAATACACAATTAAAAAGGAAGTCATGGATTAAAGGCCTGACAATATGAGAAAGTTTTAGGTCCCGCATATGTATGTTACGAACAAGTTTAAAAAGTCATGATTGTATGTGTATGCATATCCCGACCCCCCCCCCCCACTTACTGGGTAAGTCATAATACTCATCCCTCTACCTTTGTTGTGTCTTTCTTTGTTCTAAAATGTTTTGGTGAGAGGAGAGCATACCAGGCATTTAGTGGCATGGATGCGCTACGAAGCCATGGGAACCAAGTCATGAATCCCGCATCCATGATTTAGAAAGAATTTTAAAAGATTATTGTCTTCCGCTTATGTAGTATGACGAGGTTTTGAAACTAGAGGCCGAACTTAATTATGTTTCTTGTAAACGTTTTGTATCTCTACTGATCCCAAATTAAATTGATTTTTATTTATCAACTTTTATTTATTTTAAGCTCGATTAAGGCCTCGAATGCATGCATGAGTAGTAATGTCCCTAGGAATTTATGTTATAAAAGTAGGGCGTTAGGTTGATATCGAGCCCAAGGTTATAGGTCTTGTAGACTCGCTTACAGAGTAAGCAACAAGTATCCCATGGCTAAGTAGCAACTCCAGTCACCGCCAGGTATGCCTTCGAATTAAAAGTTTTATTGTTCACGAAAAGAAAAGTTAGTATTCTATGTAAAGATACTTTTATATAAAAATCAAGTTTGATGAATTTCCAAACTAAGAAAAAAATGAGAATGTATGAGCTAAACTATATGTCTATGAAAAGGAAATGCATAAATGAAATGCTTATATGTGAATCTATACGCGTATACGTCATAGCGTTGACGTGATCTTACGCCGAAAGGAAAGAGAACACATGTGATCCCTACTATTGATGATAGAAAGGAAAATGTTTTAGTTAAGAATGTTTACGCTAAAAATGAAGTTTTATAGCCATAGAACACGTGTTGAGAATTATTAAAAGGTCCGCTTTGACCAAGGGAGTAAAGGGTAAGACTTAAGAGGTTAGAGTGTTAAAGGTTGCTAAGAAACTAGGTTACTTAAGTATAGCTTTCAATAATAAAAGTTAAGACTACTCATGAGAAGTTCAAAGTTTGAATGTGTATAAGGAATCTTGACACTAATTTCTACCTGTTGGGCTAAATGTATGCGTACAACTTGAAAGAGATAACAGGTGATGTTACCCTTGAACCCTTATGTAGCAAAGTTTTCTTTTTCTCAATCAGAGAGTTAAGGAGAGAGGATTCAGTTAATAGAGGGAAATACTTTGAGTCTTTTCTTCGCTATAGCAGTCAAGCTGAGGAACTTCTTTCAATTAGTAAAGGGTATAGTGGTAGTGGTCGAGCGACCATTAGAAACATGAAACTATAAGGTTCCTTTAGTAAAGGCTAGGTTGATGGCTTCTTAAGAGAAGTTTTAGTGAATTTGACTTTATAACCAAACGAGTACAAATAGTTGAGAATGTCCTTAATCTTACTAAAAGAAGAAGGCCAAGTTTAAGGAGATTAAGCACGAGGATCAATGCGCTAGTATTAGATAAGGAAGGTTTCATCTTTTAAAGTTACCCCAACACAAGAGACAGACTTAAGTACGGAATTAAAAGTAGAGAGTAACAGAAATTTCTAATACTCCTTACAGAATGCCCCAGCAAAGTAAAAGAACTCAAGTCACAGGTACGTAACCTCCTTTATAAGAGTTAATAGTAGTTTATCGCCATAAGAAGTATTAGTGTGATGCATAAAGGAGAAAGTGGTATACTTATGCGTGTGCATAAGAGATGAGAAGTGGAGACAGTTGTTGCTAAGGATAAATCTCTTCGTTTTGAATGAACGACCTATTCCACCAGTACGAGGAGCATAGTGTTCCTTAAGATGATTTTGGAGTCAAGTTAGCGCCCGTCATAAACCAGGGATTAGATATTCCGAAACGACTTTCGAATCACTTTTCGAACATCATGAAAATTATAGAGATTCGACTTAAGTAACCCTAATGTTGATAGACTTGATGGATTTAGCGCTCAAGAAAAGAGTAAAACATTGTTGTACATAAGTTACTAGAGATGTTTCGGTTTAGCCCGAGTCTAAGAAGGGATATAGAAAGTACTTTAGAACGATTAGTTTAGGCATAAGGAGGGAAGAGTAAGCCCTAATAGGTGAAAGTAGTCGAAAGGTCACTAAGGAGTTAAGGGCTTAAGTAAACTTCAAAAGAGGAGCATAATAAAAGTTGTTAAGCTAAGAAAAGACGGGTAGGTGACCTCAGGTGTTCGATGTTAGAAAGGAAATGTCCGAGTTCAGGATGTAAGGCTTAAAGGAAACTTTGTCAAGATAAGACTCACTTGCGCGTTATCAAAAGGGGTAGTTTGGACAAAAGAAGGAAAGAGTAGACATTACGAGGTGAAAGTCTTTCAAGAAACCTTGAACAACTAAGTTCGCGAGTAGAACCTTAACAGAGGAATATTGTAGTTCTTGAAAAGTTCAAAGTCTAGAGTATTGAATGAACCATTCGTATTCGAAGTTGAACGTTAGGGTTTCATGACAAAAGAGCTGGAACAGTTAAGAAGTGTAGAGGATACTCTTAGAAAGTATCCGACCCTGTTAGTGTTAAGAAAATTTCATTATATTCGAACGATCACCTGAACATGATATATAAGGAGTTGGAAGGTAATGGGAGAATGAGCTTTAAAAGACTAGATTCATGTTCGCGAGATCGCTTAGTATCGAAATTGTTATCGGTTGAGTTATTTTAAAGGAGAGCGATAAGAATGACTGTTGCGTTGTGCCATAGGCTGAGGAAAGGTTATTTAAAGTACGAGTTGTTTCATGAATAACTTGTTTTAAAAAAAAGTATACATATATATATATATATATATATCCTCTATGATGAATATGAGGACGAGTTATCGCCAATCAAGAATTAGAGTTAAGATATCTTAAGATAGAGTTTGATTCACGCGATGGACATTATGAGTCTACAGTGATGTCTCCATGGAGGTATGAACTTGTGCATCAATGCAACATTAAAAGTTCATTTTACGCTTCACGTAAGATAGTGGGACATAAGATGGGTTAAATTAGGTTTCTTCATTCATGACTTAGAACTTATAAGGAAAGTCTTGACACTTAGTGTGTTAATCTATATTTGATTTGATTCTAAAGCAAGGTAAGACAAGAATAGTTTATTAACTCCTTTTAAAGTTTGTGTTAAAGTTAGGGTTGTAACCTGATTGTTAGATTTCCTTGCCTTTAAAGAATTCTTGTTTACGACTAAAGAAATTGTGTTTCATTCATATTTTGTTGTTCAACATTCCTATGTATTGTGTGTTTGAACTCTGAGTAAATCTTGAAATGAAGTTTGGAGGCGTGACTGGTTGGTTGTCTGGTTGTAGAAGTGCATTTCTATCAAACAGGTGTTAGAGAAAAATTTTGGTTTTGTTGTAGTTATGCCGTTATCTTTGTCACTAAAATTTTCGGAGCAATTTTATAGTAAGATTGGTAAAGTCTCATGGAACACTTTATGTACCGCGACGACCAAATGAGACCTAAGTTCGAGTTGCTCCTGCCGTGACTTGAAACTTTCAACGAGTTATTGATTGCAATAGAAAGCCCCAAAGTTAACTAAGTATCCGAGTGGGTTTGTTACTACGACGTTTACTAAAAGGTCGTTGAGAGTAGCGAAAGGTTAGCCATTAAGGTGAAGAGTCTCGAACAGCCGGACAAAGTTGCTAACTTTATCCTTGAAGTCGCATCTCTTAGAAAGGTGTTAAAGTTATGGAAACGATGGTCAGTCGGAATGATCTAGTCATGCCTTGAAATGGATGCTAGTAGCTGGCGCAGCAAACCTTAAAGAGGATGTTGTGACTCAACAACAATGTAATGATTTTAGCAAAGAGCCCCTTCCTAAAGTCACGAAACAAAAGAAACTAACTAAAGGACTAGAGAAGGAAATACGAGCCAAATATCCCGAGTTATCTTAGAATTTGAACCTGGAACCTTCCAAACGTAGAATCCGAGTCAAGGACCTCACTTATGCAGGCCTTAGTAGGAAGACTCCAGGGAAGAGAACGAGCTCAAGTTAAAGCTATGAGACTGTTGGGTAATAAGTTTATACTAAGATGGGACACTTGAGGAGCAGCTAGTGCTAATTCTTGCATAAGGACCGAAGACTCGTCGTAACCAAGTGAAACGAGTGTGAGCAAGTTTTCCCAAAGTCTTATAAGATTAGAAACTTTCGAGGACGAAAGTTCTTAAGGAGGGAAGATTGTAACGCCCCAGAACTATAAACACCTTTTAAATTTGTGTTTTGGTCTATTTTAGTGGAATTTGAATTAATTGGACCTTGAAGTTCAAATTTAAGACAATATTGTGTTATTTGAGAATTGGGTTTAACGTATTGGAGATTATGTTTATATTGAGTTTTAGAATTTCTTGTTTGTCCTAATTAAATTAGTACAATTAAGAAAAAATAGGCTTTTGTGGGTGTTTAGTAAAGTTCAAGGGCATCGTTGTGGTTTTATAGAGAAGGAAGGGCATTCTAGTAAAAAAAAAAGTAAGGAATTAGGGTGGATGGAGACAAGTTTGTCTTATTTGGGGCACAAAACCCTAGGGGGACTATTCATCATCTTCTTCCTCTCAACCACCTTCACGACAAGCACCATGGGAAGGTGAACGCCCATCTGCCGGGACCTTGCGTCGCGCCGACCACCCGCCACCGCCGCTGCCGTCGGGCGATCTCAAACGGCCCAGCCGAGTCGTCGTCGCCGCGCTTGTTGTCGAACTCGAGTTGTTGCGATTCGGCCGTCGCGGCCACCGAGACGCGAACTCGCCGCCGATTCTACGCGGCCGAGCGAACGGCGTTACCTTGATCGAGCGAGCTTGAGCGCGCGCACCCATCACACAAAGCGCCGCGGGGAATTGAAGCTGCTGCGCCGCCAGACGCTCAGACGTCGTACTCACCGGAGCTGCAAGCCACCAGATCGAGCATTGTTGGTTCGGTCGGTTCATCGCCTTTCCGAACGGTTTTCAGAGAGAAGAGGTCGGTTTTGGATAGATCGGCTCACGACGTCCCGAATCGATGTTCACGCCGCGGTGCGCGCGCGTTTTGACACCTCACGCGCCACGCCGCCGCCGCCGCCGCTCGCGCCGGAGCTGCTCGGCCCACTGTTTTGATTCCCCGAGTTCGTTTCCAGCCTCCGTGAGTAGTAATTCGACTTATCTTTTATTGGATGTGAAAAAATAAGTTTACTTATTATGTGTTTAATTAGGAAAATGGATTGGATTGAAGGAATTCGAGCAATTGAGCAAGTCCGATAAGAACCCCGAGTTAGGAAACGGAGCATGAGGAGTTTAAGCGAAGGCTATGGTAAGGATTTTCTACAAACGATCTTAAAAGGGAAGTGAATACGATTTCTGAAATATGTATTTGTTTTAAAAGATGAAAATTGAGGATTTATTTCAAAAGGTGAAATTCCAAAACTCATGCTTAGGGCTTGAATTTAGAAAACAAATATTTCAAAGGGTTTCTCGAGAATCTCGAGTGAATGATTTTCAAAAGGTTTAGTAAGGGACCTTGTGCTTAAACTTTTATGGGGATTGAATGAAAATGATTTTCATGATTTCATGCAAAATTAGTTTATATTCTTCATATGAAAATATCTGAGATATTATCGTGAGAATACTTAATATTTTATGTGCAAATATTTCGATGCATCATGTGAAATAAACCATTATTTTATGTGAGATTATTCTCGTATGCTATGTAAAAGTATTCCATTATTTCATGTGAGAATATGACAAGATTTTGCATGAGAATATTTCATGTTTTCTTACAAAAGTATGATCTTCAAACCGCATATGATGAGAAAAGTATGATTGGCATATCGATGATGATGTTTGTGACATGTGCACTATTATTATGTGAATGATGGGACCTCATGCATGTTTTGTATGCCACGAAATGAATTAATGAATAGTGTGGACATTGGTATCCTGAGATCATTATGTGCATGGTCAAACATGCAATAGAGACCCTATGGGTCAAAGTACAGGGGTCTGTGAGGGACTCAAAACGAAATGACTCAGGATGACCAGTCGGCCCCACAATTAAATAAGTAGTCACGGATTAAAGACCTTACAATTAAATAAGCAGTCATGGATTAAAGACCTGACAATTAAATAAGCAGTCATGGATTAAAGACCTGACAATTAAATAAGCAGTCATGGATTAAAGACCTGACAATACACAAATGAAAAAGCAGTCATGGATTAAAGACCTGACAATACATAATTAAAAAGGAAGTCATGGATTAAAGACCTGACAATATGAGAAAGTTTTAGGTCCCGTATATGTATGTTACGAATAAGTTTAAAGGTCATGATTGTATGTGTATGCATATCCCGACCCCCCACTTACTGGGTATTTTATAATACTCATCCCTCTACCTTTGTTGTGTCTTTCTTTGTTTTAAAATGTTTTCAGGTAGAGACGAGAGCATACCAGGCGAGTGGCATGGAGGCGCTACAGAAGCCATGGGAACCAAGTCATGAATTCCGCATCCATGATTTAGAAAGAATTTTAAAAGATTATGGTCTTCCGCTTATGTAGTACAGAGTTTTGAAACTAGAGGCCGAACTTAATTATGTTTCTTGTAAACGTTTTGTATTTCTATGGGATCCCAAATTAAATTGATTTTTAGTTATCAACTTTTATTTGTTTTAAGCTCAGTTAAGGCCTCGAATGCATGCATGAGTAGTAATGTCCCTAGGAATTTATGTTATAAAAGTAGGGGCGTTACAGACATTACGAGGTGAAAGTCTTTCAAGAAACCTTGAACAACTAAGTTCGCGAGTAGAACCTTAACAGAGGAATATTGTAGTTCTTGAAAAGTTCAAAGTCTAGAGTATTGAATGAACCATTCGTATTCGAAGTTGAGCGTTAGGGTTTCATGACAAAAGAGTTTGAAATGCAGTTAAGAAGTGTAGAGGATACTCTTAGAAAGTATCCGACCACATTAGTGTTAAGAAAATTTCATTATATTCGAACGATCACCTGAACATGATATATAAGGAGTTGGAAGGTAATGGGAGAATGAGCTTTAAAAGACTAGATTCATGTTCGCGAGATCGCTTAGTATCGAAATTGTTATCGGTTGAGTTATTTTAAAGGAGAGCGATAAGAATGATCATTCATTGCGTTGTGCCATAGGTCGAGGAAAGGTTATTTAAAGTAATGAGTTGTTTCATGAATAACTTGTTTTAAAAAAAAAGTATACATATATATATATATATACATATCCTCTATGATTAATATGAGGACGAGTTATCGCCAATCAAGAATTAGAGTTAAGATATCTTAAGATAGAGTTTGATTCACGCGATGGACATTATGAGTCTACAGTGATGTCTCCATGGAGGTATGAACTTGTGCATCAATGCAACATTAAAAGTTCATTTTACGCTTCACGTAAGATAGTGGGACATAAGATGGGTTAAATTAGGTTTCTTCATTCATGACTTAGAACTTATAAGGAAAGTCTTGACACTTAGTGTGTTAATCTATATTTGATTTGATTCTAAAGCAAGGTAAGACAAGAATAGTTTATTAACTCCTTTTAAAGTTTGTGTTAAAGTTAGGGTTGTAACCTGATTGTTAGATTTCCTTGCCTTTAAAGAATTCTTGTTTACAACTAAAGAAATTGTGTTTCATTCATATTTTGTTGTTCAACATTCCTATGTATTGTGTGTTCTGAACTCTGAGTAAATCTTGAAATGAAGTTTGGAGGCGTGACTGGTTGGTTGTCTGGTTGTAGAAGTGCATTTCTATCAAACAGGTGTTAGAGAAAAATTTTGGTTTTGTTGTAGTTATGCCGTTATGCTGCCGAAATTTTCGGAGCAATTTTATAGTAAGATTGGTAAAGTCTCATGGAACACTTTATGTACCGCGACGACCAAATGAGACCTAAGTTCGAGTTGCTCCTGCCGTGACTTGAAACTTTCAACGAGTTATTGATTGCAATAGAAAGCCCCAAAGTTAACTAAGTATCCGAGTGGGTTTGTCACTCTGATGACTTGCTAAAAAGGTCGTTGAGAGCGTGAAAAGGTTAACCAATAATGTGAAGGGTCTCGAACAACCTGGACAAATTTGCTAACTTAATCCTTGAAGTCACATCTCTTAGAAAGGTGTTAAAGTTATGGAAACGATGGTCAGCCTGAATGATCTAGTCATGTCTTGAAATGAATGCTAGTAGCTGGTGCAGCAAACCTTAAGGAGGATTTTGTGACTCAACAACAATGTAATGTTTTTAGCAAAGAGCTCCTTACTAAAGTCACAAAACCGAAGAAACTAACTAAAGGACTAGAGAAGGAAATACGAGCTAAATATCCCGAGTTATCTTAGAATTTGAACTGGAACTTTCCAAATGTAGAATCAGAGTCAAAGGCCTCCTTATGCGGGCCTTAGTAGGAAGACTTCAAAGAAGAGAAACGAGCTCAAGTTAAAGTTATGGTACTGCGGTTGGGTATTAAGTTTACGCTAAGATGTGATACTGAGGATCATTTAGTGCTAATTCTTGCTTAAGGATCGAAGACTCGTCGTAACCAAATGGAGCGGAGTGCGAGCAAGCTCTCCCAAAGTATTATAAGATTAGAAACTTTCGAGGACGAAAGTTCTTAAGGAGGAAGATTGTAGCACCCCAAGATTTTAAGTACCTCTCAGGTTGTACTTGGATTAATTTAATGGAAATTAAATTAATCGGGTCTTGAAGGTTCTTAGTTTAAGTTAAGCTTTGAAAATTTAAGTGATTATATATATAAGTATTTCGTATATATAAGATAAGTTGGATTAACAAGGCTAAGGGCATGGTTGTAGTTTGATTTTAAGAAGAAGGGCATTTTAGGAAAAAGAACAAAAGAGACTTAGGGTTTTTTTTTCTGCAAAAAGAACATGTTGCCCCTATTGATGCACGCAAACCGAGGAGCCTTCTCCCTCATCTTCTTCACCATGCCTTCACGACAAGCCCCTTCTTTCCTCTCCCATCTTCCTCCACCCGCGCCCAACGAGGAAGGCCTCACTCGTTGCCGGTGCGTCGCAAGTCCGCGCGCAAGACTCACACTTTTCGATTCGGCGTTGAACTGCTGCGGTCGTGGTCGGAATGCATGCGATCGCCGTCGCAAGCTATTGGCGGACGGGGTATCAAGATCCTCGATCGCGCAACCATGAGCTACGACTCACCGACCTCGAACTTCGCGAGACCCGACCGATGGTTTGGAGTCGAACGCCCGACCACCGGATGTTGCGAACGTCGATCCTTTGGAGCACACAATAGGTTCACGTTTTTGGTTCGGATTTACGGGCATGTTCCGACCGGGTTTTCGTAGGATAGAGAGTGGTTTCGTGTAGATCGACAAGTGGCGTTTTGAATCGACCTTCACGCGCGCGCTAGCACGCCGCCGCCAAGCCACGCCACCGCAACTGGCCGTCGGGAAGAAGCGCGCCACGGCTCGAGTTTGGTTCGAGCGATTCGTCCGATTCTCGATCGGTTTTTGAAGTTTCAAGATCGGTTTTGATAGATCGGGCCACGAGGTTTCCAACGACATGCTTCACGCGCCGCGAGCGCGCGCCTCGACACCACACGCGCCGCCATACTCGGTCACGCGCGCCACGCTCGCCGCCACCACGCACGCCGCTTCGCGAGTCGGCCGATCCGATCAATTTCGTTTCCCGGTTCGTTTTAAGCGTCGTTTGCGGTAACTTAGCCTAACTATGATTGGATTCAAAATAAGTTTCTAATTGTGTAATTTAATTAAGGAACCGATGAAATTAATTTAGGGATTCGACTATCGAGCTCGACTAAAGCGAAACCTTGAGTTAGAAACGCGGATGTAAGGAGCTTGAGTTAAGGTAAGGGATTTTCTACAAACGATCTTAAAAAGGGAAGCGAATACGATTTCCTGAAATATGTATTTGTTTTAAAAGATGAAAATTGAGGATTTATTTCAAAAGGTGAATTTCCAAAACTCATGTTTAGGGCTTGAATTTAGAAAACGAATATTTCAAAGGGTTTCTCGAGAATCTCGAGTGAATGATTTTCAAAAGGTTTAGTAAGGGACCTTGTGCCGAACTTTTAATGGGATTGAATGAAAATGATTTTCATGATTGCATGCGAAATTAGTTTTATTTTTCATATGAAAATATCTTTGAGATTATCGTGAGAATGTTTAATATTTTATGCATAAATATTTGATGCATCATGTGAAATAAACCATTATTTTATGTGAGATTATTCTCGTATGCTATGTAAAAGTATTCCAGTATTTCATGTGAGAATATGACAGTAATTTGCATGAGAATATTTCATGTTTTCTCACAAAAGTATGATCTTCAAACTGTCTATGAGAAAAGTATGATTTGCATATCGACGATGATGTTTGTGACATGTGCACTATTATTATGTGAATGATGGGACCTCATGCATGTTTTGTATGCCACGAAAATGAATTAATGAATAGTGTGGACATTGGTATCCACGAGATCATTATGTGCATGGTCAAACATGCAATAGAGACCCTATGGGTCTAATTACGAGAAGTCCGTGAGGAACTAGAAATGAAATGACTCAGGATGACCAGTCGGCCACACAAATGAAAAAGCAGTCATGGATTAAAGACCTGACAATACACAAATGAAAAAGCAGTCATGGATTAAAGACCTGACAATACACAAATGAAAAAAGTCATGGATTAAAGACTGACAATACACAAATGAAAAAGCGATCATGGATTAAAGACTCGACAATACACAATTAAAAAGGAAGTCATGGATTAAAGGCCTGACAATATGAGAAAGTTTTAGGTCCCGCATATGTATGTTACGAACAAGTTTAAAAAGTCATGATTGTATGTGTATGCATATCCCGACCCCCCACTTACTGGGTATTTCATAATACTCATCCCTCTACCTTTGTTGTGTCTTTCTTTGTTCTAAAATGTTTTCAGGTAGAGACGAGAGCATACCAGACGAGTGGCATGGATGCGCTACAGAAGCCATGGGAACCAAGTCATGAATCCCGCATCCATGATTTAGAAAGAATTTTAAAAGATTATTGTCTTCCGCTTATGTAGTACAGGGTTTTGAAACTAGAGGCCGAACTTAATTATGTTTCTTGTAAACGTTTTGTATCTCTACGGGATCCCAAATTAAATTGATTTTTATTTATCAACTTTTATTTATTTTAAGCTCAGTTAAGGCCTCGAATGCATGCATGAGTAGTAATGTCCCTAGGAATTTATGTTATAAAAGTAGGGGCGTTACAGTCATAGTGCTCTCCGGAAGTTTCCGGATATTTTACAATTGATAAATTCAACCCTATTTTTAGAGATTAAACAACCTCTTTAAATTATTTCCCTATTTATTCTTTTATTGGAAAAAGTGAAGAACCTTCAGAATAAAATGTATAAATCAAGTGAGATTAAATTTTAATAATGATTTTTGGTGGTTTTAGTTACCTCTGGAAGTTCTCGAATATTTTTCGGTAGATAACGTCCCCTATTTTTAGAGATTAAATAACCTTATAATATATTTTTTAAAATTTTTAGTTACTAGAAAATATTAGTATTCTTTATCAAAAAATTTTAAAGTTAGTAATTGACACCTAATTTGATTAAAAAAAAAAAACAAAAGCTTCATGATCACAAGACTCTACTTTATGCCTCTAACCCAATTTACTATGCGCTTAAACCCTAAAAAGTTCATTTTAAGGTGACAACAACCAAGTCTTGAGACGTTCATTATTACGTGATAAAATAGTGTGGATTGTAGAATTTTTATGGAGATTAGTTCATTTTTGAATAAAAAAAAAATTCATCGACTTTTTCGAACAAATACATTTACCTCCTATTAGTTCTTGTGTTTATGTTTTAAAATTTATTTTCTATTTATTCTTTCAATGGAAAAAGTGAAGACCCTTAAGAACATTATGTACAAATGAAGTGAGAAGTGCTTTTAATAATCGTTTTGGTGGTCATAGTGCTCTCCTGGATGTTTAGGATATTTTACAATTGATAAATTCAACCTATTTTTAGAGATTAAACAACCTCTTTAAATTATTTCCCTATTTATTCTTTTATTGGAAAAAGTGAAGAACCTTCAGAATAAAATGTATAAATGAAGTGAGATTAAATTTTAATAATGATTTTTTGTGGTTTTAGTTACCTCTGGAAGTTCTCGAATATTTTTCGGTAGATAACGTCAACCCTATTTTTAGAGATTAAATAACCTTATAATATATTTTTTAAAATTTTTAGCTACTAGAAAATATTAGTATTCTTCATCAAAAAATTTTAAAGTTAGTAATTGACACCTAATTTGATTAAAAAAAAAAAAAAAGCTTCAAGATCACAAGACTCTACTTTATGCCTCTAACCCAATTTACTATGCGCTTAAACCCTAAAAAGTTCATTTTAAGCCGACAACAACCAAGTCTTGAGACGTTCATTATTACGTGATAAAATAGTGTGGATTGTAGAATTTTTATGGAGATTAGTTCATTTTTGAATAAAAAAATTCATCGACTTTTCGAACAAATACATTTACCTCTATTAGTTCTTGTGTTTATGTTTAAAATTTATTTTCTATTTATTCTTTCAATGGAAAAAGTGAAGACCCTTAAGAACATTATGTACAAATGAAGTGAGAAGAGCTTTTAATAATCGTTTTTAGGTGGTCATAGTGCTCTCAGGAAGTTTCGGATATTTTACAATTGATAAATTCAACCTATTTTTAGAGATTAAACAACCTCTTTAAATTATTTCCCTATTTATTCTTTTATTGGAAAAAGTGAAGAACCTTCAGAATAAAATGTATAAATGAAGTGAGATTAAATTTTAATAATGATTTTTGTGGTTTTAGTTACCTCTGGAAGTTCTCGAATATTTTTAGGTGAATAACGTCAACCCTATTTTTAGAGATTAAATAACCTTATAATATATTTTTAAAATTTTTAGCTACTAGAAAATATTAGTATTCTTCATAAAAAAATTTTAAAGTTAGTAATTGACACCTAATTTGATTAAAAAAAAAAAAAAAAAGCTTCAAGATCACAAGACTCTACTTTATGCCTCTAACCCAATTTACTATGCGCTTAAACCTAAAAGTTCATTTTAAGCGGACAACAACCAAGTCTTGAGGCGTTCATTTATTACGTGATAAAATAGTGTGGATTGTAGATTTTTTATGGAGATTAGTTCATTTTTGAATAAAAAAAAAATTCATCGACTTTTTCGAACAAATACATTTACCTCCTATTAGTTCTTTGTGTTTATGTTTAAAATTTATTTTCTATTTATTCTTTCAATGGAAAAAGTGAAGACCCTTAAGAACATTATGTACAAATGAAGTGAGAAGAGCTTTTAATAATCGTTTTAGGTGGTCATAGTGCTCTCAGGAAGTTTCGATATTTTACAATTGATAAATTCAACCTATTTTTAGAGATTAAACAACCTCTTTAAATTATTTCCCTATTTATTCTTTTATTGGAAAAAGTGAAGAACCTTCAGAATAAAATGTATAAATGAAGTGAGATTAAATTTTAATAATGATTTTTGTGGTTTTAGTTACCTCTGGAAGTTCTCGAATATTTTTAGGTGAGATAACGTCAACCCTATTTTTAGAGATTAAATAACCTTATAATATATTTTTTTAAAATTTTTAGCTACTAGAAAATATTAGTATTCTTCATAAAAAAATTTTAAAGTTAGTAATTGACACCTAATTTGATTAAAAAAAAAAAAAAAAGCTTCAAGATCACAAGACTCTACTTTATGCCTCTAACCCAATTTACTATGCGCTTAAACCTAAAAAGTTCATTTTAAGCGGACAACAACCAAGTCTTGAGGCGTTCATTATTACGTGATAAAATAGTGTGGATTGTAGATTTTTATGGAGATTAGTTCATTTTTGAATAAAAAAATTCATCGACTTTTGAACAAATACATTTACCTCCTATTAGTTCTTGTGTTTATGTTTAAAATTTATTTTCTATTTATTCTTTCAATGGAAAAAGTGAAGACCCTTAAGAACATTATGTACAAATGAAGTGAGAAGAGCTTTTAATAATCGTTTTAGGGTGGTCATAGTGCTCTCAGGAAGTTTCGGATATTTTACAATTGATAAATTCAACCTATTTTTAGAGATTAAACAACCTCTTTAAATTATTTCCCTATTTATTCTTTTATTGGAAAAAGTGAAGAACCTTCAGAATAAAATGTATAAATGAAGTGAGATTAAATTTTAATAATGATTTTTGGTGGTTTTAGTTACCTCTGGAAGTTCTCGAATATTTTTAGGTGAGATAACGTCAACCCTATTTTTAGAGATTAAATAACCTTATAATATATTTTTAAAATTTTTAGCTACTAGAAAATATTAGTATTCTTCATAAAAAAATTTTAAAGTTAGTAATTGACACCTAATTTGATTAAAAAAAAAAAAAAGCTTCAAGATCACAAGACTCTACTTTATGCCTCTAACCCAATTTACTATGCGCTTAAACCTAAAAAGTTCATTTTAAGCGGACAACAACCAAGTCTTGAGGCGTTCATTATTACGTGATAAAATAGTGTGGATTGTAGATTTTTATGGAGATTAGTTCATTTTTGAATAAAAAAAAAATTCATCGACTTTTGAGAACAAATACATTTACCTCCTATTAGTTCTTGTGTTTATGTTTAAAATTTATTTTCTATTTATTCTTTCAATGGAAAAAGTGAAGACCCTTAAGAACATTATGTACAAATGAAGTGAGAAGAGCTTTTAATAATCGTTTTTTAGGTGGTCATAGTGCTCTCAGGAAGTTTCGGATATTTTACAATTGATAAATTCAACCTATTTTTAGAGATTAAACAACCTCTTTAAATTATTTCCCTATTTATTCTTTTATTGGAAAAAGTGAAGAACCTTCAGAATAAAATGTATAAATGAAGTGAGATTAAATTTTAATAATGATTTTTGTGGTTTTAGTTACCTCTGGAAGTTCTCGAATATTTTTAGGTAGATAACGTCAACCTATTTTTAGAGATTAAATAACCTTATAATATATTTTTAAAATTTTTAGCTACTAGAAAATATTAGTATTCTTCATCAAAAAATTTTAAAGTTAGTAATTGACACCTAATTTGATTAAAAAAAAAAAAAAACCAAAAGCTTCAAGATCACAAGACTCTACTTTATGCCTCTAACCCAATTTACTATGCGCTTAAACCTAAAAAGTTCATTTTAAGCGGACAACAACCAAGTCTTGAGGCGTTCATTATTACGTGATAAAATAGTGTGGATTGTAGATTTTTTATGGAGATTAGTTCATTTTTGAATAAAAAAAATTCATCGACTTTTCGAACAAATACATTTACCTCCTATTAGTTCTTGTGTGTTTATGTTTAAAATTTATTTTCTATTTATTCTTTCAATGGAAAAAGTGAAGACCCTTAAGAACATTATGTACAAATGAAGTGAGAAGAGCTTTTAATAATCGTTTTAGGTGGTCATAGTGCTCTCAGAAGTTTCGGATATTTTACAATTGATAAATTCAACCTATTTTTAGAGATTAAACAACCTCTTTAAATTATTTCCCTATTTATTCTTTTATTGGAAAAAGTGAAGAACCTTCAGAATAAAATGTATAAATGAAGTGAGATTAAATTTTAATAATGATTTTTGGTGGTTTTAGTGAGCTCTCTGGAAGTTCTCGAATATTTTTAGGTGAGATAACGTCAACCCTATTTTTAGAGATTAAATAACCTTTTAATATATTTTTTAAAATTTTTAGCTACTAGAAAATATTAGTATTCTTCATAAAAAAAATTTTAAAGTTAGTAATTGACACCTAATTTGATTAAAAAAAAACAAAAGCTTCAAGATCACAAGACTCTACTTTATGCCTCTAACCCAATTTACTATGCGCTTAAACCTAAAAAGTTCATTTTAAGCGGACAACAACCAAGTCTTGAGGCGTTCATTATTACGTGATAAAATAGTGTGGATTGTAGATTTTTATGGAGATTAGTTCATTTTTGAATAAAAAAAAATTCATCGACTTTTAGAACAAATACATTTACCTCCTATTAGTTCTTGTGTTTATGTTTAAAATTTATTTTCTATTTATTCTTTCAATGGAAAAAGTGAAGACCCTTAAGAACATTATGTACAAATGAAGTGAGAAGAGCTTTTAATAATCGTTTTCGGTGGTCATAGTGCTCTCCGGAAGTTTCCGGATATTTTACAATTGATAAATTCAACCTATTTTTAGAGATTAAACAACCTCTTTAAATTATTTCCCTATTTATTCTTTTATTGGAAAAAGTGAAGAACCTTCAGAATAAAATGTATAAATGAAGTGAGATTAAATTTTAATAATGATTTTTGTGGTTTTAGTTACCTCTGGAAGTTCTCGAATATTTTTAGGTGAATAACGTCAACCCTATTTTTAGAGATTAAATAACCTTTTTATATATTTTTTAATATTTTTAGCTACTAGAAAATATTAATATTCTTCATAAAAAAATTTTAAAGTTAGTAATTGACACCTAATTTGATTAAAAATAAAAAAAAAAAAAGCTTCAAGATCACAAGACTCTACTTTATGCCTCTAACCCAATTTACTATGCGCTTAAACCCTAAAAGTTCATTTTAAGCGGACAACAACCAAGTCTTGAGGCGTTCATTATTACGTGATAAAATAGTGTGGATTGTAGATTTTTATGGAGATTAGTTCATTTTTGAATAAAAAAAAATTCATCGACTTTTGAACAAATACATTTACCTCCTATTAGTTCTTGTGTTTATGTTTAAAATTTATTTTCTATTTATTCTTTCAATGGAAAAAGTGAAGACCCTTAAGAACATTATGTACAAATGAAGTGAGAAGAGCTTTTAATAATCGTTTTTAGGTGGTCATAGTGCTCTCAGGAAGTTTCGGATATTTTACAATTGATAAATTCAACCTATTTTTAGAGATTAAACAACCTCTTTAAATTATTTCCCTATTTATTCTTTTATTGGAAAAAGTGAAGAACCTTCAGAATAAAATGTATAAATGAAGTGAGATTAAATTTTAATAATGATTTTTGTGGTTTTAGTTACCTCTGGAAGTTCTCGAATATTTTTAGGTGAATAACGTCAACCTATTTTTAGAGATTAAATAACCTTATAATATATTTTTTAAAATTTTTAGCTACTAGAAAATATTAGTATTCTTCATAAAAAAATTTTAAGTTAGTAATTGACACCTAATTTGATTAAAAAAAAAAAAAAAAAAAAGCTTCAAGATCACAAGACTCTACTTTATGCCTCTAACCCAATTTACTATGCGCTTAAACCTAAAAGTTCATTTTAAGCGGACAACAACCAAGTCTTGAGGCGTTCATTATTACGTGATAAAATAGTGTGGATTGTAGATTTTTTATGGAGATTAGTTCATTTTTGAATAAAAAAAAATTCATCGACTTTTAGAACAAATACATTTACCTCCTATTAGTTCTTTGTGTTTATGTTTAAAATTTATTTTCTATTTATTCTTTCAATGGAAAAAGTGAAGACCCTTAAGAACATTATGTACAAATGAAGTGAGAAGAGCTTTTAATAATCGTTTTGGTGGTGGTCATAGTGCTCTCAGGAAGTTTCGGATATTTTACAATTGATAAATTCAACCTATTTTTAGAGATTAAACAACCTCTTTAAATTATTTCCCTATTTATTCTTTTATTGGAAAAAGTGAAGAACCTTCAGAATAAAATGTATAAATGAAGTGAGATTAAATTTTAATAATGATTTTTGGTGGTTTTAGTGACCTCAGGAAGTTCTCGAATATTTTTAGGTGAGATAACGTCAACCCTATTTTTAGAGATTAAATAACCTTTTAATATATTTTTTTCAAAATTTTAGCTACTAGAAAATATTAGTATTCTTCATAAAAAAATTTTAAAGTTAGTAATTGACACCTAATTTGATTAAAAAAAAAAAAAAAAAAAAGCTTCAAGATCACAAGACTCTACTTTATGCCTCTAACCCAATTTACTATGCGCTTAAACCTAAAAAGTTCATTTTAAGCGGACAACAACCAAGTCTTGAGGCGTTCATTATTACGTGATAAAATAGTGTGGATTGTAGATTTTTATGGAGATTAGTTCATTTTTGAATAAAAAAAAAAATCATCGACTTTTGAACAAATACATTTACCTCCTATTAGTTCTTTGTGTTTATGTTTAAAATTTATTTTCTATTTATTCTTTCAATGGAAAAAGTGAAGACCCTTAAGAACATTATGTACAAATGAAGTGAGAAGAGCTTTTAATAATCGTTTTCGGTGGTCATAGTACTCTCCGGAAGTTTCGGGATATTTTACAATTGATAAATTCAACCTATTTTTAGAGATTAAAACAACCTCTTTAAATTATTTCCCTATTTATTCTTTTATTGGAAAAAGTGAAGAACCTTCAGAATAAAATGTATAAATGAAGTGAGATTAAATTTTAATAATGATTTTTTGTGGTTTTAGTTACCTCTGGAAGTTCTCGAATATTTTTCGGTAGATAACGTCAACCCTATTTTAGAGAGATTAAATAACCTTTTAATATATTTTTTTTAAATTTTTAGCTACTAGAAAATATTAGTATTCTTCATAAAAAAATTTTAAAGTTATTAATTGACACCTAATTTGATTAAAAAAAAAAAAAAAAGCTTCAAGATCACAAGACTCTACTTTATGCCTCTAACCCAATTTACTATGCGCTTAAACCTAAAAGTTCATTTTAAGCGGACAACAACCAAGTCTTGAGGCGTTCATTATTACGTGATAAAATAGTGTGGATTGTAGATTTTTATGGAGATTAGTTCATTTTTGAATAAAAAAAAAAAAAAAAATCGACTTTTCGAACAAATACATTTACCTCCTATTAGTTCTTGTGTTTATGTTTAAAATTTATTTTCTATTTATTCTTTCAATGGAAAAAGTGAAGACCCTTAAGAACATTATGTACAAATGAAGTGAGAAGAGCTTTTAATAATCGTTTTAGGTGGTCATAGTGCTCTCAGGAAGTTTCGGATATTTTACAATTGATAAATTCAACCTATTTTTAGAGATTAAACAACCTCTTTAAATTATTTCCCTATTTATTCTTTTATTGGAAAAAGTGAAGAACCTTCAGAATAAAATGTATAAATGAAGTGAGATTAAATTTTAATAATGATTTTTGTGGTTTTAGTTACCTCTGGAAGTTCTCGAATATTTTTGGTGAATAACGTCAACCCTATTTTTAGAGATTAAATAACCTTTTAATATATTTTTTAAAATTTTTAGCTACTAGAAAATATTAGTATTCTTCATAAAAAAATTTAAAGTTAGTAATTGACACCTAATTTGATTAAAAAAAAAAAAAAAAAAACAAAAGCTTCAAGATCACAAGACTCTACTTTATGCCTCTAACCCAATTTACTATGCGCTTAAACCTAAAAAGTTCATTTTAAGCGGACAACAACCAAGTCTTGAGGCGTTCATTATTACGTGATAAAATAGTGTGGATTGTAGATTTTTATGGAGATTAGTTCATTTTTGAATAAAAAAATTCATTCATCGACTTTTTTGAACAAATACATTTACCTCCTATTAGTTCTTGTGTTTATGTTTAAAATTTATTTTCTATTTATTCTTTCAATGGAAAAAGTGAAGACCCTTAAGAACATTATGTACAAATGAAGTGAGAAGAGCTTTTAATAATCGTTTTGGTGGTCATAGTGCTCTCTCAGAAGTTTCGGGATATTTTACAATTGATAAATTCAACCTATTTTTAGAGATTAAACAACCTCTTTAAATTATTTCCCTATTTATTCTTTTATTGGAAAAAGTGAAGAACCTTCAGAATAAAATGTATAAATGAAGTGAGATTAAATTTTAATAATGATTTTTGTGGTTTTAGTTACCTCAGGAAGTTCTCGAATATTTTTAGGTGAATAACGTCAACCTATTTTTAGAGATTAAATAACCTTTTAATATATTTTTAAAATTTTTAGCTACTAGAAAATATTAGTATTCTTCATAAAAAAATTTTAAAGTTAGTAATTGACACCTAATTTGATTAAAAAAAAAAAAAAAGCTTCAAGATCACAAGACTCTACTTTATGCCTCTAACCCATTTTACTATGCGCTTAAACCTAAAAAGTTCATTTTAAGCGGACAACAACCAAGTCTTGAGGCGTTCATTATTACGTGATAAAATAGTGTGGATTGTAGATTTTTATGGAGATTAGTTCATTTTTGAATAAAAAAAATTCATCTGACTTTTTCGAACAAATACATTTACCTCCTATTAGTTTATGTGTTTATGTTTAAAATTTATTTTCTATTTATTCTTTCAATGGAAAAAGTGAAGACCCTTAAGAACATTATGTACAAATGAAGTGAGAAGAGCTTTTAATAATCGTTTTTAGGTGGTCATAGTGCTCTCTCGGAAGTTTCGGATATTTTACAATTGATAAATTCAACCTATTTTTAGAGATTAAACAACCTCTTTAAATTATTTCCCTATTTATTCTTTTATTGGAAAAAGTGAAGAACCTTCAGAATAAAATGTATAAATGAAGTGAGATTAAATTTTAATAATGATTTTTGGTGGTTTTAGTTACCTCTGGAAGTTCTCGAATATTTTTAGGTGAATAACGTCAACCCTATTTTTAGAGATTAAATAACCTTTTAATATATTTTTAAAATTTTTAGCTACTAGAAAATATTAGTATTCTTCATAAAAAAATTTTAAAGTTAGTAATTGACACCTAATTTGATTAAAAAAAAAAAAAAGCTTCAAGATCACAAGACTCTACTTTATGCCTCTAACCCAATTTACTATGCGCTTAAACCTAAAAAAAGTTCATTTTAAGCGGACAACAACCAAGTCTTGAGGCGTTCATTATTACGTGATAAAATAGTGTGGATTGTAGATTTTTATGGAGATTAGTTCATTTTTGAATAAAAAAAAAAAAATTCATCGACTTTTGAACAAATACATTTACCTCCTATTAGTTCTTGTGTTTATGTTTAAAATTTATTTTCTATTTATTCTTTCAATGGAAAAAGTGAAGACCATTAAGAACATTATGTACAAATGAAGTGAGAAGAGCTTTTAATAATCGTTTTAGGTGGTCATAGTGCTCTCAGGAAGTTTCGGATATTTTACAATTGATAAATTCAACCCTATTTTTAGAGATTAAACAACCTCTTTAAATTATTTCCCTATTTATTCTTTTATTGGAAAAAGTGAAGAACCTTCAGAATAAAATGTATAAATATAGTGAGATTAAATTTTAATAATGATTTTTGTGGTTTTAGTTACCTCTGGAAGTTCTCGAATATTTTTAGGTGAGATAACGTCAACCCTATTTTTAGAGATTAAATAACCTTTTAATATATTTTTTAAAATTTTTAGCTACTAGAAAATATTAGTATTCTTCATAAAAAATTTTAAAGTTAGTAATTGACACCTAATTTGATTAAAAAAAAAAAAAAAAAAAGCTTCAAGATCACAAGACTCTACTTTATGCCTCTAACCCAATTTACTATGCGCTTAAACCTAAAAAGTTCATTTTAAGCGGACACAACAACCAAGTCTTGAGGCGTTCATTATTACGTGATAAAATAGTGTGGATTGTAGATTTTTATGGAGATTAGTTCATTTTTGAATAAAAAAAAAATTCATCGACTTTTGAACAAATACATTTACCTCCTATTAGTTCTTGTGTTTATGTTTAAAATTTATTTTCTATTTATTCTTTCAATGGAAAAAGTGAAGACCCTTAAGAACATTATGTACAAATGAAGTGAGAAGAGCTTTTAATAATCGTTTTTAGGTGGTCATAGTGCTCTCAGGAAGTTTCGGATATTTTACAATTGATAAATTCAACCTATTTTTAGAGATTAAACAACCTCTTTAAATTATTTCCCTATTTATTCTTTTATTGGAAAAAGTGAAGAACCTTCAGAATAAAATGTATAAATGAAGTGAGATTAAATTTTAATAATGATTTTTGGTGGTTTTAGTTACTCAGGAAGTTCTCGAATATTTTTAGGTAGATAACGTCAACCCTATTTTTAGAGATTAAATAACCTTTTAATATATTTTTAAAATTTTTAGCTACTAGAAAATATTAGTATTCTTCATAAAAAAATTTTAAAGTTAGTAATTGACACCTAATTTGATTAAAAAAAACCAAAAACCAAAAGCTTCAAGATCACAAGACTCTACTTTATGCCTCTAACCCAATTTACTATGCGCTTAAACCTAAAAAAGTTCATTTTAAGCGGACACAACAACCAAGTCTTGAGGCGTTCATTATTACGTGATAAAATAGTGTGGATTGTAGATTTTTATGGAGATTAGTTCATTTTTGAATAAAAAAGAAAATTCATCGACTTTTAGAACAAATACATTTACCTCCTATTAGTTCTTGTGTTTATGTTTAAAATTTATTTTCTATTTATTCTTTCAATGGAAAAAGTGAAGACCCTTAAGAACATTATGTACAAATGAAGTGAGAAGAGCTTTTTTAATAATCGTTTTAGGTGGTCATAGTGCTCTCAGGAAGTTTAGGATATTTTACAATTGATAAATTCAACCTATTTTTAGAGATTAAACAACCTCTTTAAATTATTTCCCTATTTATCTTTTATTGGAAAAAGTGAAGAACCTTCAGAATAAAATGTATAAATGAAGTGAGATTAAATTTTAATAATGATTTTTGGTGGTTTTAGTTACCTCTGGAAGTTCTCGAATATTTTTCGGTAGATAACGTCAACCCTATTTTTAGAGATTAAATAACCTTATAATATATTTTTAAAATTTTTAGCTACTAGAAAATATTAGTATTCTTCATAAAAAAATTTTAAAGTTAGTAATTGACACCTAATTTGATTAAAAAAAAAACAAATAAAAGCTTCAAGATCACAAGACTCTACTTTATGCCTCTAACCCAATTTACTATGCGCTTAAACCCTAAAAAGTTCATTTTAAGCGGACAACAACCAAGTCTTGAGGCGTTCATTATTACGTGATAAAATAGTGTGGATTGTAGATTTTTATGGAGATTAGTTCATTTTTGAATAAAAAAAAAAATTCATCGACTTTTGAACAAATACATTTACCTCCTATTAGTTCTTTGTGTTTATGTTTAAAATTTATTTTCTATTTATTCTTTCAATGGAAAAAGTGAAGACCCTTAAGAACATTATGTACAAATGAAGTGAGAAGAGCTTTTAATAATCGTTTTAGGTGGTCATAGTGCTCTCCGGAAGTTTCCGGATATTTTACAATTGATAAATTCAACCTATTTTTAGAGATTAAACAACCTCTTTAAATTATTTCCCTATTTATTCTTTTATTGGAAAAAGTGAAGAACCTTCAGAATAAAATGTATAAATGAAGTGAGATTAAATTTTAATAATGATTTTTGGTGGTTTTAGTTACCTCTGGAAGTTCTCGAATATTTTTAGGTGAATAACGTCAACCCTATTTTTAGAGATTAAATAACCTTTTAATATATTTTTAAAATTTTTAGCTACTAGAAAATATTAGTATTCTTCATAAAAAAATTTAAAAAGTTAGTAATTGACACCTAATTTGATTAAAAAAAAAAAAAAAAAAACCAAAAGCTTCAAGATCACAAGACTCTACTTTATGCCTCTAACCCAATTTACTATGCGCTTAAACCTAAAAAGTTCATTTTAAGCGGACAACAACCAAGTCTTGAGGCGTTCATTATTACGTGATAAAATAGTGTGGATTGTAGATTTTTATGGAGATTAGTTCATTTTTGAATAAAAAAATTCATCATCGACTTTTAGAACAAATACATTTACCTCCTATTAGTTCTTGTGTTTATGTTTAAAAATTTATTTTCTATTTATTCTTTCAATGGAAAAAGTGAAGACCATTAAGAACATTATGTACAAATGAAGTGAGAAGAGCTTTTAATAATCGTTTTTAGGTGGTCATAGTGCTCTCAGGAAGTTTCGGATATTTTACAATTGATAAATTCAACCTATTTTTTAGAGATTAAACAACCTCTTTAAATTATTTCCCTATTTATTCTTTTATTGGAAAAAGTGAAGAACCTTCAGAATAAAATGTATAAATGAAGTGAGATTAAATTTTAATAATGATTTTTGTGGTTTTAGTTACCTCTGGAAGTTCTCGAATATTTTTGGTGAGATAACGTCAACCCTATTTTTAGAGATTAAATAACCTTTTAATATATTTTTAAAATTTTTAGCTACTAGAAAATATTAGTATTCTTCATAAAAAAATTTTAAAGTTAGTAATTGACACCTAATTTGATTAAAAAAAAAAAAAAAAAAGCTTCAAGATCACAAGACTCTACTTTATGCCTCTAACCCAATTTACTATGCGCTTAAACCTAAAAAGTTCATTTTAAGCGAGACAACAACCAAGTCTTGAGGCGTTCATTATTACGTGATAAAATAGTGTGGATTGTAGATTTTTATGGAGATTAGTTCATTTTTGAATAAAAAAAAAAATTCATCGACTTTTCGAACAAATACATTTACCTCCTATTAGTTATTGTGTTTATGTTTAAAATTTATTTTCTATTTATTCTTTCAATGGAAAAAGTGAAGACCCTTAAGAACATTATGTACAAATGAAGTGAGAACAGCTTTTAATAATCGTTTTTACGGTGGTCATAGTGCTCTCAGGAAGTTTAGGATATTTTACAATTGATAAATTCAACCTATATTTTTAGAGATTAAACAACCTCTTTAAATTATTTCCCTATTTATTCTTTTATTGGAAAAAGTGAAGAACCTTGAGAATAAAATGTATAAATGAAGTGAGATTAAATTTTAATAATGATTTTTTGTGGTTTTAGTTACCTCTGGAAGTTCTCGAATATTTTTAGGTGAGATAACGTCAACCTATTTTTAGAGATTAAATAACCTTTTAATATATTTTTAAAATTTTTAGCTACTAGAAAATATTAGTATTCTTCATAAAAAAATTTTAAAGTTAGTAATTGACACCTAATTTGATTAAAAAAAAAAAAAAAAAAAAGCTTCAAGATCACAAGACTCTACTTTATGCCTCTAACCCAATTTACTATGCGCTTAAACCTAAAAAGTTCATTTTAAGCGGACAACAACCAAGTCTTGAGGCGTTCATTATTACGTGATAAAATAGTGTGGATTGTAGATTTTTATGGAGATTAGTTCATTTTTGAATAAAAAAAAAATTCATCGACTTTTCGAACAAATACATTTACCTCCTATTAGTTCTTGTGTTTATGTTTAAAATTTATTTTCTATTTATTCTTTCAATGGAAAAAGTGAAGACCCTTAAGAACATTATGTACAAATGAAGTGAGAAGAGCTTTTAATAATCGTTTTAGGTGGTCATAGTGCTCTCTCAGAAGTTTCGGATATTTTACAATTGATAAATTCAACCTATATTTTTAGAGATTAAACAACCTCTTTAAATTATTTCCCTATTTATTCTTTTATTGGAAAAAGTGAAGAACCTTGAGAATAAAATGTATAAATGAAGTGAGATTAAATTTTAATAATGATTTTTGGTGGTTTTAGTTACCTTTCTCGAATATTTTTAGGTGAGATAACGTCAACACTATTTTTAGAGATTAAATAACCTTATAATATATTTTTTAAAATTTTTAGCTACTAGAAAATATTAGTATTAAATCTTTCTATGACCAAATCCTAGGGACATTACTACACATGCATGCATTTATAGGCAGAGAATAGAAAGAACTTAAAAGCCATTTCCATTTAAATTAAATAGTTCGGGGATCCCAAAAAAAAAACAAAACATTCAAATCATTTAAAAACATCACATCGGCTTGGCCTATTAAAAGCGTAAAAGTAAGTTTAACTTCAAATAAAAAAACATAAAGACAACAATAGTTCAAATCATGAATATCGGAAAAAATCATCTTTGGTTCCCATGGTCCTAATCACGCTTTCCGTCACACACATACCTGCGTCCTTCCCTTTACAAAAAAACATTTTTAAAAGAAAGGGTGAGTATTGCATAAACAATACCCGATAAGTAACCTCGCTCTGAGGGTTTGGGATATCATACACATACAATCATGATCTTTAAATTCATTCATAACATACATAGATGGGAATTAAAACTTTCTAAAGTTGCGAGTCTTTAATCCATGGTTTGCATATTTAAATGTCGAGGCCTTTAATCCATATTTATTCATATAATTGCGAGTCTTTAATCCATGGCTACATTCATTCAGTTGCAGTCTTTAATCCATGGCTAATCCATGGCTATATAATTGCAGTCTTTAATCCATGGCATTTAATTGCGAGTCTTTAATCCATGGCTATTCATTTAATTGCAGTCTTTAATCCATGGCTATTCATATAATTGCAGTCTTTAATCCATGGCTATTCATTTCATTGCGGTCTTTAATCCATGGCTATTCATTGATTGTGAGGCCATGGTCATCTGAGTCATTTAGCGATCTCGGGATAACCAATGTCCACACTATTCAATAATTCATTTAAGTGACATACAAAATCATGCATAAGATCCCATCAGTCACATAATCATGGTGTACATATCATAAATATCATCATCAACATATCATTCATACTTTCTCATGGGCGGGGTGATAAATCATACTTTTGTAAATAACATGAAACATTCTCATACACACTCTTTGTCCTATTTTCACATGAAATAATGGGATCTTTATACATAACATCTGAGAATACTTTCACATAAAATAATGGTTCATTTTCACATAATACATAGAAATATTGCACATAAAATATCACGTATTCTCAAAATAATATCTGTGTATTTTCATGTGAAAAAATATAAACTATTTCACATAAAATCATGAAAATCATTTTCATTTACTCCCATTTAAAAGTTCGGCACGAGGTCCCTTACCTCGAGCTTGATTTTATTCCAAAACTAAATCGAACTCCTGCTTATATTCTCCTTTTAGTGAAACACGATTCACATCATAATTTCGAAATTAAACTCCAAGTATTCACCACTTAAACCCTAATCATGCGATAACTCGAAATCTTTGTATTACGATGTATCGTGTCCAAAAACCTCGGTTTTCAATGCGAACTTCGATAATCCTTAGTTTGCTTGGCAATCGACCTCCAAATCCGTTCCAAGTTCGGTTCCTACAAGAGATGTTCGAACACGTAACCTAAATTTCTCAATTGAGCGTTTAATCTAAACGATGGGTCGCAATATTACTAGTTAAGCATGAAAACTAGAAATAAGCGCTCACCACGACCAATAAACTTCGGCTGCTTGTGAGCGTCTTTGGCGGATTGGAGCTCGGTGTGGGCTGCTTGTGTGGCGTCGAAAAATCGTCGCGGCGACAAAGGTGTTCTGCGTCGGTCTTTGCGCGTTAAGTGGCTCGGGATCTCTTCTCGCGTCGGTCGGTGGGTCCGGTCGGCGAGTGCGGTGGCTGGTGGATTGGTGAGCGGTGACGTGAAGCTTCGCGTTGCGCGGCAGCTCGTGGATCGGCGGTGGCTCGGGGCGAGAGCGAGTTCACGGCGGGGTGGGTTTCGGTCGCTGGGCGTTGGTGAGATAGAAACGGCGATGGCGGCGGTGGCTTCACGCTCAAACTCGGCGCAAACCCGGTGTGGGCCGGCGGATCGTGCTGCGTCAGGAGCTCGGCGATGATGGCTCGGCGGCGACTCGGCGGCGCGAGCGTGCGTGAAGCGAAGCTTCCAGCGATCCTGCCGCGAGAGTTACTTGGCGTGGACTCGGCGTGAGCAAGCGGCGCGCGGCGGCTCGTGACCAGGTGGGTCGTGGTCGAGGAGCCTCGAATGTAACTTCAATCGTTGGGTCGGCGGCTGGTCGACGTTCGCCGACGAGTTCCTCTTCGATGTGGGGTTCGCGGGTGAGGGGCTCTTCCACTGTGTTCGCCGTGAGATGGCTATTCTTCTAGGGCTTGGGTAATGAGAATAAGAGAAGATGAAGCTTGGAGTTAGGTTTAGGGTTAGGGTTTTGTAATTCAAAGAGAAAGAGAAAAATGTGGAGTTCTTTTAGGGTTAGGGTTTGGATTTGACACAATGGGAGTAGGTGTGGAGGCTAGGGTTTCTCATGCTATGAATATATACCATGCATTAGGTTAAGTCATGTGTCCTATTGATCACCCTAATTTAGACTTAAATCACCAAAAGCGCCCTTAAATTACCTTTCCCTTTAATTTTCATAACTAATCTCATCTTAAAAAAAAAATAATTCACATAAGTTAAACAAAATTACGGCCTCCCTCTCGTGAGAGCTTGATTAAAAACACTAATCCAACTAAACACGGCGTTTACTAGAGCGTTAAATAAAATTAATAATAATACACAGTGATGATGGTCGTCACAATCTTCCCTCCTTAAGAACTTTCGTCCTCGAAAGTTCCTATTCTTGGAATAGTTCGGGATATTTAGCGCGTACTTCCTCTTCTCGCTCCCAAGTAGCTTCCTCAGTGCGGTGGTTACGCCACAATACCTTAACTAAGGTGATCTCACGATTCTGGAGGGTCTTTCGATCTCTTGCAATAATTTGTCGGTCGTTCACCATAACTTTCGGATCTTACGCTAAGCGCAATGGTTGAAGTCTATGACATGAGTCGGATGCAGGGCGTACTTTCTCGGCATGGAGACATGAAATCGTTATGAGCCATTGAAAGAGAAAGCGCGGCGGTGCTAATCATGAGCCACTTTGCACCAATCCTCTCTAAGATCTCAAATGGTCAGATGAATCGCGGACTCGACTTCCTTTACGGCCAAACCTTAGAATTCCCTTCATTGGGGCCACCTTAAGAAACACGTGGTCCCCAACCTCGAATTCTAGGTCCCTTCGTCTCGTGTCGGCATAATTCTTTTATGCGACTTGGCGATCTGCATTCGTGCCACGATCTTTTGCATTGCCTCATTAGTGATGTGTACTAGTGCGGACCCAACAAGCGGCGTTCACCAACCTCCTCCCGAAAGCGGGAGTTACGCAGCGTTTCCCATAAAGAGCTTCAAATGGAGCCATTCAGATGGTCGTTGATAGCTGTTGTTATAAGCAAACTCCATTAGATGCAAATGAGTGTCCCAACTGCACAGGAAATCTAAAGTGCAAGCTCATGACATATCCTCTAATATCGGTTTAATCGTTAAATGCGCCCATCCGTGCATGGATGAAAAGCACATCTTGAAGTTCAGCTGCGAACCCAAAGCTCTCTGTAAACTCCTCCGAAGTTGGAGGTGAAAGCGTGGATCCACTATCGAAATAATCTTGGTGGGATTCCATGTAAGCGGACTATCTCTTCCGGTGAAAAATGCGCCCACTTATCTGCAGAGAATAGGTGGGTTTCCACAGTATGAAATGTCTTGACTTTGTTAACTTTGTCACCACTATGACCCAAATCAACATGTAACCTCGTAAAGTTCTAGGCAATCCAACTATGAAATCCATAGAGATCTCCTCCCATTTCCACTTTGAGGCACATGTAATGGTTGCGGCAATCCTGCGGGCCTCTGTCTGGTGCCTTCACTGTTGACAAGTCAAACACTTGCGACAAACTCTGCCACGTCGCGCTTCATGTTGCACCACCAAAGCATTGTTTGAGATCTCGGTACATCTTGATGCTTTGCCGGGATGCATAGAAAATGGTGAGTTATGGGCTTCGTTCAAGATCTCGGTTCTCGACTTGTCGTCGTCGGCACACACAATCGTCCACGAAATAGCAATCCTCCATCGTGGATAGGAAAACTCTCATCAACTCACACAGTTCTTCTGCGGTAAGTTTTTCCACTAGCGAGGTCCACTGCTGAGCCTCTATGTCGTTGCCTCAAGGTCGGTTGCCTTTGTTGGCCCCCTGGGCTAAGCGGTGTGGTCTTTCCTACTAACTTTGCAATTTCGGCTCGAGCAAACTCTGCTGTAACTCTGCGGCTTATCATCACTCGTCTGCGACGGTATGCCTTTGGCTTCTGCGAGGGCATCGGCCACTACATTAGCCTTACGGGATGATGCGTATGTCAATATCATAATCTTTCACCAATTCCAACCATCTGCGTTGCCTCATGTTCAATTCATTACGGGTGAGCAGATACTTGAACTTTTATGATCTGTAAAAATCGAATTTTCTGCGCCATCTGGTAGTGTCTCCGGATCTTTAATGCAAATACCACTTCTTGCTAAGTTCCGGTCATGAGTTGGATAGTTCCTCTCGTCGTCTTCAATTGTCGGGATGCATAAGCTATTACTTTACCGTCTTTGCATCGATACACACTACCAACCCTTTCTTGGAAGCATCACTTTGTAAACCACAAAGCTCCTGTTCCCTCGGGAGCTGTAAGAATCGGGGCGACACTAATCGTGCTTGAGTTCACGGAAACTTCGCTTCACAAGCATCATCCCAAACAAAGAGTTTCCTTTACAGCGTCAGTGAGTCATAGGCATGGCTATCTTGGCAAAATCTGCACAAAGCGCCTATAGTATCTGCAGACCCCAGAAAACTCGTACCTCTGTAGCGTGGTGGGGGCCAGAGGCCAGCGTGTGTGCGGCCTCCACTTTTCTTTGGATCAGCGAGAGACTCGACTTGGACACCACATGCCACTAGAAAGATACATGCGAGCCAAAATTCACACTTGGAGAATTTTGCATACAACTTATTCTCTCTCGGTGTGAGTAAGACTTTCCTCGGTGCATTTCATGTTCTTCATCACACACAGGTATATCAATATATCATCGATGAACACAATCACGAGCGTATCAAAAACTCCTTGAACAAGCGGTTCATCAAGTCCATGAAGCGGCGGGGCATTGGTGGGCCAAAGCGGCATCACTTGTGAACTCGTAATGCCCATAACGTGATCGAATCTTTGTTTTAGGGATATCCCCTCATTTGATCCTCAGCGATGGTAGCGATCTCGGATCGATCTTAGAAAACAACATGTCGCTCCTTGCAGCGATCGAACAAATCATCTATCACGGGGAGAGGATATTTATTCTTGATTGTAACTTTATTCAACTCCACATAGTCTATACACGGTAGCATGGATCCGTCTTTCTTTTCCACGAACAATCTGGGTGCTCCCGGGGAAAGCGCGCAGGCGTATAAACCCTTTGTCTAGCAAGTCTTGTGCTTTGTACTTTTAGTTCTTTCAACTCTGCTGGTGCCATTGCATGCGGGGCCTTGGATATCGGGTCGTCCCCATTCCAATCCGATGTTAAAATCTACCTCCACATTGGAGGTATTAGGGAGATCCTCGGGAAAGGCGTCTGCAAACTCATTCCTCACGCGCGCGATGTCACTTTGAGATCTCTGTGCATCTTGCATCTAGTATGCGAGGCTAAGGCGCCCCAAGCTCCCGATGCAATAACTTTACGGCCTTAAGGCGATAATTACCTTAGGCCTACTTCACTGCTATAGTGCCTCAGACACATGTAGCGGGGTTGGTTAGGAGGAGTGAACACTACCTCCTTCACAAAACAATCAATACAAGCATGGTTACTGCGCTAACGATCCATGCCCAATATTACATCAAAATCAAACATATCTAGAACCACTAGGTTCACTTTGCTAACTCATGATGCTGCGATGGTCACACTACCATCCTTGACTTTCATATTGGCTAACAAATTTATTCCATGCGAGGAGTGGAGCCAGATAGGGCATCTTTATGGCTGTTCTAGTTCTAACTTCGACTTGACTTACAAAGGATGCGAGAAATAAAGAGTCGTAGAACCAGAATCAAATAGTACAAAGCGAGGTGCCCAAGTAATGGAAGTGTACACCAACCACCGAGTCGAGCCATAGATGTCTCTTGGTGCTTGCATAGGCTCTCCTGTTGTATGGCGGCTTCACAGCGGGCCCCTGCTACTCATGTCTGTGGGTGGCTAGTCTTTGGCTTGATTCGAGCGGATATTAGCTCTGTGCCCTTCCTTTCCACACTTGAAACACGCTCGGACCAAGACCATACATTTACCCAGTCTGATTTACCACATTCCTTGCTTGCTGTGGCCTATCTCATTGCTATTCCCGATCTGTTGGTTGGTGGTTTTACATTTGGAACACATGCGGAAATGCCACTGGTCTATCACGATGTCTGTTGGGGTAGTGTGTGTGGGAATGGGGTGGTCCCACTTCCTCTTATGATTCGCTATGGGTTGCCCAGAGTTAACTACCACTGTTGTGTGCGATCGAGCTGCACCCAAATCGATTCATGCACTCTCACTGCGGGGCGTGTCGGGAGTGCTAATGCTTGAATAAAGCCTCGAACATTCTCATCTAGCCCCATGATGAAGCGCTCGGTCTTCTTTGCCTACGTATCCACCCAGGCTCGGGGCAAAAGCGGGATGAGCGGGTAAATTCCCTCTCATATATCTCCACTTTGCTCTGTTACAGCACAGTTTGTAAATTGCACTGCTTCACATGCAGTGCGGCGGGGATAAATTTCCGCGAGAATGCTTCCTTGAATAGATTCAAGTGTCGTTTCTCCGCGCAGCAACAATGGTTCCTTGGCGGACTCCCACCACAAATCTGCGCGTCATCCCTCGGCATGAAGGTCGCCGCAGGACACCCTCGGTCCTCGGGGCGGTTCATCGATCGAAGATGGTCTCAATGGAGGGCGACCACAACTCGCGCCACGGTGGGGTCAGCTTTGGAAGACCCATTGAAAGATCTCGGATCATACTTCACGAAGTCGCCCGGGTGCGCGGACTCGAGTTGCGTCGTTTCGCCCCGATTTGCTTGGGCGGTGGGTGGCTCTCATGGCTCGCACTAGGCTCTGCATGGCCTCCACCATCATAGTCATAACATTGGCGTTCCCAGTGCGCCCACGGGGGCAGCTGCGGTATATTCTCTGGCGTTCGGGCGGGTCACGGGAGGTCTCGAGCGGGTGGAGTAATCTCTTCTGATCCGAGGGTAATTCAGGTTGGGCGTCGATGTTTTCCCTTGCCCTCAGGCCCCTACCACGTCCCTACCTCTCCCTCGGCCTCTAGGTGGCATTATGTCAAAACTACAATATAGAGAGTTTCTAACTTTCGGTTTCCTTTACTTTCAAATCATAAGATAGAATCACCCCCAGGGGGCTTTTAAGGTTATGTATGCATAAAAGCATCATATCATAATCATTTACTTTCTTAATAAAATGTCGAGCGTGCACAGCGGTGGTGGGCGTTGTTAAACCATGGGAACTACTGCGTGCTTACTCTGTAAGCAAGTCTCTGAACCATTAAACCTAGGGCTCACGATACCAGCTATAACGCCCTACTTTTCTATGACCAAATCCTAGGGACATTACTACACATGCATGCATTTATAGGCCGAGAGATAAAAGAACTTAAAAGCCATTTTCTCATTTGTAATAAATAGTTCGGGGATCCCAAACAAAAACAAAACATTCAAATCATTTAAAAACATCACATCGACTTGGCCTATTAAAAGCGTAAGTAAGTTTAACTTCAAAGGAAAACATAAAGACAACAATATTTCAAATCATGAATATCGGAAAATCAATCTTTGGTTCCCATGGTCCTAATCACGCTTTCCGTCACACGCATACCGTCCTTCCCTTTACACAGAAAAACATTTTTAAAAGAAAGGGTGAGTATTGCATAAACAATACCCGATAAGTAACCTCGCTCTGAGGTTTGGGATATCATACACATACAATCATGATCTTTAAATTCATTCATAACATACATAGATGGGAATTAAAACTTTCTAAAGTTGCGAGTCTTTAATCCATGGTTTGCATATTTAAATGTCGAGCCTTTAATCCATATTTGTTCATATAATTGCAGTCTTTAATCCATGGCTACACATTCAATTGCAGTCTTTAATCCATGGCTTGTACATATAATTGCAGTCTTTAATCCATGGCTATTCATAAAATTAATTGCCATGGCTAGTTGCTTTTTAATCCATGGCTATTCATTCATTGCAGTCTTTAATCGAGTCTTTAATCCATGGCTATTCATTCATTGCATCTTTAATCCATGGCTATTCATTCGATTGTGAGGCCATTGGTCATCTGAGTCATTTCAATGATCTCGGGATAACCAATGTCCACACTATTCAATAATTCATTTAAGTGACATACAAAATCATGCATAAGGTCCCATCAGTCACATAATCATGGTGTACATATCACAAATATCATCATCAACATATCATTCATACTTTCTCATGGGCGGGGTGATAAATCATACTTTTGTAAAAACATGAAACATTCTCATACACCCTCTTTGTCCTATTTTCACATGAAATAATGGGATCTTTATACATAACATACGAGAATACTTTCACATAAAATAATGGTTCCTTTTCACATAATACATGAAATATTTGCACATAAAATATCACGTATTCTCAAAATAATATCTGTGTATTTTCATGTGAAAAATATATGAACTATTTCACATAAAATCATGAAAATCATTTTCATTTACTCCCATTTAAAAGTTCGGCACGAGGTCCCTTACCTCGAGCTTGATTTTTATTCCAAAACTAATCGAACTCCTGCTATTCTCCTTTTAGTGAAACACGATTCACATCATAATTTCGAATTTAAACTCCAAGTATTCACCCTTAAACCCTAATCATGCGAAACTCGAAATCTTGTCTTACGATGTCGTGTGTCCCGCTTACCTCGGTTTTCACGCGAGAACTTGATAATCCTTAGTTTGCTTGGCAATCGACCTCCAAATCGTTCCGTTCCACAAGAAAGGTTCCTACAATGATAACGTTAACCCTATTTTTAGAGATTAAATAACCTTTTAATATATTTTTAAAATTTTTAGCTACTAGAAAATACTAGTATTCTTCATAAAAAAATTTAAAGTTAGTAATTGACACCTAATTTGATTAAAAAAAAACCAAAAGCTTCAAGATCACAAGACTCTACTTTATGCCTCTAACCCAATTTACTATGTGTTTAAAAAAAAAAAAAAGCTAAAAAGTCCATTTTAAGCATACAACAACCAAGTCTTGAGACGTTCATATTACGTGAGAAAATAGTGTGGATTGTAGATTTTTATGGAGACTAGTTCATTTTTTGAATAAAAAAATTCATACGACTTTTCTAACAAATACATTTACCTCCTATTAGTTCTTATGTTTATGTTTAAAATTCATTTTCTATTTATTCTTTCAATGGAAAAAGTGAAGACCCTTAAGAACATTATGTACAAATGAAGTGAGAAGAGCTTTTAATAATCGTTTTTAGGTGGTCATAGTGCTCTCCTAAGTTTCCTGATATTTTACAATTGATAACTTCAACCCTATTTTTAGAGATTAAACAACCTCTTTAAATTATTTCCCTATTTATTCTTTTATTGGAAAAAGTTAAGAACCTTCAGAATAAAATGTATAAATGAAGTGAGATTAAATTTTAATAATGATTTTGGTGGTTTTAGTGTTCCTAAGTTCTCGAATATTTTTCGGTAGATAACGTCAACCCTATTTTTAGAGATTAAATAACCTTTTAATATATTTTTTAAAATTTTTAACTACTAGAAAATATTAGTATTCTTCTTAAAAAATTTTAAAGTTAGTAATTGACACCTAATTTGATTAAAAAAAAAAAACCAAAATTTTCAAGATCACAAGCTTCCACTTTTTGCCTCTAACCCAATTTACTATGCGCTTAAACCCTAAAAAGTACATTTTGAGCACACAACAACCAAGTCTCTAGTTCTTCGTTATTACGTGATAAAATAGTGTGGATTGAAGATTTTTTATGGGGATTAGTTCATGTTTTGAATAAAAAAAATTCATACGACTTTTCGAACAAATACATTTACCTTCTATTAGTTACTTTGTTTATGTTTGAAATTCATTTTCTATTTATTCTTTCAATGGAAAAAGTGAAGACCCTTAGGAACATTATGTACAAATGAAGTGAGAAAAGCTTTTAATAATCGTTTTTGGTGGTGGTCATAGTGCTCTCCTAAGTTCCCTAATATTTTACAATTGATAATTTCAACCCTATTTTTATAGATTAACCAACCTTTTTAAATTATTTCCTATTTTATTCTTTTATTGGAAAAAGTGAAGAACCTTCAGAATAAAATGTATAAATTAAGTGAGATTTAAGTTTAATAATCATTTTTGGTTATTTTATTTACCTCCAGAAGTTCTCGAATATTTTTCGATAGATAACGTCAACCCTATTTTTAGAGATTAAATAACCTTTTATTATTTTTTTTAAAATATTTAGCTACTAGAAAATATTAGTATTCTTCATAAAAAAAAATTTAAAGTTAGTAATTGACACATAATTTGATTAAAAAAAAAAAAACCAAAAGCTTCAAGATCACAAGACTCTACTTTATGCCACTAACCCAATTTACTATGCGCTTAAACCCTAAAAAGTTCATTTTAAGCATACAACCAAGTCTTGAAACGTTAGTTATTACGTGATAAAAAAGTGTGGAGTGTAGATTTTTATGGAGATTAGTTCATTTTTTTAATAAAAAAAATTCATACGACTTTTTCGAACAAATACATTTACCTCCTATTAGTTATCATGTTTATGTTTAAAATTCATTTTCCATTTACTCTTACAATGGAAAAAGTGAAGACCCTTAAGAACATTATTTACAAATGAAGTGAGAAAGAACTTTTAATAATCGTTTTTAATGGTCATAGTGCTCTCTCTGAAGTTTCTGGATATTTTACAATTGATAACTTCAACTCTATTTTTAGAGATTAAACAACCTCTTTAAATTATTTCCTTATTTATTCTTTTATTGGAAAAAGTGAAGAACCTTGAATAAAATGTATAAATGAAGTGAGATTAAATTTTAATAATCATTTTTGGTGGTTTTAGTGTCTCCTAAGTTCTCGAATATTTTTCGGTAGATAACGTCAACCCTATTTTTAGAGATTAAATAACCTTTTAATATATTTTTTTTAAATTTTTAACAACTAGAAAATATTAGTATTCTCCATAAAAAATTTTAAAGTTAGTAATTGACACCTAATTTGATTATAAAAAAAAAAAAAATGCTCAAGATCACAAACTCCACTTTTGCCTCTAACTCAATTTACTATGCGCTTAAACCTCAAAAGTTCATTTTGAGCAGATAACAACCAAGTCTTGAGACGTTAGTTATTACGTGTTAAAAAGTGTTGATTGTAGATTTTTATGGAGATTAGTTCATTTTTTGAATAAAAAAAATTCATACGACTTTTCAACAAATACATTTACCTCCTATTATTAGTGTGTTTATGTTTAAAATTCATTTTCTATTTATTCATTCAATGGAAAAAGTGAAGACCCTTAAGAACATTATGTACAAATGAAGTGAGAAGAGCTTTTTAATAATCGTTTTCGGTGGTCATAGTGCTCTCCTAAGTTTCCTGATATTTTACAATTGATAACTTCAACCCTATTTTTAGAGATTAAACAACCTCTTTAAATTATTTCCCTATTTATTCTTTTATTAGAAAAAGTGAAGAATCTTCAGAATAAAATGTATAAATGAAGTGAGATTAAAGTTTAATAATCATTTTAGGTGGTTTTATTTACCTCCAGAAGTTCTCGAATATTTTTCGGTCGATAACGTCAATCCTATTTTTAGAGATTAAATAACCTTTTAATATATTTTTTAAAATTTTTAGCTACTAGAAAATATTAGTATTCTTCATAAAAAAATTTTAAAGTTAGTAATTCACACCTAATTTGATTAAAAAAAAAACCAAAAGCTTCATGATCACAAGACTCTACTTTATGCCTCTAACCCAATTTACTATGCGCTTAAACCCTAAAAAGTTCATTTTAAGCATACAACCAAGTCTTGAGACGTTAGTTATTACGTGATAAAATAGTGTGGATTGTAGATTTTTTATGGAGATTAGTTCAGTTTTTTAATAAAAAAAATTCATACGACTTTTCGAACAAATACATTTACCTCCTATTAGTTACTGTGTTTATGTTTAAAATTCATTTTCTATTTATTCTTTCAATGGAAAAAGTGAAGACCCTTAGGAACATTATGTACAAATGAAGTGAGAAGAGCTTTTAATAATCGTTTTCGGTGGTCATAGTGCTCTCCGGAAGTTTCCGGATATTTTACAATTGATAACTTCAACCCTATTTTTAGAGATTAAACAACCTCTATAAATTATTTCCCTATTTATTCTTTTATTGGAAAAAGTGAAGAACCTTCAGAATAAAATATATAAATGAAGTGAGATTAAATTTTAATAATCATTTTTGGTGGTTTTAGTGTCTCCGGAAATTCTCGAATATTTTTCGGTAGATAACGTCAAACCTATTTTTAGAGATTAAATAACCTTTTAATATATTTTTAAAAATTTTAGCTACTAGAAAATACTAGTATTCTTCATAAAAAAAATTTAAAGTTAGTAATTGACACCTAATTTGATTAAAAAAAAAAACCAAAAGCTTCAAGATCACAAGACTCTACTTTATGCCTCTAACACAATTTACTATGTGTTTAAACCCTAAAAAGTCCATTTTAAGCAGACAACAACCAAGTCTTGAGACGTTCGTTATTACGTGAGAAAATAGTGTGGATTGTAGTTTTTTTATGGAGACTAGTTCATTTTTTGAATAAAAAAAATTCATACGACTTTTCGAACAAATACATTTACCTCCTATTCGTTACTGTGTTTATGTTTAAAATTCATTTTCTATTTATTCTTTTAATGGAAAAAGTGAAGACCCTTAAGTACATTATGTACAAATGAAGTGAGAAGAGCTTTTAATAATCGTTTTCGGTGGTCATAGTGCTCTCCGGAAGTTTCCGGATATTTTACAATTGATAACTTCAACCCTATTTTTAGAGATTAAACAACCTCTTTAAATTATTTCCCTATTTATTCTTTTATTGGAAAAAGTTAAGAACCTTCAGAATAGTATAAATGAAGTGAGATTAAATTTTAATAATCATTTTTGGTGGTTTTAGTGTCTCCGGAAGTTCTCGAATATTTTTCGGTAGATAACCTCAACCCTATTTTTAGATATTAAATAACATTTTTATATATTTTTTAAAATTTTTAGCTACTAGAAAATAATAGTATTCTTCATAAAAAATTTTAAAGTAAGTAATTGACACCTAATTTGATTAAAAAAAAACCAAAAGTTTCAAGATCACAAGCCTCCACTTTTTGCTTCTAACCCAATTTACTATACGCTTAAACCCTAAAAAGTACATTTTGAGCAGACAACAACCAAGTCTTGAGTTCTTCGTTATTACTTGATAAATTAGTGTGGATTGAAGATTTTTTATCGAGATTAGTTCATATTTTGAATAAAAAAAAATTCATACGACTTTTCGAACAAATACATTTACCTTCTATTAGTTACTTTGTTTATGTTTGAAATTCATTTTCTATTTATTCTTTCAATGGAAAAAAGTGAAGACCCTTCAGAACATTATGTACAAATGAAGTTAGAAAAGCTTTTAATAATCGTTTTCGGTGGTCATAGTGCTCTTCTGAACTTCCCGGATATTTTACAATTGATAACTTCAACCCTATTTTTAGAGATTAACCAACCTTTTTAAATTATTTCTCTATTTATTCTTTTATTGGAAAAAGTGAAGAACCTTCTCGAAATAAAATGTATAAATGAAATAAGATTAAATTTTAATAATCATTTTTGGTGGTTTTAGTGTCTCCTAAGTTCTCGAATATTTTTCTTTAGATAACGCCAACCCTATTTTTAGAGAATAAATAACCTTTTAATATATTTTTTAAAATTTTTAGCTACTAGAAAATACTAGTATTCTTCATACAAAAATTTAAAGTTAGTAATTCACACCTAATTTGATTAAAAAAACAAAAGCTTCAAGATCACAAGACTCTACTTTATGCCTCTAACCCAATTTACTATGTGTTTAAACCCTAAAAAGTCCATTTTAAGCAGACAACAACCAAGTCTTGAGACGTTCGTTATTACGTGAGAAAATAGTGTGGATTGTAGATTTTTTATGGAGACTAGTTCATTTTTTGAATAAAAAAATTCATACGACTTTTCGAACAAATACATTTACCTCCTATTAGTTACTGTGTTTATGTTTAAAATTCATTTTCTATTTATTCTTTCAATGGAAAAAGTGAAGACCCTTAAGAACATTATGTACAAATGAAGTGAGAAGAGCTTTTAATAATCGTTTTCGGTGGTCATAGTGCTCTCCTGAAGTTTTCGGATATTTTACAATTGATAACTTCAACCCTATTTTTAGAGATTAAACAACCTCTTTAAATTATTTCCCTATTTATTCTTTTATTGGAAAAAGTGAAGAACCTTCAGAATAAAATGTATAAATGAAGTGAGATTAAATTTTAATAATGATTTTTGGTGGTTTTAGTGCGCTCCGGAAGTTCTCGAATATTTTTCGATAGATAACGTCAACCCTATTTTTAGAGATTAAATAACCCTTTAATATATTTTTTAAAATTTTTAGCTACTAAAAAATATTAGTATTCTTCATAAAAAATTTTAAAGTTAGTAATTGACATCTAATTTGATTAAATAAAAAAACCAAAAGCTTCAAGATCACAAGACTCTACTTTTTGTCTCTAACCCATTTCACTATGCACTTAAACCCTAAAAAGTTTATTTTAAGCAGACAACAACCAAGTCTCTAGACGTTAGTTATTACGTGATAAAATAGTGTGGATTGTAGATTTTTTATGGAGATTAGTTCATTTTTTGAATAAAAAAAAATTCATACGACTTTTCGAACAAATACATTTACCTTCCATTAGTTACTGTGTTCATGTTTAAAATTCATTTTCTATTTATTCCTTCAATGAAAAAAGTGAAGACTCTTAAGAACATTATGTACAAATAAAGTGAGAAGAGCTTTTAATAATCATTTTCGGCTGTCATAGTGCTCTCCGGAAGTTTCCGGATATTTTGCAATTGAAAATTTCAAACCTATTTTTAGACATTAAACAACCTCTTTAAATTATTTCCCTATTTATTCTTTTATTGGAAAAAAGTGAAGAACCTTCAGAATAAAATGTATAAATGAAGTGAGATTAAAGTTTAATAATCATTTTAGGTGGTTTTATTTACCTCCGGAAGTTCTCGAATATTTTTCGGTAGATAACATCCACCCTATTTTTAGAGATTAAATAACCTTTTAATATATTTTTTAAAATTTTTAGCTACTAGAAAATATTAGTATTCTTCATCAAAAAATATTAAAGTTAGTAATTGACACCTAATTTGATTAAAAAAAAAAAACCAAAAGCTTCAAGATCACAAAACTCTACTTTATGCCTCTAACCCAATTTACTATGCGCTTAAACCCTAAAAAAGTTCATTTTAAACGGACAACAACCAAGTCTTGAGACGTTCGTTATTACGTGATAAAATAGTGTGGATTGTAGATTTTTTATGGAGATTAGTTCATTTTTTGAATAAAAAGAAATTCATACGACTTTTCGAACAAATACATTTACCTCCTATTATTAGTGTGTTTATGTTTAAAATTCATTTTCTATTTATTCATTCAATGGAAAAAGTGAAGACCCTTAAGAACATTATGTACAAATGAAGTGAGAAGAGCTTTTAATAATCGTTTTCGGTGGTCATAGTGCTCTCCGGAAGTTTCCGGATATTTTACAATTGATAACTTCAACCCTATTTTTAGAGATTAAACAACCTCTTTAAATTATTTCCCTATTTATTCTTTTATTAGAAAAAGTGAAGAACCTTCAGAATAAAATGTATAAATGAAGTGATATTAAAGTTTAATAATCATTTTAGGTGGTTTTATTTACCTCCAGAAGTTCTCGAATATATTTTCAGAGATAACGCTAACCCTATTTTTAGAGATTAAATAACCTTTGAATATATTTTTAAAATTTTTAGCTACTAGAAAATATTAGTATTCTTCATAAAAAAATTTTAAAGTTAGTAATTGACACCTAATTTGATTAAAAAAAAAAACCAAAAGCTTCAAGATCATAAGACTCTACTTTATGCCTCTAACCCAATTTACTATGCGCTTAAACCCTAAAAAGTTTATTTTAAGCATACAACCAAGTCTTGAGACGTTAGTTATTACGTGATAAAATAGTGTGGATTGTAGATTTTTTATGGAGATTAGTTCAGTTTTTTAATAAAAAAAATTCATACGACTTTTCGAACAAATACATTTACCTCCTATTAGTTACTGTGTTTATGTTTAAAATTCATTTTCTATTTATTCTTTCAATGGAAAAAGTGAAGACCCTTAGGAACATTATGTACAAATGAAGTGAGAAGAGCTTTTAATAATCGTTTTCGGTGGTCATAGTGCTCTCCGGAAGTTTCCGGATATTTTACAATTGATAATTTCAACCCTATTTTTAGAGATTAAACAACCTCTATAAATTATTTCCCTATTTATTCTTTTATTGGAAAAAGTGAAGAACCTTCAGAATAAAATGTATAAATGAAGTGAGATTAAATTTTAATAATCATTTTTGGTGGTTTTAGTGTCTCCGGAAGTTCTCGAATATTTTTCGGTAGATAACGTCAACCCTATTTTTAGAGATTAAATAACCTTTTAATATATTTTTAAAATTTTTAGCTACTAGAAAATACTAGTATTCTTCATAAAAAAAATTTAAAGTTAGTAATTGACACCTAATTTGATTAAAAAAAAAAACCAAAAGCTTCAAGATCACAAGACTCTACTTTATGCCTCTAACCCAATTTACTATGTGTTTAAACCCTAAAAAGTCCATTTTAAGCATACAACAACCAAGTCTTGAGACGTTCGTTATTACGTGAGAAAATAGTGTGGATTGTAGATTTTTTATGGAGACTAGTTCATTTTTTGAATAAAAAAAATTCATACGACTTTTCGAACAAATACATTTACCTCCTATTAGTTACTATGTTTATGTTTAAAATTCATTTTCTATTTATTCTTTCAATGGAAAAAGTGAAGACCCTTAAGAACATTATGTACAAATGAAGTGAGAAGAGCTTTTAATAATCGTTTTCGGTGGTCATAGTGCTCTCCGGAAGTTTCCGGATATTTTACAATTGATAACTTCAACCCTATTTTTAGAGATTAAACAACCTCTTTAAATTATTTCCCTATTTATTCTTTTATTGGAAAAAGTTAAGAACCTTCAGAATAAAATGTATAAATGAAGTGAGATTAAATTTTAATAATGATTTTCGGTGGTTTTAGTGTCTCCGGAAGTTCTCGAATATTTTTCGGTAGATAACGTCAACCCTATTTTTAGAGATTAAATAACATTTTAATATATTTTTTTAAATTTTTAGCTACTAGAAAATATTAGTATTCTTCATAAAAAATTTTAAAGTTAGTAATTGACACCTAATTTGATTAAAAAAAAAGCCAAAATTTTCAAGATCACAAGCCTCCACTTTTTGCCTCTAACCCAATTTACTATGCACTTAAACCCTAAAAAGTACATTTTGAGCAGACAACAACCAAGTCTCTAGTTCTTCGTTATTACGTGATAAAATAGTGTGGATTGAAGATTTTTTATGGGGATTAGTTCATGTTTTGAATAAAAAACAATTCATACGACTTTTCGAACAAATACATTTACCTTCTATTAGTTACTTTGTTTATGTTTGAAATTCATTTTCTATTTATTCTTTCAATGGAAAAAGTGAAGACCCTTAGGAACATTATGTACAAATGAAGTGAGAAAAGCTTTTAATAATCGTTTTCGGTGGTCATAGTGCTCTCCGGAAGTTCCCGAATATTTTACAATTGATAATTTCAACCCTATTTTTATAGATTAACCAACCTTTTTAAATTATTTCCTTATTTATTCTTTTATTGGAAAAAGTGAAGAACCTTCAGAATAAAATGTATAAATTAAGTGAGATTTAAGTTTAATAATCATTTTTGGTTATTTTATTTACCTCCAGAAGTTCTCGAATATTTTTCGATAGATAACGTCAACCCTATTTTTAGAGATTAAATAACCTTTTATTATATTTTTTAAAATATTTAGCTACTAGAAAATATTAGTATTCTTCATAAAAAAAAATTTAAAGTTAGTAATTGACACATAATTTGATTAAAAAAAAAAAAACCAAAAGCTTCAAGATCACAAGACTCTACTTTATGCCACTAACCCAATTTACTATGCGCTTAAACCCTAAAAAGTTCATTTTAAGCATACAACCAAGTCTTGAAACGTTAGTTATTACGTGATAAAAAAGTGTGGAGTGTAGATTTTTTATGGAGATTAGTTCATTTTTTTAATAAAAAGAAATTCATACGACTTTTCGAACAAATACATTTACCTCCTATTAGTTACTGTGTTTATGTTTAAAATTCATTTTCCATTTACTCTTACAATGGAAAAAGTGAAGACCCTTAAGAACATTATTTACAAATGAAGTGAGAAGAACTTTTAATAATCGTTTTCGGTGGTCATAGTGCTCTCTGGAAGTTTCTGGATATTTTACAATTGATAACTTCAACTCTATTTTTAGAGATTAAACAACCTCTTTAAATTATTTCCTTATTTATTCTTTTATTGGAAAAAGTGAAGAACCTTCAGAATAAAATGTATAAATGAAGTGAGATTAAATTTTAATAATCATTTTTGGTGGTTTTAGTGTCTCCGGAAGTTCTCGAATATTTTTCGGTAGATAACGTCAACCCTATTTTTAGAGATTAAATAACCTTTTAATATATTTTTTTTAAATTTTTAACAACTAGAAAATATTAGTATTCTCCATAAAAAATTTTAAAGTTAGTAATTGACACCTAATTTGATTATAAAAAAAACCCAAATGCTTCAAGATCACAAACTCCACTTTTTGCCTCTAACTCAATTTACTATGCGCTTAAACCCTCAAAAGTTCATTTTGAGCAGACAACAGCCAAGTCTTGAGACGTTAGTTATTACGTGTTAAAAAAGTGTTGATTGTAGATTTTTTATGGAGATTAGTTCATTTTTTGAATAAAAAGAAATTCATACGACTTTTCGAACAAATACATTTACCTCCTATTATTAGTGTGTTTATGTTTAAAATTCATTTTCTATTTATTCATTCAATGGAAAAAGTGAAGACCCTTAAGAACATTATGTACAAATGAAGTGAGAAGAGCTTTTAATAATCGTTTTCGGTGGTCATAGTGCTCTCCGGAAGTTTCCGGATATTTTACAATTGATAACTTCAACCCTATTTTTAGAGATTAAACAACCTCTTTAAATTATTTCCCTATTTATTCTTTTATTAGAAAAAGTGAAGAATCTTCAGAATAAAATGTATAAATGAAGTGAGATTAAAGTTTAATAATCATTTTAGGTGGTTTTATTTACCTCCGTAAGTTCTCGAATATTTTTCTACGATAACGCTAATCCTATTTTTAGAGATTAAATAACCTTTTAATATATTTTTTAAAATTTTTAGCTACTAGAAAATATTAGTATTCTTCATAAAAAAATTTTAAAGTTAGTAATTCACACCTAATTTGATTAAAAAAAAAACCAAAAGCTTCATGATCACAAGACTCTACTTTATGCCTCTAACCCAATTTACTATGCGCTTAAACCCTAAAAAGTTCATTTTAAGCATACAACCAAGTCTTGAGACGTTAGTTATTACGTGATAAAATAGTGTGGATTGTAGATTTTTATGGAGATTAGTTCATTTTTTAATAAAAAAATTCATACGACTTTTCGAACAAATACATTTACCTCCTATTAGTTATCATGTGTTTATGTTTAAAATTCATTTTCTATTTATTCTTTCAATGGAAAAAGTGAAGACCCTTAGGAACATTATGTACAAATGAAGTGAGAAGAGCTTTTAATAATCGTTTTCTGGTCATAGTGCTCTCCTAAGTTTCCTGGATATTTTACAATTGATAACTTCAACCCTATTTTTTAGAGATTAAACAACCTCTATAAATTATTTCCTATTTATTCTTTTATTGGAAAAAGTGAAGAACCTTCAGAATAAAATATATAAATGAAGTGAGATTAAATTTTAATAATCATTTTTGGTGGTTTTAGTGTCTCCGGAATTCTCGAATATTTTTCTGGTAGATAACGTCAAACCTATTTTTAGAGATTAAATAACCTTTTAATATATTTTTAAAAATTTTAGCTACTAGAAAATACTAGTATTCTTCATAAAAAAATTTAAAGTTAGTAATTGACACCTAATTTGATTAAAAAAAAAAAAAGCTTTCAAGATCACAAGACTCTACTTTATGCCTCTAACACAATTTACTATGTGTTTAAACCCTAAAAAGTCCATTTTAAGCGCATAACAACAACCAAGTCTTGAGACGTTCATTATTACGTGAGAAAATAGTGTGGATTGTAGATTTTTATGGAGACTAGTTCATTTTTTAAATAAAAAAATTCATACGACTTTTCGAACAAATACATTTACCTCCTATTCGTTACTGTGTTTATGTTTAAAATTCATTTTCTATTTATTCTTTTAATGGAAAAAGTGAAGACCCTTAAGTACATTATGTACAAATGAAGTGAGAAGAGCTTTTAATAATCGTTTTTAGGTGGTCATAGTGCTCTCCTAAGTTTCCTGGATATTTTACAATTGATAACTTCAACCCTATTTTTAGAGATTAAACAACCTCTTTAAATTATTTCCCTATTTATTCTTTTATTGGAAAAAGTTAAGAACCTTCAGAATAGTATAAATGAAGTGAGATTAAATTTTAATAATCATTTTTGGTGGTTTTAGTGTCTCCGGAAGTTCTCGAATATTTTTCGGTAGATAACCTCAACCCTATTTTTAGATATTAAATAACATTTTTATATATTTTTTAAAATTTTTAGCTACTAGAAAATAATAGTATTCTTCATAAAAAATTTTAAAGTAAGTAATTGACACCTAATTTGATTAAAAAAAAAACCAAAAGTTTCAAGATCACAAGCCTCCACTTTTTGCTTCTAACCCAATTTACTATACGCTTAAACCCTAAAAAGTACATTTTGAGCAGACAACAACCAAGTCTTGAGTTCTTCGTTATTACTTGATAAATTAGTGTGGATTGAAGATTTTTTATCGAGATTAGTTCATATTTTGAATAAAAAAAAATTCATACGACTTTTCGAACAAATACATTTACCTTCTATTAGTTACTTTGTTTATGTTTGAAATTCATTTTCTATTTATTCTTTCAATGGAAAAAAGTGAAGACCCTTCAGAACATTATGTACAAATGAAGTTAGAAAAGCTTTTAATAATCGTTTTCGGTGGTCATAGTGCTCTTCGGAACTTCCCGGATATTTTACAATTGATAACTTCAACCCTATTTTTAGAGATTAACCAACCTTTTTAAATTATTTCTCTATTTATTCTTTTATTGGAAAAAGTGAAGAACCTTCAGAATAAAATGTATAAATGAAATAAGATTAAATTTTAATAATCATTTTTGGTGGTTTTAGTGTCTCCGGAAGTTCTCGAATATTTTTCGGTAGATAACGTCAACCCTATTTTTAGAGAATAAATAACCTTTTAATATATTTTTTAAAATTTTTAGCTACTAGAAAATACTAGTATTCTTCATACAAAAAATTTAAAGTTAGTAATTGACACCTAATTTGATTAAAAAAAAAAACCAAAAGCTTCAAGATCACAAGACTCTACTTTATGCCTCTAACCCAATTTACTATGTGTTTAAACCCTAAAAAGTCCATTTTAAGCAGACAACAACCAAGTCTTGAGACGTTCGTTATTACGTGAGAAAATAGTGTGGATTGTAGATTTTTTATGGAGACTAGTTCATTTTTTGAATAAAAAAATTCATACGACTTTTCGAACAAATACATTTACCTCCTATTCGTTATTGTGTTTATGTTTAAAATTCATTTTCTATTTATTCTTTCAATGGAAAAAGTGAAGACCCTTAAGTACATTATGTACAAATGAAGTGAGAAGAGCTTTTAATAATCATTTTCGGTGGTCATAGTGCTCTCCGAAAGTTTCCGGATATTTTACAATTGATAACTTCAACCCTATTTTTAGAGATTAAACAACCTCTTTAAATTATTTCCCTATTTATTCTTTTATTGGAAAAAGTTAAGAATCTTCAGAATAAAATGTATAAATGAAGTGAGATTAAATTTTAATAATCATTTTTGGTGGTTTTAGTGTCTCCAGAAGTTCTCGAATATTTTTCGGTAGATAACCTCAACACTATTTTTAGAGATTAAATAACATTTTAATATATTTTTTAAAATTTTTAGCTACTATAAAATAATAGTATTCTTCATAAAAAAATTTAAAGTAAGTAATTGACACCTAATTTGATTAAAAAAAAACCAAAAGTTTCAAGATCACAAGCCTCCACTTTTTGCTTCTAACCCAATTTACTATACGCTTAAACCCTAAAAAGTACATTTTGAGCAGACAACAACCAAGTCTTGAGTTCTTCATTATTACTTGATAAAATAGTGTGGATTGAAGATTTTTATCGAGATTTAGTTCATGTTTTGAATAAAAAAAAATTCATACGACTTTTCGAACAAATACATTTACCTTCTATTAGTTACTTTGTTTATGTTTGAAATTCATTTTCTATTTATTCTTTCAATGGAAAAAGTGAAGACCCTTCGAACATTATGTACAAATGAAGTTAGAAAAGCTTTTAATAATCGTTTTTTGGTGGTCATAGTGCTCTCCTAAACTTCCCTGATATTTTACAATTGATAACTTCAACCCTATTTTTAGAGATTAACCAACCTTTTTAAATTATTTCTCTATTTATTCTTTTATTGGAAAAAGTGAAGAACCTTCAGAATAAAATGTATAAATGAAATAAGATTAAATTTTAATAATCATTTTTAAAGGATGAAATTTGAGGACTTATTCCAAAAGGCGAATTCCTGAGACTCACACTCATGAACTTAGAAAAGTAACATTTCAAAAGGGTCTTAAAGGACCTCGAGTAAATGATTTTCTATAAATAATTTTTAGAATGGGAGTTAGCGTATTTTATGAAGTATTTAGTGCAAAAGATGAAATTCAAAGGCTACTCCAAAAAGATATTATGATGGATTTATTTCAAGGAATGGTTTGCAAGGATTTATGCTTAAGACTTGAATTTAGAAAAGAGATATTTCAAAGGGCTTGAAATAACCTAAGTAAATGATTTCTAAAAGATTTAGAAAATAACTTAACCTTGGATTTGAGAGGGTTCCAAGTGACTTAAGGGTCGGAGTGGACCCAGTAGAAATGATTTTTAAAGTATTTGAAAAGGAGTTTCTTTTACAATCGTTATGTATCTTTACATATAGTGAGTTATTCATTATGTTATTGTGATGAATACGTATTTAAGAAAAAGGTAAATGTATTTGTGCTTTAATTTATGATTGATTGACTCAGTTTTGAATTAATGAAAGTTATGTCATGATTATGTGATTGTGCGTCATTATGATCGCCTATATTTGTGTGGATCGACATATGGGACCTCATGCATATTGTGTGAACATGAACATGTTATGTAGGTCAGGCAATTGTTCTCCACGAGAATTTGTGCATGGTAAAACATGCATCGAGAGACCCTATGGGTCAAACTTATAGAGTCTGTGAGGGACTCAAACTTATAGGGTCCATGAGGGACTCAAACTTATAGGGGTGCATGTGAGGACTCAAACCTATAGGGTGCATGAGGACTCAAAATAAAAAGACTGTGTAGACTCAATTGACCACGCATAGCCAAAGAGAAAAAGTCATGATTTTATGAAAGAAAGTTTTAGGTCCCACTACAGAAAGATTTATGATTTTAAAAGTCACGAATAATAGTCATGTTTAAAAGTCAGGTTTGAAGGAAAATCATATGCATGTGTTTGCATTTCCCGACCCCTACTTACTGGGTATTTTACAATACTCATCCCTCTACCTTTGTTGTGTTTTCTCTGCTTTAAAATGTTTTCGTGTAAAGGCGAGAGCATACCAAAGAGTGGCGGGATGCGCTATGAAGCCATGAGAACCGAGTCAAGAATTCCGCATCCATGATTTAGAAAGAATTTTTAAATGATTATTGTCTTCCGCTTATGTAGCATAGAGTTTTGAAACTAGAGGTCGAACTTAATTATGTTTCTTGTAAACGTTTTGTATTTCTATGGGATCCCAAATTAAATTGATTTTTATTTACCAACTTTTACTTATTTAAAGTCAGTTAGGGCTTCGAATGCATTCATGAGTAGTAATGTCCCTAGGAATTTATGTTATAAAAGTAGGGGCATTACAGTTGGTATCAGAGCCCAAGGTTATAGGTCTTGTAGACTCGCTTACAGAGTAAGCAACAAGTATTCCATGGCTAAGTAGCAACTCCAGGTCACCGCCAGGTATGCCTTTGAACTAAAAGTTTTATTTGTTCATGAAAAGAAAATTAGGTATTCTATGTAAAGTTATTTTTATGTAAAAATCTAGTTTGATGAATTTCCAAACTAAGAAAGAATGAGAATGTATGAGCTAAACTATATGTCCATAAAAAGAAAATGCATAAAGGAAATGCTTATATGTGTATCTATATGCGTATATGTCGTAAAGTTGACGTGTTTTTACGCCGAAAGGAAAGAGAATACATGTGATCCCTGCTTTTGACGATAGAAAGGAAAATGTTTTAGTTAAGAATGTTTACGCTAAAAATGAAGTTTTATAGCCATAAAACACATATTGTGGGTTGTTAAAAGGTCCGCTTTGACCAAGGGAGTGAAGCGTAAGACTTAAAAGGTTAAAGTGTTAAAGGTTGCTAAGCAACTAGATTACTCAAGTATAGTTTTCAAAAATAAAAGTTAAGACTACTCATGAGAAGTAGCAAGGTTTGAATGTGTTCGGTAAGAGGTTAGTGGTCTCATTCATTTGTGCTGGAACAAATGGATGAAAAGGTATAAGATTTAATATACGTGCCACTTTGGAGTTCTCGATTTCGTTGGCCCTAAATAAAGCCCCTTCATCTTCAAGTGAATACGTAACTATGGTATTCAAGGAGTTGAAAAGTAAAGAGAGCAAAGATGTTTTAAAATGGACTCGAGCTTTAAAGGGGAGGATAGATTGTTAATGTTGAAACGAAAATTTAATTCTTCAAAATACTTGAAACACTTCGATTTTATTTATACCATTGCTCTGATAGGAAAGCCACAGGGATATACCCAATTAATACTGCAAGTAGGCATGATACGAAGTTTCAAAAGCGATACAATAAACTAAATAAACTTAATAAAGACAAGTATAAAGAGGAAAAGTAAGGAGTTAGAGTTTTGGTTTGAGAACACAAGAGAATTGATTGTCGGGACTCCAGAAACTTGAGCACAAATTGACATTCATATGATCACTTGTGTATTCAAGCTTGTGGAATGTGTATAAGGAACCTTGCCGCTAATCTCTACCTGTTGGACTAGATATATGTGTACGACTTGAAAGATCGAGACAACTTTCAAATTACGTTATGAGCATTATGAAGTTATAGAGAGTCATTAGAACACCCACGATGTTTATAGACATGACGGATTTACGGCTTAAGGAAATGCTAAAATATTGTTGTGCATAAGTTACTGGAGATATTCTGGTTTAGTCCAAGTCTAAGAAGGGACAGAGAAAGTACTTCAGAACGATTGGTTTAGGCATAAGGAGGGAAGAGTAAGTCCTGAGACGTGAAAGTAGTCGAAAGGTCACTAAGGGGTTGAGTGCCCCAAGTAAATTTCAAAGGATGAGCGTACTGCAATTTATTAAGCTCAAAAAAGACGAATATGTGACCTTAGGTGTTTGGTGTTAGAAAGGAAATGTCAGAGTTGAAGATGTAAGGCTTAAGAGAAATTTTGTCAAGACTAGACACTCACCTGCACGTTATTAAGAGAGCCAGTTTGGACAAAAGAGGGAAAATAGTGGACATTACGATGTGAAAGTTTTTCATGAAACTTTGAACAACTATGTTCCGTAAGTAGAGCCTTAACAGAGGAATCCTATAATTTCTTGAAAAGTTCAAAGTCTAGAGGTGTTGAATAAAGTATTCGTATTCAAGGCTTGAACGTTAGGGTTTCACGACAAGAGAGACGGAAAAGTTAAACAATGTAGTGAATGTCATTCTAAAGTGTCCAACCCTATGGGTGATAAGAAAATTTCCTTCCATTCGAGTGATCACCAGCGCAGATATTTAAGGAGTTGGAAGGTAAAGGAGAATCAGTCTTAAAAGACTAAATTCATCTTCGCGAGATCGCTTAGCATCGAAGTCGTTGACGGATGAGTTATCTTAAAAGGGAATGATGTGAATGACTGTTGCGTTGTGCCATAGGCGGAGGAAAGATTAAAAGAGATAGAGTACGAGTTGTATCATGAATAACTTGCTTTAAAAGGTTCATTCTGATCCCTTGAACTTGCAATGAAAATTTTGACACTTAATGTGAAAATCTATAATTGATTAGGCTCTAAATCAGGGTAAGTCAAGAGGATTTTGTTACACTATCTGAAAGTTTGTTTTAAAAATTAAGGTCGCAACCTGATTGTTAGATTTTCTTGTCTTTAAAGAATCATTGGTTACAACTAAAGAAATTGTGTTTCATTCATATTTGGTTGTTCAGCATTCCTATGCATTGTGTGTTCTGAACTCTGAGTAAATCTTGAAATGAAGTTTGGAGGCGTGACTGGTTGGTTGTCTGATTTTAGAAGTGCAATTACTATTAAACAGGTGTTAGAGAAAATTTTGGCTTTGTTGTAGTTATGCCGTTATGCTGCCGAAATTTTCGGAGCATTTTTGTAATAAAATTGGTAAAGTTTTATGAAACAGTTCATATATCACGACAACCAAAGGAGACCTAAGTTTGAGTTACTCCTACCATGACCTAAGACTTTCAACGAGTTATTGATTGCAATAGAAAGCCCCAAAGTTAACTAAGTATGCGAGTGGGTTTGTCACTACAACGGTTTGCTAAAAGGTCGTTGAGAGTAGCGAGAGGTTAACTAATGATGTGAAGAGTCTTGAACAATCGAACAAAGTTGTTGACTCTACCTTTAGCGGAGTCATATCTTTGGTGAAGGTGATGAGGTTATGGCGGCAATGACTTGAGGAAGCGATCGAGTCATATCTTGAAATGAATGCTAGTAGCTGGTGCAACAAATCTTAAAGAGGATTTTGAGGCTCAAAGACAATGGAGCCGATTTAGCAAAGAGTTCCATTCCAAAATCACCAAACAGAAGAAACTAATTAAAGGACTAGAGAAGGAAATACGAGCTAAATATCCCGAGTTATCTTAGAATTTGAATCTGAAACTTTCCAAATCTAGAATCCAAGTCAAGGGCCTCACTTATGTAGGCCTTAGTAGAAAGACTCCAGTGAAGAGAACGAGCTCAAGTTAAAGTTATGAGACTGTTGGGTAATAAGTTTACGCTAAGGTGTGATACTTGAGGAACCCTAAACCCTAAACCCTAAACCCGAAACCCGAAACCCCTAACCCGAAACCTGAAACCCGTAACCCGAAACCCTAACCCCAAACCCCTAAACCCTAAACCCTAACCCCTAAACCCTAAACCCTCCGCTTTCCATTTTTCCTCATATTGTTTCTCCTTTTCCTCTGTGTTGTTTTCTTCTCTGTTTATTCTAGTTGTTCTTTTCTAAGTTTGTAGACTTTTTTTGTTGTTTCGATTAATCATCCCCCTTTCATCATTAAGCCATTTCTCTTCTTCGTTTTTTTTCTAAACTCCTTCCCTATACGACTTTTCTTTTTATTGTACAGATTTTTTTTGTTTGCTTTGTTGTGTTTTTCCTTTGGTCCGTCAAAACCGATGGGGTCAGCTCTTTTTGTTTTTGCAGTAACCTCTTAACTTGATGAGATCCCTGTGAAAAGTTACTTGGTTTTCTTTCTTTCATGTGGACTAGAGAGGGCCCTTCTAATCTCCCTCCTTCATCCGCTATTGGGTCTAGCTTTAATTTCCTTTTTGTTCCCCATTCTTTTCTTTTAATCCTTCGTTTATGTCTTCTTCACTTGACACTTCTGTGGTGTTGTCTCCTACTTTTCTCGTCGCTTTCTGCTCCATGCCTCTTCTGGGACCCCAACTTCGTCCTCTGCCCCTTCTACTGTCTCTCTCCATTCTTGTTCCTTTTGTGACGGCCTTTGAGTGATATTTTACCCTTAGCTCTTCAGTATATGGCAGTTTATTTATTTTTTTCGTTCTTTCCTGCCTCTTCTTCACATTCTTTTAGACTGTGTTATCCTCCCGCATCTGTAACAAAAATCCAGTAGTCTCCCGTACGATATCTTGATCCATTCATCTCCCTCGATAGACCCTGTTCTGATTTTTGTTCCTCTCCTCAACGGTTTCGTCACTTCCATTTTTATATCCACATTCAATGTTTCCGCTTCTTCATTTGTCTCGACATCCAGGTAAGTTCCTATTGAGTTGCCCAAAGCTATCGCCCATTCCTACAAAAGCAAACCCTCGGTAAGCCATGGAAGTGTACCCAAAACCAAACATGCTTGAACTCCATTGCTGATATGTTCGTGTTTCCATATGTCTTCCAAAGCTCCAAGGTCCTCCATTTTTTATTCTTTTCTTGTCCCTGTTATTGTAAAATTTGTGAACCCGATCTCGACCTTTTCCTCCATGTTCCATATTCTTGGCACGATTGTTTTGAATATTTCAGGTATTATCTGCTTTGATGAGAGGATTTTCAGATCGTTGCAAATTGGAGATCTTTATTGGATTCGTCAATATCATCATCACCAATTTCAACCAATCCTGTGCATTCTTCTTCCGTTAATTTGAGGTTCCCTAACTGAGCGTTGAGTTGGTCTGCTGTCATCCCTGCTCACTACACTATTCTCCTGCTAAACCGAAGATCACGGGGAGCTACGGATCCCTTACCCAACCCTTCCAATTGGTCGTCTGCTCATGGGTTTCTAACGGTCAAAAGGTGATCCTCTTCAAACGGTCGAAAACCAGAGCCCCCCGTCATAACACTTCATTAAAATGGATGATTTTCTTACAAATATTTGCCAGCATCACTAACTATTATTTCGTTTTTTAACACTAAATTATTTCTTTAACCCAAAAGACTTGAGAGTTTCATAAGTAACATAGTACCAGAGTTTTAAGAATATATTAAAAAGATTTAAACCGAATCTAAGAAATTTGACAGAAATTATCCTCCCTTTATATTTAGGGAAATTTGATCAAGTGAACATTTACAGAACAGACTAAAAATCTCGAAGCATAGAAGATGTTTTCTCATGGGAGGAAGAGGAAACCAGGGGCATTGCTTCATTCACTATCTAACAAGAGGGGACTTTTTTCCGCATAAAATTCCAATCAGGGGCATGGATTGGGAAACCTTGAATGAATTTTGTCTATTTCAGAAATTATCTCAGGTGTGAGCTCAACGTTAACTGCATTTAGAATATCCAAGAGTTGCCATGACTTGGTAACTCCAAAAACAACACTTGCTACGAGGGGTTGCCTGAGAACAAATGCTGCCAAAGCCAAAAATTAGGTATTGCTAGGAGAACTAAAAACATAGAAAGTGTCAGGACAAGAGAGAGAGAGAGAGAAAGAAACTTGTAGAACTATTGACTAACTGCAACAAAATAGACAAAGAACCATAATCAGTTCAGGGTACAAGTCCTCCCCAAGAGACGTCAAGAAAATATTACTCATTTTAATTTCAGTCCATTGAAAGACATGTAAGCTTTTCAGAATGATAGTTTATCAGATGGATGAAGCATCTCAAAGATGTAAAATCAATACCGGAAATTTGGCCCATAAGTGAATATGATCTCTCATGCGCCTTTTAATATCGCTAGTACAGATGACAAACCAAAATCACTTGTCATGAATGGGTTCCAAAAATCAAAGGCCATTTCAATTCTGATTCATGACATTGATGGCTAACGAAACAAGTAAACGTACTTTCCTAGCTTTCATGTGTCAATTATTTACCCAGCATAAAAGGAAATTATAGGCTATTTAGCAATGGATTGTTACCGGTTGAAATTTTGGTGTCTCACAATCCAATGCACATGGAAGATACACCCTTCAGAGCTTTTCTTTTTTTTTTATTATCTCTCCATATAGTTGGGAAAAAAAACTCCACAAAGTTTTTGGTTCACGCTTCAAGAACAATGATTTTTTTCTTCTTGAAAGATAATTTAGCAATTTCGTCATACAAGGTTCGTTAACACAGACTTGCAACGGCTAGATTAAGTCTGCTCTGCAACACTTCAAAACACATAATTATGCAAAGCTTACAGCCTACTTTACAAAGCATGCCCCACAACTTGAAAGAAACAATATACAGAAAGGGAAAGAAAAGGGAGAACTAACCAATTGCTAGAGAGACTGGATGAAGGCTATATTTCTTGGCAACCTTAACATATTCCTACAGACATTAGGCGATAGACAATAGGTTAGTGAAGGCACCATGTGAAACAGTCCACATACTTTGAATCATTCATGTAAAATTCCATCAAGATCTTAAAGTAATAGTTAAATGGAACAATCATGCCACAAGTTTTTTACATCCAGCATTCTTCTTCAACATCAGAAAATGCAAAGGCTTTACAATTACTCTGTTGTCTTTCAGTTTTCATGTACTAAAAAATTAAAAATTAAAAAACCCATGAATTTGCATACCATGGTAGCTGTTCTGATGACGTTACTGGTTAGGTTGTATCTAGATTCCCCTTCTAAATATTTTCCTGGAATGAAAATAGAACCTTAGTTCACATAAGAAAGTCCACATCTAATGAGTTCGTTACAATTTCCATTCCATTTAAGATCAGAAAAGAAGACATGAGGAAGCATTTTATAGAGACCTCTATATAGATTAAGTCGAGCATCTGCAGGACCGCCCTCAGGAGAAAAGTATTTCCCAGAAAGAATGCCCATTGCCAGGGGACTGTACGCTAATAAGCTGATTCTGAAAAGGTTGAATAATCCATGAAATAACAATAACAAACCTTCAATAGAGTATTTAATAAGTTTATGAGCTTTATAAGGTGTCTAATAAGTTCCTGAAGTTTATGAGCTTTATAAGGTGTCTATTAAGTTCCTGAACTTTCAGTTGTGCATAATAAGTCTCTAAACAAGTGTCCAATACATCTCTAAATTGTCAATTTTGTGTCTAATATGTCAGTGGATTTAAAAAATGTCAAACGGGTCAGATACCTACTAGACACAAAATTCAAATCTCAAAAAGCTTATTCGACACTTTAAGTTTAGGGACCTATTAAATGCAAAAAAAAAAAAAAAGTGACTTATTAGGCATCTTTTTAAGTTCAAGAGCCTATTAGACATACACGAAAATTCATAGACTAAATTTGTGATTCAACAAAGAATTTATTACCTCTCGTGATGGCAACATTCAGCTAGGCCAGAATCAAAAGTTCGACAAAGCAAATTGTACGAGTTCTTCAAAGTAGAAATGTTACATTTAGTAGCAAGAAATACGATAAAATAGAATGAGAAGCATCATATTGAGCTCAAGCACCTGCAATGATACAACTTTCGGAAAGTGGGGATATCTTTCACCAGTATGTGCAAATTTCATTACACCATAAGGTGTTTCGTTGCTGAGGCCAATGTATCTGATCTAAAAACAAAAGATGTTCCAACTTACTTGAAAACATGGTATGCTAACTTATACAGAGAGAGAGAATTGTTTTCCCCAATAAGAAATTAAGCTTTCATGAAGAGAAATGAAAGCAAATACGCGGGCATACAAAAAACAAGCACACCAACAAAAAACTTCAAAGCTAATTACAAAAATAGGCCCCAATCGAAAAGAATGATGTCAAGCTGATAGTTACAAAAAGCCCGATTAATGAACACCCACAAAGACGAGTTAAATATAATCACCTCCCAAAGCTCCTCACCTGATCTCTCAACACCTCTGAGGATTCTACCATCCCTCTCACACCAAATGCCCCACAAAATAGCAAAAAAGCAAGTCTACCACAAAATACCTCCTCTATGGTGAAAAGGAGGGTTCATAAGAACTTCCTTATACATAGAGCAACACCCTCTTATTTTGAGCCAGAACCCCAAAAGTCCTAAACATCCGATTTGAAAGAGAGAAAACAAAAGGGCACTCACATAAGAGACAAATGAAAATGGCACTATTATCGCCTACCTTACCAGCATCAGCAGCCTTGCTGAGCGCATACAGTTGCTCTTCTATAGTAACTGAACCATACTGCCAGGATGGATTATATTCAATTTCTCCAAACATTGGAACATACCTTGATAGACAAACATACACAGATCATTGAGTTATTCTCACAACTTAAACAAAAATAATATAATAAAACACAAAAATAGTGTCTGCACAATAATTTTACTGAAAAAAGTCTACAATTCTAACTTCCACAATATCTCACAGATTAAGTTAGTACATACAAACCGATCAGGCCAATGAATCTGGTAAATATCAATGAAATCCGTTTGCATTCGCTTTAAGCTGCATAAAATACATATTTCACATCAGAGAAGATGATTTATTTTCCTCACCTCACATAGAGTGGATAGAGTTTAAGAGTGGATAGAGTTTATACTTATCCTTCCAAGAGGTTCCTTTTTTTTGGGGGGGGGATAGGAAACAATTTTATTGATGGTTTGAAATGTTACAAAAAAAGTAACAAATCCCATCCAAATGAAGTTAAGAGAACTTCTCTAATTGGATATCCTTCCAAGAGTATTTAACAACACGTATTATGCCTTAAAAGATGTTAATATCTAGGAATAAATACTCTCCATTTTTTACAAAATCTTCAATTTCTTAAGTCTTATAATTTGACCCGTGGTTTTCAAAATACTCCAAAATGAACTTAGCACTGGGTTTTTCATAGGCTACAATAATAAAAAGATGACAATGATATTTTTATATTGTTTTTACCTTTTATGTTGATACGGCAATATTTTTATAAATAAATAATTTTTTTTGTTGATGTAGCAAAATAAATTAAAATCCAAACCCAATTTCCTTTCTTCCTTCCCCTTCCACCATCACCACTCTCCCTATCCCATTTTCTTGACACTAGTTGAGTATTGCTGCTATTCGCACCACAAAACTTTCATATAGCCCTTTTTCATACACGTTTTCCACCAAAGCATTCAGCACCTCCCCAACAAGTAGAAAGAGAAAAGGGGAAAGAGGGTCACCTTGCCTTAATCCCCTAGAAGCTACGATTCTTCCCCTAGGTCGTCCATTAATAAAAATTGAAAACTTTGGATTCCTTATGCAACCAAGAATCTATTGAATCCATTTCTTATGAAAGCCTTAGAACTTTAAGATCTCCTCAAGGAAATTCCAATCTACACAATCGAAAGCTTTCTCAATATCTAACTTTAGAATCCACCCTTTTTCTTCTTAGATCTATAAAATTCCACCACTTCATTAGCAGTCAAGATCGGGTCAGAATTCGTCTTCCTTCTATGAATGCACTTTGAGAAGGATCGATGATAGAAGACATAACCTTCTTCAACCTTTCAGCCAACAACTTTGTAAATAGAGCAAGTCAAACTGTCGAAACAAACTCCTTTTTTTGTATCAAACAAATAAAATTCTCCTTGAGTGCTAAATTCACATGCCCATTTTAATAAAAAATCACGAAATAACCTCATAAAATCTGTCTTCAAGATGGCCACAACTTTAACAAAAACTCTGAAGTAAAGTCATCTGGTCCAGGAGCTTTATTCATTCCCAGATTTCTGATTGCCCTTCCAACCTCTTCTTCCGAAGAATGAACAATTAAGGCATCATTATGCTCACTGAAAACCGTTTGCCACCTCAAATTAATGGGTAAACACCTCTTCCCCAGCATCCGACAATACAAAGAAGAGAAAAAACTCAAAATTTCTTGTTCAATGTCTCTGAAAGACAGCAAAGATTCTCCCTCCAACGAAGAAAGCTTTGAAATCAACCGCTTCCTTTTTCTAGCTGCCAAGAACATATGAAAAAATCGTGTATTCTCATTCCCCTCTTTCAGCTATTTTAGTTTGCATTTCTGAATCAAGTCTTGCTTTTCCTTCAAATATAAAGCAAACAGATCCCTTTTTGCTAAAACTCAAGCTTTCACTTCTAGACTTGACAAGGTCCAACTTTCAGGCACCGCATCAATATTAGAAATTGCCAAAATCAAGGAAGACTCCTGCTGCTTTCTATTGGCTTCAAAAGCTTCTTCAAAATATCTCTCAGATTTCTAAATTTAGAATTAATGACAAAACCAGCCCATCCAAAAACCAGATCCTTCAACAAAGAACCTCCAATTAATTCCATACAATCTTTCGAATCCAGCCACGAATTGAGGGACCTAAAAGGAGAAGGCCCCCGGCTAAAACTTCCTGCTTCCAACAAAATAGGGAAATGATCAGAAAAGATCCTTGGCTTTCTTTTTTTAGCTCAAGAAACATTTCATTGATATATGAAATAGTGGAGAAAACTCCAATCATCAAAGGTGAGTTACAAGAAGGTTTTCCAATTCGAAAATAAAAAGATAAACTATAAAGCGAGAAGTGATATTCAGATTTACACCATAGGAAAGCATTAAGAAGAACCAATTCCAAAAATCGATCAAAGGTAGAAGAAACTTCCCTGAAAACCCGACCATTTCGTTCAATCCATGATGTCCAAAAGAAAGCACGAGTGAAGGCAAGCCACAGATTTTTCTTAAGGCCATGAAAGGGATGTCCCACGAAGACTGAAGATAAAAATTCAAAACCTGTGTTTGGAAAAGGTTGACACCAACCAAAAGCTTCGAGCATAAAAGACCAAAATCGTGATGCAAAGGGGCAATGCATTAACAGATGACCAGCACTTTCCAAATTAGAGCAACACATAACACACCATGATGGAGAAAGAGACATATAAGGCATTCTTCGTTGAAGTCTGTATGAGGTATTAATTGCTCCCAAACTCAACTCCCACAAGAAAATTTTAACCTTCTTTGGATAACGATCCTTCCAGATGACCGTGTACAGATCCTTTAGTAAGTCATCAGATTCACCCACCAGAAAAACCATAAGCAAATTAACCATAAAGGTAACAGAAGGATCAAGGGGCCAAGACCAAGTATCAGGGATATTTCGTAGTCTAACTGGAGTTGGGATAGAGTAGCTCATTCCTTTATTTCCAATTCATTTAAACTACGTCGAAGTTGCAAATCCCAGGCATCATTAGCAACATTCCAAAGGTTAACCACCAAACTGTCTAGATTTAATGTGAGACGAAATAAACGAGGGAAAGCCAATGCACAAGGTCCACAACTGAGCCAAGAATCTTTCCAAAAATAAAGTATGACAACTATTACCCAGAATACGAGATGAACTGCTCGAGACCAAATTTAACAAGTGTGAAATATATCGCCAAGGTGATTTATGAGCACGCAATCTAATAACTTGTGGTCAACCTTCCCCATGTAAAGGCCCATAGTATTTAGCAATAAAAAGATCCTTGGCTTTCTTATCACCCAAGACGAATCAAATAAGGTATCTCACTTCTTAGAGATAAAGAATCTATCAATCAAAGATTGCAAGCTATCATCTCCTAACTTTTTTTGGTATAAGAAATAACTTTATTGATACATGAAATGGAATTTCCATCAAACCCAAATCATCAATCAACTTATTGAATTGCCTCATACCCCTAGTTTGTTGACCCGTAGGCATCATCTTATACACCTAACGTGCGATATTAAAATATCCACCAACACACCAAGGCTCAACACAATATGGCCCATATACATTAGAAATCCAGCACAATTTATCATTAAGAAAGGAGACCTTAATAGATAAAGTATAGCCGCCTTTAAGGACCGACCCTTACTTTACTAACATCCCACATAATAAGATACCCCCTGATTTTACAAAGGATTCCACATGTGTCCATTCAATATCATTGGAGCTCCACATAGATTTAATAAACTTTCTTGACAAACCATCCTCCCTTTTAGTTTCCTGAATTAGAACAACGTCAGGATTTAGGGACAACAAAAAAAAAATTAAGCTGGTTCTTTTAAAACTCCCCCAACCCTCTCGTATTCCATGACAAAATATTCATATTAAAGGCCCAAAAACCACACAGATCTTTGTACTTGCTGGATGATTGAACAATCAGGTTGGATTTCCCGAATGATAAGGCCATTGGCGGATACTAAAGCCCACAGAAGACTGAATTCCATCGGCTTCCTCCTCTCAGAATAATGCTGATAAATTAAGTCCCTGAGTTTCCTTAACCTCCTCAGAGTTTGAACAAATGGAAAACTCCACCCCTTCTATTTTCTCACCGGTAAGACTTACGTCAGACTCCACTTCATAATCAAAATCACTAAGACCCTGCTTCTCTTTCTTCTTTTTTTTTTTTTTTTGACAAAGCAACAAGAGAATTCATTTATATAATGAAAAGAGTCTAGTGCTCAAAATATAAGCTCCATAGAGGATATAAGGAAAATAATAGAAAACCATATGCAAAAGCACACCAAATCAAACGATTTTTAACAAAGACAAACATAAATCCCCCCAAATAAACTGAAGCTCCCTCAAAACCTTCAAACTCGACGACCATCCACTACTGACGGTTCCATCAAAAGAGCCCAGACTGCCACAGAAAACCAAGCACTACCAGCTCCACAAGAAAGCCAACCAAAGATACTAGCTCAAAAATCTTTACAAAGAGAATACTTCCCCCGAAAAAAAAAAGTGTTTTTTCTACACAAAATCTGAAGGCAACAATTTTCCATAAAATCCATCCAGCACTAGCTCCATATCAACTTCTCCACCCCGCTAGCTCAAATCAATAAACCAACTTCAATCTTGCACACCAAAACCCATCACCCCAACTTCCTAAAAAACTCCGCAAAAATTCAGATCAATGATCCCAAAGAGGAAGTTTGTGTTACTTCCCTAAATTGCAACCCACTAGCTTTGATTAAATCTTTAAATTTGAACAACTCTGGATGAGGAAGCGAATCATTTGCCAACTCAATGGCGTCCCCACCATTTTGACTTGCATCAACCAAAATTGGGGAATGGAACATACTTTCCAAGTTGAAAACCAGAGACTCCTCTGTCAAATGCTCATCCAACTGTAAGAACTGATTAGCAGTCTCCCTCTCCATGCTACTAAGACTCACTTCAGAGTCTAAATCATGCTCCTCATACCCATTCAAGCAAGGAAAATCCACTTTTTTAGTACCTGAATCACTGGTCTTCACAATAGCTTTATAGAACTGAGTCCTAGCCGGACCCAAATTGCACTTCTCAAAATTCAACACCTGCTCTGGAACACTTAAAGAACCCACAACACCAACTGCATTAATCCCACTAGGAAGGAGAATTTTAGAAACAGATTCTTCAAAATTCTTAACGTTAAAGCGGAAGAAAAAGACTTCTGAGCCATTGATACTTTATCAAACTTTCTAGTATAATACTTTGCATAAGTAGCACAGAATTTATCCCGCACTTCCTTGACCGAGGCTGAAATAGGTGACTTATCGGTCAAAGAAGCAAAGTTGCCTTCCGAATCTGAAGAACTCAAACCCGTAGAGGAATTCCCTTTAATAAAATTGCACTGAGCTAACACTTTATCAGCATCACCTAAAATTTCTTCGCCACCCACCTTTGGGGACTCCACATCCAATTCATTTCTCAAAGAAGATTGACCTATCAAGAAAACAGACGAATCCCCTAATTCCTTCTTATTACAACCCAACAGAACCTTCGACAAATTGATGTCGACCTTGATCTCAGAGAAATCAACCTTGTGTAAAACCAAAGAGGTGACATCAAATCCCGAAAAATCCACACCCTCCACCAAACCATTCAGCTTCATGTCCATGGGGTTCCCAATAAGTCGAGAGGAAAGGGAGGAAGAATTTAACACCATCGTATCTCCCACCTTACTTACATCCATGGATTCACAACCTTTTCTTTCCATCTTGCCAATTTGCAATTGATTACTATAACCACTTACCTCCAAAATCCCCCATTCATCCTGGAACACTTGATCTATTCTTGAAGATGGAATTCGAAACATCCTTCAAATCCAATGTCTCAAAAACCTTACTCGGAGGAGAATTTTCTCCTAAATCCTCAATCATCAGACCAAAGTTACCAAGGGAAACAACTGAAGCGTTAATGGAAGCCAACAAAAATCCACAAAGGTTAGGATTTACCTTAATCCAAGCAGCTAAAAGATCGATTAGATTCAAGGTATCCATAGCTACTTCAACCAACCCTCCCAAATGATAGCCTATTACCTCAAAAGCCGACTTCTTCCAATACTTAAGAGGCAGATTTTGGATTGATACCCATCCCCCGTAACACTTGATAAATTCTGGCAAGCTATGACTCCTTTCCAACCATTCCTCAATTTTGACAAAAATATTCGACATCTTTTGCCACGTCCCACATCGACTCCTCAACTCCTCCTTGAATCCGCCAACTGCTAAAACAAGAGCCTTGTCATCGATGAATAGATTGATCTGCACTTCCACATGGAAATAAATTTCCAATTCCAGCTTGACATCTACCCAAGAGATGTGCGCAAAGAGACGAGTAACTAACAACAAATCCTCAAAACAAAAACTCAACTCTTCATTCTCTTTTCTAAACTAGCTCTTATGACTCCAAGGATTTTGACAAAGAACTCCAACAAGCCTTACCGAATCAGATGCAGGGTGATCAAGAACTGCTAAACCAAAGACCATCGTCCTCAAGAAGTCAGCGAGCATATCACCAAATACTTGTCATCCTTTCTTTTGCCTTCTCAAAGGTACTTTAATCCTTTTCCGACCACCGTCAAGAGGCCAATAAAACACAATTTGCCGCCCAAGAAGAGTCGAACCTCACCTTAAACAAACCAAGCATCCCATCATCATCCTTAAACTTTCTCCTTTGGAAAAATGAGTCTGAATGGCATTTTAAATCTTCCAAACCAGACTTAAACCAACGAAGTTGAGTTAACGACAATGGCAGCACAACACCAGCAAATTGGTTCTCCAAAAGAAAGCAAAACTCATTCCTTCGAATGAAATAAGAACAATCAATACTACAACTGCAAGAGCCCATATAATCCCGAGACGAAGGAAGTCGAAACGACGGGAGAGGGAGAAACAAGCCTAAGAAGCAAACGGGAGGGAGAACGAAGGAGGAACGAGGAATAAGTCGAAGACCAGCCAAAAAAGCTAACGGGGGGAGAACGAAGTTGACAGAGGAAAAAGGAAACTAAACGATGCTAACTACGAGCCAAAAGGGGGAGAAGGAAGAAGTCGAAAACCAGGAACCCCCACTACAACAAGGCGAAAGGAAGAAAAAAAGTGGTCGGAAGGGAAAAAGACAGAAAGATGCTACCCAGAGAAGACGGTGAAGCAAGACACGAAGAGAACAAACGGAAGGGGGTTGGATAGTAGGAACGGAAATCGAAAGAAAATCGGTGGAGCTGATCGGAGGGAAGGCAGAAGGCCGATCGGAGAGAATAAGAAAGGCTAGGAGACGCGGAAGAAGGGTTATTGGGGGGGAGGACCCTGCTACTTTTTAATCTAAGATTTTACCGAGGTTACAAAACATTGAGAAAAAACCATCGAATCCTTCCCTTGATGACATGACAAATGTACCAAATTTGCAGTTGGACACTCTACCTCTTGTCGTTCTGAACCCAGAAGATTAGAAACCGCCACTTCAATCACATCCCCATTAAACAATTTTGATTCCAAGGACGCTGCATTAGGTCTTCGGGAAAAATATCTAGGATAAGGCTCTACCAATTTAGAAGACGAACCATAAATACAATTCCCTTTAGAGAGAGTGAATCTCATCAAATTTAAAATCTCATTCTCTTTCCTCAATAAAACCTCCTTATCTACCAACTTCTTATTAGAGATGCAAAACGAATCCTCCTTCGTAACCAGTGTCCCTGCTGTCAATAAGTCATGGAACTCATTTTCTATTTCTTTATTTAATTCAACTGAACCACTTCCCTCCTACACAAATTTACCTTCTTCAAGATCTAACTTCTCAAAATCATTCTCTGTTCGAGGCCCCACCTCAAGAAGTTGAAATGACACAAGACTCTGCGGCAAAACTTTCTCCACTTCAATCACCTTCCTTCCAACTTCTTTCACAAACGTTTGAGGATCAAGCAACTTCCTTTTATCACGTTCAAGAGAGACAGGAGAAGATGCCACCGATGCCAAAACCCTTTGAAGAACGAGTACCCGATGCCAAAATGACCTAAGTCTGGGCCTCAGAAATAAGTTCCCAGAGCAATAAACAACTCTCTTCATCACTGCCAATCGGCACATGAATGAACATTTGACCTCCACTTTTAGGCCAAACCACAAAACGAAGGAACCAACCTGAAGATAAGCACAACTTCCCAAGATGGATTGATCCGAAGGCATCCCAGGATCGATCTTTAGAAAATCACTGACTTGGCCAATGAAGAACCTCCACCAATGACTGTTCAAGGCAACGCAAATGCGAAGGAGACAAAACCAATTTCTACTGAAACTCTAGGTCTTCAAGCCAATATCCTCACTACTCCACCTAAACACAGAAAAAAGAATTCAACATTCTCCAACTTTTTGGCCTCCATTCTGCAAACAGTCGAACGAAACACCCAGACAACCAAAACCCCCTAACAAAAGGAACAACCAAGCAAACAAAAGCAGCAGAATCTTTGCACTGAATGGGACAATTTAAGAGATGGGGAAAAAGAGAGAGGACCAACGAGCAAAAAACACTTTCGCACTAGATGAAACAACCTGAGAAAGGTGAAAAAGGAAAGGGTTGACCAGAGAGCTCAACAAAAAAAGGCTAGAAATCAACGGCAAGAGGCTAAACATAGGGAGGAGAAGAGGAGAGAGAAGAAAGCAATAAAGCCTTAGTCGAATGGTTGTAATTTGGATAATAGGACTGTTGGGATGAATGCAGCTATCTAAGACTTTGGTAATCGAAGACTTATTTTCTTACATTATTGCTAAAAAAGAGAGTAACCAAACCCACAAAAAACCAGTAGCCGAAACAAGTGATGGAAGCCAGAAATAGGGCAAAAACTCGTGATACCAAGCATGGCGCAGCAGTCGAAGGTACAAACAGTGGCAGCTTTCGACGCAGGCAACAGCGGTGGCCAGCGTTAAAGGTAGTAGTGGCGGCAAAGGCAGGTTGTGGCTAACAAATGCAAAACCGAAGACCTGCATGCGACAAGTAGCACCCAAATTTGTGATGCCCAAGGGTAGGCGGCTTCATCTGTAGGCAACGTGGGTGAACAAGGGTGGTCAACAATGGCGGCAGCGGTAGTAGGGGCGGCGACGGCTAGGGTTAGAGAATATTAGTGTTTCTAAAGACTTAGGGTTCCTAGCTCTAATACCATGAGTTAAATCATAATTCTCTATTATATTTTATTATGAGAAGAAAGGGGTTCTTAAATAGAAGAAACACCCATTTACAAATAAGGAAATAATTAATCCAATAAATACAAATATACTAATTAACTAAAAAAGAAAAATAACCAACAAGTAGGTTGTGACAAAAAAAGATGAAAAAAAGGGGCCAAAATCGGCAGTAACAGTGAGAAAATGGTGGCGGCAGTACCAAAAAAAAACCTAGGTTAACAACCAAAAACCCTAATTGACCTAATTCCCCGATACCATGTTAATGCTAAAGGGTTTGAGAGAATCAAAATCACTATTCCATTCACTAAAGAAATATATATACAAGTGTACAAGGTTAACATAAGTAGGAGAATGTAAAAAAACAATAAACGACAACACAATTAACATATTTACAAAAATACAATTATACTAATATAATAACTATAACAGAGGAGAACCGCGGGGAAGAGGGAAGTTAATAAAGATAATGTTATAATTAGCCATGATATCTTATTAGTTGTGGGCAACGGGGATGGAAAGGGGGAAAAGATTGGGTTTCAAATTTTTTGTCACGTCAACAAAAACAATATAAAATTTATTGCATATTGCCATGTTTGCACAAAAATAATATAAAATCAATTAGAAATGTCACTTCGGCTCTTCATTACTGTAAGTAGAAAAAAAATCTAAAAGCATAACCATTTAAACATTTTTTTTTATGAGAAACCAAGCTTTCATTGAGAAAAAATGAAAAAATACACGGGCGTACAAAAAAACAAGCCCACAAAAGAGCAAGGGGGAGCTTACAGCAAAGCGCTCCACCCAAGCAAAATAACCATTTAAACATTTCAAACATTGCAAGGATTAAATTATAAGATTTTAAAACTTAGAAACCAAGAAACTATTTATGAAACCTCAAGAACTGAAAAGGTGTTTGTCCCTGATATCTATTTGTGAAAATATGAGATTTCACACTATTGACCTAGCATCAATTGCTTCTGTAATGTTCTTAGTATCCAAACACTTTGGTCCGCCTCGTATCCAAGTCATTTGCCCAGATGGTCCAGCAACCTGCATGATTGTATCAAAATTTGTCTCAGCATAAAAATTCCAAGAAACACTCCATTATGATTTATATGTTAAAAATTCAATTATATTTTTTTAGGAATAACCGAGATTGCATGGAGAGAAAATAAAAAAATACAAGGGCATACAAAAAGAAGCCCACAAAAAGGGAGCCAAACTACCAGAAGGGGCTCCAATCAAGTAAAATGAGACCCCATGAGTAATTGCAAAAAGGCCTAGACACTGAAGCCCAAAGAGAAACTTCTAGCAAGAGACTAAACATCGCTAAAAGAGCTCTCTCATCCCCTGAAGATTATATTATTTTTCTCACCCTAAAGACCGCACAAAATAGCACAAACTCCAACCTACCACAAAAATCTCCCCTTCTCACGAAAAGGCGAATGAAGAAGAAGAAACCCTTCGATTTGCAGCTTGTAGAAGAACCCATCCTTTTAATTTCTTGAATAAGAAACAACAACCAGATTGATTTGCTGAAAAGTTTCTTCAAGCTGGTTCTTTTAGAATAATCACCCAACCCTCTTGTATTCCAACATAAAATATTCATGGATAAAATCACAGAATACAAACAGCATGAATCACTTATCCAGCCTTTTGAGTATCAGGGGAGGTCTTAATTTTGAGAGAATACATAATATATTCATACTCATACATCCATATGTGCAGTTTAGGTCTACTTATATAGGAGAAACACCTATTATAAATATTGTGCAATTTAGGTCTACTTATATTGGAGAAAGACTTATTACAAATATGTAAACGAATTAGGATAATAAAGGTCAAATATTTGACAATTTAATTACACAAAAACATTCCTAAAGAGTAGAAATTCCAACACTCCACCTCATGCTGGTTTAAAGATGTCTTCCATAGCTAGTTTGTAAATCAGTTTGTCGAATTGCTTCTTTGGAAGTCCTTTAGTCAGTACATCGGCAATTTTCTTTGATGTAGGAAGACAAGGAATACATATTGTACCTGCATCAATCTTCTCCTTAATAAAATGTTTTTCAACCTCAATATGTTTAGGGTTTATCATGAAGAACTGGATTATGAGCTATAGAGATGGCAGCTTTATTGTCACAATAAACGAGTATTGGTGTCTTCAGAGGAATCTTAAATTCCCTCACAAATTCCATGAGCTAGAGCTCTAAACTCTGCTTCATCAAGTATAGACTTCTATTTGGAAGTGATTATGCCTTTTGAATAAAATACCTTTTTCCAGGAGTCCCTTTTAGATACCTCAAAATTCTATAAACAACTTCAAAATGAGTCGATCCGAGCGCACGCATAAACTCACTTACCATGCTTACGACATATGCAATATCAAAACGCGTATGAGATAGATAAATTAATCTTCCAACAAGTCTTTGGTATTGTTCTCTATCCTTTATTTCTTTTGCCTTTGCTACTTGTAGCTTTAGATTAGGTTTCAATAGGTGTTTCTGAAACCCTGCAACCAAGTATCATGTTTTTTCAAGTAAGTCAAGAACATATTTTCTTTGATTAACAAAGATACTCTTCTTTGATCTTGCAATTTCCATCCCTAGGAAATATTTCAACGTTCCAAAGTCCTTGATTTGAAACTCACTTGTAAGATTTTTTTTTAGATCAGCTAAACTTACTTCATCATCACCTGTGAGAATAATATCATCCACATAAACAATCAAAATTGAGATTTTATTATTCTCAAAGTATATATAAAATATAGTATGATCTGCTTGACTCTGAAGAAATCTATAGCTAGACACAACTTTCCAAAACGCTCAAATCGAGCTCTCAAAGACTGTTTAAGACCATAAAGGGATTTCTTTAATTTGCAAATTCTACTAAAAGCGAGATCATTTTCAAAACTTGGTGGTAAACTCATAAAGACCTCTTCCTCAAAATCGTCGTTGAGAAAAGCATTTTTCACATCAAGTTGGTGAAGTGGCCAATCTGAATTAGTTGCAAGAGATAAAAGAACTCTAATAGAGTTAATTTTAGAAACTTGAGCAAAAGTTTCCTAATAATCAATTCTGTATGTCTGAGTGAAACCTTTAGCCACCAGTCTGGCTTTGTATCTCTCAACATTACCATTTGCATTGCACTTTATGGTAAACACCCATTTACAACCAACTAGTTTCTTATCCTTTGGCAAAGACGCTTTCCCAATTTCCATTTTGTTTTAGAGCATTTATCTCCTCCATAACTGCTAGTTTCCAATTTGGATCTTCTAATGCCTCGTGTATATTGCTGGGAACAAACAAGTCATTTATCCTAGAAGTTAAAGCTTTATGACTATTTGACAATATTTGATATGATATGTAGTTTGCAGTAGGATATTTGATACAACTTCGAATACCTTTTCTAATGGCTATTGGAACATCAAACTCAAACACAATTGGCAAAGTATTTTGAATAGTTGAAAAAGTAGGAATGGAAGAAGGATTACCAGATTCTCCAGTTTCATTCATTAGAGTTTCAGATTGGTTCTGTGAAGGTGGAAGGTATCTTCCTTCTTGGTATTGATAAATAGTGAAAAGCTTGCCAAAATGGCTACAAAGGGACACCCAGCCGATTCGAGAGGGTTGGTGGCTCTCCTTACTCTAATTTGCCAAGCAAATTACTCACCAAAAACATACTACCCCTCTTCATCGAAAACATACAGTAAATATCCCTTTCTTCAAAAAGGTACAATGGGCCCTACACAGCACTCACTCCCACGATCCCCCCCCCTCCCCCTCCAATCCACTAACCAACTAAGTATGTGTAATCCCCTTTTTACCCCTCCTTTGATAGTATTTCAGAATTGGAGCTTTAACAGTACTCGTCAGGTTCCACAAAACTTTGTCCTCAAGGTTGAAGCAAGGGAATTGTCTTTTAAAATCTTCTATCCCTTCCCACGTTGCTTCATGTTCAGGTAGGCCTTCCCACCTGATGAGTGCTTCATCCCTTCCTTGTTGAGTATTTTCACGATAAGCCATCACTTTTTTTGGCTCTACTTCCAGTCTAACTCTTCTGTTAATTGAGGAAGGTTTGGTTGCACCTCTTGGAATTTGCCCACTGCCTTTTTGAGCTGAGAAACATGGAAAACCGAATGGATTGTAGCCTTTTCTGGTAGTTTTAGCTTATAAGCCACAGTTCCTATCTTCTCTTCGATACAATAGGGGCCAAAGTATTTAGCAGAGAGCTTTTCATTCCTCCTCTTTGCCACGGTGACCTGTCTATACGGTTTGAGCTTCAAGAAGACACAATCCCCTACTGCAGATTCGACTTCCCTTCTCTTTTTATCTACATACTTCTTCATTCAATCATGGGCAACTCTCAAGTGAGTTTTCAGTTTGTCAATAATCACATCCCTCTCCATCAACTAACTCTCCACAGACTCATTGGTGGTCCTCTGTTCTCCATAAGAAAGTAAAGGGGGTGGTGGTCTTCCATACACGGCTTGGAAAGATGTATCCCTATGGACGAATGAAAGGTTGTGTTATACCAATACTCTGCCCAGCACAACCACTGATGCCAATGTCTCGGCTTCTCATTGCAAAAACTGCGCAAATAGGTCTCAACACATTTGTTAACCACTTCCGTTTGACCATCTGTCTAAGGGTGATAAGTCGTGCTCCTATATAATTTTGTGCCACTCATGCAGAAGAGCTCATTCCAGAATCGACTCAAGAAGATCTTGTCTCTATCGGCTATAATAGATTGAGGGAACCCGTGCAACCTGACCACGTTTTTTATGAAGGTTTCTGCTACAGTCTTGGCCGTAAAAGGGTGCTTAATGTCACGGTCATGCTTGTCCAGGGCCTGTTGCCCGTGGCCGCATGCCCGTTCCCACTCTTTTACCTTGCTTTCACTTTACTTTTATCGTTGTTGCATGTTAGGATAGTTTCCTTGCATTTTTGCTTCCGTATGACTCCTCGCCAAAATGACGTGCAAGGGGGTCATGGCTAGAATCCTTAGTTTGTACTATAGGGGGATACGACTATTAATCGATTCTCCCTACCCAGAGTTATATGCTAGTTAAGCGTGGCTTTCATTGAAATTGCTTACCAGCTGTATAACTAACTTTCTAAAATGCTTCCAAATGATTTCCAAAACGTTTTCACAAATTCTCTCTGACCCCATTTTCTAAAAACTGTTTTCCCAAAAACGGGGGTGGAGGTTGCGAGATAGGCCTTGTAGGCCACCGGCGATCCGAATTCGAGTTGGCTGACTTGCTCGTGGGCGAGGGCAAGTGTTGCACGGTCGTGTCGAGACCCTCTAAGAGGTGCGACCGTGTCACTTAAGGCCTACCAAATGGGTCATTTTACTCAGACGATCCACTACTACAAGAATTACATTGAATTCGTCTGCTAATGGCAACCTCTCGATGAAGTCCATTGTGATGTCTTCCCAAATCCGCTGTGGAATCTCCAAGGGAACCAAAAGTCCAGCTGGAGATGTGGCAAGGTGCTTGTTCTTTTGGCACACAACACATTCCTCCACATATTTTTTAACATCAAGATTCATACCCTCCCTAAACAAATCCCCTGACAGTCTTTTATATGTCCTTAGGAATCCAGAGTGTCCTCCTAGGACCTCGTCATGGTATGCTTGTAACACAGTTTGCTTCAAACTTGACGTTTTAGACATCACCAATCTGCCTTTGTACATTAGTTTCCCCTGCACTAGGCTATACCTGGCCACACTTTCAGAATCCTCTCTCAACTGTTGTATAATTTGTTGTAACTTGGCATCATTATTCACTTCTTCTTTAACCATCTCGACATCTAAGACCATAGGGACTGTTATCTGGGCTAGTTGCACAACTTTTGGTAGTCTAGAAAGCGCATCAGCAGCCTTGTTCTCTAACCCCGGTCTGTATTGGACTTCGAAATCATACCCGAGTAATTTATCTATCCATTTCTGGTATTTAGGTTGGATCACCGTTGGATCACCCTTTGTTCCAATAGGAATTTTAAAGCCCTTTGATCGGTCTACACTATAAACTTTTGTCCCAACAAGTTTGGTCTCCACCTTTGAATTGCCAGCACTATGGCCATTAGTTCTCCTTCATAAATCGACTTCAACCAAGCTCTCGTGGACAAGGTGTGACTGTAGTAAGCAATTGGGTGCTTTCCTTGGGATAAGACAAGCCCCTAACCTTGTGCCCGAAGCATCGGTCTCCACCATAAATGCTTGACTAAAATCAGGTAAGGCTAAGACGGGTAAGGTTACCATAGCTCTCTTCAATTGTTGGAAAGCTTTCGTGGCTTCTTCATTCCATTCAAAGGCCCCTTTCTTTAACAAGTTAGTCATAGGGGTTGCAAAGGCTCCATAGTTTTGCACAAATCTCCTATAGTAGCCTGTCAATCCCAGAAAACTTCTCAATTCTCCAATATTCTTCGGTAATGGTCATTCCCACATAGAGCAGACTTTCTCTCTATCAGCCTCCACACCTTCCTTGGATATCCAGTGGCCTAGATATTCAATTTTATCCCTGGCAAAGTGACATTTCTTTCGGTTGGCATAGAGTTGGTTCTCCCTCAACACCTCAAACACAAGAGTTAGATGTTCTAAGTGTTGTTCATAATTTTTGCTATAAATCAATGTATCATCAAAGAAAACCAAAATGAACTTACGAAGGAATGGCCGAAATATCCGATTCATTAAAGCCTGGAAGGTTGGAGCATTTGTGAGACCGAATGGCATAACTACAAACTCGTAGTGTCCCTCATGGGTTCTAAATGTTGTCTTCTCGATGTCAGGCTCGTGAACTCTAATCTGATGGTAGCCTGATTTCAAATCGATCTTAGAATATATTTCAGACCATGCAACTCATCCAACAACTCTTCTACTAGAGGAATTGGAAATTTATCAGGGATTGTCACATTATTAAGGGCCTTATAGTCGACACAAAACCTCCAGCCCTCACCCTTCTTCTTAACTAAGAGCACTGGACTCGAGTATGGGTTGCCGCTTGGCTGGATCACCCTACTAGTCTTTCAATCTCCCCTTTTTGGGGTTGAGCATACCGATATGGTCTCACATTAATAGGATTAGTTCCCTCTTTCAGGTGAATATGGTGGTCAATTCCCCTCATAGGAGGTAGTTCCTTCGGTTCTTGAAAGATGTCCCCATAGTTACTCAGGACTTTCAACAAAGTTGGGCTCATATCTTCCTCATTCTTGTCGCTGTCTCTTATTTCTCCACCCACTTCCAGAGTTCTAAGCTCGACCAGGAACCCACGATCACTGTCTTCCCATGTCTTGATCATCTTCTTCAGTGATACTTTTGATTTAGTTAAGCTTGGATCCCCTTTTAAGGTGACCAATTTGTCTCCCACCATCACTCTTATGGTTAAGGATGGCCAATGGATGTTCGTTTCCCCCAGTGTGTTCAACCAAGTCATTCCCAGCACCACATCCACACACCCCAAATCTAAGGGTAAGAAACTTTCAATGACCGTTATCTCTCTCAATTCAACTATCACATTCTTACACACTCCCCTCCCTTTAACCGGAGGTCCACTACCCAAAATTATGCCATAGTTGGTTGTTTCAGTAACCGGCCGCTTTAATTCTTCCACTAATTTTCTTGATATGAAATTATGGGTTGCTCCACAGTCAATCAGTATAATTACCTCGCGAGTATCAACTCTTCCTTTCATTCTGATGGTTCCTGGAGGTGAGAGCCCAACCACCGAGTTTGGAGATAACAATGCAGCGTCTGCTTCTTCCTCTAAGCCAAGCACTCCGTTTTCCTCCTCATTATCTTCTTCTATGATCTCTACTTTTCCCCGTTCGCTTGGACAACCATGGCCCTCAGCTCTTTCCCTTGCATTTATTGTTAGGATGCAAACAAAAGTCCCACATTGGCTAGGGAAAAGATTGATCATGGGTATATAAGTGAGGACAATTATATCCATTGGTATGAGGCCTTTTGGGAGAACCAAAAGCAAAGCCATGAGGGTTGATGCCCAAAGTGGACAATATCATACCATTGTGGAGATATGTGGAGGTTTGTTGTCCTTAACAATTGGTATCAAAACATTGGGTTGTAGAACGATGTCAGGAGGAGATGAGAAATTGGTTACTTTTAATGGATCTAATTTTTCGTTTTGGAAGTGTCAGATATTAGATTATTTGCATTCTAAGGAATTGGACTTGCCATTAGAAGGAAAGCATGAAGACATGGGAGAAGCTGAATGGAAAAAGTTAGACAGAAAGGTGTTGGGGACTGTTCGCTTAACTCTGACAAAGAATGTGCAAAGCAGTGTAGCGAAGGCAACGACCATAGCAGAGCTAATGGAAGCTTTATCTAACATGTATGAAAAACCCTCTGTAAACAACAAGGTATATCTCGCAACCAAATTCTTTAATTTGAAGATGGTTGAAGGTGCATCTATTACTGCCCATATTAATGAATTTGATTTGTTGATAAACAAATTGGTTAGAATTTACTGATGAACTAAATGAGATTTTGTTGTTGAGATCTTTACCTGAAAGCTGGGAAACCATGAAAGCTGCACTTTCTAATTCATGTGGGAAAGAGAAATTACAGTTTTCACAAGTTAGAGATTCTGCAATTGCGAGAAGAGATTAAATAGAAAGGACTCGTGTGTTACTTCTACTTGGGTTCGACATTGAATGTGGATAGAGGAGGAGTAATAACAGGTCGCGGAATCGAGGTAAATCGAAAAAAACGTAAGTAAGTCTAGAAACAGCAGATTAGAATGTTGGAACTGTGGTAAGACTGGACATCTGAAAAGAAACTGCGAGACTCCAAAGAAAACTGAGGGGAATGAACATGTGCTTGCTAATGAGACACAAGATGCTCTGGTTCTGGCAGTGGAAAGTGCCCATGGCCCATGGGTGATAGATTCAGGTGCGTCATTTCATACTACACGACAACGTGATATTCTTGAAAATTATGTTGCAGGAAATCATGGAAAGGTGTATCTAGCTGATGGAGAGGCTTTGGACATCATTGGGATCGGTGATGTGAAATTGAAAATGGCGAATAGTTCAGTCTGGAAAATTCGCAAGGTACGTCACGTTCAAAATATGATGAAAAACTTGATTTCTGTAGGGCAGTTAGACAGTGAAGGATGTGAGGTTTGTTTTGGCCAAGGAATTTGGAAGGTTACTAAAGGTGTCATGGTAATTGCTCGAGGAAGCAAACTAGGGACTCTGTATGTCAACAGCAATGATAAAGATATGGTAGTTGTTGTGGATAATTCGAGTAACACTGATTTATGGCATAACAGGCTGGGACATATGAGTGAAAAAGGTAGGAAAATTATTCACTCTGCAGGAAAGTTACAGGGACTAAAGGCAGTTGAACACAAGTTGTGTGAAGGTTGTGTATTTGGGAAACAGAAGCGTGTCAGTTTCTCAAAGATAGGAGCAAAGCTAAAATCCATGAAGTTGGAGTTAGTTCACACTGATGAGTAGGGCCTTCTAAGGTATCTTCCATTGGTGGTTCCAGATACTACGTGACCTTCATTGATGACTCAAGCAGGAAGGTATGGACTTATTTTCTCAAATATAAATCTGATGTATTTTCTGTTTTCAAAACTTGGAAGGTTATGGTTGAGAATGAGACAGGTCTGAAAGTTAAAAACTTGAGATCAGACAACGGCGGTGAATATGTTGATGGGGATTTCAAAAGATACTGTGCAGACAATTGAATTGTGATGGTAAAGACTATTCCAGGGACACCGCAGCAGGATGGTGTGGTTGAGAGAATGAAGAGGACACTGAATGAGCGTGCCAGGAGCATGAGATTACATGCAGGATTGCCTAAGATGTTCTGGGCAGAGGCAATCAGCACGGCGACCTATCTGATCAATAGGAGTCCGACCACATCACTAGATTTCAAGTTGTCTGAAGAAGTCTGGAGCTGTAAACAGGTAAACATTTCTCATCTAAAGGTTTTGGGTTGTAAACCTTTCTCATCTAAAGGTTTTGGGTTGTAAACCTTTCTCATCTAAAGGTTTTTGGTTGTTTGTCTTACATTCACATTGATGTTGCAGATAGGAGTAAACTAGATGCCAAATCCAAGAAGTGTTAGTTTCTTGGGTATGGTGGAGCTGAGATAGGCTATAAATTTTGGGATGACCAAAATAAGAAGATGATCAGAAGCAAGAATGTGATCTTCAATGAAGAAGTTCTGAACAAAAACAGAACAACAGTTAATACAGAGTCAGATGAAAGTATAGAAGAGAAGACTCAGTAGATAGGTCCTCCTAAAGTTGAGACCAGGACAGTGAGAGTTGAAAATCAGAATACAGTTACTCTTGAAGAAACAGTTGTGGAATCTAAGGAACCAGTTGTAGAACCAAATGAGCAGACTGTAGAGCTTGATAAAGTCCAGAGAACGCCACCTACAACAGTCAGGAAGTCTATCAGGACTATCAGACCACCACAGAGGTATTCCCCTACTTTGAACTATATATTATTGACTGACAGAGGTGAACCTGAATGTTATGATGAGGCGGTTCAACTGGAAGACTCTGTCAAGTGGGAGTTGGCCATGAAGGATGAGATGGATTCTCTTATGACGAATCAGACATGGGAACTGACTGAGTTACCAAGAGGTAAGAAAGCTTTGCAGAACAAATGGGTTTATCGAATCAAGCAAGAGTCTGATGGTTGCAAAAGGTATAAAGCAAGGCTTGAAGTCAAAGGCTTTCAACAGAAAGAAGGTATTGACTTTAATGAAATATTTTCTCCTATTAGAACTGTGTTGTCAATAGTGGCAGAAGATGATCTGTTTCTGGAACAGATGGATGTAAAGACAGCTTTTCTTCATGGTGATTTGGAGGAAGAAATTTACATGGTACAACCACAGGGTTTCACAGTACAGGAGAAGGAGAAAATGGTTTGCAAACTTCAGAGAAGCCTGTATGGTCTCAAACAGGCTCCCAGACAGTGGTACAAGAAGTTTGATAGTTTTATGTGCAACAGTGGCAGATCACTGTTGCTACATAAGGTCCCAATGTAACTCATGCATTATTTTACTGCTATATGTTGATGATATCTTGGTAGCAGGTGCAGGAAATTCTGAAGATAAAGGTTGAATTATCTAAAGAATTTGATATGAAAGATTTGGGAGTTGCAAAACAAATCTTAAGAATGAGAATTAAGAGAAAAGATAGTACATTGACATTGTCACAAGAAGAATATGTGAAAAAGGTTTTGAACAGATTTCACATGGAAGATGCAAAACCTGTGAGTACTCCTTTAGCTTGTCATTTTAAATTATCTAAGGAGCACTCACCCACTACTGAGCAGGAAAGAGATCACATAGCTAGAGTGTCATATGCTTCAGCTATAGGTAGCCTAATGTACGTCATGGTTGTAAGTAGGTATATGACTAATCCAGGGAAGCAGCATTGGGAGGTTGTGAAGTGAATTTTCAGATATCTAAGAGGGACAACTGATTATGCTCTGCACTTTAAGAAGTCAGATTTTAAACTACAGGGTTATGTAGATGCAGATATGGTAGGTGATACAGATGGCCGGAAAAGTACTATCGGGTATGTTTTTACTTTGGGTGATACTGCTATTAGCTGGGTTTCTAAACGGCAGAAGATAGTAGCTTTGTCTACTACAGAGGCTGAGTATGTTGTTGTCACTGAAGCAAGTAAAGAGATGATATGGCTTCAGTCTTTTTTAGAAGAACTTGGCTTGAAACTGGGAAAGGGGACTTTGCATTGTGACAGTCAGAGTGTTATTCATTTAGCAAAGAATCCAGTGTTTCATTCGAGAACGAAACACATACAGGTGAGGTATCATTTTATCAGATCAGTTTTGGAAGATGGAGCGTTGGTACTTGAAAAGATTCCAGGAAGTCAGAATCCAGCGGATATGTTTACCAAGACCGTTCCTGTTGACAAACTGAAGTTGTGTGCAAACAAAAGTCCCACATTGGCTAGGGAAGAGATTGATCATGGGTATATAAGTGAGGACAATTATCTCCATTGGTATGAGGCCTTTTGGGAGAACCAAAAGCAAAGTCATGAGGGTTGATACCCAAAGTGAACAATATCATACTTGGCCAGAACCCACAGAAATTTGAGGAAACCTTGATTTTTGCCCTTGAAAGTTCCAGGAAATTCAAAGTGTCCAAAGAAATATCTTCTAAACCTCCAAAATGGAATCCAATCCCTTCGAATACCTCTCTCCTCCATAATCTCAAAGGAAGATTATCAATTGCAAGTCACCCTCCATAACTGATCATAACTGAAGGGGAACTATGAAGATTGTCATCCCATTTTTCAATCTTGAGGTGAAGGCAATGGATAATTTGCCATTGACCTTCAATAACCGCAATAGGGTCCTCCCCAAAGAGAACCAAAGCCTTATCGCTCATGAAAGGATTTATTTGTATACTGGATTTGAAATGAGAATGCAAGGCATACTTGATAGTCTTCCAACTGACATGGGCAAACAGTCTAGTCACGAACCAAATTCTGCCAAAATCCACCTGAACTATCTCCTGAGCCTTACAGATCCACTGCTCCACCTGAGCCGCATCGTAGGCCATCTCGACACCTAGGGAAGGGGGAGATCCAATGAGGCAGTCGAGCCTAGAGGTTGTGTTTACACCCGCAACAGACAGATTCAAGGTGGGTGGGGGGTAGCAACCATCCGAAGAAAATCACCCAACATGTCTCGAAACACCAACCAACCCGTAGAGAAGGAGCCAAGGGGCACCGTGAAGACCCATCGACCTCTGACGGAGGAGGCCAAAGCATACCCATTGCAGCCCAACCATACCTTTTTCTAGCCTTGAACAATCCAAGTGTAGCAGCGTCATCCTTGAACTTTCTCCTTTGAAAGAAAGACCTTATATCATACGCAAAGCCAAAAACCAGCCATGGAAGCAATTCACATGGTCGATAGACAACGGAATCGGTTGGTTGCAAGTCCCCTCTTGAAGAAAGAAGGAATTCGAGTCACCCCATATACTAAATTCCGACTTCCCAATACGACAGCTGCCCATTCTCATCAGAAAAACGAAACGGAATCAAACACCAAGGGCGAAGCCAGAGAGGGGGACTCCGGCGAGGGGCGGGAGGCGGAACGGAGAAGGTAGGGTATCGGCGCGAGCCAAGGAGACAGACGGAGGAAGGAGGGTTGGGCACCGAAATTGAAGAAATGTGTTCTTAAAGGATCCTCCTATCTTGTGGAGTGATAACATCTGTACGATATCTCGACAGTAACTCTGTGTTCCATGCTTGGATAATGAATATCAAAATAGACTATCATTCTAGGCATGAAAAAGTTGTTCATGAGGATATATATGTGTTCAATTTGTTTCCTCGAAAAACCAACTTCCTGATCTGTTTACTAAAGCCCTGCCAACTCAGGCTTTTTTATCTACAAGAGGCAAACTCGTGGCTTTCTCCCATCATGTGTTTGAGGGGGTGTAATAGAGCCTGTTCTAATATAACTACTTTAAGTTAGTTAACTAATATTGTTGCTTCAGTTTATTAGTTGTCAAGCAGATTGTATTAAGCTCTATAAAAGAGCTCTCTGTGATTTTCTTGATGAAAAATATCACAGAGATTGTACAATCTCTCTCTACCTTTTCTTTGTGCTATTAAGTACCTATTCTGTAGAAAGAACTAAAGTTGAACAACCTATGAACTACCTACACTGAGCTCAACGGAGTTAGTTGTATATTATTAACAGACAAACTAAAAGGAAATAACACACTAAGAAACAGCTCAATAGCTCACAGTTTCTATGCCTTTACATTGACCAAAGGATGGTTACAAAAGCTAAATCCATAATTAATCTCTAGAATGGTGGAATTGCTGCCAATCACGAAGCAAACAACAGACAACAACAACGACAATAATAAAAAATAAAAAATAACAATAAATAAAGAAATAAAATCAATTGCCTAAGTAGCCTTCGCCAAATGGCAGAGATATAGCGATACGGAAAACACACACACACACAGACAAACCTTTGTAGCCAAAACAATTCGATCTCGAGTAATTTTCCGGCTTCTGATCCAATGGCCAAGGTACTCCTCGCTCCTCCCCTGAGTCTCAGAACGTTGAGGCACTGGGTACCTGCGCATAGCGTGCATATAGAGAACGAACAAACAAAAACTTGGAAGTAGAATTCTATAGTAATGAAAAATGTTTTTCTAGAGAATCTATAGCAATGAAAAGTGTAGACATCATAGATTCCATTCGACTAGAAGAAGAGGGCGGGGCCAAAATACATCTCGGCTGAATCGAAGAAGTTGACGCCGGCATCGAAAGCTTGGTCGAGGAGGCGAAATGACTGAAATAAAGAGTTCTGCTCGCCGAATGTCATGGTACCTGTGAAAATGCAATGATGAATATTTAGGTAGTAGGGAACTAGAGGATTGCAAAGTAAGAAGCAAGGGATATATTCGAAATGAACCGAGGTCGAACCGAAGCAGAGCCTTGAAACTATGAGATCCGCAGCAAGATTAAAGAGAGGAACGACCATTCTCGGGGAAGCAACCAGAACAAGGCAGGAGCGGGAGACCAGAACGTTTCCAACTCCAAGACTACCAATGAAGATAACCTCCAAAATGATGTTTTTTTTAAAAAAAAAAAAAGAAAAGAAAAAGAAGACCCTTTGCAAGATAAAATCGGGTTTAAAATACAAATTTCACATTTACTTGCGAGTTGCAATCTAGTGGGCATTTCAAATTTTATGTTTAAATTCAATCGGTTTGAAACATAATCTCGTGATTTTAAATGTTTAATGTTTGTACATCAAACACTACATATCAAATATTATTTTCTTCAAAACTCTCAAATTTTGATTTCGAAATGATGTTTCAAATGCTCCTTAAGAGTTTTGAGACGTTGAAATCGTAATAACATAGATTATAATGGATTGTTATTGTATTGATACCAATGGCTCTTATACCAATCACTTGCTTGAGAATACAAAGTTTTGAAGGCAGAAATTATTGCACGCGAAGGCTTGTAAATAATTCTCGAAGATCCTCTTTGATATAAGTTGGAGATCTTTTAAATACTCCGAAATTGAAATAAAAGTTAAATGTAATTTCCTAAGAGATAAGATCGACAGGACATGACTTTGCCTATCTTTCTCTTTATTGAATCAAATCTACGAAAACGACAAACTACTTTTCTAAAGCTTAAATTATTACAAAGGTGACAAGATAGGTCTTCTCACTTTAGGGAAAGCAATAATCTACTTTTACAATAGCAAAGTAAATAATTACATACGACAAAAGAACATGAATAAACTTTACAAAAGTAAAATAAAGAAAGGATGAGGATGGTTCTCATCAATTGGTCGACAAGTGCTTCTTCCTAGCTTTAATAAAGTGTTGTCAGTTCACATTATTACTTTCGAGATACTTCAAGATTATTGTCGAGGCAAGGACACACCGGAAAGCTTACCAACGGATTTACCGTGCAACCCGCGACTTACAACCTTGAACACAATCCTAAAGGTTCGCGGCATGTCCTCAACTTTAATCTTTTATATCCTTGAGTAATAACTTCCACTCGATCTGACCACCCGTGTGAAATCATAATCAGAGAGATAATAATAATAAAATGGTACAAAATAATCGAGAATTATACTCTTAGGGGAAGCATAATTGGAGATTTTTTTTAATGACTAATTAATTACCGAAATTACTCGAATAATTAATTATTCAGGGAACAAAATAATAGAAGAAATTAAAATAAGAAAGAAATTAAAGGGGTGGAGAAACCAAATAGAGGGGACGTTTAGGGAGGCGAGCATGTTTTAGACTTAAATTATGGAAATTTGATGCAATAGTGAAATATTATCGTTTATTGCATAAGCCTATAACAAAACAAGTAGAAATCTCTTGTCGATTTCATTCGAATGCACGCCTAACATGCTTGCCTAAGTGTCCTTAGTGCTAATTGAATGGTTAATTATTTATGCATGCTTATAATTAGCCTCACTCGTCGGTTGTTACTCCTATGTCACTTCAGCACCTAAGAGCATTAATCGAAATTAACCTAGTGATAACATGTAATTATGTTATCGTATTCTCTATTATTTATGCTAGTTTTGTGATGATTTTATGAACTTTTATGTCATTTCTATTAATTTTGTAGAAATCGAGATTGATGGCAAAATTGAGTGTTCGTAAGTATTTTGGTGAAGTTTGGAACTTTTTTTAAACTTAATTGAAGATTCAAGAAAAATAGAGATTTGATTTGAGAATAATACATATTCTAGAAGATTCTACATCGAATCACGATTCAAACACATCAAACTATAGGTCGTGTGGACACCCGAGCGAATAGATATAGCAAAAACAGTTGGGAATGTCTGCGGTTGTCTTTTGGGTGTCGTGGGCATGTTGGTCCAAGGCGTGTTACCTATGGTCGCATGTTCATTCCAACTTGCTTTACTATATTTTCATGTATTTACTTTCCTTATAGCTTTGTTGTTTACTTTCCATGTAATTTTGTTGGCATATGACTCCTTGCCATTTTGATGTTCAAACCTGTAATAGCTAAAATTTCATACAATATACTATAAGGGATGCAACTTGTTGTCAATTTTTCCTACCTGGGTGATATGCTTTCAAGTTGTGGTTGTCCCTTTTATTTGCTTGTTGGTGTATAACAAACTTTCATGTTGTTTTCAAAATGTTTTCTCTCTCACGTTTTCATAAAACCATTTTATCTCGTAAATTGAGTGGAGGCTAGACCTTGTATCGAAGTTGTTTGCGATTTTCGATTTTCGTTCGGCTGACTTGTTCGCGTTGGGTTTTATGTCCTAAAACTCGTGGTTTGTAAATTGAATGCATGTTCTATTTTGCAATAAAGTTGTTATTGAAATTTATTCAGTAAAGGTGTTATTGAATAAAGTGCATTGTGTATTTTATAACCTTAATCCAATAAGAACCATTGGCTATAGGATGTATACTTGAACTTTATGTGTGACAAAAAAGTGGATAAAGTTCGAGTAAATAGCCATAACAATCTATAGCGACCCACTTTGTAAAGTACAAGCGATGTGATCCTAAATCGTTCATGTGGAGACATGCGAGTAGGGGCGTCTCAATGAGTTTGCATAAGACTGGACCGCAAAATAGTCACTTAGACTTTATAACTCCGTTTACTGTCTTAAGTGACTATATTCATATGACGACCTAGGTAATTCGATTTTAACCCCGAGCGTGCTATAAACTCCTGTTTATTCGGGATTATCCTTATGTTTGCATAGGTGAGAGTGACTCGAGATCTCTAACTCAATAAGCCTCTCATTTTGGGGATAAACTAGCTAGATAGCTGGGAACATAGTCCTGGAAGATGGAATTCACTCCTACCTGTTTTAGGGATTAGTAGTGAGGTTGTTCCCTTAAGTGTTTACTTCGGGTCTTGAATAATGGGTCTGCCCTCTCATTGGCCCGAGAAGGATTCAGTTTGTTGGTTGGACCACAAACCAATTGTTCATTAGAGGATTAACGAGACTTAAGGAATAAGAAGTAATTGCAGGGGTAAAACGCTTCATTTGACCCAACTGTAATTATGAACGACCTCTGAATGATCGACTTACTAATAATGGTTATATCGAGTGGACACAAATATATCTACAGTGAGGAGAGTGCAACCACTAGGTTTTAGTGAAGTGTCATGGTGGTTAACGAATGTTGATTAGCTAGGCTAAAAAGTTTGGCTGGTTAATCTCGTATCGTTGGAGCTCATGATTTGTAGGTCCATTAGGTCCCCCTTACTAGCTCGGACTAAGCCTTGTAACAATTTGAGAGAAAATAATTTAAATTGTTCAAATTCAATTTTGGGAGAAATCATTAATTATATGTGATATATTTAACGTGTCATAACTTAATTATGAATTAAACTATGATAAAAAAGAGAATGACATATTTAAATATGATTTAAATATTTGTTCGGGTTTGAAGCATGAATAGAGATTCACGTTCGAAAAACGATTTTGAGATCGGGATGGTCAAATTGTTTAATTTAATATTTGATATTAAATTAAAAATTAATTAAACAATAAATTGATTTTAATTTAAGATTAATTTTATATTAATTTTGAATTAAAATTAATTGAAAATTCAAGAATTAATCTTGAATTTCATTTTTCACAAGTTGTCAACTTGCCCATCCTTGTAATTCTCAAAATTAACCAAAATTGGTCACCTCCTTCTCAAATCATCATCATCACTCATGTGTTGGCATCTTCACAAAGCTTGATGAAGCTTTAATGGAAGAAGAATTGAGGAGATTTTAGAGGATTTTGCATAAACATTTTGGGTTTCTCGTTTTGGACCTTTCATCCTTCTTTTTCCAAATTCTCTCAATCAAAGATTTCACAATCTGTTCCAAGACCTGAGGATAGTAGGAGAAGACGCTAGAAGTGGTCCACAAAGTATTTGTGACAAGAATTTGCCCACAAATTAGGAGAATTTTGAGCTACAAAGGTATGTGTTCTTATTCATTGTTTTTCCAAATTTGAGCATGTTTTTTGTATTGTAAACTTGATCAAATTAGAGTGTTTAAAATCCAAAATTGCTTCCGCTTTCTTAATATATACTCATTCAGTTCATTAGATAAGAACAAGAGTCGCACAATTGATTCCCCCGTTGCGAAAGAGTACGATTGTGACAAGTGGTATCAGAGCCTAGTTGGCTCATCGGATAAGAAGTTGGGATCATGTTGGCGACAAACACAATTGAGCAAGTCGCATGTAGACCGACTAGTTGAAATTGGAAAACAGTGTTATACTTAAGGGAAACACCAGACACGGTGCGATTCCTCGAAAAATAAATGAAAGAAGTTCAAGAGGTAGTGGGTTAAGTAAGGGCCTTGGATGCCCAATTTGATGGATTACCAATACGAGAATTGACGTTAAGGGCCCTAGAGGATAAAATTGCACGTCCTAGCAGCTTTAAACGTGAAGATGTCTCCATCAACTCTGTCACACATGTGGAGGAACGTGTGAAAGAGCTAAATAATTCGCAAAAAACCATACTGAAGTTGGTCAATGACCTCACATATGATGTAAGAATGGTGGTAGAGACCATCAGGGTTAAGATGATCGAATTGAGCACTCGGGTAAGTCTGACAATGCGGGCAGTAGAGAATCAGACCCCAGGCCATACGAGTGTCGAGTCCAATAAGCTGAAAATCCCAGATCCCAAGGCATTCAAAGGGAATCGGGATGCTAAAGAACTTGAGAATTTCATTTTCGATGTCGAACAATATTTCAAGGCTATAGGCACTACGTCCGAAGAGTTGTAAGTTACCATAGCTTGATGCATATCATAGATGGAGCGACATTGTGGTGGCGCACAAAAGTCAATGACATTCAAAATGGTCTATGCACCATTGCAACCTGGGAAGACCTGAAGAAGGAGTTAAAGGCTCAATTTTTCCATTAGAATGTGGAGTTCATTGTAAGACGAAAACTGTGTGAATTGAGACAGACCAAAAGCATAAGAGATTAAGTCAAAGAATTTGCAACGGTGATGCTTGATATATGAGATATGTCTAAAAAGGATAAAGTATTCTAGTTTATCGAAGGATTGCAACTATGATGGTGAGTCGAATTCGTAGAAAAAGTATACCCCACCTCACCAGAGGGAAACAACCATTCTCTACCTACGAATCAGCGGAATGACGACCCAAATAAGCCAAGTGGGAGAACAGATAGGCCGAATGAGGGAACAAAAAAGAGACCTCATAACACAAATCCAGGTCCTCCTCGATGACCCTATCAACCGAGGTACTACCAAGGCCCCCCTATAGTGTATCCTATGCAAGGGTGCCCACAAACTCTATGAATGCCCACATCGGGTTGCCCTCATTTCCCTTCAAGGTTCAATTCAAAGCAAGAATGATACATAGTCTGAAACTGAAGTCGAGAAAGAAGAAAGTAACGACACCCCCAAGATGGGTGTGTTGAAATTCTTGTCTGCAATACAAAGGAAGGTTGAACCGAAGGAAAGCGTCCGAGAAGGGACTGATGTTTTTCGATGTTGTAATCAACTCCTACCAAGCTAGGAGTACTCTGGTTGACTACGACACACCCCACAATAAGCCAGGAGACTAAGGTTGAAGATAGAGAGAGATACTAGACATATGTAAGCAGTTAATTCAGAGGCCCTACCCATTGTAGGAGTCTCCAAAAGAGTCTCTCTGAAATTGGGCATGGTCAGGAGAAATGGATCTCGTTGTTGTACACATGGATGACTTAAACGTGGTGCTTGGAATGGTTTCCTTCTATAGCATAAAGTCGTTCCAATGCGCATAGCAAAGTGCATTATTGTCACCGATAGTAATCCCACAATTATCGCCACAAGTATCAAACAACCCAGCAACATGCGAATGATTTCATCCTTGCAGTTGAAAAAGGGATTAGGTCGAGAGGAACCTACATTCATGTCCATACCTATGGTCGACGACACAACTAGCACGATACTTGTTCTGATAGAAATCTAGAAAGTCCTGCAAGAATACATTAACATAATGCCCGACAATTTGCCGACTTTACCTCCTCATCGAAAATGTGTACCGAATGGACCGCTCGAGCTGACCGAACTCATAAAGTAATTAGATGAACTCTTAAGTGCAGGGTTCATTCGCGCACGCGAAAGCATCTTTCAGGTCCCCTGTGATATTTCAAAAGAAGAATGATGGGACCCTACGACTGTGTATCGATTGTAAGGTGCTGAATAAAGTGATAGTACACAACAAATACCCATTGTCGATGATATTCGATCTATTTGACCAGCTACGCAGGGCCAAGTACTTCACGAAGCTAAATTTGCGATCAGGCTATTATAAGGTCCGCATTGCCGAGGGTGACGAGCCAAAAACAACTTGTGTGACGAGATATGTAGCTTTTGAATTCTTAGTCATGTCATTCGACCTGACAAATGCTCCAGCCACATTCTATACTTTGATAAACCAAGTATTCCACGAATATCTCGACCAGTTTGTCGTTGTCTACCTCGATGATAGTGTGGTTTATAACGCCACTCTGGAAGAACATCAAGTGCATCTAAAGTTAGTCTTCGAAAAGTTGAGACAAAATTAACTATATGTGAATAAGGAAACATGTGTTTTTGCTCAACAGTGCATCAATTTCCTTGGGCATGTTATTGAATGCGGACGGATCAATATGGATAGCGATAAGGTGGAGTCAATCCGAGAGTGGAAAGTTCCTTAATTAGTGAACCAATTGTGATCCTTCCTCGGATTGGCCAATTATTATTGGCGATTTGTTGAAGAATTCTCAAAACAAGTTGTCCCACTTACTGAGTTATTGAAGAAAGATAACCTCTAACAATGGATTGTTGAATGCCAAGGGGCCTTCAGAGATTTGAAAGCAACCATGATGAGGGGTCCTGTTGTCAGATTGGTCGATGTGACAAAACCATTTGAAGTAGAAAACTGATGCTTCTGATTTTGCCCTCGGGGGCGTCCTCATGCAAGAGGGTCACCTGATCGCCTATGAAAGTCGAAAGTTGAATGACGTAGAAAAAAGGTATACTGTCTCCAAGAAAGAAATGTTAGTTTTTGTCCATCGCCTCATAGTCTAAAGGCAGTATTTGTTGGGATCTCGATTTGTTGTAAAAGCAGACAAGAGTGTCATCTACCATTTCTTCAGCAAGTCCAAGCTAACTTCAAAACAAGAATCCTTAGTCAATTTTGATTTCAAATTTGAACACAAGACGAAAAAGAATAATCAAGCAGTCAACGCCCTGAGTCGAAAAGGCGAGCATGTGACCCTGTGCATGTGAGCCCATATCCATGCAAGTAAAGTCGATGGTTCGATGCGCGACATCATCAGAGAACATTTACAGAAAGATCCCTTAACCAAAGTTGTGATCAAATTAGCTAAAGAAAGAAAAACTAGACAGCTTTGGGTCGAAAGAGTTGTTGACAAAAGGAAATCGGTTATATAAACTAAGAGCAGGAGATCTGAGGAAGAAATTGTTATACGAATGTCACGATACCCTATGGGTTGGACATCTTGGCTGGCAATGCACATACACCCTCTTAAAAAAGGGATACTTTTGGCGGAATATGCGAGAAGATGTGATGCAATACACCAAGACTTGTCTCATCTGCCAACAAGACAAGATAGAAAAAGCAAAGGTGTTGGGGTTCCTCGAGCCTTTACTTGTACCAAACAGACCTTGGGAAAGTGTATCCATGGACATCATCACACACCTCTCGAAGGTAGGAGAACTTGAGGTCATCTTAGTGATCATCGATCGATTTTCAAAATACACCACTTTCATACCCGCAACAAAGCAATGTTCAAGTGAGCTGACAACCTTGTTGTTGTTTAAGCATGTTGTAAAGCTATGAGGTATCCCATCGAGTATTGTCAGTGACAGGGATGGTCGATTCGTCGGTACGTTCTAGACGGAGCTATTTACATTCTTGGGGACGAGCCCGAATATATTCTCAAGTTATCATCCACAAATCGATGGTTAGGTCGAGAGATTTAATTGTTTGCTCGAAGAACACTTTGTGTCACTTTGTAGATCCTCGACATAAAAAAATGGGTCCAATTGTTGGATGTGACCCAATTTTTCTTCAATTGTCAAACAAGTCTTTGACCGAAAAAGAATGGAAGCATACGACAGACGTAGGACATGCTTATCTGGAGAAAGCCTCCAAACACATAAAGAAATGGATTGACAAGAAACGTCGTCCTCTTGAGTTCCGAGCGGGAGGCCAAGTCCTTATCAAGTTGAGACCATAACAATTATGATTTCGAAGTGGCAAAGACCAACGACTTGTAAGAAAATATGAGAGACCAATGGAAGTTCTCAAGAAAATTGAGGTTACTTTATATAGGGTGGCATTGCTCACATTGATGAAAATCCATCCAGTAGTTCATGTGAGCAACTTAAAACCTTATCACCCCAATCCAGATGATGATCATCGCAATATCACTAATCGACCAAGTATTGACCTCAAACAGAAAGACACTAAAATTGTGGAAGAGAACTTGGCCACGAGAAACAGGAAGACTAGAACACCCATACATGTGATCCAATAATTCCTTGTCAAATAGAAATACCTCCCTATGGAGGAAACAAGTTGAAGTTTTGGAGACCTGGACGCAAAAGATTGAAGAGTTCAAGCTTCGCCAGTTGATAAGGTCGTCAACTGCTTAAGTGGAGGAGAATGTCACGGGCATGCTTGTCCAAGGCGTGTTGCCTAGGTCGCATGCCCATTCCAACCCCCTTTACCATGTTTTCATGTATTTACTTTCCCTGTAGTTTTGTTGTTTACTTTCTATGTAATTTTGTTGGCGCATGACTCCTCGCCATTTTGATGTTCAAACCTAGCTAAAATTTCATATAATATACTATAGTGGGATGCGACTAGTTGTCAATTCTTCCTACCCAAGTTATATGCTTTCAAGTCGTGGTTGTCCATTTTATTTGCTTGTTGGTGTATAACAAAATTTCATGATGTCTTCAAAATGTTTTATCTCTCACGTTTTCATAAAACCATATTCTCTCGAAACGTGAGTGGAGGCTAGCCTTGTATCGAAGTTGTCTGCGATTTTCGTTTTTTCTTCGGTTGACTTGTTTACTTGGTTATAACAAGTGCCACACAATTGTTTGTCCCGTCGCGAACAAGTACAATTGGACATCGCCTAGGCCCCCAAAACTAGTGCCTAGGTGCTACTACCGAAGCAGGATTGCCAAAACGAAGCGCCTAGGTGCTACAACTCTGGTCCTTTGCCAATTTTATGGCGTCTAGACGCTGTTTCGACAACCCTAACTTTAAAATCTACATTTTTAGTCTTCTTAGGGGTTCGAAAACCAATTCTTGGAGAGAAGACAAATAGGGCAGATATAAACACCATTGAGAAGATAGGAGCCATCAAACGGAGCGAGAGCTACACTGGATACTCGCCGAATTACATAGATTTGTTTTATTTTCTCATTTTTCTTTCTCTTTTTCTCTTTTAATGACCTCTTTGATAGATTTAGTTTCTTTTGTATTATTTTACATCATGAACTATTTTTCTTTCTAGAGCTTAATGTAGCCGACATTCAATTCTTACTCTTTAGTAGTTAATATTTGATGTTTCTCTTTCAATTGTGGTTGTGAGAAATTTTTTGAACCTAATGCATGTTTAGATCTGGTTATTTTTTACATTGATCTTGTGTCAAAAATTTGAGCTTGAGAGACACAAATTATTGATGAACTAAATTGTTCTCCCCAATTTACACTCGAGATAGAGATATCCTTGTGAGTTTTGGGGTAATTTAGATTTGACAAGCTTAATAGTTGAATTGTTTAAATTGTCATAGGGATATAGGTAATTAATTATTTGATGAATATCGATATAACTTGAAAAATGATATCGAGTATATAGGAGTATAACCTACCAACAATTGAGAAACAGACTACATTAACTATTAATGAACAAAAAGTAGGAGGAGAAACGACAAAGTCACCGGTCTAGAGTTTTTATCAATTCAGTCTTATCATTTGTTAGCGATAATTCTATTCTTTTTTGTTGTTAATTTCAATTTTACCATCAATTAATTCGATTATTAGATAAAACTGAGACTAGAGAATTTAGTAATTCGTAGGATTCACTCACTGTGGATAATGATATAAGTACTCATCCTACTATATTACTTGTAATGATTCGTGCACTTGCGAAACCAAGCAACAAGTTTTTAGATGCCTAATTATCTTATGTCGAGTTCAAATTAGGTGTTGTAACAATGTTTTACTTGGTCGAATAAAATGGAGCATTAAGAGAATTCCAATTAAATGCAACTAAACAAGTAATTCAAAGTTTATAATCCTAATTACACCATAATCCAAGGTCTAAACATGCTATAATCCCTAAACTAAACAAATTAGCCCAACATTTCAGTCAATAGAGCACGTAACAACATTATCAAATCAAATGGAAACATAAAAAGAATAGAAGAAAACTGTAATGAAGACCGTTATGGGTTGAAATCTTAATTCCCGCCTCGATTTCTGTCCCAAGCACCTTGTCTCATGCTCAAAAGTCCCAAAAGTCCCTTATCGATATTAGGGCTAAACCCTTGATTCACCTCTTCCAATTTGGAATGAAAATGAAGTTTAAGTATTGTTGTTATCAATACAACATTACAACGTTTCGATGGTAGCGTTGCAACACTATAGACGGAACGAAACTATGCGTGCGGGCCTCCAGCGTTGCAAGCAGTGTTGCAACATTGAGCCCTCGATCATGCAACAAAGCCAATGCTTCAACTAAGCCCTTTGCTCCTTTAACTCCTCTAATTAAGTCTATAATTCTCCATTTTACTCTAAATTGCATATTTTTACTCGCCATTGCTTGATTCCCTTAAATTTTCATAAAACTAACATAAAAGTTCACATTTATGGTCCAAAACTAACTAAAATTAGGCATAAATATAACACTATTTTAGTGTTATCAAATACCCCCACACGTTTTTTCTAGTCCCGACCAGAATGAAATCAAACCATACTAAAAAGATAAATGCTTCAGAATAATGCATGCAAAAATGACTCCATTCTCAAAGTATTAGTGGATGAGGAAACCGGAATAGTAAAATAAGAACAAGCCAAATCATGTGTGTGTAAAGCCTAAAATCGACTCGTTTACTAATCTAAAATAACTTATGCTCTCCTCCATTCATTTTTCCCCTACATTGGCTCGAAAGACTCAATTCAACTCTCTCACCCTCAAGTAGGTATTAAAAAGCTAAGTGCCTCAAAATTTGGGGTAGCGTCCCCCCCCCCCCACACACACACACACACTTGTTTTTTACCATAATCAGGAGAAATAACTTTCATACATCTATCACAATGTACTCTTATCCATAGTACTCGCTCAATTGATAACCTAATTGATCACGATAAAGGTAGCTCTTTATACTCTCGAACACATAAACACATGTAAGGTGTTTTTCTTTTCTTTTTCTTTTACAACTCACTATTTATTTTACAATGGCATAATCATATTTTTCTTTTATTTTATTTTACTTTCTCCTAAGCATAACAATACATACTCTCAAGCAAGTTCACTTAAAAATTAGGCCTTAAGCCCACCACTCGACAACAAACTTCTAGAAAACATAAACTTTCTCTAAAAGTTCAACCAATCAAAATTAGGTTTAGTATTTAACATTTGCAAAGAATTCAAAGACAAATCTTTAAACTGACTATAATTTAGACATGCTTTAAATTTCACGAGAGTATGCAAAAACAATCCACTTAAAGTATACTTATCATCAAATTTCATTATCACAAATGCAAGCAACACCCTAAAACATCTCTACAACACGCAATCTCAACAATCAACTTCACATAAAATTTTCAAATTAAGCTCATAATCAACATAATCATCCATACACTCTCAACCTAGCACCATTCCCCCACACTTACAAGAAACATTATCCTCAATGTTTCAATCCATAAACCCAAAGGACAAATAAAAAGATTAAGGGTAACGATACTTATCTGAAATGTAGAGATCTTCAATTAAGTACATGAATCACAGACACTCCTCGAAATTGCAGAACACTGCAGGCACTTTATTCAACCAACTAAAAGTAAAAACAACTAAAGCAAGCAACTAAAGAACCTTTTGGTTTCCTCCCAATAAGCGTTTGCTTAACATCATTAGCTCGACGTTTTGTTGGATGTTATGTTCTAAAACTTGTAGTTTGTAAACTGAATGTATATTCTATATTGCAATAAATTTTTTTTAAGGTTTATTCAGTAAAGTTGTTATTGAATAAAGTGAATTGCGTTCATTTAACCCAAATCTAATGAATTTATAACTATTGGCTATAAGATGTATACTCCAACTTTATGTGTGACATAAAAGTGGATCAAGTTGAAGTAATGGTCATAATAGTTTATAGTATAGGGATAGGATTTGGTACCTTATCCTTGAGACACTATGGATGTGACTCACTTTGTATAGTACAAACAATGTGATCCTAAATCGTTCATGTGGAGACATGCGAGTGAGGGTGTCCTATGTAATAAGTTTGCATAAGACCGGATCACGAAATCAGTCACTCTTACTTTATAACGTCGTTTATTGTTAAGAATGACTATTTCATATGTGACACGAGTAACTCGATCTTAATCATAAACACGCTATGAACTCCTGTTTATTCAGAATTTCCTTTGATTTGCATGGGTGAGAGTGGGTTGAGATTGCCGACTCAATAAGCCTACCATTTTGGGCATGAAAACTTGGTAGAGAGCTGAGAACCTAGTCCTACAAGAAGAAATTCACTCCTATCCACTTTGGGAATTAAGAGATAAGTTGTTCCCTTAAGTGTTGACTTCAAGTCTTGAATAATGGGCACACCCTCTCATTAGTCGAAAGGGATTCGGTTTGATGGTTGGACCACAAACCAATTGTTCATTAGAGGATCAACGAGACTTAAGGAATAAAAAAATAATTACAGGGGTAAAACGAATTATTTGACCCAGCTGTAATTACGAATAACCTATGAAAGATCAACTTACTAATTATGGTTACATCAAGTGGACAAAAATATATTTACAGTGAGGAAAGTCCAAACTGGAGTGTCCCGACAGTTAATGAATGTTAATTAGCTAGGCTAAAGAGTTCGATCAGTTAATTTTGTATCGTTTGAGCTCATAATCTATAGATCCATTAGGTCCATCTTGCTAGCTTGGACTAAACCTTGTAACAGTTTGAGAGAAAATAGTCTGAATTGTTCAAATTCAGTTTGGGAGTAAGCATTAATTATATGCGATATACTTAACGTTTCATAGCTTAATTATGAATTAAACTATGATAAAATAGAGATAGACACATTTAAATATGATTTAAATATGAGTTCGATTTAAAACATGAATAAAAATTCATGTTTGAACGATTAATTTGAGAAATCGGGATTGGTTCATTTATTTAAATTAATATTTGATATTAATTAAATAATTAAAATTTTTAATTAATTAATTTTAAATTTTAAATTAAAATTAATTATAAATTCAAGTTTTATCTTGAATGCAAGTTGATTTTGATGAATAAGTTTCTTCTTCCTCAAAATTGGGCACATCCCTTGATGACTAATCTTTCACCTTTTGTGTTGGTATGTTTAGCAAGCTTAATGAAGCTTGTTAATTGCAAAAAAAAAAGCATCCATGAAATAGAGAGAATTTTGTAGAAAATTCTTATCTCTTAATTTTTTGACCTTTGCCACTTCTCTATCAAAATTCTCTCAACAAATGATCCTACAATCCGTTCCAAGGTTGAGGATAGTAGTAAAGACACTAGAGGTGGTCCACAAAGTATTTGTGATTCAAAATTTGTCATGGGTTTGGAGAATTCGAGCTTCAAAGATGAGGTTTCAAATTTCTCTGTTTTTCAATTTTGATAATGTTTTTTATATGGTCAAATTGATGCAATTGGAGTGCTTATGATCCAAAATTGTTTTTGTTTTTGTGATATGCACTCTTTCACGTTTCTCAAGTTCTTCTCTCAAGGTGGCTCAAATATAAAGATTTGAACATCCTCTCTTGCTCCTGCATTCTTAATACCTAACATACTATTTCCCTTAAAATTTGTATTATGAACTTTAGTCATACACTGGGAAATAAGTTCATTGAAAGTATGAGAAGGGGCAGAAAAATTATGAGCACCTAAAACAATCATGCCCTCGTGATGCCCATTTAAGGCATGACTCAAACGAGGGGGCATAACAATATTATGCTCCAAACAACCAAAATTATCATTCAAAATTTTTTTCAAACACTTCTCAAATTTATTTCCATCAAAATATTGAGTTTTTTAGGCATGGAATCATAACCACGGAGAAACTCAACATTCAACACAAAATCATCAATGTTGATATCTAAATTCATGTATTTCTAAAAATCCTAACTTAATCTATTAGCATAAAAACATAAATACACTAACAGAACATTCAGTCGACATGCAGTCAGGGCGATCACCAACAACATTAGCATTCTTTGTCAACAAATGCACACTATCATCCATGCAAATTTTCTTCTCAACAAATTCAACAGAAACATAACCAACATATAATCAGAATTTCCAGAAGAAAAAGATTCAGGAAACTCAAATGATCCAACATAAGTATTAGAGGAAGAAGTAGGCATTTCTCTCTCAACTAAGTCAGAAGGCCTAATTTTCAACATGTCAACAATATATTTATTATCATTACTCTACAAAGCATGAATAGGGTCAAAGATGTAAAATATTACTTTCTCATCGTCTACATGTAAAGTGAGCTTACCTCTAGACATACTGATCCCAAACTGTACTCGTAGCTAGGAACGACCTGTCTAAAATTATTGGGATCTCCTTGATGGAATCAAAATTCCTAAAACACAACGGAAGCCAATTGGATCGTAAAACTCTGTTTTATTTTAGAAATAAAAATACCAGTATAATGGCAATAAACTAATGATAAGTAGGAAAAGCATATATGAAATACATAATTATTCCATAATTATAGTCTAATGTAAAGGATTGGATATCCTTACCTTTTGGCTTATGGAAACTGGATTGTAAAGACCCTTGCTTTGGCTCACAATTTGTCAATTCCAAACTCTTTTGGAACTTAAGTAGAACACTACCACAAAGTAAACTCTCTATTCTTTGAGTGCAAAAATGGAGGTTGGTGGGAAACCTTTCTTGACTTTTTGGGAACAAAAAAAAAAAAAAAACTTTTATCACGCAGGGAGAAGATACAGATCTGTTGATCTCCAACAATCCTATGCTCTCCCAACTCTCTCTGTTTTATCGATAAAGGAGGGAAATAATAGTGGGAGAGGTGGTGAGAGATGGGGAACGTGCATAACACACATTCTTTTTAATTAATTAATTAATTTAATCAACAATTGATTAAATTAATTGTAATTTCCATTTAAATCACATTTAAATGTACATCTTCCATAACCTATAGTTTCAAAGAATCTAATTAAATTAGATTTAATTAACTCGATTAAACTCACAAATTAATCAATTAACCAATTAATTAAATATCGTATATTTAATTTTGGTTATCCTGATTAAATCATATTTAATCATTCTCCCATGGCCTATAATTTTAATGTACATCTTGTGTGCGTTACATTTTAACTTATAGTCTTCCAATATGAATCTTATTCATATTCAAATAAATTTTTAACTATTTCAAATAACTCTATCATAAATTTTGAATCATATCTAAAATTAGATTTGTCATATGAAGTTTCAATCAACATAAAAATTTTATATTATAGTGTATCATCATGCATCATGTTAATTTCCAATGTGAATTTGAATGTTTCAAACTATAATCAAGATCTAGCAATCTTAGAACCCTTTATGAACTAGGAAGTGGACTTAATGGACCTATAGATCAAAAGTCCCAACGATACAAGTTTAATTTGCTAATCTCATTAACCAGTTAATCAACATTCGTTAACTGCGAGTACACTCCACTAAAGACCCGCAATTGCAGCCTGCAAGTATTTGTATGTGTCCATGAATATAGACCGGTAACATAAAGTAAATCATTCACGAGTGTTCGCAACACAAACTAGGTCAAATTATTGTTTTACCCATAGGTTACATCTATGACCTTAAGTATCAGTGCTCCTCTAATGAACAACCTGTTTATGGTCTAACCAATAAACATAAACCCCTCTCGGGCCAAAGAGAGGGTGAAGCCTTTTGTTCAAGTCCCGAAGGCACCACTTAAGGGAACACTCACCTGCTTACCCTAAGTTGGGAAGGAGTGAATTTCATCTTGCAAGGTTAAATCTCCAGCTACCCACGCGGTTTTGTCCCTAAGAAGGTAGGCTTATTGAGTCGACGTCTCAGGCCACTTTCACCCATACTAGTCAAAGGACAATCTCTCGTAGACGAAGTTCGTAGCCTACTTAGGATTAAGATTGAGTTGCCTAGGTTTTCCTATTGAAATACAAACCTAATTAGCCAACAGAGTTACATCTAATGGTTACTATTATGCGGTCCAGTCGTATGTGAACTCATCACATAGGATGCCCCCACTCGCATGTCACCTACACGAATGCGTCAAATCATTGCGTTTGTATCAAATACAAAGTAGGTTGTACCCATAGTGTCACCAGGATAAAATACTCACCTCATCTCTATACTATAGACCTTTTAGGTTGTTTATTGAACTTTTGATCCTCGTATGTCTCCACATATAGTTCAAGACACATAATACAACATATGATGTTTGTTTATTGGATTTAGGGTTATTTTAAGGCAAACTAATATATAGAACAACAACACCTTGTTGAATAAATGGAATAACATGTTATTGATAGAATTAGAACAAATTACAACTTTACAAACTACGAGTTTTAGGACCCAACAAAGTCCCACTTTAACTAAAATTCTAGTATAGTTGGGTACATACAATCCAAAACAGTGGGTTACATAAATACAATTAACTAGAACATTCTTTACCTATTACATATCTCACACTTGCCCTAGATACTCTATGTACATATCTCGTAGACCAAGACTTTCTAAATGAACTTCGAACACTTTAGTTGTGAGAGTTTTCGTAAAGGGATCAACAATGTTGTGCTCCGAAGCGTTCGTGACAATCACATCTCTTAGTTGCATTTTCTCCTGAACAAGACCATAGCTCAACTGGCATCAAGTATGATTCATAACTAATTAAGATTTTTTTTGTGCTAATATTGTTAAGTTAATTCAATGTTTGACATTTTAAAATGGGAAAAAGATGTTGGGCTATTCTTGTGAAGAGGAGAAAATTAAGTCAGGCAAAAAATCAGGAGGCGTTTAACTTATGAGTTGAAACCCAACTCAATTATTTGGTCCATGGAAAAATTAACTTCACATAAAAAACTCAACTCTATCGGCTTGTATAATAACTCAATTTTATCACTATTTCTCCAACGACTCCCAACCCTCTGACAACCAGCATTGACAACAACCAGCATTGACAACCTTTTTCGATGACTGACAACCATATGCAACAACTAGCAACCACTCCCGACTACCTTATTCGATGATTGACGACAATCGTTGGCAACCATATCCATCAATCGATGGTACCTTATATGGTGATTATCGCTGACAATAATTCCCTGCGACTTATGACACTTCAAAATAGTATGCATGTACTTAATTGGTTTGACTACCTATTATAACAATCTTTCTTTGGACTCACAAACTTGACACATTGTTGGTCATTACTTATACTTTGCGAACCATAATTATGTTTTGTGAATTATATAAAATAATTGATGACCTACCAATATTTTGTGAATATTTAAGTCTTACGTGATACTAATGTTGAAATATATTTTAATTTTCTTGTCATTTTGAAAAAGTAAACATTGACATTATTTTTTTCAAATACGTTCAATTTAATACATGCGATTAAATAAATGTAAACAAACCATGTTTCTTTGCAAAAAAAAAAAAAGTGAATGTGTTAAAAAAATGCTTGAAAAAGAAAAAAGTAAAAGAAATAAAAATAATCAACTAAAAATCAACACCCATGAAAAAATTGTATTAGATATCTCCAACAGATGTAATTTAGTCAGTGTGCTAATTAGGGTGTACATAAGTCGGGTTTGGTTGAGTTTGAGAGATTTTTGAACTCACCAAAAAATTAGGTTGATCATTCTTTCAACCCATTTCTTCAACCTATTTTGGTTGGGTTGGGTTGGGTCATCGGGTTAATTTTTATTTATTTATTATAATTTTTTAAATTATTTAAAATATTTTTTCTTGAATTAATAACTAAAATCGTATAAAATTCAAAAATCAAACTTCAAAATTCATAACGTCTTAACCTTTGTTAGAAATATAGAATAAAAACATAATAAATTGACAAATAATTCATTTATAAATATCTATTTAATTAAAATTAAATTAAAAGAATATAAATTTTGGTTTGAGTTGAATTGGGACAACCCGAATTTTAAAAAACCAACTCGAAAATCCACCAAAACTTTTTTGTTTTTCAAACTTTTAATCTAACTCAAACTGAAAAAAAAATACAATCCTACTCAAACCTTACGATAGTCCAAATTGGTTGGATTAACAGGTTAATTGTACACCCTACCGCTAATAGAATTGTGTGGCAGTCGTGCTGCGCGAACTAACACGCCAGGATATAGAGAAGTTGGAACACCGGACTTTCGGAACTTGGAAGTTGGAACACCCGTCACCGATGAGAGAAAATCCATTTTGGGAGGCTTGGCGTCTGTCTGCTGTTGCAACTGCAGTACGGCGATTTTCGTCTGACTGATTCAGGTTACGCATGCTTCTGTAACGTGATTCCTCCCTCGTTCTTTCCCCATCCCTTTTCTTTCTTCTCTGATTTCTCCCTCCCATTTTTGCCGCAGCACCATACCCCTAGCCCCCACCGGTCCACCCCTTTTCTTTCATCTCTCCCAATCTCCCTTTCTGCTACAGCCCCGGCCGGCACGTGGAACCAAACAGAGGGTAAGTCTGTTGATTGTATGATAGATGGCTGGTATATTCCAGACAACGTCGGAGGATCTTTGGCGAGGGAGTATTTATGGTAGTTGGGGTACTGTTTTGGTTATCGTTTTCATTTCAATTTGTCACCTATTTTTTTCCAAGAAATATCTTTGCTCCCTTCTCTCCCGCTTACGAACCTGGTCTGTCGTCGCTGATTGCCACATCTCCAACATATCTCCTTCATGCCCTCCACAATTGAGGTGAAATTTTGTAGTTTATTTTTCCGGCTTTATATCCATTATCATATATCGTTTTTTAAAAATTTTATAGTTTAGACGATTGCATTCTACTCAATATGTTTTTATTGTCTCGTTGGGCTTCTAAAATCCCAAATTTATTGTTCTTTTAGTTGTTAGTACTTTCATGGATTAGGGTTCACTGGAAACTTTTTATGAAAAGAAACCGGGTTTGAAAATGTCGCATGTTATTAATTTATTTAACTCCAGAAAAACAGAGATCTTAAGAAGATTTCGATCCTTTTTGGGGCACTTGAAACACTTGGGAATCTTACAGAAAGGGCTTGGGAAAAAAGAAGCGCATGTACCCTAGAGATTGGCCCGAATTCTTTTCTGGTTCTGACGGATGACTAAGGGTCTGATTGGTATGCAATACGGATTCTGTTTTATGTTTTTGGATTCACTGAATTTATTTGACGGATGTGTTTTCGAAAACTGTTTTTGGATTTTGGGATCCAGATAGTAGAAATTCTGAAAACAATATTTTTATGTTTTCATTGTATACAGATTATATTAAAATTTTAAAATGCAAAATTATATTAAATAAAGATAAAAATCTTAATCTATACAATAGTTCATGTTATAAACTCAATTTACTTTTGTTAAATTAAAATATGTATAATATAATATATTATAAATTATATAATATTATATTATAAAATGATAATTCTTTAAAATTTATAAAATCATGTTAATAAATTAATTAATAATGACTTTTTTTTTTTGAAAAGGTGACAAGAGAATTTCATTAAGATAATGAAAGCATACAAAATTCAAACAAACCTTACAAACCATAAGACAGAATTGAATCCTAAAACAACGAAAAAAAAATTAAACAAGAAAAACAAAAGCATTCCAATTAGCCTGAATATCAGAGACTGAGAATCCAGTGAATGCCCCTGATAAAGAACTCTAGGCCGACGCCTTGAGGTGCATGGCTTCGAAACAAACTTCCCAAGATTTCCTAAGATCGTTGAAGACCCTCTGATTCCGCTCAAACCATATATCTGTCAGCAACGCCTTTACTGCGTTGCCCCACAGAATCGAGCCTCTCGACGAAAGCAAAGGACCTGCCAGCAGCTGGAACACACTTTGCTTGAGGCTTCCTGCAAAGACCCAACCTAGGTCGAATTCCCGAAGTAGCTTTGACCAACAATTCCTCGCGAATGAGCACTCCACAAACAAATGAAAACCTGATTCTTCATCCTGCAAGCATAGGGGGCAGATTGAGGGGAGAAGACTCATGTGCGGCAATCTTCTTTGCAACGTGTCAGCCGTGTTTAAACTCCCAAACAGCAGAATCCACATCAACACTTTCACCCTCTTTGGACACTTTACCTTCCACCAGAGCCTGTACATCAGTTTATCCACCGAGAGGTAGGGGCACATATGCTTCGAAAGGGACTTCACAGAAAACCCCCTGTCGCCTCAAGAGACTGTGACTCACGGTGTCCAAATTTCAAGGAAGGCTTGACACCGCCTAGAGACCCCCAAAGTTCTCGCTAAACACCTATTTCTTCATCCTTTAACGACCTTCTAAACGTTAAAGCCCACACTTCCAGCTGATTGTCCCATACTTCAGCCACCACAGCCTCCTTGTCCCTTGAGATTGCATAAAGCCCTGGAAATTTATCTTTGAGGGGCATGCCCCCCAGCCATGGTTCCACCCAAAACCTAATGAACCTGCCGCTTCCCAATTTGAACAAGGCCAGATGCCTCCACTGCCTCCGACAATACTCACCCAAGGACTCCTCAAGCTGCACCTTGTAGAAACGCTGGGATCCCAACCGTTTTCCTCCAGTCCATGGATGCTAACGATAACCCTTCTCCAAAGAGCGGATGGCTCCACCAAAACCTCCTCCATTTCACTTAGCAAGCAATGCCTGGTTTTTCCCCTTCAACGCCCCAATGCCTAGCCCCCCCGAGGCGCGTGGCTTGGCCACCTCCCTCCATCTCATTAAGTGCCTAAGCTTGCCCCCCTCTGTCCCTTCCCAGAAAAAACTTCTGATGCGTCTTTCCAACTCCAGACCAACCCCCGCTGGAAGCTGAAACAAAGATAGAAAGTATAGGGCAGTGCCTCTAAAACCACATTGCAGAGAGTCAGTCGACCCCCCCTTGACAAGCCATACCTCTTCCATCTGTCCAACCGTTTTTCAAAGCTGCTCACCACTGGCTGCCAGAACTCACGGGATTTTGGGTGTTCCCCCGACGGAAGACCCAAATATGTGAAGGGCAATTGGACCCCCCTGCACCCTATCTTCGCAGCAGCTTCCTCCACCTCCTCCTTAGCTAAATTAACCCCACAAATGGCTGATTTTGACCAATTCACCTTTAATCCAGAACAAACCTCATATAATCTTACCATACTGATTAGATTATCCTGGGCCCCTGTTTCTTCTTTGCAAAACAAAATTGTATCGTCCGCAAACTGCAAAATGGAGACCTCAACCTTCTCCTTCCCCACCTTAAAGCCTTCAAACATCCCCTGCTCCAACCCTTTTCCCACTAAGGCATTCAAGACTTCCACCACCAGAACGAACAGAAAGGGAGACAGGGGATCTCCCTGTCATGACCCTCTGGTTGCCTCTATTCTCTTTTTAGGTCCTCCATTTATGAGGATCGAGAACCTTTGACCAGCCACACACTCCCTCATCCACTGTATCCACTTGGAACTAAAATGTTTTAACTTGAGGACCTCTTCCAAGAAGCCCCAGTCTACGCAATCGAATGCTTTCTCGAAATCTAGCTTCACCACCCACCCCTTTTTCTTATGGGTTCTGAAGTCCTCAATAACCTCACTGGCCACCAATACCGAGTCTAAAATCTGCCTTCCTTGAATGAAAGCGCTTTGGACCTCCAATGTTATTGAGGGCATTACCTTTTTCAACCGGTCAGCTAACACCTTGGAAAGGATTTTGTATGTTGAGGAGATTAAACTAATGGGCCTGTAATCCTTTAATGAGCTAGCCGCACCCCTCTTTTGGACTAGACAAATGAAATTTTCTTTTTGCCCTGAGTTGATATGGCCGTGGCTGTGAAACTCCCTAAAAAATCGTAGAAGGTCCCTTTTCAACAAATCCCAAAACTTGAGGTAGAATTCCACTGTGAAGCCATCTGGTCCGGGAGCCTTATTCCTTCCCAACTGCTTTAGTGCCCCCCTAATTTCTTCCAATGAAAATGCAGCTGTTAGTGCCCCATTTTCCTCCAGCGAGATCCCCTTCCAACCTTCAAACAACGACACAAACCTCTTGCCTGGGACACGCTCAAAAAGCTTGGCAAAGAATCATACTATTTCGGATTCAATGTCTGCGCTCCTTACCAGCGGAACACCATCTGAAGACAATATGCTTGCGATCAAGGACGACCTCTTCTTTGCTGCTAGGTATCGGTGAAAGAATCCTGAATTTTCATCTCCCTCTTTGAGCCACACCAACTTGCATTTCTGTATCATCTTCCTTTCGTTTTCCATATACAATTCCAATAGTTCCCCTTTTGCCGTGGCCCGGACCAACAACTCTTGAGAGGTGAGGGCAGAGGACTCCGCCTTGCTATCCAACAGGGAGATTTCATCGATTAGACCCCCCTCCTTTCTTTTTGCCTCCTTCTCCCGATCCGCCGCCCACTTCTTAAGCTTGCCTTTTAGCTTTTTTAGCTTTAAAGGCAGTGCAAACCCTGCCCATCCGTAGGACTGATCCTCCTCCAGTGCTTTGCTAACCATAGCCTCACACTCCTTGTTACCTAGCCAATCATTGACAAAGCGGAAGGGAGCCGGTCCCCACATGAACGACCCTGCTTCGAGAAGTAAGGGAAAATGTTATAGCCAATTAATAATGACTTATATTCAATCTAATAATTAGTTTTGCAACTACAACTAATCTCATGATCTATAAATATGTTATAAGACACACTTTCAACGACTGTTTATAATGGAATCAAATTTCTAAATTTGTTACCAAACACATATCTGAAAACATGAAATACAACTCTGATTTCATTGAATCCCTTGTTTTTAAATTTATGTTTTCAGATTACTTACCAAACATGACCTAATTTTCCTTCTTTAAGGCTGGCCAGGTTATAATTTATTTTTAAATTTGAATTATTGGAGGGTAAATTGAGGAGGTGGAATATGAAAGATTGAAAGTCTTTGCCTCTTTTCTATTCGAAACTCAGGATTTAGGTACAAGTCAACTCCTTAAATCAGACCAGGAAGGTTTGGATCCCCTTGGCTCTACTTAGAAAGCTACAGGACAGTGTTCTTGATATTTCAGCATTGTGGCAACAGAAATGTAAATCTAAAGGACTTAAAAGATGAAGATGAGAACACCAGGTTTTCTTCCTCCATGGATTGGGGGAAATGGAAAACCCTTCTATCTTAAGATGATTGCCTATGACAGTGACATGGCAAGTTAGTCGGTGACCAAGAGATGGGAAGAAAACTATTTTCTTTCATATGATCAAATATGAGATTTGATTGGCAGTGCTTTTAATCTAGGCTAGATGGTGTTGCATCGAGTTCATTAAAGAACTTGGGAGTACCCCCCCACCACCCAAAAAAAAAAAAAAAAGAAGAAGAAGAAGAAAAAGCTTGTCCTCTTTGCTAAATGGTCTTGGTGCTGTGCCCTTAAGAAAAATACCCTTTTGAGAAGAGTCGTTGCAGCTAATTTCACTTCTTCCCTAGTGATTGGTGTCCAATTAACATGCTGTGAAAATTCTCCTCTCCAAAGCCCTCATTTTAAGAATTTCCATCAAGTAGGGAAGGTGAAAGTATTGACATCTGAGAGGATACATGGTTGCTAAGCTCCTTTTGCATCATTATTTCATAACCTTTATGACATCTCCACTAACTCCTTCAAGACCATCGCTTGATGTTTTCTCATCATTTCGTAATTATCATGGGTTAACATGGTGGTCAATAAGGTTCATGGGAATAATAAAGGGCTTAGAGGGAATGAGTTCAATCTATGGTGGCCACCTACCTAGGTTTTTAATATCCTACGAATTTTTTGGCAATCAAATTAGTTGAGTCAGGTGGTTGTCCTTTGAGATTAGTTGAGGTAGTTGGCTCGAACACTCATGGATATCAAAAAGAGAAAAAAAACCCCACTTTTAGAAGAAACTTGCAATATGAATAATTTTAGAATTGGATTTTTCTTATTTGGAAGTAGTCCCTTTCGGATTTTAATGACTCGTGGTCATGACCCTTGGATCCAATGGGTTTCTTCTCTTCTAGTTTCTTTCTTCAATATCTTAACACTACTAACATGTCAAAATCTTCATCTCGGAAGTTTTATTTGACAGTACCAACAACTTGGACAAAGTCCAAAAGAAGAATCCTTCTTTGGTTTTATCTTGTAGTAGATGCCATTCTTTGTAAGAGAAGTGGGCAATAGAATCTCAAGACCATATTTTCTTTCATTGTCATTGGGCAGTCTCCTTCTGGAACATGTTTCTCTCCTCTTTTAGTGGTGCCTTCCTTTGGACTTCAAGGCAAAAACCAATCTTCATTTTCTCACTTAAAAAGAAAGATAAGAAGCTATGGCTTAACCTCGTTAAAAGCTTCTAGTGGTATATTTGGCTCAAGAGAAGTCCCTAAATGTTGAATATCTATTTGGATGCTTCTTTTACCCTTTCCCTCGAAGAATGCACTATTATGAGCTAATATTACTGACACCTCTAACAATGGGGGCTCTTTTGTGGGTACTGACAAGGCATCCATTTTATTTTACATCCTTCTAAGCTCCCAGGAAAGAATAGTGGAAAAATACTATGGGTTCTCTCTCTATATTTTCCCCTTCTTCTCTCTGCGAACCTTTGGGCTCTTCCTTTCTCCCGTCTATGATCATGCTTCAGCTACGGTATAAGGTGGTTTTGTGGCGACAATGTCTCTAAATTGTCTCTCTATAGAGATTGAAAGAAAGGCTTTTGCTTGTGGGTATGATAAAGAAAGAAAGGGGAGAGTTATGAGGATAACTGAAAAGCATGGGAAGAGATTCTTTGCTCACGGATGAGTGAGATTCTTTGCTACAGATGCTATTAACCAGTCGCGAGCAAAAAATCGCAGTCTTAGAAGCCCATGGGTCAGTATTGTAAGATGCTGGGAGAAAGTATCCTCTTTGGTTCGCTTCAGGTTGGGGGATGGGTCTAGCATCCGGGTTTGGAAAGATTCGTGGTTGGAAGGCTCGATTCTTATGGCTTCTTTTCCGGCTTTGTTTGCAATAGCCTCCAATAACGATGAGAAAGTTGTTGATGCGTGGATGGAGTTACATGCTCTTGGAATATAATCTTTAGAAGAAACTTGAAGGATGAGGAAGTTTCACCTCCCGGCTTTATTGTCTGTGTTGTCTTTTTATAAGCCTTCTGGGAGAGGGAGTGTTTCAAGGGTTTGGTCCATCGCTTTTTCTCTTAAATCTTTGGTTCAACATTTTTCTTGTGAGCCCCCTATGGACAAACTTCTATTTAATGCGATCTGGAGATCTTTTGGTCCTCGTCGGGTGAACATTTTTATTTGGATTATGATATATGGCCGATTGAACACGGATGAGTCTTTGCTAAGGAAGCTCCCGAACTCCATGTTGCAACCTTCCATGAGTCTCCTTTGTTTTAATGCAGCAGCAACCGGGCTACCATTTGTTTTTTCAGTGTGCTTATGTGTGTAGTTGTTGGTCTAAGCTTTTCAGAAAGTTTGGTATGTGTTCGGTCTTTCCGAGGGAGGTTGCAGCTAATGTGGTGCAGTTGATATCAGGGCCTAGGGTGTACATGGTTTGGGTCGGGTCGGGTTAGGGGCATTTTTTGGATCAACCCGAAAATTCGGGTTGGGTAGTCCTTCAACCCTATGTTTTAGAGCAACCCAACCCAACCCAACCCTTATACTTTCGGGTTGGGTCATCCGTTTTTTTTTTTTCAAATTTAAACAATTTGGGTGTACCTTCAATTTTTACCTAATTCAACATAAATATAAAAAAAACAATCAAGAATTAAGAAACTCCAATGTCTTCCAACTACATAAATATGATAAAAGTTTACAATAAACACAATACACTCTTAAAATAACCACCATGAGTTAAAAAAGTACAAAGTTTCAATAATGCAACTACTAGTCCATTTACAATACTTAAATTTTAAATTTGAAGCACAACTAAAATAGAATCAATAAAAGTTACAACACAACAAACATTAAATTTAGCTCTTCATTCTTCAACACTTTCCCTTGATATTTGATAGCTAGAACCTGAAAGGCTGAAAATACAAATTAAACTTTAGATTATAAATAATTGTACCTATGAAAAAAAATATTAATCAATATAATGATAGAATAACTTACAAATAAAATCATCATTCCACTTGAATCTTATTCCACAACAATAGAGAGGGATGCAATCTCTGAAAAACAGACCAAAGAAAGCTAAATATCTATTATTTGATTATAATAGACTTTGAAATCCACAATAATAAGAAAATAATTTTATTACCTGACTCAATCTTATCACAAGCTTCTAACTCTTCAAGCTGTGGAGGAAGATCTAATAACGTTGAGCCACCACGAATCCAATTTTGTGCACATATGAAAGCCTCTACCGTTTTAGGAGTTAAAGAACTCCTAAAAGAATCAAGAATTCAGAATTCAACCTCCTGTACTAAATGCAGATTCAGATGCCACAATAGACACTGGAACAACTAAAACATCTTGGGCAATTTTGGACAAAATACGGTATTTATGACCATTCAATTTCCACCAAGACAAAACATCTAAATCATCATTAACTTCCTCATTAGGCTCAGATAAATACCGATCAACATCATTCTTCACCTCCAATGAACTTTTTTCTTCTCTCCTTTTCTTATACCTTAATTGCATCGGGCTTTCCTCTTCATCACCATCATCATCATCACTATTGTCTGTACTAGTGACAGTGCTTGATTGTTGAGAATTACTACTACTACTAGTACAACCTTTGCTTCCTCGAGTGTCAATGTCATGTGATTTGTAAAATTCATACATACGATCTAAATATATCTTGACATCATCCATCATTGATTTGACCACAACATCCTCATAAACATTAGAAAAGCAAAATGACACATAATCCAACTTGTAACGGGGATCAAGCACCACGGCAAGAAACAACAATTTATTAATCTTGTCAACTGAACCCCAATACTTGTCAAACTTTATCTTCATATTTTTTGCCATATTACATAGGATAGAATTGGGATTCAAGCTCCATTTGATTAATGTATACTGAATGCCATAAAGTTCATGAAATCCGATATTAGAAGTCACCTATAAAGAACCACTTATCTCTGCAGTGACATCATAAAACTTCTTCAAAAACTTAACAAACAACTTGACATTTGCACAATCAAATTTAGATGGTGGCCCCAATCTTTTATTTCCATGGTCATCTTTCTCGAAATAATCACCATAACCTGACAGTCTTCCCTCTTCCTCTAAAATTTTAAAAGCCTTCTCAAATTTTAATGCATGATCAAGCATTAAATAGGTAGAATTCCACCTGGTTGACACATCTAAACAAACAAGAGCTTTACAGTCAATTTTCTCTTGTTTCACACAAGTTTTGAATTTTTCCAATCTCTTAGGTGATGATCGAACAAATCTTACTGCATTACGAACGCTAGCAATTGATTCATGCATATCTTTCAATCCATCATTGACAATCAAGTTAATTATGTGAGCACAACACCTCATATGTAATAGCTCTCCATCTAAGACAATAGATTTCCAACTTTTAAGTCTTCTCTCAATGTAAGAAATAACAACATCATTAGAACTTGCATTATCAACAGTGATGGAAAAAATATTGTCGATCCCCCATTCCAACAAACAACTCTCAATCTCCTTGCCAATGGTTTCCCCCTTGGTTAGCAACTTGACAAAAGTTCAAAATCTTTTTATGCAAATTCCATTCATAATCAATAAAGTGTGCAGTGACTACCATGTAGTTAATATTTTGCAACGAAGTCCAAGTGTCTGTTGTAAGACAAATCCTCTGAGATTTTTTACTTAGAAATGATTTCAATTGTTTTTTCTCTTCAAGATAAAGTTGAAATACATCTCTAGCAACTGTTACTCTTGATGGAATGTCAAACTTAGGACAAGAAATACTACAAAAGAGTCTAAAACCCTCATTCTCTACGAATCGGAAAGGTAACTCATCAATAATTATCATCTTGGCACATGCTGTTCTACACGCTTGTTGACTAAATAATGTAGTCACAAAGTTACTAGAACTTCCTCCTTTTCCATCATTAACAGGGACAAGAGTTAAGGTGGTTTGTCCCTTTTCTTGTTCTCTATATGGATACTTTTTACACTGATTCCTTAGATGCTTCCATAAAGTGCTAGTTCCACAACTATTAGGGGCTGTTTGGCGCGCTGTGTTGGAATCAGAAATCCTGGGTTTCAGAAACCTTGGGGTTTCTTGGCTGGAATCAGAAACATTGGACTTGCAAAAAACAGTGTTTGGAGCGCAGAGTTGTGTTAGGTCATGTTGCGAAAACGGTGTTTGGGAGTGCGATGTTGTCTTTGGAATGGGTTGCATAAAAAAGATGTTTGGGAGTGCGATGTTGTGTTGGGTCAAAAAGTGTGTGCGATGCTTTTTCTAAAATAAATACTTAATATTTTTTAAATATAGTAATTTTGTCTTCTTACTTTATTTTTTAACTTCATAACTACATAATTACCTTTCAACAATTTATCTAATGTATCTAATTTGAGTTTATAATACTTTGTAGGAGTATATATTATATTTATAATGCACTTCACTCATGATGACATAAAGTAAGACAACTAACTATATGTTGTAATGTGTAATGTAAGAACTGTGGCGCCAATGATAAAGTAAAACAATCGATGCATAAAAATATGTTGGTTAAAGATAACATGTTACGCTGACTGAAATAAATAATAAAAAGTAGAGATAGTTGTCCAAACGAAGTTCAACTAAACATAAAATTCTAAAAAGTCTAGAGAGTGGTAGATGGAAATAGAATCGGGTTCCCGATGCTTTCCCCAGAACTTCCACACAGTAATCATACTTCCAATTTGGGATGGTTCATGTAAAGAAAGAGTTCAACATCATATTATTCGAGAGAAGCGTTTTTGCAACAACCATGCAGTCCTGCCTTGTCATCCTGGGATTGCCTTCAATTTTGCATATAACTCGTTCACTCGAGCTACTAATATTATATTAATAATATTTACACACAAAAATATTATCCACCACAATGTATGTAGTGCATATATACAAAATCTAATCAATATATATATATATATATATATATATATATATATATATATATATTTTAATTCAATAATCGTCAATTCCCATTCCAATTCATCCACATATGGTTTGCAAGATGTTCCTTCCATTCAGACCAAACATCTGTTGTTTCTACAAATCCAACGTTGTTTGTGTTCATCCCAGTTGAATCGGGGTCACTTGTGTGTGCCTCCTCGAATGTGGGATCTGGGTCCATCTTTTGTATAATTAAATTGTGCAACAAACAACGTGCGCTTATAGTCCCGCACCGACTTCTCTCGGGTAAAAGACTTTCCTCTTAGTATCGCCCATCGACCCTTCAAAGATACCGAATGCTCTCTCAATGACATTTTGAGCGGATGAATGTCTCATGTTGAACAACTCTTTCGGATTGGCGGTGGTTGGGGCATCAAAGTATCAAGTTGTTTAGGTGGTCGAGTCACAGGGGCGATCGTTAAATTAATCTATAGAGTTTTCATTATAGTTATCGATGGAGGTAATCGTCGCGATGGTCAGGTCGCCGGTGTGGTCGTTTGAAGTTTTCGTTACCGGTAGTGATCAGACAGTCATCGGAGTTTCCATTAGAGTTAGTCGGTCGCCGATGTGGTCATTGAAGTTTTCGTTACCGGTAGTGATCAGACAGTCATCGGAATTGCCATTAGAGTTAGTCGGTCGCCGATGTGGTCGTTGAAATTGTCATCGGAGTTGGTTGGAGGTCGCCGGTGTGGTCGTCAGAATTGTCATCGGAGTTGGTCGGGGTCGTCGGTGTGGTCGTCCAAATTGTCATCAGAGTTTGTCGGGGTCGCCGGTGTGGTCGTCGGAATTGTCATCGGAGTAGGTTGGGGTCGCCGGTGTGGTCGTTGGAATTGTCATCGGAGTTGGTCGGGGTTGTCGGTGTGGTTGTTGGAATTGTCATCGGAGTTGGTCGGGGTCGCCGGTGTGGTCGTCGGAATTGTCATCGGAGTTGGTTGGGGTCGCAGGTGTGGTCGTCGGAATTGTCATCGGAGTTGGTTGGGGTCGCCGGTGTGGTCGTCGAATTGTCATCGGAGTTGGTGGGGTCGCCGTGTGTCGCGTCGAATTGTCACCGGAGTTGGTCGGGTCGCCGATGTGGTCGCTCGGAATTGTCATCCGAGTTGGTCGGGTCGCAGTGTGGTCGCCGGAATTGTCATCGAGTTGGTCGGGTCGCCGGGTGTGGTCGTCGTCGAATTGTCACCGGAGTTGGTCGGGGTCGCAGTGTGGTCGCCGGAATTGTCATCGGAATTGGTCGGTCCACCGGTGTGGTCGCCGGAATTTTCATCGAGTTGGTCGAGTCGCTTGCGGTGTGATTATCAAAGTTTTCACCGGAGTTGGTTGAGTTGCCGCAGTAATCGCCGCAGCTTGTCGTTGTTGGTGATCGCTTGAGTTGTCATCGGAGTTGGTCTCGTCACCGTGTACAGTCGCTCGAGTTGTTGTAGAAGTTGTCATCTGAATTGTTGTTGAAGTGGTCATCGAAAATGAAAAACGAAAAATAGAAGTGGAAAACATGGTACAAAACCCATGGGGTTGTGGTTTCAAAACCTTGGTTTTGAAACCCTTTGTACCAAACATGGTGTTGGGTTTCAAACCCAACACCACCCTAACCCAAACCAATGGGCCAAACACCCCCTTAATGTCACAAGCATAATCTTTATCACAATAATTACACTTGCACCTAGCTCCATCATCAACACTCACTCCCATTTTTGTGAAATGGTCCCAAACAGAAGAGGTTGGTTTACTAGGTTTTCTTTTGCTAGACTTTGGAGGCAAAGGTGGTTTACAAATTTGGCTAGATTGGGAATAGTAGGAGTTCCATCATTATATCCTGACCCTGCCCCACTCGTATTTGCATTACCACTACTGTTGTCCATCTATAAGAATAAATTAAACTAAAACAAATCACAACCAACTTACAACCTATAAATCAGAAAACCATAAAGTCCAAATATACGAGAGTGAACACAATGTACAAAATGAATTAGACAAATTTAACTCACAATGAAATTGTATATAGGTGATTCCTCTGAGTCCGACTCCGTGATGAAAATTTTGAGTGAACCAACTATTCTGTGAAGCACAAATAATTTATACACTTATAGTAAAAAAAATGACCCAACAAACAAAAACTTGTAAACAGAAAACCAATGACAAATGAATGAATCATAATAAACTAAGCAATAATGATGTAACTACTTGAGTGTCTTAAGTGTTTTATATTGTTTTACCCAAGGGTTTTCTGTTATTTTTAAATAGCTTGTTATTTAGGAAAGTTACCTACTGTTAGTTGTTTTTACCTTGGGGTTATTATTTGTTTACCTTGGGGGGTTATTCTGTGGTTAGTTGGCCATCTCTTGTATAAATACCCTTTGGGGTGATTTGTTTTGATATAATAAAATCTTTGGTATTTTGAGTTACATCAAGTTGGTATCAGAGCTCCAAGATTCGGGGCATCAATGGTGGAAGGAAACCTACCTATACTATCGGGAGAGGCTTCGATCGCTGGGACAAGAAGCGGAGGCCCAAAGCACCGCCCTCTCACCTAACTCCACAACTAGACGCTTGCTGTCGGTTGAGAATACTGTTGAAAACATTCAAAGGAATGTGGGTGAGATCCATGATTGGAACTATGACACAAAGAATAGAACAACTTGTCATTCAATCAAGGCGCATAAGGAGAACCAAGAAACCAGGGGAAACCAACCAAGAAGGAAGAAACCAAGAGAGAGAGACATCCGCTCCAAGGAAATTTCAAGAACGATCAATAACAACCAAGAAAGAATTCAAGAACAAGCTCTCCAGAAGAAACCCCAAGATTTTGATTCGTCCCAAAGAAGAAGAAGAGAGAGATTATGGCACAAGAAGAAGAAAGAAGATTCGTAGGCAACCATCAAGTTCAAGGTGATGCAAGTGATTATAGGTTCAAGATAGAACTTCCAAGCTTTAATGGCAAAAGGGATATTGAAGCTTTTCTTGATTGGATCAAGAATGTGGAGAATTTTTTTAACTTCACTAATACGCCGACGCACAAGAAAGTAAAATTAGTTGCTCTCAAGTTAAAAGGGGAGCCTCGGCTTGGTGGGAACAAATTGAAGGTAATAGAAGAAGATTCGGAAAAGACCTATTAGAACTTGGGAAAGAATGAAGAGACTACTAAAAGATCGATTTCTTCCCGCCAATTATGAACAAATATTATATGATCGAGATCAAAATTGCGCACAAGGTAATCGCTCCATTGATATATATATCTTGAAGAATTTCACCGCCTAGGAGCTCCGAACAAACCTTGCCGAAAGTGAGAACCACCTCGTGGCAAGATTCATTGGTGGCCTTCGAACAGATATTAAGGGAAAAATCAAATTACAAAGAAAGTTAGTTTTTATCTGATGCAATTACCTTGCTTGCCAAACAATAGAAGAAATGCAGAATAATCAATACCAAGAAACACAAGGCAATCTTCGTGGGAATCGATTCGAGAAAACTATGGCATCATCTTCAAAAACTCCACCCGTGGTTCAAGTGGATCAAATACAAAGTCAAAAGACTCGGATCAAGAACAAGAACCGCAAACAAAGAAAGTTCAAGAACTACAACCTAGAAAACAAAGAAGAAAATCAAGGGAAAAGCGGACAAATGTGTATAGTCGACCAAATATGGGTAAGTGTTACCGATGTGGTCAAACAGACATTTGTCCAATGAATGCCCTCTCGAGAGAAGAGCAATTGCAATCTTAGAGGAGGAAGAAGATGACCAAGAGGGATATGACACAGAAGACTACCAAGAAGATCAAACAATAATCCCTCCCGATGAAGGAGAACAACTTTCTTGTATCATTCAAAGACTCTTGCTAACACCAAAGAAAGAAATCACCCTCAAAGACATTCCCTATTCAAAACTCATTTGCACAATAAATGGAAAGGTATGTAATGTAATTATTGATAGTGGAAGTAGCGAAAATATAGTATCAAAAAAGCTTGTGACATCTTTGAATTTGAAGACAAATCCACATCCAAACCCATACAAAGTTAGTTGGATTAAGAAAGGAGGTGAAACTTTGGTTTCAGAAGTTTGCACCGTTCCTATCTCTATGGGAAATTTCTATAAAGATCAATTGGTTTGCGATGTTCTTGATATGGATGTGTGTCACATCTTACTTGGCCGACCATGGCAATTTGATAGACAAACATTACATAAAGGACGTGAAAATACATATGAATTCCAGTGGATGGATAAGAAAGTAATACTTGTTCCAATCCCTAAACTTCCCAAAAAACAAAAGGACATCTTGGCAAAGAATAAAGGACAATTATTTACAAATCCTTAGCGGGAAACAGATTCATGGCTCAATCGGAAAAAAATTATTCTAGGATTAATAGTTTCAGGGCAATCAAAACAAGATGAACAAGTTAGTTTTCCGAATGAGATTAGGAAACTGTTGTCAAAAACCCCACAGCTCACAAAAGAGCCATGCGATTTGCCACCCCTGAGGGACATCCAACATCAAATTGATCTTATTCCAGATCAATCATCCCTAATCTTCCTCATTACAAGATGAGCCCCAAAGAATATGAAATTCTCCATGAACATATTCAAAATTTACTTGAGAAAGGACATATTAAACAAAGTATAAGTCCTCGTCTTTGCTCCAAACTTTATTAACACCAAAAAGGATGGAACTTGGAGATTATGTGTGGACAAGAGGGCGATTAACAAAATAATCATAAATATCGCTTCCCTATTCCTCGAATTAATGATCTTTTAGATCAATTGGGGGGTTCAACAATTTTTTCTAAAGTAGATCTCCGAAGTGGCTATCATCAAATAAGAATCAAACCGGGCGATGAATGGAAGACTGCATTCAAAACAAATGAAGGCTTGTTCGAATGGTTGGTGATGCCGTTTGGACTATCAAATGCTCCAAGCACATTCATGAGATTAATGAATCAGGTACTTCATCCTTTTCTCAATAAATTCATTGTAGTATACTTTGATGACATCTTAGTTTATAGCAAAACCTATGACGAACATCGTGATCATTTAACTAAGTTGTTCCAAATTTTGGATAAAAATAAATTATATATTAACCTAAAAGTGCACTTTTCTTGTCCAAGAAATATCATTTTTAGGTTTTCTAATTGGAGCCTATGGCATAAAAATGGACCCTAGGAAGATAAAAGCAATTACCGATTGGCAAGAACCTAGGTCAGTAAAAGAAATTCAAGCTTTTATGGGTCTAGCATCTTTGTATAGAAAGTTTATTCGGAATTTCAGCACTATTTCTGCCCATTTGACTAACTGTCTTCGAAAAAATTCGTTCAATTGGAATCATCCACAACAACAAAGCTTTGAAAAACTTAAAGAAAAATTAAGTCAAAACCCTGTCCTACAATTTCCAAACTTTACAATACCTTTTGAAGTTGCTGTGGATGCATGTGGAATAGGAATAGGAGGGGTACTTTCTCAAAATGGACACCCAATTGAATTTTTTAGTGAAAAACTTAGCCCTTCAAGGCAAAATTGGAGCACTTATGAACAGGAGTTATACTCTCTTGTGAGAGCATTAAAACAGTGGGAACATTACCTTCTTTATAAAGAATTCATATTGCTCACTGATCACTTCTCTCTCAAATACTTACAAGCTCAAAAATCCATTAGTAGAATGCATGCTAGATGGCTTACTTTTTTACAACGATTTGATTTTGTTATTCGACATCAATCTGGAAAATCTAACAAGGTGGCTGATGCTTTGAGTAGGAAAACACATTTGCTAACTTTACTTGCAGGAGAAGTTGTGGCATTCGAGCACATTAAGGAGCTTTATGCCACTGATTCCGACTTTGGAGAAATATGGGTAACGTGTTCAACAAATTCATCGTTCAATGATTTTCACATACTGGAAGACTTTCTATTCAAAGGGGATCAATTATGTATTCCCCATACATCAATTAGAGAAGCCCTAATCAAAGAATTGCATTCGGGTGGCTTGGCTGGCCATTTTGGTCAGAATAAAACATTGGAATTGGTCACATCTCGATTCTATTGGCCCCAAATAAGAAAAGATGTCCAGAATTTTGTCAAACATTGTATGGTTTGTCAAACAGCAAAAGGCTCTTCGACCAATGCTGGAATGTATACACCTCTACCTATCCCTAACAATATTTGGGAAGACTTATCCATGGACTTTATACTTGGCCTACCAAAAACTCAAAGAGGATTTGATTCAGTTTTAGTGGTTGTTGACCGCTTCAGTAAGATGACACATTTTATCGCATGTAAGAAAACTAATGATGCGGTCTATATAGCAAACATATTCTTTCGAGATGTGGTTCGATTACATGGAATACCTAAAACCATAGTCTCGGATAGAGATGTTAAATTCCTAAGCCATTTTTGGCGAACTTTATGGAAAAAATTCGACACAACGCTAAAATACAACACGACTAGCCACCCACAAACGGATGGACAAACCGAGGTCACCAATCGAACTCTTGGTAATTTGATTCGTTGTTTAAGTGGCTCTCGCCCAAAACAATGGGATTTGGCATTGGCCCAAGCCGAATTTGCATTCAATCACATGAGGAATCGATCCACAGGGAAGTGCCCATTCGAGGTTGTTTACACACGTGTCCCTAGACTTACTGTGGACTTAGCTAACCTCCCTATTTCTATAAATGTCAATCAGGAAGCTGAAATAATGGCGGAAAAGATTGCAACTTTACATGAAGAAGTCCGGACACATTTGGAGGAGGCAACTTCACGGTATAAAGATGCGGCGGATGTACATAGAAGACATGTTGATTATGCAATTGGAGACTTGGTCATGGTTCATCTTCGCAAATCTCGACATCCTGTAGGAACTTATAATAAATTGAAGAGTAAAAAACTTGGACCTTTTAGGGTTTTGAAGAAGTTTGGTGATAATGCATACAAGATTGAGCTACCTTCGGAGATTCATATTAACCCAGTATTTAATGTGGCGGATATCCATCCTTATTTTGCACCAGATTCTTTCACTTTGGCCACATAAACTCGTGGTCGAGTTATCTTAGGGAGGGTGGATTATGATGTAACTACTTGAGTGTCTTAAGTGTTTTATATTGTTTTACCCAAGGGTTTTCTGTTATTTTTAAATAGCTTGTTATTTAGGAAAGTTACCTCATCATTAGTTGTTTTTACCTTGGGGTTATTATTTGTTTACCTTGGGGGGTTATTCTGTGGTTAGTTGGCCATCTCTTGTATAAATACCCTTTGGGGTGATTTGTTTTGATATAATAAAATCTTTGGTATTTTGAGTTACATCAAATAATGTCCTAAACTAAGCAACATAATGTGAGCAGAAAGGCAATGAGTTTAGATCCAAACTTGTGAACATTAACAGAAACTCAAACTTGTCTTAAACTAAAATTTTTTAGCCAATCAGTTCAGATTCAAACTTGTGTACACTGAACAAAAAGCACTTAACAGAAACTCAAACTTATCTTAAACTAAAATTTTTTAGCCAATCAGTTTAGATCCAAACTTGTGAAAACTTAACAAAAAAATCACTTAACAAAAAATATCCTTAAAGCAATATAAAATTAATAGAAATCAGACAAAAATGATCTAAAATCTCACCTCACGAGTCACGACCACTGAAATCCGACACAAATCAACAAAGAATCGGTTATCGAAGATGGCGATCTAGACGTTGATGTCGATCAGGTGGTGGACGACGATCTGGAGGTCTACGATCCCTTTCCGGCGAATGCAGATGTGAAACCGAAGGCAGAGGAGGACGAGGACACCGAACGCTGCTGAACGACGTTGAACACCGCCGCTTTGAACGCTTGCATTGACGCCGCTGACCGCCGATCAACTCCGCCATCCGAACTTCTTTGAGCCGTGCATTCTTTGAACGCCACAACTCGTGCATGCGTTTTTTAGGTTAGAACTTAGAAGAGTGAGTTATTTAGTAAGGTATATATATATAATAAATGTTAAAAACCGGTTCGGTTTGGGTTTAACCGAGCCAAAAAATGGCCAACCCGAAACCGAAGCGAAAAAACCGGGTTGGGTAAAAAAGAACCCAACCCAACCCCCCCAAAAAAATCAACCCAACCCAACCCTTACGGTTTGGGTTGGGTAATCCGGGTTCGTCGGGTTGTCGGTTTATTTGTACACTTCTATCAGGGCCCTCGTGGGGGCCAAAGGCGATCTTGCTTTGGAGAAATGGGGTCAAAGCCATCCTTCAGGGTATATGGTAGGAGTGGAATCAAAGGTTGTTCGAAGATAAGTTTGAGGAGTGGCCGCGTCGTTCTGATTCCAGTTTCCTTAACGCTTTTTCTTGGTGTGCTCAATCCAAGCTCTTCGCTGCCTATTCTATTCCAGATATTTGTTTGAACTGACATTCGTTTATTGCAGAGGCCTAGTGTTGTTTGTTTTTTAAGTCTTAGATGGTTTGGTGGTTCTTTTTATGCCTTGTGATTTTGTTTTTTTGAAGCTGGATTTTATTGTATGGTTTTCATTTCATTATTTCAATGAAAGTTTGTTGTCTTTTTAGAAAAAAAGATTCTTTGCTCTGTCGATTGAAGAAGTGGTCGTTTTTTTGGCTATGCTCTAGGTGATCTCTTATTAGCTCCAAAAACCCGAAAATTCTTTAAGAAAGTGGATTGGGTGGAGGGTTTTCTTGGGGTTCAAAAAGTGACGAATAAAAGGGGAAACTTTGTGGAAATCACCCAAGTTCATTCTGCTGGGAAACAGGAATTTGGCGATGCCGCCGAATGTCGACTATAGTGGATGGGCTAGTTTTAGAAATATGGTGCGTGATTTCTTGAGTGAAAGGAAGTCCACAAGTAAAGATGTTGTTGTGATGGAACAGAGGAAGATAGGCGAGTGTGGAAAAATGGCGCTAAGGGGGGGGGGGGGTACTCCCTTTGTTGATATAGTAAAATGACATCCCAAAGGAGAAGGTGAAGTTGCATGGAACCCGCCAACTCCCTTGCTAAAGCTAATGAAAGAGAAGTGAGAGGTTTGTCATGGAAAGAGTTGGTGGTGGATCTTCAACTTTAGTTTTTTCGTCGGTCTCAGTTGTTTTTTTTTTTGGGTTTTTTGCAGCAGGTTCTTTTTTCGATTAGTCTCAATGGATGTAAGGACTTGTTGTATCAGCAATATTGCAAATGGCTGCCCCGTTTCTCTCTTCTCTCTCCCTCCGATAGCTTATTCGACCTTCGCAACTCCTATAGCTTCCCAGCTTCCTTACCGTTCTAATTGCTACAACTCAATCACGGTTGTTATTCTCCCCCATTTCGGTTCGCTTGTGTCTTTCCCATTGACTTCCCTCGTTTGTGTGTCTTTGAAGAATGCTCTCTCCTCTCTCCTGTTTCCCTTCTGGTTTTTAGACTCTCGCCGTTAATTTTTTGGGCACCATCCTCTCTTTCCATCTTCTTCAAATTGGTTCGATGATAAAGCTTTGATTAAATTTGTTGGTGATTTTTGATGCCAATCGGTTTTTTTTTGTGCGGGGAAATGGAAAGACTTTGATAGGTTTCATCTGGTGTTTGAGAAATGTTCCAAATCTGACCATAGCCATCTGAGGGTGATAGGAGGGTATGGAGGTTGGATCTCTATTAAGAATCTCCGTGTGGATTGTTGGTGTGTGGATCTTTTGAGGCAATTGGTGAGTATTTTTGGTGTGTGGATCTTTTGAGGCAATTGGTGAGTATTTTGGAGGTCTTGAATGTATATCTTTGGATACTTTGAATTTTATTAACCATTAAGAGGCTAGAATTAAAGTTAAAAGAAGTCTGTGTGGCTTTATGCCGACTACAATTCGTATTAGAGATAATTTGAGAGGTTCCATTTTTCTTCATTTTGGTGATGTGGGGGCTTTGGATCCTCCTAACATTGTCAATCGGTAGTTGGTTTTGAAGGATTTTGAGAATTTAATGGATTTGTTTAGATTGCAGCAGATAATGTTGGATGAAGGAGTGATTGATTTTCCTCTGGATAACTCTTCGATAATTTCATATGGTAATTTGTAGGAGGACTTTATCAAATCCCATGAGCACGGGGAAGCAATATTCTGAGGAACTTGGTGATGGCCTCGGGTATCATCTCTCCCGGTGTTGATTCCCATTCTGAAGGAGTAATAAGGAAGGTGCTTCAGCCTCAAGCACCAAATAATGAAAAAGAAAGGGAGCTGGAGGATGATGTGGAATTTCAGTACTTTTTTTTTATCATTATTATTATTTTTATAATGAAAAACCAAGCTTTCATTGAGAAGAAATGAAAGAATACAAGAGTATACAAAATCAAAGCCCACAGAAAATGGGAGCCATTTAGAGAAAAGGGCTCTTATCTAAAATAAGACTAACCAAATAGTTTCAAAAAAGCTTCGACATCGAAACCCAAAGGGAACTACAAAATCTAAAAAGGGACCAAATATTACTACTCAATCTCTCGCGCCCCTTAAAAGTTATGTAGTTCCTCTCCGACCACAGACACCAAACAGTAGCACAGATCCCTGTTTGCCATAAAAACAATTCTCACCCATGAAAAGGCGGGAACAAATGAAGTTCCACCAACAACTCTGTGCAACTTTGGAGACGGACAAAGCTAAAACTAAACTCCTATAATAAACAACTCCACACTCCACGTGCGAAGTCGCATTGCCAGAGGATATGGCTCAAGTCCTCAACAACCTTTCTACAAAGGATAAAGGACCCACCAAGGGAGAACCTCTAGCCAGGATTCGATCAAGGGTGTTAACCCTACCATGCCAAACCTGCCACAACAAAAACTTAACCTTCACTTTCCACAACAAGGAGAACACAGAGACCCCTGAGGGATTAGGATTAATAATAGACTTGAAGAAGGATGCATAGGAAAAACCTTTCGAAGGGCAAGGATGCCAAATACAAACATCGCTCCTATTGGGCCTCAAGTTTCCCTCGGAGAGGAGGGACAACAACTCGACAACCTCTGTTGTATCCTAAAGCTCAAAGCACAGAGGGAGATAAAGAGACTCTAGAAGTGGAAGAAGGATCATCTATTTGAAGGATGGACACCACTGACTGGTTTTTAAAATAGGATAAGTGATACAATTGGGGAAACATGGAGCAGAGGAGGTGATCCCCCAACCACTCATCCTCCCAAAAAAGAGTTCCCCTCTCATCCCCCACCCAATAACACACAAATTGAGAGAACAGAGGGAACTCAGAGAAGATTTCTTTCCAAGGGTTTTCTACAGGTGTCGCAAGCCCTACCAATAGTCCACTCAAAAGGATGAGGACCCCCCCCCCCCCCCACCACCCACCCAAAAAAAAAAAGAAATCCCTCATTAGCTTTTCCAAAACCTTATTAACCTTACCTGACATCTTAAAGAGGGGCGTAAAATACATAGAGATCCCGCTTAAGACTGATTGAATGAGAGTGAGTTTCCCCCCTTCAAAAACTAACTCTTCCTTCAATTAGTCAATCTCTTACAAACCTTGTCTAAGACTATCCCAAAGGAGAGGCTTCTAGGGTTATCGCCAAGAGGAAGACCTAGGGAGGACTAAGGAAAGCTCCCAACCTCACACCCGGCTATTGAAGCCCATCTAGCCAACTTCCCCGGATCATTATTGATTTCCAAAACCTGATACTTTCCCCTATTAATACAAAGCCCCAACATAGCCTCGAAGAACCAAAAAAAACTGATTCAGATTCAGAAAGGAATCCTCCTTGGCAGAACAGAAGAACAAAGTCTCATCCACAAACGGAAGAGAGAAGGGAAACCCGATCTCCCCCGATCTGGAAACCTTGGATAATACTGCCTCCACCCTTTAGACACTAATTTGCTCAAGGTGTCCACTACCACCAAGAAGATAAAAGGGGATAAGGGGTCACCCCGCCTCAGGAGTCAGGCCCCTAGAAGCTTGAACCTTCCCCCTAGGCTTGTCATTGACCAAGATGGAAAACTGAACAGTCCGAACACAACTCCGCATCCAAGACCTCCATTTGTATCCAAAACCCTTTTTGGCTAGAACCTTGTCTAGGAAGTCCCAATCCACATGGTCATTGGCCTTCTCAAAATCAATCTTAATAAGAATTCCCTCCTTGGATGATCTATAGTCCTCTATAACTCATTAGCTATCAGGGCATGGTCCAAAATCTCGCAATTCCCAACCAAGGCCCCTTGCTATTCAGAGATCGTCAAAGGGAGAACCTTCCTTAGCCTATTAGCTAGAACCTTAACAATGATCTTATAAACACTAGTCACTAAACTAATAGGCCTGAAGTCTTTCACTCTCGTAACCTTATCCTTTTTAGGAATAAGACAAACAAACGTTTTACCCAACGATTTGTCAAGGATGCCTCTCTCATAAAACTCCCTAAAAACTTTCCACAAGTCTTCGTTAATCCCATCCTAGTTAGCTTGGAAAAAGGCTAAAGAAAACCCGTTGGGACCGGGCGCCTTTTTCCCCTCGCACTCGAACACCGCTTTCCTAATCTCTTCTAGAGTAAAAGGGGAGTCTAAATTGTCCTTGTCAACCAAATAGATAGGACACTAGTCTAAACCTTCAACAAAGCCACCCACATGGCCATACAACGAGGAGAAAAAGGAAAGGGCTTCCTCTTCGAACTCTTTATCATCTTTCAATAACACCCGATCCCCATCCTCAAGAGCACTAATGAAGTTCTTATTCCCACCACTAGCTACTTTATGGAAGTAAGTGGAATTACAATCTCCTTTCTCGCTTCAACTGACATTCTCCTTCTCCACTAACTCCTCAAAATCCGACAAAAGCTTTAACCTCTCCTCCTTAACTGAATCACTCAGACGGTTGCCCCTTTCTTCCAGAACATCCATAGATCTTAACCAACCCAACACCTCTTTTTTCTTAATGCGAATGCCCCAAAAACCTCACGATTCCACTCTTTTAGCACCCCTTTAAAGGCACACAACTTCCTCGAGAACCAAAAGCCTTCCCAATTCCCATTCACCTCTGCTCGCCACCAAAAAGGGAAAAGAAGAATTAAAAGAAGGGTGAGATAACCACATATTCTCAAACTGGAAAGGACAAGAGCCCCACTTCAACAACCTGTTAGGCCACCCATCACAGCCGTTTATGAGAGGAAGGGTAGAAAGGGAAAGAATCCCACTAACAGTTACGTGGGTGTCAGTGCGTGTGGTGTGAGCGGATGGATAGGGGTAGGGACCACAATATTTTGTTATTTAGGTAATCTTTTGTTTCGGTTGGGCGGCATTGAGAATTTTGGTGCCTATTTGCTAGAGCGAATAGAGAGGGAAGAGAGCTTTCAGCTCTCTGGTTTGTTTGAATGCTTGTAACGCCCTTGGGCAGACTATCTTGTTAGAATTTAATATCAATAGTAAGGAAGATACCTTACAAATTGGTATCAAAGCATCGATCCACCAGTGCGAATTCTAATGGCGTAGAAGAGAATGGAGGAACGATTAGAATTAGCTGATCGTGAACGTGAGGAGCTAAAAGTAGAGGTTGAAGGGATACGGAGAGAAAGTCATTTGCGACTCACCGCATTGAGGAACAATTAACCTCAATCTCGAAATCGTAGCTCTTCTCGCCTCTCTCGAAGTTTGCGGTTTCCGATCTCGCTCGGGAGGTAACGATGACGGGGAAAGTGTGGCTTCCACCAAGACACCGGCCGGCGACTCGAGGAGGACCTTATCGATGGAAAAGAAAGAAACGGAGGAGGATAAAACGACCGTCCAAAAAACTGACGAAATGGCCGGAGATCGGAGCAAGTTCAAGAAGGTCGAAATGCCCATATTCAATGGAGAGGATCCCGACTCGTGGCTCTTTCGGGCCGACAGGTATTTCCAAATACATAAACTAACTGATTCCGAAAAGCTAATAGTAGCTGTGATTAGTTTCGAGGGCGTCGCCCTCAATTGGTATCGAGGAAAAGAAGAACGCGAACCATTCTCTGACTGGGAAGATTTGAAGGTCCGGCTACTCGCGAGGTTTCGAAAGGCAGGACGAGGTAGTGTGCTCGGAAGGTTTTTAGCAATCCGGCAAGAAACTACGGTCACCGATTACTGTAACGAGTTCGAGCTATTGATGGCCCCATTGCCTCGGCTAGCTAAAGACGTTATGGAGAACACCTTCATGAACGGACTGAAACCATTGATACGATCGGAAGTGCTTTGCTGGCGGCCAAGGCATCTCGAAGAAATGATGGAGATGGCCCAACTGGTAGAAGATCGAAACGATTGCGCGGTGGGATGAGTACGCCAAAGGTAGCCCAAACAGAGGCAAAGGAAACGAAAGCTACTTAGGCCCACGATCGACAGCAACCCAATCAAGCCCAAAATCGCCCTGGACCGGATCGAAGGATTATGCAAAAAGCTCAGAGTCCATTCCCACCAGAACGATTACCCTAACAGGATCTTCGACCACAATTCCACGTCGCGAAGGAAGTATGAAACGATTGACAGATGCCGAGTTTCAAAATCGTAAGGCGAAGGGTCTATGTTTTCGTTGTGACGAGCGGTACACTGTGGGGCATAAATGCAAGGTAAAAGAGGCGCGAGAATTAAGAACTCTGGTCGTTCATGCAAACGGAGAAGAATTTGAAATTGTCGAAGAAATAGAGACGAGGCCAGAAGAAACGATGGAAGTCACCGCAGAAGAAGGAGAAGCGGTCGAATTATCCATAAATTCTGTAGTCGGCTTCTCAAACCGCGGAACCATTAAGTTAAAAGGGAAGGTCCTAAGTGAAGACGTTGTGGTGTTGGTCGACTGCGGAGCAACACACAACTTCATCTCCCAGCGGTTAGTCGAGAGTCCAAGCTTCCCTCATCAAAACAAAGAAACTATGGGATCATCATGGGCGTGAGAATAGCTATTAAAGGGAAGGGAATCAGCAGAATGTGATGTTGGAATTGGGGAGCTTCTCAGTAGTGGAGAGTTTCCTACCGTTAGAGCCGGGAGGAGTAGATGTGGTTCGGGAATGCAAAGTGGTTGCACACATTGGGCGAGACGAGTGTTCATTGGCCGTCCCTAACGATACTGAATCACAAATGTAAGTGGGCAAATATGTTTAAAGGGGACCCAAGCTTGACCAAATCTCTCGAGTATCATCAAGAACATGGCCAAGGCACGGGAAGAGAGTGATCAAGGGTTCTTAGTGGAATTTAAAGCACTTGGAGGCCGGACCTTCCGACCAGGGAGCCTATGGTCATCGTTCCCAAACGAACATCCGCCAACTCGCATAATGGACCTCCTGAGAGGAACACAATGAGTGTTTCGATGCCCAGAGGGCTCCTCCCGTAAGACCGATTGACCATCATATCCACCTCAAAGAGGGGCTAATCCACCCAATGTCCGGCCCTGCAGTGCGCCCAAACCCGAGGAGGAGATTGATTGAGCGGTGGTAGAAGAAATGTTGCAAGTCGGAATCATCCGCCCAAGTAGTAGCCCATATTCCACCCCGGTCCCCGTTAGTCAAAAAGAAGGACGGGGATGGCGATTCTATGTCGACTCACCAACCTTGAATAATATAAGCCCATTAGGATAAATTCCTATCTGGGTGGTGGAAGAATTATTAGATGAGCTCCACGGGTCAAGAATCTACTCCAAGATCGACTTGAAGTCGGGTTATCACCAGATTCGAGTGAGTGAGAAGGATATCGAGAAGACTGCCTTCCGGACGCATGAAGGGCACTACGAGTTCCTCGTCATGCCATTTGGGCTCACCAATGCTCCATCGACATTCCAAGCCTTGATGAATCAGGTATTCAAACCGTTCTTGAGGAGATTTGTACTGGTGTTCTTCGATGACATTCTAATCTATAGCAAAGATCTCACTGAGCACCATCAACATCTGTCCATTGTCTTAGAGGTACTACGAGACAACCAACTGTATGCGAATAAAAAGAAATGCCAATTTGCTCAACCTCGAATTGAATACCGGGCAATCGGATATCCGAACAAGGGTCGGGCCGGATGGACGGAAGGTCCAAGCAATGTGGGAGTGGTCGAGATCGCAAGCAATAGGGGAATTACGAGGGATTCCTCGCTTAATCGGGTACTATCGACGGTTTGTCCGAACTACGGAACAATAGTTTGCTCCATCGACACGATTACTAAAAAGGGGAGTTTCGATTGGAATGAAGCGGCAATGAAGCTTTCGAGAAGTTGAAAATGACCATGGTAACCCTCTCGGTATTAGCTCGCGCGATTTCAATAGACCGCCGTGGTGGAGACAGACGCTTGGGAAAAGGTTTGGGGGTCAGACTTTCGCAAAATGGGAGACCAATTGCTTATTTCACCATACGTTGGCGCCCGAGCGCGCAGCGAAACCCGTCTGGCGAGAATTGATGGCTATAATCTTGGCGGTCCAACGATGGCGCCTTTACCTCTTGGGGCAAAAGTTTGTAGTTCGAATCGATCAAAGAGCCTCAAATTCTTGGCCGGATCGAGAGAATGATACACCCACATGTACTGAGAGATGGGTAGCTAAATTATTGGGATATGACTTCGAGGTTCACTATAAACCGTGGCGAAGAAACAAGGCGGCAGATCACGCTATCCGAGATACAAGCCCGGCGTAGATCCACCATATGTCGGGCTTCAATGATACTCGACGTTGAAACATCCAAATGAGAGTCGAAGGCGATAGTAAGTTGCGCAGATTATCGAGGGCTTGAAGGAAGATGAGTCTGCTACCGAAGTTCTCCATTGCACAAGGAAGGCTCCTCTATAAGGGAAGGTTAGTATCTTGTCCAATACCTCCTCCTTAATTCCACACCTTCTCCATGCTTATCATGACTCGCTTGCGGGGGCCATTCGGGATTTTTACGAACGTATAAACGATTGACGGGAGCCAGATCTGGGGAAGGAATGAAGAGAGATACGGAAGGAATATGTCGAGAATTGTATGATCCGCATATGTATAAAAAACGCTAGCAACTTCACCAAATTAGGGTTATTATCGCCCCTAGACATTCCCGAGAGAATATGGGAAGACATATCCATGGATTTCATTGAAGGATTACCAAGGTCAGCAGGGTATCAAGCCGTTTTAGTAGTTGTGGATAGATTGAGCAAAATGGCCCATTTTGTGGCACTAAAACATCCGTTCACCGCTAAATCGATAGCAGAGGTTTTCATACAAGAAATCGTAAAGCTCCATGGGTATCCTCGATCCATTGTCTCTGACCGTGACAAGATATTCCTAAGTTATTTCTGGAAGGAGTTATTTCGATTGCAGGGGACGAAATTGTGTCACAGCTCTGCCTATCATCCACAAATGGATGGACGATCGAGGCGATGAACAAGTGTCCGAAAACCTACCCGAGATGTTTTTGCAACGAAAAACCCCACATTGAGTTCATGGCTCGGTTAGGCGAGAATGCAGTATAATACAACTTATCACATATCGACTGGCATTACTCCGTTTCAGGCAGTATACGGTCGTCCTCCCCCAGCTATTTTCTCATATGGTAACACTCCGACAAGCAATGCCACAGTGGAACAACAATTAATTGATAGAGATACAACTCTAGCCGTTCTAAAGAATCACCTATGTCTGGCGCGAGAACGGATGAAGAAATTTGCTGACCGAAAACGAACAGAGCTAGCGTTCGAAGAAGGAGACTGGGTTTTTCTCAAGGTGAGACCATACCGGCAAGCTTCTCTTGCTAAAAAAAGGAATGAGAAACTCTCCCCCAAATACTTCGGGCCTTATCGAATTATGGAAAGAATCGGATCGGTAGCCTACAAACTACAACTGCCCCAGGAGGCGACTATTCACCCTGTCTTCCACATTTCACAACTTAAGAAAGCGGTTGGAAAGTTTCACGAAATCCAGCAGCAGGGACCTACTCTCACAGAGGAGTATGAGTGGATAGCGATTCCAGAAGAGGCCATGGCTTTCCGGTCCAATGACTTGACAGGGGAAGAAGAAGTATTGATGAAGTGGGCAAGACTGCCCGAACATGAGGCAACATGGGAGTTAGTTCGAGACTTCAAGCCGCAGTTCCCTCAGTTCAACCTTGAGGACAAGGTTGTCATACAGCCGGCGGGTATTGTTAGGCCACCCATCACAGCCGTTTATGAGAGGAAGGGTAGAAAGGGAAAGAATCCCACTAACAGTTACATGGGTGTCAGTGCACGTGGGTGTGAGCTGGATAGGGGTAGGGACCACAATATTTTGTTATTTAGGTAATCTTTTGTTTCGGTTGGGGGGCATTGAGAATTTTGGTGCCTATTTGCTAGAGCGAATAGAGAGGGAAGAGAGCTTTCAGCTCTCTGGTTTGTTTGAATGCTTGTAACGCCCTTGGGCAGACTATCTTGTTAGAATTTAATATCAATAGTAAGGAAGATACTTTACACAACCCTGAATCCAGGCGCAAAGGCTAATGATCAGAAGTAACCCTCGGGCCCAAGGAAAGTCTCGCATTATGGAAAACCTCCATCCAACCATTTGACAACAAAAACCTGTCTATCCTACTTCTGTACTTGCTATTAGACCAAGTGAACTTCCCATTAACTAAAGGAGGGTCAAACAACTCGCGCTTCTCTATCAGCTTATTAAAACACTTCATCGACCTAGTCACCCTTCCGCCCTGGGCCTTCTCCAGAGGACTACGAACCACATTAAAGTCCCCTGCCAGACACCAACAAGGGCCACAGAATCCAAAAAGTCCCCCCAACTTATTCCCTCCTCCCTTGTTGCCTGGGAGGCCCGTACACCCCTGAAACCCACCCCACCACCTCCCTAGAAAATTGGAAGGAAACTGGCACAGAGAAAAAACCTTTCTCAACCGACACTAACGTCTCACATCAAAATAATTCCCCCTAAAGCATCAAATCATCTCCCAGATCATCAAAATTTTGCATAAGATCATCTCCCAGAGGTTGCGTCTCGGTTGGAAAGGGTTGGCTAGAAGTTGCCTAAGGTTGAAAAAGGTGAAATTGTCGAAGAGGGGAGGTGTGTGGGTGAATTCAATGATGGAAGGGAAAAGGAGGTTGGGCCAGTTGGAGCGCAAGTTTCAAAGGGAGAGGTCTTCCGTTTTTCCAATGAGGAATGGCATTTCATAAGCCATCAATGAGGAAAGGGAATGAGCCCTTAATTGAGAAATCGGTTTTCCAGGAGGCTTTCATTACTAATTGGTTGAAGGTTGGGGAGGATTTTATTCTTTCAAATGTAGTGAAGAATGTTGGTTTACTTCCTCCTTGTTATATTCAAGGAGGATATAAATTTAATAAGGGGAAGCGTTTATTGAGAAGCCGGTGGAGATGACTAGCGGTTATGATTCTCATGAGGTTGGTTTGCTTTCTGCGTGCAACATTCAAGGGGAAAATGCATTTAATGAGGTTCATTCTCTTTCTAAGGGCAACGATATTAAAGGCTCGTTTTCAAAACTGTTGAAGCCTTTTCCTAATTATTTTTATCGAAGGCCTGCGCGTCGTTGTTGGAGCTAGATTTGTTTAATTGGGATGTTATAGAAGAGGTTGTTTTGAATCTATTGGGTCCAAATTCTCTTTCAGTGGTGGATTCGGAGCTGGATAAAGGCGTTGCGACCAGGCTTGTTCGGTTTTTTTGTTGGCAAGGGGAAGATGCTGTATTTTTCTCTCAAAGCTTTGTAACTCCGGTAAAATCGAAGGTGCTGAACATCTAGGGTTTAATGAATTTGAATCTGAAGTAGATTCTAATTTCAGAATTAGCAGTGAGAAGGTGGAAGGGTTAAAGCTTTCAAATCAGTTGAGGGCTGGAGAGGTGAAGGAAACTCAGGGGTTTGATTTATCAGTTTTATTTCATGAGGAGGAGGTCACACTCACAGGTAATAGGTCTTCGGTGGTTATTCTAGACAAATTTGTGGATTTAGTCTCTGCCAATGGCCTTATTTGAAGGAAATTCCAGGTATTTGTCCAAGCATTTGGAAAGGTTAAAATACATGGCGGTATTTTGAGTATTTGACAATGAAGATTTTATCATGGAATACTAGAGGATTGGGTGATTTTTCCAAAAGAACTAGTCTGAAAATGTTTTTGATGACTTTGCACCCTGATGTAGTATCGATTTAGGAAACAAAAAGGGAGGATGGTTTGCCAAGAAGTTTCATTAAATCAATGTGGAGCTCCAACGATATTGAATGGTCTCATGAGGAATCCTTTAGAAAATTGGGAGGTATGCTTATTATGTGGGATGCTAGCAAAGTAAGGGTCAATGAGGTACTTAAAGGAGAATATACATTGTCTATTAAGGTTTCCTTCTTAATGACAACTTGTTGGATCTCTAATGTGTATGGCCGAACAAGTACTTTGAAAGAAAGCACTTGTGGAATGAATTAAGTTCTCTCTTTGCATATTGTGTTGAGCCTTGGTGCGTTGGAGGAGATTTTAATATCACACGTTGGGTGTATGAGAGGATGCCTCCAGGTAGACAAACTAGGGGTATGAGGCAATTTAATAAATTGATTGATGATTTGGGATTGATGGAAATTCCATTGTCTAATGGTAAATTTACTTGGTTTAAGGTGGGAGATGATAGTTTGCAATCCTTGATTGATAATTCTTTTATCTCAAAGGAGTGGGAAACCTTGTTTGATTCTTCTCTGGTGGTTTGAAAGCCAAGGATTTTTTTTTCAGATCATTTCCCTATTTTCTTGGAAGCTGGTAGTTTCAGTTAGGGATCTTGCCTTTTAGGTTTCTCAATTCGTGGTTGGAGTTGAAAGATTGTGTGGATTTAATTGAACAATTTTTGTTAAATGATCATTCATTTGGCTGGGCAGGCTTTGTTATTAACTCAAAATTTCGAAATTTGAGAGAAATTTTTAAGAGTTGGTTTGCTGCATTTGAGGTCAGTAGGAAACAACAAGAGAATTCTTTGATTTTGGTAATTTCAAACCTTGATGCATCCGATAGCAAATCTTTGTCAAGTCAAGAACCGAAACTCCGAGATCTAGCAGAACGAGATCTGTTTGCTTTATATTTGAAGGAAGAGAGAAATTAGATCCAAAATTGTAAGCTGAAATGGTTGAAGGAGGAGGATGAGAATACAAGGCTTTTTGAAAAAATGATCGTCCTTTCTCTCTCCCCCCCTCCCCGAACATGATCCTTGACTGCCCCCACACTCGCCGACCACCGAACTGGCCATGGCGGACAAACAAACTCTTTTCTCCTTCTCCATCGATAAAAATCTTTGTCTATTGATCTTGACCAGTACTCATGTGGCTCTCGAATCCGTCTCACGGAACATCAGAGAGATCGTTCTTTTTCTTTCGCAGCACCTGCCTCCATCATCCATTGGCTCCATGGAACCCTCAAGCTTCTCCTTAGCTCCCATCTTAACCAGAAATTCTTCAAGGAAGAATGCGTTGAAGGAGATGTATACTGGGTTGAAAAACACACCAACCGCAGAGGCCATTATGTTGAACTTGCTAAACTTGAGGCCAACGGAGCTTGTTCCAAGATCATCGTCCCTGCTGAAGTTAATAGAAAAGGATGGCATCTCCTTTTAGCGCGTTTGGCTAACTATCTTCCCAAACCGACTTCGAAACCCATTGTTGTAGGTCACCCAATCCCTCTCCCCGCGCCAAAGAAACCATCATTTAAAGATGCCCTCACAGCGACCCAACCACAAGCCCCTTCCCTTGTCACTGTTCCCACCACCAAAGCCCATAATCGACCAACCCCTGTCTACGACCTGGCTACCCTTAACCTCTCCTTCTTGATCATTGTCCATCGATACAATTTCCACGATGACTCGGTTTGCTATTAACTTGGCCTTGCAAAATGTGGTCAGTAAGCTTTGTGCTATTAGCCCGATACACCAAAACAAGGCTCTTCTTACCTGTGAATCTGCGGAACAAGCCAATGGCTTAGTGGGAGACGAAAGTTGGCAGCTTATTGGTGACTACTGTCTGAAGTTTGAAGCTTGGAGTAACACAACTTACGACAATGATCCTCAAATACCTTCATACAGGGGTTGGATTAAAGTGCGCAACCTACCCCTTGATAAATGGAGTTGGGAATCCTTCAAAGCCATTGGTGATGCTTGCGGAGGCCTGGTTGAGGTCTCCAAGAAGACTCTTTCCAGACTCGACAGGATGGTAGTTTGTCTGAAGGTGGCTGAGAATCAAAGAGGCTTCATTCCTGCATCTGTCCACATTCCATACACCTCCTCTTCATCCATCAAGGTGATAATTGACCCATTAAGATTTATGTATCAGTTTTATTGCAAGAATTCACGGCTGAAAGAAACCATTAGGGTCAACAGCTCCGACAAATATTTTGGTGGAAGTCTCGAGCCACATTAGCTGACCCTCACCATGCGCCATTCCCCATGACACGCGCCTGATGGCTACAATACCCTTTGAGATGGCCTTTAATCATTGGTCTACTCAGTCCACCTGCCCACCAAACCCACATGCCTCGACGACCCCGTTCTCTCCCACTTTCTAGTTCAAGTCCTCTCTTTTGGGCTCACCTATCACTAGCCCAGTCAACGACCCACATACCTTTCCTCTTTCTATTACCCTAAACCATCCCGAAACCATTAACCTTCACTTAAAGCCTCCATCCCCTCCGCATAAACCTTCACCTCTCGACAAAACTAAGATCATCATTGGCGGGAAACAAACCTTTCTCCTTAAGGGGAGAAAACACCATTCTAGTGTTTCCCATCATCCCTCCGACTCCGAAGACCTTATCTCCAGTCCCTGCCTTGGCACATTCTCTCCTCTACCCACCTTGCACCAATCCACGCCATGCTCCATCATTCCTCAGTATCTCTTTGTAGAAGTCACATTTGATGCTCCCCAATCTCTCAGCCATTACCCAGACCCTCCCCTGTTAATCTTGCCATCTGAGCCTCCCCTCCCCTTTTGCTCAATCCGGTTTATCAAAAGAAAGGTGAGACTAACATGGATGAACAACCCTCAGAGGTTAATGTGGACGATCTTTTTCTTAAAAAGCTTGCTCCTTGGCTCATTGAAAATGGGTTATGCATTTTTGCCATTCCGAACAAATCAAAGAAAGCCAAATTGACAGCGAAGAAAGCTGAACTAGTTTGAGAGGTTAAGGATTTGGCCTCATCCGTGAATTACGAGAAGATTACCTCAACTGTTGACAATGGTGGGCAAACAAATCCTTAATGATCGTCCTGTCATGGAATGTTCGACTCTCGTGGCGACTAGTCTGCAACTTCTGTAACAGAAGTCTCTCCCCCAGAGTAGTGACAACGGTGTCTATGCTCTGAAAATCATGTTGGACTGATGGATGCGGGGGCTCGACCATTTCCTCTTGGTGGGGCGCGTCCATTCCGTCCTGGTGATTGCCATCGGACTCTTGCTGATGATTGTCACCAACTCTTTCGACGTCCCATCCGTGAAGGCCCATTATGGAATTTCTGTCTTTGATAGCTCGAGGATGAATGAGCTCCTCGTTAGGGGTCCAGGTGACCCCTGCATCTTTGCACAAGGTTGTGGTCAAAGAAGCGTGGCCAAGCTCCCCAGTCGTGCTACCTCATCGTATGTGGCGGATGGAGCGGAAAATGACCTTCCCTATATCGTTCGATCCTTGGTCGCAATAGCAAATGAAAGAATGGCCTGCTCCTTAGTATTGTCATCCAGTTTGAGCCAGGTCGGGCAAGTTCAGAAATGATTTGAGTTGGATCGACTTGACTAGTGGCGTACTGGTTATATTCGTCCCTCTCAAAATTAGGTAGCTGGAAGTATCTATTTATAGTGGCATCATTGAAAGAGACTGTATGCCCTCTCACAAATGTCTAGGTCTCATCCGTCCTCATGTTGGCATAAATCTCTTTAACCACAAACACCACCCAGCCTCAGGTTGCTGAACCAAAAATTCCCATCCCCTTTGACGAATGACATGGTAGAGAATAGAGATGGCGGTGATGAGAGTCATCGGGCTCAATGCCACGTTTAGGGATTACGGATCGAGAGATCACGTAATTGTGGTGACGGCTAGCTGCCTCGTAATCTTGAAATCGATGTCCATCGAAATCTTGGCGCGCCGAAGAAAATGAAGAAGCTTGAGCTCGTTTTGAACTCATGATGATCATGCCTTTATTTCTTAATATTGCTCTATCTTTATGTTATTGTATTTTCTGTTTTTTTTTAACTTATGTATTTTGAGCATTAGTCTCTTTTCATCATTTCAATGAAAAGATTGTCGCTTTTTCAAAAAAAAAAAAAAAAACTCATGATGAATACTACAAATATCCAAAGTCACTGAAGAGATATCTAAAAGGAAAGGGTTCAGCTTAAGACAATGTATAACATACCTCTCCATGTGAATTCAATCCTAACATAGGCACAAAAGGAGCAACACAAAATGCAACAAAGTGATCACACAAAGACACCAAAGACAAAATGAGCACACAAACAGAATGCCACAAAGCCCCATAAAATGCCCCAATGTGCACATCAAGACACCATAACCCACAAGATGAGATTACAAAATGAGCACAATAATGCACCAAGTCACCACAATACTTTCATCAAGTGTAAACATTGCACTTCCACACATCCAGAATTAACAAAGGAACAGAAAGGCGAAGATTCAATGTTGTAAAGGATACACAATTTAGTCCTAAGCCAAGGTCCGAAAGAAAACCACATCCAATTGACCTTTATCCATACATGAGTCGAGCAAAGCAAACAATAGGCAAAATCTCACCAATATTCACTTAGCATTACAGAATTTAATTGAGTTGTCCTTTATTGTCTTTTCAATCTCTCTTACTTAGGTTAACCTTGTACACTTGTATGTATATCTTTTTAGTGAATAGAATAGAGCAGATTGATTCTCTCAAACCTTTAGCATTAACACCATTAAAGGGTGGGAGCAGATTTTGAGGGCTTTTGGGTTTAGTAGCAGGAAGTGCTTGAATTGTTAGAGCCTTTAAGGGTAAAGTGAAAATTCTGTGTCACTAGAGCGCTTTTATGGGAATTATGGAGAGAAAGAATATAGGCGGATTTTTGAAGATAAGTGTTCTTTTAATTCTTTTTGTAAAAATGTACAAATTACCTCCTCTTTATGGAGTTTTTGACGCTGAGTCTTTTTTTGTAATTATTGCCTAGCTCAGATCATTCTTTATTGGAAGACTTTGCTTGTATAGTTGTTTGGTGGGGAGGAGTTTCTCACCCCTCTGCCTTTTTTTTGTGATTAATACATCTCTCTTTGTTTTAAAAAAAAAATTTTTAGGAGGAAGGGGTGAGAGAAGGTAATTTTTCAATGATGGTTGAAAAAAAAAATTCCAATTTTCAAGATTTGAAACTCAAATTCACCAATAATGTAAAAAGTAGTGGGTGTTCTCTCTTCAAGAAAGTGCTCCGTTCTCTATCGTCTGTTTCTCTTCCTCACGTCTCGTCCTTTCGTCTTCTCCGGTAGGCTCCCTTCGTTTTCGACCTCTCTCCGTTCTCTCCCTTCCATAATCCCTTCGGTCTCGGGTCCCGTTCCTTCGTCTTCTCCGGTTGGTTTCTGTCGATCTCTGGCCGCCGGCTTCTTCTCGTCGTTTTCTTCTCTGGTTGGGTTCCTTCAGCTTCTGGCCGCCGGCTTCTCCTCGCCAGATTCTCCTCGTTTGTCTCCTCCGTTCTCTTCAACCTGGTTTTCGTCTCTTCTTTCCTTTTTCCTTTCACAGTTGTCGAAGTCGCCCGTTTCCTTTCTTCTTCTTCGTTTTTCACTGTCGGTTTCGTCTAGGTTCTTTATCTTCTTCCTTTCTTCTTTGTGTTTGGTTTGTGAAATGGACCAACACTCTTGCTGTATCGATGAAGAAAGTTTTTATATGCGAAGTTTCAGCGATTCTTTCTTAATGGAATGTTCTGACCAAGGGGTTTGACTTCCATTGTCAATGGAGCATCTTCGATGGTTATTGATCTCTTTTGATGAGATCGTCGGTTCAGTCAATCGGTTTTTTGAACCTAGAAAATTTAATGATAGCTTTGGTACAAGTGGGATTTTCAAGTATCGTTCCGATTGGAAATGGTTTCTTCATTGCATCTTTTGGCCTCCCTCGGGTGGTCGAAAAGTTCTTCGAATTGCGCTGGGACAGTTGGGAAAAGGTTGGTTAGTGTTTAAAGATATGCTTTCAGATTTCCTTTTGGGTTAGAAGTATTTTTCGTTGGATGGTAAGCCGCCGGTTGCTCCAAAGACGATCCCTCCTTCTTCCTCTTTTTGTGGTGCCTATCAGTTGCAGAGGTTTTCTTCTTGTGGTCCTGCTTATTGGATTCGAAAGTCTCAAGAGGTGGTGAAGGTGTATTTTAGCAAATTACTGGTTATCTCTCGTTTGTTCACTCATGTCTCTTGGGGTACTGTTAAGGCATCACATGAGAATCATCTTCAGTTAAAGGTTCAAATCAATCCTTTTATGGCTGATAAAGCACTAATTTTTGTTGATGGTGAGATTGTTGATCTTTTTCTTCTCGGCCTTGGGAAATGGCAACTTATTGAAGACCTTCATTTGAAGGTTGAGGGTTGGACTGATAGTCTTCATAGCCTCCCCAAGTATATAGAAGGTTATGGAGGGTGGATTTTGATTCGGAACCTACCTCTTAGATTTTGGACAAGATCGGTTTTTGAAGCCATTGGTCAGAACTTAGGCGGATTAAAAGATATGATTCAGGCACTCTAAACATCCTTGATCTCGCAGTTGCTCGCATTAAAGTAAAGGAAAATTTATGTGGTTTTCTCTCGGCCACAATTGAAATTAAGGATAAGTTTCTTGGTTCGTTTTCGTTACAATTTGGTGACATTATTTCAAATGAAATTCCAGCATCCCTTCATAATTCTTTATTTTTGAAAGATTTTTCCAATCTTGTGGATCTCGATCGAATTTTTGAGTTGTTGGAAGATGAGGATGTCCTTGGTGGTTCTTCATCCTTCAAAGCAAAGGATGGATTTAGGGTCTGATCACTCTCCCTTGGTGACTTCTAATTCCGATTTGGATCGGGATGGTTTAGGTACTTTTGCTCTCCGGGATGCGTTAGAGGTTAGTGTGGAGCCACTAGCCTCTGATTCTTTTTCGTCAGAGGTTTTGAAGAAAGATGTAGGGTTGTGTTCGTTCGAAGTGCCTGGTTTACCTTCAAAGGAAGTTTTTGATAAGGTTGATAGTTCGTCTTGTCCTAATTCTTCTAAGTCTCCCATTCCCTATTCCGTAAAGGAGGTCAAAGACTGATTTTGTGCATCCTATGCAAAATACTATACAAGGAAGAAGGTCTTTGATTCAGTGGTAGCTTCTGCCCCTTTTTCTTCTTTATGTAATACATACAAGTTTGATGATTCTCTGTCTAGAATTCTTTTACCGGGACAGTGCTCAAAGACGGATGGTGGTGGTTCTCTTCTTCCTGAAACGTTCATTTTAAGTATTGAAAAGTGCAACTTGGGGCCAAGTGGGGTTCAATTCTTCAAGGCTTCTCTCAAGGTTGATCGACATCAGGTGGTTAGTAGTGATCCTCTTTCTCCCGTGGTGGAGAAGTGTTTGACACCGACTCTATTGTCAGTTTGAGTAGCCCGGAAAGTGCTAACTCACTTCATCTTGCTCAAATAGATGGAAAAACTGATGTCTCCTCCCCGGTGGTAAATTTGGATTTGCTCTTCCAAGATTCCATTATTTCCCATGAAGCTAAAGAGCGTGGTTCGAATAGTGAGGTTATGAATGAGAAGCTCCATCCTGATTTGGTTATGTTTTCTTCACTTATTAAAGCGAGTTGTTTGCAATTTCGGGAGGTTGTTCCTTCTTCCCTTCCTCGTTAACTATTTCTTCCTAGACACAGGAAGGGTTTGGATTTGATTTGAAATGTCTCGAGTGCGAATTTCTAGATTCTTTTTGAAGCACATGGAAGTTGAGGGTTGGTGAAGCGTGTATTTTTATCACAAGTTGGGTTCACAAGTGTAGGTTCAAGTTGCTGATTTCAGAGTCTATGAGTTTTTTATTCCTTTTCTCGAAGTTTTCTCAAGAAGTTTGATGTTTCTTGGGTTCGTGGAGCTGGGGTTACAATTCGGTTGATAGCTTCTACCTGGTGTGTCCTTTCCAAGGACTTTGCTATTTTTCTATTTCAGATCTTTGTCTTTCTTGGCACCCGTTCTTTTCTTGTGTTTGTTGGATTGTAGAATGTCTTCTGGTTTATTGTTTTGCTTCCAAGGGGGTGGTTTTGGTTTTGCTTTTTCTTGGCTTTGGGTTTCTTTCGGCTATTTCTTTGGTTGTGTTGTCTGTTCTTTGATTTTCTCGTTCTCTTTGTATTTTGAGCATTAGTCTCATTTCATTTTTTCAATAAAATCTCTTTTCTTGCCTTGTCAAAAAAAAAAAAAACTCAAATTCACCAAGATATTATGCTCAGCATATTTCAACTTTATTATTTCAATACTTTCGGTTGATCACATGTATTAAATTTATTATTTATAAGCAAAGCTTGTTAAAGATTCTTGAAGTGCACCTATGTTTCATTTCACCCCTTCCCATTTTCACGTCCAGGTTCCTATCTCTGACGAAGTGTGGAACAAAGTTGTGGGAAATGTTTAAACTTCTATGTTGTCATTTTAATTCACCACTACCTTCATTCCCCTTTTTGAATTCGTAAATGAAAACGTGTTCTTACGATGTGAAATATTTTGACTATGTTTGAATATTATGGATTATGGATATTATCGATTTCTCACCTTGGTTTTGCCCGTAGTTAATGATATTGAAGAGCACCTTAATTGTGCAGAACAATGGAGGCTATATCAGATGCAGATTTGAAGTCTTTATTGGATAATTTGGATGGAAAGCTAAATGAGAATGAGAAATGGGAATGTGTTGTGGAAAAAAGTAATGATCTTCTTTCATATAGTGCTAAATGCTGCAAGCCCAAGGTTCTCATCTCCTCTGTCTTTATTCACATGTGGAATGAGATTTTGATCTAGTTATGAATTACTATTCTACTAATAAAAGATGGGCGTTCTTTACTTATTTGGTTTGTGAAGTTAATGATTTTGAGATCTGGTCAAATACTGATTTTGTTGCAGGATGGTCCCTTGAAATATTCGAGCGTGACAATATTTGAAAATTGCTGTCCAAAATTGTTGAGGGACTTCTACATGGACAATGATTTTAGAAAACAGTGGGACAATACCCTGGTTATGTATGAGCAGCTACAAATGGATGGCACTAGCGGAATTGAAGTTGGTCGCACCTTAAAAAAATTTCCATTATTGACACCTAGAGAGTATATACTATCATGGAGATTATGGGAGGGGAAAGATGAAACCTTTTACTGCTATACCAAGGTATTGATTTTAATACTTTGCCTACCCCAGCACACACACCCACGCACATCACACAACAAGGAAGTACGCACATATTTATTCCGTGGATATTATTTTAACGATTCCCAAACAAGGAAAAGCTCACTACATTGAGGTTCACTGCCATGAGGATTGCATTGTATTACAAATTTCTCTTTTACTTTTCTTCTCACTTCTGAAGATATATATTTATATATATATACAAGGAAAATGACGTTTTTTTTTAAATCTAAGATTGAGAATCTATCATGGATTTTGTATCACTTCTGGAATCTATTTCTTTCTTTAAAGTTGGAGTAGGTGGCGATGCTCGATCGTGGACTTTGGAAACTTTGGGGAATTTTTAAGGTCAGTTCCTTGACAAGAAAATCGGCAGCTTCTCCTTCTTCTTTGTCTAAAAAGATGTTTCAGATTCTATGGAAAACAAAGATCCCAAAGAAAATCAACATTCTTCTATGGATAATTCTCCATGGGAATCTAAATACTGTTGAGGTTCTCCAAAGGAAATTACCTAAGTTCTCTCTTATGCCATTGGTGTGTTGCTTGTGTTTTGAGGATGGGGAATCTCAAAATCACATTTTCTTTGGCTGTCGATATGCTCTTAATTGTTGGTGCTCCTATCTTCTTTTAACTTGCAATGGGTTTTTTCCGGTAAATTTGGAGGAGAACGTTATTCAGTTTCTATTGGAGCCTTTTTCTCTGCAAAATCTTCTCTTATTTGGTCCAATGGTGTTAAAGCTTTGTTCTCTGAATTATGGCGGGAAAGAAACTCTAGGATTTTTGAGAGCAAAAGTCTCCCGTTTTGTGACAGATTCGAATTAGCAAGCTTGAAAGCGCCATCCTGGTGCACTATTTCCAAGTCCTTTGATGATTACTCTCTTAGGGGGTGTTTGGTTTATGGGGTTGGGTTGAGTTGAGTTGGGTTAATAACCCAACTCCTTGTTTGTTTCACCAACAATTATAACCGGTGACTTAATAACCCAACCCCATGGAGTTGAGTTATTAACTCAACCGTACGGTACTTTCCGACGACGATCCGGCAACTTTCCGACGACGATCCGATGAGTCTCCGACGATGGTCCGACGAGTCTCCGGCGACTCTCCGACGACTTCCCCGACGACTGTCCGGCGAGATGAAGAAAGTGGAGAAAAGAAGAAGATGAGGAGAATTTTGAAATGTGTCTTTAAGTTGCTAATACTCTAGTTTAAATAGACACCAAAAGTCTTAATCCTTTTAGAACAAGGAATTCTAATCATTTTAGAAAAGAAATCCTAAACAAATGCAGAATTCTAATCCTTTTTAAACTTTGAAACACCATTTTTAAATCTTGTTCTGATTATCCAAAGATTCAAATTTAAAACAAATACAATTAAAGCATCTAATTTTACGGGGCGCCATAATATACCCATCTAAGAAAAACTTTCGTAACTTGAAAGTTGCTAGAACTTACAACGGTCACATCTTTGAGTCATAATTTAAACTTAAACTCTAAACTACATTTGCACAAGAACAAAGAAGTCAAAATCATAGCATAACAAGTGTCAACACACAAGCAACTCAAATAACTTTAACTAGACTTCCCGCAAGAGGGTATAAGGATCGTTGTTCACGATGTGTAGGCGAGTATGCACGAATCTAAGACCCATGCTCGATACCAACCTGTAACAACCTAATTTTTCAAACTCAAAATTTCCTAGGGACGTTACTAAGCAACATTGCTCGCACTAGAAAATTCTCAGTAGCATAACGACGCTACTAAGACCTTGATGACATATCTAATATTTTGTAGATATGCAACTTCAATATGACATAAAATATTTAAGTATGTTGACATATTTTTAACATCTTCACAAGGTAAACTATTTATTCCATTCTAAAGATGTCCATAGACAAATTTAAATAAACACTCTTCATTAGGGGTGTACATAAGCCGAGTTGGGTCGGGTTATGCTAGTTTTTTGGACCAACCCAAATTTTCGGGTTGGTCATTATTCCAACCCAAATAACCCTATTCATGAGGGTAACCCAACCCAACCCAACCCACAACATTTTCGGGTTGGGTTGAGTTGGGTTGGGTCATCGGGTTAGTTTTTTTCTTTTTTTTTTAATTTAAAATTTAAAGAAAAACCAAAATTAATATAAATATAAAAAATTCAAGAATTAAAAAACTCCAAATGTCTTTATACTAAATAAAAATCATAAAACTTAAATATTCTATTACAAATTTACAATTATCCCAAGAAACTTCTAAATAAATCGTCCTCATTTAAAACAAAAACTCTTTGTTTTTCAAAGATTGAATTAAAATTAGTCACTTAGTTTTAATTTATATTATGAAAAATTACACTCTAACGACTTAAAAAATATATTTTAAGAGTTATTAAATAATAAATAATTACGAAATTAAATAAAGATGAATTACATACATGTATATATAGTTGTATGGTAGGTAAAAAAATAATTTTTAAAACTAATAATAAGTTCGGGTTAGTCGGGTCAACCCAAATTAATTTTAGGTGAACACACGAACCAACCCAACCCATACATTTTAATTTATTTGAACCCAACCCAACCCAAATAAATTCATAACCCAACCCAACCCGTCGAGTTGGGTTGGGTTGGTCGGGTTGTTCGGGTTATCGGGATTTTTGAACACCCATACTCTTCATATGCAAAGTATTAAGACTTACCTAAATTAAAATAAAAAAGTAGTGGTGAACATGTGCATAAAAAAAGAAATAAAGTTCATATTGAAGAGTAAAAGTTAAAAATAATGAATTTTATTGGAAAAGAAATATTGATATCAAACTCAATATTCATTACTTTTGCAAATACCCTTAACATACATTTGGCAAATGGTTTTATATATTGTAATTTTGTAATTGATCTCATAATGAAAATTTTGAATTGTAGACAAATATGTTTGAATTGATTTGGTGGAAACAAAAAAGTAAAGAAAAAATTCACAAAAAATCAGACTTATTCACTTTACAAAAAACTGCATCAGATACCCCTGACATAATAACTCAACTCTGCAAACCAAACACTGACTTTCTGACTCAACTCAACTCAACTCTGCAAACCAAACACTGATTTACATAACTCACTGACAAAACAACTCTGCACAACTCAACCCAACTCAACTCAACTCAACCCAACTCTGCGATTCAAACGCCCCCTTAATGTTATCTTTCTTCATTGGGGTGATTTTATATAATGTCATTTTTGTTATTTAAGTTTTCGTTCTTTTTATCACTCCTTTGCAGAGAGTGAGATCTTGGGTCTTAACGTTGATGAATCTGAGTTGGATTGGATGTTGTTGACTTTTGGTTGCAAGCAAGGTATGTGGCCGACTACCTATCTTGGACTGCCTTTGGGGGGGAATTCCAAAAATGTTTCTTTTTGGACTCCAATAATTGAACGTCTGCAACAAAAACTACATAACTGGAAGTACGCTTTTATTTCTAAAGGTGGAAGACATACCCTTATACAAGCTAAAATCTCTAGTATGCCTTTGTATTATATGTCTTTGTTCAAACTCCCGGCGAAAGTCATTTCGATTCTGGATACGATTATTAGGGACTTCTTTTGGGAAGGAGCAAGGGGTGATGGTGGCGTGCATAATGTAAAATGGACAACCACTCAACTCCCTATTCTTTTGGGTGGTCTTGGGATTGGCAACTTAGAGCAACGTAACATGGCCCTCTTAGCAAAATGGATTTGGCGTTTCTCTCAGGAACGTGATTCTCTTTGGAGAAAACTTATTGTTGCAAAGTATTATGATCATTTACAGGTAGTCAATTGGCCTCCTTTTATCCCTACTGGTCCTCATAAATCCCCTGGGAGATTCATTTGTGTTGTTCGGGATTTGGTTTCTTCTCGTTCAATTAGGCGTATCGGGAATGGTTGTGATACACGGTTTTGGACTGATTCTTGGCTTCCTTGTGGTCCTCTTGATACTACTTGCCCACGACTCTTTAGGCTTTCTTTGGTCCCTGATTCTAATGTTGCAAGTCTTTGGACTTCCACGGACGCTGCTTGGGATTTGAAGCTTCGACGTAACTTAACAGATTTGGAGACCATTAAATGGGCCTTTCTTTCTCAATTGCTCTCCCCTATAAATCTTTCGAATACCCATGATTCTTGGGTTTGGTCTTTGGAGGCTTCTGGATGTTTCTCTGTTAAATCTCTTACAAAGAGTTTGTTATCTTCTGCTGATTTGTTGCCACGAGACATTTATTCGGTAATTTGGAAGAATAATTATCCAAGGAAGATTAAGATTTTCCTTTGGGAATTGAGTTTGGGAGCTGTAAATACTTCTGATAGACTACAAAGAAGACTGCCTTATATTAGCCTTTCCCCCTCGTGGTGTCCCATGTGTCATTTGAGTTCGGAGTCTGCAACCCATTTGTTCGTGCATTGTTTGTTTGCTCAACGTTTCTGGTGGTGTATCTTGGATGCTTTTGGTTGGGTTGTGCCTTTCTCAAGTAATATTTTTTATTTTCTTTCTTCTGTTCTGGTGGGTCATCCGTTCAAAGGTTCAAAGAAGGTTCTCTGGTTGGCTTTTGTTCGTGTTTTTCTATGTCATCTTTGGATCGAGAGGAATGATCGGCTTTTCAGGGATGTTTCCTCTCCTTTTGAACGTTTTATGGATCATATTCTTTCAACTGTCTACTTGTGGTGCAAACATGTACCACCTTTTGGTCTTTACAGTTTATCTTTTTTTGTGTCAAATTGGCGATCATTCTTGTAACTCACCTTTTGATGCTCGGAGTTATCTCCATTTCATTTATCAATGAAATAGTTTCTTTTACCAAAAAAAAAAAATCACTCCTTTGCAGAGTTTGTATCTTTCCGAGCATTAGTCTCTTTTCATATCCTTAAAGAAAAGTTGTTTCTAGTTCAAAAAGTTTGAGAATCTATCAACCCAATGCAACAAGTCCACCATTGTGATAAGGAGATAGATTTGTCTTTACTCTTGTCTTCTCCCCATCTGTTGTTATGGACACACTAAACACTACAAATGCCTCTCCCCAAGTGGACAACAAACAAGGCTTTTGATCTGCAACAATTGGAAAAAAAGAAAACATTAGCCTATACCCCACCCAACACAATACCCCCTCTGCCATGATACCCTTTCTCTCTCCCTCTCCCCCACCAAACCTCACCTTGGTGATGATATGTCAGAAGTATTAACAAAAATTATTGAATTTTTTGAGTGGATATCGGGCATGAAGATTAAGTGGGAGAAATCAACTTTAGGTGGCGTTAATATTAATGAGAATGAGGTATCTTTAATGGCTGGAAAATTGAATTGTAAGGTGGAGCCTCTTTTTCTACCTTGGTCTTCCTTTGGAAGATCATCCGAAATCTATCTTTTTGGCAGTCGGTTCTTGACACAATCCTTAAAAAATTGGATGGGTGGAAGCGTTATAATTTGTCAAGAGGAGGGAGAATGACGCTGTGTAACATGGTATTATCAAGTATACCTCTTTACTATTTATCTCTTTTTCTTATGCCAGCTGAAGCTAGCCTACCTTTTGAAAGGATGATGCAAAATTTCTTTTGGGGAGGTAATGAAGGTGGCAAAACTTCCCATTTCGTTAGATGGAATGTAACCTCTAGGTTGCAGTCAGATCGTGGTCTCGGTTTTGGGGCTGTTAAATATAGAAATATGGCTTTGTTAGAAAAATGGGGACGACGGTTTATTAATGAACCCCATGCCTTTTGGAGGAAAGTGGTTAAAAGTATTCACGGCACCTTAGATTATGATTGGAATACTTTGGGAAAGGTTGGTTTCAGCCTTAGGAGTCCTTGGATGATCATTTCCAAGTTTTGGAAGAGTGTGGAGGCCTTTGTTGGTTTTCAGTTGAGGGTTGGAAACAAGATTCTGTTTTGGAAAGAAAATTGGGTAGGAGATTTGAATTTCCTTGACAAATTTTGGCAGCTTTATTCTTTAACTTTGAAGCCTAATGCTATGGTTGCTGATTTTTGAGATATGGAGACTTCATCATGAACTTGAAATTTTGAAGATTATTCAAGGATGAGGAGATCTCGACTTTTGAAGCTTTATTGGGTGTTTTATCTTCCTTTAAAGTTGGTGAAGGAGATGATTCTAGAGTTTGGTTATTGGAAGCGTCAGGGAATTTTTGCTGATTTCTGGGATATGGAGACTTCATCTTGTAACTTGGAATTTTGAAGATTATTCATGAAGAGATCTCGGCTTTTGAAGCGGCTTTTGAAGCTTTATTGGGCGTTTTATCTTCCTTTAAAGTTGGTGAAGGAGATGATTCTAGAGTTGCGTTATTGGAAGCATTGGGGAATTTTCGGTGAAATCATTGACAAGGAAATTGGTCTTTTCTTCTTCTTTATCAAAGGCTGTATTGGGTGTTGTGGATGATTAAGAGTCCTAGGAAAATCAACATTATGCTTTAGAAAATTCTTAATGGGAATCTCAATACGACTTAAGTTCTTCAAACAAAGTTATCAAAATCCTATCTTATGCCATCAGTATGTTGTTTATGCTTTGCGGGAGGAGAAACTCAAAATCATATTTTCTTTGGTTGTCCCTATTCTTTGAATTGTTGGGTTAAGCTCTTTTCCCCTTTTAGTTTGAATCAATGTTTTTTAAAGCTCAAGGCGCACTAAGGCGCAATGACCCTTTGGGGCCTAGGCGCAAGGTGCAGACTTTTTTTTAAGGCTCACTATATAAAAAAAAAATGGTTTGAATTGGGTCTTTTCAACAGGGTTGGAAGAAAATGTGCTGCAACTTTTGTTTGGGCAAGTATTTATAGCAATGCCAACTCTAATATGGGTCAATGCTATTAAAGCTCTTTTATCAAAACTTTGGTTGGAAAGGAACTCCAGAATTTTTGAAGGCAAAAGTCTTACGTGGTTTGAAAGATTTGATTCAACAAGCTTAAAAGTGTCATCCTGGTGCACTCTTTCCAAATCCTTTGAGGCTTATTCTTTTAATGATATTTATCTTCATTGGGAGGCTTTTTTGTAGTTGTTTTATTTGTTTGTTGTTTTGATTTTCGCTTTATTTTCTCACTCCCTTGTGGAGTTGATAGCTTTTTGAGCATTAATCTATTTTCATTTATTTAATGAAAAGTTTGTTTCTTGTTCCAAAAAAAAAAAAATACTTACCTTAACCATCAACTTATGGTTTTGGGTTGATTGGTGATTTAATATGACATCAGAGCAGGAGGTCGTGTGTTCGAGCTCCTGTAAATCTCATTTTCTCCCCAATTAATATTGATTCATGTTGGACCTTTCCAAGCCCGCAAGTGAGAGACAACACAATTATTTAATTAGACCGAGATATTCTGCATTCATAAAACAAATGAAAAAAATTGAATAGAAATGGTTGGAACGCAAACCTTATAGAAATGAATAGAATGAAGAAATTGGTAGAGAAGATGAAAAGAAGGGGGTGAAAGTGTTAATAGTTATAAAGAAAAAAAAAATGAAAGGAATGAAAAGAGAATGGATAGAGTCAAATTAGAAGAGTTTAACCATAAAAAGGGGATAATCTTTACTCTTTTTTTCAAAGTAGGAAAGACAACCATTTGGATTTTTTTTTTTTCTCAAAGTCATGGGCCCCAACAAATATTTAGCATAAAATTAGAGAGCCACATGGCAACAAACTATGGGAGGAGGTAGGGAAAATTTCCTTACTAAAGTAGCACTATAAATTTTCCCGAAATTAACACCCACAAATTTGTTTTGTTGGGTCCTTTTGTTCTATGAGAGAGTGTTTTGCTCTTTTATTATTATTTTTAAAAAAAATTTTTTGCCTTTATGTGTTTTCGCTTGGTTGGGTGTTTTGTTCTTTTCTCTCCCCTGGAAGTTTGTATCCTCGAGCATTTTATTTCCTTTCATCTTGTTCGAAAATGTAACCAGGAGATTATCATCTATTGATATATCATGGATTGTATAATATACTGAACCTCCTAAGTAATCCCTTCTGAAGTTTTTTTCTGCTCCGTCCCCTTGGGTTTTCGCTTAGACTCCGTTTGTCGACTTCTTTCTTGGACTCCTTCGACGTCTTCAGTTCTTTGCCAGGGACGTTCGTCTACCCTAGGCGGAGACTTTTTTAGTCTTTTTGCTCTTCTTCCTCTTTGCATCAATCACAACCATCTGGGCGTTTCAGTTTCCTCTGTTTTGGATCTCACTTCTCAGACGTATCGACTAGTCTCCCTGGGTTTTTTTCCGCTCGACTTCAAGGATCAATGGAAGGCTTTAGCTGCTGTATCAATAATTTACCCTTTTGCGTCTGGTGTGAGAATTCACATCTCTTTCTTGAAGTCTGATGTGAAGGTGCTGTTGTTCCTAGCTCATTTAAAATGGTTTGAAGACTCCTTCGCTGCAATTGCTCTGAACACAGATTCCTTTTTTAAGTGAAGAAAATTCAAGGATGATATGGCTACTCTTGGCCTATTTAAGGTTCGTTTGGAGAATGGGTAGGTGGCAGAAGGAGTTGTGTGGCCTCCCACTGGTGGCTGGAAGGTCTTTAGAATTCCTTTGGGATGCCTTTCGATTGGCTGGACAGTTTTCAAAGATATGCTTGCTAATTTTCTTAAACATATTGGTGTATCGACTATCCTTCAGGATTCTTCTTTCAAAACAAGGGGCGTTGTTATTGCCAAGCTTGTTGGTCAAGATTTTGTAGAAGGAAACAGTTCGATTCATTTGCCTCTCATTCTCAGAGAAGGGATGTCCCTTCCTCTCACTCTTATTGGATTATGAAATCGGAGGAGGTGGTTGTAGTTGATTTCTCAAGTCTATTGGTGGTGTCTGGACTCTTTGCTCATATCCACTGGTCTTCTGTCAAGAAAGCATTGGAGGATCATTTTCAGGTTAGTCTTTAGATAAATTCCTTTATGGTTGACAAAGCTATTATTCAAGTTGAAAATGGTTTTGGGGAGGCTATTCTTTTGGGTATGGGAAAATGGCAAGTGGTAGGTAATCTGCACTTAAAAATTGAGGAATGGTCGACTGCCTGCGCAGTTTGCCTGAGTTCATTTGTGGGTACGGGGGTTGGATTGTGATTAGAAACTTGTCCCTCAAATTCTGGAAGAAGAGTGTTTTTGAAGTAATTGGTGCTCACTTCTGGGGGCTTGAAGATATCGCGGTAGATACTCTGAACTTCCTTGATATTTCAGCAACAAGGATTAAGGTTTCTCAGAATCTTTGTGGCTTCCCCCCTGCATCTATTAAAGTTGTTGATTCGGCTCTTGGGGACTTCTCACTGAATTTTGGGGAATGTTGACTCCTTGGATCCTCCCAAACAACTTTTGGACTCTCTCGTGCTGAAGGATATATCAAATTTGGTGGACTTGGCAAGAACTTTTCAGATTATGGACGATGAATTAGGCACAGTTGATTTTCATTCCTTTATTCATACTGACTTATCGTGTTCTCCCCATTTAAATGCATTTTGTGATCTTGATAAGGATAAGGTGAATGAGGGCTCGATGGAGAGGCAAGCAGTTGGTGCCTTGTTGGGGAAGGAGGGCACTAATTCTACTAAAGGTGTCTCTTTTGTTTTAGAAGCTAGTTCGAGTGTGGTTAATGCTGGTTTAATTTTTGGAGTTTGTGGAAGCTCCTCGGATTGTAATATTGAGGGGATGAATGAGAATGGAATTATCCCTTTGGACGATGGGAGCTTGTTGCTGTCGAATAGTGAAGATCATGTTGATAAGGAGGCGGTTGATGCTTTGTTTTCTTCCCCAATTCTAGCCTCTGTCAAGGAAGTAAGAGATCATTTTTGTGCAAAATATTACACAAAAAGAAGGTGCGGAAAAAGAGTTGCCTCCAACGGCTGCCTCTCTGGATGATTGTGCTCACTCGGATTTCCTTGAGCAGCCGATGGCCTTCATTCAGTCAAGCAAGATCAATTCACCAATTGCTAATGTTCACTCTGATTTTGATTTAAAGGGATGCCCAATTGCTATTGAAGAATTTCAGATTGGTCCGACGAGGCGTTCATTTTCTAAGGCTTCTTTTCAGCCTTTGGTGGAAGGTGCTCGGGTTGTGGAGTTTTCTTCTCCTATGGTTAAGTGTGATTCAGTGATTGGGTAGGAGGTGAGCTTCAGCAGCCCGGATTTGGGATCGGTAAGAAAGCCTAGGCATAAGGATTTGGTGGTAGAGTCCTCTATTATTAATCTTGTAAGTCTCTTTGAATCTACCGGAACGAGTTCTCCTCTGATGGGTAAAGTGGCCTCAGTTGTTATCATGAACTAAGCCGTTTTAACTCCTTGATTAAGGCAAGCGGTTTGTAGTTTAAAGAAGTGCTGACGGGTGGATTTTCATACTCTTGATAATGAATATTTATTCTTGGAATACAAAAGGTTTAGGAGATTGTTTGAAGCTGTTTTTGCAAAATGTATACCATGATGTGGTTTTCATTCTGGACTCATGCTTGCTTTTGTTGATAGAAAGTTGTTCTAACCCACTGGGAGTTCGTGGGACTTAAGCTGGAATCAGGTAAAAGCCTTTGGAAGATCAGGGGTACGTTCGTTATGTGGGATGATTCTAAGATAACAGAAAAGTTTTTTATGAGAATAATGGAGATCTTTGTCTTCATTTTTTTAGGGACCGTGGTGCTTGGAAAATGAGTTTAATATCATAAGTTGGGTCCTTGAGCGGTTGCCTCAAAGTAGAATGACCATAGGTGTGGGTTGGCATGATCGTGAACTCCTGAGTGTCGCGGCAGGTTGTTTTTGCAATGGTTGGGGGTGGCAACCAAGGCTCTTTTTGGATTATTTGATGCCTTTGTCAGTTGATGAAGATGAGTTGGTGGAATCTTTGAGGATTTTTCTTTTTTGACGGATATTTTAAAGTTGCTTTCAAGTTTTTGTTCCCATATTTGCCTTATTGCTTGTCATTTGACTGATTTGTGGGTATTTATGGGTTTTTTTTAATCTCCCTTGTGGAGTTGTATTTTGAGCATTAGTCTCTTTTCATTTCTTCCGTACAAATTTTTGTTTTCTTGTTTAAAAAAAAAATACTGGAGGTAGATTGAAGAACAAAAATGTCTAATTCTTTCAAGCTATTTCTTTTTGTTACCAAGTTTATTTTCTTGAAAATGACTTTTGGCAGGAATGTGAACATCCTATGGCACCACAACAGAAGAAGTATGTACGAGTGACGTTTTTCAGGTCAGGTTGGCGAATCAGGAGAGGCAAGTGGATGTCCTCTATCTAGTTGCTTTTTTTATGGTCGGTAGTTTTAATTCACCTAGGAACATTGCATATACTTAGGAAGAAATAAAGATATTGTATTTCTTCTATTTGGAATACTAATATGAGGTCCTCTTATATAGAAGAAAGACCATTTACAAATGAGGAAAAAATATTACAGATATAAGTAATAAAGATATATAAAATACACAACAAAATATATATATATATATATATATATATATATATATATATAAGAAACATAAACCATTTCATTGAGGTATGAAATAGATACAAAAGAGGTCCTATCGATGATAGTTACAAAAAAGATGTCCAATGAGATAAGGGAGTCGATAAGCCATAATTACAAAACAGGGGTGATAAGATACTCCATGATAACATAAAATATGTAGACTCAATAAAGGATGGTATATTTTGCTGCTTTTCTTTAAAAATCCAAGCATTTTGTTCAAGCCATAGATTCCAGAGAAATCAGAGATTCTCTCTCTTCTCTCTCCTCCCGATAAGCTTTCTCGAAAATTGCAGTGCCTGAAGGGGATAAAAATACTGGTTTTTTTCCTCATTTCTTGTCTGCAAAAAAGAGAAAGCTCCTCATTTTTTAGTTGTGCTCTGAAGTTGGTGCTCCGCTCGTGTCCTTTAGAGAAATTGAAGAGGAAATCCTTGGTTTCTTTTCCAAGTTATATCAGAAAATTCCGGGTTTGCGTGCTATCCCCTTAAATTTTAATTGGTCCTAGGTTTAGTGGCACCTTTTTCTCAAGAAGAGATTCTGATGGCTGTGAAGAATCTTGGTAAAAATAAAGCTCCGAGTTTGGATGGTTTTACTGCAGAATTCTTTTTACAATTGTGGGACTTATTCAAAGAGGATTTCTACCGTTTGTTCACTGAACTTCATGTGAATGGACATTTGCTTGAAAGATAATTTCATTTGTCTAGTCTAGAAGAAAGAAGTGGCTGATTTTGTGAAAGAGTTTAGGCCAATAATTCTTACGACTTTGGTGTATAAAATGATTGCAAAAGTTCTTGTTGAATGATTGAAGAAAGTCATGCCATCAACCATTTCATGCACCCAAGCGCCTTTATGGAAGGAAGCCAAATTCTGGATCCTATTCTAATTGCAAATGAAGCTGTGGAGGAATACAGAATAAAGAAGAAAAAAGGTTGGATTTTAAAACTTGATTTGGAAAAAGCATTTGACCGTGTAGATTGGGATTTCCTTGAGGAAGTTTTGAAACTTAAAGCTTTTGATGCTGGTTAAATCACCAATCAACCCAAAAGCTTAACCTGATAGGTTATGGTTATATCAACACCCCCCCTCACTTGTGGGTTTGGAAATTTGAACAAAGGCCCAACAAGTGGAAATCAATATTAAGTGGGAGAAAACGACTTCACCAGGGTTTTAACACAGGACTTCCTGCTCCAATACCATGTTAAATTACCAATCAACCCAAAAGCTTAAGATGATAGGTTATGGTAAATTGAATTATATCAACACCAACCACCTCAACATCACTGCATAACAAGAAAAGCCAACAAGAGATAAGAAAACATCGCACCAGGAGAGATGTTGAGGAAAAAAATTTGATAGGTTATGGTAAATTTAATTATACCATGTTAAATCACCAATCAACCCAAAAACTTAAACTGATAGGTTATGATAAATTTAATTAGATCAATAATGCTAAATGAATTATGTGGATCCTCATATGTGTGAAAATAAAACATTCTCTGTTTTTATCAATGGTTGACCTTGTGGTAGAATTTTTGCTACAAAAGGATTGAGAAAAGGAGATCTTCTTTCTTCTTTCTCATTTCTTTTGGTAAGTGAAGTGTTGAGTGCTCTCATTGATCTCATCTATTCTCAAGGGGCTTTTGAAGGCTTTATAGTTGGTAAGGATAAAGTTAATGTCTCTCTTCTTCAATTTGTTAGAGTCCTTATATTAGTAAAATTGTATTTTGTTTATATATCTCTTAGGGTGTCCTTTATTGTCTTTTTACGCTCTTCTATTTAGGTTAATCTTGTATACTTGTATATATATATCTCTCGAGTGAATGGAATAAGATGGACTGATTCTCTCACACTTTGGCATTAACATGGTATCAGAGCCTAGGGGTTTCTAGGGCAATTAGGGTTCTTTTTTTTGTTGTCCTTAGGGATTTGGAACTAATTAGGGTTTGAGATTTGAAGGTTTAAGTCCTTAGTTGTGAGGCTTGTTTGCTGCCACTACTATCAAAACTCTCATCACCCCGGAATCACCATCGTTGTCGCCGTCGAAACCGCGCGCGCCGTCGAGGATCGCCGCCGCGTGTGTTTTCCGTCACCGCCCAGCTCATTTGATGACCCACGTGCCGATCTTGTGGTACGAAAAAAAATCAGCCCGAACCTCCCAACGTGTGAGCTACACGCGCCAATTGAAGATTTTTGGGTCTCCCTTACACGCCGGCACGTGAAGGCGCGTGAGTGGCCGAAAGTTGTCGTTTTCTTGGGTTTCGCTCGGTTTTGCGTGCTCTCTCTAATGGTGTACTTGTTGTGGTCATATCTTTCTCGGTTTAGGGTCGGTTGGAGACACCCCTCGTTGGCAATCTAGGGTTTTTTGGTATAGTTCTGTTTTGGGGCTTTCACTCTGTTTTTGTGGTATGTTTTTTAGTTATGGCTGAAAAGAAAGGTATAGTGATGTCAGAGATGATCCCTATGGTGTCAAAGATTACAGAACATAAGCTTAATGGGTCTAATTTTTATGCATGACGGACAAACATTCGTCACTACATTCGAAGTCTCGATATGGATGATCATGTCACTGGAAATTCACCACCGATTGATGATACTAGAAAAAATTGGTTACGAGATGATTCTAGGCTTATTCTACAGATAAATAACTCTATTGAGAGCAACATCGTAGGGTTGGTTAATCATTGTGAATCTGTTCACGAGCTCTTAGAATATTTGAAATTCCTTTACTCTGGAAAAGGGAATATTAATAGAGTGTTTGATGTATGCAAAACTCTCTTTCAACCTGGTCAAGGTGAGAAATCTCTGACTACGTACTTTATGGAGTGCAAAACATCATATGCAGAGTTTAATGCTTTGTTGCCTATTAGTAATGATGTGGAAGTTCAAACTGCACAGCGTGAACAACTGTTTATTATGAGTTTTTTAGTTGGTCTCGCTTCTAAATATGATATGGAAAAAGATCAAGTTCTATCTAGCTCTGGCATCTCCTCATTGGAAGATGCTTATACTCGCATACTTCGTACTGAGAAGTCGCAGGTAATCTTGTTACCTGAGTCAAACAGTGCCTTGGTTGGACAGACGAGTGAGTACAAAGGAAACAGAGGGGTTGGACCCAACACGTATAAAGGTAATTCGAACACTCAGATAGCAAACTCGGGTGATATTGTTTGCCACTACTACCATAAGCCTGGTCATATGAAGCGTGATTGCAGATGATTGTTGAATAGAGGCCAGAGGTTTCCATCTGCGCATGTTGTCTCTACACATGATAATCCTGATAAGTCTATTTCGATTTCTGCAGAGGAGTTTGCTAAGTTCCGCTAGTATCAAGAGTCGCTAAAGGCGTCATCTTCCACTTCTATTACTGCCATTGCTGACACAGGTAATACATCTACGTGTCTTCTTTCCTCCTCTTCAAAATGGGTCATAGACTCTGGCGCCTCTGATCATATGACAGATAATCCCAATTTATTCTCTCATGTTTGTCCGTATAAATCTTCACCTAATGCTACTATAGCTGATGGGACCACCTCTTCTGTTTTAGGGTTGGGCACTGTCAATCTTACCAATTCAATTTCCTTGTCTTCTGTTTTAAGTTTACTGCAATTCTCCTTTAACTTGATTTCAGTTTGTAAGCTCACTCGAGATCTAAATTGTTGTGTCTTATTCTTTCCTGGTTATTGTTTATTTCAGGATCTTTTTTTTGACAAGGTAACAATAAATTTCATTGATGTAATGAAAAGAGCAGAAGCTCGAAGTACAAATCAAAATGAGCAACAGCTCAAAGAACAGGACAAAATAAAGCACCCAAACAGAAACCCTTTTGAAGAAAACAAAAAAAGAAAGTACAGTAAACCCCACCAAAGTACAAAAATGCGACTAACGCTCAAAGAACAATAGCAAAACAAATCCAATGAACTTGAGAACCAAAACTACCATGAACTATTACATAGACAAATAAAATCTGCCAAAGAAAACTGATGTCCGACCAAGAGAAACCATCTAAATGATCAGGAGAACCCCTCATTCATCACTTCCTCAACCGAAAAACTGGGATTAGCCCACAAAAGCTACCATGCCGCCTACACTTCCAAAGACGGTTACAAGCACCTAACCAAATGCCCTTGAACTTCAAAGAGTCTTAGACCAATTAACGAACCAATCCAAAAAACTTGACGAAAAAATTTCCTCACTCTGGAATAATAATGATGCGACCCATAGAATAATGAAGTTCAAAAGAAGAAAAACCCAAGCGCTATTTCTTACCAAAATGGAAATCCCCCCTCATCTGCACCTTACCATCAATCCACCAGATTAGCATACCTCCTTACATCCCATAAGCTTCGACATGTGCCCACCCAATATCCTTGAGAATGACCCTTTTCTCGCACCACCCAGGCCGCATGTGATCCAAGAAAACACTTCCAACTAATTCCACCGAGACTCACTTCACAAGGATCTCCTTCAATTGTAAACCGCTCGCACAGAGCAAAGACTTAAAACGTCTCAATTCGGGTGGGCAACCGCTAATGCCCACTTCCTTCTCGTCTTGAGGGTTGACTCTCCTCCACTGACTCAAACAAACCAGAGAGATTAATAATAGGAGGAGACTCCAACAAGGACCAATCACATATCTTCTTGACCAAAGAGAAGTCAAGGCTACTCATACTCACATCTGAAACCACCCCCGCTTCTTCACCAACTAAAGGGGAGAGGGATCCAATACCATGTTGCTTATCCGGAGAGAGGAGAAAGGAAGTTCTTGTAAAAGGAACATCCAATGGCCCGAGAAGACAACTTTCAACCAAACAAGACTTCCCCCCTGAAATCCCTTGCAAATTTAAAGGATTTATGCTTGAAGAAGGCACGATCTGCCCCTCCCGCTCCGAAAAATCTGGAAAACTAGAAGATCCTTGGAAATACGGGACCAAAGTACTCATATTTACCTTTTTTCTTACATAATACTTCCCATAAAAGGTATCATTAACCGCCTTTGCGCTTGCTGGATCATAAGAAGAAAAAAGAGTCTCTCCTTTCTCCTTGACATCAACCAAATGGGAGCCCAAAGCTTGAGGATGTCCAACGTCGGACTCTCTATTGCTCATTACCACGAAATCTTCCGCCATTTGAATTTCCAAACCTTGTTCCTCTGGCGAAAACACCCCCTTCACAAACCTTGTGTCAACCTTATTGCGTGAACCCATTGAACCTTCCTCCGGCGCCAAAGGGCTCTTACAATTCCTTACCCCCGCCCTAACATGATTCATAGAGTCGCTGCCATTTAAATTATCCCCTTCCAGAGTGTGAGACGCCCCTACAACTTTCACCCCTTCCAAAGAGGGACCATCTGCATTCCCACCCTCAAAAACCTCATGCCCCTCATTTGTTGCTGATAGCATTTCAACATTCAACACTTTTCCAATTCTATCCAAATCAATTGGATTGACCACATCTTTCAGTACAAGGTCCCTCCTTAGACAATTTCGAGTGATTCTTCTCCATCTCCATTCGTTTATATTCACCCACCTATCACTCAGGTTTATTCTCGACGACGACCTTCTTCAGCTGCATGCCCTGTACCAGAGGCTTTTTCGTCATTGGATTCAGGAACAAATGATGATCTTCTTATTGCTCTTCGTAAAGGTAAGCGTCAATGCACATATCCTATTTCCTCTTTTGTTTCATATAACCACTTGTCATCTTCTACTTGTTCCTTCATTGCATCCCTACAATCTATATCTCTTCCTAAGACTGTTCCTGAAGTTTTGTCTCATCCTGGTTGGTGTGCTGCAATGGTGAAGGAGATGACTGCCTTAGATGACAATTGTACTTGGGATTTAGTGTCTCTTCCTGCAGGAAAGAAATCTATTGGTTGTAAGTGGATCTTTGCGGTTAAAGTCAATCCAGATGGATTTGTTGCTTGATTGAAAGCTCACCTTGTTGCTAAAGGCTACGCACAAACTTATGGGATTGACTATTCTGACACCTTTTCTCTTGTTGCTAAAATGACTTCTGTTAGGTTATTCATTTCATTAGCATCCATTCATCACTGGCCATTGGATCAAGTTGATATTAAAAACGCCTTTCTTCATGGTGATGTTGGAGAAAAGGTGTATATGGAAAAACCTCCCGGATTTGTTGCTCAGGAGTAGAAGGAAAAGGTATGTCGCCTTCGTAAATCCTTGTATGGATTAGTTTGGAAAATTCACTCAGATGATTGAAAGCTTTGGAATGAGAAAGAGAAAATCAAATCATTCTGTGTTTTACAAGCGGTCTGAGAGTGTGTCATCCTGTTGGTTGTGTATGTTGACGATATTGTGATTACAGGAGATGATACATTGGGCATCCAATCTCTCAAGACCTTTCTCCATAGTCAATTCCACACAAAAGATTTGGGAATGTTGAATTACTTTCTAGGAATTGAGGTAATGAGAAGCAAGAAGGGAATCATGCTATCACAGAGAAAGTATGTTATTGACTTGTTGACTGAAACAAGGAAGTTAGGGGTTAAGCCATGTAGTACCCCGATGATGCCTAATGTACAACTCACTAAAGAGGGAGAATTATTGAAAGATCTTAAACGATATAGGAGGTTGGTGGGAAAACTCAATTATCTTACAGTAACTCGACCAGACATAGCTTATTCAGTAAGTATTCTGAGCCAGTACATGTCTTCTCCTACAGTTGATCATTGGGTTGCAGTGGAATAGATTTTGTGTCATTTGAAAGCAACTCTTGGGTGTGATTTATTATATAAGAGCTATGGGCATATGAATATTGAATGTTTCTCAGATGCTGATTGGGCAGGATCTAAGGAAGATAGAAGGTCAACGTCAGGATATTGTGTATTCGTTGGTGGTAATTTGGTTTCTTGGAAGAGTAAGAAACAAAATGTGGTTTCACGATCAAGTCTTTGAGTCGAATATAGAGCAATGGCACAATCACATGCATGAATTAGTCCGATACGTCAACTTCTTATTGAATGGATTTGATATCACAACACCGACCAAATTGTGGTGTGATAATCAAGCAGCTCTGCATATAGCATCTAATTCAGTATTTCATGAGAACTAAACACATTGAAGTTGATTGTCATTTTGTACGTGAGAAGATACAACAAAATTTAGTATCGACAGGATATGTGAAGACCGGTGAGAAATTAGGAGATATCTTCACCAAAGCATTGAACGGAGCACGAATTGATTACCTCTCTAACAAGTTGTGCATGATGGATATATATGCTCCAACTTGAGGGGGAGTGTTAGAGTCCTTATATTAGTATAATTGTATTTTGTTAATATATCTCTTAGGGTGTCATTTATTGTCTTTTTACGCTCTTCTATTTAGGTTAACCTTGTATACTTGTATATATATATCTCTTGAGTGAATGGAATAAGATGGACTGATTCTCTCACACTTTAGCATTAACACTGCCGATACGCTTCTTTTTTAGAAAGATGATGATGATGCCATGCTTGATAAGTTAATACAAACCGTTGAGCTTATTGAATGGTGTTTTGGCCCGGAGGTGAAATGGGATAAATCTGCCATATGTGAGGTGAACTTGGATTTTTCTAAGATGCTAAATTGAATTGCAAATTTGAATCCCTGCCTTTTCTTTACCTTGGTCTTCCTTAGGGGATCGCCCTTAGAAGCTTTCTTTTTTGGCAGCCAGTTTTAGATAAGCTTCAAAAGAAACTTGACCGTTGGAAGAGGTTCAATGTATCAAGAGGTGGGAGGTTGACTTTATGTAATTCGATTTTATCTTCCATCCCTCTTTATTATATGTCTCTTCTCCTTATCCCTCCCAAGGTTAATTTGATTGTCGAACGAATGATGCATCTTTCTTTTGGGAAGGAAATGAAGGTGGTAAGATCAACCATCTAGTATGTTGGAGTTTAGTTTCAAAAGCAGGAAGGAGGTCTCGGTATTGGGGTGGGAAGCATAGAAATTTAGCTTTAATTGCTAAACGGGGTTGGAGATTTATGCACGAGCCAAATTCACTATGGCGAAAAGTGATTCTGTTAGATTATCTTGTTGAGGATCCCACATTGGAAAAGTGGGGAGTAACCTCACAATATATAAGATATATGAGCTACTCTTCTCATTGCCAATCGGTTTTGGGATGGAACCCCATATAATCTAATATGATATTAGAATCCATTAAACCCAAAACGGGTATTCGGTCCAAAAAAATTGAAATTAGGATCCGATCCAAGAATGGTGAACCCAAAGAGGCACCATCTTGAGGGGGCATGTTGAGAATCCCACATTGGAAAAGTTGAGAGTAACCTCACAATATATAAGATATATGGGTTACTCCTCTCATTGCCAATTGGTTTTGATATGGAACCCCATATAATCTAATAGATTCTAAGTATTCATGGTTCAAATCTTTATCAATAGCATACTTCTCGAAAGATTCTGTTGAGTTTGCGCAACCCTTGAGTGAATATTTCTGAAGTATGGAGGCAGGTAGAGTCATTGGCCTTATTTAATTTGGGAGATGGTAAAAGAATCTTTTTTGGCAAGACCCTTTTTTGATTGCTCTTATTCTTGGCTGCTTTGGGATAATTTGCTTTCAATGTTCAACCTCCATCGGGTTTTTTAAGTTCTTTTAAGGAGAATGGGTTGCAATTGCTTATTGGGCCTCCGTTGTTAGCCAAATCTAGAATATTATGGTGCAATGCAGTGAAAGCCATTCTGTCAGAACTTTGGTTTGAAAGAAATCAGAGGATTTTTCACAATAAGCATCTTTTCTCTGATCGTTTTTGAACATCTTAAGGCTTCTTTATAGTGTTCTCTTTCTAGATTTTATGTGCATTATTCGTTGCAAGTTCTATACTTAAACTGGAATGCATTTATTTTTTCTTTATAGTTGTGTTTGTTTGGTTTCTATTTCCTTATTACTTTCTCTTTCTCTTGTGTGGAGTTTGTAATTTTGAGCGTTAGTCTCTTTTCATTTCATCAATGAAAAGGTTTGTTTCTTGTTAAAAAAAAAATGAAAAGAAAACAAACACAATTTTCAAAATTAAAATTAAGCTTATAAATACTACTTCCACCTTTGTGTTTCCATGTTTTGTTATCTACTTTTTACATATGTTTTAAAAAACTAAGTCATTTTGAAAACTAAAAAAGTAGTTTCCAAAAACTTGTTTTTGTTTTTGGAATTTGGTTAATAATTCAAATGTTTTCTTAGGAAAAATGAAACTCATTGTAGATAAATGATATGAAAAAACACAATTTTCAAAAACTAAATAGTTATCCATTGAATTTGGCTAATAATTCAAATGTTTCTGGCAGACATATGAAAACTATCGCAAAGATATTGTGAGAAACCGACATAATTTTCAAAAACAAAAAACCAAATTTGCAGAGTAAGGCGATTTGGGAAAGATGTGGTTTGTAGAGTGTTTTTTTTGGCCCCCGACTGGGGGAAGGTCTTTACGGGTTGCGTTAGATGTGAAGAAACTTGGGTGGGTGGTTTTCGAAGGAATGCTCTCGAATTTTCTCAAAGGTATTGATCTGCAAAAAGTTGGTGATCTCGTCGCTTGTCCTGCCCTGGAAAAGCTCTCAGATCCTTCTGTTCAACAGTTGGCTCTGAAGTCCTCCTCGAGGTGGTTAGTGTCTACTTTGATCAGTTTTCAACAAAATTAGGGGCTGCCATGAGTGTTTCAACTCTCCTTGTCAAAGCCTCCATCGTTTCTTTCATGCTGTCTAATTTTCCATGAATATATCTCAAAGAATCTTCAATATACAGTAAGCATATTGTTGTTGTTCTTGGAGAGAGGACGAGTGTTTCCTCCGCCTCCTGGTCTTGCGCACGTAGGTCACCCATATTTGGGTTAGCTAGCCTTCTTCCGACCATCGGTCCAAGGAATCTTGGAGCTCTGATACCAATTTGGTGTTTCAAAGTCTAATTTTGAATGAAATCAATCTCTACCTCAAAATGAGGGGATATGGCCTTTATTTATAGAAAAAACAGAACAATAGGTTATGTTTATAACAAGATTACAACCAACTCTTTAACAAACAACTAACAAACAACTTATAACAAACCACTAACAATTAACTAACTAACTATCCCAACTACTTCTTGGTTAGTTACAAGTATTAAACCACATTCTACATCAAGTAGATAGAAGTTAGGTCGGACTTAGGTCAAAAGAAAATAAATATTCAGGTTGTGGGTTAACAGCCTTCGGTTCCATTGGTCACAATCGATTTGGAGGTTGAAAAGAAGGAAGAAATATCGGGCCATGGGTTGATCTGCAATCGAGAAGAGACACTTCTTTTGAAGACTGACGAGATGTGGGTTGGCGTTGAGGAGATAGGTGTTTCCCTTGAAGGCGACTGCCTTGTTTGCGATTACCAGATGGGAACTATAAGTCATTGGCTTCGAAGAGATCGAGGGCGATCCGTATTTATCGACCTTCTAGATGAAGTTTTCAGAGGAGTTTGTGATTGGACTAGTGGTTCGAAGGGATTTCACGATTTGTCTGCTGGGATTTCGCGTTGACATGAGGTCATCGCCGGAGGAAAAAACAACTCGCCGGAAGGAATGACGACGACGGCGGGGGCGAAATATGTTAAACAAAACTAGGGTTTTACTTTTGCTCTAATACCATGAAGACTTTTCTATTATTTTTATTCATACCTCAACTATGCAAGATATTAGAATAAACACACAATACAACACAAACATAAAAGGGGAAGAATATTTTACCCTAATCAAAACTTAAATATACTTGAAGGAATATAAACTAAAAAAAGGAGATAAATTACAAAATTACAATATTGCCCTAACTTTGACTTTAACTATCAATAGTGAGCAACTCACACTATTCACAATACTAGCTATTGCTCGTTTCAAGAAATCTTTTCTGATGCGGACGTTCAAACAATGTTGCTACCATAGAGCATACTCAGAAACTCAAGAAATTATGAATCTAAAGCTTTGATACTACTTGTTGGAAATAAGCCTCCCGCTACTATGGCTCACAATACCAACTATTGCTCGTTTCAAGAAATCTTTTCTGATGCGGACGTTCAAACAATGTTGCTACCATAGAGCATATACTCAGAAACTCAAGAAATTATGAATCTAAAGCTTTGATACTACTTGTTGGAAATAAGCCTCCCGCTACTATGGCAGAAATAAGTAGAAAAATAATTGAGAAATTAAAAGAAAGCAACAAAATATGAAACACAAAAATTTACGTGGAAAAACTTCATAATCGAAGAAAAAAACCACGGATAGAAAGAAACTCCGCTATGTGAAAAATTATTACAATCACACAACATTCTTTCCCGATCCTAATAATAAAAACACTCCCAAAGCTTTATACTAACATTTTTTTCCCCTCTCTCTCAAACAATAGAATACAAAGAGGAAATTTAACTAGAGTTAGTACACGAAACTTAAAGTGTTTCTAATTGAGATGATTTGAAACCAAAGCCATAAGCTTCTTCTATATTACTTAAGAGTCCATTTCCTTGCACCTTTCTGATGTGGGACGACTAGGAGTCCATCATTTTCTTGCACCTTTCTGATGCGGACGTTCAAACAATGTTGCTACCATAGAGCATACTCAGAAACTCAAGAAATTATGAATCTAAAGCTCTGATACTACTTATTGGAAATAAGCCTCCCGCTACTATGGCAGAAATAAGTAGAAAAATAATTGAGACTTCACTATGTGAAACACAAGAATTTACGTGGGAAAACTTCATAATCGAAGAAAAAAACACCGGATAGAAAGAAACTCCACTATGTGAAAAATTGTTACATTCACACAACATTCTTTCTCGATCCTAATAATAAAAACACTCTCCCAACGCTTTATACTACTCACATCTTTTTTCCCCACTCTCTCAAACAACAGAATACAAAGAGGAAATTTAACTAGAGTTAGTACACGAAACTTAAAGTGTTTCTAATTGAGATGCTTTGAAACCAAAGCCATAAGCTCCTTCTATAGTACTTAGAGTCCATTTTCTTGCACCTTTCTGATGTGGGGCAAGTACTCTTCTAATATATTGCCAAAAACCCTACATAAACGCCAGCGGTTGGCCTCGATTTTCGGGTAGTTAGCCAAGGGCTCCCTCCGTTCATATTTGAAATAGCGGGAGATCCTTCGTTTTAGAGTAGAAGGGAAAGAGGAAGGAAATAGAATGAAGAAAAAAAGTTATTGTGACAGCGGCAACCATCGACGACAACGGTTGTGGTTGAAGAGGAAGAAGAAAGAGAGGGAGAAAGAAAAGAGGGAGAGGGAGAAAAAAATAATAATAAAATGTTTTCTTAAATTAAAAAATGGAAAATAATAAAAAATTTGTGCCACATCAGCATTTCGTTGGCAATTAACGAAAAATTGAATGGAAGGGTCAAAAGTGTAACTAAATGCAAAATTCAGGGATATATTTGTTGAGTTTGAAAACTCATGAACCCGAATGCAACCTAATCCAAACGTGAGAGACTAAGAATATCTTTTTCCCCTTTTTTAATTAACTTTGTTAATTAACTTTGTAACATTAATTGTGTTGACGGACATTTGCAACAATTTCTTGATTTTATATTTTACTTATTTCTCACGTCGCAATTTCATAAATCAAGTAAATTTGTTAGTTCACTAAAGACTAAGATTTTTTTTTACAATAATGGATAATTTGAAAAAATGAACACAAATTTAGAAAACTTCCTCTTCTTTGCAATCTAAGAAAGCAAAAGAGCTTTTGTTGGAACGGTATTTGTAATGATAAAAATTCAGTGTGCCTTGTTCCTCGGTCCCTTAGGTTGTTCCGGTTGAGTTCTGTTTCTTATAAAAAAATATTAAAAAAGAAAGGGCTGTGCCTTGGTTTATTTCCTTCTGTTTTCCTTGAAAAGGAAAACTGGAGCTGGCTTGATGTCAAAGTTCTTGTTAGGGAGCTAAAGAGAGCATAGCTCAAATGACATATCGAATGTGTTAATGACTACAAGGTCAGTGGTTTAAAGTTCTTGTTTTGGATATTGGCCAAGTCTAAGCCTTTGGTTTCTCTGTGCCGATATTATATAATTAATAAAAAAATGATCAGTTTTTCACTATCTTTGTGTGAGAGTACTAGTAGGGTGTTCTATGGGGTTTATGTGGTAGATTATTAGTATATCAGTAGGGGTATTTTGGTAATTAGATTAAGGTGTCTTGGTTATAAATTGTAGTGTGAGGGTCCTTTTTTGGGTGTGGATCATTTTGGTAGAGAGTCCATTGTGGGACTTAGGAGAGAGATAGCCCTCTTGAAAGGCTATTGGGTATTGTAATTTCTTCATAGTTATTGCAATATATCAGTTTCTTAGCATTCTTGTTATTTTATGTATTTGGATTCCTAACACTTTGATATAAAAACTACTTTAAACTATTTCTTAGAATTCAAGGATTAAAATATTTCTTTCTAAATTATGGGATCAGATGGTATCTTTTTGGAGAACTCGTGAATTAATAGGGAATTTGCCAAATGTAACTTTTTTCTAAAACCATCTAACGTGTACACTTATAGTTATAGCTTATAATCACTTAGCTTAGAATCATTAGATTGTACACTTAGCTTATAGCTTATAATCTAAAGCAATCTATTACTTATCCTAATGGTTTTAGATTGTTTTATTTGCAGTATCCGGCAGAAATGCGTGTGAGATCTCTATGTTGCACCAAGAAGATGCTGGTTTGAATGTGGAGATGGCAAAACTTGGGTTTGCAAAGGGCATATGGAGCTTTGTCTGTAAAATGAATAAAGCACTACGCAAATACGCTCTAATCAACAACCCACCATCAAGTTCACTTGTCACTGCGATTACTCTGATTAAGAAGGTTATAATGTTTACTCTGACTTTGTTTATACTAATTATACAATTTGGTCAAGATTAATGTTTGTCATTTTATTGACTTGATTTGTCAAAGTGTATGTACTTAATTGTTTTATGAAGTGTTCTTATACTTGCCCCTTATTGTTGTGGCAGAGAAAACACTCGGTTAGTTTGCATCAGGCAGTGTCTAGTGTTCTGTTTATAAGCTGAGCTTGGATTTTTAGAAATTTGTCATAAAGGGAATTCCACGCTCTATAATAGTTCATGTTTCCCAATACTTTTCTGACTACTAAATGTGATAGAGTTGGATCACTTTGAACCAAAAAATTTACGGTAGCAAGTTTTTAGCCATAGCCATATGTAATGCCTCTAAGCGACCTGGAATGAATTACCATAGCACATACATGTTCCCTTTGAGCTTGCTTTTGATGGATATGACTGACAGATATTTTCGTACTTAGGTTCCAGATGGAGTTGAAGACATGAATGGTATGATCTCTAAAGCAAACACTGTAGGAACTGAGCCCTGCAGACAAATTTCTTCAGGGGAGAGAAAAAAATCGAGGGCATCAAAAAAACTGCTGGCCAATGGTTTGCTTGTTCTTGGTGGTGTGATCTGCCTGTCGCGGGGTCACTCTAGTCTTGGTGCCAAAGTTGTTCTGGCATATATTCTTACAAAGCTAAGCAAGCGAGCTGATACACCAGGAGGTCGGATAGAGAGCCGTAACTGTATAACGTAGTGGAGGAACGGAGTAGATATAGGACATGTTTTCTTTTAAAGAAATTATTGGTTGAAAATTTCCTGTACAAGTATCTGTACCAGTGGTGGATTTAGAACTTCATGCCTAGAAGCATATGTTCATATTATCTCTACCAGTTTAGTTTTTGAACTTTTAGATTTGAAACTATATAGTTCAAAACTTTAAAAGTATAAAATAGATTTTTAAAGTTTCAATTTTGTATTAAGTAGGTCTTTGACATATTCAAAATTTGCTAAAATTTAATGTTCTATTCCACAATTTTGTGTTTAAATAAGTTATCAACTTATTTAACATTTTTTAAAACTAATTTATTTATTATTTACAAAATTGAATATGTTTCATTTTAATACAAATTAGATTTTATGTAATGAAATAGTTAATTTTAATTTTTTTTTGTAATGTCTAAGACCTATTACATACAATATTGAAAGTTCATGGATCTATTAAAATATTTTTAGTTATTGACTTGGACACCATTGAAAATTTAAGAATCTATTAGACTTTCTCAAAAAAAAAAAAAAAAATCTATTTGACAAATTTTACAATTTAGACTTGTAATTTAACCTTCATAAAAATATAATTTTAAATGTATTGATCTATAATATTGAGATTATGTAAGGGTGATAACAATTTCTCAACCAATTCATTCTAGCAAGAAAAGGAACTTGGGGAAAATGTTTAACCAAGCTTTTACTCATCTCTAGAGGAATAAGGTAAAAAGATCGATTTAAGGGCATCTTTTGAAATTCCTTGTATCACCAACGAGTCATTTACTCTCAAGATTGGTTTTAAATGAAAGTGGCAAACCATGAAATTGTCTCAATGTTGTCACAAGCTTCATTTCTAAGTTAGTTGGGACTACATAGGCTCTAATGGATCTCTCCCTATCATTAGCTAAAGGATAACATTAGTAGGGTTTTAGGCCTGATTCACTTCTGCAGCTAGCTAATTCATCCTAGAGGTTGTTGGTTTAATGGTTCTACAGGTCCTAAGGTAAAGGTAGTGGTGGTGGGTGTAACGACCCTAAAATTTAGAACTAAGATCACTAGGGAAGTTACTAAGTAACATCGTCAGTGCTAAAAATTTCGGCAGCATAACGGCGCTACTAGGGTAAACCAAAATTTTTCCTAACCTGTTTTAAGCATAAAATCACTCCAATAAATATTCCAATACACCCAGCCTCCACCAAACTACATTCACAACAGGCTGGGTTCCCAAAACAGATCACAAGCAGGCAATTAGGGCAAGATATTATAGGGGAAACTCAATTTTAACACTTACTAACGCTCACATGCCACAACGATAACTTTGATAGTGAAGGGACAACAAAACTCTTAGCTTAAAAGAACATAAGAGTCTAACTCCACGTATAGGGAGAACAAGACCCTAAACCATCCTATTAGTCACTCAGTCAGAAAACTAAAATACAAATAAAAGTTTTAAAACCAAAAGAAATGCGCAGCGAGATTACAAGATGTAAGATATAATAGCTCCTTAAGAGCTAGTGACACCACGGAACTTGTTATAGCCTCGTCAGGTTGCCTTCGTCACCATCCACCTCGGTTCAACTCCTACCTGCAAACAAAACATAGAAAGAAGACGAGTGAGTATAAAAATACCCAGTAAGCAACCCACTTACGTCCAAACCTAACTCAGCAAACAATTAGACCTATCTCCCACACTCGCTCGACCCCAAACCGGTCTCTCACTTGACACACTACACTCTGAACCCCCTGTGGTGACTTACTCGAGCTCTACCTTCGGTCCTGGAACTTTGGTTGACGATGCAATGAGAGAAAGCACTACACGCAGGCATAGAGCAGAGCAGGTATGTATCTTACACGCCCTATAGGGAATCGTCCCTAAGCCAGCACGAGATCATGGAAAGCAACCACTCCTTGTCGGAGACGTACCCCAGGCTCTCATAACACACTATCATGGTACAGTGAGGTACGTAACCCACACGCCCATTGGGCAATCGCCCCTAAGCTAGTACGGGACAATGGAAAGCAACCACTCTCGACCTCAACAGGGACGCACCCCAATCTCACGAGCCTATCATATATTGTCAACCTAGAGGTTCTGACTCGCTCAGGTACAACTCAAGGTTCGGTAAGTGTCGATTCTCGGACTTTATTCATAGGGTGACTAGGGGTTCCATCTAGGCATTCCTAACGTGCTCGACCCACTCCAAGGGTCCAAGCCCCTGACTAGGTTCTCAAACTAACCAGGCTCATAATCGGAACGTTAGACACCACCGGAACCACGACCCCCACCTCACATAGCTTCACATAACAGAATACACAAACAATGCAAACATGGTAAACAGGTTCAAAACAAGCTTCACAATCCTGATATAACATTCATGCAATCGTATCAAGCTTAAAGCTCATAAAGACATGCTACAAGCTCCAAAATCTTTAGCTAGTTAGCCTAAGGTCCAACAATAAACTCAAAAACACACAACAAGTAAAGCACCTACGCCTTGCTCCTTCGCTTAAGAGCTCGACGTTACTTCAACTGACTACTTACTTGAAACTTGAGGGTTCGGAAATCGAATGCGTGCTCCCAAATAACCCTCTGGGTGCGATTGGGTCCTTGTTTAACAAAAGCAAAATAACCATCAAGAGATAGTCCTTAAAGGCTCACAAAAGTAATTCGCCACTAACAACCGAGTTACCACAATGGAGGGCCAACACGAGCTTGAGGAGGCGAAACTATAAGGTCGAGCCTTCTCCGACGGCGGCGCGTCACGGTGAGTGAGGCCAATTTTCGGAAAGCCCATTGGCCGATCTATTCAAAACCAACCTCCAAAATAAGAGAACCGAAATAAAACTACTCGAACCGACCGAACCAAAACCAAGGGTCTCTCCGAAAACGAAACTCACCGGTGAACACACCCTTCTATCGCCGACGGCGACATAATCAACTCGTTGGCAGTAGGGTCGACGACACGGTTGCGTGCGATCTGGCGTCTGACTGAAGGCGCGACTGTCGCGAGCTGGGAGACACGGCGCCTAGAGCTAGGAGATGCGGCGGAGACACGACGCGACTGGGAGACGCGGCGGAGGCTGGGAGCTTCCGGCTAGTTGCACGCGAAGAAGGGAGGGGAAGGGAAAAAAAAAAGAAAGGAAAAAGAAGGAGAAAAAGAAAAATGAGAAAAGGAAAAAAAGTAAAAGAAAAGGAAATGAGAAAGAAAAAGAGTGAAAGGAAAATGGTGGAGAACAAAATGCTTACCTTGAATCCTTCTCCAAATGCTCGATATGAAAAGTAAAGGAGCGGGCAACTCAATTTAAGGGTGAGGTTTAATCACTTGGGTCCCTGCAACAACCAATAATTAACCTCCTGGCTCAAAACTTTTAAAACTACGACAAGAACCCAGAATCCACTTTCGCAAAACAAAAACATACCTGAAATTTACCGGGCATCACAGTGGGTTTGGGCCCATTCGGTTATTCCTGCCCTTTTGCTCCCTTCCTAATCAAGTCACAGCATAATCATTGTATATTGTAGGGAAGCACACGTCCCGGTAATTATGCTTCAGTGAATTATGTTGGAAATATGAACATGCAAAAGAGTAATCTGTACTCCAACACTTATAATCCAAGATGGAGGAATCATCAAAAATTTTCTTTGAATGGTCAAGGCAACAATGTTCCAGCAAACCAAGGATAATAGAGAGTGTAATACCCTCCAGGATTTCCCCAACAACAAAATCAATAATACACTCAACCCAAGAAATTCAATCAGAATATTCTTGAAACTTATTTGGAGAGGCTTATGGAGAAGTATATGACAAAGAACGATGTTGTAATTCAAAGCCAACAAGCTTCTTTGAGGAATCTAAAAATTCAAGTTGGGCAACTAGCTAGTGAATTGAAAGTTAGACCTCAAGGGAAACTTCATTCAGATACTGACACTCCCAAAAGAGAACGAAAAGAGCAAGTGCAGGCAATTGAGTTGAGAAGTGGGAGATCTTTGGTTGTAGCAGAAAATTTGAATAAACAAAAGCAGAAAAGTAAAGAAACTGCAGTCCAAACAGACAAAGTCACAGTTGCTTAAGATGGAGAGTCAGAAGAAGACAGAAGAAGTTGAGTAAAAAAAAATTGCTTGAGTTTTCTTCTTTAACCTCTGTGGAAATTAAGGTGGAGATGGCGTAAATTCAACTTTCGAAAATGGCACTTCTCTAGAAACAACTAGAGAAGACAATGATATGCTGACAAAGAAGAGAAGACAACAGAATATGAAATTGTATCACTCTCAATGGAATGTAGCTCAATTTTTACACATTCTATCCCTCTAAAACTTAGAGACCCATGAGCATTTAGAGCCGGTATAAATCTCATGTCATTGCCTATTTTTAGGAAGTTAGGGATAAGAGAAGCAAGACCGATGACTGTTACACTTCAGTTGGTTGATAGATCGATACATATCCTGAGGGAAAAATTGAGATATCTTGGTGCAAGTGGAGAAATTTGTGTTCCCAACAGATTTTATCATTTTAGACTACCAAACCGATATAAAAGTGCCTATAATTTTAGGAAGTTCCTTTTTTGCTACAGTAGGAACACAAATTGATGTGCCAAAAGGAAAGTTGAAGATGAGAGCAGATGATTAGGAAGTGAAGTTCAATATTTTTGAAGTAATGAAGTATCCTTCTGACATGGAAGAGTGCTCTGTTATTCAAATTTGTAAAGAAATAATCAGAGGACATAGGAAATGTTGGAACAACACAAGTGAAGGATTGATGAAATTTTTTAGGAGGACCCAGATTGTTGCAACATTGCTGAAGAATTAGAAAATATTTTTGAATTCTCTAGTGTCAAAAGAATGTTGGAATCGTTGGAATTAAATGAGAGTGAATTACCTCTGATTCAACCATCAATTAAATGTCCTCCTAAGTTGGAATTGAGCCACTGCCAACATGAAGGGAATAAAAATCCTCGCGCAGCGGAAGACGATCGAATCGTCATGGTATCATTAAGCTACTCGATTTTGTTGAAATGATCTAACTCTTAGATCTAGACTAAACATGCAAAAGAGGAAGAAAAACAGTAAGGAGAAGTTTACTTACTTGTTGTAGACAAAAACTTCAAGGTTTCTTCCTCGGTCACGAACACTTCGTGATTCTCGATCTCAACGAACGCTCCCCACGAACGGAACCCGAACACTAGCACTTGGAGTCTCGGTTGTTCTTCCTTTGGAAAGAAGGAAGTTTGTGGGAACTTATGATTTTGGAGAGGGAGGAGAATTGAGAGAGTAGAGAGAATTTTGGTTTTTTCTCTTTTGTCAAAACCAAAAAAATGAGAAAGGCTTGTACAATCCCTTCTTGCAAAGGGTTTAAATAGTGGAATGATGGAGTTAAAATCTCCACATTATTACCACTTTACCACAACCATAGGTTATGCAAATCTCATTTGCATAACCACATAATATAAGATATCTCATATCTCATATTGCAAATCTCATTTGCAATAATTGTGGATTAATTAAATTGAATCACATCCAATTTAATTTGTCTCAATTAATTTCTCCAATTAGCCCTAATTCAACAATTAGGTTAACCTATAGTTTATTATGAATCCCATTCACATTAATAAACTATATATTATATCATCCATATCTCATATAAATGACATAAATGCCCTTAAAGTAAAATTGAACACTTCAATTTCATACCAAAACATTAACCCTTCTTTAACCTGATTGAGCCAACCGGGGACCTAATGGACCTCAAAGGCGATTTTGCTCCAATGATCCAAGATTAACCTGTCAAACTCTTTTGACCCAGTTAATCAACATTCATTGGCTACGGTAACACTCCACTATAGCCCGTAGCTGCACTCCCGTTAGTGCAGAATATTACGTGTCCACTGATATAACCAATGCCCATGAGTCGACCCTTCACAGGTTGTTCGTAGACACGGTTGGGTCAAATTACCGCTTTACCTCTCGTGTCACCTACCTCTTGTTCCTTAAGTCCCCACTCGCTCCTCTAATGAACAACATATTGTGATGGTCCAACCATACACAACACCCTTCTCGGGCCAGTGAGAAGGTGGGTGCCCGTTGTCCAAGCCCTGGAGACAACACTTAAGGGAACAACCCCTCTAGTTTTCCTAAATGTGGGAACGAGTGAATTCCATCTCGCGTAGTTAAGTTCTCAGCTCCCAACTTGGTCCTGTCCCTGAGAAGATAGGCATATTGGGCGAGTAACTGTGACCACCCTCACCCATACTAGTCAAAGGACAGACCCCCGCAGATAGAAGTCCGTAACACGCTCAGGATTCAGGTCGAGTCACTAATGGTCATCTACGATATTATTAATCTTCTCATCACAACGGTGTTACATCAGTTGGTCTAATAATTCACGGTCTGGTCTTGTACAATCTCATTGCACATGATGCCCCCAACTCGCATGTCAACCACATGAACGAGTCGATCACCTCGTTTGTATCTAATACAAAGCGGGTCGCATCCACAGTGTATCCAGGATTAGGTCTCCAACCCTATCCATATATTGTAGACCGTTCGGGTCATTAACTCGAGCGTGATCCTCCCTGTGTGTCTACTACACACCGTTCAAGCTCTAGTTCCCTCATAAATTCAATGACCCTAGAGCTTAGTTTATTGGAAAAGTTTATAAATATTGTGAGACACAAAGTAATGAAATAAATAACTCTTATTAATTTCAAACAATAATTTACAAACACGAGATTAGGACAAACATCCCAACACAACACATTTGAAGTACGCATACTTGGGATAAAAGGAAACTTTGCTAATAAATGTTTCAGCAAATTTGTTTCCTTAAGATGAAGACCTATTTGTGCAATTGCTGAAGCAATACAAAAGAGTTATTGGTTGGATGTTGACAGATATTCAAGGGATCAGTCCATCATTTTAGATGCACAAAATAAACTTGGAAGATGGAAACTTCAAATCCATTGAAGGCCAAAGATGTTGGAGTTTGTGCCCTAAAACTCGTAGTTTGTATTTTTGTTATAATTATTGTAATAAATTGTTATTACTTCAATAAAGTGTTATTATTTGTTATTTACGACATTACCATTATTTTAACCCTAAATTCAATAAACTAAACATCCAAGGTTGTAAAATGTGTCTTTAACTGAATGTAGTGTACATATAAAAGATCTCGGTTCGAGATACAGCCTAAAGGGTATAGTAAGGGGATAAGATTTGGGTACCTTACCTTGGTAAAACTATGGATGTGGCCCACTTTGTATATGATACAAACACTGTGATCCTAACGTGTTCGTGTAGATGACATGTGAGTGGGGGATATCCTATGTAATGAGATTACATAAGACCGAACCACGAAATAGTAACCACTAGATGTAACTCCATTGACTAGTTAGGTTTCTATTTCACTAGGATGACCTAGGCAATTTGATCTCAATCCCGAGCGGATTCACGAACTCCTTTATGAGGGTTGTCCTTTGACTAGTATGGGTGAGAGTGGCCAGATTCGCCGACTCAATATGTGATAGCACACAAAATGTGCTATCCTTAGGCTTAATTATTGCTAGTTTTATGATGATTTCAGGGCTTTTACGCGTTTAAATCATTCAATTTCTGGATAAGAGCGTAAACAGAACAATTGAAGACATTTTGGATCACTCGGAATCGAAACAAGGCTATTTGGAGCTAAAAATAACATCATTTAGAAGAAGAAAGATTAATCCAAGCTTGAAGACTCGAGGTGATGGCGTTGCAACGCCAAGCAGAGCGTTGCATCGCCGTGCTTGCTGTTTAGAGGCTTTGAAGACCCCAGACGATAGCGTTGCAACGCTGCACCGATTAAACCTATAAATATATCATTATGCATTCTTGCAAATGGAGCCGAAATTGAAAGACAATCCACCCTATTTTCGAAATACACTTTGTAAGAAGAGAGAAAAAAGCATTTTTGAGAGCCAAAGCATCCGTGGAGGTTCGAGATCGAATATGGGAGCTCAGAGACGAAGGTCCGACATTGACACATAGGTTTAATTTCCTTTTCTTTCAGATTGTAACTCCGTTTGAGACGTTTTCTACATGTTTAGTTTGATTTTCATGTGATTTAGAGTAGCTAAACATTATAGTTAGGATTTTATTTACTTGTTAAGACTTTCTTACCATGAATTGAAACATGTTTTGTTCTTATTTTTGGCAATTTGTTATTTACTTCTTAATTTGTTGATTTAAGTGGACTCGAGAGATAAAACTTGTATGAGAGCAAAATTGTCAAAACCCTTAGAAATCCGGCATGAAAATGACCTAGAAATCTTAGGGAAACACATAAAAAAATTGTTTAATGTCATGCATGTCGTAGATCATATGGAGACTATGGAGTTTATTGCATGTGTGAGGCTCACTAAGAATCGAGAGGTTTTCTAGAGTATTTTACTTCTTGTTTATAATTTCATCTCTTTGGTTCTTTGCATGTGTTAATTGAGTCATTAACTTGTATAATCACTTCCCTCAAATCTATCAATTCGTGTCTCCACATGTTTGTTTGTTTGCTTGTTTTTACTTTCATCACCCATCCATGTTTTGTTGCTTTAGCTAAAATTGAGAATTAGTATCTTAGAAATTAATTAATCTAGAAACTCATTCCCGAGGACGATACTTGGACTCTTAAATCACTATACTAAAACTTGACCCGTACACTGCGGTATTGCAATATAATTATTTGCAACAAGTTTTTGGCGTCGTTGTCGGGGAATGACGATTATTTAGATTAATTAATATTAGGAGAAAATTTGAGATTTTAGACTAAAGCTTGTTAGTGTGTTTTTCCTTATTTGTTTTGTGTGTTGTTTGTTTCGTTATTTGTGTTATTTTAGTTTTGTGTGTTTTTGAGTCATTGTCCCCTGTTTTTTGTTGTGTTGCTAATTGTGTAGATGTCTTGATCTGAATTACTAATTTTTCAATTATGACTTTGCATGATTTTGATTCTTTACCATTCTATTGTCCTTTTCATGACCCTAGGTATGTGCATCATGATTTCTCTGATTACCATATGTCTAATTTTTACCATTTTGTACCTGAAATTGATAAAAATTCTTATGATGGTAGTTGTTTAGACACTTGGGATCATAATTTGTTGTACCCTAACCAACCCATAGAAAAATCTTCTCTTATGGACCAATTAGCGGAATATACCTTAGAATTGAAAATTAAAAATTTGGTTCATAGTGAATTATAGAGGTTGGATAGGTTAGAAACTGAGGTGGTAGGCCTTTGGGAAATAGGGCAGGATAGAGCTCAGTATCTTAATCAGCTAGTAATTTCCCTTAAAACCTTACAGGAACAATTTCTTATCCTTACCACTCAGAAGGTGTCACCTTGGAGGATTTGTTCATATGATAATGAGGATAGTTTGGGGGAGACTGAGGCACACCATAACCAGGTTAGTGAGCTAGACATTGGTGATATAACCACTTCCACAACGGAACCCCAGGTGATAGAGTTAGAGGCTGAGAAGTTTTCTTTCCTTTTATCCCCAGAAATTTCCTTTATTTTTTATAACCATTTGTCCTACACTCACGAGTCTTATTTTGATTTTTGTTCTTTTGTGTTATTAAACAAAAATACCAAAAATAATTCTTTCTCTGGTGCCCATGAAAAGCAGGATAGTCTTTTAGACTTAGAAGGCTATATCGATTCAAGCAAGAAGGGCCCAAAGAAATATGAGCAGTTTTATGTGCCCTGATAAGTCACCGTCTAGCTAAAGACGTTAAAGAAAGCGCTTCTTGGGAGGTAACCCAAGTTTTATGTTTCACGTCTTTACTTTTTTTTCTTTCTTTTACGTTTTATTTTCTAGTTCTTTTTGTGTTTTTGTATAATTTCTTTCTTTTTGTACCTCCAGGTGTATGTCCAATGGGAGAGCTGCAGACTTGCACCCTTTTGATCCTGAGATCGAAAGGACCTGTAGAAGACTCTTAAGGGAAGGAAAAGCAGAAACTCATACTATGATTGATTAGAAGCTCATCAATAACCCTAAACCTATCAGGGAGTATTTCCAACCTGTTTTTAATTCTGAGCAGGCTGGAATAGTCCATGCCCCTATAATTGCTAATAATTTTGAACTTAAGACAGAGCTTATACAGATGGTTAGGGAAGGTGCTTTCAAAGGATTAGCCACAGAAGATCCTAACTCACATCTTCAAAATTTCTTAGAAATCTGTGGTACATTTAAAATGAATGGTATCTCTGCTGATAATATTCGTTTACGTCTCTTTCCTTTCTCTTTGCAGGGTAGATCCAAATAATGGTTAGGGTCTCTTCCCTCAGGCAGTATCACTTCTTGGGAGGAGTTGGCCCAGGCCTTCATGACCAAATTCTTTCCACCTGTGAAAGCTGCAAAGCTAAGGACGGAGATAGGAACATTCAGGCAGCAGGAGGGAGAACATCTATTTGAGGCATGAGAAAGGTACAAGGACATGCTCAAGAGGTGCCCACAACATGGCTACCCAGATTGGCTCAAGGTAAAACTGTTTTATAATGGACTGGAAGGTAAGACCAGAACCATTTTGGATGCCACTGCTGGAGGGGCTTTTATGACAAAGACTGTGCCAGAAGCACGTGCCCTCCTCGAGAAAGTGTCAACTGCCAGCTACCAGTGGCCTACAGACAATGACAGATCTAAGCCAGTAGTTGGATTATATCAATTGGATGAGGTAACCTCTCTTAGATCTCATATGACATCTTTCACTCATGGTCTGAATAATTTTGCAGGATCACCACAAACAGGGATGTCCTCTTAATGCTCCCAGCCTAATGGAGAATCCACTGTGGAGCAATTGCACTACCTGAACAACAGAAACAACAACTATAGAGGAAACCAGACTCAGAATAACCTCCCAACACATTACAATCCAGGTTTGAGGTATCATGAGAATTTCTCTTATGCTAACAACAAAAATGTGTTGAATCCTCCTACAGGGCATGCTTCTACATCAGAGAGGAAACCATCGCTGGAAGAGACATTACACTCCTTCATAGCTGAGTCCAGAAGTTGGTCCAACCAGCTGGAGAATGCAGTCACCAGTCTATCTGGTATTGTGACTAGTCATGGAGATGCAATAAAGAATATAGAGACCCAGATTGGCCAAATGAACACATCACTCCAGGCACTGCAAGCAAGGAAAGAAACACCTTGAGGGATTACAGTCTAGCTAAAGACGTTAAACAAAGCGTTTCTTGGGAGGCAACCCAAGTTTTTCTTACTTTTGTTTTTCTATCTTTAGCTTGCTTTAGTTTGCTTTAGTTGTTTTTCAGTTCTTAACTTATTTACTTGTTTGTTTGTTTTGCTTTGTAGGCTGTGACGATGCCTTTTTTCGTTGAAATCCAGCTCTCGCTCTGAGGAACTCTAATGTGGCTATCCAAGCAACTCAGAAAGATCTCCATCACCCAGGACAGTATTGTTTACTCTTACCCTTCTACTTAATTTGTGCTTATTTCTGCAAACATTGGGGACAATGTTTAGTTTAAGTTTGGGGGTGAGATGTTGTTTATTTGTTGTGACTGTCCTGAGTATGTGTTGAATTGTTGATTGATCTTTTACATAAGTATGATCATGATAGCCTAGAATGAGATTTAATTGGAAATTCTTGTGATTCTGCTGAAACTTGAGAGCATGACATGAATTCAAGATAATTTAAAAAATTTCTTGAGTTTTTCCTGCACTATTATGCACATAGTCTGTGTTACCGTAGTTTTGAAATGCTTAGAACAAAGTTATTAGGTTTAGAAGTTTGATGTCACCTCGATAGGTATAAGAACTGATTTGAGAGTTAAACTGCAGGATAAGGTGAATAACAATATGAAGTGCATGACATGTATAGTATGTGAAATAGTTGGTTTTTTGTTGTTTGTTTGCTAAAAAAAATAAATAAAAATTCGTGAGGGTAAAAAGAGCTACCTTCATTGTGATCAATTAGGTCACTCATTACGCGAGTGCTCTAGGTAAGGGTCCCTGTAGTGGATGTGTGAAAGCTAGTGTCCTTGCACAAAAAAAAGAAGAGAATAAAAAAATGATAAAAAGTGAGTAAGTGCTGAGTAGAGTTATTTAATTCTTGAATGTGGGGAGACTCAAAGATTAGTAATTAAGATCAGTGTAGGGGGAAGTTGAATGAAGAGCCTAATAAAGTTGATCCAAGCTTAGTAAAAATGAAAGGAACATAGGCTAATCACACGCACACGTAGGAACACTTAGGAAAAGTAATAAATTGGTTGCTGAAGTGTTATGTTTGAGTGTTTCCTGTGGTTACTAGATTTTTCCTTAAATTTTTGAGGCTTGAATCAAATGTATGTTTAAAAACAATCTAATGTTTAACTCTATTTTTGCTCGGGACTAGCAAAAGTATAAGTTTGGGGGTGTTTGATAGAACACAAAATGTGCTATCCTTAGGCTTAATTATTGCTAGTTTTATGATGATTTTCATGGCTTTTACGTGTTAAAATCATTCAATTTCTGGATAAGAGCATAAACAGAACAATTGGAGACATTTTGGATCAATCGGGATCGAAACAAGGCTATTTGGAGCTAAAAATAACATCATTTAGAAGAAGAAAGATTAATCCAAACTTGAAGACCCGAGGTGATGACGTTGCAACGCCAAGCAGAGTGTTGCAATACTGTGCTTGTTGTTTAGAGGTTTTGAAGACTCCAGACGATAGTGTTGCAACACTACCTTGCAGCGTCGCAACGCTATCTCGATAAGAAAGCATGCATGAGGAGCCGCACCTAGGGCATTGCAATTATGTCGATGGTAAAATGAGATAACGGTAATTGACATTGTTTGATAATAAAATAATTGACATTGTTTGGTATTAAAATATTTTATATAAAATTATAAAGAAATAACGGTAAAATGAGATACTTTCTTTCCATCGACCATCCCACGAAATCCGAGCATAAATAAAAAGTGCGTACGATGCAATGCCCTAAGTCCGTACTCGCTTCATATATAACTCCACCGAGCCGATGTCATGGACTCTCAATCACAGAGCGACCGGAGTCTCGCAATGTATGGGATGCCGTTCTCTTATCAGCTGCCGGAGCAGATAACATTACGTCGAGTCTATGTCGATGTTTTAGATTATGTATCGGGCGGCTGTTTTCACCTTTACTCAGATCCTTCTATGCGAAGGTCATGCGCAGCACTAAGACCTCCTCTTAACGTATTCCCCCACCTTCTTAAGGCCACAAGACTCGTCCAAACATCTCTCTCTCCTTGTATCGGAACTAGAATGCAACCTGCTTTCGTTCATTCTCCTTTTCTGCCTCCTCTGCTGGCTGGTGACGGCCTTGGGTGTGGTGGGAACAATAATGGTGGTTGGAATAATTCATATCCTTTTGGGGGTTTCGGATGGTGGCAGGATGACAGTAATTCTCCCCCAGGGCCGCACAATGCCTTCCTTGCTCTCTTCCTTACCTCCGTTATGTGTTGTTTCTGCCATTTTCAATTGGCAGCACTAGCTCGTAACGATATGAACTCTGAGTCTGTTTGGGAAATAAAAGGAGGTAAGCGAATCCGCCTCATTCTCGATACGCTTGGGGATGAGTTCCATGTTGCACCTGGCATGCCGTCGTCTCCATTATCCTTTTCCTTTGCCAACTTTTGGTTTCGTTGCAGCGATATATTCAGGCGTTTGATGCTTCCGGAGGGTTTTCCAGACAGCGTTACCAGCGACTATCTGGAATATTCTCTTTGGCGAGGAGTCCAGGGCATTGCCAGCCAAGTTAGTGGGGTCCTTGCAACGCAGGTGCCCATTTACGTTCGTCTGTAGTTCCTCTTTCCTTAGTTTCTCATCCAACAAAAGAATAATTGACTGCATTTTGCTTGAACCCCCGCTGGGATCCAGGCACTGCTTTATGCTGTTGGATTGGGAAAAGGAGCTATTCCGACCGCTGCTGCCGTTAATTGGGTACTTAAAGATGGATTTGGATATCTGAGCAAAATTTTACTCTCAAAATATGGACGGCACTTTGACGTCAATCCGAAGGGGTGGAGGTTGTTTGCTGATCTTCTGGAAAACGCTGCCTTTGGGATGGAGATGTTAACTCCCGCATTTCCCCACCATTTTGTCGTGATCGGTGCAGCTGCTGGGGCTGGACGTTCTGCGGCCGCCTTGATTCAGGTCATTGGAAGTTAATACATAATTTACACACGATATTGGAAGTTGTTCCTCATTCCCTGTGCTTTATGCCTCTTAGTTTTTACATAATTTATACATAATTTACACACGATATTTATATATTTGATTTGCGGCTTAGTTTTTAGTATGCGTTGCTTAATTTGATTTAAATAGTGAAACGCAGAAATATTAGACGTGTATTAGCTGAAATCAATGTTTTGGCAAACTATAGACATGTTTGGTAGGTTGCGGAGACTTTTGAGTGCATGCAAGTATTAGCGGCCCAGAGGGAGCCTACTCTTACACTTTAACCATCAAAGAGGAGGTAGGTAGCTGAGGATTGGGTTTCAAATATTTAGGGCCCGTGTGGTAGACAATCTACCTTCTGTTTTATGATTTTGGATTCACTGAGTTCAGTAGTAGGTGTGTTTTCGAAGATAATAAGTATAATATAATATATTATAAATTATATAATATTGTAAAATAATAAGTATACAAAATTTATAACTGCAAAACATGTTCATAAATTATTAGCAATGATTTATATTTAACATGATATTTAGTTGAATGGTCTATAAATATATTATAGAGCACATTTTGAACATTATTTGGAATCAAGTTTCTAAATTTGCTATCAAACACATATTTAAAACACATGAAATACAACTTTGTTTTCATTGAATACCTTGTTTTCAAAATTATGTTTCCAGATTGCCTACTAAATAGGTCCTTACGGTCCTTCAAATCATAGAGAAAGAAAGGTGTTCTGGAAGGAACTATAGAGCACACCTTTGGAGATATCATGAGGGTTTTTTGCATTTCAGTGGTAACTTGAATATCACTTGATGGTCACACGAAGAATTAAATGGAGGGAGGATTAAAAGCGAGTAAATTTGATGCTCATTGAAAACTCGCTCACTCTTGTACAGGTTCTAGCATCCAAGGAGTGGGTAGATAAATTTCATGATTTAGACTCCTCGAACCAAAAATATTTTAGACCACTCTGCCCTGACTTTTATGGTGATGCAATGTTTTTTCTTTGCTTTCTACCTGTATATATATATTTTTTAACTAAAGCCATCAGGTTTTATTTCTTTGGTTAGTTAGTTTGACCTTTGGTAGTTAGAGTTAGTTGAGTGATTGAACTTGTACTCACTAGTATAAATACTAGAATCTTTAGCAAGAATAGGTGAGAAAGAAGGAACCTGGTCTACATCCACGTTGAAAAGGGAGATCAAACCATCTTCAACATTGGTTTCTTCATCAAAAGACCTATAACTATTAATACTTACATTGCAAGATTCATCTTCATTTGAAAGTTCATTCTCCGAGGGAGAAGTCTTATCATTAGCCGAAAGAGACTTCAGATGCAGTCTATGTTGCCAATTTGTTCTTCAAAGAGATTGTAACTACATGGGAACCACCTCTCCTGTTTTAGGATCGAGCACTGTCAATCTTACCAACTCAATTTCATTGTCCTCTGTTTTAAGTTTACCACATTTATCCTTTAACTTGATTTCTGTTAGTAAACTCACTCACGATGTTAATTGTTGTATCTTATTTTTTTCCTGGTTATTGTTTATTTTAGGATCTTATGACGAAGAGAACTATTGGTAAAAGGATGTGGATTTGGAGGTCTTTACATCTTTGAAGTTTGAACCACAAATATCCACACCCGTTACATGTTTCCTCTCCTTTTGAAGAACATTATTGTTTGGGTCATCCATCTATTTTTTTTTTTTGACAAGGAAACAAAGGATTCATTGAAATAATGAAATGATGCCAATGCTCTAAAAAAACAAACTCCATAGAGAAGCTAACCAAAGAGAATAAAAAGGAAAACAAAACAATAATAAAAGCATGCCAAATCAAAACTAAAGCCACAAGAAAAGCCTTCGAACAACATCTTTGGAGAACACTAACAAAAACCCTTTAAAAAAACACAAACATAAAATCCCAAAATAAACTGGAGCTCCACAAACTCTTTAAACTCTTCATCCTTCATCGACTGTCGTCAACACTCAAAGGAGCCTAGACTGCCACATCAAACCAATGCAAAAACCACCTCGAGGAAGAGGCAAAGCACAAAGAATCCCAACACTAACCGACCCTACATGAAATCTTCCAAAGCTCAAAGAATCCCAACACAACAGTTGACCCAAAAAATAAACGAATATCAACATAGAACTTTATGAAGAGATTACTTCCCCAAAGATTAGATCCAACTCGAAAACCAACCAAATTGAATGAACTGAAACTCGATGCAATAACCACCCTCACATTAAAGATTCTAGAATTGAAAAAATTCCATCTTCACGAAGAAAGAGCATTCCACCATATCTATCACACGATCCATCAATACTGAACATAATCGAAGCAAAAGTCTTCAAACTTGCACTCCAAGATCCACCTCCCTAACTTCTAGAGTTCCAAAGCAAAGACTTCAATTCTTTGAACTCGAGGAAGAAGATTGTGCTATTTTCTGAAATTGCAATCCACTAGCTTTGATAAAAGCTTCAAATTTATACAACTCAAGATGTGGATGAGAATCATTTACCAACACAATGTCGTCCCCTCCATTTTGACTTTTATCAACCAAAATTAGGGATTGGAACACACTTTTCAAGTTGAAAACTGGAGACTTTTCCACCAAATGCTCATCCAATTGTAGGAAACGATTAGGAGTCTCCCTCCTAGGGCTACTAAACTCACATCGGAGTCAAAATCTTGCTCCTCAATTCCATTCAAACAAGAAAAATCAACCTTTTTAATAATTGGATCATTACGATGTGGTGTTTATTCAAGAAACTAAACGTATATTGGTAGATGACAAGGTGATTAAATCTTTATAGAGCTCGAGGGAATAGGTTGGGTTCATGTTGAAGCCTACGATAGATCAGGAGGGATGCTAATTATGTGGGTTGAGTCTAAAATATCGGTTAAGGAAGTGTTGAAAGGTGGTTACTCTATTTCTGTTAATGCGTGTTCTCTGCAGGGCAAATCCTTTTGGATTTCTAATTTTTATGGACCAAATCATTACCAAGAGAAAATTTTTGTGGGAAGAATGACGCTCTTTCTCTTACTATCGTGAAGGGCCTTGGTTCATGGGAGGAGATTTTAATATCATCAGATGGGTTCATGAACGGTTGCCTCAAGGAAGAATGACCAAAGGTATGAAGAAATTTAATAAAATAAACTTATCTTTGAACTTGGGTTGTTAGAAATCCCCCCCTCAAATGGGTCCTTTACTTGGTCAAAACCCGGGAATGAGAGTTCACGATCTCTTATAGATAGATTTTTTATAAATCTTGAGTGAGATGTTGCTTTTGAAAATACAAGGGTCTCAAGACAGACTCGAATCTTCTCCGATCATTTTCCTTTGTTGCTGGAGGCAAGATCATTTCAATGGGGCCTTCCCCTTTCCGTTTCTATAATTCGTGGTTAAATGTTGCTGATTGTGTAAAAATTATTGAAAACTCTTTAAAGAATGACAGGGCTTACGGTTGGGTTGGTTTTGTAATTGCTTTAAAATTAAGCAATGTAAAGGGTGCTGTCAAGAAGTGGTTTGGGGATTTTGAAAAACTCAGAAAACAAAAGGAGAATGACTTGCTGGATGAAATTAAATGACTGGTTTCAAAGGCAGATTCTACTGCTCTCTACTTTAGAAAGTTCGGCTAGAGCTGCGACAATGGGAGATCTAACTAATTTGTACTTGTTAGAGAAGTGAAACTTGATTCAGAAATGCAAATTGAATTGGCTGAAAGAGGGGATGAGAACACAAGGTTTTTTCACAGATTTTTGGCTGCAAAGAAGAGAAAAAGGTGGATTGTTGAGCTTTTGAGCTCGAATGGAGATGTTTTTATCTTGGCCAGCGACATTGAAAAAGAGATAATTGATTTCTGAAATGGCCTATACTCGAGAGTTCATGGTAGACAGTTTGTTCCAATTTCAATAGAATGGGAGATGGTCACTATGGAGCAAAATAATGCTAAGCTTGTTGCCCCTTTCTCGGCGGATGAAATCTTGGGGGCCATTAACGGTTTGGGCAAAAATAAGACGCCAGGGCCTGATGGTTTTACTACTGAGTTCTATCTCAGATTTTGACATCTTCTGAAGTTAGATCTGGTTAGATTTTTTGATGAGTTTTTTATATTAATGGTCAGTTTAATGCAACTCAGAAGGAAAACTTTATATGTTTAATCCAGAAAAAAGAGTTTGCCAACTCGGTTAAAGACTTTCGACCTATTAGTTTGATCTTCCTCCTCTTATAAGATTTTAGCAAAAGTACTAGCAGAAAGACTGAGAAAGGTTATGCCCTTCATTATTTCAAATACTCGAAGTGCCTTCATCCAGGGAAGACAGATTTTAGATCCGATCTTGATTGCAAATGAAGTTGTGGAAGAATATCGAGCCAAGAGAAGAATGGGGAAGATATTCGGGGCAATGAACTTAATGTGCAAGTTTCTTTTCGTATTTTTTTTTTTTTCTCATTTCCTTCTCTTTTTCTCAAGTCTTCTTTCATTTCTTCTTCTTCTATTTTTCTTTCCATTTCCTTTTAGGTATGTCTGGTTTTCTTTTTACATGATTTTCTTTTTCTTGTTCTTCTTTATTTGTGCTTCTTGCAAGAAGGTGAAGGGGGTTTAGATACTTTGAAAGTGAACAATGGGGAAGATATTCAGGGCAACAAACTTAATGTGTAAGTTTCTTCCTCACTGCCTCCCTCCCTCTGGCTCGCCTTGTTTTCTTCTTGTTAAGGAGTTGTTTGTTGAGAACGATAATGAAATCAGAGGACGTAATTTGGCTAAATAAAGGAGAGCGATTCTATGCTCTCTCCTCTCTTCTCTCCCCCCTTTCCTGTTACCATGTTCTCCGGTGACTCTCTCTGGCCATGACCTCTTCCATCTTTTCTACCCGGACGCTCTTCTCTTTCATTTTCGTTTGTTTTCTTGTCGTCACCAGGTAGAGTCTTTTGGTAGTTGTTTCTCTTTGTTTTCTTCGTACTGCGACTTCTGTTTTCCGTTGTTTGCTTTTTTGATGGGTGTTTTATGTGTTGTTTAGTTGGCTGGTTTTCCCCTTCTTTTGGTCTTAGTTGGAATAGAAGTGAAAAGTAGAAGGGTTCGGGGTTCTTTCTTCTGCATTTGGGCTGACAACTGTGGGTTTGTGATTGAAGATGTGTTGGCTAACTGGTCTATCTTTCTATCTGAGTCGCATTTGGGTTGGTTGGAGCTGGCTTTGGTCAAGGTTCTGCAAAGACCAATTTAGAGTTTTTTTCGTAAGCAAGTTTGGGATGTCTCAGGTTCCATTCAGTTGGGGAAGCTTCGTTCTGCCTTGGGTTGGTTTTTGCGGTGTGTGGTCTGGCCTAGGTGTGGTGGTAGGTGTTTTATTCATGTGCCGGTTGGGCCATTGATAGAAGAGTGTTTGTCGTTTTGGGAGCTTGTTAGGGAGGTTAAGCTTGGTTGTTTTAGGCGATTGGTAGGGAGTGATCTTTCTTTAGTTCGGGAGAAGAAGGGTTTTCCCCAAGGGCTTAATGTTAAGGGTTCTCTCATTGTTTCGGATGATGTTGTGGGGAGGCGTTGCCCTTCTTCTGGCAGGGGGTTGAATACAAAATTTGGGTTCAAGAAAGACCCTGCTTCTTTTGGTTATTGGGTTGGTAGGAGTAATGAGGTTCTGCAGATGAACTTTGGTGATTTATTGGTGGTTTCTCGTCTCTTCGCTCATAATCATTGGGAAGAGATTGCGGTGGTTCTTGAAGAACATTTTACCTCTAAGGTAGTAGTTAATCCTCTGTTTGATGATAAGGCTTTGTTAAAATTTTCAGATAAGATTGGTGTGAAGCTTTTGCCTTTATTAGGCAAATGGTTTGAGTTTGATAGATTTAATTTACTTATTGAAAAATGGTCTAATGAGGTTCATAGCCACCCTGAGGTTGCCTTTTAAAATTTACTTATTAAAATTTTAAACTCTTCAAGTCATTGATATCTCTCCCTCGACAAACATTTAGTTCTTTGATTACAAGGTTAATATCATATAGTGGCATTTTACCTCATTCCAACTTTTTCCTTATGTATAAGATCCAAAAGCCGTTGTCTTATGCCATGCAAGTCTGGCTGAAAAAAGGCAAGCTCCAAAATACCATTCATGGGCTCACTTACTTCACCTTAAACACTTTGTAAAATAAGTTACATTTTTTTTTGGGAAAAGATAGGAAACTTTTGATCGATGAGATGAAAAGAGATGATGCTTATAACAGAATAAAATTACAAAGCAGAAATAAAAGCATTCCAATTTAAACATAAACTCTAAAAAGAATAATTGGTAAAAAGCTTGGAAAGGGAGCACCAAGATGATGCTTCTAGTTGAGCTGAATCAAAGCGATCTAATCCGTAAGAGACTTGTTTTGGAAGACTCTCAGACTCTCTGATTACATTTTTTTAAAAATTATTATAATTTTAAATTTTAATTGAGTTCCACAGTTTTTGAGAGTTGAATCTAATTTTTTTCTCAGGCTGCTACCAGGAGTTGTTTTTATGCTGGCTTTGCTGCTCAAAGGAATTTTGCCGAGGTAAAATAGAGTAATCTCTTTTTTGGTTAGTTTGTGTTTGCAAAGTTATAAACACCAAACTTTCTTGTAGCTGCTAATTAGGGTAAAAATTTTTCTATCATTCTACACATCTGAAGCTATGTATGAAACCTAATTTTCTTATATCTCTCTGTTTTTCTGGATATGAGACAATTTCATTGATTAAATGAATTGGTCGAAAAGGTAGACCTATCCAAAGTGATTACAAAATATTTCTACAATTTGTTAAGAGAGATTTAAGCTGTAGCTATTAAAAGGAACCAAATTTTTACACCAATAAAGCGCAGTAAAAAGAGAAGCTTATAAGACTTCCAAGAAGGAACTTTCTATGTTTTGGAAATCTTCAAGTTTCTTTCATTCAAATCCTCCATGTTACTGCCCCCACGATGATGGACCACAACAGCCTCTCCTATCTCCTCACTCACTGTTTCTAACCTCCTGCCATCATCAGCTTCTTTGTCTCTGATCATCTTAGTTCGTCGTTTTCATTCGTTTTTCGTTTTGTTTGGCTGGATTATTAAGCTCCATTTGTTTCTAGCCTCCAACTGTTAGTTTTCTGGTTTCTGGTTTGCTCATTTCTTGGGGGTTTCGTTTGTTCTTGGCTGGTTATTGGTGCTTGTTTTCATTCCTTAATGTGGACAATCTCCTTCTAGTAAATTATGGAGGCGAGAATTTGTAAGATTCTTAAATCTCTTTACTGCATTTGGTTTGAAACGAATGGTTTTTTTCGTGGAAGACTTGGCTTTCAATAAGGTAATCTCTCTCTCTCTCTCTCTTCACATTTGAGGTGGCTTGAGCGAACTTTGATTGAGCTATTACACCAGCCCATTCAAAAATTCTTTCACAAGCAATTTCGGATGCTTCTGGTTCAAGTGTGTGCATAGAGAGATTAGTTTGAGAGGGCAGATGAGTAGAACGAGAGTACTAGGGCAGATGAGTAGAAAGACAGTACTAAGGAAGTCATTAATCTACCAGCAGAATACTGCGACAAGCACTCACTTGTATGCCATCATTGAACATGCAGAACCTCCTACGATAACGTTGTAATATTTCAAAAGCCCATTTCATTCAAAATCAAATTACGAGTTATTGATTTTAGCCTCCAGATTCTCTTCTCTAGTTTTTTATTTACAGCTAAGTCTTCTTTTTCGTTCCTCAAGTTATTGATTAGCTTCTCTCATTATCATGGATATGCGAAGTTGTTGTGCGAATAATAGGTTTTTTGCATATGGTTCAAAGATGATAAGTTTTTTGTTGAAGATATGAAGAACATGTTCATCCTCCCTCTTGCATTATCTCATTTGCAGTGGGTCAAGAGTGCATTTGTCAATCTTCTGCAGCTACCGTTGCATATGCCTTTTTCCATTAGATTCATAATGAAAATGGTAAAATTTGGCTGGCAAAAGAAGATTTTATACAGGTTGGTTCATTGAATGTGTTGTATGGCCACCTCCTGGGGGAAGTAAATTTCTGCAAGTTCATGTTGGATTTGGAAGAAAAGGAGGCTGGCTAATCTTTTGGGAGATGTTAAATGATTTCCTTCAAGATCCTTAGGCAAGCTCTTTGGTATCAACAAGCTAAAGGTATGCGAATTTTCAATAAAAACCAACTCTGGGCAAATATTCTGAATAAAATGTTTAAGGCAAACACATTTAGAATGGTATTCAAGCCCCCATGTATTCCACGATTATCTTCATTACTAATGAACAAACAAACTTTCAAACTTTTATCCTTAGAGGACTATAATGTTTGCATCTGAATTCCACATAACTCTACTAAGAACAAACTTTCCAAATTTTCATCCTTAGTAATGTGGAATTTTGAATTGAGTACCATCTCTCTCCGATCTCTGCCTTGCTTCAACGACTTCGACTGGAACCCTTGTTTGTCAGTTTCTTCTTCACCAGTTTCTTCTTCTGTTATTCTCTCACCTGGATCCGTGTTCACCTCCGTCGTCTTCTCTCTTGTCTCCTTTCTCTCCAGTCTTCTTCTCCAATTTCGCCCTTACATTCCGTCTAGGGTTCGTTGGTCGTCTCTTTCGTTTTGTAGCTCTAGTGTTGTCTAGTTTGGTTCATTCGGTTTGGGTGTCCGTTTGTTTTTACCCTTTAGTATTAATCTTTTAAGGTTTTCACATTTTATGTGACTATATTTACTATATGAATTTATGCTCTACATATTATTTATTTATTCATTCATTGTACTTCGTTTCACTCAGGCCTCGCCTTTTTGTCGCCTCTTACCTTGAGACGATCAAGGGGCCTGTCGCCTTGAGGTGTGCCTTGCGCTTTGAAAACACTGCTTCCAATACATGTATACTGAAAGAAACAGAAATTGATTCTAGGTGATTGCCAAAGGTGAAGCACAAGGAATGGTGAGCAAGTCTATCGGTATGATGCTTGGCATTACATTGGCTAATCGTATAAGGTCCTCAACATCTCTTGCTCTTGGTTGCTTTAGCATAGTGACCTTAATCCACATGTTCTGTAATCTAAAATCATACAAGTCTATACAACTAAGGACATTAAATCCTTATCGTGCAAGTAAGTTATCTCTCCTTCTCTAGGAATCTATTTTTGGAGGAGTTTGAATATGAAATTGTATCGTCAAGTTTGCATTAGGGTCGATGAGATGTATATGTACTGTTTTTATTAAATTTCACTATCGCGGTATACATTGTGATTGGCTTGCTTTCGTATGCTAGATAATTCCCATAGCACCCACCCCCTTGCATTTCTCGAGGGGACATTTTGTAATAATTAACATGGCAAAAACAAAGATGTTTCAAGTGTTGATGGGATGAGTAGATGAGGTAGAAGTCTTCAATCATTAATTTTTTTGTTTGAATGGGCAATTTTTTTTTTTTTTTTTTGGAAAACCGAACTTTCATTGAGATAAAAATGAAAGAATACACGGGCATACAAAAAAGGGAAAGCCCACAAAAAGGGGGGAGGCCACTAAAAAAAGGGGCTCCAATCAAGCAAAATAAGACTAAGTGAATAATTACAAAAGAAACCTGACACTGATACCCAAAGAGAAACATAGAATCTAACTAGGGTCCATACTTCCAAAGAAGAAGACTCTTTTCCCCTAAAGATTCTATTGTTTCTCTCACACCACAAAACCACAAGATAGCACAAACCCTCCCCGCCACAAAAACAACCCTTTCTCATGGAAAGGCGAGTTGAGAAGAAGCTCCATGAATGTCTCTCTGCTATCGAAATGTCCAACAAAGCAGAAGTTGAATTGCCTAAAGAAACAATTCCAAATAGCTTGCGCAAAGTCACATCTCCAAAGAATGTGGTCCAGATCCTCGTTAGCCCTCCTGCAAAGAATACAACAGAAAGGCCCAACCAAGGGAGATCCCTTGGCCACCAAACGATTCAAAGTGTTCACCCTTCCGTGCCAAACCTGCCAGACAAAAAACTTTACCTTCTTTGGGACCTTCACCTTCCAAAGCGAGGAGAAAGAAGAATCACTCAACGCATCAGGACTCACCAAACAATGAAAAAAGGAGCTACACGAAAATCCTTTAGAGGGAGAGGGACTCCAAATGCGATAGTCCCTTCGATGAGGGTGGAGCCGAAACTGATTAATCAAAGACAACAAAGATATAACGTCGGACGTTTCCCTATTGGTCAGAGCCCGACTAAACCCGAAAGAAAAAGAGGGGGTATCGAATAAAGAGTCAGATGGACTTGAGCATATCGAAGCTATCGAATGATTTTTAGAGAGGCGGATGATATAAATGAGGAAACAAAGAGTAAAGAGGTCTCTCCCGCCTTGCTTGATCTTCCCAAAAGTAAGTATCCCTCCCATCGCCCACCTCACAACGAACAAACTGCTGAAAAGACAGGGCTCGGGACGCAATCTCTTTCCAAGGATTCCTGGAAGTGCCAAGAACCCCACTAGAAGTCCACTCAAAGGGATGAGGGCCATACTTGCTAACAATAATCTTGTGCCAAAGGGTATTAGGTTCCCGAAAGTAACGCCAAATCCATTTAGCTAAAAGGGCCTTGTTTGAACCTCTCACATTACCAATCCCTAAACCTCCCAAGTGAAAAGGCTTGAAACCACCTCCCAACTCACCAAGTGTGATCCTTTACCTTCATCAATCCCTTCCCAAAGAGAATCCTCATAAGCTTCTCAATCCCTTACTAACCGAGATCGAATTTTGAAAAGGGACAAAAACTAAGTAGGGATATCGCTCAGATGCAGTTGGATAAGAGTTAGTCTCCCACCCTTAGAAAAGAAACTCTTTCTCCAAGAAGCCGCTCTTTTCACAATTTTTAGGAGAACCGAGTCCCAAAAGGTAAACTCCTTGGATTATGACCTAGAGGAAGCCCTAAATAGGAGGTAGGAAAAGTGCCAATCTCAAGATCGAGCTAGCGCCGCCCATCTTGCCGACTTTGTCGACCTCACAATTAAGGCCTAGGACTTGACATTTCCCTCTATTGATACTAAGCCCCGAGATGGCCTAAAAAAACCAAGGATATTAATCAGGTTATGGAAAGACTCATCTTTTCCTGAACAAAAGAAAATCGTGTCATCAACAAACTAAAGATGAGAAAGGGGCTCCTTATTCTTGCCAACCCGAAATCCTTCCAAAATATTTCCTTCCACCCCTTTAGAAACGATCCTACTCAGAATATCCACCACCAACAGGAAAAGAAAAGGAGAGAGAGGGTCCCCTTGTCTTAGTCCTCTGGTAGCCCGAATTCTCCCCCTAGGTTTACCATTAACAAGAACAAAGTACCTTACTGTCCTTACACAACTCTAAATCCAAGACCGCCATTTAAAACCAAATCTTTTTTTCGCCAACACCTTATCCAAGAAGTCCCAATCCACATGATCATAAGCTTTTTCAAAGTCAATCTTAAAAAGAACTCCTTCTTGTGTTCTGGTGCGATAGTCCTCAATAGCCTCATTAGCAATTAAAACTTGATCCAAAATCTGTCTGCCAGCTAAAAAGGCCCCTTGGGAATCTGAGATCGACGAAGGAAGAACCTTTCGCAACCTATTTGTCAGAACTTTGGCGTTAATTTTATACACGCTAGTCACCAGACTGATAGACGTAAACTCTTTAACCTTTGTAACCTTCTCCTTTTTGGGGATAAGACACACAAAAGTTTCGTTCATTGTGCTATCAATAACCCCCCTCTCGTGAAATTCCTTAAAGACTCTCCCAAGGTCCTCACAAAGACCTTCCCAATTGTCCTGAAAGAATGTCATGGAGAAACCGTCAAGCCCCGGCGCTTTATTCCTATCGCAGCCAAAAACAACCCTTTTAATCTCCTCCAAGGAAAATGGAGCATCCAAAGACACTTTGTCTACGCTGGATATGGGACACTAGTCTATACCATCAATGAAAGGTCTTGGATCACAAGTAGGACTATAAAGAGAAGAGAAGAGAAGAAAGGGAGGACTTCCTCCTCAATCTCCTTCTCCCCATTTAAAACGACCCCGTCCTCATTCTCCAAACACCTAATAAAATTCTTGCTTCTTCTCCCACTTGCCACTCTATGAAAATAAGTAGAGTTGGCGTCTCCATCTTTGGCCCATCGAACCTTAGCTTTTTGCCTCCGACTCACATTTTCCTTAAGAACCAGCTCCTCAAACTCAACTTTGAACGCCAACCTTTCCTCCTTTCCCTCCTCAGAGAGACTTTGGCTCTCCTCCTCTGATCTGTCCAACGCTGCAAGGCGTCCCAACACCTCTTGCTTCTTAAGACGAATGTCCCCAAACACCTCTCGGTTCCAAGACTTAAGCTCCCTATTAAGGGCTTTAAGCTTTCCCATAAACCTAAAACCCTCCCATCTCCCTTGGACCTCAGTCTCCCACCAACGAGGGAAAGAGGTTTTGAACGAAGGATGAAGAAGCCACATATTCTCAAACCTAAAGGGACATGGTCCCCAAATTAGGGCTCCTGAATCCAAACATAGCGGCCAATGATCCGACGTGACTCTCGGGCCCAGATACTGACGAACGCTAGAAAACAAATCCATCCAACCTTTTGAGAGTAAGAATCTATCGATCCTACTCCTGAAACGACTATTGGACCAAGTGAACCTGCCATTAACCAAAGTCGGATCGTAAAAACCACAATCCTCAATAAACTGGTTAAAGCACTTCATAGACTTAGTCGATCTACCTCCGAAAGACTTCTCCTGGGGACTACGCACCACATTAAAGTCACCAACCAAACACCAACAAGGGCCACACAACCCAAAGAGGCCCCCAATCTCTTCTTCCCAGAACTTCTTCTTGCCCTTTTGTCTAGGGGGCCCATACACCCCCGTAACCCAGCCTTCCACCTCACCAGGAAACTTAAAACCAACCGAAATCGAGAATGATCCTACAGCCACTTCAAAAGACTGCAGAATTTGGCTATCCCATAAAAACAAGATGCCCCTAAGCTCCCACCAACTCCAAGCACACCCACTCCACGCCCTTCCGCCCCTACAAACTTTTCACTAACTCACGGCTCTGACTCCTAATTTAGACTCCACAAGAATGTCAATGTCCGGATTTTCCTGACCCAAAAGCTCCTTTATCAAACTACGTTTCACCCTGCCCCCCAGACCACGAACATTCCAGGAAACAATCTTCATAATAAAACCTCTGAAGCCCTGGCGACGGATCAACCTTTCCGTCCTTCATAATTTACCGAGCTCTCCAACTTTTTTAATTCTCTAACTACTTTCTTTTTACTCCCACCAATTACTTGATTACCATTCGAAATTGAAGGCCTCTGCTTTGGTTCAACCACAGAAACTCCTTGCATCCTCTCCTGAAAAGCCCCTTCCTTCAACACACCTGACCCCCTAGGACCACCATCTCCCACTACGACTTTCATCCCAGCTGAGGCCAACAAAGCACTGTCCGAGGGCCACCACCCATACATCCCGCCAGTGGGTTGCCCAGGCCATCCAACTCGAGAAGAAGGAAAGGCACAAGGATCTATCGCAAGACCCCCCTCCTAACAAAATGGAATTACCCCGAGAGTCCCCCTTACCCTCAGCACAGGACCTAAGGCTCGCTAACGACCCACCATCCTGCAATAAACTAAACCTTTGATGAGCCCCAACACAACCCGGCCCCGTGAAAGAAAAAGGTATACACGAAGCCCCCTCAGAAACATTAGCACAAGGAAGAATGACCTGTCCTGGCACAAGCCACTAACCCCTAGGTAAATACGACTCCCCTGACAACCTTTCTCCTCTAAATGTGACGGTGAGAAGACCAAAGAAGGATTACGTACCTGACACTCCGACACTTCAGGGGTTGCACGAAAGACCGAATGACCAGGGACTTCCCCGGAAAGGGCCCCTCCCTTGCAAACTTGCATCGAACCACCACCTTTACTAGAAGAAGCTCCCCTCGACTCCGAAAAAACCTTTCCAATCGCACCAGATTCTTTGCCCGATCATCGGACGTCAAGCCCGCTTGGCCACCTGAAAGTAGAGATGGCACGACACTCTCCAGAACTCCTTCGTCAAACAAGGACCCGAAAGACTCTAAATCTCGATCTTTTAATGCCGGAGAAGACAGGAAAGACTCATCCTCTGAAAAACTAGCGATGGAGGGATCAAAAAGACCTTCAGCTTCGGCTACTTCCAGCGGTAAAGACTCATCCACGCAATCCACCAACAAAAGCTCGGGCCCACTAGGAGATCCACCTTTGCGAGGCCCACGGGTACTGGGTTCATTTCCAGATGCAAATTTCCGGGCCCTGTCGTTCTCAAATGAAGAACTAACCAAAATCGGCTCACCAACTCCAACGGGCCTGTGGTCCACTTCCACCCTCCCACTCTGAGAGCTCTTCTGCAAACTAACCGGTTCACATTCACAAGGTACAAGGCCCAAGGCCGACCTACTTCCTTTGGGCCTACAAAAGGCCCTAGAAGGGTTGTCTTCTGGAGGCCCAACTTCCTCACTCCCCAAAAACTTTTTCTCCTCGAGCAAACTAGCCGAAACGTCACTTTCCATCGCGTTTCCTGACACCTTTTGACTGCCTTTGTATGAAAATTTTGAAATCGTCTTCCTTCGACTAACTGAAGTAGAATAATGGACACCATCGCTGGAACAGGGGAGAAAGCGAACCGGAAACTCGACTCCGTCACACGAAACTAAACAACCCCTCGGAATATAACCATCTTCACGCCCCTGCACACGGATCTGCACATCCTCTTCCCAACTTTCATCCCTAATCGACTGGACGAAATCTCCCTCCAGCCCTCCACAGAGCTCAGCCAATCTCTGGAAAATGTTTGACGTCCGTAAATGAGGGGGCAAGTCCAGAACCTTCACCCACCCTTTGGGAAACGACAAACATCTTCCTTCGGCCACCTTTTTCTCATCCCACAATTCCAAACTCAAAGCGCAATCCAGCAGCAAACCTTTGCCAAAGTTCAGTAAATGTTGCCTGAGTGATGGATCCCCACAAAGAACGGCTGCAAAGTTCCCACTAAACGGATTTACACGAAGGTGCGAGCCAAAACGAAGTCTAACTCCTTTGACTACTTGAGCCCATGAATCAGACGCTCTGTCCTTCGAAAGAAGAATCAACTCTGATGCCTCAAACAAAACTTCCTTTTCTTCTGTAGTAGGAACACTGGACTTCCCTGGATTCCTTTCACATCTTTGAACAACCTGGGCAAAGGAGGATGTTAGTGGTTTCGGAGCTTCTGACCCGAAGGACTGCACTTTTCTCACCTCCCTTCTTCTGAGCACCAAGCTCCTTTGAAGCAGACTATTCAAAGAGGCCTTCATCTTCGACCAACCCCTCCTTTCAGAACCCTCCGGGATTATAAAAGAAGACCTTCTACCTTTCAACAACTCCACCGTTACTACAACACATCTTCCTCTCGCGTTTTCAACCTGTTGAACCCAGATTAAGCCTTCTGGACAACGCCTTTTCCTGAAAAAGAACCTTCCTAACTCGCCAAGACAAATCGTTTCGAAAAAATCCCTTAACCAAGCCACGAGACCCAAAGAAAGCTTAATCTTCACCTGCATACCTCCAGACAACTCCATAATCTCCACCTACTGAAACTTCTCACTAAAACTAAAAACAAACTTTTTCCGCTCAACCTTAATCGACGAGGTCAGCTCCTCCCCAACTCGTTCTCCAAGACTCTCCTGCCCCCCTCTCGACTCTCATCTCATCTTTTTTTTGAATGGGCAAAATTATCTTCAATCATTTTAATTATTCTCCATTTGTTGAAAAAAAAAAAGGAAAGGAAAGAAAGAAGAATGATTTTCACAGCTCGCCTTCAACAAAGAAGACGTATTTCATAACCCATCCCTATAACAACCACCCTACCCCATTCGATTTTTTTTTGACAAGAAACAAAACTTTTCATTGAAATAATGAAAAGAGGAGATCTTGATCATTTTGGAGCTTTAGCCTCTTTTTATTATTTCATTGAAAAGTTCTTGTTTCTAGTTTTAAAAAAATCTAATAAAATCTAATGGGGTAGGGTGGTTGTTAGAGGAGGGCTCTGAAATCATTCTTTTTAAGTCTTAACAAGGTAATTTTGGGAAGAAATAAAATATTCTATTGTTTTATATGTTAGTGTTAGAGTTCTTATATTAGTATAATTGTATTTTGTTAATATATCAATTACGTTGTCCTTTATTGTCTTTTTACGCTCTCCTATTTAGGTTAACCTTGTATACTTGTATGGAATAAGACGGGCTGATTCTCTCAAACCTTTAACCATTAACAGTTAGGAATAAAATACAAGGAAAAATTAAAGAGTAAATAATAAATACAACTAATATTTGCAATTCAATATTAAAAGAAAATTCAACACTCCCCTCTAAGCTAGTTTGAAGATGTCTTCCATACCCAACTTGTTAATTAGTTTGTTAAGTTGTCTCTTTGAAGGGCCTTTAGTTAGCATATCAACTGTATGTTCTTTTCTTAAAAGGTAAGAGATACACCGACATCAATCCTCTATTTTATAAAATGCTTGTCAACTTCAATATGTTTTGTGCTATTATGCGGAATTGGATTATTATTTTCTTTTTGATAAGAAACTGAGCCTTAATGGAGAACAAATGAAAAAAAATACAAGGGCATACAAAAAATCAAGCCCACAAAAGGAACCCAACTAAAGGAAAGAGTTCAACCAAGTAAAGCGAGACCTAATGGATCATTACAAAAGACATTCGTCACTGAAGCTCATAGGGAAACATAGAATCTGATCAAGGGACCAAACCTCACCAACTAACCTTTCACTCCCTCGAAAGATTCTATTATTCCTCTCACCCCATAGCCCCCATAAAATATCATAAGCCCCCGTAATCCATAAGAAGCACCCTTTCTCGCGAAAAGACGAATAGAGCAGGAACTCCTCATCTCCTTGAGGTCTCTATGCGTGGCAAACTGAAAATCAAACATGGCGAAAAAGAAACTCCAGTCTACTTGAGCTAAGTCACAACCTCAAAGAAGATGATCAAGATCTTCCTCCGTCTTCTAACAAAGAATGTAACAAAAAGGCCCAACCAATTGAGACGAAAATCTCGAGAGTCTATCAGGGCTAAGAAGCACGAACACTTTAGTTTGGCTAGCGAGTCCTTGTCCGACACGTGTCGAACACCTAGACACTTCGATACTTGTTGGACATGTATCATTCACTTGTTAGCACAATAGATATGTGTTAGAAACTAGTTGTACAAAGTCAATATAGAGTCCAATATATTAGACACATAATGAACATTTGTCAAGCATACTAAATAGATACATAACAATATAGGACACAAATAATGAAGTATGAGAATGAAATGCATTAAAATCATTTTTTTAAGCATATAGATGGATAAACTTATTGACTTTAAATTTCTTTCTAATATAAAAATGATACATATTTAAAAAATGTATATTTTAATAAACGTGTCATAGTCGTGCGTGTCTGTGTCCTAGACGTTTAAAAAATGGCGTGTCGTCTGTTTGTGTCGTGTCGTATCTAGTATTCGTATCTGTGCTTCTTAGATCTAAGGTATTAACCCTGTCATGGAGAACCAACCAAACAAAAGATTGAACCAACCTCGGAACTTTCACCTTTCACAGACACGATAACACAAACTCTCTAATTGGAGAGGGATCCACCGAGGAATGAAAAGAACGAGCTACAAGTGAAGCCCCTGAATGGGTTTAGACTCCAAAAACCAAGATCCCTCCTATCCGGTCGAAGGACAACCTCCCCAATTAAAGACTGGAGAGCCAAGACATCTTGAGTTTCCCTATTGGAAATCGAGCGATTGAAACCAAGCAACAAAGGAGAGCTCCCATAAGAAACAAGGACTTCAACCACATTACAATTTTTCTTGGAGGATAAATGATAAAGCTGGGAAAAAGTGGGGTAGAGGGGGCTATTCCCCACCCAATTAACCTCTAAAAAATAAGTATTCCTCCCATCTCCCACACTACACTGAACCAAACAAGAAAAAAAGGGAGCTCAAAGGAGATTTCTTTCCACGGATTCCGTTAAGTGCCTTCAATCCCACTCAACCACCACTTGAAAGGATGAAGACTATATTTACTCATAATAACCCTGTGCCAAAGAGCACGAGCCTCAAAAGGAAACCTCCAAAGCGATTTAGCCAGCAAGGCTTTGTTTCGAATCCTTAAGTTCCCTAATTCTAGCCCCCAAAAACAATAACCCAAAAACGTTCAAATTGAGGCTTCCTTAAATTAGCCATTTTAGCTAAATTCAAAATACTTGAAACAACTACCTTTTTCGACACCCTCTTTTCATTATATCAATGAAATCTCTTTTGTTGCCTTGTCAAAAAAAAAAAAAAAATTTCGACACCAAAACCTTCGAATCCTTCTTCAAAGCCATTGCATAGCTTAAAGAAAATGGTTTCTTCATATCCTGCACCTGAGCATCCAACAGATTTTAGGTCTCAGAAATAAGCTCCCAAAATAATAAGGTACCTTTTTTATCCTTCCACCACTCTTTGGCCGAACCACGCATTTGAAAAACAATCTTGAAGTAGATCAGAGCTTACCAAGACGAATTAATCCAGAAGCATCCCAACATTGCTTCCAAAAAAACCTCTGAACCAGTGGGTGTAAGACCTCAACTAAGGTATGCTCTAACTATCGTTAGTGAGAGGGAGACAAAAATACTTTCCTATTAATTGTCACATCGTCCAACCAGTAACCACCACCTCTAGACCAAACAAAAAAGAAAGAAATCAGGATCTTTCGACTTTTGTTCTCCATTCAACCCAAGTCCTTACAAAACCGCAAAAAATCTCAAGGATGAATGATAACCATGGTAAGAACTCTAGGTTGAATGATTATCACCTCACAAAACTGAAAACGAAATCAACCAGATACCAAAATCTGATGTCGGAAACTTTCCGGAGAAGAGCTCAGACGACGAAAACTTACTGGAGAAGGAGAAAGCAACGACTCAGGGGACCAAGCAAAAATGGATGGATGAAAATAAGTGTATTCTTTTGGTTCTTCCCCTTCACCGCCGGCGAACCGTCCTCTCCCGTTCTCTGTCTCCTTCGCCCTCTCCCTCTCCTTCACCGCCGGCGAACCTTCGTCTCCCGTCCCCGACTCCAGTCGCCGTCTCCTTTTTTCTGAAACCCTTTCGTCTTCTCCTTCGGCTGAACCCTTTCGTCTTCCGGTGGATCTTCTTGCCGTCTTTCTTTCGCCCTCTTGCTGTCTCTCTTTCGCTCTCTCCCTCTCCTTCACCGCCGGCGAACCTTCGACTCTCGTCCCCGTCCCCAGTCGCCTTCGTTCCGTCCGTTTTCATCGAGGTTGTCGTTCTGCGATTCCGTCTGCCGCGCATGTCATTCTTCTCTTCATCGGTTCTTCACCCCATTGTAATTTTATCTTCTGGTCGATTCCGTTCGATTTTCTTGTCTCCATTGTCTTGGGTTTCTCTCTCCGGCGCTTTTCGACTTGGTTTAACTACGCTAGATTGTGGTCGGCGACCTGATTCCGAATCTCCTGGCTGCTGTAGAGTGTTCCCGACAAATTTTGGCTAATGTCGCTTTGTCTCTCGAGCACTCCAATGGTTTTTTACTCCTGTAGCATCGGCAACAACCTGTTTAGAATTTGGAGGGACTTTTCGCTCGTCTTTCTTCAAGTTGGCAGTAGTGGTTCGGTGGTTTCGTTGTCCTTGGCTCATGTCCGATGGTTTTTGAAGTCCTTCTCGGCGATTGTTTCAAAGTCATCATCTTACTTTGTTCGAAGGAAATTCAGAGATGATGCAACAACTTTGGGATTATTCAAGGTGCGTTCGCACGCTGATTGGGATGCGGTTGGTGTTGTGTGGCCCCCTTCGGGAGGTAAGAAATCTTTTCGCGTTCCACTAGGAAGGTTTCTGAATGGTTGGAAAGTTTTTAGGGATATGCTTGGTGATTTCATCACTTCTTTAGAGGGTTCAGGGGCGTTAGAAACCTGTGTTGTGGGTATTTCTTCTTCGGAGGTGATTGGGGATGAAATTAGTAGTTCTGAAGGGGGGCGACTTCCGGTTGAAAGTCGTGGCAGTGATGGTTTGGGGGTTGCAAGGGGTTGCTCGCAGCAGGATAATGTCTTAGCTCCGGTATTAAGGAGGTGGGTCCGGAAGCCTGAGGATGTTGTTGAGGTGGACTTCTCACAAATCCTTGTGGTGACTCGTCTGTTTGCCCATATTCCTTGGTCGACTGTCAAGAAAGGGTTGGAGGCTCATTTTCGAGTGTTTTTTCCAATCAGTCCGTTCATGGCTGACAAAGCCATTCTTTTTGTTGATGGTATTGGGAGTGACTTTTCTGTTTCTGGTATTGGGAAATGGAAAGTGATTAGTAACCTCCATTTGAAAATCAAGAGATGGTCGGATCGCCTACATGGTTTACCGGATGTAATTGGAGGGTATGGTGGTTGGTTAACAGTAAGGAATATGCCTTTGAAGCTCTGGAAAAGGGAGATTTTTGAAGCAATTGGTCTGCATCTTGGGGGTTTGGTTGATATTTCCTTGGAGACCATGAATCTTCTTGATCTGTCAGGGGCCAAAATCAAGGTGGCTCAGAATTTGTGTGGATTCCTACCGGCTTCAGTAATTGTGGGTGATCCACTCTTGGGTGAGTTTTCGTTGAAGTTTGGTGATGTGGAATGTGTGGATCCTCCTCCTTTGTTATCGGGTTCCTTGGTATTAAAGGATGTTTCAAATTCACTGGATCTGGCTCGTATTTCTGCTGTTATGGTTGATGAGATTGGTTTTAATCTGTACTCTTCCCCTATTGATTTCTTTTCCTCACAGGTTTGTTTGAACCCTGTGGTGGGGGTGTCCTCTGGGGATTTGGTGGGAAGTTCAGTGAAGGCCGTTACGGGGAGGGTTGATCCGTTGGTTGAGTCAGGGGAGGTTAATTTGGTCCGTGGTTTGGATGGAGATGCAACCGTTTTGTCAGGTGGGGCTTTAGTTGAGGGTTGTGGGACTGGGGCTTGCTTGGAAGGTGGTGCGGTAGTCTTACCTACTCAGAGGCTCTCTTCTGCCTCGTTGGCTACTCCTGTTAAGGGAGTCAAGGAGGCATTTTGTGGAATGTTTTATTCAAGGAAAGGAAAGGTTAGTGCGATGAAGTTTGTGGAGCAGGAGAGCGCTTTTCCCGATTTCTTGGAGCGTCCGATGTGTAGCTTGCAACCACAGTTTTCTCCTTTGCCTTCTACTAGGGCTTTTGCCAAAGAGGTTTCAAGTATTCCTTCCTTTACCATTGAGAATTGTCAGGTTGGTCCTAAAGGAGTCTCTTTCTTTAAAGCTTCTTTTCAGCATTCTATGCCAAGTCCTAAAGATGTTGGTGGTTTCTCCCCTTTGGCTGATCTCGACTCGGTGGTGGATTCGATGGTTAGTTTGAGCAGTCCTGAGTTAGGATCCAATTGCTTCTCCTTATCTAATGATTTGATTGTGGATCCACCTATTATCAATCTGGCTAGTTTGTTTGATTCCCCAGGTAGTCCAATTTTGGTGGAAAAGGTTCGTTTGACACCTCTTGCAGATCCAGTCGTACCCCCTGAACTAAGTAGATTTGAATCATTAATCAAAGTAAGTGGTTTGCAGTTTAGAGGAGTTGGGCCTACTACTGAAGCTGCTTTGACTCAGTGAATTCTCTCTCGAAAAGGGGGTTGGTTTGGGGGGAGTCTCTAAGTTGGATGGCCTACGGATTAAGTTTGATCGTGGCGTTGCTTCAGGAATCAGAGTTGGTTTTTTTTCTTGTTTTTAAGTGTCAAGTCTTTTTGGAGCTTGTGTATTTATGTGGGGTTTTGCCCTCAACAATTCGTTAGATCCACAGTTGGGTAGTGCTTGGGTGTTTTGGTTTGTGCTTTTGTTTGGTTGGTTGTCGTAGTTGGTTGGTTGTGCTTTTGTTGGTTGGTTAGCTGAGGTAGTTCTTTGGTCAGTTTTTTCTAGCAGTTTGTCTTGGTAGGGATCGGTTGGGTTTTGGGTTAGTTTTGGTTTTGGTTCTGTTTGGTCTTGTTGTGGGTAAGGTTGGCTTCTTTGGTTCTCTTGGATCTTTGCTTTATTTTGGTCTGATTTTTCTTTTTCGTTGATAGTTTTGTATTTGGAGCGTTAGTCTCCTTTCATTATTTCAATGAAATCTTTGTTGCCTTGTCAAAAAAAACAAACAAAAAAAAGAGAAAGCAACGACTCAGAAGTTACCGAAGAGATATTTCGATGGCATAACGAAAATGAAACCAACCAGGTATCAAAATCTTGAATTTGAAGTGTTCGACGAGAACATTTTGAGTATGCTGTTAGGGCTTTTTTGTGGAGTTGTTGGCTTGGAGGGAACCATAGACTTTTTGAAATAAGTTCTTTCCTAGTAATATTTCTTTGTAGCAATATACATGGTTCCATGACAACGACAAATTCTTTTGTAATCATCCTTTGTTGATGTTACTCAATAGTTGGAGAAGTTTTTCGTAAGTAGCTTCTTTGGGAGGAAGTTCTCTCTTCCCCTTCCCCTTGGCTGTAGCCTTTTCTTGTATTTTGAAATGTACATCAGGTTTCTTATAAAATAAAAGAAAATTTGGAGTCCATGGTTATTGTTTCTTCAAAGAGTTCCTGGATTAAAAAGGACACAAAAGTGGTTGTCTTGGATTTTGATGAATTATCTGTAATCACTAAGTTACATTTGAATATTATTTGTGGGAGTTGTTTGATTAACCTCGATTTCACAAGGTCATCCTTGTGGTACCAATCTTCTAACCCCTCAGGCTCAGACTTTCTAGGACTCAACTTTTGTTTTTCCTATTTTTTGCTGCTGATAAAGCCTTGCTTAAATTGGGTGCTAGTCAAGCTAAAAAGTTGATTGGAAGGCTCGGTGTTTGGAAGAATGTGGGAGGTTTTCATATTTTGATGGAGGAATGGGGTGTACGAAAGCCTGGTAATGATTGAAAGTAATGGGGGTTGGATTAAAGTAAGAAACTTGCACATCTCTTTGTAGAAAATGAAACCTTTGAGAGCATTGGTAACAAATGTGGTGGCTTTATCACTATCTCTTTTTTTTTTGTTGAGAAAATTATCATCGTCTCTTGAGACACCTTTAATTTGTTGAATTTCTTTAAGGCCTCCGTAGGAGTGATGAAGAACCAATGTGCTTTTATTCCTGTGGAAGTGATGGTTCAAGATCTCTGTTTCTTGGAAAAGTGATGGTTAAATCTTTGCTTTGAATTGTTTTCCTCTTCAAGTTCAGAACTTTTGAGCATCAATAAGTATAATCGGTCATAAAATTCTTTGGATATTTTGAGGGCTATGTTGGGAAGGTGAAAAGTCTTCTCTTTTAACATCAAAGGGTCATTGGTAGGGGTTAGGAATGATTTCAATAGTATTCCTCTTCATCCCTGCCGATAAGATTTCAGTGACGCCGACGAGCCATGTCTCCTTTTTGGCGAGCCTTCTCCCCCTTTCGGTGAGGTTGCTCTCTTTCGCCTCTGACGATCACCCTCGCCTTACGTCTTTTGCCTCTCCTCCGTTTGCATCCGCGACTCGCCTCCGTCCACCTCTGGCCTTGCCTCTGACCAACCCTTTCCCCTTCACCTCGCCCCCGACCAATCACTTCCTCTTCGCCTAGTCTTTGACCATCACCCTGGCTTTCCCAATTCGGGTTCAAGCGAGGTATCTCTCCTTCGCCTCCGACCAACATCCAGCTCGACTCTAGCTTTGTTTGACCCCTTGCCTCGCCTTCGACCACCCCTTCCCTTTCACCTAGCAGCTTCCTTTGACTCCGACCGTCTCTCCTGCTTCGTCCCTTCGTCTCTTTGTCTTCCTTTGCCTCTGACTTGACCCTCCGCCTTCGACCAACCCAAGCAACTTGGACGCTTCTTCATCTTGGCCTGAGTCTTTCTCGATCAAGGTTCGGTGGCTCTTCGTCTGCTTACTTTCAAAGGTTTGTGAGAGGTATCACCCATGGTGATCGATCCCTTCGGCCTGAACTTCAGTGCTTCTTCTTTTCCGATGAGGATGGGCAACTGGTTTATTGGGGAGTCGAAATTCAGTATCTGGGGAGACTCAATTTCCTTTTTTTATTCAAGAGGGGACAGACAACCAACCGATTCCGATGACTCACGACCATGTGAAGTGCTTCCATGGATGGTTTTTGGCTTTGGCGACTGATGTAAAGGGCATTTTTTCAAAGGAGAAAGTTCAAGGATGACGCTGCAACTCTTGGACTGTTCAAGGCTAGGAAAAGGTATGGATGGGTTGCGGTGGGTATGCTTTGGCCTCTGTCAGGGGGTCGATGGGTCTTCACGGTGCCCCTTGGCTCCTTCGCACGACATGGGTGGTGTTTGAGACATGTTAGGTGATTTTCTTGTGCGAATGCTATCCCCCCACCACCACCACCTTGAACTCGCTTTGATTACTGTGTAAACAGAGTCTCTGATTCTGGTGTAAACAGAGTCTCTATGCTCGATTTCCCCATCAGGTCTCCCCCTTCTCTAGGTGCCAAGAGGGCCTACGATGCGACTTAGGTGGAGCATTGGATCTGTAAGGCTCAGGAGGTAGTTCAGGTGGACTTTGGCAAAATTTGGGTCGTTACTAGACTATTTGCACATGTCAGTTGGAAGATTATTAAGTATGGCTTGCAATCTCATTTGAAATCCCGTGTACAAATAAATCCTTTCATGAGCAACAAGGCTATGGTTCTCTTTGGGAAGGACAATGGGAAAAAATCCACAACCTTCACCTCAAGAGTGAAAAATGGGATGGCAATCTTCATAGTTCCCCTTCAGTTATGATCAGCTATGGAGGGTGGCTTGCGATTGATAATCTTCCTTTGAGATTATGGAAGAGAGAGGTGTTTGAAGGGATTGGATTCCATTTTGGAGGACTTGAAGATATCTCATTGGACATTTTGGAGGACTTGAAGATATCTCATTAAGGTTTCCTCAAACCTCTGTGGTTTTTGGCCAAGATCTATCCCTATTAAAGACTCAATTGTTTCTGAAATTCAGTTAACATTTGAAGCATTGGGGTCTACTTCTCCTCCTGGCATACTAGTGGAATCCTTGACTTTGAAGGATGTTACCAACCCCATTGACTTGATCAAAATTCAACAAGTTTTTGATGATGAAATGGGAGCAGGGTCGATAATTGTGCCTTTGGAATATGAAAGAGGGATCAATAGCCCTTTGGCTTCTGAGCCGTGTGCAGGGGCTGAGTTCAAGGGTCTTGATTTGGAAGTTGATCCGTTGCAAGGCATTGACTCGGCTAATGGGGAATCTCCTCTATTTTCTTCAGTGAATCCAGTCAGTGTAAAGGAAGTTAGAGACGTTTTTTTGTGGAAAATATTACACAAGAAGGGGTGGGAGAGATGTTTTGAGTTTGACTGAGCCTTTAGATGAAAATTTCCCGAACTTTTTAGAGCAGACCGAGAACAATGTGCAGCTTAGCAGTGGAGCTTTGGTCTCTTAGGGAGACAAGCAATAAAAATGAAGCTTCTTTTGTAGCACCGATGAGGAGCCCATTAACAATATCCAAATATGAATGTTAATTCTTTTTGGGCTTTTTGATTTCCATATTGCTACAAACACGTTTTTTTAACAAGGCGGAAGACGAAGCTGTGAGAATTGACCGAATCAGCTTTTATTAAGACAAAAGAAAGCCCAAAATGGGGCTAAAAGATAGAATGCCCCACAGGGAGCAAACTAAGAAATTGAGAACAATATTACAAGATGTTGCTTCAGTAAGTTAAAATAAAAGATAATGAATAATTACAATTAATATTGATGAAAACTCCCTCAGTTCACACTTCTCAAAACCACTACCAAACATTATTTTTTTAAAATTTGTAATGCTAGCTTTATCCTTTTGTTGTAAATTTTACCTTAAATGTTTAACAGGTTTGATCTTCAGTGAATATCTTTTGAGTGGTGAAGTGCCTTCTATTAAAGATGTGAACAATGAAGAACCTCTTTTTCCTGCTGTACCATTTCTTCATACAAGGCTTGCTTGTGGTGTGAGTGACTTTCTTTTTCTACTGCTATTTATGACTCTTATCTCTCTTTAAAATTTCTCTTTCTATATGAACAGTTTTCGTTTTATTCATATGCAAATATAATTAAAGCAATGTTGGGGATTTGGTTGGATAGAAATCGTAGAACCTTCAAGAATGTATCTAGGCATAGAAGGAATATCGTAAGTGATTTAGTGAAGTGGAGTTATCATTGAAAATTCCGTTTCTTTGCAAGAAAGAAAAGAGGAATGAAACAGTGGAGTTCTCTTCTAAGTTATTTTGTAACTACATACACACAAATTTGTCATTCTGCCATCAAATTTCTAGCCATTCAATAACTCACAAATTTAAGAAAATGTGGATAAACCAATTTTTACCTACTATTCACGGTGTGGAGATTGGTCAGCACTAAAACACCTAGGAGCTTGTTAAAGCCCACTTTGTTCAAGTTCAACCAAGAAGTTCATAACCACCAAACCACACCTGGACAATAACAAACATGCCAGAAGTAGTGTGTGCCATTCGATACGACTGCTAGGGTTCCAGTAGATGCATCCCGATGAAGCTCAATTGGCTATAGAAAATGACTGGCAGAGATGCAAATCGACAATACCCAGTAAAAGAGAGATGAACCCTATCAAACAATACCCAATAAAAGCAAACATAAAGACCAAACCAGGCCTCAAAAACCAGATAACAGACGGAAAAAAAGGGAAGAAACCACGAAAAAATAGAGCAGATCTGTTAGAATCTGTCGGCAATCGGAGATGGTGACCAATAAAGGTGGAGAATGCTGGAGATGATGGAAACTGCCGTGGATGTTGGACAATAGTGGCTCGTGGTCGCTGATTACTTCGAAAGTTGTCTTTTCGTGGGTTGCAGCTCGTCACACTCGCAGTACGAAAGTCGCCGGAGAAGCGACAACTCCGCTGGCGCGATGGCTCTCGGCCGAGGTGACGCTGGCCTCGGCGGGTTCTGCAGAGGAGGTGACGTCTAACGGCGGCGGCGGCTAGGGTTAGGGTTAGAAAAAAAAATTAGGGTTTTTTTTGTTGTTGGCTCTGATACCATGACAAATTTGAGGGTATAAATCTGTATTTCATATCAAATATGTTGAACTTAGGTTTTTTTATATATGAGAAAAACCTATTACAAATATGAAAATAAATGAATACAATAAAGACAAAATATTTTACAATTAATATTTAGACATAAACATTCCTAAATAATAGAAATTCCAACACAAAGGAACGAGGACTAGAGAGTTGATCCTTCACAAAGCTAATCTGAGACTCCACGAATGAAACTGGAAATCTATGTAATCCTTCTTCTATTCCTACTCCTTCAACTATTCAAAATCCTTTGTCAATTATGTCTGATCTTAATGTTCCTATAGCCATTAGAAAAGGTACTCAAAGTTGTACCAAATATCCTATTGCAAACTACATGTCATATCATAATCTTAAATCACCAATTAAACCAAAAGCTTAAGCTAATAGTTTGAGGTAAATTTAATTATATCAATATAATCTAACACTCCCACTCACTTGTGGACTTGGAAATTTGATGAAAAACCAAACAAGTGGAATCAATATTAAATGGGGAGGAGTCATCAAATTCCTGTACCACGAATCAATTTGTTTCTTCACTTGTGGTTTTTTCTCTGGCTGATGCCTCTGACATTCACTCGTGGTTTTTTCTCTGGTTGATGCCTCTGACATTCTCTAGCAGCAGTAATATATTATCCATACGCCCCCCCGTTTTCTCTCTTCTCTCTCGTGACTTGCCCTAATCGTCATTTTCCGTCTTCTTTCCCTCGCCTTCGATCTTCTCCGGTGTCTTGATTTTTCGTCTTGTTCTCCCTCGTTGGCTCACACGATTTGCTTATCCTCGTTGAATCATCTTCTCGATTCTTCGATTTGGTCCCCCTTGTTGAACTACTCAACTGACCGATTCTTCGACTTGTTCTCCCTCTTTGAATCATCTTCTGGTGCCCTCGATACTTTTATATGTGGGTTTTCGGCTGAACACCGGTGTGAGCAAGGTGTTTTTTGGAGTGGGTCTCGCCGTGTTTCGATCTCAGAAATGGGTTTTTCAGTGTGGTCTCGCCGTGGGTTTGAACTCAGAATAGTGGGTCTTAGTGTTTTGCGGCTTGTCAGAATCGGTTCGGTGTGGGTCTGTGAGTTCGCGGGTGTCGGCTTGGTTATCAAGACAGCAAGGTCTTCGATTTCTTGTGGGCCCCTCGGTTAAGACAAGTCTGAAATCGGTAGTCACATGGGTCTTGGTGCTTAAGGGTGAATTCATTGGGGAGCAACCTTGAATTTTCAAAACGAGAAGTGTTGTCTGTTTTGGTTCAGAATGGTTTGCCTTTCGTTCGGCTTATTGTTTTTTCATTCTTGTACCATTGGCAATAATCTGTTTAGGGTCTGGAAAGATGATCCGTGTGTCTTTCTTCAAGATGGTTTAAACGTCGGTGATCTCCTTGTCCCTAGTTCATGTTCGATGGTTTCTAGAATCCTTTGCGGCGATTGCTGCAAACTCTTCTTCTTACTTCGTTCGAAGGAAATTCAGGGATGATGCTACAACATTGGGGTTATTCAAAGTGCGTTCTTCTATAGGTTGGGATGCGGTTGGAGTAGTGTGGCCCCCCTCGGGCGGTAGGAAGTCTTTTCGTGTTCCTCTGGGAAGATTTCTCTGGTGACTTCATTGATGCTTTGGAAAGTGATGGTGCTTCGAAGTCTTGTCTTCCTGGTCCGGTTTGTGTTGTGGAAGGTGCTGTTAGCTCTAAGGAGAAACGTATTCCTGTTGAAGGAAATGAGGGGGAAGCTTTGTTTGGAAGGAAGGATCAGCTGTTGCAGGGCTCCTTTTCCAACCTGGTGGGAAGGCATTGGGTCCAAAAATCTGGTGAGGTGGTGGTTATCACCTTCTCAAGAATCCTGGTGGTGACTCGTTTGTCCGTGCATATTCCTTGGTCGTTTATCAAATAAGGGTTGGAGGTTGGTTAAAGGTTAAGAATTAATCCGCTCGCATCGATGATCGTCCATCCAATCGTACTACACCCAATCATCGACATCGATGTAAACTTCAACCTGTAGGTAGGTTACCATACTTCTTAAACAATACGCCTTTGCCTGGGGTACCTTTCAAGTACCTTAGGATTCTATAGACCGCCTCAAAATGAATTGGTCCTGGAGCATGCATGAATTGACTTACCATACTGACTGCAAAGGAGATGTCCGAACGTGTGTGAGACAGGTAGATCAATCTCCCCACAAGTCTTTGATATCTTTCTTTGTCTTTTACTTCCTTTTCTGTTGCGTTCTGCAATTTCAAATTTGGCTCAATGGGAGTTTCTACTGTTCAAGTAATCCTGTCTCTTCAAGTAAGTCAATAATATACTTCCTTTGATTAACAAGAATATCGTCTTTTGATCTAGCAAATTCCATTCCCAAGAAATACTTTAAGACTCCGAGATCTTTAATTTGGAATTCATTAGCTAGCTTTTTCTTAAGGTCAGTTAACTCTGCCTCATCACTACCTGTGAGGATAATGTCATCAACATATACTATTAAAACAATAATTTTGTTATTCGCAGTATGTTTATAGAAGATGTGTGATCTGCTTGGCTTTGAAGAAATCCATGACTCGTGACTGCTTTTCCAAACCTTTCAAACCACGCTCTAAGAGATTGTTTAAGACCATATAGAGATTTCTTTAGCCTGCATACTTTGTTAATCCCAAGATTTTTCTCAAAACCAGGTGGTAAATCCATAAATACTTTTTCTTCAAGCTCCCCATTAAGAAAAGCATTCTTGACATCAAGCTGATAAAGTGGCCAATCTGCATTCACAACAATGGATAGTAGGACTCTAATAGAATTAATTTTAGCAACTGGGGAAAAAGTTTCTTGATAATCAATCCCATAGGTATGAGTGAAGCCTTTCGCAACATGTCTGGCTTTATATCTTTCAACACTCCCATAAGCTTTGCACATTATAGTAAATACCCATTTGCACTCTACTGGTTTCTTATTCTTTGGTAATTCTACAATGTCTCATGTGTTATTCTGTTTAAGGGACTTACCAGGGCATTATAACGCTTACGGGGAGCAAACATTGCAAACCGGAGCTTTTCGGGCCATTATAACGCTTACCGTGACATAACGGATAAATGTCGAGCCAACCGGAAACTATCGGGTCCCACTGATGAATAGTGATGCCATCCCGAGCATCGGGAGGTCATCAGACTTAGCTGCTCGCTCGGACATGCTATTGAATTCTTCCCATGGCTTAACTTCATGATCGGGGGTCCTCTCGGACATCCATCCATCCGAGTCATCGGGGCATGGACCCTTCCAATATCGCGTGCCGCTACCGAGCCCTATGGTGCAACCTCTAGCTCATGGGGAAGGGCGCAATGTCGGCACACCCGTGCCGCCCGACACTGTCCTTGGAAAACCCATTCCATAGGAAGACGCCCCAAGACACTCGTCTTGACACGCTCGCCCCAACCATGACACACTTGCATGTGCCATGGGGTAGCTCACTTAGGCCATGAGGCCCAGGGGTGGTGGAGAGCCAACACCATACCTCCCCCTATAGTAGATTATGTGAAATATTAGCTTTGACACCCATGCACGTCAATTTGGCGAGGAGTCATACGCCAACGTAGAGCGCTCGTCTGGACTCCAATTGACACGAAATCTGGCGAGCTTCCATCTTGCCCATATACGGACTTAACTCCAGAGCCACTCGTCGAAACTCACGACGGAACCCCGACTTTCGAGGCTATGGCTCGGGGCCCCATCTGGCCCCCACTAGGCATGTCACTTACGACATAGTTTCTTCTCGCGATGCTTGTTTCACAACTTGGCATTCATGCCCACTGTTCTTGGTGTGTTAGTTGATGCACCGTCCTCCTCGGTCATGGCACTTGTCTTCTCTCGGCCCTCGCATGGCCTAGCGGGCGACACTCGCGTGCCACCCTTGCAACCGTCTGCGCTTGAGTGAGTCACAACCAACTCTCTTCTAGTGTGGTTGTGACACCTTGCCGTCACAACGCTATCTCGATAAGAAAGCATGCATGAGGAGCCGCACAGACGACGTTGCAACGCTGCCTTGCAGCATCGCAACGCCAGATCGATAAGGTGCGCGCGCGTTAGGGTAGCAGCGTTGCAACGCTGACGACTGTTTCCTTATTTACCACGCGGTTAGGGTACAACGTTGTAACGTTGTCCCTAGCGTTGCAACGTTGTACCGTTGATGCCTATAAATACAACCTTAATTCTTCTTGCAAGGGGGGCCGAATTTGCTAGATTTGTAAATCACCAATTAACCCAAAAGCTTAAGCTGATAGGTTATGACAAATTTAATTATATGAACACCAATACTCCCCCTCACTTATGGGCTTACAAATTTAAACAAAGGCCCAACAAGTGGAAATCAAACACTCCCTCTAACTTGTGGGCTTGAAAATTTGAACAAACACCCAACAAGTACAAATCAATATTAATTGAGAGAAAACGACTTCACTAGGGTTCGAACACAGGACCTCCTGTTCTGATACCATGTAAATCACCAATTAACCCAAAAGCTTAAGCTTTTAGTTTGATTGGTGATTTAAGATAATATCGAGCGAAATGTCGTCCAGAGATCTGTGTTCAAGCCCTCGCAAAGTCGGGCTTCCTCCCCATTTAATATTGATTTCACTTGTTTGGTTTTTCATAAAATTTCCAAGCCCACAAGTGAGGGGGAGTGTTAGAGAAAAAAGTGTTCTTGGGAGCCAAAGCATCCGTGGAGGTTCGAGATCGAAGACGGGAGTTCGGAGACGAAGGACCGACATCGACACATAAGTTTAATTTCCTTTTCTTTCAAATTGTAATAGCGTTCTAAGACGTTTTCTACATGTTTAGCTTGATTTTCATGTGATTTAGAGTAGCTAAATATTGTAGTTAGGATTTGATTTACTTGTTGAGACTTTCTTACTATGAATTGAAGCTTGTTTTATCCTTATTTTTGACAATTCGTTCTTAATTCTTAATTTGTTGGTTTAAGTGGACTCGAGAGATGGAACTTGAATTAGAGCAAAGTTGTCAAAACCCTTAGAAATCTGGTATGAGAATGACCTAGAAATCTTAGGGAAACACATAAAGAAGTTGCTTAATGCCGTGCATGTTGTACGTTCATATGGAGACTATGGAGTTTATTGCATGTCCGAGGCTCACTCAGAATCGAGAGGTTTTCTTGAGTATTTTACTTCTTGTTTATAAATTTATCTCATTGGTTCATTGCATGTGTGAGTTAAGTCATTAACTTGTAAAATCATTTTCCTCAAATCTATCAATTCGTGTCTCCACATGTTTGTTTGTCGTTTGTCTTTATTTTCAATCACCTATCCATGTTATGTTTCTTTAGCTAAAGTTGAGAATTAATCTTGGTAATTAATTAATCTAGAAACCCATTCCCGAGGACGATACTTGGACTCTTAAATCACAATACTAAAACTTGACCCGTACACTGCGGTATTGCATTATCATGAATTTTGCAAATTTATCAACATTCACCATCCTCGGCCCCCACGTAGGAGACTTCTTCCTCAAATTCTCGTTCTAATTCATATGGACCATCCATAATAGTTAAAGTTTTCCTTTGAGGGCACTCATTTGATAAATCCCCTTTCTTGCCAAAGCCACCGTCTCAGTAAGATATTATAAAGCCTGTAAATTCACTTTTTTCTTAATATCTTCTCTTAATCCATCAACAAAGCGAGCAATTAAACGTAGGTGGATTCACCTCCAACTTGCCTTCAACTTGTAAGGCTCCACTTTTCAATTTGTAGTTGATCCACCTTCCCATATCTCCTATTGATCTGTAGTTGATTCCACCACGCGGAGGCTCCACTTTTCAACTTGTAGGTAACCAATTCCACTTTCTTATCTTCAGGAGTGATTGTGTAATCAATGAAAGATTCTACCTTTTGGCCCAATCCAAAGAAGGTTTCAACATCAAACTTACCACTAAACGTAAGTAGATCCACCTTCATATGATAATCGTAATTTTTTTGAGGAGAATCTGGTGTTTCTCGCTTCCGTTCTTGGTGATCCAAGTTTCCACTATAAATTGGATCTTCATCATCATTTGAACTATCAAGTCCTAAGAATCGTGGATCATCTTATCTTGGATCTTGAATTTGAATTGGTGGAAATGGGTTTCTTGGCGAGTCTTGTGGAAATCTTGTCATATGTAATCATTCTGATTGATAAAATTGGAATTCTTCTTCTCTAAAAAAGTTATGTGGTTGATTCTAATTAGGGGGTGGTAAATTCTATAAGGGTACTAATAGGAGTTCTTGGGGAGGAGTGGGATGGTTCTAGTAAGGGTATAAGGGTAATTAGCTAGGGAGTTAGTGAGTGGTTTTGGTCATAAATAGAGGGAGAGATTTTGAGGGAAGGAAACAATTGTTGAGTGTCTTAAGGCTTGGGTTAGCATATTTAGGAGAGGGAGGTTCCAAGTGCCTTATACTTGGTTTATCTTGTTGCTTTTTATCCTTTATATTTCAATATATAAGTTTCTTGTGTTCTTGGTGTTTTGGTTCCTAACATTTGGTATCAAAGCCTCGGAACTATTGGACCCCTATCGTTTGGAGCTTCTACTAGAATTGGTGTTAGAAGCTCAACAAAAGGCCAAGGAATCACATCAAATTGCGAGAGAAATACGAGAAAGATGTGAAGAAATCGATCGCCAAAAGGTAGAGAAACACATCAATTCTAGCAAAATCTGTTCAGATAAAAATCAGCAACAAAATTGTTCAGAAACTACCATGTTGTAGGAAAGACCGAAATGTAGCAGGGAGGCGTCGGTCTTACTCTAGGAAACCTCCGAAAATGCAAGGAAAAATCAACGGATTAGGCGAGAAAGAAAGTAGAAAGGAGAAATCAACGACGAGGACCGTATTGGAAAGCAATGATGTGAGATGAAGGAGAACATATCGTCAAACCCATGGTTGAAGAATCAACGGAGAGGAATGATCCGTGTGTAAAATTACAGAAGATGGCCGAGGGACAAAGAAGCGATGGAAGAACTTGCAGTCAAATGGTGGGAAAAGCGAGGTGGTAAGCAAAAGAAGAAATGTCGAAGGCAGGCATGGTAGGAGATGATGGCGGCTAGCCCTAATCACGTGGAGAATCAAATTGGCAAGGATCTGGAAAAAAAGTGGGATGGCAAGTTGTTTAATGGGTTGGGTCCAAATAAAGAGAGGGAGGCCCATCTCCTTTCAAGGGTAAAAATATAGTGGGTTGTTGAAAGGGTTGGATACAAGTTGTAATGTGGAGGCCCATTTGATTACTAATGCAAAAAAAGGAACCATTATACAAGATGGAAATTTGGGTCAGGTTGCACCATATTTAAAGATTCAACCTAGTTTCTCATCTTACTCACGGGAACTAATCAACCCTAGCCTCCATTGTGTTCTACTACTATTCACTAGCTCTGCAGCCATCTCCATTGGGCAAGCTCACATCGATGGGTGTCACCACCCTTCGTCACCACCCATCGTCACCGACCATTGCTACTGCCCTTGGATGTACATTGAGTTCACCGACCAGTACAAGGAAGTGGTTGCTAAAAACATTGCAGAATATATTGTTGGAGGCACCAATAAAAACAATACTTTTTGTTTTAAAGAACCTTTATTTTTTGTCATTTTCTTTTAGGTTGTGGGTTGTTGAAAAAAAAATTGTTTTGATCATTACTCTTTTTGTGTTGAGTCTTGTAAGCACACCTTGAGGACAAGGTGTTTTGAAGGGTCTGGTAACGTAAGGGTAGTATACTCAAGAGAGGGAGGTTCCAAGTGCCTTATATACTTGGTTTATCTTATTGCTTTTTATCCTTTATATTTCAATATATAAGTTTCTTGTGTTCTTGGTGTTTGGGTTCCTAACAAATTCTTTGGTAGTTCTTGTCTTTTTCTTGCTTCATAGGGTTGATGTCTCTTTGATTGGTAAAAAAATTCAAGTTCTGTCTTTTGGCTGCCTTGTTGTTGGGTGTTATTTGGCCGAATTGACATAGAATCCATTCTTGTAGTCGCGACCTTCGTCATTTGGTGTAATTCTTGCATGTTTTCTCTCATTTCATCCATGGATTCTTTCATCTTGAGGATGCGTTGAGACATGATTCTTGGCGAGAGGATTTCTCAGCCTCTTGTCTAGATCGAACTGTGTTGCTCTCAGAGGTGGTGGGAGCTTTTTTTCCCAACCATTCAGATCCCTTCGTTGAGGTGCTCTGATACCAAAATTAGTGTAGAATTCTTAAATTGAATCTTTATTGAACAATTCCTCAATTACAACCTAGGGACCCTATTTAAAGGCTACAAACCAGCTTTTGTCAACAACTTAAGTCATTGGCAGCCGCAACTAAACCAAAGACTGCAATAAAACTGATCACTTAAAAATTAACAGTCATGATAACAACTTAACAATAGTAAAAACCAAAGATAATAACACTTTACAGCAGCAAATGGAAAGCAAAACCATATGCTGCATCATAAACTCATTCTCAGAATTAAGTTCGTATTTTTCTACATGTTGGAATAGTATGCAATTGTTTTTGTTTTTTTTTTTTTGTTTTTAAATTGATTGCATCTCAAATGGGATGGCCAAGTGCTGGATTGATGCCTGTAGCTCTTCATATTTGAATCGAATTAACTGACTTTTGTAGTTTTCTTATTTCAATAAGCAGTCAGAATTGGGTATACTATCTACTAAAGCAAAGGAATCAGCAGCTAATATTGAAAAGCAACTGCAGTTGGGATCTAAGCTCAGTGATGTGGCGAGCTGTGAGGAGGACGTTCTTGAACTCTTCAGTCTGTATAAAAATGAAAATTACATTCTGTCAGAGCACAGGGGAAGATATTGTGTAAGTGATCTAACCCATTTGATTTTAGACCTGCATAATACTTTTCCTTGGGAAGGGCAAAGTTCAGTGGATTCCTTTTATCTGCAACCTAGTAAATATGCATTTCGAGTGAATTTTGTTTCTTCAGTCACTGAACTGTATTTCCAATGTGTGCATTGTCGTGGATTATGGAGCTTTCTTCTCCCAGTCCTATTCTCCCCAGTCCTATTTTAATTTTTGGCTCAGTGATGTGGCGAGTTTGGTTTTTGGCTTGTAGCTTTAGCGTTGCAAATAAGTCTTTTTGTTAGATTGATCATGGGAATCACATTTTGGAGAGAGAGAATGGAAACTTGGGGCTTTAAGCTTGGAGCATTTTTTATTGCTTGGTGGGAGTGGTTTTTGTTGATTTGGCTCGTTGGCTTTTCAAGTTGTTTTTCTTAAAGTTGCTAGATATTTTCTTGGAGTTCTTAATATTTCTATTTTTCTTTTGGCTCTTGTAGTTCTTGGAAATCTTTTTCTTTATTTATTTGGAAGGATACATCCTTGAACATTTTCCTATCAAACTACAATGGAGGAGAAAAAAAAGGGGCTGGTCCTTTTTTATCAAGCAACAATGGAATATTGTTCTATGGTTAGAGAATTCCTTTGTAGAGCATAGGGAGGAGTCCCCTCAATGTCTAGGTCTTCAGGCCAATGAAAGGGGGAAAAGTTCATTCTCGCTTACAAAAAGTCCAATCAATTTGGTTGGTTTGCGAAAATTTCTTTTCAGTCTTGGTTTGCATTGTGTTAGAAAACCAAATACGAGTAAACCAAATATGAGTAACACAAGTAACCGATATATTGCAATATTACAAAGAAACTACAATATAGTTGTTAATGCTAAAGATTTGAGAGAATCAGTCTAACTTATTCCATTCACTCAAGAGATATATATATGTTAATGCTAAAGGTTTGAGAGAATCAGTAAATCGTATTCCATTCACTCAAGAGATATATATATGTTAATGCTAAAGGTTTGAGAGAATCAGTCAATCGTATTCCATTCACTCAAGAGATATATATATATATATATATACAAGTATACAAGGTTAACCTAAATAGGAGAGTGTAAAAAGACAATAAAGGACAACCTAATTGATATATTAACAAAATACAATTATACTAATATAAGAACTCTAACACTCTCCCTCAAGTTGGAGCATATATATCCATCATGCACAACTTGTTAGAAAGGTAATCGATTCGTGCTCCATTCAACACCTTTGTGAAGATATCTCCTAATTGCTCTCCAGTCTTCACTTATCCCGTCAATTCCAACCCTTGTTGTATCTTCTCATGTACAAAATGACAATCAACTTCAATGTGTTTAGCTCGCTCATGAAATACCAAATTAGATGCTCCACAATTTGGTTGGTGTTGTGATATCAAATTCCAATTCAATAAGAAGTTGACGTATCTAGATTTATTCACATACAGGTTGTGCCATTACTCTATATTTTGACTCAACACTTGATCGTGATACCACATTTTGTTTCTTACTCTTCCTAGAAACCAAGTTACCACTAATGAATACCAAATATCTTGAAGTTAATGTTCTATCTTCCTTAGATCCTACCCAATCAGTATCTCAGAAACCTTCAATGTTAATATGCCCATAACTCTTATATAATAATCTACGCCTAGAAGCTGACTTCAAATAACACAAAATTTGTTCCATTACAACCCGATGACCAATGGTAGAAGAAGACATATACTGGCTCACAATACTCACTGAATAAGATATATCTAGACGATTTACTGCAAGATAATTGAGTTTTACCACTAACCTCCTATATCGTTCAAGATCTTTAATTAATTCTCCTACTTTTGTGAGCTGTAAATAAAGCATCATCAAGGTACTACATGGTTTAGCCCCTAACTTCCATGTTTCAGTTAACAAGTCAATTACATATTTTCTCTGTGATAACATGATTCTCTACTTGCTTCTCATTACCTCAATTCCTAGAAAGGGACTCGATGGAGGAGATCAGGTGGTTGGATTTAAAGGTAGACTCTTAAGTTCTGCCCTATGAGGAGCGTTCGACAAGGGTGGCGGCTATAGGGGATCTTTAGATGCTTTAATTTTGGTTATTTTTTTTCTGGCGCTGTCTCTTAGATTTTTTAGGGTATTCTTGTAATTTTGTTTTATAATTTATCTCTTAGATTCTTTAAGTTTTAAAATAGGATAGAATATCCTTTTCCTTCTCTGAAAAAGAGGTTGTACCTTGTATTTATATTGGTTTTGTATAGTTGAATTAATAATGAGAAATATAGAAAAATTTTATTCACAATGGACTATTCCACTAAAATGATCCACACCTTTGTAAGAACTCCAATATCCCCATTTATAACCAAGACTCCCTTATCTAATTACCACTATGCCCCTTACTAATATACTACTAATCTCTCACATATAACTCATGCTAGCATTCTCACACATTGCTCATGGAAAAGAGGTTCATTCTTGGTTTCAGAAATTCTCTCTCCCCTTCCCTAGTTTCGCTGCCATCAACTCTAGCATGATCCTTCGTCTATGCTGTCGATATCTGTCATCTCATGGTATTTATTACCTTTGCCCTTAGTTCGTTGGTTTGTTTACTTCATTAGACAGTTAGTTGTTCGTGAATGGTAGTTGCAACCTAATGGGTTTAGGCCTTTCTTTGTACCATGTAGGCTGCTAAAGACCAAGGTCTTAAATAGTTATTCAGCCAATCAATAGGGAATTGATTTATTCACTTATATAATTTCTAGATTCAATTTAAGTCTATAAAATTTTATAGCTTATAATTAAATTGTACCCATTAAATAATAATAACTTTTCAATTATACATGGCGAGAATTCTGACTGCATCAACATGAAAGTTTAGATTTTTAGCACGATCCTATTAGAGAGTACTTCACGTGGTTAATTATATTGTTCTTGATTTGCTTTTCATGTGCTTTTATCTTTCTGCTTGCAAGCGTTTGCCCTTGTTTGACATTTCGAAATGCTTTGCTCATTAGTACTAATGATTTGCTTCTTTCCGGCACCCTGATGCCTATCTTGTGTTCTCCAGTTGTTTCCATAAAAATGTCTTGACCACAAAATGGCTAGTGGAGGCCAAAGTTGTTACGTTAAAAAGCCAATACCCCTCTTTTTCCATTAATTGTCAAATCTCTCAATTAACGATCCAAATTCCCAATATTAAAAGGTAGAGGGATTCTCTTAATTTCTCTCTTTCATTGAAGGAAACAACTAAGCCGCTGTTCATTTTGTTAATCATTTTATTTGAAGTGATTAGTACTTGTTAGCTTGGTTCCACCATTGAACTCAAATTTTCCTGGAATCTTATGGTGCAGGTAATGCTTAAAGAAAGTGCTGCACCAGTAGACATGCTCAAGGCATTGTTTCATGTCAATTATTTGCACTGGCTAGAGAGAAATGCCGGAATAATAGCAAGAAGTGCCTCTAATGACTGCAGACCGGGGGGAAGGTTGCAAATATCTCTGGAGTATGTACAGAGGGAATTCAACCATGTGAAATATGATGGGGAAATGGCGGGTTGGTTGACTGATGGCCTAATTGCAAGGCCGTTAACTAATAGGATTTGTCAATGTCATGTAGCCACGTAGATTGCTTCATGATGTGATCCAGGGACGAGTTATTACACTGCCAAAAGCCAGCAAGGACATTTCTAATAAGACTGGATTTTGAGTAGTACTTAAAAGTAATAATGGTGTGCAAAGAGATTGATATGAAATCCATCCCACTTTAAACAAGAAAAGGTGATAACTTGAGGAGCCGTGCAACAATCAAATAGCATGCATGTCACATACATTAATATTATGACTATGAAAGAAATTATTTGAAAACCTAGTAAATTATCTCTACTTTGATTCCCTCAAGTCATTCACAACTTTTCCAATTTCAACAATCACAAAACTTGGGCCCCGTTTGATAACATTTTGTTTTTGGTTTTTAGTTTTTGAAATTTAAAACTAAAAGTACTACTTCTACTCATGAGTTTATATGTTTTCTTATCTATTTTGTACCTATGTTTTCAAAAAACAAGCTAACTTTTAAAAACTAAAAAAAAGTAGTTTTCAAAAACTTGACTTTGTTTTTAGAATTTGGCTAAGAGTTCAAATGCCTACTTAAGGGAGATGATCTCTATTGTAGAAAAATTAGGTGAAAATAAGCTTAACTTTCAAAAACTAAAAATCAAAAACAAAATGGATATCAAACGAGGTCATAACTAATCAATTCCTAGAGGCCAATGTTACCTTTCATATAAAGAAGGTTGATATGTGACCTTTGTACCAAAGCACTCCAATGTATAATATATGACATGCTACATCTATTATAGGCTAAATATGAACTTATTTACCTTAGTTATATTTTTTGACAAGGCAACAAAAGAGATTTCATTGATAAAATGAAATGAGACTAACGCTCATAATACAAAGAGAAAGAGAAGAACAGAAAAGCTAAAACAACCAGAGAAAAAGCTTAAAGAAGCCCCATGCCAAAAGAGAATCAAAACCAAACACCCAATCCTTGAAACCAAAACAATTATAACCCAACAAACCCAAGAAAAGAACTTGCAACAAGAAAGATCAAAATCAGAACACCCAATCCTTGGAAAGACCACACCAGGAAAAAGTTTTCGAGCGAATTGGGCGAAGATAGGGGTGTACATAAGCCGGGTTGGGTTGGGTTGAGGGAGATTTTTGGACCAACCCGAAAATTCGGGTTGGTCATTCCTTCAACCCAACCAACCCTATTCATGAGAGTAATTTACCCAACCCAACCCAATATTTTCGGTTTGGGTTGGGTTAAATCCAGTTAACTTTTTTATTTTTTTAATTATTTTTAAATTATTTAAAATATTTTTTATTGAATTAATAACTAAAATCACATGAAATTCAAATATCAAACTTCAAAATCCATAACATCTTAACATTTTGTTAGAAATCTAGAAGAAAACATAAGAAATTAACAAATAATTCATTTATAAGTATATATTTAATTAAAATAAAATTAAAAAAATATAAACTTTGGGTTGGGTTGGGTTGGGTTGGGTCAACCCGAGCCTAAAAGGCACAACCCGAGAACCGACCCGAACTTTTCGGTTCTTCAAACTTCTAACCCAACCCAAACCGAAAAAAAATCTAACCCTACCCAACCCTTAAAGTTTGGGTTGGGTAGTCCGGGTTGGTCGGGTTACCGGGTTACTTGTACACCCCTAGGCGAAGATAGCAAACCCAATACCATGCCTTTTCTCAAACAGACTTTGTTAACATAACCCAGAGATTTGAAAACAAGGTTTGCCAAAACAAATCTTCATAGCAAGCGAGATTAAGGAGACAACAATGAATCCAACAAAGGTTGAAAATTGTGATTCAACTCGCAAAACTAACATGCCGGTTCAAACAACGAATCCAACAAAGGCAATATGGACCCACTCGCTTTGATGTCTTTCGGATGGAAGACTGCCTTAAAAAGGGGGATCTCTTTCGGCCTAACCTGACATTTCTCAAAAATGAAGGAAGGAGAGTTAACTTTAGAGCACTTCACCCAGGAAAGGCTTTTTGCAGGCAAATCTTCCGTTTGTTCCAAGAAATCCTAGAAAACTCCTTCCTCCTGAACCACTGGCCCGTCAATCAATTCCTTTCCCTTCCTTCTAGAGTAGTAGTTTCCACAAAAGGCGTTTTTAATCTCCTTTACACTCAACGGGGCAAGGGAGGAGAATAGCAGATCCTCGGTAATCAACTCTGTAGCAAGGAATTCCTCATCCTTAACTTCCTCTAACTCAATATCACAACCTGGAGGACAAATCAAACAATTTAAAGCTTCCAATTGTCTTTTTGAACTGATATCCTGCTCTATATTAAGGCAATTGCTCGGAAACAACTCCAAACACCCATTCAAATTTGCAGAACTACAATTCTCCTTATTGAGAACTGAAGAGTCATCACCCAACTCCCCCAAATGATTGAGACTCTCCTTCGAGAGGTCATCCCCTGAGATCACTATTTCAACAATTCCACCCTCAATCACCTACAATGGGTCTACCGAATTTTCAAGACCAAACTGATCATCCAAAGAGTCACCCAAGGATTGATTAGACTCTGAAACAAGCTCATCCATCAATACTTGACTTACTCTTACCAAATCAATCGAATTAGAAAGGTCTTTCAATACTAAAGAATCCAACAGTCTAGGGGGAGAATCCAAGGTTGCCACATCCCCAAAATTTAAAGAAAAGACCCCTCCAATCGGGTCATCAATAACTGTTTGCCCGGGAGAAAACCACATAGATTTGGAGACACCCTAATCTTAGCCTCCAAAATATCAATTAAATTCAAAATATCTGTCGCGATTTCCTCCAAACTCCCAAAATGTCTTCCAATGGCTTCAAAAACACTTCTTCTCCATAACCTTAATGGCAAATTTTTTATAGCAATCCAACCTCCATAACCACCAATATGCTCAGGCCGACTATGCAAACTATCATTCCATTTCTCCAATTTCAAATGAAGGTCGCCAACAACTTGCCATTTTCCATGATTCAATCCCAACTCATCTATAGAGCCATCATCGATTAAGAGAATGTCCTTATCAATATGAAAAGGTTAATCTGCACTCTTATCTTAAAATGAGCTTCTACTTCCTTCTTAACCAGACTCCAATGAATATGCGCAAAGAGGCGAGTCACCACCCAAAAAAAGCTCACATCCACCACCTCATCAGCCTTTCGAACCCAATGTCTTGCAGAAACAGAAATCTCAAAATGACAAGAGTAATCATCTTTAGCTTGGTCAAGAAGGCCAACACCATCTTTTCTATCGTCCAAAGAATCAACCAAAGAATCCACATGAATCGAGCGTTCAACAAAGTCCATAAAATGAACCAACAAATCCCTAAAAACCATTCATCCAATCCATAAGACCCTAGCGGGACTCTGAAGAATTGTCTCCCAAAAATTAGGGGGCCAAACCATTCATTCAACCACCCAACCATCTACTTTTTTAATCTTGAAAAGTCCCAATATAGCCTCCACATCCTTAAACGTTTTCCTTACAAAAGAAGAGTTGGCCTCTGAATACAACTCACTAAAAGAATGTAGGAACCATCTGGCATGTTCCACCGATAGGAAAATCGGAGCATCTCTTGCACAATCCTTTATAACGACCTTCAAACCTTCACACCAAGTCCAGAAAAAATTTTCTCCCACACAACAAATGAAATGCACCAACTGAGAGAGTCCATGTCAAACCCAACAAAAAGAAAAAAGCCACGACAACCACCCAACCTTTGTTGTAAATCCTAGGAGTGTTGATGTTGATATAATTAAATTTACAATAATCTATCAGTTTAAACTTTTGGGTGAATTGGTGATTTGCATGGTATCAGAGCAGGAGGTCCAATGTTCGAATCCTGACAGTGTTGGTGTTGATATAATTAAATTTACCATAACCTAGAATAAGCGAGAGAGCTAAAGCGAGAACTATTGTTCTATATTTCTTGTGTTTTGCTGGAAGTTAATGTTGCTAGTCATGCCATCGTAGGTTTGGGTTCTTGTAGATTTAGCATGATGAGGGATGGAATATTTTTCCTCTGAGTTAAGTGGTATGGGTAGCAGATTTAACTCGGTTATGGTGCAAAACATGGGACTTTGAATAAGGAGAGTGGATAATGCATCGTGCAAATCTAGGAGTAGTTTGTTGTAGTCATGGGTTAGGGTTTGGTATTGAGGAATTTCGTTTTTGGAATGGGGTTGCACCATGTTGAGGACTTCCGTTGCTAGAGTGGGGTTTCCCCATGCAGGCCATCATGGGTCGAGGTAGGAGCTACAAGTTGTCGAGCTAAGCGGGAGGGATTGTTGAGGTGCAAAAGTTGTTGGCTGTTATACAGGAAGTCATTCACGGAAGAAGAATATCGAACTTAGACGATCCTCGTCTCCATTCGACTTTGCCTTACTTACTTCTAGATTTATCATTTATTTCCATGAGATTTGATGTGTTTTTTAAATTAAATTTTAATTTTGTGGTTTTTAAGTTCCATATTTATTATTAGATATTAGATTTAATGGTGTAATTAGTTTGGGGTATCCTCTTTTGGGAGGCTTTGTTGATTGGTTTAGTTAAATCACTAGTTAGTTACTGTTACTATTTTTAGTTATCTTGTTTTTAATCTTTTAGTAGCTTTTGTAGTTAGCTTTAATAGGCTTGTGGTAATTGCAAGTTACTGTGTGACTTATCGTTGGTAGGTTAGTAACTTACTGTTGGTAGTTTTCCTTTGTATTTAAGAGTATTTTCAGTTGCCTTTTGACATTGAAATGAATATAACACTTTTCTTCAAGATTTGATCTACTGTCTGCACCAGTTTTGGTATCAGAGCCCTCGTGGAAGGGACTGAAAATACCTCAAAACACCAGTGATGACGTTGTTCACACTGAAACAGAAGGAGTAACACTACAGATGTCGTTGTCTCCTCGAGCGATTACACAAAAGATTATGGGAATTGAAGAATCCATAGAAGAAATCAAGAAGAGCATGCGAGAGATGCAACATTTTATGGAATCAGTGGCTCAACAATTGGGAAGAGGATCACACAAACAGTCTTATCATCCCCAAGAATCAGAAAAAACCCAACTTAACCAGCGGCACAATCAAGAATTCATGGGACAAGCAAGTACATCACATCAAGAAAGTCATCTTCCCTATCAAGAACTACCAAGAACGTTTCCCCAAAACTTTAAAAGGTCGGAGTTGCGAGTTGATAGGCCAAGACAAGTCGAATGGGATAGCACAAGCGGCGAGGATGAAGGTCTGCTACAAAATGCCCCACCATCTCGACAAACTAACAGAGGGCAACAGTCGCGAAACTCCAACTACCCGGGACGTTCCTACCAGAATTTCTTGTATGATAGTGGGAAAACATCACATTATGTAAATCATTCAAATTATTTTAGAATGAAGGTGGACTTACCAACCTTTAGTGGTAAGTTAGTTCTTGAAGTTTTTCTTGATTGGATTAAAGAAGTGGAGAACTTCTTTGAGTACACCAACACCCCAGAAGATCGGAATGTAAAACTAGTCGTGTATAAGCTTAAAGGGGGTACACCGCTTGGTTGGATCAATTGCAAACCAATAGGAAAAGATATGGGAAACAACCAATAAGAACCTGGTCGAAGATGCTTAGACTTATGAAGGTACAATTCCCCCCAACTAACTACGAGCAACTTCTATACAACCAGCTACAATATTGTCAACAATTAAACAGATCCGTGGCTGAGTATACCGAGTAGTTCAATAGATTGAGCGCTAGAAACAATCTTGTGGAAACTGAAAATCAACAAATAGCAAGGTATGTCGACGGATAAAGAGATGAAATCAAACGAAAGGTCCGATTACAACCTGTGTATTACCTGCTCGATGTTGTTTCATTAGCCTACCGAGTAGAACAACAGCGATCACAGAAGAATAACACCACATCCATTAGAAAGAATTGGGCTACACAAGTTAATTCCAGGAGAAATATTCCAGACAACACCAAAACTTCGTTTCAACAACTCCTACCAGATCACACAAGTAAAACCTCAGAAGAAGGAGGAATTAGAACAACTCAAAACAGAGGAGTAGAAACTTCTGCAAAAAAAGGCGGGAATATCTATAATAAACCTACTTTGGGAAAATGCTATCGGTGTGGACAACCAGGTCATTTATCAAATGCTTGCCCACAAAGGAAAGTCGTAGCTTGGTTAAGAATGAAGAGGAGTATCCTACAGAAAACGAAGATCAAGAAGAAGCAGACTACGTTGGAGCAGAGGAAGGGGAGCAACTATCTTGTGTTCACCAAAGGGTTCTCTTTACCCCAATCGTAGACTCCCATGTACAAAGGCACTCATTGTTTCGCACTAGGTGCACTATAGGGGACAAAGTTTGTAACGTGATTATTGACAGTGGAAGTAGTGAAAACATGGTCTCAAGAAAACTAGTGGAAGCTCTCAAGTTAAAAGTTGATCCACACCCGAGCCCCTATAAAGTAAGCTGCATTAGAAAGGGTGGAGAAGTACAAGTCAATGAGATATGTACCGTACCCCTTTCCATAGGCAATCACTACAAGGATCAAATCATTTGTGACATTATAGATGCTTGCCACATTTTGTTAGGGAGACCACGAAAATACGACATGCAATCCAACCACAAGGGGCGAGAGAACACCTATGAGTTTTACTAGATGGGCAAAAATCATCTTAATACCTCTACCTCAAAATACCGAGCAAAAGTTAAAAAAAGAAGTACAGAACAAAACCAACACCTTGTTCACTATTCTTAAAGGGAAAATGTTTGAACCTGAAGTCAAGGACCACCTGTGGGTAATCCTAAATAAAGAAGACTATTCGGCCACATGCACCTTACCTCAACAAATAGGGGAATTATTGCGAGAGTTTCCCACCATCACAAAGGAGTCGCAAGGATTACCTCCTCTTAAGGAAATCCAACACCAAATTGACCTCATACCAGGTACCTCCTTACCTAATCTGCCCCATTATCGGATGAGCCCAAACGAATACAGCATCTTGCAAGAACAAATTCAAGAATTATTGAACAAGGGACACATCACACCCAGCCTTAGCCCATGCGTTGTTCTAGCATTACTTACTCCAAAGAAGGATGCTAGCTGGCGAATGTGTGTGGACAGTCGTGCCATAAACAAAATCATGATAAAATATAGGTTCCCTATCCCAAGATTAACTGATCTTTTTTACCAATTGGCAGGGGCTAGATTATTTTTTAGAGTGGACTTGAAGAGCGGTTATCATCAAATACGAATCCGACCTGGATATGAGTGGAAAACTGCTTTCAAAACCAATTTTGGACTCTTCGAGTGGACAATAATGCCTTTTGGGTTGTGTAATACACCAAGCACCTTTTCAAGGGTTATGACTCAGGTTTTACAACCATTTCTCAACAAACTCGTGGTGGTATACTTTGATGACATATTAATATATAGCAAGAACTATAAAGAGCATTTAGAACACTTGCATACACTATTTTCTGTTTTATCCCAAAATGAATTATGTATCAACATCAAAAAATGTTCTTTCCTAGCTACAAAAATACATTTTCTGGGGTTTCTTATAAGTGAGAAAGGAGTGGAAGTAGACCCTTTGAAGGTTAAAGCCATACAAGATTGGCCCCCTCCACGAAAAGAGGACATACAAAGTTTTCTAGGGCTAGCCTCATTTTATCGAAAATTTATAAAGAATTTCAGCATTATCGCTGCCCCAATTACAGTTTGCCTAAAAAAAGGAAAGTTTGCTTGGTTGAGTGAACAAGACCAAAGTTTCAAAATTCTTAAGGAAAAATTAAGCATCGCCCCAGTTTTAGCTTTTCCAGATTTTATTAAACCTTTCGAAGCAGTTGTAGATGCTTCAAGGGTTGGAATTGGAGTTGTACTTTCACAAGAAAACCACCCGATTGAATACTAAAGTGAGAAACTAAGTGAGGCAAGGACAAAATGGAGCACTTATGAGCAAGAACTATACTCCTTAATTAGAGCATTAAAACAGCGGGGACACTATCTATTGGGGAAGGAGTTTGTTCTATTTACTGATCACTTTTCACTTAAATTTTTGCATACAGAAAAAAGTTTAAACCGAATGCATGCTCGATCGTTAGCTTTTATTCAAATATTTGATTTTGTTATTAAGCATCGAACATGGATAACTAACCGTGTGGTCGATGCATTGAGTAGAAAATACAACATGTTTACACAACTACAATGTGAGATCACAACATTTGACCACCTCCCAGAAGTTTATCAGCATGATGTAGACTTCAACAATATTTGGAAGAGATGCAGTCAGAACTTAAGAAAGGGGATTATCACATAGTCAAAGGTTACCTATTTAAAAGTAATTGCCTTTGTATTCCTCATACAACTCTCAAGGAAGCACTCCTTAAGGACTTACATGGAGGAGGCCTCGCGGGACACTTCGAAAAAGATAAAACCTTTGAATTATTAGCCGCCAACCAAAAGCTTATCAGCATGATGTAGACTTCAAACCTTTGAATACCTATTTAAAAGTATTTAAAAGTAATTGCCTTTGTATTCCTCATACATCTCTCGTTTTCAATTTTCTCTCTTTGTTCAATAAACATTGAGGTTTTGATTTGATTATTGCTTTCGCAATATTTTGTTCCCATCCTTCATTTTTTTTTCTTCTCAACAGTGGTATCAGAGTCTTAGATTTAAAAGGTTGTGATTTTATTTGAAAGCGAGAAATTCAATTTTTGTATTTGAAAAAATAACTTCTAATTTTTGTGTAACCCCTTCGCCACATTTTAATGGTGAAAATTACTAGTTTTGGGGTTGTAAAAATGCAATCTTACCTCATGGCACTTGGCCTTTGGGAATATGTCTCAACTAATGTTGATCCTCAACCATTAGGAGTAGGTTCCATTCAAGTTACTCAAAATTTATATCTTAACCCTGTATTATATGTGCCAGGATTGGATTGTAATTTACTTTCAATAAGTAAATTGACACGTGATCTTAAATGTATGAATAAAATTTATCCAAACTTATGTGTTTTTCAGGATTTGAAATCGGGGAAGACGATTGGCAGTGTTAAACTTTGTCTTGGGCATTATCTTCTCAACTATGATCCCACTAGCATTTGGAAACAAGTCATCCTTTTTATCTTCCTTTGTTTCTAGTAGTAGTAGTCAGTTTTTTAGTATAGTAAGTTGTCTCATTCTGTCAACCAAGATAGTGAAATTATGTTATTACACTATCGGTTAGGTCATCCAAATTTTGTGTGTCTTTCCAAATTTGTTTTGTAATAGAAATCCTCCATTGTTCAATTGTGAGATTTGTCAGATTGTCAAACATACTCGTAATCCTTATCCTTGCATAGATTATAAATCATCAAGTCCTTTCTCATTGATTCATAATGACGTTTGGGCCCTTCAAAAATTTAAAATATCTCTGGAGCTCATTGGTTTGTTTCTTTTGTTGATGATCATACAAGAATTACATGGATCTTTCTCATGAAACAAAAATCTGAAGTTTATCGACATTTCATGCATTTCCATAATATGATTCAAACCCAGTATGAAACCAAAATTCGTGTCGTAAAAATAGACAATGCAAAAGAATTCTTCAATTCATGTGTGAGATATTATCTATCAACTCAAGGGATTCTCCATCTTAGCACTTGTGTTGACACTCCCCAACAAAATGGGGTCGTTGGATGCAAAAATCATCATCTTCTTGAAATTACTCGATGTTTTATGTTCTCTACGCATGTTCCTAAATTACTGAATAAAGTGAATTATGTATTTTGCAACCCTAATCCAATAAATGAAGAACCCTTGGCTATAGGATGTATACTTGAACTTTATGTGTGACATAAAAGTGGATCAAGTTTGAGTAAATAGCCAGAACAATCTATATAAGGATAGGGTTAGGTACCTTATCCTGGTGACACTATGGACGCAACCCACTTTGTAAAGTACAAACGATGTGATCCTGAATCGGTCATGTGGAGACATGTGTGTGGGGGTGTCCTATGCAATGAGTTTGAATAGGACTGGACCGCGAAATAGTCACTTAGTCTTTATAACTCTGTTTACTGTCTTAACTGACTATATTCATACAATGACCTAGGTAACTTGATCTTAATCCCTGAGCGTGCTATGAACCCCTGTTTATTTGGATTATCATTAGATTTGCATGAGTGAGAGTGGCCCGAGATTGCCGACTCAATAAGCCTCTCATTTCAGGGATAAGATCGGGTAGATAGATGGGAACATAGTTCTGTAAGATAAAATTCACTCCTACCCGCTTTAAGGATTAGTAGAGAGGTTGTTCCTTTAAGTGCGAACTCTAGGTCTTGAACAAAGGGTTCACCCCTCTCATTGGCCCGAGAGGGATTCGATTTGTTTGTTGGACCACAAACCAATTGTTCATTAGAGGATCAATGAGACTTAAGGAACAAGAAGTAATTACAAGCGGTTTATTTGACTCAGTTGTAATTACGAACGACCTGTGAATGATCGACTTACTAATAATGGTTATATCTAGTGGACAAAAATATATTTACATTGAGGAGAGTGCGACCACTGAGTTTTCGTGGAGTGTCTCACTGGTTCACGAATGTTGACTAGCTAGGCTAAAGAGTTTGGTCGGTTAATCTCGTATCGTTGGAGCTCATGATCTGTAGGTCCATTAGGTCCCCTTTACTAGCTCGGACTAAGCTTTGTAACAATTTGAGAGAAAAGAATTTGAATTGTTCAAATTCGGTTTTGGGAGAAAACGTTAATTATATGCGATGTATTTAACGTGGCATAGCTTAATTATGAATTAAAGTATGATAAACAAGAGGTGGGCATATTTAAATATTGGTTCGATTTAAAACATGAATAGGGATTCATGTTCGACCATTCAATTTAAGAAATCGGGCTTGGTCAATTTATTTAATTTGTTATTTGATATTAAATTAATTAATTATTTCAAATTAATTAATTAAATTGTTTAATTAATTAAATTAAATTAAATTTTAATTTTAAATTAATTTTAAATTAAAAATAAAAGAAAATTCAATTTTGAATTGCAATTGGACCAAAATCACAATTGTATGAATCACCTCCTTTCATTTTCAAATTCAGACAAATTGCCCACCTCCTTCTACAATTAATCTTCATCACTCTTGTATTGTCTTCTTCTTCAAGCTTAAAAAATGTATGGTTTGGTTTAATTGAAGGAGAAATAAGAGGATTAAGGGAATTTGACAGAAAATTTGATTTTCTGGTTTTTTGAGATTTTTTTCCCTTCTCTCTTCAAATCCTCTCAATCTAAGATCCCACAATCTATTCCAAGGTATAAGGACAGTAGGGAAGACACTAGAAATGGTCCACAAAGTGTTTGTGACAAGAAATTATTTACGGATTTGGAGAATTTTGAGTTAGAAAGGTATGTACTCTTACTTTCTGTTTTTCCAAATTGAAGCATGTTTTTAATATTGCAAAATTGATGAACTTAGAGTGCTCAAGATCTTAAATTGCTTCCGTTTTCTTAATATACTCCTTCAAAAAGCACATGAATTATTGTAGTATCGTGGAATCAAGATAAAATACAAGGACTAAAACGTGTTGTGGGGGTCTCAACCATAATAATTGAGAGTTCATGAGGTAACTCACTCTATTTTATTAAGTTGTTGCCCTACTTCACTATGCATCAATTCAAATCGAAAAATATTGATCCTTAAGTTTATTCTCCTTTCTTTGCTTAAGAACTTTTACTTGTTAAAAATATATATATTTTGTTTCATTTCTTTTGTAAAACATTCGTGGGGGGTTGTAGATAATGACTTGGGCCCAATGCCCAAAAGTCACATGAAAATTGGGAGAATTATTGTCCCACATTGAAAAGTTTGTAGATGTGGGAGTAGTTTATATAACATAGATTGACACGTCCCATTAGAGTTTTTATTTCTCTTTCTCAATCGCAATTGTTTTTATGGATTTTAGTGATAAGTTTAGTAGTTTTATTATTCAAATCATGTGGAGTTAAACTTAGTTAGGGATTGACGTAGCCGCTGAACTTTTTGTCTTATTTTGATTTTCTTGAATTGAATTTACAATATCTTTGTGTGCCTTTTATTTTCTTAATGCTTGTATACTTTTGGTCAAAGTTTACATGTTTCCTTGGCTTTAATTGTTGCTTGAAAAAGAACCAATTAGGCTAAAATAATCAATTGCACATCTATTTGTAAATGTGTCTCCCATTATCTTTTGTTTAATCTGGAATTAATTGAATAAGACATTAGTTTAGTTGGTGAAATCAATTCCCTAAATTCTCCTAAATTGTGTCTCCCTTTATCTTTTGTTTTTTAGTTTAATTCTTAGAATTAGACTATTTTCATTTGATTTGATTCTCTAAATAAAGTTAATTAAAAGTAATTACGGTAGTTAAATGAATGAAAAAACTCAATCCCTGAGATCGACCCTGGTCACTTCTACTGCAAATTTAAGAGGTCTAGGAAATAAATTATTGTTTGATAGGACCTTCGACAAGCCCCTTTTATCAATGTCAGATGACTCAACATATTTAGGTCAACAGAAGTTTGCCACGTCATGGGTCATATCTAACCAATCCTTATTTGTACAAATTGTGAGGTATAGAAAGTTGGTCAATCGTTTTAACAAAGAGTAAAAGAGATGTCCGAAAAGGAGATTAAGAGAAGAAGGAGATGTTGGGTTTTAATGTCCTAAAACTCGTGATTTTGTGAACTAAATGTATATTCTATTTTGCAATAAAGTTGTTATTGAGATTTATTCAGTAAAGGTGGTATTGAACAAAGTGAATTGTGTTTTGTGTAACCTTAATCCAATAAAGAACCATTGGCTATAGGATGAATACTTGAGCTTTATGTGTGACATAAAAGTGGATCAAGTTCAAGTTATAGCCAAAACGGTCTATAGTATAAGGATAGGGTTGGGTACCTTATCCTGGGGACACTATGGACGCGACCCATTTTGTAGAGTACAAACGATGTGATCCTAAATCGTACATGTGGAGACAAGTAAGTGGGGGCGCCCTATGCAAAGAGTTTGCATAAGACTGGACCGCGAAATAGTGACTTAGACTTTATAACTCCGTTTACTGTCTTAACTGACTATATTCATACGATGACCTAGGTAACTCGATCTTAATCCTGCTTATTCTATGTACTCCAATTTATTCGGATTATCCTTAGATTTGCATGGGTGAGAGTGGCTCAACATTGCCGACTCAATAAGCCTCCCATTTCAGGGATAAAATCGGGTAGATAGCTGGGAACATAGTTCTGCAAGATGGAATTCATTCCTACCCGCTTTAGGGATTAGTAGAGAGGTTGTTCCCTTAAGTGCTGACTCCGGGTCTTGAACAAAGGGCCCACCCCTCTCATTGGCCCGAGAGGGATTCGGTTTGCTGGTTGGACCACAAACCAATTGTTCATTAGAAGATCAGTGGGACTTAAGGAACAAGAGGTAATTACAAGGGTAAAATGGTAGTTTTGACCCAGCTGCAATTACAAACGACCTGTGAAGGATCGACTTACTAATCATGGTTATATCGAGTGGACAGAAATATATCTACAGTGAGGAGAGTGCAACCACTGAGATTTAGTGGAGTGTCTCGGTAGTTAACGAATGTTGATTATCTAGGCTAAAGACTTTGGCCGATTAATCTCGTATCGTTGAAGCTCATGATCTGTAGGTCCATTAGGTCCTCCTTACTAGCTCAGAATAAGCCTTGCAACATTTTGAGAGAAAAGAATTTGAATTGTTCAAATTCGATTTTGGGAAAAATCGTTAATTATATGTGATATATTTAACGAGTCATAACTTAATTATGAATTAAATTATGATTAATAGAAGATGGATATATTTAAATATGATTTAAATATTTGATCGATTTATAGCATGAATAAGGATTCATGTTCGAAAAATTGATCGGTATCGGGTAATTTATTTAATTTAATATTTGATATTAAATTAAATTAAAAATTAATTAATTAAATTATTTAATTAATTAAATTAATTTTAATTTAAAATTCATTTAATATTAATTTTTTAATTAAAATTAAATGAAAATTAGTGGATTTTCATGGATTTTCCATAAAATCCAAATTGCAACTTGCCCAATCCCTTTCATCTTCAAATTCACCAAAATTGGTCACCTCCATCTCAAACCATCCTCATCACATTTAGTTGTCACTCAAATGAAGCTTGATGAAGGTTTATTTAATGGTGGTTTGAGGTGTTTTGAGAGAATTTTGCAAAAAAAATTCTAAATTCCCGAATTAGTGGCATTTGAGGTCTTTTCTTCAAAATTCTCTCAACCTAGGATCCCACAATCCGTTCTACGGCCTAAGGATAATAGGGAAGACTCTAACGGTTGTCCACAAAGTGTTCGTGTTGAAAATCATCCACCGGGTGAAGAGAATTTGATCTTCAAAGTTGAGTTTTTTATCCCTCTGTTTTTCCAGCTTTGAGCATGCATTTTATTTTACAAAATTGATCAACTTAGAGTGTTCAAGATCCAAAATTTCTTCCGCTTTCTTAATCTGGACTCTTTCAATTGGTATCAAAGCAATTTTGAGCACTCAATTTGATCTATTTTGTTCTGTGGTGGGTGTTCTTTGAAATCTATTTTTTCTGGGCGTCTAAAGTGAAATTATGGATTTGACATTTAAATTGAGAATCAATTTGTGCTTTATTTTCAAATTGCTCAAGTGTGTTTGAGCACTAATGTGTGTAGAATAAGCTGTAAAAATTTCGGATCGATTGGAATTCGGGAAGGTCTTCAATTTGATGAAAGAAGCCACGGAGGTCCTGAAAATCGAAAAACAGAGGTTGCTGTTTTTTTTCCTTCCATTCTGCTACAGTGAAAAATCTCCCAGCCCGCGTGAATTTTATTTAAAATGAAGAATAAGTTGACCGGTTGACTTTTTGACTTTGACTTGGACTGGTCCTTTGACTTTGATCGGTTAACTTTATTTTGGGTCGGTTCAGCTCGTTTTCGGTCTGGTTCGGGTGGTTTTAGACCGGTTCTGACTATTTTGAAGCCGGTGTTTTTCCATTTTGGAGGTTCGTTTCACAAATTGGAGGCCCGATTTAGTCTTTTACAGCCCGGTTCAACCTTTAGAAGGTCCGGTTCACACAATTGCAAGCTGGTTCGACTCAAATTCGAAGAGTTTGAAGTGGTTCGATGTTAATCCTAGATTATTATTGTAATAATTTAGTTGTTTGCTTGCATTAGATGCCAAAACCAGTCCACTTTAGTGTGTTTAATTAATTATGCATTGTGGATGTATGATCTAATTAAAATCTCTGATTATATGTGCAAGTATGTCATATAGATTTTAAAATCCCACCATAAGAAGCATGCTCCATGCATTGAAAGTATGTTATAAGTGTTGTAATATATTGTATGCATGTTTATTGGGTTTCATAAGAATTAATATAAGTGTTATATTAATTTATGAAACAAATATTATATGTTTTAATTATAATTAATATAAGGGTTATATTAATTAAAAATTAAACATATAATTGCTATGCATTTATTCATGTGATGAATTTGTTATAAATGTATGTTTATTCATGTGATGAATGATGAAACAATTTATAACATAGAAATGCATGTAACCTAAGGTTAATTAATTAGTTTTAAAATGGTTTTAGAACTGGAATTAATTAGACCTAAGGTTATCTAGTTCTAATAAGATTAGAATTAGGAAACCAATAATTTATAAACTTTGATTAAAGAGGGACTCTGACTAAGGAAGGTTATGGCTAGGTTGGGGTACTTAAGTCGACTTTAAACGGAACACCCCTACTTGGGAACTGACCTGGGAGTGAATTTAATCTATAGGTTTATAAATTATCTTTAAATGAGTGGCGTTTATTAAAAGTTAATAAATTAAACTCATAGACCTAGGTTTATTAAAAGGTTAATAGACTTAGGTAATTCCAGTATAATTGTTATATTGGTAGACTTAGTCATATGGTTTTAGTCGGAATATGCCTAAGTAAATGTATACCCAAACTGTTTAAAATACTTAGTGGGAGTGAAAAGGTATATATGATATTAATTTCCTCTTATGCTCTCTGCGAAGTTCACACCGTGAGATTTATGCTCGGCCTCGTGATGTCAATAGGGCATCCCCATTCGGATGGTGTTTGCATAAATCAAGAGCAAGGTGAATGGAGAAAGTATTTATAGTAAGTGGGAGAAGGAAGTGTGTCGACACATCCTACGGTCTCCTCCATTAGGTTGGACCGTGAGATTCTCATGTTGCGCTGCGCAGTTGCCGAAGTAGCACCATCCATTCTGGAGGATGTAACATGGGATTGAATGTACTCAAACTCCGAGAAATGGATAGGGTCTCTTAGGTCCATTCCCGCTTTGTCTCTCCATTCAGTAGCATTGTTGGGGCCGACCTCCGAGGTCCGAAAATGGCGGGTCACACTTACAAGAATTGCTAAGTGTTAGTAAATTCTTGACCAAAGTAGCGATAACTAGAATGTTATAGGAATAAGAGTTATTCTGGTATTAACATTTAGTCAAGAATGTCTTGGTTCAGTAAAGGAGTGATTGACTCCCCTCGGTAGCGGTTGCTCTGACTCACTGAAGTATCGTTGCAAAAACAATAATGAGTTTATGGGTACATTATTACTTTTGCTAAATTCTTAAATTGGATAGGTTACAAACAATTCACTAATAGAATTCATTCTTTTTCAGCATGTCTAACTCTTTTATCCAGTTACTCGCCTTCAGCGGCGACAATTATGGAACCTGGAAATCAAACTTGAATATGATTCTTGTTCTTGATGATCTGAGGTTCGTTTTAACGGAGGAATGTCCTCCCCTCCCAAATTTCGACAAAGAAACCGAATTGTTCGGGATGCTTATGACAGATGGATTAGGGCTAATGAGAAGGCCCGAGTCTATATCTTAGTCACCGCTAAGGAGATCATGGGATCATTACAGGCGATGTTCGGACAACCGTCCTCATCGGTCCATTATGATGCTCTCAAATACGTTTACAACTCCCGTATGAAGAAGGGAGCCTCTGTTAGGGAACATGTCCTTGACATGATGGTCCACTTCAACGTGGCTGAAATAAATGGGGTTGTCATAGATGAGAAAAGTCAGGTAACCTTTATTATGGAATCTCTTCCGAAGAGTTTCCTGTCATTCCGCACCAATGCGGTGATGAATAAAATAGAGTATAACCTGACTACTCTTCTCAATGAGCTACAGACTTTTGAATCTCTCATGAAATCAAAGGAAAAAAAGAATGAGGCAAATGTTGTCACTTCGAAAAAGTTCCTTAGAGGATCGTCCTCAGGAACCAAGTCTGGTCCTTCTTTTACCAAGAATAAGGGCATTCAGAAGAAGAAGAAGGACAAAGGGAAGGGACAAGCTCCCACACGCAAGGCTAAGGCCACAGGAAAATGTTTCCATTGTGGTGGTGACGGACACTGGAAAAGGAACTGCCCAAAGTACCTTGCAGAAAAGAAAGCTGAGAAGGAAAAACAAGGTAAATATGATTTACTTGTTGTTGAAACATGCTTAGTGGAACATGATGATTCTGCTTGGATATTAGATTCAGGAGTCACTAACCATGTTTGTTCTTCTTTTGAGGAAACTAGTTCCTGGCAGCAGCTTGCAGATGGGGAGATAGCTCTTAGGGTTGGAACGGGAAAGATTATCTCAGCCAAACCAGTGGGAGCAGTGAAGCTGTTGTTTAGAGATAGATTCCTTTTATTAGAAAATGTACTTTTGGTTCCTGGAATCAAAAGAAATCTTGTATCTATCTCTTGTTTACTTAAACATATGTATAAAGTATCTTTTGATCATAATGAAGCGTTCATTTGCAAAAGAGGTGTACGAATATGTTCTGTTAAACTTGAAAACAACTTATATGTGTTAAGACCAACAGAAGTAAAAGCTATTTTGAACACTGAGATGTTTAAAACAGTTGATACTCAAAATAAAAGGCAGAAATTTTCTCCTAGTACCTATCTTTGGCACTTAAGACTATGCCATATTAATCTCAATAGGATTGGGAGATTGCTCAAGAGTTGTCTCCTAAGTCAGTTAGAGGACAACTCTTTAACACCATGTGAGTCCTGTCTCGAAGTAAAAATGACTAAAAGACCTTTTTGAAAAAGGTTATAGAGCCAAAGAACCCTTGGAACTCGTGCATTCGGATCTCTGTGGTCCTATGAATGTCAAGGCACGAGGAGGGTATGAATATTTCATCGCTTTCATTGATGATTATTCTAGTATATGGCTATCTTTACCTAATGAATCATAAGTCTGAAACCCTTGAAAAGTTCAAGGAATATAAGGCAGAAGTTGAGAACACATTAGGTAAAACAATTAAAACACTTCGATCAGATCGAGGTGGAGAGTATATGGATTTGAGATTCCAAGACTATATGATAGAACATGGAATCGTACCCCAACTCTCAAATACCAAAGACACCTCAACAAAATGGTGTATCTGAGAGGAGAAATAGAACCCTTTTAGACATGGTTCGATCCATGATGAGCTATGCTCAGTTGCCTAATTCGTTTTGGGGATATGCAGTAGAAGTTGTTGTATATATTTTGAACATGGTTCCCTCTAAGAGTGTTTCAGAAACACCCTATGAGTTATGGAAAGGGTGTAAAGGGAGTTTGCGTCACTTCAGGATTTGGAGATGTCCGACACATGTGTTGGTGTCTAATCCAAAGAAATTGGAACATCGTTCAAAATTATGCCTATTCGTACGATACTCCAAAGAAACGAAAGGTGGTTTGTTTTATGATCCTCAAGAGGACAAGGTGCTTGTGTCGACAAACGCCACGTTCTTAGAGGAAGACCACATGAGAGATCATCAGCTTCGAAGCAGGATTATCTTGAGCGAAATTTCTAGGGAAGCTACAGATAAATCAACAAGAGTTATTGATGAAGTTGGTCCTTCTCAAGAGTTGAGAATGCCTCAACGTAGTGGGAGGGATGTTAGACAACCCGACCGTTACATGAGTTTGACTGAAACCCAGGTCGTCATACCTGATTATGGCATTGAGGATCCATTGACCTATAAACAGGCAATGAATGATATAGATAGGGACCAGTGGATTAAAGTCATGGACCTTGAAATGGAGTCAATGTACTTCAATTCCGTCTGGGAACTTGTAGATCAACCAGATGGTGAAAGACCTATCGGTTGCAAGTGGATCTACAAGAGGAAACGAGATCAAGCCGGTAAGGTGAAAACCTTTAAGGTTCGACTTGTGGCAAAGGGTTATACCCAAAGGGAAGGGGTGGACTATGAAGAAACTTTCTCCCCTGTTGCCATGCTTAAGTCCATTAGAATACTTTTGTCCATTACCACGTTTTATGATTATGAAATTTGGCAAATTGATGTCAAGACAGTCTTTCTTAGTGGCAATCTTGATGAAAGTATCTATATGGATCAACCAGAGGGGTTCATAGTTCAGGGTCAAGAGGAAAAGGTTTGCAAGCTTAAACGATCCATCTATGGATTGAAACAAGCATCTAGATCCTACAATATAAGATTTGATACTGCGATCAAATCTTATGGCTTTGAACAGAATATTGGCGAGACTTGTGTTTACAAGAAAATAGTCAATACCACTGTAGCTTTCTTAGTTCTATACGTAGACGATATCTTGCTCATTGGGAATGATGCAAGATTCCTGACTGGCGTTAAGCAATGGCTAGCGACCCAATTCCAAATGAAAGATTTGGGAGAGGCTCAGTTTATTCTTGGAATCCAAATTGTTCGGAATCGCAAGAACAAAACGCTAGCATTGTCTCAGGCATCTTATATTGACAAGATGTTGGTTAGATATAAGATGTAGAATTCCAAGAAAGGTTCATTACCTTTCAGGCATGGAATTCATTTGTCTAAGGAACAGTGTCCTAAGACACCTCAAGAAGTTGAGGATATGAGACGCATTCCCTATGCTTCAACTGCCGGTAGTCTGATGTATGATATGTTATGTACTCGACCCAACATATGCTATGCAGTGGGAATAGTCAGCAGATATCAGTCTAATCCAAGATATGATCACTGGACTGTCGTTAAGAACATCCTCAAGTATCTTAGGAGAACGAGGGACTATATGCTTGTGTATGGTGCAAAGGATTTGATCCTTGCAGGATACACTGACTCTGATTTTCAGACTGATGTAGATTCGAGGAAATCCACATCAGGATCAGTGTTCACTCTAAACGGATGAGCTATAGTATGGAGGAGTATAAAGCAAGGTTGTATTGTTGACTCCACCATGGAGGTTGAGTATGTCGCAGCTTGCGAAGCAGCGAAGGCGGTTGTATGGCTTAGGAAGTTCTTGACTAATTTGGAAGTTGTTCCAAATATGAATTTGCCTATCACCCTTTATTGTGATAATAGTGGTGCAGTGGCAAATTCTAAAGAACCGAGAAGCCATAAGCGCGAAAAGCATATAGAGCGCAAATATCATCTCATCAGGGAGATTGTGCAACAAGGAGACGTGCTCGTCACGCAAATTGCTTCGGAGCACAGCATTGTTGATCCGTTTATAAAGCCCCTCATGGCTAAAGTGTTTGAGGGACACCCGGAGAGTCTAAGACTACAGGTTGTATAGTAGGGTAGTTTTTCTTTGATCAGCATGTTTTACCCCACAGACGTTTTAGTCCAAGTGGGAGTTTGTTGGGTTTTAATGTCCTAAAACTTGTGATTTTATAAACTGAATGTATATTCTATTTTGCAATAAAGTTGTTATTGAGATTTATTCAGTAAAGGTGTTATTGAATAAAGTGAATTGTGTATTGTGTAACCTTAATCCAATAAAGAACCTTTGGCTATAGGATGAATACTTGAGCTTTATGTGTGACATAAAAGTGGATCAAGTTCAAGTTATAGCCAGAACGGTCTATAGTATAAGGATAAGGTTTGGTACCTTATCCTGGGGACACTATGGGCGCGACCCACTTTGTAGAGTACAAACGATGTGATCCTAAATCGTACATGTGGAGCCATGTGAGTGGGGGCACCCTATGCAATGAGTTTGCATAAGACTGGACCGCGAAATAGTCACTTAGACTTTATATCTCCGTTTACTGTCTTAATTGACTATATTCATACGATGACCTACGTAACTCGATCTTAATCCTGAGCATTCTATGGACTCCTGTTTATTCGAATTATCCTTATATTTGCATGGATGAGAGTGGCTCGACATTGCCGACTCAATGAGCCTCCCATTTCACGGATAAAATCGGGTAGATAGCTGGGAACATAGTTCTACAAGATGGAATTCATTCCTACCCGCTTTAGGGATTAGTAGAGAGGTTGTTCCCTTAAGTGTTGACTCCGGGTCTTGAACAAAGGGCCCATTCCTCTCATTGGCACGAGAGGGATTCGGTTTGTTGGTTAGACCACAAACCAATTGTTCATTAGAGGATCAGTGGGACTTAAGGAACAAGAGATAATTACAGGGGTAAAACGGTAATTTTGACCCAGCTGCAATTACGAACGACCTGTGAAGGATCGACTTACTAATCATGGTTATATCGATTGGACAGAAATATATCTACAGTGAGGAGAGTGCAACCACTGAGATTTAGTGGAATGTCCCAGTAGTTAACGAATGTTGATTATCTAGGCTAAAGACTTTGGCCGATTAATCTCGTATCGTTGGAGCTCATGATCTGTAGGTCCATTAGGTCCTCCTTACTAGCTCGGACTAAGCCTTGCAACATTTTGAGAGAAAAGAATTTGAATTGTTCAAATTTGATTTTGGGAAAAATCGTTAATTATATGTGATATATTTAACGAGTCATAGCTTAATTATGAATTAAACTATGATTAATAGGAGGTGGATATATTTATATATGATTTAAATATTGGATCGATTTATAGCATGAATAAGGATTCATGTTCGAAAAATCGATCGGGATCGGGTAATTTATTTAATTTAATATTTGATATTAAATTAAATTAAAAATCAATTAATTAAATTAATTTTGAAATATTTAACTAATTAAATTAATTTTAAATTAAAATTAATTTAATATTAATTTTTTAATTAAAATTATATGAAAATTAGTGGATTTTCATGGATTTTCCATAAAATCCAAATTGCAACTTGCTCAATCCCTCTCATCTTCAAATTCACCAAAATTGGCCACCTTCATCTCAAACCATCCTCATCACACTTAGTTGTCACTCAAATGAAGCTTGATGAAGCTTTATTTAATGGTGCTTTGAGGTGTTTTGAGAGAATTTTGCAAAAAAAAATTTTAATTCTCGAATTAGTGACCTTTGAGGTCTTTTCTTCCAAATTCTCTCAACCTAAGATCCCACAATCCGTTCTAAGGAACTAGGATAGTAGGGAAGACTCTAACGGTTGTCCACGAAGTGTTCGTGTTGAAAATCATCCACCGAGTGAAGAGAATTTGATCTTCAAAGTTGAGTTTTCTATCCCTCTGTTTTTCCAACTTTGAGCATATATTTTATTTTACAAAATTGATCAACTTAGAGTGTTCAAGATCCAAAATTGCTTCCATTTTCTTAATCTAAACTCTTTCAGGAGAAATCCCGTCTTTTGAGGCCATGGGCGATGAATAACCAAGATTTTCTCCCATTGAGCTAAGGCGGATGCTGAAACAAACAATTTGGGCATCATTCTATTTTCTTCTTCTTCTTCTTTCATTTAATTTTTTCTGCATTGTTTTTATTTCATGGTTGTATTTGACTTCTGTGTTGTATTTTTTACATTATGAACTAATCACCTGGTAAGGATTAGGAATGTTTGTAATATTTTGAGATAAGTTAATAACATTTTTTGTTTAATTAATCTGGTTTTAACGGGTTTTATTGCTGAAAGAGTGTACATTAAGAAAGTGGAAGCAATTTCGGATCTTGAACACTCTAAGTTGATCAATTTTACAAAACAAAAAGCATGCTGAAATCTGGAAAAACAGAGAACAAGAACTCATATCTTTGTAGTTCAAAATTCTCCTTATCTGTGGGCAATCTTTGAGCAAAAACTAGTTGTGGACCACCTCTAGTGTCTTCCCTACTATCTTCAGGCCTTGGAACTGATTGTGGGATCCAAAGTTAAGAGAATTTAAAGAGAGGAGGAAAATTTTTCAAAACCAAGAACAAATGGAATTTTCTGCAAAATCCTCCTCTATCACCTCAAATCTCCATCATCAAAAGCTTCAATAAGCTTTGGGAAGATGACAACAAATGTGTGATGAGGATGATTTGAGTAGGAGGTGGAGAATTCTTGTGAATTTGAAAAAGCAAGAAGCTTAATCACAAAAAGATGTATTTGGTCCTTTTTTAATTCAAAAATGAATTTGAATTTCTTTTTAATTTTTATTCAAAATTAATATAAAATTAATTTTAAATTAAAATCAATTTTATTAATTTAATTAATTAAACAATTTAATTAATTAATTTTAAATAATTATTTAATTTAATATCAAATATCAAATTAAATAATTGGACCAGTTCCGATTTCTTAAGTCGACCGTTCGAACATGAATCCCTATTCACGTTATGAACCGAACTAATATTTAAATCATATTTAAATACGTCCACCTCTTCTTTATCATAGTTTAATTCATAATTAATATATGACACGTTAAGGATATCACATATAATTAACGTTTTCTCCCAAAACCGAATTTGAACAATTCAAATTCTTTTCTCTCAAATGTTACAAGGCTTAGTCTGAGCTAGTAAGGGGGACCTAATTAACCTACAGATCATTAGCTCCAACGATACGAGATTAACCGATCAAACTCTTTAGCCTAGTTAATCAACATCCGTTAACCATCCGGACACTCCACTAAAGCTCAGTAGTTGCACTCTCCTCACTGTAGATATATTTCTGTCCACTCGATATAACCATGATTAGTAAGTCGATCCTTCACAGTGTCGTTCAGAATAATTCTGATTGGGTCAAAATTACCGTTTTACTCCTATAATTACTTATTGTTCCTTAAGTCCCACTGATCCTCTAATGAACAACTGATTTGTGGTCTAACCAACAAATCGGATCCATCTCGGGGCAATGAGAGGGGTGAGCCCTTTGTTTAAGACCCGGAGTCAACACTTGAGGAAACAACCTCTCTACTAAATCCTAAATCGGGTATGAGTGAATTTCATCTTGCAGAACTATGTTCCCAGCTATCTACCCGGTCTTATCCCTAAAATGGGAGGCTTATTGAGTCGGCAATCTCGGGCCACTCTCACCCATGCAAATCTAAGGATAATCCGAATAAACAAGAGTTCATGACACGCCCAGGATTAAGATCGAGTTACCTAGGTCATCGTTATTAGATTATATGGGGTTCCATCTCAAAACCAATTGGCTATGAGAGGAGTAGCCCATATATCATATATATTGTGAGGTTACTCTCCACTTCTTCAATATGGGATCCTCAAGATGCCCCCTCAAGATGGTGCCTCTTTGGGTTCACCATTCTTTGATTGGATCTCAATTTTAATTTTTGGACTGAATGCCTGTTTGGGCTTAATGGGCTCTGATACCATATTAGATTATATGGGGCTCCATCTTAAAACCAATTGGCAAAGAGAGGAGTAGTTCATATATCATATATATTGTGAGGTTTCTCTCCACTTTTTCAATGTGGGATCCTCAACATGCCCCCTCAAGATGGTGCCTCTTTGGGTTCACCATTCTTGGATCGGATCCCAATTTTAATTTTTTGGATTGAATGCCTGTTTGGGCTTAATGGGCTCTGATACCATATTAGATTATATGGGTTTCCATTTGAAAACCAATTGGCTATGGGGTTACTCTTCAACCGTGCGGCGCCATAATTTTTCGCTCAATCATGGCCAACCTTAAGGGGAACTCAAGCCCCGTCTCTTTGATCGCAACCTTTTGTGGCTTCGTCGGACCTTGGGCGAGGTCCTTTTTGGTATCAGAGCCATGTTTTGTGTGTGTAGTCGGACAAGACAGACCCAGGATCATAGTCAAGACTTCACAAGTGCGTCAAGAGTGCCAAGAAAACGGCAGGCGCGTTGTGTTGTCGATGCTCGAGAGAGCAGTGTGTGGTCAAAAGCCGACTCGTGAGTGAGTCCAACTCAGCCGATGAGTAAGAACCAAGTCTATTTGCCAAGGGGTTGGGTTACGTTGTGCCAGAGAGAGTTTTTCAGAAGGTGTACCAGGTAGGGTGCCTTTCAAAGAACCATTTCCATCAGAGGGATAATGTGAATGGTTGCAAGCAAGAAGCCGGTAGTCAGTGCGACATGTGCTAGTCAAGTGCCAAGTTGTGCAGATTGCAAGTCCATGTGGGTGGACGTTTTGGCTGAGCAGAGCCAGTTGAGTTGAGTGGGAAACTTCCCGCGAAAATGAGTTGCTTGTCCCGTGAGAGTGCTCGTAAGTGAGAGCACATGTGTCCCTTAAGTCATTCCACTAGGCCTAGGTGGGTGACTTCACAGAAGTTGTCGAGACCGGTATTAGCTCATGTTAGAGCATCAGACCGGATACAAGAGCAAGAAGAGATAGAAGCTGCAACAAGATCTGAGAAGCATCTTTGCAGCGTTGCCACGCAGGTGGCTTGACCGAGAGTTAGGTCGAAGGGAGTGCCAGCAGAGAAGAAGGGTTTGTCAGTGCGCTTTCAGACTTTGCTACCGTGAGAGTTGGTGTCACGATGAGTCCATTCCGTGCACCGTTATGTGCCGCTCAGAGAATATATGATGTGGTGGCCAGAGTGGCCAAGTGAGTTTGGGGCGCGCTCCCCGTGGCTAGGTAAGAGAATGCCTATATCGTTTGCCATGTCCTGTCTGGTGATTCCCGGGTCGAGTCCTAAAGTTGGGCGAGGTAGGCCCCAGAGAGGGATAGCCCACAGGATGGCAGTTGTTCGTGCTTGTGTTTCTGGTCGTTGGGCCAAGTCCTAGAGTTGGGTGCAGTAGGTCCATTAGGCGGTTCAGTTCATGAGTAGGTGACAGCTTCCATATTCGATCTCATGCACGATTATATCCAGCAAGTCAGTCAGTTGCAAGCCCTAGAATGGATCGTCATCGGGGCGATGCCGAGTTTAAGTTGGGGAGAGTGTTACAATCCATTGTGTGATGATTTGGATTGAACCCCCAAGTAAGTCATCGAGGACGGTGACTAGTTTAAGTGGGGGAGAGTGTCACAACTAGAGACGTCCACGGGGCGGGGCGGGGCCGGGGAATGACTTACCGTCCCCGTCGCCATCTCCCATTTCATTCCCCGTCCCCGCGAAATTCCCCATTTAATTTCACGAGAACAGGCGAGTGGATTCTCATGAAATTTCTGAGGATCGGATTCTCCGCGAGGAATAATTCTCCGTTTACAATTTTTATTTTTCCAAACTTTATTACATTTTTTTTAAAAAAAATTATTTAAATAGCTAACTACTAATTAGAAATTTCTATTTAAGAGACATTTTTTTTTCAATTTTCTTAAAAAACGTAAAATTATAATTAATAAGAATTTAGAATTATGGTATATTATATACACATAAATATATATATTTAAATAATAATAATATATCGGGGCGGGGACGGGGAGCAGGGCGGGAAAAAAATCATCCCCGCTCCCTCCCCCATTCCCCGCGGGCCCCACCCCCCGGGGAAAATGGACATCCCTAGTCACAGCCATACTAGAAGAGAGTTGGTTGTGACTCCCTCAGGCACAGACAGTTGCAAGGGTGGCACGAGAGTATCACCCGCCAGGCCATGTGAAGGCCGAGAGAAGACAAGTGTCATGATGCGACCGAGGAGGACGGTGCATCATCTAACACACCAAGATCAGTGGGCATGAATGCCAAGTTGTGAAACAAGCATCGCGGGAAGAAACTATGTCGTCAGTGGTGTTAGTGACACGCCTAGTGGGGGCCAGATGGGGCCCCGGGCCATAACCTCGAAAGTCGGGGTTCCGCCGTGAGTTTTGACGAGCGGTTCTAGAGTTAAGTCCGTATATGGGCAAGATGGAAGCTCGCCAGATTTTGTGTCAATCGAAGTCCAGACGAGCGCTCTACGCTGGCGTATGACTCCTCGCCAAAATGACGTGCATGGGTGTCAAAACTGATATTTCACATAATCTACTTAGAAAATCAAATATGACTTATTAATGGTGATCGATAAGTAGCTCTGTCTAAGGAAGATTCTGGTTAGGCTGGGGTATTTAAGCTGACGAAAACGGAACACCCCTACCTGGAAACCGACCTGTAAGTGAATTTGGACCGGAGATTCATAGGTTATGTTTCTCGAGAGCGACGTTTATTAAAATCTTAATAAACTATAAACCTAAGTTTAATAAATGGTTATATACTTAGGTAAGTCCGATATAAATATTATATTGGTAGACTTAAGTAAATTATAGTCGGATTTATCTAGGTCATCCTGATAATTCTAAAGTACTTAGTGGGAGGAAATATGTGTATATGATACACTAATTTCCACCTACGTATCTCCGTTAAGTTCACACTGTGAGATCCATTCTCAGCCTCGTGGCGCAAATGGGAGCGTCCCCCTTCGGATGATGTTTGTATGGGTCAAAAGCAAGGTGAATGGAGAGAGTTCTTATAGTGAGTGGGAGTGGGGCTTGTACAAATGGGTCCCACGGTCTCTTCTATTGGTTCGTGTAGTGAGATTCTTATGATCTGCCTGCTAGTTTGGTCTCGACCAGACAATCCCTTTGGAGGGCCTGATCATAGGAGTCGGAACATAGCGAACTCCCGAAAGGGATAGGGTTGCCTTAGTTTGTTTTCCAACTTAGTCCTGCCTTCGGTGGATTTTGTTGGATCGGAACTTTGGGATCTAAAGTTAGAGGGTGACACTCACGGGATACATTAAAAGTTAATGGATCCATATAAAAAATGGTAGCTAGAACCTATAGGGAATAAGAGTTGTTCCGGGAATAGGGTTTGGCCGAGACTGTCTCGTTCTAGAGGAGGAGTGATTCGACTACCCTTCGGTGACGGTCATTCCAAACGTGTGGAGTATCATTGCAAATTAATTGACGTGAGATCATAGATTAATTTTGCTAAAACATGATTGGATTAAACATAGGTTTATGTGAGATAGTAATACAAGTTTTTCTTATCTTTCCGCAAAATGTCGAGTTCGATTATTTCACTTTTGACTGCCGAAAAAATCATAGGAAACAATTACTAGACCTGAAAAAATAACGTTAACATGATTTTAGTTGTGGACGACCTGAAGTTCGTACTCACTGAGGACTGTCCTCAGGTGCCAGACCCGACTGCGGCACGAAGTGTTCGTGACGCATTTGATAGATGGACCAAGGACAATGACAAGGCCAAGGTTTACATCTTAGCCAGTATATCTGATATATTGGTTAAGAAGCATGAGAACATGGTCATCGCTAAGGAGATCATGGCATCGTTGCAAGACATGTTTTGGCAACAGTCCTTTCAGGTCAAGCACGATGCTCTCAATCACATTTTCAATGCCAGAATGAAGGAAGGGATGTCTGTCAGGGAACACGTTCTTGACATGATGGTCCACTTTAATATGGCGGAGATGAATGGAGCATCTATCGAACTGTTTAGAAATTTTGGCCTTAGTGTTATTTTTTTTATTTGATCAAATTAATGTAAAGGTCCCTGCATTTTTGGGCAATTAAGTGTAATATCGAGTCTGTTTTTATGTTCATGAGTCATTCATGACAAGTATTATATTCTTATGGTTGTTGATTATGTTTCCAAGTGGGTGGAAGCCATTGCTTGTCCGATGAAAGACGCTAGAACTGTTGATTATGTTTCCAATTAGTTTTTGGAAAGACTTGTCATTTGCCTTTTGAGTTAGAACATAAAGCATTCTAGGCTATTAAGGAATTAAACTTCAATTATTCAGAAGATGGAGCATTAAGATTGATGCAACTTAGGGGGCGTTTGGATCGCAGAGTTGGGTTGAGTTGGGCAGAATTGTTTTGTCACTGAGTTCTGGAAATCAGTGTTTGGTTTGTAGAGTTAAGTTGAGTTGAGTCAGGAAGTCAGTGTTTGGTTTGTAGAGTTGAGTTATTATGTCAGACGTATCTGGTGCAGTTTTTTGTAAAGTGAATAAGTCTGATTTTTTGTGATTTTTTTTCCTTTACTTTTTTTGTTTCCACCAAATCAATTGCAAACATATTTGTCTACAATTTCAAAACTTCATTATGAGATCAATTACAAATTTATAATATATATTACCATTTACAAGATGTGTGAGATATTTAGAACAGTACTGGATATTGAGATTGATATCAATTTTTCTTCTCCCCTAAAAATCATTTTTATGTTATGTAAAGTGAAAGGCCTGATTTTTTTGTGACTTTTTTTCCTTAGTTTGTTTCCACAACAAATCAAATACAAACACATTTGTCTACAATTTCAAAACGCAAGTATGTGATCAATTATAAAATTACAATATATTACCATTTGCCTAATGTATGTTAGGGATATTTGCAAAAGTAGTGGATATTGTGTTTGATATCAATATTTCTTTTCCAATAAAATTCATTATTTAGAACTTTTACTCTTCAATATGAACTTTATTCCTTTTTTTATGCACATGTTCACCACTAATTTTTTATTTTAATTTATGTAGGTATAGTATTAATACTTTGCATATGAAGAGTGTTTATTTAAATTTGTCTAAACACATCTATTGTCTATGGACATCTTTAGAATGAAATAAATAGTTTACCTTGTGAAGATGTTAAAAATATGCCAACATACTTAAATATTTTATGTCATATTGAAGTTGCATACCTACAAAATATTAGATATGTCATCAAGGTCCTAACAGAGTCGTTATGCTACCGAAATTTCTGGTGCAGACGATGTTGCTTAGTAACGTCCCTAGGAAATTTTGAGTTTGAAAAATTAGGGTCGTTACAGTTGGTATCAGAGCATGGGTTTTAGATTCTGCATACTCGCCTACATCGTAGGCAACGATCCTTATAGCCTCTGCAGGAAGTCCCCTCGTTATCTCCACGTTTGCTTTTATTTTGTAAAATAGTTAAAGTTATTTGAGTTGCTTGTGTGTTGACACTTGTTATGCTATACTTTTGACTTCTTTGTTCTTGTGCTAAGTTAGTTTAGAGTTTAAGTTTATATTATGGCTCGAGGACGTGACCGTTGTAAAGTTCTAGCAACTTTTGAGGACGAAAGTTTTTCTTAGATAGGTATATTGTGACACTCTGTAAAATTAGGTGCTTTAATTGTATTTGTTTTGAATTTGAATCTTTGGATAATCAGATCAGGATTAGGAAATGGTGTTTCAAAGTTTAAAAAATGATTAGGATTTCTGTTTTAAAAAGGTTTAGGATTTCTTTTTCTAAAAGGATTAGAATTCCTTGTTCTAAAAGGATTAAGACTTTTTGTGCCTATTTAAATTAGAGTATTAGTAATTTAAAAGCACGCTTCAAAACTCTCCTCATCTTCTTCTTTTCTCCACTTTCTTCATCTCGTTGGAAAGTCGTCGGACCGCCGCCGGAAAGTACCGATACGGTTGAGTTAATAACTCAACTCCATGGGGTTGGGTTATTAAGTCACCGGTTATAATTGTTGGTGAACCAAACAAGGAGTTGAGTTCTTAACCCAACTCAACCCAACCCCATAAGCCAAACACCCCCTTAATGAAATAGATGAATTTAGGCATGCAACATATGAAAATGCCAAGATTTACAAAGAAAAAATAAATTGTGGTATGATTGAAAAATTTTGCCTAAGCATTTTGAAGAAGGAGAGAGAGTTTTATTGTTTGACTCTAGACTTAGATTATTTCCTAGAAAATTAAAGTCTAGATGGTTAGGGCTTTTTATTATTTTGGAAGTTTTTTCTCATGGAGTCATTTTATTAAGGGATGCCAAAGATGGAAGAATTTTCAAAGTAAAGGGTCACAAAATTAAACATTTTTTGGGCGAGGAATTTGAGAGGAAGTTTGCTTCCCATAAATGATTAGATGGTTAAAGGAACAAGAGTTTTGCTAGAGCATTGTTTTTATTGAAATTATTTGGTTTAATTGCTCCGTGTTTTTTTTTTTAAAGAGAAAATTCCAAGAAAAGAAAAATAAAATGAAAATAGTTATTATGATATGATTATTTTATCATTATTTAACCTAGTTATTTCTGTTTGCAAGTAGTTTTTTTTTTTTTTTTTTTTTTTTTTTTTGGTTTTCCTTTTTTAGTTAAAAAGGAAAAATCTGGAACGACGCGCCTCAAACCTCATAAAATCAGTTTCCTCCCCAATTAATATTGAGTTTCCTCCCCAATTAATATTGAGTTCACTTGTTTGACTTTTCATCAAATTTTCAAGCCCACAAGTGAGATGGAGTGTTAGACTATGTGATATAATTAAATTTACCACAAACTCTCAGCTTAAGTTTTTAGTTTGATTGGTGATTTATGATGGTATCAAAGTAGGTGGGTTCAGAAGGTCCTGTGTTCAAGCCCGCAAAGTCAGTTTCTTCCTCATTTAATATTGATTTCACTTATATAGTTAAATTTACCCAAAACTCTCAACTTAAACTTTTATTTTGATTTAAGTTAAAGTTAGTTTGTAATACGCAATCGTAGGTAGTAAATGGTAAACAAGGTCAATCCCAATAGACCAATGCGAGTAAATTTGATGAAATTAACGCAAAAACTTACAAATGTAAAAATAAACTAAAGAACATAACTAGGTAAAATATGGATGTTTTTGCCCAAATGAGGCTTACAACGCTATAAAATTAGACATTACAATGTTATACCGAACGAAATTTTCAACTAAAATCGATCTAAAACTTCTCGAACTCGATTTTCTTACTTTCAACACAGAGTTAAGCATATGTTTATGAAAATCCAATGCTAACAGACACTAATACAACTCAATTCCCTAAAATTACAAGCTTATGATGTATGTCTACACCCTACAACTTCTACTCCTTGAGAAGTCACTTGCTTCACTTGTGTTAAACACCACAAATGAAATTATAACTTCATAAATGTGCATTGAGTCAAGAGAGTTCAAACAACTACATCCAACCTTAAATTCCAGCCTTAAACACTTAGCCCATAACTGTAAAACTGAAAATAAACCTTAATAAATTAGACACGGTTGAGTTTAGATCGATTGAAAAGGTGGAAATTATCTCCTTGAGTTCAATTTTTCCTTTGTATTCGCAAGCTTTATTTTCTGTTTTTAATTCTTTAATTCTAGTACTTTGAATTCTGTTAATTACATACAGTTTGTTTTCAATTCTTGGACTTTGATTCTTGCATTCTTCCATTTACAACATTTTTTTAATAAAGTTCATTATTCAAACTTTCATTCCAGCAAGTTATTCTTTATCCTTAAATTCATTGCTTCAATTCCCGGTTTTTGTTTTCACGTCTTTTTATTTCTTAAGTCAACATGTGTTTCCTTTCCTTTAATATTTTGATATTTATTTCCTCTATAATTTCGTCTTTGAGAATCGAATATGCAGATTCTCTAAGGATTGGAAATTTGGCCTAAGAGGTAAAAGTAATTTTACTCAATTCCATAGCATTTATTTGCTTTTATTGATTATCATTTTAATTGTGAATTTAGCTTGATCATCTAAATGAACACTTAGATTGAGTTTAATACTGAAATGGTTAAACAAGATTAGATGTTCATACAAAGAAATAGAGGAAAGTAGCTTAGACATAAACACTTATTTTTTACCCTAGACATAGAGAAAATCCTCTAATATTAAAGACTTGTATTCTCATTAAATTAAGTTCATATTAGCCCTAAACATATGATTTAATCGCTTATGCTTTTAAACGTCTTTCCATTCATAACAAATAGAAGTTGAACCCAATTTACATTGTTTGGTGCTTGAGTAAATATTGCAATTACATTTTAGATCAAAATTCTTTTCTAAGGGATAAAATCATGTTTACATTCTTCCTTCTTATCATTGATTTTTAGTTCACTCACCACCGTTTTGAAAGAGTCTAGATTAAGAAAGCGGAATCAATTTTAGATCTTGAACACTCTAAGTTGATCAATTTTGTAAAATAAAATGCATGATCAAAGCTGGAAAAACAGAGGGATAGAAAACTCAACTTTGAAGATCAAATTCTCTTCACCCGGTGGATGGTTTTCAACACGAACACTTCGTGGACAACCGTTAGAGTCTTCCCTACTATTCTCGGGTCTTAGAACGGATTGTGGGATCCTAGGTTGAGAGAATTTGGAAGAAAATACCTCAAAGGTCACTAATTCGGGAATTTATAATTTTCTGCAAAATTCTCTCAAAACACCATTAAATAAAGCTTCATCAAGTTTCATTTAAATGACAACTCAAGTGTGATGAGGATGGTTTGAGATGGAGGTGACCAATTTTGGTGAATTTGAAGATGAGAGAGATTGGGCAAGTTGCAATTTGAATTTTATGGAAAATCCATGAAAATCCAATTTTCATTTAATTTTAATTCAAAAATCAATATTAAATTGATTTTAAATTAAAATTAATTTAATTAATTAATTTTTAATTTAATTTAAGAGAATTTGTAATGGGTAGCAAGATTGGGTTTAATATTTGCAGTTATAGCAAGATTTAAAAAAATTGCAAATATGGAAAATATTTTGAAAATGATTTTATAATTCCAATTTTACCCTTGTTACCCAATTCACATGTATTTCCTCATTTGATCAGATTTTGAATTCTTGTTACCCAGACTTTCCGCGGCTCACACACTTCTGAAGAAAAGAACGAGGTTGGTGGCGCAAAGGAGAGAAGAAGAAATCGCAGGGGTGCCCTTTTTTTTTTGTCTTCGCGTGCGGCTGGGAGAACGTGAGTCTATTTTTCCTTTTTTTTTTTTACAATAGTCCTTTGAGTTTGCGGCTGGGAGAAGGAGAAAGAAAATGTATATATATATATATATAATATTAAAATACTAATCCTTTATTTAATAATTCTCAACCCTAAATCCATTCTTTTCCTTTTCCAAAAGTACCCCTTTTCTCCTAAATTATCTATGAATGTGCCCTCAAGTAGCTAACTACTTAATGGTGAAGAGTAAAACGAAACAAACTAAAAATTCAAGTGTACCTATAACTGACGAGCGTTACAGTCTATCAGTGATAGGAGTCGCAAGCCTCTGAAATATCTTCCAATTCGATCTTCCATTGGAGCTCTTTTAGTGGGTATTTGAGTTTTCAATCAACCGAGCTTTTTTAGTGGGTATTTCTTACCGCTCATTTTGTTATATCACTGTTTTTCTGCAATGTTTTGGAGTCGCAAGTCCGATTTTGGTGATTGTTTTGTTTTCTAGATATGCTAGTGGTCATCAACGATATACACATGATATCAGTGACATCAGTGGTATCTATCATTGTTTTCTAGATATCAATGATATCATTGATCAATATATATGATAGTGATATCAACGATCAGTAGATATCAATGATATCAGTGATATCAGTGATATCTATCACTGTTTTCTAGATATCAATGATATCAGTGATATCATTGATCAATAGATATGATATTAGTGATATTAGTGATCAATAGATATCAATACTATCAGTGATATTAGTGATATCATTGATCAATGATATACGAGTGACTATTGACATCAGTGGTATCTATCATTGTTTTCTAGATAACAATGATATCATTGATTAATATATATGATAGTGATATAAGTGATCGGTAGATATCAATGATATCAGTGATATCTATCACTGTTTTCTAGATATCAATGTTATCAGTGATCAATAGATATGATATCAGTGATATTAGTGATCAATAGATATCAATACTATCAGTGATATCATTGATCAATGATATACGAGTGACTATTGTGGTGATCGATTTCTATATATGATATCAGTGATATTAGTGATCAATAGATATCAATACTATCAGTGATATCAGTGATATCATTGATCAATGATATACGAGTGACTATTGTGGTGATCAGTTTCTATATTACTTAATGTTGTTAATGTTGTTATTAATTTTTGCAGGAACTATGATGAAACTTCCAATAGTTATTTTTTATAGTGGACAATGGAATGAGAAAAATTTCTAAGAGAATTACAAGACCATTGGAATTTGGGTTGATGAGATGATGTGTTTTGATGATTTTATTAATCTGATTGCGAAAGAAGTTCGAATGGATAGTTCTATTTTTTCTATAGAATTGTCGATGTTATTAGGTTATGGGATAAATGATGCTCAGAATGTGGTTAAAATTCAAGAAGATAAAGATGTTGCTTGGTTTTTAACTTTAGTGAAAGATCAAAATACAAGATATTCTTTAGTTGCTCATATTACTGATCCTTGTTTCGATGACTCCTCTTGTGTAATTAGTGATGGGAGTGGCAACTTATGGAGGTGTAATCCGCCCAGTTGGGAATCATTCTAAATGGAGTTCGATAGATGTTGTCATGAATGCATTACCTCCAATTGTTAAACGTCAAGCAGGAAGACCCCGAAAGTAAAGGATTTCGTCGATTGGTGAAGCAAGAAGTCACACAAAATGTAGTCATTGTCATCGTGTCGGTCACAATCGTAGGACATGTAAATTTCCACCATATTTACCATGATGTAATTTTTGACAATTCGTTTTAAATATATTTTTTCAAGATAAAACTCAATATTGTTGTTATCATACTATTCATACTACCAATACAAGGTTTGTGATTGTTTCAAAAATTTAATATCAATACTATGAACACGAGAACTTTGGCATCTGATGAGAAAATTTGAAAACCGCACAATAAACAATAATAGCTAACAGATAGACAAGTACCACTGATAGAAGCTTATCACTTTTATCAGTGATAGACATCTCTCACTGATAGAAGTCTATCACTGGAAAGAAGTTAATGATTGATAGACAACTATCAGTGATAGACATCTATCACTGATAGAAGTCGGATAGAAGAAAGAAGTTAATAATCGTGAAGAACAAGAAGTCTAATAGAAAAGTTATGAATAATAGGTAATAGATAGGTAGAAGTTCATCGACAACTATCATCGATAGAAGCCTATCACTTCTATCGATGATAGTAGTCTATCACTTCTTTTCATTAACTTTTATCAATCATTAACAAATGATAGTAGTCTCATCACTTCTATCGATGAAAGACATGTTGATAGAAGTCGAATAGGAACAAGAAGTCTAATAGATAATAGAAAAGTTATGAGTAATAGGTAATAGATAGACAACTGTTGTAGAAGTCTATCATACAACTATCACTGATATAAGTCTATCACTTCTATCAGTGATAGATATCACAATAGTAGTTTATCAAAATAATAAAAAAAAATTAATTATTAAATAAACAGACAAAAAATAATTATTAAATAAACAGACTTCTATAAGTGATATCACTGATAGCATCCTATCAGTGATATCAGTGGCTGGCGTGTGGCGTTTTAGTAATTTCAATTCATCTTTTCAAATTTTTGCTATTTTTGCAAATAGATTGAGTCATTTGCTATATGGGCAATTATATTGAGTCTTTTTGCTACAAACCCAATTGCCCCATAATTTAATATAAAATATTAAATTAAATAAATTACCCGATCCCGATCGATTTTTCGAACATGAATCCTTATTCATGCTATAAATCGATCCAATATTTAAATCATATTTAAATATATCCACCTCCTTTTAATCATAGTTTAATTCATAATTAAGCTATGATTCGTTAAATATATCACATATAATTAACGCTTTCTCCCAAACTCCAATTTGAACAATTCAAATTCTTTTTTCTCAAAATGTTACAAGGCTTAGTTCGAGCTAGTAAGGAGGACCTAATGGACCTACAGATCATGAGCTCCAACGATACGTGATTAACCGACCAAACTCTTTAGCCTAGCTACTCAACATTCGTTAACCACCGGGACACTCCACTAAAGCCCAGTGGTTACACTCTCCTCACTGTAGATATATTTTTGTCCACTCGATATAACCATGATTAGTAAGTCGATCCTTCATAGGTCGTTTGTAATTACAGTTGGGTCAAAATTACCGTTTACCCCTGTAATTACCTCTTGTTCCTTAAGTCTCACTGATCGTCTAATGAACAATTGATTTGTGGTCCAACCAACAAACCGAATCCCTCTCGGGCCAATGAGAGGGGTGGGCCCTTTGTTCAAGACCCGAAGTCAGCACTTAGGGGAACAACCTCTCTACTAATCCCTAAAGCGGGTAGGAGTGAATTTCATCTTGCATAACTATGTTCCCAGCTATCTACCCAGACTTATCCCTGAAATGGGAGGCTTATTGAGTCGGCAGTCTCGGGCCACTCTCACCCATGCAAATCTAAAGATAATATGAATAAATAGGAGTTCATAGAACGCACAGGATTAAGATCGAGTTACCTAGGTTATCGTATGAATATAGTCAATTAAGACAGTAAAAAGAGTTATAACGTCTAAGTGACTATTTCGCAGTCCAGTTTTATGCAAACTCATTGCATAGGACACCCTCACTCGCATGTCTCCACACGAACGATTTAGGATCACATCGTTTGTACTCTACAAAGTGGGTCGCGTCCATAGCGTCCCCAGGATAAGGTACCCAACCTTATCCTTATACTATATAATGTTATGACTATAACTTGAACTTGATCAACTTTTATGTCACACATAAAGTTCAAGTATTCATTCTATAGCCAAGAGTTTTTTTTTTATTGAATTAAGGTTACACAATACACAATATTCAATAACACCCTTACTGAATAAATTTCAATAACAACTTTATTGCGAAATAGAATATACATTCAGTTTACAAAATCACGAGTTTTAGGACATAAAACCCAACACTTTTTGATTTATTAATATTAGTTGTCGAGGTTGCTTTGTGTGAACATCTTTATCGTAATTTTGGATTTTTTTATATTTGTCTTGTGGGATTGATACTCTGGAATATTTTCAATTACTACTTGTTTGACCGTGTGCACTTGTACTCACTAGTGATAACTCTTAAAATAAAAGTTATTAGGCTATCATTTTAGATTTTGGTTGCCATATTTTATTTCATTTTATCTTAAAATCCCATAGTTTTGACTTAATCTACTAAGTACTTTTGATTTACTAAAATTCATATTAGAGCATGATTTGATTAATTAATGAGTTTATTTGATTAATTCAAGGCATGCTTAATGGATGAATAATCATTTTGGAAGAAGGACTCCCGAAGTTAAAGACAATAGTTTTATAACATTTTGCTGGAGCATATCTAGTAGTTCAAGGCAACATAAATTTCACACATTAAAATTTTACCTCATTAAATGAGCTGGAAGTTGTCAGTCTAGTTACCTGTTGTCAGCCAATGGATTCTAGCCATTTCAAAGAGTTTGTGTAATCAACTCTGATTTCCATAAAAAAAGGGAACAAGATGTTAGCGCAACCATAATTGGAGGATGAGAGGAGAGATGTTTGAGAAAAACAAAGATAGAGAGAAAGGAAGAGGAACAATACCATATTTGCGACTCATGTAGAGTTATCCACCCCAAATCTGCCATTAATTTAAAAACTACCTTATTATAATCAACTTTTCGACTTGAGAACAAAAAAGAAAAGTGGAATGTGATTGCTTAAGAGCATTTAGGACACAGTCTTTCACATCTTTCTAATTTCTGACGCGAAGGTCATTTTCCTCCAAATTTTTTACCAACCCCAAATTACTTTTTAGAATTTTACTACCACCCCAAAATTAGATCGACCACCTCTCCCTTGTTCCTCGTGTCGTACACTGGCCGTCGACCAACACCAACGCCACGGGTTCAGTCGGCCATTCGAGGTCCTTGCTTCTGTCACCCAATTGCTCCACACCTCAAGAACGCATTGACAGCGTGAATCGAGGAGAAGAAGAATAGAAGCAGGTCAAGAATAGAAAACAAGTAATCATCCAATTGTGGCCCAGCATTGGTTGAAGTCTACAAAGTGAGATAATATCAGACTACATGTTTTTATCTGATGATTGTCAATTTCATGTTGGTTACATTCTCGATATACAATTCTACTCATTGCACTCAATGAATATTTGTAAATAGAAAAACTGATCAAAGTTTTGCCCAATTCTCAGATTGTTTACTTCTATCTGAATACAATCCTCAGATTTATTTGCTTTTATAAAACCGAACCGGCATGTTAGGATGCGTCCTTGAGATCGAACCCTCAACGGGCAGTAGGGGTTGATAGGATTGCATTGTAGTGCTTTTATTGATTGGTTTAATTTGTGATGATTTGGGTATATTAACTTGGGCTTCTCGGAAATGGTGGAGCGATTACGTAAGTTTGGTTTCTTGATGATATATTTCCTCTATTTATTTCTAGGGTTGTAAAAGTTGTAAGCCTCTGTGGACTGGGCCAGTCGCTTGGGCGTAATCTGCTGGAGTTTAAAATGCAGCCATGGACACAGTTTGAGAGTAAGCAAATTGCCGTAGATGGCGTCGCATTTAGGAATGGAATTTATTGAAAGTGTTTCTGTAGTTGCAGTCAGCATTCTTGGGCCATTGTTATGTCGTTTACGAGTCGATTGCTAGTTTCTTCTGAGAATACTGAAAACGAAGATAAACTACATAGGTGTTAAAGGGATGGAATTGCGAATGAAAGTCACTCAAGCAGTTCACGTCCTAAATCATGATACCCAATCTTGCAACCGCGTGGCAGCAAATCAATGGTTAGTTCAGTTTCAACAGACAGGAGCTGCTTGGGAAGTTGCCACTGCTATCCTTACCTCCGATCACGTTCAACATCCGCTGTCCTCCTTTGTCCCTGATTTGGAAGTCGAGTTCTTTGCTGCTCAGATTCTTAAACGCAAGGTTAGTAGTTTGACTTCAATTTTAATACCAACCCAATTTCGCATTGCTGAAACAATTGTTTTTCTTTATTTTGCGTCAGCCTTTTGTTTTGCTTAAAAATAATGACTTCGACACTGGATTTAATTTTGCTGCCAGGAAAATTCCAACTTATATGAACTTCATTCTTTTTTAAAAAATTTAGAAGTTTAAAATTTTTATTATAATGAGGAACAAGACCTTTCGATAAAATGAAAACAACTAAACGTTCAATGAAACAACTCCCGTAAGGGACTGAAGAAGAAAAAAAAAGAAGAGGAAGGGGGAGCATTTGAGTGAGAGGTATCTTTTTTCTGTTTTTGTGTGTGGTTCTCTGATGAGAAATTGAGAGAGAAGGGGAAGCTCTCAAATCTTCCTTTGCTACTTGTTGATAAATAAGTTGCTTTCGGCATCGGAGCCTGAACCTTTTATGAACTTTTCTTCTCAGGCAATAACATGCTTTTGCCGCTATCAATCGGGTTTGACATGAATATAATAGTGTTTCTTGATACGGAAATTAGACTGGGATATTACTTTTATTCTCGTGTAGATCAAGTTCTTTTAAGTAATTCTTCTTGAGAAATTCCTCCAACAAGAATACCCCGGACAGAAACACCATGGGCTGGCCTGATGCTTTTTTTTTTTCTTTTACTTATGGCTGGCCTGATGGTAAGGTGTAAGGACACGCAAGGTAGACATTAGTACCACCACCACGTCCCTCAACAAAAAGAAGAGTCAGTTTTTTTTTTTGATAAAGAAACAAAGATTTAACAAAGATTTCTTTGAAATAATGAATAGAGGCTAATGCTCAAAGTACAAACTCAAAAAATGAGAGAACCAAAAAGAAAAAAGAAGCGAAAAAGCAAGCCAATTTGAATTAAAATCAAAACAAGAAAAGTCATCGAGAGATAAGGACAAATCACACCCGAAAGAGACTTTAAGAAGAAGCAAAAAGCTAGATAACTTGAAAAGAAATAACATAACAATATCGTTGAAGTTGTTGACGAAAGTGCAACTAACGGAATAATGGACCAATAACTTGAAACTAGCTTCAAAATGTCCTTCCAAAAAGGCAAAAACCACAAAAAGCTCTGGACTCCCCAACCTTATCAACTAAAAAACAAATGCTATGAAACACCAGAAGGTTGCCAACAATCTCACAATCAATATGATATGCACCCTTTCCAGCTCCAAAAGAGTGCAACGTCTCAAACTTGACAACATTGCCTTCTTACTCGAGCCACAACTACAAACATACGACTACGACCTCACAAGAACACTACCTCCTTTTTTGAAATTGATCAGACCATTGAGAAGATTATAGCTTCCATCTCTCCTTCCTAACAATCGACACCTTTAAGACAGCTGAATCGAAACCACAACAATACACATTTTGCAAATAATTTTCAAACTAATCCTTTTGGAACTATCGCCCAACCCCCTTGTATACCGCAAAACAGTCTTTATTTGCTCAAAACTAAAACAGAAGAAGGACCCACTTCATTTTTTTTTGACAAGGCAACAAAAAAGATTTCATTGATATAATGAAAAGAGACTAATGCCCAAAATACAAAGGAAAAAAAATCAGAAAATAACCAATACAATGAGATAAAAAGCCGAAAAAATCACAACAAAACACCCAAATCCTTTGAATCAGAAACAACAATCCCAGAGACACCCAACCTAACAATTCATCCAACTTCCAACCACCATGATCCACATTAAGACATCGACCACTTTTAGGGTAAGAAGAACACCATAAAGCACAAACCAAAAAACTTATCCATGGTCAAACCCTCATCACCAATACAAGCCAAAGAAAGAACAGAAAACATTCCTGAAGGCTCAATATACCAAGATCTCTAAACCTCCCATACACTTGGCTTCAACTCCTCTAAAAGATTCAGAAGGATAAAGAACTCAAAAAATTCATCATTTTTCAACTTTCTTCGAAAGGAAATACTCCATGCCAACACCCTATCACCCAAAAATCCACAGCCCTATCACCCAAAAATCCACAACCCTTCCAACCCTAATTCGAGCAATCGAACAAAGCAAAGGAAAGGAACCTTCAAGAATAATCTCCCCGACCCACACATCATCCCAAAAACTTATTCACAAGCCAATTCCCAAATGCAAACACAATGAATGTGCACGATCTAATATAGAAAACCCCCTTTCAATATTTCCAAAGCCGATAATTTTAACTCGACCTACATGATTAACATGCCTCCAGACCTTCTATAGGCTTTCGCATGCACCCTCCCAACTTCTCTCGAGCACCATAAGGACTTGATCACCTTATCATCAACAACCACCAATTTTGTTTCCTGAATCATAACCACATTTGGATAAACTTTCTGCAGATATATATTTTTTGACTTACTCATATAGAACCATCCCCCAGGCCCCTCGTATTAAAAAAATGATCTTCATCAAATAGAGGATGACCTACCCCCAACAACAACTTCTTTGAACTGTAATCCACTTGTCTTTATAAGGGACTCAAAACGAGCCAATTCTCTGGGACAATCAAGCACCCCCTCGTCCCGTCCAACTCCCAAAGGGGACTTATCAATAGGAGAACCAAATAAGTCTTCAAGATTAACCACTGGAGAGTCTTCCTTTAGCAAATTAGACTTCACCCTCTTATTTGACAACGAGTCAGGGTTACTCAAACTAACTTCAGAGTCGATAATCGAGCTTTGACCAAAGACAGGGGAAGGCAGTGTAGACCCACTAACTTTTCTAGATGAAAAGCAACCTTAAAAAAGTAGATCCCTTTCGGCCCAACCTACCATTTCTCAAATGTGAAGGAAGGGGAAGAAGTAGATAAAGGATCAAAATTAACCTGGGAGCACGACACTAGGGAAAGGCAGTTTATTGGCAACTCTTCAGTCTGTTCCAAGAAGTCTTGGAAAATTTCTTCCTCCTGAATCACAAGCCCCGCAAATGAATCCTTTCCATTCCTTCGAGAGTAGTATTTTCCACAAAATGACTCTTTAATCTCCTTTACACTTGACAGGGCAGGGGAGGAAAAAAGCAGGTCCTCTGTAGAAGGACCCACTTCATGGAACTGCAATCACGGGCTTTAATCAAAGAATCAAACTTGTTAACTCCGGATAGGAACAACTCTGTTGAACTATATCCACTTCTAAGCTACAACCATGTGCAATTGATTTGACCCTAGTGACTTAAACAGATTTTCTAAGTTAACAATTGGAAAGGCTATTCTTATCACCAATAAGCTGAACATTTTGATTTTTATTCCAATTCTGAACTACTTAGACCAATCATAGAATCAAAATCAGAATCTCCTAGTCCTACCTTTATTGGAGTTATGTATTCAACCTTTGAATCATCAAAATTAATACTTTGAAAAGTTGCTTTAAAAAGCAGTGTCCAGATGATCCAATTTGATATTCATCCGTTGTAATAATATTGTTGACCAAAGGAAGGTTAATAGTCTCCTTGTTCTTCAAAGACTCACATGGAGGAAAAAACTTATATCTGGGTTCCTCTGAACAATCAACCTTAAACAAAGAATCCGAAGGACCTTGATCAAGAATCACTTTGCTAATGTTCTTCCTCGTATAATACTGAGCACAAAACCGATCTTTGACTTCCTTAACAGATTCTGGAATTGGAGAGTACAACAAATCATTCACTTCCTTATCAATTGCTTCGATATTAGGAAGAACACTTTCATCAACCTGATTCTTTTCCCAGGAGGGTAAAACCTCTTAACCTTTTTTTTTGATGAAAAACCGAACTTTCATTGAGAAATGAAAGAATACACGGGCATACAAAAAAATGAGAAGCCCACAAAAAGAGGGGAGGCCACTAAAAAAAGGGGCTCCAATCAAGCAAAATAAGACTAAGAAAATAATTACAAAAGAAACCTGACACTGATGCCCAAAGAGAAACATAGAATCTAACTAGGGTCCATACTTCCAAAGAAGAAGACTCTTTTCCCCTAAAGATTCTATTGTTTCTCTCACACCACAAAAACCACAAGATAGCACACCCTCCCTGCCACAAAAACAACCCTTTCTCATGGAAAGGCGAGTTGAGAAGAAGCTCCATGAATGTCTCTTTGCTATTGAAATGTCCAACAAAGCAGAAGTTGAATTGCCTAAAGAAACAATTCCAAATAGCTTGCGCAAAGTCGCATCTCAAAAGAATGTGGTCCAGATCCTCGTTAGCCCTCCTGCAAAGAATACAACAGAAAGGCCCAATCAAGGGAGATCCCCTGGCCACCAAACGATCCAAAGTGTTCACCCTTCCGTACCAAACACCGCTGCACAAAAAAAACGTTACCTTCTTTGGGACTTTCACCTTCCAAAGCGAGGAGAAAAAGAATCACTCAACGCAACAGCAGGACTCACCAAACAAAGAAAAAAAGGAGCTACACGAAACCCCTTTTTAGGGAGAGGGACTCCAAATGCGATAGTCCCTTCGATGAGGGTGGAGCCGAAACTGATTAATCAAAGACAACAATGATATAACGTCGGACGTTTCCCTATTGGTCAGAGCCTGATTAAACCCGAAAGAAAAAGAGGGAGTATCGAAGAAAGAGTCAGACGGACTAGAGCATATCAAAGCTATCAAATGATTTTTTAGAGAGGACAAATGATATAAATGAGGAAACAAAGAGTAAAGAGGTCTCTCCCCTTGCCGATCTTCCCAAAAGTAAGTATCCCTCCCATCGCCCACCTCACAACGAACAAATTGCGAAAAAGACAGGAGCTCTGACGCAATCTCTTTCAAAGGATTCTGGAAGTGCCAAGAACCCCACCGTAAGTCCACTCAAAGGGATGAGGGCCATACTTGCTAACAATAATCGTGTGCCAAAGGGTATTAGGTTCCTGAAAGTAACGCCAAATCCATTTAGCTAATAGGGCCTTGTTTCTAACCCTCACATTACCAATCCCTAAACCGCCCAAGTGAAAAGGCTTGGAAACCACCTCCCAATTCACCAAGTGTGATCCTTTACCTTCATCAATCCGTTCCCAAAGAAAATCCCTCATAAGCTTCTCAATCCCCTTACTAACCGAGATCGGAATTTTGAAAAGGGACAAAAAGTAAGTAGGGGATACCGCTCAAGATGATTGGATAAGAGTTAGTCTCCCTTGCTTAGAAAAGAAACTCTTTCTCCAAGAAGCCAGTCTTTTACGAATTTTAAGGAGAACTGAGTCCCAAAAAGGTAAACTCCTTGGATTATGACCTAGAGGAAGCTCTAAATAGGAGGTAGGAAAAGTGCCAATCTCGCACTGAGCTAGCGCTCCCCATGTTGCCTGCTTGTCGGCCTCACAATTAAGGCCTAGAACTTGACATTTCACCTTTGATACTAAGCCCCGAGATGGCATAAAAAAAACCAAGGATATTAATCAAGTTATGGAAAGACTCATCTTTTCCGGAACAAAAGAAAATCGTGTCGTCAGCAAACTGAAGATGAGAAAGGGACTCCTTATTCTTGCCAACCCGAAATCCTTCCAAAATATTTCCTTCCACCCCTTTAGAAACGATCCTACTCAGAATATCCACCACCAACAGGAAAAGAAATGGAGAGAGAGGGTCCCCTTGTCTTAGTCCTCTGGTAGCACGAATTCTCCCCCTAGGTTTACCATTAACAAGAACAGAGTACCTTACTGTCCTTACACAACTCCAGATCCAAGACCGCCATTTAAAACCAAACCCTTTTTTCGCCAACACCTTATCCAAGAAGTCCCAATCCACATGATCATAAGCTTTTTCAAAGTCAATCTTAAAAAGAACTCCTTCTTGTTTTCTGGTGCGATAGTCCTCAATAGCCTCATTAGCAATTAAAACTTGATCCAAAATCTGTCTGCCAGCTAAAAAGGCCCCTTGGGAATCCGAGATCGACGAAGGAAGAACCTTTTGCAGCCTATTTGCCAGAACTTTGGCGATAATTTTATACACGCTAGTCACCAGACTGATATGCCTAAACTCTTTAACCTTTGTGACCTTCTCCTTTTTGGGGATAAGACACACAAAAGTTTCGTTCATAGTGCTATCAATAACCCCCCTCTCGTGAAATTCCTTAAAGACTCTCCCAAGGTCCTCATGAAGACCTTCCCAGTTGTCCTGAAAGAAGGCCATGGAGAAACCGTCAGGCCCCAGAGCTTTATTCCTATCGCAACAAAAAACATCCCCTTTAATCTCCTCCAAGGAAAATGGAGCATCCAAAGACTCTTTGTCTACGCTGGATATGGGAGACCAGTCTAAACCATCAATGAAAGGTCTTGGATCACAAGTAGGACTATAAAGAGAAGAGAAGAAAGAAAGGACTTCCTCCTCTATCTCCTTCTCCCCAATTTTTTTTTTTTTTTTGAAAAGGTGACAAGAGAATTTCATTAAGATAATGAAAGCATACAAAGTTCAAGTAAACCTTACAAACCATAAGACATAATTGAATCCTAAAACAACGAAAGGAAATTAAACAGGAAAAACAAAAGCATTCCAATTAGCCTGAATATCAGAGACTGAGAATCCAGTGAATGCCCCTGATAAAGAACTCCAGGCCGACGCCTTGAGGTGCATGGCTTCAAAACAAACTTCCCAAGACTTCCTAAGATCGTTGAAGACCCTCTGATTCTGCTCAAACCATATGTCTGTCAGCAACGCCCTTACAGCGTTGCCCCACAGAATCGAGCCTCTCGACGAAAGCAAAGGACCTGCCAGCAGCTGGAACACACTTTCCTTGAGGCTTCCTGCGAAGACCCATCCTAGGTTGAATTCCCGAAGTAGCTTTGACCAACAATTCCTTGTGAATGAGCACTCCACAAACAAATGAAAACCTGATTCTTCTTCCTGCAAGCATAGGGGCATCGAGGGGAGAAGACTCATGTGCGACAATCTTCTTTGCAGCAGGTCACCTGTGTTTAAACTCCCAAACAGCAGAATCCACATCAACACTTTCACCCTCTTTGGACACTCTACCTTCCACAAGAGCCTGTACATCAGTTTATCCACCGAGGGGTATGGGCACATATGCTTCGAAAGGGACTTCACAGAGAACCCCCCATCCGCCTCAAGAGACCGACTCCGGTGTCCAAATTTCAAGGAAGGCTTGACACTGCCTAGAGACCCCAAAAGTTCCGCCAAACACCCTATTTCTTCATCCTTTAAAACGACCTTCTAAACGTTAAAGCCCACACTTCCAACTGATTGTCCCATACTTCAGCCACCACAGCTTCCTTGTCCCTTGAGATCGCATAAATCCCTGGAAATTTATCTTTGAGGGGCATGCCCCCCAGCCACGGTTCCACCCAAAACCTAATGAACCTGCCGCTTCCCAGTTTGAACCAGGCCAGATGCCTCCACTGCCTCCAAGCCCTGACAATACTCACCCAAGGACTCCTCAGGCTGCACCTTGTAGAAACGCTGGGATCCCAACCATTTTCCTCCCGTCCATGGATGCTAACAATAACCCTTCTCCAAAGAGCAGATGGCTCCACTGAAAACCTCCAGCCCCACTTAGCAAGCAATGCCTGGTTTTTCCCCTTCAACGCCCCAATGCCTAGCCCCCCCGAGGCGCGAGGCTTGGCCACCTCCCTCCATCTCACCAAGTGCCTAAGCTTGCCCCCCTCTGTCCCCTCCCAGAAAAAGCTTCTGATGCGTCTTTCCAACTCCAGACCAACCCACGCTGGAAGCTGGAACAGAGATAGAAAGTACAGGGGCAGGGCCTCTAAAACCGCATTGCAGAGAGTCAGTCGACCCCCCCTTGACAAGCCATACCTCTTCCATCTGTCCAACCGTTTTTCAAAGCTGCTCACCACTGGCTGCCAGAACTCACGGGACTTTGGGTGTCTCCCCAACGGAAGACCCAAATATGTGAAGGGCAATTGGACCCCCCTGCACCCTAACTTCGCAGCAGCCTCCTCCACCTTCTCCTTAGCTAAATTAACCCCACAAATGGCTGATTTTGACCAATTCACCTTTAATCCAGAACAAACCTCATATAATCTTACCATACTGATTAGATTATCCAGGGCCCCTGTTTCTTCTTTGCAAAACAAAATTGTATCATCCGCAAACTGCAAAATGGAGACCTCAACCTTCTCCTTCCCCACCTTAAAGCCTTCAAACATCCCCGCTCCAAATTTTTTCCCACTAAGGCATTCAAAACTTCCGCCACCAGAACGAACAGAAAGGGAGACAGGGGATCACCCTGTCGCAGCCCTCGGGTTGCCTCTATTCTGCCTTTAGGTCCTCCATTTATGAGGATCGAGAACCTTTGACCAGCCACACACTCCCTCATCCACTGTATCCACTTGGAACTAAAATGTTTTAACTTGAGGACCTCTTCCATGAAGCCCCAGTCCACACAATCGAATGCTTTCTCGAAATCCAGCTTCACCACCCACCCCTTTTTCTTATGAGTTCTGAAGTCCTCAATAACCTCACTAGCCACCAATACCGAGTCTAAAATCTGCCTTCCTTGAATGAAAGCGCTTTGGACCTCCGATGTTATTGAGGGCATTACCTTTTTCAACCGGTCAGCTAACACCTTGGAAAGGATTTTGTATGTTGAGGAAATTAAACGACCCCGTCCTCATTCTCCAAACAACTAATAAAATTCTTGCTTCTTCTCCCACTTGCCACTCTATGAAAATAAGCAGAGTTGGCATCTCCATCTTTGGCCCATCGAACCTTAGCTTTTTGCCTCCGACTCACATTTTCCTTAAGAAGTAGCTCCTCAAACTCAACTTTTAACGCCAACCTTTCCTCCTTACCCTCCTCAGAGAGACTCTGGCTCTCCTCCTCTGATCTGTGCAACGCTGCAAGGCGCCCCAACACCTCTTGCGTCTTAAGACGAATGTCCCCAAACACCTCTCGGTTCCAAGACTTAAGCTCCCTTTTAAGGGCTTTTAGCTTTCCCATAAACCTAAAACCCTCCCATCTCCCTTGCACCTCAGTGTCCCACCAACGAGGGAAAGAGGCTTTGAACGAAGGATGAAGAAGCCACATATTCTCAAACCTAAAGGGACAGGGTCCCCAACTTAGGACTCCTGAATCCAAACATAGTGGCCAGTGATCCGACGTGACTCTCAGGCCTAGATACTGACGAACGCTAGAAAACAAATCCATCCAACCTTTTGAGAGTAAGAATCTATCGATCCTACTCCTGAAACGACTATTGGACCAAGTGAACCTGCCATTAACCAAAGTCGGATCGTAAAAACCACAATCCTCAATAACCTGGTTAAAGCACTTCATAGACTTAGTCGATCTACCTCCGAAAGACTTCTCCTGGGGACTACGCACCACATTAAAGTCACCAACCAAACACCAACAGGGGCCACACAACCCAAAGAGGCCCCCAAATCTCTTCCCAGAACTTCTTCCTGCCCTTTTGTCTAGGGGGCCCATACCCCCCGGTAACCCAGCCTTCCACCTCACCAGGAAACTTAAAACCAACAGAAATCGAGAACGATCCTACAACCACTTCAAAAGACTGCAGAATTTGGCTATCCCATAAAAAAAAGATGCCCCCGGAAGCTCCCACCGGCTCCAAGCACACCCACTCCACGTTTCTTCTGCCCCACAAACTTTTCACTAACTCATGGCTACAACTCCTTAATTTAGACTCCACAAGAATGACAATGTCCGGATTTTCCTGACCCAAAAACTCCTTTATCAAACTACGTTTCACCCTGCCCCCCAGACCACGAACATTCCAGGAAACAATCCTCATAATAAAACCTCTGAAGCCCTGGCGACGGATCGACCTTTCCGTCCTTCATAATTTACCGAGCTCTCCAACTTTTTTAATTCTCTAACTACTTTCTTTTTACTCCCACCAATTACTTGATGACCATTCGAAATTGAAGGCCTCTGCTTTGGTTCAACCACAGGAACTCCTTGCACCCTCTCCTGAAAAGCCCCTTCCTTCAACACACCTGATCCCCCAGGACCACCATCTGCCGCTACGACTTGCATCCCAGCTGAGGCCAACAAAGCACTGACCGAGGGCCACCACCCATACATCTCGCCAGACCAATTAAATTTGACTGCAAAACATGGTCCCCTGAAATAGAATGAGTAGATTTAACCTCATCCGATGAAGCTTCACATAAGGGAGAAGACATGTTAATTATGGAGTATTTGCAACCTTGGCCCGATCATTTTGATTTGGCATGTTTAATGGCTTCCCCTTGGCGCTCTCTTTCTAAGCTTTGGCTTAGTACTCTCCTATTAAGCCTGTTTCTAGAGTTTATGTGATCAACGCGTCTTAGAAAAGAAAGTGGGTGGTGTCGTTCAGTTCCCTTCAGATGGTTTTGCTGGGGATTTCCAAGAGCAGGTTGGTGTTTCGGTCTCTTCCCTGATCCCAACCTCGGTTAATGAAGTAAGGGATAATTTTTGTGCTAAGTATTATACAAGGAGGGGGCATAAGGAGCTGCACCCAGAGAAAGGAAGTAGTTTGATTCATTCCTCTTTGGATTTGTCTGGGGATGCCTTGCCATCAATGAAAGGAGGATTCATAGCTTTTCACAATATTGGAGAATCTTATGTGAAGGTTTTTCTAATGTCTGAGAATTGCATATTAAAAAAAAATGAAGCAATGTCTCTTCTATCAAGTTTCTTCAGTTTATCATGTTGTTTTGTGTCTTGCTTTATTTTCTCAATCTCTTGTAAAGTTTGTATCTTTTTGAGGATTAGTCTCTTTTCATCAACTTAATGAAAAGTTGTTTCTAGTTTTAAAAAAAAGAAATCACAACCAACACACCAAGGCCTATCACAATAAGCAAATAAATAGCGCAATCCTCCCCAAAGGAATCTTCTTGCTCTATAATCATTAGGTACATAGATGTTTGAAATCCAACAAGATTTACCTTGCAGAGTCGAAACCTTTATTGATATGGAATATCCTCCCTTAAGAACTTCATTGACTGAAATCTTGCATTCTTATTATCATTTATTTCATAGATCAGATTTAGTGGATGGGTAGTGGTCGGGGAGGCTCCTTTAGATGTCCTTGAACTGGTATTGCGCAGGGCTTTCCTTCCTTCTCCGAGCTTGTTTCTTTTCGGGTGGGTAATGGGGCGGATACTTTCTTTTGGGAAGATAGGTGGTTGAGGGATGAATCTCTTTGTTTGGTTTTCCCGCGTCTCTATCATTTGTATGGCTCCAAATTTAAGAGGGTGGCTGATGTGTTATTTCATTCGGGTCTTCTTGTGTCACCCTCTCTAGACTTTCAGCGTTCCCTCTCTGATCGAGAGACGACAGACGTCTTGTCCCTCCTTTCTCTTTTGGATGATCTTCGATGTTGTCCGGACAGGAAATATGTTTTCTTCTGGCGTCCGGATCCATTAGCTAGGTTTTTGTGTCGACCCTTTTTCCTGTCCCTGGTTAATTCTTCTCCTTCTGCTTCTCAGGGGGGCGTCAGTCTTTTCCTTAGTTTGGAAGGTGAAAATCCCAAAGAAGGTAAGGTTTTTTACTTGGCAGGTCCTTCACGGAAGGGTTAGTACTTTGGATAGGGTTTCGAGGAGATGACCTTCTTTGGCTGGGCCATGGTGCTGTATTCTTTGTAAAAAGGCAGCTGAGGACATTGACCATTTGTTTTGGAGGTGCGAGGTGGCTCAGGAGGTGTGGATGCTTTTCTTCTGTGAGTTAGGGATTCCCTTTTCCAGGGGAGGGGAGGTTTGCAGTGAAGTGTTGATGGGAGTTCCTTTTGCGTCCCCAGGTTCGGGGGGAGGAGTCTTCTTGTGGAGAGCTGATGTATGTGCTATTCTTTGTGGGCTTTGGGGGGAGAGAAATAATAGAATCTTTCGAGGGGTTGATCGTTCCTTTTTTGATATTTGGACCCTCATTCGATTCTATGTTTCTCTCTGGGCCTCGATGGTCGAGCCTTTTTGTAATTATCCTTTAGATTTTATTTTGCTTGGGTAGAACGCTTTGTTGTAAGCTCCCCTTGTTTTTTGTGGGCTTGTTTTTTGTATGCCCGTGTATTCTTTCATTTTTTCTCAATGAAAGCTTGGTTGGTCATCAAAAAAAAAAAAAAATTTCATAGATCAGATTTGGCACTTTTTGAAACAAAAAAAAATACCAGATATTATCTTCTCCTTGATAGTTGAATTGTGATGGAAAGGTAAGTAGTGGGTTATCTAATAAATCATCATTTAAGAATATAAATTTGAAGTCCCATAATTATACAATTTCTCATTTATTCCCTTTGCTGCTATCTTTTTATTGTCTACTTTTCACTTGCTTAGGGAGTTTGTATCTTTTGAGCATTAGTTTTTTTTTTCTTCAATGAAAAGTTTCATTTCTTGTTAAAAAAAATTATACAATTTCTCATTTGAATTTGAAATTCTTACTTTTCAGATCCAGAATGAAGGCTACCTTTTGCAATTAGGAATAAAAGATGCTCTACTAAATGCTCTTCTTGTGGCAGCCAAAAAGTTTAGTTCAGGCCCTCCTCAGGTGCTTCACCTTTTTCTTGCAATTTGAGCTGTTTGATATTTAGTTAATGGTTCCTTTTAATATTTTTGTATCTTTTCATCATTTAGAAGCTTGTACCTGCGATAAAAAAAGATAATAGTTAATGCGTTAAAAAAAGATATCAGTTAATAGTCTAGATGGACATGCTTATTTGAAAATCTCCCCTCTAAAATTATTTATTCACATATCCATGAAATGAATGAATGTTTCTCACCAAAAAATAGAATAAAATTTATTTATTCCTTTTTTTTTTGGGTGCAAGAGATAACAGTGTATGAAGTTTAAAGTCTAAATGGAACTTAAAACTCCTTTAACCGTATTTAAAGTCTAAAATAACCTTCTTTTTTTGTTATTATCAGTGTTCTATTTATCATTTTGGAAATTGTATAATAAGTTGAAATTGGTACTTTGGCGAATAATGTGATTTTATTGTTTTAACATCCTTTCGGTGTATTGTACATCAAGAAGGCTAGAAGCAGTTGCCATCATTTGGGGGCTATGGAGCCCTTGAATATTCAGTCTTTTTTGTCAAATTTGGTGCAGCTTTTGCAGCTTTCCTTTTTTTTGGATAGGAAACAATTTCATTGATGGGATGAAATGTTGCTATTTTTTTTTGAATAGGTAACAAGAGAATTTCATTGATATAATGAAAAGAGGCTAATGCTCAAAATATAGGCTCCAATAGAGATAAGAAAATGAAAACAAGACATAGAGAATCACAACAAATCAAAACTGCAACACACAACACACAACCAAACTACCAATGGAAATAAAAAAGTGCATACAAGACAGAGAATCACAACAAAACAACACTGCAACCCACAAACGCACGAACAAACGACCGAGGAAGCACTGAAACCCCAAAACCCCTCCAAAAGAGGCCCCAACACCTCCACCAGAAAACCCAATCTTCAGAGCTCTTCGAAATTGCTCATAAGAAAACAATCATTATTCTTCAACAGGCGCCCTTTGCAATGACAATACCGTGACCAATACTTTAGCTTCCTCCCACAAATAACAAACCCCTGATTTACCAAAAACTTCACCGTGAATCCAGCTAAACTCCTCGATTTCCAAAATGGTAAAATACTTCTTCCAACTATCCTCATCACTTTGCAGCTTGAAAGAGGACAACCTCTGAAACAACTTTTTGTAGGAACTTATTTATACTAACCCTCTTTGAACCATTTCCTACCAAAGGAAAAATTTCAATTTGATAGTATAGGAGATCCCCTTGCAAGGATTTCCTTAAAATGCAATCCGCTCGCCTTAATTAAAGCATCAAACAGAAACAAACCAACGGGGCAATTTGAAGATCCATCCTTGACATTGCTTCCAGAGGGAGAGACACAGACAGTAGAATCAAACAACTTAGAAAGATTAATAACTGGGGAAAGTTTACCCGAAAAATTCTGGCCAACCCTCTTTGTCGAGCTCAAGTCTGGACTACTGAGACTCACCTCCAAAAGAGTAGTAGAGTCTTGCCCAAAAACTGGAGAGAACAAGCAACTCCCTTTATCCTGACCAACAGAAGTCTGGAAAGAGACCTTAACAAAAGAACCTCCTTAGGTCCCAACTGACACTTCTCAACTACGCCAACCGTAACTCTTGGGGGACAACAAGGGCTTACTTTCGACCCCGGCTTTACCGGAGCTACTGGATTGCGAAACTCTAAACTCTCATCTGGTTGCTCGAAGAACTCCCTGAATGAAGACCCCTTCTCCACCTCCATTTCCTTGCTTGATCTTCTTACGTAAACCTTGTCCCAAAACCTGTCTCTTACCACCTCTACAGGTTGCGGTAAAGGGGAAGAAAACAATGCCTTCTCGACATCCAACTGACCCTTCGAAATCGATTCGTCCCGCAACGTCCCAGAGACTACGTTCAAACCAACCCCCGAATCAGGACAAACCCCTGCCCCATCACCCACTTTCCCACCGAAAGCCTCTCCCAAGCTATCATCCTCCTCCACCACACCCAGATTATCAACCATAAGAAACTCCTTATAAGGCAAACCAGTGCCCCTTCATCCACAACCAACCATGATCCACCCACCCTAACCGCTCATCTTTCATGACCTGCCTCACTCTTGCCACATCCAAAGGATTGAGCAAGTCCTTAAAGATTAGTGGTTGTGACAATACAGCCGGAGGATCCAACGCTTCCACATCACCAAAACTCAGCCTCACTTCCCCCACCAATGGATCTTTAATAAGAATGAAAGCTGGAAGAAACCCACATAAATTTTTAGCCACTTTCAACTTGGCCCCTTGAATATCAATCAAGTTCAGAGTGTCCGACGCAATAACCTCCAACTCCCCCAAACAATTCCCAATTGCTTCAAACACTTGCCTCTTCCAAAGCCTAAGAGGAAGATTTCTAATGGCTATCCATCCACCATAGCTCCCAATAAATTCAGGCAAATTATGTATTTCATGATTCCAGTTTTCGAGCTTCAAATGGAGGCCCCTTACAATCTGCCACTTTCCACAAAGCGGTGCCAAACCCTCATCAAAATCATCCTCGAAGGCCAGAATAGCCTTATCTACAGAGCACTGATTCAACCTCACTTGTTTCTTGAAGAAAGCCTCCAAACTCCTTTTCACCACACCCCAGTCAAGATGCGCAAATAACTTGGAGACCACCCACAACTCTGATAAATTTAAATCCACCACATCCTCCCCCTTCCTACTCAATAGCTAGCAACACCACCACAACACACTCTAGAATGCAGAACATCAATGACATTTCTGTCCAAACCAACCTCATCGGCCACTTCAATGCTGCCAGAAACTTCAAAGAACTCCAGCTCTACCTGGACTGTCCACCAGCTTCAAAAAATCCTCTAACAAATCCTTGAACACCCTCCAACCCATCCCGAAGCTCCCCAACGACACTCTGAAAAAGCTTATTCCCCCCGAAGGTGGCCAAAGACAACATTCAGCAAACCAACCGTCGACCCTTCTTACCTTAAACAAACCCAACGTAGCTTTTTCATCTTTAAACTTCTTCCGTTTAAAAGGAAGACTGAAATCCCGACAACGTACCAAAATGAACCGCAAACCAACGAATGTGGTCGACGGAGCAAAACGAAGTCTCCCTCCGAGCACAATCTTCAATTACCACCCTCGACCCATCCAAAAATACCCAAAAGACATTGCCTCCCACACAACAACTGAGCTGCCTCATGCCGAACCTTCCACAACGAACAAAAACAACCAAACCACAACACCACCACCAACCTGCCAACAAAGCCAGACGACGACGGGGACCCAAACCCAAGAAGCCTAACGGAGAAACTAAACCGAAGATGAAAATGAAGAACAAATGGTGCCAGATGAAGTCGGAGACCCAAACCCAAGAAGCCGAGCCCCAAACTCAGAAGCCCCGAATCCGCCACCGAGCAGCCTCCAACACCAAAAACCCACACTAACAAAGCCCCCAGAAGCAGTCGGAGCAAGAGAGAGACAAGCCAACGCGAAACCGAAAAGGAAAAGGAGAAGAGAGACGAAACGAATCTGGCAAAAGGCGAGAGACGAAAGGAAAAAGAGAGACGAGAGACGAAACGAGAAACCGAAAAGGAAAAACGAAGGGCGAGAGACGAAACGAAGAGAGAGGCGAAAGGAAAAGGTGGTCGGAGAAGCGACCGGAGAGAAGGACGCCCTGACCGGAAGAGGAGTCGAGGACCGGTGGCACGAAAGACACCGGCAAGGGAGGCGGCCGTCGGAATCTAGAAGAAGACGAAAAGTTTTAATCGGGGAAGAGAGAAGAGAGAGAATCGGGGAATGATTTCTAAACAGTCTTTTTGGATGAAATGTTGCTATTATTAGCCAACTAACAACATGTATGAATAAAATGGTAAAAATACCGAAGGATGGGTTAGTGTACCCCATATGGAAGAAGTTTTACCCTTCCTTTTTGTTCTTTATTTTCAGTTAGTGACGTTTCCCTTTAAAAAAATGAATCGGTTTTCTATCTTTCTATATTATAGAGTATCATATCATGTCTCTGTATTATTAAGTTAGTTAATGGTATAAGCAAGTTCTTAACTTGTTATTTCTTCCTTACCTTAGGATATGCCTTCTGCTTTTGTGACAGCTTTTAACTCAAATCTGTCTTGCACTCTCTGCGCTTATTCTGAGAACAGTAGAGCATGGGAAACCCATTGATCGTCTCTTCTACAGTCTTCAGAATCTGCAGAGTGTGGACAACGGCAATCTGGCTGTTTTGGAGATGCTTACTGTTTTACCTGAAGAAGTTGTTGAGAGCCAAAATGTAGACTGTAAGATAAGTTTATCCTGTAGAAGCCAATATGCCCGAGAGGTGTAGGAACTTTCTATCTCTACTGATATGCTTGCAGCTCCCTAATTTATGGCCCACTTTATTTTTATTTTTATCCATTTTGTTTTACTTTAATCCTGCAGCTTCTGTTGCACACTCCTATGGTTCTTGAGTTCCTACTGCAGCAATCTGACGAAGGATTTGATTGTGGGACACAGCCACAGGAAAAGAACAGAAAAATTCTTCGATGTTTGCTGAGTTGGGTATGATAGCTATCAATATTATGCCCCTTTGATGAAACTAAAGATTGATAATGATGTCTTGGGTGGAGCTTCTTTTCTGTCTTCTTACAAATTTGCAGGGTTAAATATTAACTATTTTCTCTTATAAAAGCGTTCTTCTTCTGTAGCTTTTGGCATGGAAGTTCATTTTCACTTTATTATATGCCTCTTTTTCTTTCGAATGTTATAACAACCCTATGGTTTTTCTTCTTCTGAGAGGTTAGTTTTCTTGTGTCCAGGTACGTGTTGGGTGCTTCTCTGAGATACCTCAGGGTTCATTGCCAACGCATCCCCTTCTTAATTTTGTGCTCAAGTCCTTGCAAGTAATAATTATAATAACACTTACAAATTTCTGTCTACTTGTTTAGCATCTAAAAATGATTTTTGTATAGGATGCAGCTTCATTTGATTTGGCTATTGAAGTTCTTGTTGAGCTTGTGAGTCGACATGAGGTATGCATCATACTTTACAAGTAGTATGTTATTGAAATGTAGAATGCTCAGTATGGTCGTATATTTGTTATATATTACAGCCACGTTATGTAAAATGTTTTTGGGAAGACTCGAGATTGGCCATCTATAAGATTCTGATAGCCAATTCTCCATCTTAGTTGAAAAGGTTCATAGGATGTTGTTTATTTGAACAAGAAACGAAAATTTTCATGGATGGAATGAGAAGAGACTAGTGCTAAAAAATATAAACTCCACGAAGGAGTGAAAAGAAAACAACAATAAAAAGATTACAAAGGAGAAATAAAAACATGCCTTGTGTTGGTGTAAGCTTTATTAGTAAGATTAGCTGTGATTTCCAGCTTTGTTTTAAGGGTTTTTATGTTGTTGTTTTTTAGTTTGTTGGTCAGCCCAAATCAGTTAGTTAATTTACAGCTGGCTGTTAGGAGAATTACAGCCAAGTTATCCTTTTAGTTTCTTAAGTTATTGATTGGCTTCTCTCTTTATCATGAATGTGCGAAGTTGTTGTGTCAATGATAGTTTTTTTTTTTTTTGCATATGATAAGTTTTTTGTTGAAGATATGAAGAACAAGTTGATCCTCCCTCTTGCATTATGTCATTTGCGGTGGGTTGAGAGTGCATTTGTCAACCTTCTGTAGCTTCCGTTGCGTATGCCTTTCTTCAAACAGATTTGCGATGAAAATGGGTACAATTCAGTTGGCAGAAAGGAGATCTTTCACAGGTTGGTTCGTTGGATGTGTTGTAGCCACCATCTGGGGGAAGGAAATCTCTGCAGGTTTATGTTGGATTTGGAAAAAATGGAGGACGGCTAATCTTTTAGGGGAGTTTAAAGATTTCCTTCAAGATCATGAGGCAAGCTCTTATTTTTGACAAGGAAACAAAAATTTCATTGAGAAATGAAAAGAGACTAATGCTCCAAATACAAATCCACTAAGGAGAATAAAAAACAGCATAACATACAAAACAAAATAATGACAAACTCAAAGGCAATATTGAGACAAAACTTGAAAACAACTCCAATAAGCCATAAAAAAGGACAAAAACCAAAAAACCACGAACTCCACTTCCTTCATCAACTGTCAAAAGCACCAAACAGACTCTACCAAAAGCCTTCCAAAAAAGTCCATTCTTCAGACGAACCAAACAAACCAAATAATCACCAAATTCGGAACCAACTCAAATTCCAACAAAGAACAACAAGGCCAGGCTCAATGCCACACCCACCTCCCTTTCACTGTGCTTGAAATGAACTTGAAACTTGGAACCCCTGCCCAAATTGACTAAACAAAAATTGATCAACAAATGCCAACTATGATTCCAGTATCCTTCCCACAATCAGGACACAAACTTAGCAAAAAGATCTCCAAACCAATCTCCCTAAAATCGACCCCCAAGCCCCTTCTGCTCCACGAGAGAATCTTCATTAAATCAAAGCGGACAGGAGGTGGACAAATTTCTCTAAATTGCAACCCGCTTGCTTTGATTAACGACTCAAATCTACTTAGTTTAGAAGGTAAAATTACATTCTCAACAAGTGCCAATTTTTCCACCGACTCATTCCCCCCAGCTGGGCCACCTTCAACTTGATCAGGAGTCTTAAAAAGTCCATCTAAATTAGTGACCAGAGAGTTGTCTTCCAAACTATCAACCAATTGCAACGCATAATTGGAGGAGACCCCTTCAGGACTACTTAAACTCACGTCAGGACCCTCCTCCAATAAATCCAGTCCATTCAAACTTGAGAAATCAAACTTTTTAACAACTGGGTCACTTGGCTTCAAGTAAGCTCTAAAAAAATGCGCACCTGAGTTGCCGAGATTGCATTCTTCAAGAGTCACCTCTTGCTCCTTAAAAGTCGAAGAAACCCTCTCACTCGGATCAAGAACCTCTTGCAGGATCAAAAGTTTAGAAGCTGATTCTACAAAATTTCCAGAGTGAAAAATAGATGACTTGCTGCCCCCTACCCCTTTCCGAGTGTAATAATTTGCATAAGCTGCACAAAACTTATCTCTAACCTCTCTCATTGAGGTTGGAATAGGGGAAGCAAAAAGTTCTTTATCATTAGAAACATCCTTAGAAATCAAATCACCAGGGGTCTGAGTGTCACGATCATGCTTGTCCAGGATGTGTTGCCCATGGACGCATGGCCATTCCAATCCCTTTTTATCTTGTTTTCTTGTTATGTATTTCATTTAGCATTGTTCTTTCTTTTCCTTGTATTTTTATAAGCGCATGACTTCTCGCCAAATTGACGTGCAAGGGTTTCATAGCTAAAATTCTTAGAATGTACTATAGGGGGATGCTTTCATACCAAGAGTTGTATGCTAGTTATGTTGTGGCTTTCTCTACTTGCTTACCGGTGTATAACGAACTTTCTCAAATTGCTTTCAAATGCTTTTCAAAATGTTTTCACGAACTCTCTCCAACCCCATTTTCTAAAACCGTTTTCTCGAGAACGGGGGTGGAGGTTGCGAGATAGGCCCTGTGGGCCACCGACGATCCGAATTTGAGTTGGCTGACTTACTCGTGAGCAGGAGTTAGTGCCGCAGGCTCACGAGTAAGTCAAGTAAGTGCCGCACGACCCCGTTGAGACCCTTTGAGAAGTGCAACCGTGACAGTAGGCAGTCAAAGACGCTCCTTGATGAAAAGAGATGTCAGATTCTCGCCCATCTAGAGATTGATCACTACCCCTTTCGGTTTGGACCACATAGTCGAAATTTTCCACAACACCCTCATTCCCCAACTGTTTCTGACTGGACAAAGAGAGATTCTCTTCACTAACTTCGACACAAGGCGTCTCACCTTCCCTGGCCTTACCAACTAAAGATTCTTCAAGAACTAAAACACTCCCCTGCACAACTGCTTTTCTTGAGAACAAGAGTGCAAGATAGAAAAGGAAGGCAACGAAGAATGGACCTTTAAATCAACATCATTATTCTTTTGACCTGTCCCAATTTTCACGTTCAAAGAATCTAAAGCCCCTCCACAACCTTGCAATGTCATCTCCTGTGCTTCTCCAATACCTTCATCATCTAGCCTTGATGACTTCTCATAAACCAAGGAATCCTTTACCGAAAAAGAAATAGAATGAAGTGCCTCTTCATCCTCCATAACTTGATAAATACAATCCAGGTCCTACGAATTTGAAAAATATTTTAACACCAACGAGTCCTTAACTAATTCAAGGGGCTCCTCATCGATACCTTTTCAACAAAAATTGAGAATTTTACATGAAGAGCATCCTGGATTTAGATTTCTTCTGACTTTGATATGCGCTTCAGATGCTTGAAGAAGATTCAAGGCATCCACTGCAATTTCTTCCAAACCCCCAAAGTGCTGCCCAATTACATCAAAGACCTTTCTAGTCTAAAACTTAAGCAGAAAATTTCGAATTGAAATCCACCCTCCATGCCCTTTAATGAATTTAGGAATGCTATGAAGTTTATCACTCCAACGCTCAATTTTCAAATGAAACTGCTCAATCAATTGCCACTTACCAATCTTAGAGGACATATTCTCAACATCACCTTCGTCGACGAGGACAAAGGCCTTATCAACCATGAAAGGATTGATTTGGATCTTCACGCTGAAAAAAGATTCCAGAGCTTTCTTTATCACCTTCCACTCAATGTGAGCAAACAATTTCGACACAACCAACAACTTATCAAAGTCCAAAATCACCACCTCATGGGATTTTTGAATCCAAAAAGAAGAAACCGAAAAGCCAGACCTCTTTTGAATTGCTGCCAAAGCCCACCCATCCCTTCCTACTGGCAAACTCAAACTCTGATCAGACTCAAAATTCCCAACCAAAAGGAAAGGAGGAGTGCCCATCCACTGAGAAGTCGACAAATCCAATCCTTTAAGAAAATCAGAGATCATTTGCAGAAAAACTAACCATCCTTTCTTTTGAATTCCCAGTAAGACGTTGAGAACTCTTCTACCACCAGTGGGAGGCCAAACAACACATTGAGCAACCCATCCCAAGCTCGAATGAGTCTTAAACAACCCCAACGTACCATCATCATCTTTGAATTTTAAACGTCGAAAGAAAGCCTCAGTTGCCTGAACAAGAACTTCAATCGAATTAACAAACCATTTCAAATGCTGTAAGGATAAGAAGATCTACCTTTTCTGTTTTTATTAATGGAAGACCGAGGGGAAGAATTAAGGCTACTAGGGGGTTGAGGTAGGGAGATCCTCTTTCTCCCTTTCTGTTCTTGCTGGTGGCTGAGGTCCTATGCTTCTTTCTAAAGCAAATGGTTGAGAAACGGCTGATGGAAGGATTTGTGGTGGGTAGAGATAGAGTTCATATCTCTATCTTGCAATTCGCAGATGACACGCTGCTGTTTTGTAAATTTGATGAGGAGATGTTGAAGGTTTTGGTTGATACCATTGGATTGTTTGAGTCTTGCTCAAGCCTGAAGGTAAATTGGCTGAAGTCAACAATCTCTGGAGTCAATGTTGAAGAGGAATCAGTGGAAAGGATGGCAGAAAAATTGGGCTGCAAGGTGGGGGCCTTCCCTATTTCTTATCTAGGGCTGCCCCTTGGGGGATATCCAAGGAGGTTGGCCTTCTGGCAGCCGATTATAGATATTTTTGAAAGAAGGATTGATAGATGGCGCAAATTTAACCTCTCTCGGGGGCTAACTAACATCTGTGCTCTTGGTACTTGAAAATCACTTTATATTACTTTTCTCTTTTTTGAGTTGCCTGTGGCGATATGTCAATGAGATGGAAAAAGAATAAGAAATTTCTTTTGGGAGGGGAGATCCGGTTCAAAGATAAATCACCTTGTGCGGTGGGACTTTGTGCAAAGGGATGTTGGAAAGGGGGGTTTGGGATTAGAAGTCCGCAAAGGAGAAATAAGGCTTTTTTAGCAAAGTGGGGTTGGAGGTTTGGTAGTGAATCTGCGGCATTATGGCGACAAGTGGTGGCAAGTATTCACGGGGAAGCTGTGAATGGATGGTCCTCGTTGATAGCCAAGGGGAGGAGCTTGAGAAGCCCTTGGTTGCATATAGCTAGGGTTTGGAAAGAAGTATGTGGCGTGTCGCGGTTTCAGGTTAGGAATGGTTGTAGAATTCAGTTTTGGTATGACTGTTGGGTGGGGGATGCAGTGCTGAAGACCCAATTCCCTCTGCTCTTTCGGCTCTCAAATAACCCCGAAGGGTGTGTCGCCGACTTCTGGGATGGGGTTGCATCTGCGTGGAGCTTTTCTTTTAGGAGGAATCTGAAGGAGGAGGAGTCAATGGAGTTTGTATTGCTTTTGGGGCTTTTTTCTGAACTAAGGCCTTCAGAGAAGGAAGATTGCCAGGTCTGGAGCCTTGAGGCGTCAGGGGTCTTTTCCATTAGTTCTTTGGTGTCTTTTTTGGGGGATGGAACGGCTGAGGATAAGAGATTGCTTCAATCTCTTTGGTCTTCATTTTGCCCTAAGCGGGTAAATGTGTTTTTGTGGATTTTGCTCTGGGGGAGGGTTAATACTTCTGAGGTTCTGCAGAAAAAGCAACCGTCTCTGGCGGTGCAACCCTCGGTGTGTAGTCTATGTTGGCAGGCTGAAGAAACGTCTATGCACACTTTTTTCCTTTGTTCTTATGCAAGGAACTGTTGGGAGAAGTGGTTGGCTATTTTTGGGATCTCTTGGGTTTTTGATGATGAGGTTGCGAAGAACATCCGCCAATTGTTGGTGGGTCCTGTTTTGGGTGCTAAGGCTAAGGTGTTGTGGATTGCCGGGGTAAAGGCTATGGTTTCAGATTTGTGGTTTGAAAGAAATCAAAGGCTGTTTGATGGCAAGAGAGTTCCTTGGGAAAGAAGATTTGACTCCATCATCCAAAAGGCTTCCTCTTGGAGCTCCCTTTCAAAGGAATTGGCGGGTTATTCTATCTCGGATTTGTGTTTTTCGTGGCAGCCTTTCTTGGCTTCAGGCTAACGATTTGTTGTTGCGTTGTATTTCATTTTCATGCTGTTTCGGCTTATGTCTTTTGTTGTATTTTGCTTTGTTCTGAATTTTTGCTACTTCCATGCTGTTTTTTTTTTGTTGTCCTTCGGGACTCACTTTCATTATATCAATGAAATAGTCTTGTTACCTTGTTCAAAAAAAAGATAAGAAGATCTTCGACTTGCTTGAAGAATCCTCTAGGAAAACCAAGTTCCAATCTAATCCAATAGGAAATTCCGAGTGACTAGTACAACAGTTGCGCATTTCCATAAGTAGACAACGAACCTCAGAGCATCCAAAAAGAGTAAGACGAGGACGAAAGTGAACAAAAGCCTCCTTGAGGAAAAACTAGATCAGAATCAGTGAGGAAGGGAGGCGGGAAAAAGCGAAATGGGAGAAAACGAAGAAGCAGAAGGAAGGTGAACATACGAGGAAGGGCGAAAAAGGAAAGGAAAAAGGGAGGCTATCGAAAAAAGAGAAAGAGAACGAAGACAGGCAAGATAAACAAAAAGAGAGAGAAGACATGGCCAGAGAATGGATGAGGAAACTAACAGGCCGGATGGCGCCGAAGGGAGGAAAGGCCACTGAGGGAAGGGGAGGGAAGAGTCCAGTGACGACAGAGAGCAACATACCGGTAGCAGAGGGCAATGAACCGACAAAAGATTGATGAGGCAAGCTCTTTTGGTACCAACATTTTCAGGAAAGAAGACAATGGAAGACAGTGCTCCATCTTCTGGAAGTCATGTGAATGCAGTGATGAAGAACTGAATAGACAACAGAGAGCTGAAGATCAGATAGCTAAGGCTTCATTAAATCCAGTTTTAAGAAACTATTCTTTTTCAACTCGGGGGAATAGCTTTTCACCTATTCGTCGAAGTTCGTTTTGGGGTAGAAAAGAAAGAGGCGATCAATCTTGATTCGAGCTCTTTTATGTTAATTTCATGACTGAACACTCATGCTGAATGGAAAGAGATTAACAAGGCTATTGAGAAGTTTTTTGCGGCATGAATGGACAAGGCTCTTTTGCAAATGGAGGATGGCAGAATCTTGGGGGTCTTGGTTCAGAAGGTAAATGGATGCACATTTACCATTTTCATCTTAAATTTGAACATTGGTCTTTCAAGAAGCACAACAACCTAGAATTTTGTGTGGGTTATGGAGGATGGATTAAAATCTTGAACTTACCTTTGGCAATATTGGAACATATCCACCTTCGAAGCAATTGGAGAGGATTTCGGTGGACTGATTGGAATATCTTCACAAACTTTCAATACGATAGACTGTGAAACAACTTTTATTGAAGTAAAAAAGAATGCTTGTGGTTTTTTTTTGACAAGGCAACAACAAATTTTCATTGAAAAAATGAAAAGAGACTAATGCTCAAAGTACAAACTCCAAGGAGAACAAAAGAAAAATGAAAACAAAAACAACAAGAGCACACAAAGGACAGATGAGGGAACCGAAAGATTTTTAAGAACCAAAGAACCACAGAAAACCAATGACCAAAAATTACAAACTGAGAAAAAGAATCTAATAATACAAATAAAGAGAACGCTGTATAAAGAAGCCATCAAAGGGACAAACTCGAAACTGCACCACCCAAAGCTCCAGCAAACAAAAGAAGATCTTTGAGGCCAACCAACAACCCAAACAGAGCTACCATCTCCCCAAAGCTTCAAGACAGGAACACATCAAACACCAAGCCCCCAAAGCCAGCAGGACTACAAAATCTGCCCAGACATCAAAGAAACTCGAAAAATAAAAACGAATACCACCCAGACACAAAACTTTCATTGAGCTTCAAAACTTCCAGACGCTTCAATGGGAAGCCACGAAAAACTTGAGAACCCTTCGAGGACGAACCAAAAATTCGAACATCCACCAAAACATTCAAACTACAACTTATTAGAAGCCGCATGCAGAACCACATACTCGAAGAAAAGAGCATCCTTAAGAGTAGGAAGAGCACCCACCAACCGAAACTTCTTTAAATTGCAAACCACTCGCCTTAATCAGGGCGCTAAAGCAACTTAGTTCTGGATAGGGAGCAATGGAATCAATTACCCCCGAGGGAGAGCACCCCCTCGGAGAATCAAATAAACTTGCAAGATTAATGATAGGGGACCCCTCCGTCACATTTTTAAGCAAAGTTTGCTTGTCCGAGCCCAAATCAGGACTACTTAAACTCACCAACTCACCAATAACAGAAACATTATTTAGCAAAGACGACGAAAAAGTCTCATTTACCCCAAAGATCCTCCTTCGGATGTTTGAAAAGCTTTGACAAAAGAAACTCCCTTTGGACCAACCCGACATTCTTCTAGAGAAAAAGAGCACCCCAGTAAACCCACATCGTCTGAAGCCTTAGAGGCCGACAAACCCATCTTTTCGGATTGAATACAAGGCATCGAACGTTCAAGAAAATCCAGGTAAACAACCTCTTCTACAGGGGCAACTGTTGCCTGCAAAGCTTTCCCATAACGTCTTGTGTAATATCACCAACCCCATCAATCTCATGCTGCCCAACAAAATCCGTCACCATCAACTTTACTGGAGGCAAAGGGACCACATTATCAATCTTGGCGAAATCCTCTAAAGAATCACTTGACGTCAAGCTTCCTGCCACAACCAAAACCTCTCCCCCTAACACCGTAGTCGGATTCTCCATTATCATCGAAGTGACAACCTTGGAGGAAGGCTCCAAATCAGCCAACACACTTCCAAAGTTGTTTGGGTGACTCCTTTGAGAATTATCATTCAATTCTTCGAAAACATCTTGCAATACAGGTTCAATTCGAAATAGATCGATAGGGTTAGAAAAATCCTTAACCACCAAAGAACAAACTTCTGTTCCAAGTGGTCTCATTCCTTCTATATCCGTGATATTTATATCAAACTTGCCACAATAGGCATCTGAGACCTCAATACGGGCTGGAAGAAACCCACAAAGGTTATGCTTAACCTTAGTTTTAGCAGAAGAGAGATCAGTCAAGTTTAAAGTGTCCAAAGCAATTTCAAACCAACCCCCCCAAATGCATCCCGATTGGTCTCAAAACCACCATTTTCCACATATTTAATGGAAGATTAGAAATGGCGACCCATCCTCCATAACTTTCAATAAGATTAAGACAAGCTATGATCCTTTCCTTTCTCTACTTTGATAAAGGAATCCCCAACTCTTTGCCATTGGCCAGTTTTTTCCTTAAACACCTCTTTTGAGACTTCATCCACCTTGATGATAGCCTTATCCACCGAGAAAGGGGTAATTTGAATCTTCACACAAAAAGAATTTTCAATTGTCAATCTAATCTCAACCCATGAAATATGAGCAAAAAGTCGAGTAATAACCAACATGCCTTCAAAGTCGAGTTCCAACACCTCCGAATCTTTCCTAACCCGTTGCTCCCTACCCAAAGAATCCTGGACACACAGACCGGACAAACTATGTTGCTCCATAATCAACTCCCCCACCGCCAACCCATCCAAATTGCTTGCTAAATCCAAACCAGGACTCCCGAACAAGACATCTAAACCCTGCAAGAAGTCACTCAACATATCCCCAAACACCAACCAACCGTTCAAATGCTTTCATAGATCCACTTTGAGTCTGTTCCGGCCACCAGTAGGTGGCCAATGAACACAATCAGCAGACCAGGAATTGCCTTTTTGAACTTTAAAGAAACCAAGCACCCCAGTTGTAAATGTTTATGCTAGGAAATGTGCCATCCCCTTAGTTAGTTACTATATGTATGTTTGTCCATCGTTTTGGGCGAGTCATGTTTTTGGTTGTACTGTGTACTACTAGATTGGTTATGTAAGGAGAGACCTTCCCTCTCAATTGGTGGTTGACGCTTATTTCTGTGATTTTGTATTGTGAATACTACTAAATAAGGAGAATCCTTACAAAGTTGTATCAGAGTCGTTGCCCTAGAAAAGACAAGAAGCATGGCACAACCTTAGTCAGAGGAACACGTGGAAGAATTGGAAAAGAGTGTGCAAACGATAAGAGAGAAGAGGAACAACCTGAGCTTGAAAAATCAATGGTTGAAAATCAATGGTTGAAATCAATAGGAACATTGAGAGGTTGTTTTCTAGCATGGAAGATCATAGACAAGCAACGAGGACAATCAAAAGGCATTGACAACGTTGTTAACTGAGTTCTTGGGAAGAAGCCTTTGGAAAAATTGAGACACGAGACAGAGAAAAACGTTGGAGCTAGACAGAGCATCAACAGTTAGGGGGAAGATTTTCTTGCATAATTTTTTGGGAAGAAGTAATGAAGATCTTTATCTTTTTATTGGAGGGACCTTGGTGTTTGAGAAGCGGTTTTAATATCACAAGATGGATTCATGAGTGAATGCCTCAGATAAAAATAACCAAAGTTGGCTGGACTTTGGAGTTCTGCGTTTCCAATTCCATTTCTTGGAGTTTTACCTTAAGAAGATTGTGGAATGATGAGTTTGTGGAGCTCCAAAAGTTTTGGTAGTTTTTGCTAATTTGAAGTTGGTTTCTAGTTCTTGGTCCATTGTTTTGTCAGCTGGTTTTTTGCCAACAATATCAGTGAAATTGTGGTGCAGTTTTTTATTGGGTACTTTGGTTATTTGTTTCATATCAAAGCCTCTTTCTGGTACGATCTTTCCTTATATGTCGTAGGCTTTTCTTGTTATGATTTTAGTTTGGATTGATGTGATTTTATTTATGCTTTGTAATAATTTTTCTTCTTTTTGGTTCTCTCCTCTATGGAGTTTGTATTTTGTGCATTAGTCTCTTTTCGTTCCTTATTTCAATGAAATCTTTGTTTTCTTGTCAAAAAAAAAAAAAAAGATAGAGCGTCAACAAGTGAAAGGGAGTATGGAAGAAATAACATGAGGAAACAAGGTTGAAGATGATCATACGAATAGACATAAGTTTAAGAAAGTACAAATGTCTGTGATTGGGGACCAACCCGACGTGTGGTTATTTGCGGAATGATACTTCGACAAACACCAACTATTTGAAACGAAAAAGGTGACCATGACGACCATTAGCTTCATCGACATCGACTTCATTGGTATTGGTGGGCTGAAGGAAAAAACCCATTTATGGGATGACAAGATTTGAAACCGAGAATGTTGAACTGGTTTTGACTGCCACTGGAAGGATCATTGTGTGCACACTTCCTTGCTATGAGGCAAGAGGGTCGATGACAAAATTTCGTGCGCAATTCAAGGCCCTGGCAGCTCCCCTTCCTCATTTGTCAGGAGAGGTATTGGAGAGCACATTCTTGAATAGTTTAGAAGCAGATATTCGAATAGAGATACTTTGCTTCGAACCCTTAGGCCTAGAATCTATGATGAAGGCATCACAATGGATAAAAGATAAGAATTTGGCATTGTCTGCCAAATCTGAATCAGGCCCAAGTAAAATACTCAAGCCCAATGTCCCATACTTAAGCCCATCACCCAAAATGGCGGCAGGAAGTACAAAAGCCCATCCCATACGTACAATCACTTTGGCGAGCCCACAGTCACACCAACATAGGGGCTACCCCACAAACGGCTGACTGACGCAGATTTGCAATCTCGAAAAGAGGGGTCTGTGCTACCGATGTGATGAGAAGTATTTGGTGGGGCATAAATGACAAAGTCAAGAACTGAGGCTCTTTGTAGTTAATGACGAAGTTGCCAACGAGGGTCCTAGAGAATTAGAAGACTTCATTGGGTATCTTTAGATCGACGAAGATGGAAGTAGCGGAATTTTCGTTTCCAATTTCTTGAACGCTAAACAATGCATTCAAAGAACCAACTTAGCGAAAATCTTGTCTTCGCTAAACAAATGACTCCACTTTCATGGTGAACTTACGAATTATTTTATGCAAGTTAAGAAGTCGTGTGCAAAACTTAATACATTACTCTCATTTAGTATGAATATAAAAGTTCAACAAGCTCAAAGAGAAAAGGTGGGTTTCATGAGCTTTTTGAATGCCCTTTCCTTTGAATTTGAGATGGCCAAATAACAAATTCTCACGAGCTCCGAGATCCTTCTTTGGACGAAGCATTTAGTAGAGTCCTTCGTACAGAAAACTCTTTTCTGGTTTGTCTATTCCTCAATCCAACAGTGCTCTCATTAGGCGGAATGATCCTAAGGACACTAAAGGAATGAAAATCAATACTCAGAGGCTTGGTTCTGATCATCGGTGATAAGATTTGCAGGAGATTGTATGTAACTATTGTCGTAAGCTTGGTCACATGAAACACGATTGTCAGAAGTTGCTGAATAAGGGTCAAAGACCTCATGTAGCTCGGCTTGCGTCCACTAATTATACATTTGGGACGTCGGTTAATATTTCTGCATACGATTTTGCTAAATTGTAGTTGTACCAGGACTCATTACAAGCATCTTCTTCGAATATTCCTTGCTTATTCTCGTGTTCAAAAAGGATAACGTTGTTATTACCCTAGTCTTAACAAGTATCTTGTCTCTCCAGATACTATGTTTTTTTTTTAAGATATACCTTTTAGCCCATCACTGTCGAGTCCGTATCAGGGAGAGGATGACATACTTATCTTTGAGATTGTCTCTCAATCATCCCTTCCTACTCCATGTCTTTCAGTATCTATTCTTCCTTGTTTACTTATTACTCAAGTTTACTCCAGACGACCACTACAACAACCTTTAGCTACATGTCCTATACCAGAAGATTCTTCGGCATCTGATCCAGGAACATGTGATGAGCTCCCCATTGCCCTTCGTAAAGGTAACCTGTACTTACCCTATTGCTTCATGTGTTTCTTACCACTAGATGTCACAACCTACATATTCTTTCATTACATCCCTTGAATCTACCTCTATTCCTAACTTTGCTCATGAAGCTTTATCTCATTCTGGCTGGTGTAATGCAATGATCGAAGAGATGAATGCTTTAGATGATAATGGTACTTGAGATTTAGTATCTCGTCTTACAGGAAAGAAGACCATTGGGTGTAAATGGGTGTTTGCAATTAAGGTTAATCCTAATTGATCAGTTGCTCGTTTGAAAGGCTGCCTGGTTGCTAAAGTCTATGCTCAGACTTATGGGACAAATTATTCTCACATATTTTCTCCAGTTGCTAAATTAACTTCGATTCGATTGTTTATTCCATGGCTGCTACTCATTGTTGGCCTTTGCATCAACTTGATATTAAAATTTAAGAATGCTTTTCTCCATGGTGATCTTCAAGAAGAAGTATAGATGAAGCAACCACCTGGATTTGTTGCCTAGGGGAGGGTGATAAAGTTTGTCGTCTTAGAAAATCTTTATATGTGTTAGAATAGTGTTGATATAATTAAATTTGCCATAACCTAAAACCTATAAGGTTAAGCTTTTGAGTTGATTGGTGATTTAAGATGGTATCAAAGTAGGAAGAACTGTGTTCGAACCCCTATAAAGTTGTTTCCTCTCCAATTAATATTGATTTCCACTTGTTTGACTTCTCTTCAAATTTTCAAACCCACAGACTAGTGTTGATATAATTAAATTTTCCATAACCTTATTACCTTAAGCTTTTCGGTTAATTGGTGATTTAAGAGTATGGACTGAAACAGGGCCCACGAGCATGGTTTAGTAAATTTAGTCAAGCACTTAAGCAGTTTGGAATGAAGAACGTCTGATCATCCTGTCTTCTATCGACGATCTGAGAATGGTATTACTCTAAATGTCGTGTACGTCGATGATATCGTTATTACTAGAAATGATACATAAGGTATATCTTCTTTGAAAACTTTCTTTCAGGGCCAGTTTCATACTAAGGATCTGGGAACACTAAAGTACTTTTTGGGCATTGAAGTGATGAGAAGCAAGAAAGGCATCTTTTTGTCGCAACGGAAATATGTACTTGATTTGTTATCTGAGACAGGAAAACTAGAAGGTAAACCATGCAATACTCCAATGATACCTAATTTGCAACTCACCAAATAGGGAGAATCATTTAAAGATCCTGAGAGATGCAAAGGATTGGTTGGGAAGTTGAATTATTTAATAGCGATACGACAAGATATTGCTTATTCAGTAAGTGTTGTGAATCATTATCTGTCTTCATCTACCGTGGATCATTAGGCTGTAGTAGAACAAATTCTATTTTACTTAAAAGTTGCACCTAGGCGTGGGATCTTATATAAAGATCATGGTCATATAAAGTTTAATGTTTTTCAGATGCTGATTGGACAAGATCTAAAGAAGATAGAAGATCAACATCTGGATATTGTGTTTTTGTAGGAGGTAACTGGGTATCGTGGAAGAGTAAGAAGCAGAATGTGGTGTCACGTTCGAGTGCTGAGTCGGAATAGAGAACTATGTCACAATGTGTGTGAAATAGTGTGGATACATCAATTTTTGACTGAGATGAGATTCAATATGACTATGCTAGCTAAATTGTGGTGTGATAATCAAGCTGCATTTCACATTGCATCTAATCCAATGTTTTATGAGAGAACTAAACATATTGAAGTGAATTGCCATTTCATTCGTGAGAAAATACAACGAGGGTTGGTGTCCCAAGATATCTAAAGACGGGAGAACAATTGGGAGATATCCTTACAAAAGCCTTAAATGGAGCAAAAATAAATTATCTCTGCAACAAGCAGTACATGTTTGACGTATTTGCTCTAGCTTGAGGGGGAGTGTTATAGAATATATATTATTATGTATATTTTTTCTTTATAGTAATTGTACATCCTTTAGTATTAAGGTTTCCTTGCATACTTGTGGTGGTTGGTTTCTCCCATTCTTTTGTATATCTCATTTATCAATAAAATCATTTGTTTCCTCAAAAAAAAAAAAAAAGTCTGTGGTTCTCTGCAGGGGTTACCCCAGGTCCTGCTGTGCAGAATACATTTTCTTAAGGAAATGCTTCTTTTGCCTTCTCTTAGTAGTGGAGATGAGAAAGTAATCGGCGGTCTTGCATGCTTGTTCTCAGAAGTTGGGCAAGCAGTAAGTATGTTTACTTGGATTCTCATTTAAGTTATTAATATTTTTTCTTGTAACACCTATGAATTAGTTAGCACCTCAATTCAGTTGGTTCTTTCATTCATGGTTTGACTATTGATTGAAGAAGACTGTAAATACTTGCTCGGAATTACACCTATCAAATTTCACAAGCATGGATTAATGAGTCAATTGTGTTTTTAAAGTTAGTAATAATGCTTAAAATTATCTTTGTATTATTTGGGTTGCCTCTATATCCCATTCTTAGAATGTTTCTTTTTCTGTTTTCTGTTCCCCCTTCACTCCTTGATGGAGTTTGCATCCTTTGAACTTTTTTTTGCTTCTTTTCATCGAGATGAAAAGTTTTTTTTTTTTTTTTAGGTAAGAATGCTTGAAAATAAAGATAAAACACATTTATTTCCATGAATTGTTCCTTGATGTACCTGTCCCTTTCTAAGTTCTGACTGTTATTTTTAAATGTATGTCAGGCACCATCCTTAATTGTAGAAGCCAGTGCTGAAGCTCTCGCTCTAGCAGATTCTCTCTTGAGGTGATCATCTGCTGGGTTTTTGGATGATGGTTTTCCAAATATGTCCGGAAGTGATATAATTGACATGAAACTGGTTATGGTGACCTTTCTTTGACCATTCTATTGAGAGACTTATTCTCATCATACATATTGAATTACCTGTGCTGTGAATATTCAGGCTGAGAGCTCCATTCTTGAGATTTGTGAACACAACTTGAGGAATTACCCATGTTTTGTGGTTTCAGGGATTCAAATTAATAGTGTTTGGAATTATTTTGAAAAAAAGTGCTTTTTTAAACAAAATCAATTTTTCTCTAAGCACATTTGGAAAAATTAATTTTTTAAAGTGTGTTTAATATAACTTCTTAAATGATTTTAATTGATCAAAAGTGTTTTCTTTATATAAATTCTAATAAATAAAAAACACTTAAAAATTGGATTAATTTAAAATCTATTTTGTTGAAACACTTGAGAGATATATTATCCAAAAATAACTCTAAAGTATTAACCGAAGATTTTCAAAATATGAGTGCCTCCCCCAAAATGCTCTCTCCTCCTTTTCTTCCCCTCTTCTTGTTTTACCTTCATTCGTTTCATCTCGTTTGATGCCCTTTGATTTTCCTGTTCATACTTAAGTAAGTGGCTGTTCTTTTGCTTTTTGAGTTCATTAATTGTGATTTCTTCCCTCAATTCTCATGGAGTTGAATAGCTGTTGCATGGACAAGCATTCTGTATTTGCCTATTTGGTTTGACAAGGATAGTTTTCATGTTGAAGATATGGATTTTAAAGCAGTCTCCCATTATCATTCTCACATCTATGGAAGTGTTGAAAGTCCTTGAAACTTTGAATTTCTCTAAGCAAGAAAAAGATGATACCGGAACCACTAGAGTCCATAAGTGTCGAGTTTTCTTTGGTTGGACAATTGAATGCATAGTATGGCCAAAATCTTGGTGGCTTAGTTTGATTAGAGTTCCTATTGATAAGTTGAAGAGTGGTTGGCTTTCATTTTGGGAAATGCTGAGGATCTTTATCAAGAAATTTGAGCTTTCTACTCCAGGAGGTCTTATTAAGCCCCAACCACGTCAAGGTGTCTCTAAATGGTTTGCAGAAATAGTAAACATACTTGGTTTCTCAAACAATCTTTGGTTTCTTTGGTTTCTCTCACACCAGAGGTCCGATAACAGGGCCTTTACACCATTTCTCCACAAAATACGCGCCTTTGGAGGCAAATGAGTACTCGACAGAAGCTGCACCACATTATTCGACACCGCATTTGAAAACACCCATCTGAAGTTAAAAATATCAAACAACCTTGACCAACAATATTGAGCATAATTGCAGAGGAAAAACAAGTGAACCGACGTCTCCATGGAATTGAAACAAAGACAACAAACCGAGGGCTGCAAAACTGATGAAGGCAACTTTCTTTGCAACACCTCAAAAGTGTTCAATCTTCCTACCACCATGATCTGCATGAAGACATTAACACGCCTAGGGCAAGAAGAGCAACATAAAACCTGAACCAAAAGTTTATCCATGGTCAAACCAGCGCCACGAAAACTAACCAAAGAACGAACAGAGGAAATTCCTGAAGGCTCAATAGACCAAGATCTCCAATCCTCCCTTTCCAAAGGTTTCCATTCCTTTAACAGATCTAGAAAGACTAAGAACTCAGTCAATTCGTCCTCTTTCAAATTTCATTGAAAGGAAATACTCCATGCCAACGCCCTAGCATCGCAAAACTCCACAATTTTACCCTCCCTGTTTTGAGCAATCGAATAAAGCAAAGGGAAAGGAACCTTTAAGAGTAGTCTCCCCAAACCACACATCCTCCCAAAAGCGCAATCGATGCTCGTTTCCCAAATGCAAACACACCAAAGGAATCGCCTCCTCCCATTGCTTAACAATATTCATCCAGGGACTTCTCAAGATATGACCCCTTGCCAAAGATGGATTCCAACCATCCTTCGAAACACCTTGAATACTTGCTACAACCCTTCTCCATAAAGCCAAAGGTTCAACCCCAAATCTCCATCACCACTTGGCTAAGAGAGCCTTGTTATTTCGCCTTAAATTCCCGAGACCAAGTCCTCCCATCAAACGATCTTGAGATACAAGATCCCAACGATCCAAGTGGTTTAATTTGGATCAATTTCTACCCTCCCAGAAGAAATTTCTCATAATTTTTTCAATGAAAAGTTTCGTTTTTTGTTTTGAAAAAATCATTTTTGAATATAGTGCAACAATTTTTTTTTTTATATATTTATTTACAGCACTTTTTTAAAAAAAGGTAAAATATGAAAACATTTTTATTGACAATATATTTTTTTAAAAAGTTCTTAAACTAGTAGGTATTCCAAATAGACCCTAAAAGTAGTCTATGTGTTGTGAGATTGAGTAAAATAGTAAGCATGGCTATGGGACGTGCAACCTCTGTTTTTGGAGGCAGTCACTCAATACTCATTATTAGATGGTACAAGCTAAAATGTTATGAAGACCATGGCCTTGTGTCTTGTATTATATCTCTGTGGCATGCATTTTAGTTGACCTTGTTCTAATTTGCAGTTGTGTAGCTTTTCCAAGTGAAGATTGGGAGATTGCTGACTCAACATTGCAATTTTGGTATTTTCATATTCTTGCTAAAATTGTAAGGTGTTTTGCAATTTCTTTTTTGGTACATCATAAGTTTCTTTAATATAGTGTGAAGTGATACCCAAAGCTCTGCTGCCTAGAAAGTGTAGCATATAATGTAGTGTAAGGAATGTTCTTTGTTGCATCAGAAAATTTGATCGATCTCTGTTTTTGAATCAAAATACATCAGTTCACTTTTATGCAAGTTATTATACAACCGAGCTTTTCATTTAGTATAGAGATATATGTGTACATTTTTGTAGAAATTTAGTACAGTTTCATTGGAGTAGCAGGTTTGGAATCTGCACATTTATCAACTGGAACTTTTTAAAAGGGACGATTTGAACTTCTCAATTCCTTTACCCGCTAATGAGGAGCCAGCCATTAAGGTTTGGTTCATGCATGGCTGAGACTTTGGACACTTATTGTAAGCTGTCCGCCTTTAGTTCAACTTCTATACTTAAAGGAACATCAAGGAAACGAGACCTTTCATCTTCCTTGGCCTCATTTAAGATTTCCTCTATTTTCAAAGCAAATCATAGGGGTTTATTATAGAAGTTAAGAGCTGCTGTATTAAGAACACACATTTCTGGATTTGGTATAAGAATGATTTGTTTTTTTTGACAATAAACGAAACTTTTCATTGATAGGATGAAAAGAGACTAATGCTCAAGATACAAACTCTAAACTCAAAGCAACAAGCACAACAAAAGAAAAAACATAATTAAAACAATTTTTTTTTTTGACAAGGAAACAATAATTTCATTGAAATAATGAAAAAGTACAAAGATAAGAAGTAAAAGAAGACAACAAAAGTAAAGACAATTTCTGTAAAGCAAATAAAACCCTCCCTCTCTTCCTCTAACCCGATCTTAAGAAGTACAAACAAAGGGGGCCCATGAAAGACATAAGTCAGAAATTAAATAGCCATCAACCAACTTGGATAGAACACACCAGGATGAAGCTTTTATGTGAATTGATTCAAATCTCCTACTCCACACCATGGCCTTGTCTTCAAAAATTCTCTGATTTCTTTCGAACCAAACTTCTGATAGTACTGCCTTGACGCCATTCCTCCAAAGAAAATTTGCCTTCGGCCCCAACTTGGGGCCCGAAAGCAAATGGATTACATTTTCAGATACTATGTTCGAGAACACCCAACTCATATTGAAAACTTGAAATAACTTTGCCCAACAGCTTAGTGCAAATTCACATTGAAAGAATAAGTGGTAGGCCGACTCCCCAAACTTGAAGCAGAGAACACAAACCGACGGTTGAAGAGCCACTGAAGCTTGCTTTCTTTGAAGCACTTCCGCAGTGTTCAACTTCCCAAACACCAAAATCCACATCAAAACATTTACACGCCTAGGACAAGATTGATCCCACAGAGCCCGATACAACACTCTATCCATTGCCTGCCCTGTCCCCAAAAAGGACACCACCGAGCGAACAGAGAAACATCCCGATCTCTCAATAGGCCAAATTCTCCCATCATCATCTGAACTTGGCACAATATTCTTTATAGTATTCAACAGATTGGCAAACTCCTCCATCTCCTCCTCCTTTAAGTTCCTTCTAAAGGAGAGACCCCAAGAAGCCAAACATAATCCCAAGCCTCCGCCACTTTAATATCTTTCCCACTCACAACCTGGAATAAAAGAGGAAAAGAATCCTTGAGAGGTGAACTCCCAACCCAAACATCCTCCCAAAAACGTACCCTGAGCCCATTACCCAATCGAAACTGCACCAACGACCTCACTTTCTCCCAATGCATCATCATACTAATCCAGGGACTTCTTAAACTCCGCCCCTTTGCAACCGAAGGATTCCAACCATCTTTTGAAACTCCATGAATACTAGCCACCACCCTCCGCCATAAAGCCAAGGGTTCACTCCCAAACCGCCAACCCCACTTTGCCAATAAGGCAACATTTTTTCTCCTTAAATCCCCCACACCTAGCCCACCCAACGATCTATCCCGAGCAACAAGATCCCAACGGGCCAAGTGGTTAAATTTTGAGCCACTTCTCCCCTCCCAAAAGAAATTTCTCATAATTTTCTCCAATCTCTTCGAAGCAATAGAAGGCATCTCAAACACGGAGAAAAAATAAAGTGGCAAACTAGAGAGAACTGATGAACACAAAGTCATACGTCCTCCTCTTGACAAGTTAAATTTCTTCCACCTATCGACTTTCTTCTCAAAAGCATCAATTACCGGCTGCCAAAAGCCCAGAGTCCTTGGGTGACCACCCAGAGGTAAACCTAAATATGAGAAGGGTAAACCACTCACTTTGCAGCCCAATAAACTAGCCATTGCATCAACCTCTGCCTCCTAAATATTAACCCCCACCACAGTTGATTTGGACCAATTAACACGCAGGCCCGAGCAAGCTTCAAAGAGTGCAATAGTGTCAATTAACACTTTCATCATATTATTATCATATTTACAAAAGAGAAGCGTATCATCAGCAAATTGCAGAATAGGAACATGAATCTTATCCTTCCCCACAACAAACCCTTCAAATAAACCTTGTCGATGCATGGTCATAACCAAGGAAGATAACACTTCCGAAATTAAAAGAAAAAGATAAGGAGAAAGAGGATCTCCCTGCCTTAAACCCCTTGAAGCCTTAACCCTGCCCCTAGGCCTTCCATTTATAAAGATTGAGAACATAGGATTCCTGACACATCCCAACATCCACTGAATCCACTTAGGGTGAAAACCTTTTAAATACAATACTTCCTCAAGGAAGTCCCAATCCACACTATCAAAGGCTTTCTCAATATCAATCTTCACAATCTTCACAATCCACCTCTTCATAATTAAAACAATTATAAGGAACAATAAAAGTAAGCCAATTTTGGAGAGGTGGTGTTTTTCTTTGGTTCTCCCTAAGTTTTGTCTCATGTTGTTTTGGATATTGTTTGTTCTTTTCTTTTTGTTGTATTTTGAGCATTAGTCTCATTTCATTTTATCAATAAAATTTCGTTTGTTACCTTGTCAAAAAAAAAAAAAAAAAACTAAAAGTAAGCCAATGAGACCAACTATCTGAAATCCTTCACAAGGCTTAGGAAGAGAACACCGAGCGGAAACCAAAAAACATGCGGAATCGAAAAAGAGCAGACAAATGTTGTAAACAATCCAAAAAACAAGCGGAAACCAACAAAAATGCCGAACCGAAATGAGCAGACTAATGTTGCAAAAGTTCCATAAAAAAACAAGGCTTACACCGTTTGTCCCAAGACCACTAATTCCTTGATTCTTGTTTTATCCTTTAATTTTTATATAAATAATTTCCATTTTCTCTCATCACATGAACATAAGTTTATGGCAACGCTTATAAGCAGATTTCTGTATGCTCTCAATTATTCTCTCTGTTTGGCGAAGAAACAAAATATTTCATTGACTACAATAAAAACTTCCATTGAAAATTGTAGGCTGTCAATTATTCTCAATCTCTTTCTCTCATGTTTCTTAATAATAGTAAGAAATAACAAAATGTGCTCTGTTGGTGTTTTAGTGATTTTTCTCCTTGAGCTGTGATTTTTTTAGGACAAAGTTGTTACATCAACTACTATGTTTATTCCTGTATTTTGTAAACTTTTTGGTGCATCTCTTATTGGTGTTGTGAAGATTACAAGAATGTGAATTCTTTAATCTCTTTTCAGGTCTTCTCTTGCAAGTTATATTCTTAGCCTTGGTGAGAATAATTCGGCAAATAGGAAACGTGTGGAAGATGTATTTTTATCTGTATTTTCAGCACTGCTTGATGGGCTTCTTTTACGAGCTCAGGTTTCCTTTCTTTTTCTGCTTGTCCTGAATACACCATTAAAGTTGGTCTTGGTTGCTTGCTTATCTGAACACGTGTTACTTTATTTTCTGCTTTCTTTAGCATAGACAGATAAAAAGAATGCATATGCATGATTGAGCGGAATTTGTTTAGCTTTTTAAATATAACTATAGCAGGTTAATTTCTGTTACATTAGAATGTGACATTTTGCACTTTGGACGCTATTATGATGAACGTGATGGTGTTAATCTAATACATTTTTAGGTCCAAAATTAATAGATTAGATCTTTGAAGAAAATAGAAAGATGCTGAAATTACCAAGTTCAGTGATCTTATACTTCTTCTCAATGACTTTCGCCCAAATTAATCTTCTGATTCTAAAGGAAGATTTTACCCGACTCTCTCTTCTCTACCCTCCCTTCGCCTAACCCTTTCGCTTCCGATCGTTCCCTCCGGCTCCTCGCCGGCGCCTTCGATTGTTCCCTCTGCCTCCCCGCCGGTGTTTTCTGACCGTTTCTTTCACCCATTCCAACCGTTTCTTTCACCCCCTCACCGAAACCTGACCCCCTGATTCTCTCTTCTCTCTTTTCCCCCCGTTTGAAACTTTTCGTCTTATTTTGGTTTCCGTCGGCCGCCTCCCTTGCCGGCGTCTCTCGTGCCGCCGGTCCTCGGCTCCTCTTCCGGTCAGGGTTGCTTTCTTCTCTCCGGTCACTTCTCTGACCACCTTTTCCTTTTGCCTCTCTCTTCATTCGTTTCGTTTTGTCTCTCTCTTCTCCTTTTCCTTTTCAGTTTCGCGTTAGGTTATTTCTCTCTTGCTCCGACTGCTTTTGGGGGCTTTGTTAGTGTGTTTTTGGTGTTGGAGGCTACTCGGTGGTGGATTCGGAGCTTCTGAGTTCGGGGCTTGGTATAAAAACTTTTATCCAGTGTTGTCGGCTTTTTTGTTGAACTTCTCCGTAGTCTTCAAAGGTCTTCTTGGTGGGTGGTTTTTGGTTGGCTTTGGCTCCGTTTCATTGGGTTGTGGTGTGTTTTTGAGTTCTCCTTTGTTCATTCGTTAGATATGAGTCTGCTGGTCTCGGGCCGAGGTGGAAGGGAGGAGTTCAATTGTAGTATTGGGGGCGCCTCTTTTGGGATTTGGTGTGAGGGGTGGAGATTTTTCTGGAAGGCAGTCCAACTGATGGGTTGATTCGTTTGCCTCGAAACCATGTTAAATGGTTTTTGGAAGGCTTTAAGGAGTTAGCTGCGGGTGGGTCTCCTTTTTTTCAACGAAGAAAATTTAAAGATGAACGACGGTCTTAGGATTATTCAAAAGCTGGAAGATGAGGGGTTGGGTTGCTGAAGGTATGATCTAGCCTTTGTTGGGGGGTCGAAGGATGTTTCGAATTCCGCTAGGAGGTGCAGGGTTGGGTTGGAGAGTCTTCAGTGATATGTTGGAAGCTATTTTGGAAAGGTTGGAGGAAGTAAGCCTTGATTTGCGGCTGCCCAATGTTAGGAGTTGGCCTTTGACTGAGTCTCTGGATTGTTGTTCCTTTGGGCATTCCCGCTCGGATGCGGGGCCACTTTTTGGGTGCGTAAGGATGAGGAGGTGGTTGGTTTGGATTTCTCGAACCTTTGGGTGGTCTCCCGACTGTTTGCTCGTATTCAGTGGGGGTCGGTTAAAAAGGAATTGGAGAGTCATTTCTAGGTTAAGTTCCAAATTAATCCTCTTTACATTGATGAGGCGGTTATCATCATAGATGAGGAGGCTGAGAATTGGTGTCCAATGTTGGGTAAATGGCAGATTGTTGGTTCGTTGTATCTGAAAATTGAAAAGTGGGATGATCGAGGCATAGTTTGCCGGAAGTTGTGGAAGGCTATGGGGGTTGGTTAGCAATTAGAAATCTGCCGTTGAGGCTCTGAAAAAGGAGTGTTTTTGAGGCAATTGGTTCACATTTTGGGGGTCTGGTGGATATTGCCTTAGACACTTTGAGTTTAGTGGATATTTCGGTGGCGAAAATTAAGGTGGCTCCGAATCTTTGTGGGTTTTTAGTGGCTGATGTCCCGATTAAAGATCCGGGTATTGGTGACTTTTTCTTGAATTTTGGGGACATTCAGGGGTTGGAACCTCCTTCAGATTTGTTGAAACCTTTGGCTTTAAAGGATGTCTCAAATCTTGTTGATTTGGCTCGTGTTCTTCAGGTTTTAGAAGATGAAGTAGGGGGTCCTCCTTTGTAGTTCTCTAGTGGTTACTTGACTTCCGATGAGTTATTGGAGGAGGTGGCTGAAGGTGTCTCTTTGGGGGTGGTGCATGCAGAGGTGCAACCAGAGGGTGACTTTTCAGGTGTAAAGGTTGGGGAGGTCTGCGATCCTCTTTATCGGGATTCACATTTGGGAGCTTTCGTTGTGGAAGAGGTTGGAAGGGCTACCTCTAATTTAGAGGATACTAGGGGGTAGGTGGATTGGATTCTGATTTTTTTGGCAAAAGAAGCGGTGGATGTCAGTTCTTTGGATCCTTCTTCTGATCAGAAAGGGGCTAAGGAGGGTGAAGATAAGTTTTGGGGGAAGGTTTATGCAAGAAATTATGGGAAGCGGGGTGCGGTAGTCCATACTTCCCAAGCTGAGGAACTTTTTCCTGATTTTCTTGAGCAGGAAGTGGCTGGTTGTCCTGCGGTGCAGGGGTCAAGAAAGCCGTTGACAGGGGTTGGCCCTTTGGTTAATTTTTCAATTGAGGAGTGCTCTTTAGGCTCCAGAGAGGTGTCTTTTACAAAAGTTATTTTTCATCCGGTGGATAAAGGGCCTATTGAGGGTAATTTTTGCTCGCCGTTGGAGGGGTTGAACTCAGAAGGAGGGTCGGTACTAAGCTTGAGCAGTGTTGCTCTCAATTCGGGCAGAAGACTGAGGGGGAAGAATTGGGTGATTGATTCCCTTGTTATTAAACTAGAGAGTTTGTTTGATTCTCCTGAGGTACAACGGGGAGTGGATGAGGCTAAGTGGGTGGTGTGTCCAAGTATTCCTACGGAATTGGATCGGTTTGCTTCGCTTATTAAGGCAAGCGATCTGCAATTCAAGGAAGTGGCAGTCGGGGGGAGCTCTTCTCATCTGATTTGATTTTAGTTTCCTCTATTAAGAGTGGGCTGGGAGAAGGTAATGATAGGGTTTTTTCTTGAATACTTAAAGCTTGGACGTGTTGTTTGGCCGCAAAATCAAATTAGGCGTTCGGTTTGGAGTTCAGAGGATGTGGGCTGGTTTCTTGTGAAAGTTTATGTGTAGGCTGTTGGCTGGTTTTTGGTGTGTAAAAGTTTTTGTGGGAGGAACGAACTTCACTGGCTGGTTTTTGTAATGGGCTTTGGTGCGTGAAGGGCGATTTTAAGTTTTTATTCGGGTTCGTGTGTGAGGGAACCCCTTTTTAAGGGCTTAAGTTTTTATCAGATTTCTGCCAAAGCCGGGTGCTGTTAGTTCTAGTTCCTTGATCGATAGAATTTTTGTTGGAGCGGAGGGGAGATTTGTCTTCAAAGTTCCAGGGGGAACATGCTTTTCTATGGAGTGGATTGTTTGAGGCTTTGAGTTGTTTCATGACTTTCTTTTGAATTTTGTCTTTATGGAATTTTGACTCTGTTGGTCTCTTTTGGGGCTTTGTGAGTTGGGTTTTGATTTCTTATAAGAGGTTTTTATTGTGTTGCTTTTGTTTCACTTTGTATCTGAGACTTTGTCTCTTTTTCATTATTTCGATGAAATGACTGTTGTCCCATGTTCAAAAAAAAAAAAAGTATCGTTACTCTCCCTACTTTAGAAAGAAGCATACATCTACACACATCCAACTTAGCCTTCAGTTTATTAATCAATAGCTCCCAAAATGCTCTCCTATGGTGATTTCCACCAAAGAGAAAGTCAAGAGAGTTTATCGGTAAAGTCAATGCCCAAACATTAACTTCCTCCTTACTCAAATTAATCCCAATAAACGAGAACTAGAAATATTCCACAAACTTCTCAGGTCAGGGGCTATGTATTAAGTAAAACAGTTTGGAGACTTTGTAAGATTTTTGTAAATATGTGGATCAATGGTTTTTTTGCAAAAATACAAATTTCACAATGAAACGAAGGACAATCAACATTTTTGAATAACTTTGGAAATAAATGTTTAAGATAAAAGAAATTGGGGTGCCCTAACCTACGATGCCAAAGTATGATTTGTTCATGAATAGAGAGAGAACTAATACTACTAAGAACCTGAGTTATTTTATTACTAAAGGAACCTTCATCAAAGTAGTAGAGACTGTCAAGCATCCTATCACTCCGAATTTTCTTTCCTGAATCTTGATGTTGAAAAATACAATGAGATTCAAAGAAAGTGACATGACAAAGTTTACTAACAGATAAGAGATTACAAGCTAGTTTAGGAACATGGAGAATAGACTGTAGGGAAAGTGCATCAGTTAATTTAATAGTTTCTTTTCCCAGCAATAGAAGAGAAATTACCATCTGTAATTCTAATTTTTTCATTTTTATAAGAAAGAGAATAAAAATCAAATGAATGAGAGGAATTAGTCATTTTTTTCATTGAAATAATGAAAAGAGACAAATGCTCAAAATACAGCAAAATGAAAATGAACAAAAAAAATATCGAAAACAAACATAAGATCTGGCCCCAAAAAAACAAAATTATAGCAGCTAAACCTTAAACAACTAAATTAGTGAGAATAAATAAAAGCATTCCGATTTAAGTTAATGTCAGAAATAGAAAAGCCCTCAAAAGCTTTGGATAGAGCACACCAGGAAGAAGCCTTTAGGTGAATCGCATCATAACGAGCTTCCTAAGACAGAGGTCCCTTCAAACATGCACTGATTCTGCTCGAACCAGATATCAGATAATATAGCTTTAACAACATTACCCCACAAAACTGAGGCCCTCGTGGGGAGGAGAGGACCAACCAGAAGCTGAAGAATACTTTCTTGAAGGCTGCCAGAGAACACCCAACTAACACTAAACATCTGAAACAACTTAGCCCAACACTTCTGAACAAAGTCGCACTCCACAAAGAGGTGAAACCCTGTTTCGGTTGCTTTACAACAAAGTAAGCAAATTGAAGGCTGTAAATTTAAAAGGGGAGTTCTTCTTTGCAAAATATCCACGGTATTTAAGTTCCCATGAATAAGAATCCATGGTATTTAAGTTCCCATGAAAGTTCTTTGAAAAAGTCACTAAGTAAATTTCCTCCCGTTATCAATCTGTCGAATTTGTTTGATTCTCCTGGATGTGTCTCTCATTCTAGAAGCAAAGACTCCAAAGAAGCCTTGATTTGCCCCACCGGTTTGATACATTTTGATGCATTAATAAGGGCAAGTGGGTTGCAATTTAAAGAAATCTCAACAAAGGGATTTCTAGGGGTGTCCAAATGAAAATCTTTTCATCGAACACGTGCGGATTGGGGGATGGGTCGAAGAGAATAAGCTTGAAAAAAGTCCTGCAGAGATTAAATCCTGATATTGTCCTTATTCAAGAAACTAAGTTGTTGTGTGTTGACGAGAAGATAATCCAATCGGTTTGGAGTTCAAGGGATATTGGATGGGCTCACGTTGAAGCCTTTGGTAAATCAGGGGGATTGCTAATCATGTGGGATGAAATGAAAATGCAAGATTATAATGAACATGGAGAGCTCTCATTCCCTGATTTTTCTGACTTAATTGATGCTTTTGGCAATCAAGTGGCAGCTTCTAAGAAAGAGGAGCCTTTTAAGGCAGCTGACAAGAATGGGGATGGTGTTGTCACGCTTGATGAATTGGCTGCTCTTCTTGCTGCTCAACAAGAGAAGGAACCATTGATGACTTGTTGTCCTGTTTGTGGTGAAACTCTTGACGTTTCGGATAAATTGAACAATATGATTCACTTGACTCTATGTTTTGATGAAGGAACTGGAAACCAAATTATGACTGGAGGGTTCTTGACTGATAAACAAGCTGATATGGGTGGATGTTTAAATTAAGCGAATGGGCTCATTTTTCATCGTATGACGTTGGTCTAAACTTTGGTTCAAGTGCATCTCATATTGTAGTTTATGATCGGCAGAAAAAAAAGGCTAGTGGAAGAGATAATTGATGGAAAGATTGTTTTGTCAATGAGAGCCATCTATCAGTCAAAAGTGGGTCTCACCCTAATGGATAAAGAACCTAATGCAATCCTTTTAAGAGAGATTGCTGTGGGTGAAGATGGTTGTTGGTCTGTCATACAACCTATATTGCATAACACTAACACAGAAGGTGTTGAAGATGAGTGTATGGGAGGATTGGAGATCTTGGTTTATTGATTCTTCAGGATATTTTTCTGTTCTTTCTTTGGCTACTATTGGCGATGAGGGGTTGACCATGGATAAGTTTTTTGGTCCGTGCTTTATGGTGTTCTTCTTGCCCTAAAGCAGGCCAATGTCTTAATATGAATCAGGGTGGCTGGAAGGTTGATCGCTTCCGAGGTGCTTCAAAAGAAGATGCCTTCTTCGATTTTGTCGGATCTTTGTCTTTCATGGCGTCCGTTTCTATATAGTGATGGATTAATTGTAGGGTGTCTCTGGGATTGATGTTTTTTAATCCAAGGATTTGGGTGTTTTGTTGTGTTTTTCTGCTTTTTATCTCATTTTAGTGGCTATTTTAAGGTTTTTTCCTTTGTATTTTGAGCATTAGTCTCTTTTCATTATATCAATGAAATATCTTTTGTTGCATTGTCAAAAAAGAAGAAGAAAAAAAAAAGAATCCACGACAAGACCTTAAGCGCCTTGTAGGAAGGCGTGCGCGCCTTCCATGAAACCCAAGAGGCGCACCAGGCACGTGCCTCTGGGGTTTCTTTAATTTATTTATTTTTTTCCAGTTTTAATAGTAAAACTTACCGTTTTACTTATTTTAAATATATTTAGTGAAGAAGAGATTGATATTTAAGGATTTTGATCTTGTATTGTTTATTAGTATTATATTGTTTCATGTTTTTTAATGGAGTATTGACTCTATGTTCAAAGACTAATACTTGAACCTTATTTCTTTTACCCATTTTTCTTGGTTAAAACTTAATTTCTTTCCATGGAGGGGTTTTTCTTATTGTATATGTATACGTATATATTTTATATTTTATATATATATAGTGCGCCTTAGAAAAAAAAAGCCCGCGCCTTTTGGTGCGCCTTGTGCCTTTAAAAACACTGAGTAGTGGCGAGTATTCATGGGATTTCACACAATGGTTGGAACTTGTTGGTAGGTAAAGGTAGGAGTTTGAGGAGCCCTTGGTTGAATATAGCCAAGCATTGGGGAATGGTGAACTCCTTGGTCCGATTCCATCTCAGGTGTGGCAGTAGGATTGCATTTTGGAACGATGTGTGGGTTGGTGAATTGCCTTTAAAGGTTGAGTTTCCATTGTTGGCCCGAGTGGTAAACAATCCTCAGGGTTGCATTGCTGACTTTTGGGATTTTGATACACTTTCTTGGGGTGTCGCCTTTAGGAGAAACCTGAAGGATAACAAAATGGTTGAGTTCATAGCATTGTTGGGTCGCATTGACCAGATAAAGCCAGTGGATGGGGAGGATGGGAGAAGGTGGAGTATTGAGTCCTCAGGACTTTTTTCGATTAGTTCCCTAGTTTCTTTTTTTGGGAAAGGGGATGTGATGGACAAACCGCTGTGTATCGAGCAATTTGGAGCTCGTTTTGCCCTAGAAGGGTTAATATTCTTATGTTGATTTTGCTGAAAGGCAAGGTGAATACTTCAGAGGTCCAAGCAACCTAATTGTTTGCTCCAACCTTCGATGTGTGGTCTTTGTGCACGGAAAGAGGAAACCTCTTTACATATCTTTTTTCGGTGTCCTTATGTAGAAAGATGTTGGGCAATGTTTTTTGGAGTTTTCAACGTTAGCTGGGTGCTTGCTAACTCGGTTCCTGAGAATGTTCATCAGTTGTTGGTGGGGCCGTCTTTTGGTCCCAAGGCTAAGGTGTTGTGGCTGTCTGGGGTCAAAGCTCTCCTTCCAGAGTTATGGTTTGAAAGGAATCAGAGAGTGTTCGAAGACAAAAGCTTGGAGTGGTCAAGAAGATATGATTCAGCTATAGTTAAAGCTTCCTCCTGTTCCTCCTGGAGTTCTTAGTGCAAGGAGTTTGCAGGCTACTCTATATCAGATTTGGCTTTTTCGTGGCATCCTTTTCTGTTTATTTGCTAGTTTTGTTTGTTTGATGCATGTTTTTGGGTTGGTTCATATGGGCCGAGGCTCACGTGTTCAGTTTATTACTTGTTGTTTTACTGCTTTTTGCAATGTGGCTCTAGTTTGGGTGTTTGTGTGGTGTGCGTCCATGTTGCCGGGGCTCTCTTGTGGCAAGACTTTAGCTTTGTGGTCTTAGTTGTTGAGTTTTCTTTCCTGATTTCCCTAGGATTCTTGTATTTTGAGCATTAGTCTCATTTCATTATTTCAATGAAATTTCTGTTGTCATTTTGTCAAAAAAAAGTCTTAGAAGCCCTTGGGTTAAGATTTCCAAGATTTGGAAATGCGTGGATTCTTATGCATCTTACAAATTTGGGTTTGGGGAATCCGATCTTTTCCAGGATGGATTTTTGGGCATGTGATTCTCCTTTATCTATAATGAGATTATTTCCTTTTCTGTTATGGGGTTATTCTCTTATCCGTTATGGGTTTTCTCTTCTATTTTAGAAGCCCCTTTCTTTTATTGTGATTATTTTCTTAAATGTAATTTTATCCTCTCAAATTTAAGAGGGATGTTTAGGGGGTGTAGTTTGTTAGTTGTACCCAAACAAAGAAAACACAAGATACCAAAATGTTAAAGTATTGATATAAAATTAATTTTACTATAACCAATCAATGTAAACTTTTGGGTTGATTGGTGATTTAACATGATATTAGAGCATGAGGCCCCGTGTTCGAACTCCTGTAATATTATTGCCTCCCCAATTTATATTCATTCCCACTTGTTGGGCCTTTTATAAATTTTCAGTCCTATAAGTGAGGGAGAGTGTTAAAGTATTGATATAAGATTAAATTTATCATACCCCATTAGTTTAAGCTTTTGGGTTGAATGGTGATATATTGCAATATCAAAAGGAAATTACAATATAACTCTTATTAATTTCCTACTAATATTCAGAACCTATCCCTTTTTAGTACTCTCACTTAGGGGGCATTTGGCGCGCAGAGTTGAGTTGAGTTGAATGTAGAAAATCTATGTTTGGGGTGCGGAGTTGAGTTGAGTTGTGCAGGAGTATCTGGTGCAGTTTTTTTTTAGATCAAATAGTTAGCTTTTATCTTACTGATGACTTTTAGATATTCTATCTGAAACATTTATCTTCAAAACACAATACCACCAAGTTCCAACATTGAATTCAGGTGTGAACACCAAACTTGTGTTGTATGATAACTTCAGTGTAATGAATGTGTATTATATTGACTTGCATAATGATTGAACATGATGGTCTGTTATCAAGCTTTGTTATTTTTTTCCTTATCAATTAAATTCTCCAATTAATATGTAATTAATCGGAATCAATTGAATATTTGTAAGGTTTACAGAAAAAGAAAAAAACAATGCAATTGGGCAGATAACTTACGATCAATGTTTGAAACAAAGTTCATGAAGGATTATCAAAAGGGTGTTTACTATTTCCCATCATTGACAATACATTCATTCGTGACAAAAGAATTAATGACATGCTATCAAATCTTATCTCGCATGCCCCCAAAAAATTAAAGTATACAAAAAATATTATCGTTCACAAAATATATCTAACGAAATAAACATGAAGTGTCTGGGTCATCTTAGTTTAGTAAAAGATGGGTGGTGTAGGTGTTCAACCAGTTCTACCAAGAAGATGCAAGCAGTATCTCTTCTTGGATTGTGGTGGGACTTGGAGGAAACAGTCCGTCTTCTGGATGTCTGTGACTAAGAGGATCATCCTTGATCAATCCTTCTATTGCATACAGTTGGTCTGCAACATCTTTACGTCTAGCGGATTCCATTTCATATTTTTCTTTTCTTAATCGCTCCCCTGTAAATTTTCTTTACTTTTCAACAACGCAACTTATGGATAATTCAACTTAAACCCCTTCATTTTCCATAACGCCCCGTAAAATCAAATGCATTAATTGTATTTGATTTAAATTTGAATTTTTGGATAATCGGATAAAGATTATGAATCTAGAGATTTTTTAGGAGAGGGTATTTCAAAGTCTAAAAAGGATTAGGATTTATGTTTTAAAAAAGAGGATTAAGATTTCTTTTTTTAAAAAAGAGGATTAGGATTTCTTTTTTTTTTTTTAAATAGGATTTCCTGTTCTAAAAAAGATTAGGACTTTTTGCTACCTATTTAAACTAGAGTAATTGCAACTTAAAAGGTGCACTTCAAAACTCTTCTCCTCTTCTTCTCCTTTTCTTTTCATCTAACTCTTCATCCCGCCGGACCATCGCTGGAGTTTTGCCAGAAAGTTGCCGGACCATCGCTGGAAAATCGTCGGACAGCCGCCGGACCACCACCGGAATGTCGCTGGACCACCGCTGAAAGTCGCCGGACCACCGCCGGACCTCCGGAAGGGAATCAAGATTTAGGGAAATTGGTGGAGAGGTGTGTGAATTGATTTTGTGGGGAGATGTAAGTTGAGAAAATTGGGGGAGATATTTGGGAAAGTGGGGAGTTGAGAACTCAACCCAAGTTTTTTTAACCAACTCAACCCAACTCATACCAATTGGCCAAACAACCCCTTAGGGGCTCTTTAGGCCATGGCTTATAATAGTTTGTGGAATATTCTACATCCCAAACACAGACTATTATAACCTAGACTAAATAACTCTGCATTCTAAACACAAATTATATAACTTCATTGACTATTATAATCCACAGACTATTATAACCCATATTATTATAAATCCACTCAGCGCCCTAAATAGCCCCTTAGTGTTACAAAAGAATAAAAAATGTTGTAATGAACTCCATATCATTCTTTGATCTGGTTTATTTTGTATACTCCTACGAATTTCAATTTCTTGTTGATGCAAGTGTGTAACCAACTTGGGTAGACTGCCCTATCTTACAACCTCAATTTCCTTCCTTCCTATCTCTTGATAGGGGACCCTTTTAAGGAGAAAAACACTCTTTGGAGAAGCCCTAGAACACTATAACTCTTTCTCACATTTTTGGTCCTCTTTTGTGAGTTTTGATGTGGTAAACTTAGGGGATTGCTTGTTAGGTCCCGAATGTTTTAGTAAGTATATCAGAAATGAATTTATTTATTGTAACATTTTTCTGTTTGAATATGTAACTAAAATCATGTTTATTTTTGTGTGTAAGCTAGATATTTGAGCAGCTTGAGTTTTTCTAACTTTTGTTCTTTTCTGTGGTCAATATTGTTGATTTCTATGAGCTTAGTATTCTCTCAATTGACAATAAACCTCCTCATGTTATGATTCTTGTATAATATTAAGGCAAATTATCATCTTCTTTGTGATTGATAGGTGATTGAATCTGTTTTCAACGAGGAAAGAGGAATGATAGACCTCCCAGATGGTCTTATCCATTTTAGAATGAATATTGTTGAGCTTCTGGTGGATATTTGTCAAATTGTAAGGTCTACGAGATTTATGGAAAAGGTACGCTAGTTTATGGATGTGCTTTATCAATGGTAAGGAAGTGTGACGTAACTCATGTTTAGGCACTAAGCTCATATCTTTTATATTATGAGCACATTAGCAGCTTGATAATAGTTCCAGCGGACAGGAAAACATGGGGAGTCTTTGACTGTTAATTCAAATTTTGAAGAAGGTAGTCCTTTAGACCTGACAAAAGTTAATGATGAAGCTGATAAAGCAATAGTCATGAGGTTCAACCAACTCTTCGAGAAAAGGAAGGAAGAAAGCGACAAAAATTAGAAAAGGCTTGACGTTCTTATAGACAAAGGGAAAAAGGTGTCTTTTTTTTTTTTGATAACGAGGATCTGTTTGTCTTTGAAACATCTCCTTCGATACACACCTTAAAAAATTTCGACCACTTGGGTACATAGGAGGAAATTATGCTGACCTCCTTGTTGCTAGTTCTCGTGCAGATGAGGATGCAAATGCGTTTTTTTTTGGGGGGGGGGGGGATATGCAATGTCTATACCTTGACCCAAGATGGGATGGTCTCGCCTCGATCTTAGATGGCCTTTGCATGGGAATCCTTGTGTGTGCTAAGGAAAGTTTGATTGTTGGTGCGGAGGAGAAAGAACCAAGGAAGGAAAATAACAAAATTCCTAGAGAACTCCGAAACCTTCAAACCTCTATCAATTATGATAAAAGGAAAAAGTACGGTGACAGGGAGGGCTCTTCCCATATTTTATGAAAGTCCTCTCTTGGAATGTGCGAGGCGTGGCTAATAAAAGGCGCCTGATTTATGATTTGGTGAGGGGCAGCAACCCGGATGTGGTTACGCTCCAAGAAACTAAAACTTCTATTGTTGATAGGAAGTTGGTTAGCTCTATCTGGAGTCCTAGAGGTATTGGCTGGGCTTTTCATCTATCTGTGGGTGCTTCTGGAGGCATTGCTATCCTTTTTTTGACAAGACAATAAAGATTTCATTGATATAATGAAAGGAGACTAACGCTCCAAGTACAAAGCTTTCAACGAAAAAGAACTATCAGAGGAAACAAAAAGTAACAAAGAGAATACAATAGAACTTCCAAAAAGACCAAAACAAAGCAAAGACCCAAGAAACAAAGGGAACCTCAAAAATACCAACAAAACAACATCAACAAATGGTAGTTGAAGCGAAAGAAACAAGAAGGAACCGAAGAAGTCGCACCTAACCACAACAAACCCAAACAACAAAAGAACTAACTCAAAACCCAGTCGAAACCCACCAAGACAAAACCGCTCAAAGAAACCGACCAAAGAACTAACTCAACAACCAACCAACAAACGCACAAAACAAAACACCCCAGCACTGACCAACTGCAAAACAAACGAAGTACTGAGGGCAAACACCAAAACAAGACCCCAACCGAACATAATCTTCAGACCAACCAACTTAGAAACGTTCCCTAAACCCTCAAGCTTTACGAGAGAAAAATCAATGAGTCAAAACAACCGCAGAAGTAGGGTCAATTCCTCTAAACTGCAAACCACTATCTTTGATTAATGATTCAAATCTACTTAGTTCAGGAGGCACGACTGGATCTGCAAGAGGTGCCAAACAATCCATAGTTCCATTAACAGCTACCAAGCTACTTTCAGGCTGACCAGGAGTGTTAAAAAGTCCAGCTAAGTTAATGGTCAGAGAATTATCCCTCGAGCTAACAACCAAATGTAACGCATGCTTTGAGGATTCCCTTTTTGGACTACTTAGACTTACAATAGAATCCACCTCCCAATCCTCCCGTCCATTCAAAGTCAAAGTTTTTAATAACAGGGTCCCTTGTTTGCAAGCAAACTCAATAAAAATGCACCCCTGAATTACAATGATGTGCTTTCCAAAATTCACCACCTGCTCCTTAACAGTTGAAGAGATCCCTCCATTTAATTTTGCACCCTCACTCGGAATCAGATTTTTAGTAGCCGATTCGTCAAAGTTTTCATCTTGGAAAATAGAAGGCTTGTTGACCCCTATGAACACATCTTTCATCTTGCCCCTTTTTCGAGTATAATATTTAGAATAAGATGCACAAAAATAATTTCTAACCTCTATTACCGAATCAACTGCTGATGAAGGTAGGATTAGGGTAAACTTAAGTAAATTCTCTAGGTTAATCTTTTTTACCCTCATTTGTATTTTAATCCCTTATAAATAGAGAATCCCTCCCATGTATTCTACACAACTTTCATTCTAATAAAGATCCTTGATTGATTCTTGGAGAATTATCTCTTTTAGTCTCATTTAGGCTACATCAATTTGGTATCAGAGCAATCGCCTGGGCCAACGTTGATTGCCGCTAGTGGAAGACCGAAAAACTCTTGGTGACGCCGATCGCAAGAGGGAGTTTTGTGAGTTGTGCTCGTTGCCAAACAACACACCCTTATTTAGGGGGAACCCTATAGATTCAAGAAACTTGAAGAATTTTCCAAGAATTTGCAAGAATGAATAATTACCGTTCAAAGAAGATGACTAAGAAAAAATACAGCAGTTGGTATGGGCAAGAAAGTAAAAAATACTCTCAAAATCATTGCTGGAATTTTGATTCAAGTGATTCGGAAGAGGAATTTCAACATCACAACGTTGCTCATGCTCAATTTAATCAAAGAATCAATCAAGATCCGCATTGGAATTTTGATTCTAGTGATTCTAGCGATTCCGACAAAGATTGCAATATAGTTTGGGACAAACTAACGAACCGATATTATCAAGAAAAAACTCTACTATCTAATCAAATAAGTTTTTCAAGAAATCGAGAGAATTTGGACTTGGATGATTTACAAAGTGATTCAGAGGCTGAAACATTTTCAAGAAAACATCAATAGTCAAATCAAACCATGAATTGGGAGGAATTTCAAAAGGGAATGGATAAAATCCGACGTCGTTTGGAAAAAATTCAAGGAAGACAAGTTCAACGCAAAGAAGAATTAACGGATGATGTGATAACCCCCCCGGTTTTCTCTCTTCTCTCTCTTTTTCGTCGAGTCCTAGCCCCTTCGGCTTCTTCCCGCCTTTCTGAATCCGTCTTCTGGGCCCCTCTCCGGCGCCGGCTTCCGGTGGTGGTAGTCCCTCTCATCGCGAAAATGGGGGCTTCGGGGACGTTCTCCCGTTCGGTAGGTAATCAAGTGTTCCGGTTATGGGCAAAGGGGGAGCAAGTTTTTCTTAAGACTGAAGGTTCTTCGTCTGCGATCTGTCTGGCTGCGCAGCATTGCGCCTGGTTCAGGGATTCATTTGTTGAAATTGCTAGTGGTGCCTCGGTGGTCGCTTCCAGAAGAAAATACAAGGACGATCGTGCAACATTAGAGCTTGAGAAGCCCTTGGTTGCGTATAGCTAGGGTTTGGAAAGAAGTATGTGGCGTGTCGCGGTTTCAGGTTGGGAATGGTTGTAGAATTCAGTTTTGGTATGACTGTTGGGTGGGCGATGCAATGTTGAAGGCCCAATTCCCTCTGCTATTTTGGCTTTCAAATAACCCTGAGGGGTGTGTCGCCGACTTCTGGGATGGGGCTGCCTCTGCGTGGAGCATTTGTTTTAGGAGGAATCTGAAGGAGGAGGAGTCAATGGAGTTTGTATTGCTTTTGGGGCTTTTGTTTGAACTAAGGCCTTCAGAGAAGGAAGATTGCCAGGTCTGGAGCCTTGAGGCGTCAGGGGTCTTTTCCATTAGTTCTTTGGTGGCTTTTTTGGGGGTTGGAACGGCTGAGGATAAGAGATTGCTTCAATCTCTTTGGCTTCATTTTGCCCTAAGCGGGTAAATGTGTTTTTGTGGATTTTGCTCTGGGGGAGGGTTAATACTTCTGAGATTCTGCAGCAAAGCAGTCTCTGCGCGTTGCGACCCTCGGTGTGTAGTCTATGTTGGCGGCGCGGAAAAAACGTCTATGCACACTTTTTTCCTTTGTCCTTATGCAAGGAGCTGTTGGGAGAGGTGGTTGGCTATTTTTGGGATCTCTTGGGCTTTTGATGATGAGGTTGCGAAGAACATCCGCCAATTGTTGGTGGGTCCTGTTTTGGGTGCTAAGGCTAAGGTGTTGTGGATTGCTGGGGTAAAGGCTATTGTTTCAGATTTGTGGTTTGAAAGAAATCAGAGGTTGTTTGATGGCAAGAGAGTTCCATGGGAAAGAAGATTTGACTCCATCATCCAGAAGGCTTCCTCTTGGAGCTCCCTTTCAAAGGAATTGGCGGGTTATTCTATCTCGGATTTGTGTTTTTCGTGGCCGCCTTTCTTGGCATCAGGCTAACGATATGTTGTCGCGTTGTATTTCATTTTCATGCTGTTTCGTTTTATGTCTTTTGTTATATTTTGCTTTGTTCTAAATTTTTGCTACTTCCATGCTGTTTTTTGTTGTCCTTCGGGACTCACTTTCATTATATCAATGAAATTGTCTTGTTACCTTGTTCAAAAAAAAACAATCAACCTCAAAGTATTTAGTTTGCTCCTGAAATAGCAGATTAGATGCTATATGCCGAGCTGCTTGATTATCACACCATAATTTAGTTGGTGTTGTGATATCAAATTCCAATTCAATAAGATGTTCATATATCCAGACTAATTCACATACAAATCGTGTCATTACCCTATTTTCTTGCTCAACACTTGAACTTGACACCACATTTTGTTTCTTACTGTTCCAAGAAATCAAATTACCACCCACGAATACAAAATATCCTGAAATTGATCTTCTATGTTCCTTTAACCTTGCCTAATCAACATCTGAAAAACATTCAATGTTAATATGCCCATAACTCTTATATAATAAACTACACCCATGAGCTTCCTTCAAATAACACAATTTTTTCTACTGCAACTCAATAATCAACTGTTGGAGAAGACATATACTGGCTCACAATACTCACTGTATAAGCTATGTCTAGTCGAGTTACTGTAAGATAATTGAATTTTCCCCCTAACCTCTTATATTGTTATGGATCCTTCAATAATTCTCCCTCTTTTGTGAGCTGTAAATTAGGCATCATCGGGATATTGCATGTCAGTCAACAAGTCAATTACATATTTTCTTTGTGATAACATGATTTCTTTCTTGCTTCCCATTACCTCAATTTCTAGAAAGTATTTCAACATTCCTAAATCTATTGTGTGGAATTGATTATGGAAAAAGGTTTTGAGTGATTGGATGCCCAATGTATCATCGCCTGTAATAACAATATCATCAACATACACAACCAACAAGATGACACCATTCTTAGACCGCTTATTAAAGATAGAATGAGCTGACTTGCTCTTCCCCATTCCAAAGCTTTCAATCACCTGAGTGAATTTTCCTAACCATGCTCACAAACTCTGCTTTAATTCATACCAAGGATTTATGAAGGTGACATTCCTTCCCATTCTCCCTTTGAGCATCAAACCCTTGAGGTTGCTCCATATACACCTCCTTTTCAACATCACCATGAAGAAAAGCGTTTTTAATATTAAGCTGATGTAACGACTAATGATGAATGGATGCTAATGAAATGAATAATCTGATAGAAGCCGTTTTAGTAACAGGAGAAAAAGTGCCAAAATAGTCAACCACATAAGTTTGTGTGTAGCCTTTAGCAACATAGAGAGCTTTCAATCGAGCTACAGACCTATCTGGATTGACTTTAACCGCAAAGATCCACTTACAACTAATAGGCTTCTTTCTTGCAGGAAGAGAAACAAAATCCCAAGTACAATTGTCATCTAAGACATTCATCTCCTCTACTTTGCAGCATGCCAACAAGGATGAGACAAACCTTCATGAACAATCTTAGGAGCGTCTGTAGGGATGCAATGAAGGAATAGGTAGAAGATGACAAATGGTTATATGAAATCAAAGAGGAAATAGAATATGTGCACTGACACTTACCTTTACGTAGAGTAATAGGAAGATAATTTCTTGTTCCTGAATCCAATGATAGAGAAGAAATTAGTATAGGGCATGGAACTTAAGAGGGTGACCGTCGAGAATAAACCTGAGTGATAGGTGGGTAAGTAGAAATAGGAAAGGTGGAGATGCATCGCTAGATGGCTCACTAGAAGAGAGAATTTTAAATAAGAAATCATCCTTGTCCTCTTTGTGCTCCCTCTTACTCTTACTTGAAAATGAAGAAAAGAAAGAAGAATCATAAAAGAATGAGACATCAGGAGAAACAAAGTAACGATTCAGACTAGGACAATAACACTAATACCCTTTTTGGACATGAGAATGACCCAAGGAAGGGTATTAGTGTTATTGTCCTAGTCTCAATTGTTACTTCGTTTCTCCTCAAACAAGGCAAGTACAACCAAAGATTTTGGGTGTAAGAGGAAATGAAGGGAGTTTGTGGCACAAAATATGATAAGGTATCTCACTATTAAGAACCAAAGAGGGCATGTAATTTATTAAGAAGCAAGCCGTCGACATAGCATCAACCCAAAACTATTTTGGGACATTTATCTGAAACGTTAAGAGTCATGTTGTTTCAAGGAGATGGTGATTCTTTTGTTCTACAACCTCATTTTGAGATGAAGTATCAACACACGAGGATTGATGGAGAATTCCATGTTCACTCAAATAAGAACTAAGAGCATGGGATAAGTATTCTTTAGCATTATCACTTTGTAGAACTTTAAGAGAACCGCTAAATTGAGTTCAAGTTTCAGCATGAAGGTTACGAAAATGAGCCAACAACTCAGAACGACTTTTCATTAAATATAACCAAGTTACATGAGAAAGGTCGTCGACAAAGGTAACAAAATACAAAAGCCCTCTCTTGGACTCAATAGGACACGACATCAAACATCATCATGAACTAATTCAAATGGAGCACTAGCTTGTTTATTGACTCTGGGATATAAACTTAAACGATGAAATTTAGCAAACCGACATGACTCATAATCTAAAGAAGACAAATGATTAAACTGAGGATGATGACTCTTCAAAACTGAAATAGATGGATGACCTTGTTATTGTGAGACCCAATATGAGAGCATTCTTATTCATTCTATACAATAGAGTCAAATATATATAGGAATACATGGAAGCCCTAAACTAGTAAATGTAAAATGACAATAAAGGACAAAAGATTAATAAGCTTCTAAATATACATATATTGGTGTAATACCAAAGTCTACTTTTGAATGAAATCAATCTCTACCTCTAAATGAGGGGAGATGACCTTTATTTATAGAGAAATCAGAATAATAGGTTCTGTTTACAACCAACTCATTTAACAAACAACTAACTAACTAACTCAACTACTTCTTGATTAGTTACAAGAATTAAACCACATTCTACATCATATTCCACCCCCTCAAAATCAGACTCGACCACGAGAATTATAGCTAGGACGCCAACTGAAAGTCATCAGGAGCAAAGTAAGGTTTGAGATCAGCTACATTGAACACCGGATTGATGTGCAAGTCAGATGGAAACTCAATGCGGTATGCATTGGAGCCATACCTACATAACACTTTGAAAGGTCCCAGTTGTCGATCTTTCAATTTGTGGTAAGTGCCGATTGGGAATCTAGCCTTGCGTAGATGAATCATGACAAGGTCCCCTTCTTGAAACTCAACCAACCGCCGAGATTTGTCCTTAGCTTCTATAAAAGACGAAAAAACCTCGTGCAAATGATCATGAACCTCTAAGTGAAGTTCACTAATGCATTCAACCATGTGCTCTGCCTGCTGGCTAACATCCACAAAGGAAGGAAGGTTAGCAAGGTCAAAAGTGAGGCGTGGTGCACGAGTATAAACCACCTCAAAAGGACATCGTCCAGTAGACCGATTCTTCATATTATTAAATGCAAACTCAGCTTGCGCAAGGGACAAATCCCATTGCTTTGGCCGTGAACCACTCAAGCACCGAATAAGATTTTCCAAAGTTCGATTACTAACTTCGGTTTGGCCATCGCGAATGAGAAGTAGTGCTAAACTTTAAGGTGGTGTCAACTTACTCCATAGCGTGTGCCAAAAGTGACTACGGAACTTTACATCCCTATCCGAAACAATGGACTTGGGAACACCATGAAGACGTACAATCTATTGGCAATATAAATGGCATCATTTGTCTTCTTACAAGCCAAAAATGGGCCATTTTACTAAACCGATCGACCACAACCATCAAAACATCAAACCCACACTGAGTTTTTGGTAACCCAAGCACAAAATCAACAGACAAATCCTCCCAAATAGTTGTTGGAATAGGCAAAGGAGAATACATACCAACATTCGATGATGTACCCTTAGCTCTTTGACAAACAGAACATCTTCGGACAAAATTATGGACATCCTTCTTGAGTTGTGGCCAATAAAATCGAGATGATACTAATTCAAACGATTTATCTTGGCCAAAATGACCTGCCAAGTCACCCGAATGTGCTTCTTTTATAAGTGCTTCTCGAAGAGAAGTATGAGGAATGCACAATTGCTCTCCTTTAAACAAAAAACCATTCACTATATGGAAGTCTTCGACCTTTAGATAATGAGTACATTTGTACCAAATATCCGAAAAATCACAATCATCCGAGTATAAGTCTGGAAGGTGGGAGAAAGCAACGACTTCTGTGGATAAAATAGTGAGCAAAGTATCCTTACGACTCAAAGCATCGACTACCTTATTTTCCTTGCCCGATTGATGCTTAATCAAAAAGTCAAATCGTTGGATAAAAGAGATCAATCTCGCATGCATGCGACTGATATTTTTTTGGGACTGTAAATACTTTAATGAAAAGTGATCAGTCAATAAGAGAAACTCCTTGGAAAGGAGATAATGCTCCCACTGTTTTAAGGCCCTAACAAGAGCATAAAACTCTTGTTCATAAGTGCTCCAACTTTGCCTTGAACTACTAAGCTTCTCACTGAAATATTTAATAGGGTGGCCTTGTTGAGACAAAACTCCACCAATTCCCGAACTACAAGCATCCACAGCCACTTCAAATGGGATTGAAAAGTCGAGCAATTTTAAAACAGGACTAGTACTCAACTTCTCCTTAATGCAATCAAAACTAATTTGTTGTTTCTCTCCCCACATTAAGCTTCCTTTCTTCAAACAATCAGTGATAGGGACAACAATAGAGCTGAAATTCTTGATAAACTTCCTATAAAACGAGACCAACCCAAGAAAAGCTTGGATATCTTTCACAACTGAAATTCTTGATAAACTTCATATAAAACGAGGCCAACCCAAGAAAAGCTTGGATATCTTTCACAGTAGAAGGAGTTGACCATTGTACAACGACTTCAATCTTCTTTGGGTCCACCTTCACTTGCCCTTGGCCAATTAAGAAACCAAGGAATGTGATCTCTTTCACAAGAAAATTGCACTTCTTGTGATTGATAGATAATTCATCATCTGTCAATGCTTGAAACAAGCGATGAAGGTGTTGTAAATGTTCTTCAACATCCTTGCTATACACCAAAATGTTGTCAAAATACACCACAATAAACTTGTTGAGAAAGGGTTTTAGTACTTGGTTCATTAGGCGCATTAGACAATCCGAATGACATGACAAGCCATTCAAATAGCCCTTCGTTGGTCTTAAAAGCAGTCTTCCATTCATCCGCTGACCTTATTCGGATTTGGTGGTATCCACTCCTCAAGTCCACCTTCGAAAAAATCAAGGCTTCTCCAAGTTGGTCAAGTAAATCACCTATTCGAGGGATTGGAAAGTGATACTTCACTGTAATCCGGTTGATAGCTCTACTATCAACACACATCCTCCAACTACCATCTTTTTTGGGTGTAAGTAAAGCTGGTACCGCGCATGGGCTAAGGCTCGGTTTTATATGCCCTTTATTTAGCAACTCCTCGATATGTTGGTGAAGGATCTCGTACTCCTTAGGGCTCATCCTATAGTGAGGAAGATGAGGGATTGTAGCATCAGAACTAAGTCAATATGGTGCTGAATGTCTCGCAAAGGAGGTAATGTTGATGGTTCCTCTTTGAGCAATGGAAACTCATCAAACAGTTTCTGCACTTCTATAGGAATTTCACTTTTCTTTCTATTTTCTGTTTTTTCAGCAACTACAAGGCCCAATATATCAACTTCTCTTTCTTTATCAAACATTTTACCACTGATTGTGGTAAACAAGTGATTGCTGCCACCTTTTTTCGAACTAACTCTCTCATCATTTTTCTTATTCAAAGGAAGTAGTACTACTTTCTTGCCCATCCACTGAAATTCATATTAGGAGCTGCCATCAGTATTTCAACTCTCCTTGCGAAAACCTCCATCGTTTCTTGCATTCTGTCCAATTTTCCATGAATATCTCCCAAAGAATCTTCAACAGACAGCAAGTGTACTGTTGTTGTTGTTGGAGAGAGGACGGCTATTTCTTCCGCTTCTTGGTCTTGCGCACGTAGGTCACCCATATTCGGGTTAGCTACCCTTCTTCCGGTCATCGGTCCAAAGAATTTTGGAGCTCTGATACCAATTTGGTGTAATACCAAAGTCTACTTTTGAATGAAATCAATCTCTACCTCTAAATGAGGGGAGATGACCTTTATTTATAGAGAAATCAGAATAATAGGTTCTGCCAAATAACTTGTAACAAACAACTAACAATCAACTAACTAACTAACCCAACTACTTCTTGGTTAGTTACAAGAATTAAACCACAGTCTACATCATATATACTATAACATAACTAAACGACAATGTTCTTCAATGGAAGATGCCACTTTAGAGCATGTAACAACTGTGGGTATTTGTGGTTCGAAAATGTGGCGACCTCCAAATTCACACCCTTTATCAATAGTCCTCTTCGCCAAAAGATCCTGAAATAAACAATAACCAGGAAAGAATATGACAACAATTTAGATCGCGAGTGAGTTTTCTAACTGAAATTAAGTTAAAGGAAAACCATGATAAATTTAAAACAAAAGACAATGGAATGGAGTTGGTAAGATTGATAGTGCCCGATCCTAAAACAAGAGAGATGGTTCCATTGGCTATCGTAACATTAGGTGAAGATTTAAACGGACTAATTTTAGAGAATAAACTGGGACTACTTGTCATGTGATCAAAAGCGCTAGAGTCTCTGTCCCATTTCAAAGAGGAGGAAAGAAAATATGTAGATTTGTTACTCGTGTCGGTAATGACAGTAATAGAAGTAGAAGATGACGCTTTTAATGACTCTTGATACTGTCGATATTTAGCAAACTCTTCTAGAGAAATCGAAATAGACTGGTTAGGATAATTAGGAGTAGAGGTTTATGCACAGATGGAAACCTTTGGCCCGTTTTTTTAACAAAAACAATTTTCCATGAAAAGAGACTAATGATCCAAACGATACAAATGGAAATAAACAAAACTTGAAAACAGAATTAAAATCCACATAAACTACAAAAGAGCTTCCCAATGAAGATAAATATCACTAAAAGAATAAGTTTCAAAAGGTTGGAGAGAGTGCACCAGGACGACGCCTTTAAGTTTGGATAGTCAAATCTTTCACTCCCCTATTGACATTTGCCTTTAAAAATTCGCGTGTTTCTCTCCATTCAAATTTTTGACAAAATTGCTTTAATCACATTTAACCAAATAAGAGCTAGCTTGGGCGTAAAGTCTTGATCCAATAGAAGGTGAGAAATGTTCTCTCTTACATTGTCTGAGAACACGCAACTCATCCGAAAAGAGGGGGAAAGTTTAAACAGCAACTCCGAGAATAAGGGCAGCCAAAGAACAGATGCCGATGGGACTCACTTCCCCTCCTTCAAACACAAAACACAAACCGAGGGCATAAGGCATGACTTGGGCAACTTTCTTTGAACAATCTTTGCCGTGTTATGATGCCCAAAAAGAATAATCCACACCAAAATATTAATCCTCTTTGGACTCTTGGTTTTCCATAACGCAGGAAACAACTCCTTTGACAAATGAGAGGAGGATGCAACTCTCTAGTTAAGGAACTCACAGAAAAATTCCCAGAAGTTTCTGAATTCCTCACCCTACAATCAACCCCTTTGCTGACTTTAAAATGAGACAAGGTTTCCAACAAAACAGAAAAAGCCGAAACCTACTCCTTAAAACTTCTTCTAAACCTCAAACTCTAAGAAGTAGTTGCCATATCCCAAAAATATCCTACTGCCGCATTAGGCTTCGAGGTCAATGAAAAAAGTTGCGGAAATGTTTCCATAAAGCACAAATCTCCTTCCCAACCATCTTTCCAAAACAGAATCTTACTTCCATCCATTAAATTAAAACCCGTGAAAGCCTCCACACTCCTCCAAACCTTGGAAATACTCGTTCAAGGGCTTCTTGGTAGTGAGCAAAATTTGTTCGACTCTAGTTCTTGTAAGAGTCCTTCACCGTTAGGGTTCTCTCTCTTATATTGAACAATTGGAACCCTTTTCTGCAATTTCAAGCTTTTACCACCTCTTTTTGTATTGAACTTTTTCTTTTTTGTATTTATTCGTTTCTATTCTTTTGTTCTCTTAACGAAAGTTTGGCATCTCATCCAAATTTGTGTATTTGATATTTTTAGAGAGTAAGCATGTTTGACCTCTTTCTGTCTTGAATAATGTCAATGCTACATAGGGTTATTGCTTGGTTTGAAATAGTACTCACATTTGGAAGCTGAAGAGTTTAATTTTGGTTTTGTTGGGATAGAGATAAGAGAGAATATTTGCTTACTGCAGCCGCCCGGGCGGTGCTTCAAAATTTTTGCATTTCATGTGGCTTCTCAGTTTTTCCCCTATTTTCTTTTGCAATATTTCTAATAACAGTCTGTAATCTTAATTTTCTTTTCTGCAATTTCTTTTGTAGCTCTTCTTCAGTGGTTGGACCAATGGTAATGTACCAATTCCTTGGAAGGAAGTGGAGAGCAAATTGTTTGCTCTTAATGTGGTGAGGCAACATACTTGCTATTTTGTTTGTTCCTTATATTCTTAGATGTGACCAACTGGAGAGCATACAAGTAGCTCCCGGGTCCTCTGTCCTTTTCAATATCTTAATGGAAATTTCTCATTCTTTTTTCAGAAATCAAAAGAAAAAAACTTATGACGTATTGGAATTTATAGTCTTTATAATTGTGTGGATATTAGTTGTCAATATTTAGTATTTATTGTCTTTATTTTTTCCTTATGTTGTAATGCATCTTTCTTCGATATAAGAAGACCTAGGTTGCACATATTGGAATAACATATTATTATTCTCCTAAATTTAATATGGTATCCGAGTCTATTAAGCCCAAATGAGTATTCGGTCCAAAAATTGAGATCTGATCCAAGAATAGTGAACTTAAAAAGGCACCATCTTGAATGGGCTTGTTTTTTTTTGACAAGGAAACAATAATTTCATTGAAATAATGAAAAAGTACAAAGATAAGAAGTAAAAGAAGACAACAAAAGTAAAGACAATTTCTGTAAAGCAAATAAAACCCTCCCTCTCTTCCTCTAACCCGATCTTAAGAAGTACAAACAAAGGGGGCCATGAAAGACATAAGTCAGAAATTAAATAGCCATCAAACAACTTGGATAGAACACACCAGGATGAAGCTTTTATGTGAATTGATTCAAATCTCCTACTCCACACCATGGCCTTGTCTTAAAAAATTCTCTGATTTCTTTCGAACCAAACTTCTGATAGTACTACCTTTGACGCCATTCCTCCAAAGCAAATTTGCCTTAGGCCCCAACTTCGGGCCCGAAAGCAAATGGATTACATTTTCAGATACTATGTTCGAGAACACCCAACTCATATTGAAAACTTGAAATAACTTTGCCCAACAACTTAGTGCAAATTCACATTGAAAGAATAAGTGGTAGGCCGACTCCCCAAACTTGAAACAGAGAACACAAACCGACGGTTGAAGAGCCACTGAAGCTTGCTTTCTTTGAAGCACTTCCGCAGTGTTCAACTTCCTAAACACCAAAATCCACATCAAAACATTTACACGCCTAGGACAAGATTGATCCCACAGAGCCCGATACAGCACTCATCCCGATCTCTCAATAGGCCAAATTCTCCCATCATCATCTGAACTTGGCACAATACTCTTTATAGTATTCAACAGATTGGCAAACTCCTCCATCTCCTCCTCCTTTAAGTTCCTTCTAAAGGAGAGGCCCCAAGAAGCCAAAACATAATCCCAAGCCTCTGCCACTTTAATATCTTTCCCACTCACAACCTGGAATAAAAGAGGAAAAGAATCCTTGAGAGGTGAACTCCCAACCCAAACATCCTCCCAAAAACGCACCCTGAGCCCATTACCCAATCGAAATCGCACTGGCCATGACCTCACTTTCTCCCAATGCATCATCATACTAATCCAGGGACTTCTTAAACTCCACCCCTTTGCAACCGAAGGATTCCAACCATCTTTTGAAACTCCATGAATACTAGCCACCACCCTCCGCCATAAAGCCAAGGGTTCACTCCTAAACCGCCAACCCCACTTTGCCAATAAGGCAACATTTTTTCTCCTTAAATCCCCCACACCTAGCCCACCCAACGATCTATCCCGAGCAACAAGATCCCAACGGGCCAAGTGGTTAAATTTTGAGCAATTTCTCCCCTCCCAAAAGAAATTTCTCATAATTTTCTCCAATTTCTTCGAAGAAACAGAAGACATCTCAAACACGGAGAAAAAATAAAGTGGCAAACTAGACAGAACTGATGAACACAAGGTCATACGTCCTCCTCTTGACAAGTTAAATTTCTTTCACCTATCGACTTTCTTCTCAAAAGCATCAATTACCGGCTGCCAAAAGCCCAGAGTCCTTGGGTGACCACCCAGAGGTAAACCTAAATATGAGAAGGGTAAACCACTCACTTTGCAGCCCAATAAATTAGCCATTGCATCAACCTCTGCCTCCTGAATATTAACCCCCACCACAGTTGATTTGGACCAATTAACACGCAGGCCCGAGCAAGCTTCAAAGAGTGCAATAGTGTCAATTAACACTTTCATCATATTATTATCATATTTACAAAAGAGAAGCGTATCATCAGCAAATTGCAGAATAGGAACATGAATCTTATCCTTCCCCACAACAAACCCTTCAAATAAACCTTGTCGATGCATGGTCATAACCAAGGAAGATAACACTTCCGAAATTAAAAGAAAAAGATAAGGAGAAAGAGGATCTCCCTGCCTTAAACTCCTTGAAGCCTTAACCCTGCGCCTAGGCCTTCCATTTATAAAGATTGAGAACATAGGATTCCTGACACATCCCAACATCCACTGAATCCACTTAGGGTGAAAACCTTTTAAATACAATACTTCCTCAAGGAAGTCCCAATCCACACTATCAAAGGCTTTCTCAATATCAATCTTCACAATCTTCACAATCCACCTCTTCATAATTAAAACAATTATAAGGAACAATAAAAGTAAGCCAATTTTGGAGAGGTGGTGTTTTTCTTTGGTTCTCCCTAAGTTTTGTCTCATGTTGTTTTGGATATTGTTTGTTCTTTTCTTTTTGTTGTATTTTGATCATTAATCTCCTTCGTTTTGTTCATAGTTGCAACATCTTCATCTTCGTTTGCAACACACCTTTACGACCTGCATTTGGTAAAGTTACCAAACTTAAAGATTAGAAATTTTGTTCTTGCAATCCCAATTTTGTGATTCAATGTCATAATGCTCCCCTTGAAGCTCATAATTGGAGAAATATGATTGATTCTCACAGAAGGTTGCATCCATGGTATGAAAGAATCAACGAGTTGGAGGATGATAGCATTTATTTCCTTTCTTTTTTGGCGAGTAACCTAGAATGATACTTTTCATGGATCCGACATCAAATTTACTATGGTGGTGAGGGTAGATATGGACAAAAGTAGTACAACCAAATGTTTTTAGTGGTAGCAGAGACATGAGATGAGATGTAGGATATGGGGTAAGTAAACTTTGTAAAAGTGTTTTGAATTTGAGAATGCAAGATGACATGCGGTTTATAAGATAAGTAGCTACTAGAACAACTTCACTCCAAAAAGTTTTTGGAACAATTGAAGTAAAATGAGGGAACGAGATACATCTTGAAGATGGCGATTTTTGCGTTCAATTGCACCATTTTGTTGGTGTATGTCGACACGAGAACTTTGATGAACAGTGTCATGAGACTGAAAATAAGGTCTAAGAGTAGAGTTGAAGAAATCTCGAGCATTATCAGTTTTAAAAATTTCGATATTGACTTGAAACTGATTTTGGATCATTTTATGAAAGATTGTGAATAGTTGACTAGTCTTAGACTTAGCCTTCATATGAAATGCCCAACTCAAATGGGTGTGATCATCAACAAGTAAAAGAAACGATCGTGCCCCATTGACATTTTCTATTCTCGAAGGTCCCGAAATGTCTCCATGGATAAGAGAGAAAGGTTAGGAAGGAATGTAAGAATGAGGTGAAAAGTGAATGTGGGTGTGTTTGAGAGTTGGTAAATCTCACACCGGAAAAGCGTACTTGTTTTATTGACAAATAACGAAGGAAACAAACGCTCAAGATAGGAAAAATTTGGATGACCAAGACGATATTGCCACACCATGACAAGATTAACCAAGACGATAATGCCACACCATGAGAAGATTATCTCGATGATCTAAAGACTTTGAAACATAAGCTGACTCACAACTGACTGAACAACAAGTTTATTGCATCCCTTTGTTGTTGGGGGATTTTCTACTTTGAGAAGATACAACCATGCACATAATTCAACGTTGCCAGTCTTCTTCCCCGATACCAAGTCCTGAAAAATACAAGAGTTCGCAAGAAATTTAGTTTCACAATTCAAGTCCTTATTCAGTTTACTCACAAATACTAGATTATATTCTAGTTTTGGCACTGTAAATCACCAATTCACCCAAAAGCTTAAGCTGATAGGTTATGACAAAGGGCCAACAAGTGGAAATCAAACACTCCCCCTAACTTGTGGGCTTAGAAATTTGAACAAAGGCCTAACAAGTACAAATAAATATTAATTGGGAGAAAACGGCTTCACTAGAGTTCGAACACAAGACCTCCTACTCTGATACCATGTAAATCACCAATTCACCCAAAAGCTTAAGCTGATAGGTTATCCCAAATTTAATTATATTAACACCAAATAACACAAACAATACAGACTCAAGAATCAAGAAGCTTGATATTTGAATACGCCCAATTTCGATTACTTTAGTAGGAGAGCCATCGACAATTCGAACAAAAAGATCACCCTCATAAGGAGAAAAATATGAGAATAAGGATCTATCACCTGTCATATGATCAAAGTCTCCAAAGTCTACTATCCATTCAGATGGAAGAGTTTGAGCATGAAGAGCAAGGGAGTTTTGGTTACCTTGTTGTTGGATACTCCCAGAACCACTTATAGCTATTGGATTTGTTTTGTTCAAAAATTGTTGTAGCATATTCAAAATATTTTTGGAGAGTGGTGAGTGGTTAGAAGCTTCTGAAATAGCAACATTACTCTTAGTTTCTCGATCAAATTTGGCATTAGTTGGTTTCCAGTTTGCTGGCTTTCAGTGTATTTTCCAACAAGTGTCTTTATCATGTCCATAGTTGTGACAATGGTCACACCATCGTCTCCCTTTGCGTGACCTACTATGACCATGCGTCTGAGAACTTCCACGAGCGGAAAAAGCTATTGGATCATTAGGATGATCTTGGCGTGTTCTTGGTGTGTTCTCTCCAAAGACTTCGTGGGCTACTCAGTTTCAGATTTGTATTTTTCTTGGAGTCTGTTTTTGTTTAATCTGTAGGGATGTTAGGGCCTGTTTGGTATGTAATCCAGATTCTATTTTATGTTTTCGGATTCACTGAATTCAGTGAATATGTGTTTGACAAATGTGTTTTTGAAAACTGTTTTCAGATTCTGTGATCCAAAAGTAGAAATTCTGAAAATTTATTTTCTGTCATCCTTGCTGAAAAAACAGTGACCAAAGAGACAAAATCCAACTACCAAACACAGTAGTTTAACACAGAAAAAATAAAACCAGCAGTCTATTCCTAGAAAACAACGACGGAAAAAAGGTAGATGAAGAAAAAAGGGAACTTGTACAACCCTTGTTGGCGGCGGCTGCTTGTTGACTGCTAGGGTTAGGGTTTTTTTATTTTAGTCTAAACATTTAGGGTTAGGGTTTTGCTTTGATACCATGTGCAAAATATGAATAGATAATATTTTCTCTCTATTCATTAAGTGGGATTAGGGTTTCTTAAATAGAAGAAATACCGATGTACATAACGAAATAAATTTACAGCAATATATTACATTAAGTACGAATATTCTATTGAGATAAATAAGAAAAACATCCCTAAATAACCAATCCATCTCAAAACCAATTGGCAATGAGAGGAGTAACCCATATATCTTATATATTGATTATTGTGAGGTTATACTCCACTTTTCCAATGTGGGATCCTCAACATGCCCCCTCAAGATGGTGCTTCTTTGGGTTCATCATTCTTGGATCGGATCCCAATTTTTTTTTTTTTTGGACCGAATACCCGTTTGGATTTAATGGGCTCTGATACCATATTAGATTATATGGAGTTCCATCTCAAAACCAATTGGCTATGAGAGTAGTAGCCCATATATCTTATATATTGTGAGGTTATACTTCAATTTTTCAATGTGGGTTCCTCAACACTTTCCCTTATAATTAGTTTCCTTGGTTGAAACTTGTAATGTATTATATTTACCCATTATAGAGTTCTCAGAAATTTAATTTCTCCAAAAAAGCTACAACTTGAGACCCTATTCTCCGAGCCACCCATCTTTTTGGATCCTAGTTTCTTGATCGGGTACCAACATGATAGAAGCAAGGTTCTGATGTTTCTGTATGCTTTATTTCATACACATTCAGAATGTATCCCTTAGTAACGAAAGCAATTTTCTACGTTCAATTACTATCACAAGCTAACAGCTTAACCTGTTAAATCACCAATTCACCCAAAAGCTTAAACTGATAGATTAGTAAATTTAATTATATCAACACCACACTTCCCTTCACTTGTGGGCTTAAAATTTTGAACAAAGACCAAACAAGTGGAAATCAAACAACTCCCCCTCACTTATGGACTTGGAAATTTGAACAAATGCCCAACAAGTGGAAATCAATATTAATTGGGAGGAAACGACTTCAACAAGGTTCGAACAAAAGATCTCCGTCTCTGATACCATGTTAAATCACCAATTCACCCAAAAACTTAAACTGATAGGTTATGGTAAATTTAATTATATCAACACCAACATAACCTATTCGTTGTAACTAGTCTCACTGACTTTTCCCAACTTAACTGTTGGATTTTCTGTTGAGGATCCCACATTGGAAAAGTGGAGAGAAACCTCACAATATATAAGATATATGGGCTACTCCTTTTATTGCCAATTGGTTTTGAGATGAAACCTCATATAATCTAATATTAACCTATTTGTAGAAGGCATTATACGAAAATCGATGAAGAAAAGCAATGCTCTACATCAAGGTTGTAAAGTCCTGGACAATCACAATCGTTTCTTGTGTTGTAACTTGTAAGGAGCTTCTGATTTTTTTAGTTTCATCTACATTAGTGTTTGTTTTTTTTTTTTTTTTTGGGTATTGAGTTAAGATTTTGATGGATTAAATACAGTTTCTAATATTCCTGGACAATCTACAATCGTTTCTTTTGTTTCTAATATTTCTGTTTCTTATATGATTAGATCTTCTTCAAGTCTACTTAAGGGTCATAAAGTAGTAAACTAAGCATAGGCATTTTCTTCAACATGGTATACTATTTTGAAGAACTCTATGATTTGTGTTAGTGACCTTTGTAGCCATAAGGTAACCTAGGTCCATTGCTGAGCTAGCTCTTTAATAGTCTGTCCATTTCTACTCTTAAAATGCTTTATCTATCAACTATGAGGATGAGAGTAATCACCGTTGGTTAGAGCAATTTTGCAGTGATGTCGACTGATAGTAATATATGCAATTTTACACATTTCAGGTTGCTGAGGTAGTCCTACAAGAGGGTCAAAGCTTTGATTTCTCTGTTATCACGCAACTGGTGACCATGCTGTCTGCTAGACCTTCAAATGAGATTAAAGGCATAATGTGCCTTGTATGTTTGTCAACCTTTACCCTTACCAAGCAAGAATAGCTTCGTTTGTCTAGACCTCAAAAGAAAGATTATGTTCTCATGAAACCGGAAGGTTAACATTTCTTTTATCTAACCTTTGTAATGTTTAAAAATTCCATTCCAGGTTTATAGATCCCTGGCAGAAGTTGTCGGGTCTTACTTTAGGTCAATATCTGCTTTTCACACCGATGCCAGACCCTTATTGTAAGTACTTTCCTCTATTTTCTTTTATTTTCTTTTTTTCAATGTGCAGGATTTGATTCTTGTTGATTATTCATTTTGGTATTGCATTTCCTCTCTCTCTATATTTTTTAAGTCTATAATTACTTTCCTAAGAGGTAAGGGTCAAGTGGTTCTTTCTAGTCTCCTCTTTACTATCTTTTAAGAATGTCAGAACACTTAAAGCAGTATCCATGTTATCCCATGAGAACGGAATGAACAGAAGTAAAAATTTATGAAATCTCATGAGAACGGAAGGAATTTGTTTTCTGATGAAGTTGCTGTTGTTTCACTTCTAAACTCTTCAGAAAATCCAGCAGGGGTGGTTGGTCTTGGAAGGGAATTGTTTGATTCTCAAGTTTTTGCTACTGAGGATGGGAGGGAGGCAGGTGAAGTTGTACAGGGGTTGGATGAGTGTTTTAGGGTCGTTCACAGTCTCGGGGGAGGGAGGTTTTATCGAGGAGGACAGAGTTTGAAGAAAGGGAATTGTCGAGGTGGGGAATTTTTCGGTTGAGTTTAATGAAGAAAGACAAAATGAATTAATGCTTGTCGGATTGAAGATTTCGCAGGGGGGTAAGTTACAGGAGAATGAAATTGTTGCAAGAGAAATCAGTTTTAATTGCAGAGACTATTCATGAGGAGGTCTGTCCAGACAATCGTTTAGAGCCTTTACTTTTGTCTATTAATGATAAACAATCGGAGGTTGGTCTCTTGTCCATTATTAGAAATTTAGAAAGTCAGAATATCATTAAGAGCTCGAGTATTAAGTTTATAAATGAAAGAGTTGATATTAAGCAAAAGTAATTTTGGATCTTGAACACTCTAATTTCATCAATTTTAGTTAAAAAACATGCTCAAAACTGGAAAAATAGAGCATAAGAACACAACCTTTGAAGCTCAAAATTGAAGCAATCCGAGGGCTTTCTTTGAACAAAAACTGGTTGTGGACCACCTCTAGTGCCTTTCCTTCTATCGTTAGGTCTTGGAACAGATTGTGGGATCTTTGATGGAGAGAATTTGGAAGAAGAGGGATGAAAGGTAAAAAAACAATAAACCCAAAAAGTTTATGCAAAATTCTATCTATCCTCCTCCATTCTTCTTCAATTAAAGCTTCGAAAGGTCAAAAACGATAAACTCAAAAAGTTTCTGCAAAATTCTATCTATCCTCCTCAATTCTTCTTCAATTAAAGCTTCATTAAGCTTTGTGAAGATGCCAACACATGAGTGATGAGGATGATTTGAGAAGGAGATGGGCAATTTTGGTGAATTTTGAGAATGACGAGGATGGGCCAAGTTGGCAACTTGAAACTCAAGATAAAACTTGAATTTCTCTTTTATTTCAATTCAAAATTAATATAAAATTAAATTTTAAATTAAAATCAATTTATTATTTAATTAATTAAATAATTTAATTAACTAATTTTTTGTTTTTGACAAGGCAACAAAAGAGATTTCATTGATAAGATGAAATGAGATTAGTGCTCAAAATACAAACCGATTTTGAAAATCAGAAAAAAGTTAACAACAAGATAAATATCCATAGGAAAACCATAGCCAAAAGAAACCAAAAAACAGACACCCATCCCCCTTGAAAGAGAAACAGTAAACCAAAAGACACCCTACAAACCAATCAAACAAACAACCCATTTTTCCACAACAAGCAAGTTTTTGGAGACAACAGAAGCTTATCAAAGGCCAACCTAACACCGACATAACTACCCAAAGAATAACCATAAAACCTTTCTGAAGAACTTCGACCTTCTCGAAAGACAGACTTCAACTCCTTTAGCATAATCAAAAAAATCAAGAACTCAAATAATCCATCCACTTTCAAACTTCTTAGAAAGGAAGAAATCCATGCCAACACCCTATCATCTCAAAAATCCACAATCCAACCTTCCCAACCTTTCAACACTTCCACAACAAAAAATTTAGACACATCCCATAATAGCAACATGCCTGCTGAACTACCAAAGGCTTCCACCTGCTCCCACCCAACTACTCTAGAAATCCATAAAGATATGAACACCTAAACCACAATAACCACCAACAACCCAAGCAATGACCTTCATCATAGAGAAGACGAACTACCACTGGCTACAACTTCTTTAAACTGCAAACCACTCGCCTTTATTAGGGAATCAAAACGAGCCAGCTCACGGGGACAAACTAGACCATCCTTATCCTGCCCACCCACCAAAGGGCAATTACCAATAGGAGAAGCAAATAAGGCTTCAAGATTAACCACCAGAGCGTCTTCGTTCAGCACATCAGACCTCACCCTCCTAGTTAGATTCTATGTTTCTCTTTGGGCATTAGTGTCAGGATTCTTTTGTAATTATTCTCTTAGTCTTATTTTGCTTGATTGGAGCCCCCTTTTTTTAGTGGCCTCCCCTCTTTTTTGTGGGCTTCTCCTTTTTTGTATGCTCGTGTATTCTTTCATTTTTCTCTCAATGAAAGTTCGATTTTTCATTAAAAAAAAAAAAAACCATGGTGAAATGGATGAGTGCGTCTTAGGTGAAAACGGGGTTTCTTTCGTTAGAACTTCTTTCCAATCGGTTCAGGGATGTGCTGAGAGTTTTGCTAGCCCTGTCAAGGGGTGTCATGAGTCAGATGGGTGGTCGATTCAGAGTTTGAGTAGTGTAGATTGTGAGTCAGGGAGAAGGAGAATGGTGGAGATGTGGAGGGCAGATTCCCCTGTCGTCAATTTGGCAAGTTTATTTGAGTCACCCCAGGGGCAGCAGGGTAAGGCAGAGGTAGAAAGGGTGGCTAGTCCTATTATCCCTACGGAATTGTCTCAGTTTGTCTCCCTGATTAAGGCAAGTGGGTTGCAATTCAAGGGGGTGAAAGTTGGGGGAGGTTTCATTCTGCGATTTGAAAGTTGTTTACGGGTTTGTGAGAGGTCTGGATGAAGGAGCTAAAAGGGAGACAAAATTAAAAGCGGTGGTTAGAAAGCTGTTGTAAGCAAGATGTGCAGGCTCTTCTAGTGGGTGGTTTAGCTGGCAGTTTGGAGCTAATTTTGTGATGGAAGAATTTTCGAAGACAATTTCCTGTTTTCGCTGTTCGTTTTAGAGGATTCGAATATTTGGGGCTTCGAGTTTTTTCATGACTTTCTTTTGACCTCTGTTGTTGGGTTGGATTTTTGTTTTGGTTGGTTTTTGTGGGGTTTAGTGCCTGTGTTTTTAACTTCTTGAAAGGGGTTTCTGTTTATTGGCTTTATTTTGTCCTGTTCTTTGAGCGGTTGCTCGTTTCGCCTTGTACTTCGAGCTTCTGCTCTTTTCATTATATCAATGAAATTTATTGTTACCTTGTTCAAAAAAAAAAAAAAAAAACCATGGAGCCCACTTCCGAACTTTGACCAAAAGCAGGGGAAGGTAGTACGGACCCACCCGCTTTGTTATCTTTCGGTTGAAAAACAACCTTAAAAAAGGGAATCCCAGCCGACCCAATCTGACATTTCTCAATTGTGAATGAAGGAGAACTAGATAAAGGTTTAGAGTTAACCTGAGAGTCTCGTACCAAGGAACGACATTTTTCAGGCAAATCTTCTGTCTGTGGCCCCGGTGCATAAGGAAATAGAAATTCAACCCTCTCACCCGACAACTCAGAAAAAACAAGGGGTCCGAATACCTTCTTAGCCTCCTTAACAGTGGACGATCTTCTTGAATAAATACTTCTCACAAAACTTGTCCCTCACCTCCTTCACACTACAGGGCAGTGGAGAGGAAAAAAAAGAAGCCTCTTCAAGTTCTAATCCCTGTTTAAATAAGTTACAATTATTAACCAACGCTTCATCGCACATTTCCACCATCAAATGACCGTTACACTCCCCATTGGAAAACGAGGGAGGGTCCTTAAGGAACATATCCCTCTGGAGATCAATCGACAAATTAAACTCCCTGTTCGACGAGCATCCATTCTCAACATTAACACCTTCCATAGGATCTTGACAAGAACTAGGGACCCTTTCAGCCATAACAAACCTTTCAACTAATTCAACATGACTCTTTGAAGCCGCAACATTTTCATCAAAGCAGTTCTCTGATTGTGCCCCTTCAACATCCAACGAAGGTACCTCCCACTGCTGACTCGCCGGCCCTTCTAATTCATCCTTAATAACCTGGAGCACCCTTGCAACATCCGAAGGGTTAGAAAGATCCTTAAATGCTAAGGATTCAAAGCAAATCGTCGGTGCCTCCAACATTTACACATCCCCAAAACTCAAATTAATGACACCCCCAATCAGATCCTTTATAGAGATAAAGGCAGGAAGAAAACCACAAATGTTTTTAGCCTCCTTTACTTTAGCCCTCTGGATATCGATCATATTTAGAGTATCTGATGAGATTTCCTCAAGCCCCCCAAAGTAATGTCCAATGGCCTCGAACACATTCCTTGGCAAATTCCTAATGGAGAGGCTAGAGCTCATCGGAGCGATCAATGAAAGACGGAAGAAAGGGACGTGAAGATCAACCGTCGGAGGGGAAGAGGAGAGAGAAAAGAGAAAACTGGGAACCTCATTTATCTTTGCTTTCTTCTCCGTCGGGTGGAAGGTTACGTGTGTTAATTTAATTAACTAATTAATTTTAATTTAATATGAAATATTAAATTAAACAATTTGACCAATCCCGATCTCAAGATTGATTTTTCGAACATGAATCCCTATTCATGGTTTTAATCGAACCAATATTTAAATCAAATTTAAATATGTCTCTCTCTTCTTTATCATAATTTATTTCATAATTAAGCTATGACACGTTAAATACATCGCATATAACTAATGGTTTCTCCCAAAATCGAATTTGAATAATTCAAATTCTTATTCTCTCAAATTGTTACAAGGCTTTGTCCGAGCTAGTAAGAGGGACTTAATGGACCTGTAGATTATGAGTTCTAACGATACGAGATTAACCGACTAAACTCTTTAGCCTAACTAATCAACATTCGTTAACCACCGGGAAACTCCACTAAAGTCCTCACTCGATATAACCATGATTAGTAAGTCGATCCTTCACAGGTCGTTCGTAATTACAGCTGGATCAAATGAATCGTTTTACCCTTGTAATTACTTCTTGTTCCTTAAGTCCCGTTGATCCTCTAATGAACAATTGGTTTGTTGTCCAACCAACAAACCAAATCCCTCTCGAGCCAATGAGAGGGTGGGTCAATTGTTCAAGACCTGGAGTCAATACTTAAGGGAACAACCTCTCTACTAATCTCTAAATCGGGCATGAGCGAATTCCATCTTGCAGGACTATGTTCCTAGCTATCTATCCGGTCTTATCCCCAAAATAGGAGGCTTATTGAGTCGGCGATCTCGGGCCACTCTCACTGCAAATCTAAGGATAATGCCGAATAAACAGGAGTTCATAGTGCACTTAGGATTAAGACAAATCAGAATGTGGGCTTCCTTTTTGGCTAGGTGGTGTAAAAAAAAACGACAAAATTTTCAGACGGCAATGACGGACCCTTGATGGTGGCGGCGAGTTTTAATGCAGATAGCAAAGCTCACAAACCCTAAGGTGTTACACAAAAGGGTTCTAAACCTCAAATCTAATTTCCAATCCCCTAAGGGTCCCTAATGTTTAACAAACCTAATTCTCTAGGCACAACATCTTTGATACCATGTTATTGTGAAAGAAAACGTAAGAGAATTCCACCTTCCATTCTATACAATAGAGCCAAATATATATGGGCATACATGGAAGCCCTAACCTTATAGTAGTAAATTTACAATAAAGGACAAAAGAGTAATCAACTCTTAAATCACATATATATACTCTAACAGAGGAAAGGAAGAGTCTCGACCTTGCAATTCAACTTTTCAGCCATCCTTGTGGTGGAGCCAAAAAGCCTTAGACAGTATTTTATTAATCTAAAAAAAAGGTGTTACAAAAGGGGAACACTTAGCCTTTATGTATATGCTTAGCTATTGGGCTAATGGGTTTTACAAAGGTGGTTAATTATATTAACCACAGTAACTAACTAACAACCTATCTAAGAAAAACAGATAAAATACCTAAGCTAGATTACAAAGAGAACCCTAGTAAAACTAAGTTACAAAGAGAACCTTAAATAATCTAACTGACCTACATCACCTTGACACCTCGTTTTCCTCAATATTTAAACCACAAACTACTGATTTCCCCCAATTAATCTTCAAACCAGGAATCGGTTAAATAGGTCTCTTCCTTACCCAATTCCAATTTATGGTATTAGACATCCTTCTTGGCCAAATCTTGATTCAAGCTCCAATACCAATCTTGGAGGAGCCGAAAGCCTTATTGCGGTATTTTATTAATCTTCAAAAAAGTTGTACAAAAGGGTAAGCCTTAGCCTTTATGTATAAACTTAGCTTATGGGATAATGAGCTGTAAATACAAGGAACAGTAATGAACTAACAAATTAACTAATAACAAAGAAAAGCAACGGATAACAAATAGAATAAAAATACCTAAGCTAGGTTACAAAGAGAGCCCTAAAACCACAACAAACTACATCACTCTTTCTTGCATTCTTTCTTTGGCCGTTGTTTTGGTTAGTTGGCCTTTTCTTTGTGTATAAATACGGGTACTGTATAAGGTAAAAAGCTAATCGCCATTTTCTAATAAAACATAACAAACTTGAGGACATCAAATGTGATCAAGTTGGGCTGAAGTTTACATCATTGTTGTCTATGATCTGTAATGATGTAATGTTCTTGCATATGTATTCATCTTCTTTCTTATTAGCAAAATGTAGTCATATTTATTTATCAATAATAGATTTTCCCCCTTTATATTGATCTTTTATTTTCAGATTATTTCTTGCTACTGGGATCACAGAATCAGTCTCTTCACATGCTTGTGCCTTTGCCCTCCGTAAAATTTGTGATGATGCTACTGCTGTAATCTTTGAACTCCCAAATTTGGAAATTTTGATCTGGATCGGAGAGGTAATACACTCTGATTATTGTGCCTAACCAGCTAAATTTAAAGGAAGATGAATATTGTGAAATCCTTGGGGGCTGATGTCATAGTTGAAACTTAAGATTATATTCTACACACAATCATGTTTGATGTTATATAATGACATTTTTCTCCAAATTTAATATGTGACGCATAGAAACTCTATAGGCCATGAAATGAGATGAAAACAATATAATTTTATGCGAATTAGTTGTTTTGTCTTTTTTTCTTTGACTAGGTTTAGTTGTTATGTTATATCTTGACATGTTTGTGTAATGATCTCTTGGAGTAACTAGCCTTCGCTTTCTTAGAGTCTGGAGAAGTTGCATTTACCTTTGGAGGACGAGGAAGAAGTGGTTAGTGCTGTAAGTTTGGTCCTTGGTTCGGTTCCTAATAAAGAACTGAAGAGCAACTTGTTGGCTAGACTACTTTCATCAAGCTATGAAGCAATTGAGAAACTAGTAAGTTTCTACTTATAACTAGTTCGATACTCTTTTTTTTTTCTCTTTTACTTTATTGTAGGTGTCTTCGGAGATTTCTTGCTGCATAAATGAGTGTATCAATTAACCATAGACCATCTTGCAAGTGTCACTTGACATTGGTATATCTTCTTCCCATTTCTCAAGCTTTTGTCCCAACAAGAAACTCTTTCAGTAGAGACAAAGGAGAGAGATTACAAAAGGAGTAGCTGGATAGGATTAGGTATTCTGCTTATCCAGACCCATGGGTCACTGGAATGTCCTCCAATCAATTTGAATAACCAAAGAGGCATAAGTTTAAAACATTCCCCACAGAAAAAGTGGCCTCTCTGCTTTGTATGCTTTGTATTCTTCCTCCTAGTGTAAGTGTAACAGACCAGAGACCTTATGTGTCTAGACACTTGCAAGGTGTCTACTCTTATCATTATAGCACTAAGCACCTTGTTATAATATATATTATTATGTATAGTTGTCCTTTATCGTAATTGTACCTTCTTTAGTATTAGAGTTTCTTTGTATACCTATATATAGGTCATAGCGCTCTAATGTGAATAGAACGAATAATTCTTTCTCAATTCTGTGTTACATGGTATCAGAGACAACCCCTAGGGTTTAGGGTTTGCATTCGGCAATTAGGGTTTCTCCTCCTAAGTAAGGTTAGGGTTTGAAGTTTGGGTCATCACCTTAGGGTGGCCGTTTGTCGACACCACCTACCTTAGGAGGAACGCTCCCGTCAGAGAAGGGATTTCAATGTCGTCGTTCGCTGGAAGCAGCTGTGCGTGACCCTCGCGCCGCCGGAAGGGTCTGCATCCACCACCACGCGCTGGCGCGTGGGAGTGTGTGACGTCGCCGATTAGGAAACGACCGCTTGGGTTTGTCTCGTTTTAAGATTTATGGGCAGTCTATGACTTTGGATTCGACAATAAACCCCTTGGTTTGTCTCGATTTTTGTGTTTAGGTGAGATTAAGCTGTTTTTTTTGTACGATTCAGATTACTGCTCGGATTTTTAGAATTCTTATACTCAGGAAAAGAGCAAGTTAACCGAATGTATGAAGTTTGCACAACTCTTTTTCATGCGAAACAGGGAGACCAATCTGTCACGAATTATTTTATGCAAGTTAAGAAGACGTGCAGATTTTAATACTTTACTCCCATTTAGTATTGACATAAGGGTTCAATAAGCTCAAAGAGAAAAGATGGGTGTCATGAGCTTTCTCAATGGCCTTTCCTCTAAATTTGATATGGCCAAATCAAAAATTCTCTTAGGATCCGAGATCCCTTCCTTGGACGATGCTTTTAGTAGAGTTCTTCGTACATAAAATTCTTTGTCTGGTTTTTCTGTTTCTCAATCAAACAGTGCTTTCGTTAGTGGCAATGACCCTTAGTTTACTAGAGGAATGAATACCAATAATCAGAGACTTGGTTCTGATCATCGACGACAAGAGTCACAAGTGATTATATGTGATTATTGTCGTAAGCTGGGTCACATGAAACACGACTGTTGGAAGTTGTTGAATAGGGGCAAAGACCTCAAGTAGCTCGCTTGTGTCTTCAAAATGATACACTTGAGAGGACTGTAACTATTTCTGCAGACAATTTTGCTAAATTCCAGTTGTACCAGAACTCATTACAAGCATTTTGTTCATCGAATCCTATTGCAACTATTGTTGAATCGAGTAAGAATCATTTTCTCCTTACATCTTTCACCAAATGGGTCATCGACTCTGGTGCCACAACTCACATGACAAGTAATTCTAGCCTATTTTGTACCTCTTTGTCACCTGCACATTTTCCAACTGTCACTTTGACAGATGGTTCGACATCTTCTGTTCTTTGATCTGACACCATTAACCTCATACCCTTGCTTCCTTTATCTTTTGTCTTACACTTGCCTCCACGTTCATTTAATTTGCTTTATGTTAGTAAACTCACTCGTGACCTTAATTGTTTTGTCTCATTTTTTCCTAGTTATTGCTTGTTTCAGGATCGTATGACGAAGAAGATTATTGGTAAAGGATATGAGTCTGAAGGCCTTTACATTTTTTATCAGCAGATACCAAAAGTTGTGGCATGCTCTAGTGTTGCATCTCTGTTTGAAGCCCATTGTCATTTAGGTCATCTGTCTTTGTCCGCGTTAAAGAAAATGCATTCGGAGTTTCATTCTTTGTCTTCGTTGAATTGTGAGTCTTGTTAGTTTGCAAAATTTCATTGTCTTAGTTCAAGTCTTAGAGTCCATAAGCGAGCTAGTGATTCGTTTGTATTAGTTCATTTTGATGTCTGGGTCCTTGTCATGTAATTTCCAAACTGGATTTATATATTTTGTTACTTTTGTCGACGATTATTCATGTCTAACTTGGTTAGATTTAATGAAAAGTCGTTAGTTACTCATTTTTGCAATTTCCATGTTGAGATTTAGAATCAGTTTAATGCCACTGTTAAAATTTTGCGAACTAATAATGCTGGTGAATCTTTTTCTAACATGTTGGGATCTTACTTGTGTACAAATGGCATTCTTAATCAATCATCTTGTGTTGATACTCCGTCCCAAAATGGGGTCGCTGAACGAAAAAAATCAACATTTACTTGAAACAGCTAGAGCATTATCCTTTCAAATGAATGTTCCAAAACATTTTTTGGTAGATGCAGTTTCCATAGCTTGTTTTTTGATAAACATAATGCCTTCCTCAGTTCTTCATGGTGAGATCCCTTATCGTATTCTCTGTCCAACTAAATCTTTGTTCCCAATTGCACCCAAAATATTTAGTTGCACTTGTTTTGCTCGAGATATCAGTCCTCATCGTACCAAGTTAGATCCTAAGTCCTTAAAATGCATCTTTTTAGGTTATTCTCGTGGTCAAAAGGGGTATCGTTGTTATTCACCTAGTCTTAACAAGTATCTTGTCTCTCCTGATGTTACGTTTTTTGAGGATTTACCTTTAAGTCATCGTCGAGTTCATGTCAGGGGGGAGGATGACACACTTATTTGTGAGGTTCTCTCCTTTATCCCTCCATACTCCATCTCCTTTGGCATCTATCCCTCAACATCTGCATATTACTCAAGTTTACACCAGACGACTACTATAGGAACCTTCAGACACATGTCCTATACCAGAAGATTCTTCGACATCTGATCCAGGAACGTGTGATGACCTCCCCATTGCTCATCGTAAAGGTAAACACACTTGCACTTACCCTGTTCTTGTGTTTCTTTTCACCAGTTGTCACTGTAAAATACAGAATTGAGAAAGAATAATATTCGTTCTATTCACATTTGAGCTCTATGACAAATATATATAGGTGTACAAAGAACCCTAATACTAAAGGATGTACAATTACGATAAAAGACAACAATATATATATATTATAACACTCCCCCTCAAGCTGGAGCAAATATGTCAAACATGCCCAGCTTGTTACACAGATAATTTATTCTTGCTCCATTTAAAGCTTTAGTAAGAATATCTCCCAATTGCTCTCCAGTCTTCACATATCCTGTGGACACCAAACCTCGTTGTATTTTCTCGCGAATAAAGTGACAATCCACTTCAATATGTTTAGTTCTCTCATGAAACACTGGGATAGAAGCAATGTGAAGTGCGACTTGATTATCACACCACAATTTAGCTGGCATAGACATACTAAATCCAATCTCAGATAGAAATTGATGTATCCATACTATTTCACACACCGATCATGACATATAACTCTATATTCGACTCAAGACTCGACGTGATACCACATTTTGCTTTTACTCTTCCACAATACCAAATTTCCTCCTACAAAAACACAATATCCGGATGTTGATCTTATCTCTTCTCTAGATCCCGCCCAATCAAGATCGTAAAAACATTCAATCTTTGTATGACCGTGATCTCTATATAAAATCCCACGTCCAAGTGCAGCTTTTAAGTAGCACAAAATTTGTTCAACTGCAACCCAATGATCCACGGTAGGTGAAGACATATATTGGCTCACAACACTCACCGAATAAGCTATGTCCAGGTCGTATTCTTGTCGGATAATTCAACTTTCCAACCAATCTTCTATATCTCTCAGGATCTTTAAATGTTTCTCCTTCTTTGATGAGTTGCAAATTTGGTATCATCGGAGTACTACATGGTTTAGCTCCTAGTTTTCCTATCTCAGATAGCAAATCAAGTACATATTTCCGTTGCGACAGAAAGATACCTTTCTTGCTTCTCATCACTTCAATGCCCAAGAAATACTTTAATGTTCCTAGATCCTTAGTATGAAATTGACCTTGAAGGAAAGTTTTCAAAGAGCATATACTTGAAGTATCATCTCCAGTGATAACGATATCATCGACATACACTACAAGCAGTGTATACCCTTCTCAGATCGTTGATAAAAGACAGAATGATCAGATGTGCTTTTCTTCATTCCAAACTGCTCAAGTGCTTGGCTAAATTTACCAAACCATGCGCGTGGGCTCTGTTTCAATCCATACAAAGATTTTCTAAGACGACAAACTTTATCACTCTCCCCCTGAGCAACAAAAGAATTTTAACATATTCTTTTTGTGTGCTTTGTTGGGCTGGTTTTATTTTTCTACCAATTGGTTTTTGTTATTTTCTTGTACTTTTTCATTTATTATAAATATCATGTTTGTATCGTATGTTTTGTTATTCGTTAGTAAGTACCCTTATTTTAATTTTACTGTAATAGAATAGAGCTCTTGCGTGTATTCATTCTTTAGTGAATAATACGTTATAATTTTTTCTCTCAAATCTTCTTTGTTAGGTCCTAAGAAGCACATATACGGATACGAAGCACGGAAATGATACGACATGGACACGGCGACACGCCAATTTTTATAAATCTAGGACACGGACCCAGCTAGAACACATTTATTAAATATACATTTTTTAAAATATATATCATTTTTATATTTGAAAGAAATTCATAGTCAATAAGTTTATGTACTTATATGTTTAAAAAATGATTATGATGTATCTCGTTCTCAAACTTTATCATTTTTGTCCTATATTATTATGTGTCTAACAGTATTCGTTACTTGTCCAACAATTATTAGACCTATATTGACTTTGTACAGTTTATAACAAGTATATATTGTGTTAACAAGTTTCCGATATGTGTCCAAGTGTTCAATACGTGTCGGACACAGACACGCTAGCCTAACTATAGTGTTCGTGCTTCTTACGTTAGGTCATTAAAATCGGGCTTTTTGTCTTGGAACTTCCAATTTAGAGAAGTTCTTTTGGATGAGGTTTTGTTTAAATGGAAAGTTGAAAAGTTGAAGTCTAGGGAAGTCTTGTTTCTGATCCTGCATACTAACTTCCTTGATTTCTCTTTTATGTGGAAAAGTCAATGCGAGGTGCTAGAGATGAACATATCAGTATTTTTTTAGAATTTGTATGAACAGGTAGTATGATGCTGTTAAGTGCTGCTAAATGATAGCTTTAGCTTTTAGTTTTTAAGAATTTTCTTGCTTAGTATTCTAATTTCTCAGTTACTGTCCCCACCAGTTTTCGTAGTTCTTGAGCTAGAGGTCCACTTAAATCATTGAAATTATATGATAATTTCCCGTTTGAATTAATTCTATGCAATCATCAGTGAATCCAATTATGAAGCGTGTTGCATTTTTCAGGTTGATGAAGATAACGCACTATCTTTGAGACAGAATCCAGCTACTTACACGAAAATCTTAACCTCTGCTGTGAGAGGCCTGTATAGGTATTCATGATTAAATAACTTGTTCCTGTGGCTACTTAAATTTAAAGCTGTACACACTCCTCCTTTTGTCAATTTAAAGCTGACCATACTCCTTTTTTGTCATTAATTTCTGAATTCACTATTGGGAACTGAAATTAAGTGGTATCAATTCAAAATGAAACCTAACATATGATGGACTAGCTATGCTAGAACACGTGTGGTCTGATTTATCTAATATTAAACTTCACTTTCATAATGACCTAAATTTCAGACAAAGTCAAACATATTCAGATTCTCCACCGCATTTAGGGGCAACATGCAGCAACCCAAATGTAAAGAATGGAAAGCACATTTTCTTTGAACTCTACATACTGTATTTTGAATTTACAAGAAGATCAACCAAGATGAAATATTCACCTTTCTTGGAGTCTTTGACTTCCTCAATTCTGACACAAATGATTTAGGAAGAGAACATGGTGCTACTAACTTTCTGACAAGTGATTTTATAAGGAAAAAAAGGGTTAAGAATTATCCAATTTCTCACTCCTAAATTATTACTAAGCACACATCAACAATTAACATTTCCAGGTATTACATCCATTTACTTCTTCAGTCTAATCAAGTCCATGGAGTTATTGTATTAGCCAGGATGTTCACACACCAGCCATTATCTTCTCTCTTTCAAACTTTGTTTTATTTGACTATCATGAGCAAAATGCTCAATGACTTATGATTTTAAATGTATAACTTAGAACATATTCTGCTCAAATCCTTATGCGTGGTTGTTTGTTTTCAGGATGGGAACTGTATTTAGCCATCTGGCTACGTCTTTGTCAACTGAACCTACTCTGGATGATCCTATCTTTTCTTTGTTGATAGTTTTCTGGCCAATGCTAGAGAAACTTCTAAGGTGTGAACACATGGAGAACGGTAATCTCTCTGCAGCAGCTTGTCGTGCTCTATCTCTAGCCATCCAGTCTTCAGGTTTGCTGTTTATCTTTTGATTTGTTTGGTTTCTGTCTTCTACTAGAAAACCATCCATTGAATGTTTAATATGCAGGTCAACACTTTGTTACATTGCTGCCAAAAGTCTTAGACTGCTTATCGACAAATTTTATTTTGTTTCGTGGTCATGAATGTTACATCAAAACAGGTATATTATTTTATCCTTTACTGCTGTTATTAGCTGCATTCAGTTATGTGGGAAAATGTGACGTGGCATAATCTGCGGTGGTTTTCGAATTTTTTGGTTTGAGGTTTTAATTCTTCTAGTTTGTAGTTAGTTATTTAACAGGTTAGTAGATTGTTGGTTAATCCATTAATCCTCTATAAATAGTGAGTTCATCTCTTGTAATCATACGTTTTTGGATCTTGCTAAATGGTAGAGTTCTTATTGTTAGTGTTGATATAATTAAATTTACCATAACCTATTAGCTTAAACTTTTGGGTTAATTGGTGATTTACATGATATCAGAACAGGAGGTCTTTTTTCTCCCAATTATTGATTTGCACTTGTTGGGCCTTTGTTCAAATTTCTAAGCACACAAGTGTGAGGGAGTATTTGATTTGCACTTGTTTGGGCCTTTGTTCAAATTTCTAAGCCCACAAGTGAGGGGGAGTGTATTGTTGATATAATTAAATTTACCATAACCTATCAGCTTAAGCTTTTGGGTTAATTGGTGATTTACACTTACATTAGAATAATTATATTTTTGTAAATATATTAATTAGGTTATCCTTTATTGTCTTTTCACTTTCTAGTTTCTCCTAGGTTATTTCTAATTATTTTCCTTTCTTGGTTAATTAGTATATTTGTATTTAATGTATTTTATTGCTGAAAATTTATTTCCTTCTTTGTAAATAGGAGTTTCTTCTATTTAAGAAACTCTAACTTCTCATAGTCGTACACACAATATATTATCTCTCTTTGTTATACTCTTCTACGTGGTATCAGAGAGAGAACCCTAATTTAAAAAAAAAAACCTAAAACTAGCACTAAACTCGTTGTTGCTGCCACTTGCGCATCCATTTGCTTACCACTTGCACAGTTGCCTTTGCCACCAACAGACATTACCGAATACCCTTGCACTTCATCAACTTGTTCTTATCGCACTCGAGGTTTCTTATTCGTGGTTTTCTTTTTTCTTCTTACGTGTTGGTTGTGACTTCCACTGCTGCTTTCAACGACACCGACCGTTGAGACTCGTGTGATCGATTGCCAATTTGTGCCACCGCCGGTAAGTCACGCCACCATTGAGTTGTCGTCGTTGCCTCTATCGATCACCCCTTTCTTTGGTGTTTGGTTTTTTGTTGATTTTTTGTGAGTTCGGTTTCTTTTTTTCTCAGTTTTGAAGCTTATTGTTCTTTAGCAGTAATGCCAGAAAATAAGTCTTTTGTTGCCAGAGTCTCAGATAATCGCATTCAATCTAATAGTCCTACGGTCCAAATTTAAACTATTCGCCTTAATGGAGATAACTTCCTTCGTTGGTCCCAAAGAGTCCAAATGTGTATTCGTGAACAAGGAAAAATCGACTACCTTATGGGAGATAAAATTGTGCCCGCCAAAGATGATCCTCTATTTGTCGGGTGGGATGCTGAAAACTCTATGGTTATGACTTGGCTAGTCAATTCCATGGTAGAAGACACCAGTTGTAACTATATGTCTACCTCAAAGGAACTATGGGATAACATGACTGAGATTTATTTAGATTTGAGCAACCACTCACAAGTGTTTGAGTTAAATCTCAAATTGAGTGACATACGATAAGGAGGTAATTACGTTACACAGTATTTTTCACTCACTAAAAAGGATTTGGCAGGACCTGGACCTATTTAACACATGAATAGAAATCTATGAGGATCAAAAGCACTGAACGAAAATAGTTGAGGATAGTCGTATTTATAGAATCCTAACCGGCCTCAATGTTGACCCTGTGAGGTCAGAGGTAGAATATTCGATAAAACTAACCTCCCAATTATTAATGATGTTTTTTCTAAAGTTCGTAAGGAAGAGAGCCGTTGAAATGTTATGATTGGAAAAAACATACTAATTTAGTTGAAGAGAGTCGTTGCAATGGAAGATATATTCAAGCCAGCTTGAGGGGGAATGTTGGTTATCTTCCTTATTCGTTAATAAGGAAATATTGGCTATTTCCTTATTTGTCAATATCTTTTTGTATTTACGTTATTATAGATGCTAGAATATTTACTTTCCTTCTATGTAAATGTAGGTTTCTTCTATGTAAGAAACCCTTTAATCTCATTGTGAATATACATAAAATATTCTACCCTTGTTATTTTGTACATTCTACTTAAAGCATTTGTTTCCAAATCTATTTAATCAAATTGATTGTTCTACTTTTCGTTGTAAAAGTTGTATGATGTAGGGTTATGTTTACCCTAGTTACTATGTTTTATTGATAGTTAGTGTGGTTATTTTTAAATCTTCTAAACCTGTAAAGCTACTAGTTAACCTATTATTTGGTTATGGTTAGTTAGTAGTTGGTTATGACTTGGGTTGGTTAGTTACTAGGGTTAGTTGGTTCATTTGTATAAATATGGCCGATTGGCCCCCTTCATTTGAGACATTGAATAAAGAATACAGTTCTTGAAGAGTTTTCTGCATCAATTGGTATCAAAGCGCCCGATCCAAAGCGCGAATTCTTTTTTGGATCAACGGTATGGCAGTGGAAGCTTCCTCTTCTTCTCAAGATCAACGGCTTGCAAAGGTTGAATCAACAATAGATGAGATCAAGTATGAAGTATGTGAATTACGTCAGATGATGGGCCAAATTATCCAACAATTAAATCTGGTAAATGTCAGTAATCAACAATTACCACAAGCTACAACAAGAAGACATGTAAACCAGCCACAAACAACATTTCCTGAAGCACAAATGCCTGGATTTATGATGCAAGATTCTGAATCCCGTGGTGAAGATGAAATCCTTCCTTTTAGAAATCAAGAACGGGAAGAAAGAATGCCAAGAAGATAACAATACTTTCAAGAAAATCTGGAATTCAAAATGAAAATTGATCTTCCTTGTTTTTACAGTAAGATGAACATGGAAAGCTTCCTAGATTGGATTAAAAATGTTGATAACTTCTTTGATTATGCAAACACTCCAGAAGACAAAAAAGTCAAGTTAGTGGCTCTAAAGCTTCAAAGTGGTGCTACAACATGGTGGGATCAACTTCAAAACAATAGGAGATGCTATGGTAAACAAATTATCAAGAAGTGGCCAAAGATGCTACGATTGATGAAGAAACGCTTCCTACCACTCAATTATCAACAAATTCTTTATAACCAATGCCAACAATGTAAACAAGGAAGTCGTTCTATAATTGATTACACGGAAGAATTTCATCGATTAGGGGCAAGAAATAATCTCCCTGAAACAGAACAACAAAAAATTTCTAGATTTGTGAATGGTCTTCGAGACGATATTAAAGAAATGGTGAATTTAGGGGGTTTAGGATTTGTATCCTCAATGATGTGCGTGGAACACAAAGTACATTATCTTTAAAGAGAAATCCATTAGTCATACTAAAATCTTTATAAGCATGCCCATCCTTGCATTTAAGCCAAATTTCAAAAAAATCTTCATCAAACTCATATAAATCAACAAGGCTATCAAATGAAATTATGTCACTCTTTAATATATTTAATAAGTGAGATCTTCTGCTTAATGTATCAACTACTTTATTAGTTTGTCCAGATTTATGTTTGATGGAAAAATCAAAATGTTGAATAAAAGTAATTCACCTAGTATGCATCCTAGACAAGTGTTTTTGGGAATTGATATAACGAAGGGATTGATGGTCTGTATATAAAATAAGCTCCTTTCCTATCAAGTAATGTTCCCACTGTTTTAAAACTCTAACCAATGCATAAAGTTCTTGTTCATATGTAGACCATTTTTGTCTTGCTTCACTAAGTTTCTCACTAAAATATTCAATTGATTTATTTTCTTGACTTAACACTCCACCTATTCCCGAGCCTGAAGCATCAACTTCTACAACAAAAAGTTTATCAAAGCTAGGTAATGCTAAAATAGGTGCTGAAGTTAACCTTTGTTTTGGGGCTTCAAAACTGCTTTGTTAATCTTTGCCCCAATGGAACCCCTTTTTCTTAAGACATTCGGTTAAAGGTGATGCTATAGTGCTGAAATTTTGAATAAACCTCCTGTAGAAAGACCATCAATCCCAGTGACCAAAAAATATGTTTGACCCAGTGACCAAAAAAAACTTTGAAAGTATGGATGTCTTTTTTGGAAAATCAATATTTTTTTAGTCAAAATTCTCTTTAGGGGAAATAGTCAACTTGAAGATAATTTATGGGACACACCTCTTCCTAATATCACCTGTCTTGAGATTACCAGATATAAGTCCTTAAAGCCAAGTATGGAAAATCTTTCTTCGAGGGAGAAACACTACAAAGTGATCAATTGATTGAAATCCTGAACTTCAGGTTTCTACTTGAACGACATTAAACCAAAAGAAATAGGACCGGATAGTGGACTTAACACAAAGCCAATTTAATGCCCCGATTAATGATTCTAAAGATCCAGGTATTGTATGCGTTATGCCCATTCCTTCATCCAGTCATAACAATCTACCTGAAACACTTGATTTTGATATTCGAAAAGCTCATAGGAAAGCTACCCGAAACTACACCAAATGTCCTATTGCAAAATATCTTTCTTACCATAGGCTACCTAATAGTCATAAAGTATTTACCTCTACGATAACTAATTTGTTTGTTCCAAGGAATTTACAGGAGGCTCCAAATGATTTCAACTGGAAGCTAGCAGTTATGGAAGAGATGAATGCCCTTGAACAAAATCAGACATGGGACATGCATGGTTTGACAGAATCACTAAAGCACTGATTAGAAGTGGCTATTATCATTGTCAAGCTAATCATACCTTGTTCGTGAAATCTTCAAATAACAAAACGGAAATTTTGATTGTGTACGTAGATGACATTATCATTACAGGGAATGATCTAGAAGAAATTCTTAACCTTAAAAGGATGCTTGCAACTGAGTTTGAAATCAAAGATCTGGGGAGCTTGAGATATTTTTTAGGTATGGAAGTGGCATGAACCAATGATGGTATCATAATTTCTTAGAGAAAGTATATCTTAGACTTATTAAAGGAGATAGGAAATCTTGGGTGTAGACCTACAGAAACACCCATGGATCCAAATCTAGTTCTACAACAAAGTGAAAATATTATTCCATGTGACAAAGGTATGTATCAAAGACTCGTGGGAAAGTTAATTTACTTGTCACATACAAGATCAGACATTTCATACTCTGCTAGAATTGTTAGCCAGTATAGAACAATCCAAATGTACTTCATCTTAGAGCTATGAACAGGATCTTGAGATACTTGAAATGCACTCCAAGTCATGGACTATTATCCACAAAGTCTTCAAACAGATCGGTTTATACACCGATGCTAGTTGGGCTTGAGAATTAATTGATTGGAAATCTACAACTGGTTATTACTCCTATGTTTGGGTTAATTTAGTAACTTAGAGAAGTAAGAAACAAGCCAAAAGTAGCCAGAAGTAGTGCAGAAGCTGAATACAGAACTCTTGCTTTTGGAATCTGTGAAGGAATATGGATTTAGAAACTTTCGATAGAGCTGCAGGTTGCCACTCAGAACTCAATTAAAATGTTTGTGATAGTCAGTCAACCATCAGTATTGCAAAGAATCCCGTTCATCATGACAACATAGTGGAGTTGAACTATGTTCCATCTCATCGTCAAGTTGTTGACATACTTACCAAAGCATTACCAAGGACAAGCTTTGAAGAATTCAACTCCAAGCTTGGCTTGTATACTATATACAATCCAGCTTGAGGGGGAGTGTAGATTTATTTTATTCCATTTTTATTTTTTCTATTTACTTTCCTTTGTTTAGATTAGAGAATATTCTATTTTGGTACTTTGAAGCAAAGAAATTTGGCTTTGCTAGAAGAATGTACCAAAATCCTTTCCATTCCTTCCCAGAAGAATGTATGCAAAATCCTTTCCTTTCCAACTTAACACTAACCGAAGGAGGCATTAGGAACAATGATAAGAAGAATAAAGGTATACTTGATAGTGTTGGTGTAAATATAATTAAATTTGCCATAACCTATCAGCTTAAGTTTTTGGGTGAATTGGTGATGTAACATGGTATCAGAACAAGAGGTCCTATGTTCGAACCCTGGTGAAGTCGTTTTCTCCCAATTAATATTGACTTGTACTTGTTGGGCCTTTGTTCAAATTTTCAAACCCACAAGTTGGGGGAGTGTTTGATTTCCACTTGTTGGGCCTTTGTTCAAATTTATAACCTCACAAGTGAGGGAGAGTGTTGGTGTAAATATAATTAAATTTGTCATAACCTATCAACTTAAGCTTTTGGGTGAATTGGTGATTTAACAGATAGAACTGATGAATAACGCGTTAATCTCCCCCCTCTTGACAATGTGAATCCTTTCCACCTATCCATTTTCTACCAGCGAAATCTCAAACCAACGAAAATGGGAAATGGAAAGATGGATCTTCTGCTTAGACTTCAAATCTTCAATGATAAACAAATCATTCTCATGCCAAATGCAATAGAATGTATTTGGCATGCAAGAACTCTTAGGGGTTGTTTGGCCCCCTGTCTTAGAATCAAAACCCTGAGAATCAAAACCCTGGGGTGTTTGTTCTGGTGGTTCTGAAGCCTGGGAATCAGAAAGCTGTGTTTGGAGTGCAGCGTACTGAAGCTTGTGAATAAGAAAACAGTGTTTGGGGTGCAGTATTCTGAATCCTGGGTTTTTGTTTTTTTTTTCCTTTTTCCTTTTTCCTTTAGCTATTTTGTTCCCTTATTTTTCAGTGGATGTTTTGTCTATTATAGAAACCCTTGTATAGCATAAATGGGTTACAAAATTGAAACTTTATTTTAGAAATTAAGAAATTGGAAGTCTATGTAAGAAATTAGGGAATTTAAAACTCTATTTCACAAAGTATTTAGAAAAGTATTTTTGGTACTCTATTTTAGAAATTAAAAAATTGAAAGTCCATTTAAGAAGTTAGGGATTTAAAGCTCTATTTCAAAAAATATTTAGAAAAGTATATTTGGAACTCTACTTTAGAAATTAAAAAAATAGAAGTTTATTTAAGAAATTAGGGAATTAAAAACTCTATTTCATGTCACATAGTATTCTGAAAACTATTTTTTGGAATTCTACTTTAAAATTAAAAAAATTGGAAGTCTATATAATAAATTAGGTAATTTGAAACTATATTTTATAAAGTATTCAAAAGCTTATTTTTGGAATTCTATTTTAGAAATTAAAAAATTGGAAGTTTATTTAAGTGATTGGAAAATTTAAAATTTTATTCCACAAAGTCTCCAAAAACCTATTTTTGGAACTCTAATAAGAAAAGTGGTGATTGCTCACAAGTTAGGTCGTTAGGGTAGTTGGTTGCTTGAGTGATCGGGTTGTTGGGGAAAGCGTATACAAGTCTCTTGAGTGGTTGTCGAAAGTAGTCGTTAGTAGTGGTTAGGTCGTCGATGTAGTCATTACAGTTGTCGGCAAAGGTAATTGAAGAAATAATGTATCTTCTGTTTTCTTATTGAATGAATGAGAATTAGGGTTCTTATATAGAGATACCCATTTACATATATGGAATATACAAATAAGGGAACAAATCAATATAGAATAATCTAATACAATGAATGGTAATTATCTACATAAGGAAATTAGGGTAAACCAACACTCCCCCTCAAGCTGGTGTGAAGATGTCTTCCATTGCCAGCTTGCTGATCATCTTGTCAAACTGTGTCTTTGGAAGCCCTTTCGTCAATACATCTGCAATTTGCTCTCATGCGTTGGCGGATATGGAATGCATATAACACCTCGCATCAATCTTTTCTTTTTTAAAATGTTTATCAATTTCAATGTGCTTTGTTCTCATCATGGAGAATCGGATTGTGAGCAATTGAGATTGCTTTGCTTGTTATCACAAAAATACGTATGGGTTGTTCGGACAAAATTTCAACTCTTCCAATAGTCTCTTTATCCATATACCCTCACAAACACCTCGAGCTAGGGCCCTATACTCGGCCTCAAAGATCGCTTCTTGCCACCACACTTTGTTTTTACTCCGCCATGTAACTAAATTTCCTCCAACAAAGGAACAGAACTGCAGGTGGATCGATCTCTATCTATCGTCTTCGCCACCCCAATCGGCATCGGTGTAAACTTCAACCCAGTAGGTTACCATACTTTTAAACAATACCCCTTTGCACCTCGGTACCTTTCAAGTACCTTAGAATTCTATAGATCGCTTCAAAGTGAGTTGGTCCTGGAGCGTGCATAAATTGGCTTACCATACTGACTGCAAAGGAGATGTCTGGACGTGTGTGAGACAAGTAAATCAATCTCCCCACAAGTCTTTGATATCTTGCTTTGTCTTTTACTTCGTTTTTTCATTTGCACTCTGCAATTTTAAATTTGGTTCAATGGGAGTTTCACGCTTCTACAACCAAGTAGTCCTGTCTCCTTAAGTAAGTCAAGAATATACTTCCGTTGATTAACAAGGATACCATTTCTTGATCTAGCAAATTCCATTCCCAGGAAATATTTCAAGACTCCGAGGTCCTTAATCTGGAATTCATTAGCTAGGTTTTTCTTAAGATCGGTCAACTCTGACTCATCACTACCTGTAAGGATAATGTCATCAACATAAACTATTAAAACAACAATTTTGTTATTTGCAGTGTGTTTATAGAAGATGGTATGATCTTCTTGGCTTTGAAGAAAACCATGACTGGTGACTGCTTTTCCAAACCTTTCGAACCACGCTCTTGGGGATTGTTTAAGGCCGTATAGAGATTTCTTTAACTTGCATACTTTGTCAACCCCAAGATTTTTCTCAAAACCAGGTGGTAAATCCATAAATACTTCTTCTTCAAGTTCCCCATTGAGAAAGGCATTCTTGACATCAAGCTGATACAATGGCCAATCTGCATTCACAGCAATAGATAATAGCACTCTAATGGAATTAATTTTAGCAACTGGGGCAAAAGTTTCTTGATAATCAATTCCATAGGTCTGAGTGAAGCCTTTCGCAACAAGTCTGGCTTTATACCTTTCAATACTCCCATCAGCTTTGCATTTGATAGTAAATACCCATTTGCACCCTACTGGTTTCTTATTTTTTGGTAATTCTACAATGTCCCATGTGTGATTCTGTTTAAGCGCATTCATTTCCTTCATAACTGCTAATTTCCAATTCGAGTCATCTAGAGCCTCCTGTATATTCCTCGGGACAAACAGGTTGGTTATCCTAGAGGTAAAAGTTCTATGGCTTTCAGACAGTCTATGGTAAGAGATATAGTTTGCAATGGCATATTTAGGGTTAGAGACGCTTAAAGTACCTTTCCTATGAGCTATTGGAATTTCAAGATCGGATACTTGGTAAGTGATTGTGGATTAATGAAGGAATGGGATTAGAGGTGTATTACACGAACCTTCGAGAATCATTCAACGGAGTATCGATCGGTTTCGTGATAAATCCACCGTCTCGGTCCCTATTCTTCCGATTCACCATCCTTCTAGTATAAACACAAGTTCGATGATTTCGATCAGTTTGATTATTTTGTAGTGTTTCTCCCCCTGAACAAGAATTTCCCATATTTGGCAGTGAAAAACTAGGGCTGGTAGTTTCTGGACTAACAATGTTAGGAAGGGGAGAGGTATCCCAAAAATTATCTTCTAAATTAGGTAGTATCTCCCCCTGAAGAGAATTTTTAAAAAATGAGTGATTTTCCCAAAAAGAGACATCTAGGGTTTCATAGTATTTTTTGTTCACAGGATCAAAACATTTATAGGCCTTTTTGTGGGAGACATACCCTAAGAAAATGCATTTAATGACTTCGAGGGTCTAATTTAGACCGAGAGAAGCTAGGTACATGAACATAAGCAGTACACCCAAACACTTTGATCGGTAGATCAGAGAATAAGCGGGCATTGGGAAAGAAAGTTTTGAAATGATGTAAAGGAGTTTTAAAATCCAAAACTTTCGTAGGCATGCGATTTATAAGATATGCGGCCGTTAGAATAGCTTCACCCCACAAATAAGAAGGAACATTCATAGAGAACATAAGAGCACGAGCAACATCAAGTAAGTGACGATTTTTGCGCTCTGCAATACCATTTTGTTGGGGGGTATCACGACACGTGGATTGATGAAAAATGCCCTTAACTTGCAAAAAATCAGTTAGGTGTTCATTGAAGTACTCAGTACCATTATCAGAGTGAAGAATGCTAATTTTAGTCCGAAATTGAGTTTCAACCATGTTGTAAAAACGAATGAAAATCTCCTTCACTTCTGATTTTTTCGTTAACAAATAAATCCAAGTTTAACGGGTGTGATCATCAATAAAGGTAACAAACCACCGTTTTCCACTATGAGTTAAAACTTTAGAAGGACCCCAAACATCACTATGAATTAAGTAAAAAGGTGCAGACGCCCTGTAAGGTTTTGGCAAATAAGTTGATCTATGATTTTTTGCAAAAATACAGCTCTCGCAATGAAAAACAGAACAATCCATTCCTTTAAATAAATTTGGAAACAAATATTTTAAGTAAAAAAAACTGGGATGTCCTAATCTACGGTGCCAAAGCATGATAGTTTCTTAAGCAGAAGGAGAACTAACACTACTTAAGCCCTGAACTTTTTTATTGCTAGTTGGAGATTCATCAAAATAGTAGAGGCCATCGAGCATCCTAGCACGCCCAATCATCTCCCCCGAACCCTGATCCTGAAAGATACAGTGAGAGTCAAAAAAAGTAACACGACAGTTAGCATCCTTAGAGATTTTACTAACAGATAACAAGTTACAGGTTAATTTAGGGACATGAAGAACAGAATGCAAAGTAATCTGTGAGGTTAATTTAACAGTTCCTTTTCCTGCAATAGAATTGAAACTACCATCGGCAATTCGAATTTTTTCATTGCAATACATTGGAAGGTATGACTCGAATAATTGGGATGAACTAGTCATATGGTCAGAGGCTCCGGAATCTATAATCCACGGAGATGAATGAAGAGAAGATAGGGCTCGAGAATAATTACCTGTTTGTGCCAAGGAAACACTAGGATTACCAGATGATGAAGTGGTCTTTAGGAGCTTCAGAAGTTGATCAACTTGCTCTTGGTTAAATGGGTTGGACTCAGCAACATTAGCACTTGAAGGTCCAATGTTGTTCTTATCACCTTGCCTCGTACTCTTCCAATTCGCCGGTTTGCCATGAAGTTTCCAACATGTCTCTCGAGTATGTCGGGGTTTGTTACAATAGTCACACCAGACATGAGGTTTTTCCTGATTCTTTAATTTATCAGAAACCTTGTGTGCAGTAGCTTCAACCACCAAAGCTGAACTCTCAACGGACTCAGTCGACGACTTTCCGATCATAACATTCCGACGACTTTCTTCCCTGCGCACTTCAGAAAAAACTTCACTGATAGTTGGGAGAATAGTCTTACCCAGTATTCTACCTCGAATCTCATCGAATTCTACATTAAGGCCTGCAAGGAACTTGTAAATCCGACCATCTTCCACCAGTTTCCTGTAATGTTTTTGGTCATCTGTAGACTTCCATTCATATGAATCAAAAAGATCAAGATCCTGCCAAATCCTTTTCAAGGAGTGAAAATACTGTGTAATTGAGTTACCTCCCTGTCGTATATCACATAACTTGAGATTCAGCTCAAATACTTGTGATTGATTACCCAGATCAGAGTACATTTCAGTCACACTATCCCAGAGCTCCTTAGCAGTCGAGTAACACATGTAGTTACAACTGATGTCTTCCACCATAGAATTGACTAGCCATGTCATAACCATGGAATTTTCAGCATCCCACACAGAAAACAAAGGATCATCTTTAACAAGTGCGACTTTATCGCCAGTGAGATATCCAATCTTCCCTTGTCCGCGGATATACATTCTGACACTTTGGGACCAACGTAAAAAGTTGTCTCCATTGAGTCGAATTGTGGTGATTTGGACAATAGGGTTGTAAGCTACCACCGTGTCGATGAGTTTTAATTGTGGACAAAACCTTGTTTTCTGACATTGTTTGAGCAACAAACAGTACTAATATTGGAATAAAAAAAAGCACCCAAATGAACACGTCGTAGTAAACCCGAAGAGATTAGCGAGTCCCCAAGAACAAAACTGAAACAAAGAATACCAGAAGTATATAATACCCAAAAAAAGGTGTAGGAAAAGAAAAACAAATTGGTCTGGTCTTGTAGATGGGTCGGATCGCAGCGCGGTCACGGATAGAGCGCGGGTCGTAGGCGCAACTCGCGGTCGTAGGCGCAACTTCGCAGCGCGGGTCGCGGGCGCAGCGCTGCCGCCGCGCGCAGATCCGGGCCGCGGGTTGCGGCGCGCAGTACCGCGCGTAAGCGCGATCTTCAAGTGCAAGTCGCAGGTCGCGTAGGCGTGAAGGCTCTGCAACGGCGGCTAGGGTTTGCAGAAGACGGTCTTTTCCCTGTCTCTTGTAGAATGCGGTCGGTAAGTTGACCGGAGAGCTAGCTAAAAGACAGCGGCGGCTAGGGTTTTTTTTTCTTTCTTTAGCTCTGATACCATGAAGAAATAATGTATCTTCTGTTTTCTTATTGAATGAATGAGAATTAGGGTTCTTATATAGAGATACCCATTTACATATATGGAATATACAAATAAGGGAACAAATCAATATAGAATAATCTAATACAATGAATGGTAATTATCTACATAAGGAAATTAGGGTAAACCAACAGTAATCATCATCGGTGGTTGGGATCTCCAGTGTGGTCGTCGGAGGTAGTCGTCAGCATTGGTTAGGGTTGTCGGTGTGGTCGTCGGAGGTAGTCGTCAGCAGTGGTTGGGGTCGTCGGAGGTAGTCGTCAGCAGTAGTCGGGGTCATCGGTATGGTCGTCGGAAGTAGTCGTCAGCGGTGGCAGGATTCGTTGGAGTTGCCATCAAAGGTAGTCGTCAGCGGTGGTTGGGGTTGCCGGTGTGGTCGTCGGAGGTAGTCGTCAGCGGTGGTCGGGGTCATCGGTATGGTCGTTGGAGGTAGTCGTCAGCGGTGGTAGGGGTCACCGGTGTGGTCGGCGGAGTTGTCTTCGGGGTAGTCGTCAGCGGGGCTCGGGGTCACCGATATGGTCGTCAGAGTTGTCGCTAGAGGTAGTCATTGGCGGTGGCAGAGGTCGCCGGTGTGGTCGTCGAGGTAGTCGTCATCAGTGGGGGGTCGCCGGTGTAGTCGTCGGAATTGCCGTCGTAGGTAGTCGTCAGCTGTATCGGGGTCACCGGTGTGGTCGTCGGAGTTGTCGCTGGAGGTAATTGTCAGCAGTGGTCGAGTCGCAGGAGTTGTTGCTGGAGGTAACCATTAGTTGTAGTTGGGTCACCGGTGTAGTGGTTGGAGTTGTCACCGAAATTGTTGTTGAAGTAATCACCGAAAATGGAAGTTGACAAATAAAATAAGAAAACATAGAACAAACCCATGGGGTTGCACTGTTGTAACCCATGGGGTTGTGTTTCAAAAGCAAGGGTTTTGAACACATTGGGCCAAACATGGTTTTGGATTTGGAATCTAAAACCATCCAAATCCAAAACAGGGGGCCAACGGCCCCTTAATATCCATGATGAAAGACTGATTCTTCACCATAAGCACCACCAAGAAAAAAGAGAAAATGGAAGACAATCGAGTAAACTAGAAACAACTATCAGCAAAGACGGATGAGGACAAAACGGGGTAAGGAAGGAAGGGTTTATTTTTCCTTTATTTAGATTGGATACTTTTCTATTTTTATCTTTCCTTGATTAGCTTCATTTTTTTCCTTTATAGCTAGCTTTCCTTTTCTATATTTTTTATTTAATATATCTTCTTGTATTTTATTTATTAGGGAACTGAATACATAGGTGAAATTCTCTCCCAAAAACTATAAGATATTTATTTTCTATGGGCTATAATTAGCGTGAGTGAACATATTATTAGCTTGGGCACATGTTTATGAAAGATGCAAAATTTATCATTCCATTGGCTTGGTTGTTGTTTTTTAAAAAAAAAACATAGAAGTTTTTTCCTTGAGGCACTTTCCCCTTAAATTTGTGGAGACATGCAGTTAGAGCTTTTACTGACCAACATTTTTAATAAATTATCATTTGCAGCTTCAGTTATTGTTGAAGAATACGGCCATCAAGAAAAATTTGGGCATTTGTTTATCACCACTTTTGAAAGGTTTACTTATGCAGCATCGGTAATTGCTATTAATTCCTCGTACATATGTGACCAAGAACCTGATCTAGTGGAGGCATACACAAATTTTGCATCAATCTTTCTTCGATGCTCTCATAAGGTTATTCTTTTAGCTCCATTAGTCTTTTCTTTTTATTTCTTTAATATTATAGGTACGGTTTCATTTATCATTTAGGAGAAAACAAAATTTGATGGCTGTTTGATTTGTGTACTATATTCCAGGACATATTAGCTGCATCTGGTTCTCTTTTGGAGGTTTCATTCCAGAAGGCTGCTATATGTTGCACAGCCATGCATCGTGGGGCAGCATTAGCAGCAATGTCATACCTTTCTTGTAAGCACTGTGCATCGCTTTTTTTTCCAGCCCTCCTGGTAAATAAGAATATTAGTTGTGTCAACACGATGGGGTAGAAACTTCAAATGACGGTGGACAATGTAGCTATAATTTTTTAGTTCAAATGTCAGTGACCAATTTCCTGATGGCTAGTTTCCGATGGCATCCTTGCCCAGTCGTCCTTGATTTCTATGGTGGTGGCTAATGTGTTAGTCAGATCAACCCAATTCGCAAAAGTGACAACTCTAAGTTTTAGTGGGACAAAAATATTTGTATTCCAATGTTCAAAAGATAAGGTACATAGTCCTCTTATGTAGGAGAAAGGCTCAATACAAGAAAGGAAAGAAGAATAAGAATAAGATTATCTTTGTTTTGAGGGTATAAATCTGTATTTCATATATAATATATGCAACTTAAGTCCTCTTATATATGAGAAAGACCTATTACAAATATGGAAATAAATGAATACAATAAAGACAAATATTTTACAATTAATATTTAGATATAAACATTCCAAAATAATAGAAATTCCAACACTCCCCCTCGAGCTGGTTTAAATATATCTTCCATAGCCAGCTTGCCAATCAATCTATCGAATTGCTTCTTTGGAAGTCCGGAATGCACATTGTACCCGCATCAATCTTCTCCTTAATAAAATGCTTATCAACCTCGATATGTTTTGTTCTATCATGTAGAACTGGATTATGAGCTATAGAGATGGCAACTTTATTGTCACAATAAACTCGTATAGGGGTCTTCAAAGGAATCTTCAATTCTTCAAGTATCCTTTTGATCCATATCCCCTCACGAATTTCATGAGCTAGACCTCTGAACTCTGCTTCAGCACTACTCCTCGCCACTACATTTTGTTTTTTACTCCTCCAAGTAACCAAGTTCCCTCCAACAAAGGAACAATGACCAGAAGTGGATCTTCTATCTGTAGTACTTTCTGCCCAATCTGCATCAGTATAAACTTCTATTTGGGAGTGATTATGCCTTTTGAATAAAATTCTTTTACCAGGAGTTCCTTTTAGATACCTCAAAATTCTATAAACAGCTTCAAAATGAGTCGCTCCAGGTGCATGCATAAACTGACTTACTATACTTACGACATATAAAATATCAGGACGCGTATGAGATAGATAAATTAATCTTCCCACTAGTCTTTGGTATCGTTCTTTATCCTTTATTTCTTCTGCATTTGCTACTTGTAACTTTAGATTTGGTTCAATGGGAGTTTTTGGTGACCAGTTTGTTTTTTGGGAGTGTCATTCGGCTTGGTCGGTTTCATGTTGAAGCTTCTGGCAGTTTTGGGAAGGTCGGTGCCTTTGTGGATTTTTCTAGTTTGCTCGTTTCTGAAGTTTGGTTTAGTGGCTCCTCGGCGTCAGCCTAGTTGCTTGGTGGAGGCTTGGAGTGTTTGGTTTCTCGAGGGTCTCGTGGCAGGTCTCAGGTTGTGTTTGTTTTAGGGTTGAAGGGAAAGTAAAGCTTTGGTTTAAGGATTTTGGAGTTGTTTTTTGGGTTTGCTTGCTTCTCCTATGGGGGTTTCTTTTGGTCTTCACTCATGGTTTCTTTGCCTTGTACTGTTTTTCCTTTGGGTTTACTTTGGTCTTTCTTGTTTGGGTTGTTTTGTTTGTACGTCGAGCATTAGTCTCTTGTTTTGTACTTGTTTTGTATTGTGAGCTCTGGCTCTTTTCATTACTTCAATGAATATATTTTGTTACCTTGTCAAAAAGTAAACATTTTCTTCCTTCCTTTGGAGCTTGTATTTTGAGCATTAGTCTCTTTTCATTATTTCAATGAACTCTTTGTTTCCTTGTCAAAAATGATAGGTCTCCTATAACCTTAAACATTATGAAGAATAGACATATTCTATTCTAGTATTATTGATTTTTTTAGCATGGTATCAGAGTAAACAAAAAAACCCTAATTTTTTTTCTAACCCTAAACCTAGCCACTACTACTGCCATCATCGTCGTTCAACTTAGACTCCACCGCAAATCTTCCGCCACTTCAGCCCTAGCCGCCGCCATTCATCTGCAGTTCCGACGAGTGTGATTCACAACCTGCGAATAGACGCACGCCGCAACCCACGAGCAGACGCGTTCCGATGCAATCAGCAACCACGAGCGACTACCTCAGTCTGCCAATTGACATCTCCGGTCGTTTCTGTCTCTCCATCCGGCGGCATCATTCACCCTCGCCATCCAACATCTCCAGCTGTTGGCCTCCATTCGACAGATTTTCTCGCTTTCTCTGGAATGTTTCATTTTTTTTCATTTTTAGGGCTTGGTTTGGGCACTGTATTTGGTTTGTATTTGGTGTTGTTTGATAGGTTTTTTTCTCTTTAGCAAGATGTTTGAAGACAAGCCATTGATAGCTAAGGCCTCTAGCATATGCAATCACCCTAATGTCCAAATTACAACCATCCGACTTAATGGGCATAATTTTCTTCTTTGGTCCCAAAGCGTTCGGATATATATTTGTGGCAGCTCATAGACGCAAAAATTCAATCACTGAAATTCTCTCAGGGGATGGCCATAGTTTGCTGACAGCCTCTACCTCTGAAATTGAGTCAGAATTTATTAGCTTTTATACATCCTTATTCACAAAGGATGGTAATCAGAGATTCATTCCTACGAATGTTAATTGGAGTCCTATCAACACTGACTAGGCCTTAGGTCTTGAGGGCGTTTTTACTGAGGATGAAGTTTCCAAAGTTGTTTTGTCTCCTGGACCAGGTGGTTTTACAGCTGAATTTTTTAAATTCTTTTGGGATACTATCAAATTTGATGTTATGGTTATGTTATATGACTTTTACTCTTCCAGGGTTATCAACGCTCCTTTGAATGAAACTTACTTTTGTTTAATCCCAAAAAAACTTAACCCTAAGTTGGTTTCTAAATACCACCCTATTAGTCTTATCTCTTGTGCTTACAAGATTATTGCTCGAGTCCTATCTAATAGATTGAAGATGGTTTTGCCCTATAGGGCCTATACCATTTCTGAGAATCAACTTGCTTATGTGGGCAATCGACAAATTATGGATGCATCTCTCATGGCTAACAAATTGATAGATGATTGGACTATTTCACAGTGTAAAGGAGTGGTGTTAAAGCTTGATTTAGAGAAAGCTTTCGACGCAGTAGACTGGGATTTCCTAGATGCCATTCTGCATGCCAAGGGCTTTGGTGTGAAGTGGAGAGCTTGGATTCGGGTTGTATCTCTAGTGCAAATTACTCAATTATTATTAATGGCAGGCCTCGGGGCAAGATCATTCCATCTCGTGGCATTCGACAGGGTGATCCATTATCACTTTTTCTCTTTATTTTGGTTTCTGACTGACTGAGCCGTCTCATGACTCATAGCGCTATGATGGGGGTTATCTCTACTCACCCGATTGGTAACTCTTCTTTTTTAACCATTTGCAATTCGCAGATGACACTCTTTTATTTTCTACTTCTGATAGATCTGCTTTGACTCGTCTTTTTGAAGTGGTCAGGACTTTGAATCAACCTCTGCTTTAAAGATCAATTTGTCTAAGAGTGAGTTGCTAGGGATACATGTTGATGATATTGAAATGGAGTGGATTTTATCAAAATTTGGTTGTAATCAGGTGTGTTGGTCATCTACTTATCTGGGGTTACCTTGTCAAAAAGTAAACATTTTCTTCCTTCCTTTGGAGCTTGTATTTTGAGCATTACTCTCTTTTCATTATTTCAATGAACTCTTTGTTTTCTTGTCAAAAATGATAGGTCTCTTATAACCTTAAACATTATGAAGAATAGACATATTCTATTCTAGTATTATTGATTTTTTTAGCATGGTATCAGAGTAAAACAAAAAAACCCTAATTTTTTTTCTAACCCTAAACCTAGCCACTACTACTGCCATCATCGCCGTTCAACTTAGACTCCACCGCAAATCTTCCGCCACTTCAGCCCTAGCCGCCGCCATTCATCTGCAGTTCCGACGAGTGTGATTCACAATCTGCGAACAGACGCACGCCGCTACCCAAGAGCAGACGCGTTCCGATGCAATCAGCAACCACGAGCGACTACCTCAGTCCGCCAATTGACATCTCCAGTCATTTTTGTCTCTCCATCCGGCGGCGTCATTCACCCTCGCCATCCAACATCTCCAACTGTTGGCCTCCATTCGACAGATTTTCTCGCTTTCTCTGGAATTGTTTCATTTTTTTCCATTTTTAGGGCTTGGTTTGGGCACTGTATTTGGTTTGTATTTGGTGTTGTTTGATAGGTTTTTTCTCTTTAGCAAGATGTTTGAAGACAAGCCATTGATAGCTAAGGCCTCTAACATATGCAATCACCCTAATGTCCAAATTACAACCATCCGACTTAATGGGCATAATTTTCTTCTTTGGTCCCAAAGCGTTTGGATATATATTTGTGGCAGCTCATAGACGCAAAAATTCAATCACTGAAATTCTCTCAGGGGATGGTCATAGTTTGCTGACAGCCTCTGCCTCTGAAATTGAGTCAGAATTTATTGGCTTTTATACATCCTTATTCACAAAGGATGGTAATCAGAGATTCATTCCTACGAATGTTAATTGGAGTCCTATCAACACTGACTAGGCCTTAGGTCTTGAGGGCGTTTTTATTGAGGATGAAGTTTTCAAAGTTGTTTTGTCTTTGGGTACTAGTAAGTCTCCTGGACCAGGTAGTTTTACAGCTGAATTTTTTAAATTCTTTTGGGATACTATCAAATTTGATGTTATGGTTATGTTACATGACTTTTACTCTTCCAGGGTTATCAACGCTCCTTTGAATGAAACTTACTTTTGTTTAATCCCAAAAAAACTTAACCCTAAGTTGGTTTTTGAATACCACCCTATTAGTCTTATCTCTTGTGCTTACAAGATTATTGCTCGAGTCCTATCTAATAGATTGAAGATGGTTTTGCCCTATAGGGCCTATACCATTTCTGAGAATCAACTTGCTTATGTGGGCGATCGACAAATTATGGATGCATCTCTCATGGCTAACAAATTGATAGATGATTGGACTATTTCACAGCGTAAGGGAGTGGTGTTAAAGCTTGATTTAGAGAAAGCTTTCGATGCAGTAGACTGGGATTTCCTAGATGCCATTCTGCATGCCAAGGGCTTTGGTGTGAAGTGGAGAGCTTGGAATTGGGTTGTATCTCTAGTGCAAATTACTCAATTATTATTAATGGCAGGCCTCGGGGCAAGGTCATTCCATCTCGTGGCATTCGACAGGGTGATCCATTATCACTTTTTCTCTTTATTTTGGTTTTTGACTGACTGAGCCGTCTCATGACTCATAGCGCTATGATGGGGGTTATCTCTACTCACCTGTGGCTGGTGTAAATGTTAGCAAAGAGGAGGTGGAGTCAATGGCTTACAAATTGGGTTGTTCGGCGGGCTCACTCCCTTTTCCTTATTTGGGGTTGCCCTTGGGTGGACATCCGAGGCATGTTGGGTTCTGGCAACCAATTGTGGATAGTTTTGGAAAGAAAATTGATAGATGGAGGAAGTTCAATCTATCTAGAGGAGGGAGGATGACCCTGTGTTCGTCAGTTATGTCTGTTCTCCCTTTGTACTACTTCTCTTTGTTTGAAGTTCCAGTAGGTGTGTGCAATCAGCTCGAGAAAATCATTAGGAACTTCTTCTGGGAAGGGAGAAAAGGGTCAAAGTTCAATCATTTGGTGAGGTGGGAGGTGGTGAGGAGGGACCGAGCTTTTGGGCAATTGAGGCCTCGGGGGCTTTTTCTGTTAGATCTCTTGTATCTTTTCTTGGCAAAGGTGAAGTGATGGACAACTTATTATACAAGGCTGTTTGGTCCTCCTTTTGTCCCAAAAGGATCAACATCCTCATGTGGATTTTGTTGAAAGGAAAGCTGAACACGGCTGAGGTACTTCAGAAGAAGCAACCTAGTTGTATGCTCCAGCCCTCAATTTGTGGGCTCTGTTTGGGGCATGAGGAATCCGTTGTGCATGTATTTTTCCAGTGTCCATATGCAAGTAAATGTTGGCAGGAGCTATGTGGTGTTTTCAACGTTAGTTGGGTTTTTGGTAACTCGGTTGCTGACAATGTGTGTCAACGTTAGTTGGGTATGGTCATCAATGAAGGTAACAAACCATCGTTTTCCACTATGAGTTAAAACTTTAGATGGACCCCAAACATCACTATGAATCAAGTAAAAAGGAGCGGAAGCACGGTAAGGTTTGGGCAAATAAGTGGATCGATGATTTTTCGCAAAAATACAGCTTTCACAATGAAGAGCAAAACAATCAATTCCTTTAAATAAATTTGGAAACAAATACTTTAAATAGAAGAAACTAGGATGTCCTAATCTACGATGCCAGAGCAATATAGTTTCTTGAATAGGGAAAGAACTAACACTACTCAAGCCCTGAGCTTTTTTATGACTAGTTGGAGATTCCTCAAAATAGTAGACCTTCAAGCATCTTAGCACGCCCAATCATCTCCCCCGATTCCTGATCCTGAAAAATACAATGGGAGTCACAAAAGATAACACGACAATTAGCATCTGTAGAATACCAAGAGTAGAATGTATTATTTCTGTATATTTACTATGAGAAGGAAGGGTTTCTTATATTGGAGAGAACCCTTATTTACAGAAAAGGAAATAATCTTCCAGTATATCTAATTCAAATAATATAAAAGATACTAGATAATATCTAATTCAAATAATATAAAAGATACTAGATAATATCAAATATTCTCATCAACAAATAAGGAAATAATCAACAGCATCTTTTGAGATTTTATTAACAGATAACAAATTACAGGCTAGTTTAGGAACATGCAGAACAGAGTGTAGAGTAATTTTTTAGGACAATTTAATAGTTTCTTTCCCTGCAATTGAGTTAAAACTATCGCCCGCAATTCGAATTTTCTCATTCAAAGACATCGGGAGTATGATTCAAATATTTTGGAGGAACTGGTCATATGATCGGAGGCCCTGAATCTATGATCCATGGGGGTGAGTTAAGGCAAGAGAGGGCTCGAGGGTAATTACCTGTTTGTGCCAATGAAACACTAGGATTACCAGGTGATGAAGTGGTTTTCAACAGTTTCAGGATTTGATCAACTTGTTCCTTGCTGAATGGATTAGAGTCAGCAATATTAGCAGAAGATGAGTGTTGATTCATACCCTTTTCACCTTGCTTACCACTCTTCCAATTAGCAGGCTTTCCATGAATTTTCCAACAAGTTACACGAGTATGTCGAGGTTTGTTGCAGTAGTCACACCATACTCTAGGTTTATCATTTGTCTTGGGTGTGTGGTCCGATGCCTTGAGAGCTGAAGCTTCAACTATTAACGTCAACTATTAACGCAGAACTTTCAACAGAATCAGACACTTTCTTATCTATCATAACATTTCGACGACTCTCTTCCCTGCGAACTTCAGAAAACACATCATTAATAGTGGGAAGAGTAGTCTTACCAAGTATTCTCCCTCTAACCTCATCAAATTCCACATTGAGGGTAGCGAGAAATTTATAAATTCGACTGTCTTCCACAACTTTTGTGTAGTGTTTTTGGTCATCAGTTGACTTCCATTCATAAGAATCGAATAGATCAAGATCTTGCCAAATTCGCTTCAACAAATGAAAATATTGTGTAACCGAATTATTTCCCTATCTAATTTCACTCGGTTTGAGATTGAGCTCAAATACCTGTGACTGATTTCCTAAGTCGGAATACATCTGAGCCACATTATCCCATAATTTCTTAGCAGTAGAATAACACATATAATTGCAACTAATCTCTTCTACCATGGAATTTACTAACCAGGTCATCACCATGGAGTTCTCAAAGATCCCACCCAAAGAAATGAAGGATCATCTTTGGCAGGCATGAGCTTATCCCCAGTAAGGTAGCCAATCTTCCCTTGTCCTCGGATATACATTCGAACGCTCTCCGACCAACAAAGGAAATTATCACCATTGAGTCGAATTGTAGTAATTTGGACAGTAGGGTTGTTGGAATGGATCCGACCATCCGAGCCTTTAATAACGGACAAAGATTTATTTTCTGACATCTTTCCTGTAGATCAATCAAGGACAAAGAAGTAGAGATAAAAATCACCAAAAGAAAACATAGTACAGTCAACAAAAGGAGATCCAATAATCCCGATACAGTGCACTATTTTTTAGAAAAAACAGGGGAAAACGGCCGGCAGAGGTGAAGCGGCGGCGACAGCGAGGAGGCAATCGGCAAGGGAGATGGCGGCGAGAAAGGAACCGGCGGGCGACAACACTACGAACAGGCTCTCACTCACGTGGGTCGTGGGTCGCAAGTTCGCAGGATGCGGGTCACGGATCGCGGGTCGCAGACGGTCGCGAGTTTGCAAGTGTCGGATCGCAGGTGTCTATTATCTCCGGCAAGGATCCTAGGGTTTAAAGCACCGATCGGCCGGCAATGTCGCCGGCGATGTGGTGTCAACGGAGGAGGCAACGGGAAATTAGGGTTTTTTCTTTGTGGCGGCTAGGGTTTTTCTTTTGGTGTTTAGAAAGAAAAGAAATTAGGGTTTTGACAGAATTTAGAGTTTCTGCTCTGATACCATGTAGAATACCAAGAGTAGAATGTATTATTCTGTATATTTACTATGCGAAGGAAGGGTTTCTTATATAGGAGAGAACCCTTATTTACAGAAAAGGAAATAATCTTCCAGTACATCTAATACAAATAATATAAAAGATACTAGATAATATCAAATATTCTCATCAACAAATAAGGAAATAATCAACAATTACCTATGAGAATAATATCATCAACATAAACTATTATAATAGACACTTTATTATTCCTAGAGTGTTTATAGAAAATGGTATGGTATGGTATGGTCTGCTTGACTTTGAAGATACCCATAACTAGTGACTGCTTTTCCAAAGCACTCGAACCAAGCTCTTGGAGATTGTTTGAGACCGTATCAGGATTTCTTTAATCTGCAAACTTTATCATTTCCGAGTTTCATTTTAAATCCAGGTGGTAGACTCATAAATATCTCTTTTTCTTAATCACCATTTGAGAAAAGCATTTTTAACATCTAGCTGATGAAGTGACCAATATAGATTAACCGTTAGAGACAAAAGAATTCTGATAGAGTTGATTTTTGCAACAGGAGCAAACATCTCCTGATAATCAATCCCATAGGTTTGAATAAAGTCTTTAGCTACTAATCTAGCCTTCTATCTTCCACACTACCATTAGCATCCACACTATCGTTAGCATTACGCTTCACAGTAAACTTGCATCCCACCATCTTATCTTTTGGTAAGTTTGTTATTTCCCAAGTACCATTTTTTCTTACCTCCATGACTCCTAGTTTCCAATTTGAATCATCTAATATTACTTGGGATAAATAAGTTGTCATCTTAGAGGTGAATGCTCTAGGACTATTTGACAATTGTTTATACAAGATTAATTTGCAATAGAATATTTAATACAGGTTCGAGTACCTTTCCTAATAGCAATAGGAACATCAAGATCAAGATCAGAAATAATAGGTAAGGAAATGTTTAAAGGAAGACATTACATGGAGTGGTAAAGTTAAGAATACCAGAAGCTTGCCCCTCCCCAATAGAACTTGGGAACATTAGTAAAAAACAGTACACGTTAAGTGAATTCCTGAAGAAGACAATTCTTGTATTCAGCAACTCTATTTTGTTGTGGAGTGTTGACACAACAGCTGAGATGGACAATTCCTTGATATGTTTTAAGAACACAGACTTTTATCTGGCATCGTGTTTGGATTATACTACTGAACCACTTGAAAATTTTGTGAATTTCTTATTTGTATGTCATCAATTTGACTTTACTCGAGAAGTTTCTGAATGTGGCTGTATAGAGCCTCATACTCCTTTGGACTCATAGGGTACTGGGTCATACCTTGAAGTGTTTGGACTCTTAGGCCAGCTGTTCTCGCTCCCACATAGGCTCTAATAAGATGCAAATCAGTTGGAGATGTTTGTGACCCAGAGAAAGCCCTTACAATCTATTGGATTTTCATAGCCTTGACCCACTCTCTTTGATGCTTTGTATCGAACATAATGTCAGGAAGACCCTGCTTGTGATCATAGTGAACTGGGATTTTTTTCATCAAATCTGAGTGTGAAACCATTGTTCTAGGCTATGCTGCTGCTACGATACTGAATGATGGGGAGCTAAAGAGGAGCCAGCCAAATTTCTTAAATTATTAATATATTTATCTAAAAAGCTTTCTAATACGAGGGAAAACTCATTTGGAGAAAAATCTTGTTAACACAAAAATATTCAGGCTGGTTTGTTCTGCGCATCTTCTTTGTCTCCTTCTCCATGCGTTTATCTTTACGTAAAGCCTCATTTTTATCTCAAATAAATAAATAAAAGCAATATAAACAAATGAATTAACAGAAAAGAAACAGGTAATCAGTACTTATGTTATACATGTTCCCCGAAAGCCATTCTGCTGGATTTTCATTGTCATTGTACGTTTGTTCATAATTACTTCGAGTCTTATCTTCTCTAAATTGCTGTGCCTGTTTAGGTTTCTTGGATGTTAGTCTAGGATCAATGTTAGAATTTGCAAGTACCATTTCTGAGGGATCATTCAGTTCTATGGTTCTTCGCGTTCTATCCCACAGCGGTGAGGGACTTGTATCAAACATTCTATATGCTTTACTTGGTGTTTCAGCAATGTCACGGGTAAGCTTCTAATTTAATGTATATGCATGAACGCCTGTTCAAATTCTTCCTTTCTTTTTTCCATTTGCTCGTACCCTTGTAACCATGTATGGCCAAAATAGAATATGCAATGTACCTTGCCTGAATAGTTTGGCATTTGAAAAGAAGTGTTGATGCCTGATATGTCATATATATGTTGAAAGAAATGTGTACTTCATTTTTTAAAAAAACGTGGAAGACTGATATTTCATATAGACGTGAAATCCTGAGATTTTAACACTTGAAATCGTGAAATGTTCGGTGCATGATGTTAGACTCATGTGTGCTATTCCTTTTTGTGATCTTCGTCATCATCTTCTTTAGTCTACATAAGTGGGGCCTGCTCGTAAATGATGATGACCTTTTCTGTGTATAATAATTGAAGGAAATAGGAAAAACTTCAATGATACGCTCAAGAACCAATCTCTTAGTTTTTGTTTCATCCTATTACTCTTGGAGTCGGATGGTAAAACATTTTTATAACTGTTATTTATGTTCCATAAGCTCCAACAACTGGAGGCCTTCTGTAATTTTGTTGGCCTTCTTTAATTCTTCTTTTGCTAAATTTCGCATATAAAGGAAATTGTTCCTCATCTAATTAAATTTTTGTGAGACGTCTAGTCAAGTTAATGCGTAACCTCTTAACCAGGTTCATAAGTGTGCAACAATTCTGCAACAGTTGGCTGCAATTTGCAGTGTCAGTGAAAGAACGGACTTGAAAGCTATCCTGCGCTGGGAATCTTTGCATGGCTGGCTACTATCAGCGGTTCTTTCTCTCTTTCTCTCTCTATCTACCATCAGTTTGTAGATATTGATTCTGCACAATAGTTTTTGTAATTAAAAAGGAAGAGGGTGATTTTGCTATGGGTCATTATACTTTAAGTTACTTCAAAGCGTTTTAATAATTTGAAAGCAAATTAAAGACAATATGCTTGTTAAAAAATAGTCGTTTTAACTATATTTCTGAAAAGGAATACAAACAAATAAATCCTGCGTTATTTTCTGATAAGAGGCCCATGAGCTCATGGCAGGATATACTTGCTGTATTTGGAAAATAAATCGTAGAAGATAACAATTACTACAGGGGTTTCAGACTTGAAAGAATCTTATTAATTTAGATGGAATTAAATATTTTTTTCATTCCCATAACATTAGTAAGAAATGCATTAGGTTGGTGTTGATATAATTAAATTTGTCATAACCTATCAGCTTAAGCTTTTGGGTTAATCGATGATTTACATGGTATCAGAGCGTCCTGTGTTCGAACCTTGGTGAAGTCGTTTTCTCCCAATTAATATTGATTTGTACTTGTTGGGCTTTTGTTCAAATTTCCAAGCCCACAAGTTAGGGGGAGTGTTTGATTTCCACTTGTTAGGCCTTTGTTCAAATTTCTAAGTCCACGTGGGGGAGTGTTACTGTTGATATAATCAAATTTGTCATAACCTATCAGCTTAAGCTTTTGGATTAATTGGTGATTTAAGCATAAATATCTTGTATAGGGGAAACGCCCAATGCAAGGAGAGAAAAAGAAGAAAAAGAATAAAATAACCCATTAATGATTACACCTAATTAAATTATTTACAGCTAATATAAACTAACACTCCCCCAAGACAGACTCCAGAGAGTTTTCTCAGTGGACTCTTTCTTCTTCTACTGCTTTGGAGATGTGGATTCCCTGGACCACATTTTCCTCCAATTCTGTTTTGCCCAAAAAGTGTTGGAGCGTTAATTTTTAATCGGCTGAACTTGGCTATTTCCCTCTCAGATTCTTGGTTGACTGGTTAATTGAAGGTATTAAGGTCTAAGTTTTAAAGGAAAAGCTAAAATCCTTTGGAATTGTGCTATCTGGGCTAATCTTTAGCATATTTGGAAAGAGAGAATCAAAGAATTTTTTAGGGAAATCATATCAGGTGGATTCTTTATGTAAAAGTGTACAGCTTACTACCTCTTGGTGGTGTACAAACCACAATAAATTCTTTTGTAATTGCAGGTTTTAGACAATTATACCTTTTTTGAAGTACTCTTTAGATATCTCAAAATTCTATAAAAAGCATCAAAGTGAACTGGTCCGTGCAAGTATGTAAATTGGCGTACGATGCTCATTGCAAAAGAAATAACTAAACGAGTGTGAGACAAATAAATGAGTTCTCCCACAAGTCTTTGGAATCCTTTGGTAGTAATTCTTCCCTAAATTTGAAGTCTCTATACTTACTTGGCACTGAAGGACTTGTAAAATCAAGACAAATAACATTGGGAGGAATAGTAATTCTCCCCCTCAATTGGAAGTCTCTATACTTGTGCACACTAAAAATACTAAAAACCTGCCACCAACAAAAAAAAAAAGGAGACCATAAGAATAGGATGATCAAAATCATCTTCATAACTAATTTAGTTTTCAAATCCATGGCTGCTGTTCTATAAAAATTATAAATGATTTGAAATCCGGACTCAATTTAATACTTTTCTATGCAAACAGACTTTTCTTTTACTTGATCTGTTTGTAACTTAGCATTTTGATTATTAAAAGTGTAGTGTTCTTCCAGGTGCAGGCTCTCCCACTTGAATATTTAAAACCTGGGGAAGCAGAAACTCTTGTACCACTATGGTTAAAAGCCCTTGGAGATGCAGCCTGTGACTACCTTGAAAGTAAAAATTGTGATGAAGTAAAGACTAACTATGGACATATGCAAGGGAAGGGGGGAAGAGTCCTGAAGCGTCTAGTTCGTGAATTTGCTGATGGTCACCGCAATATCCCAAATGTGACTTGATTGCTGTATGATATCTATAACATCATTGGAGGAGCCCCAGCTCTTAGCTTTTCTGCTGAGGCGTATTTGGCAGTTGAAAGTTCAATACGTGGCTGGTTTGGAAGCTTAGGTCAATCTTGGGCAATATCCTGCACAAATTATGACCATCTTCTGTAGCTTTTTTTTTTTTTTGTACAGTACCGTATTCCAATTTTGTTAGATATCCCAAGGTTGAAATTCTGTTCATATCATTGATTCTTTTTGCCTTCGAAGCACAAGTCAGATTTTTGTGGCTATTGGAGATGATATAGTAGTAATTTGTTATAATTACTTCTACGCGGCTTGGGGTCGTGGTTACTTGCACTCTCTAGGGATGAAAATATGAAACATGAGCGCATTATTTCTTGGTGAGGAAAGCCTTGTAGAAGCCAAAAACTACTTTGCGAAGATTGGAAGGATCCCTGGGATGAAAACAGCTTGTTGGTGATGGAAAGAGGTAATCCTGCTTCGTCAATTTTTTGACTAGTGAAACGCCGGTTAAAAATTCTACTTGTAATGAAGTTTTTTTTTTTTTTTTTGAGACATGTAATGAAGTATTTAACATTATAATGTTCTAAATTTTAATGCCCCTTAGGTCGGAGGAATTTTTCCCAAGGTTTAGCATGGTAATTGATTGTTTTAGAGGCTTGACAATATACAGAAGATTTTCAACCGTCTTTGGAAAAGAAAAATGTAATCTATTATGTTAGAATTCTTTGTTTTTTATAACATTAACATTGTAATCTATTTTGTTTCAAAAAAAAAATTGGAATTCTAGTTTGCATATTGTGGGATGACAATCTGTATCTTGAATAATGTAAATTTACGTTAGAACCTTTCATTCAGGCTCTATATATATATATTTTTTGATCGTTCGTGGGAAACAAAAATTAATAGGTATTCAGAAACTTTACTTCTTAATGTTAAGTTTGAGAAAATCAGTCCATCTTATTTCATTTACTCGAGAGATATATATATACAAGTATAAAAGGTTAACCTAAATAGGAGAGTGTAAAAAGACAATAAAGGACAACTTAATTGATATATTAACAAAATATAATTATACTAATATAAAAACTCTAACATAACACTCCCCCTAGTTGGAGCATGTATATCCATCATGCACAACTTATTAGAGGTTATCGATTCGTGCTCCATTCAATGTCTTGGTGAAGATATCTCCTAATTGATCTCCAGTCTTCACATATCTTATCGATACCAAACTTTGTTGCATCTTCTCATGTACAAAATGACAATCAACTTTAATGTGTTTAGTTCGCTTATGAAATGCTGGATTAGATGCTATATGCAGAGTTACTTCATTATCACACCACAATTTGGTCAGTGTTGTGATATCAAATCTCAATTCAATAAAAAGTTTACGTATCCAGACTAATTCACATATAGATTGTGTCATTGTTCTATGTTCTGACTCAGCACTTGATCGTGACACCACATTTTGTTTCTTACTCTTCCAAGAAACCAAATTACCAACCCATGAATATCAAATATCTTTAAGTTGATGTTTTATCTTCCTTAGATCCTACCCAATTAGTATCTCATAAACCTTCAATGTTAATATGTCCATAACTCTTATATAATAAGCCACATCCAAAAGTTACTTTCAAATAACACAAAATTTGTTCCGCTACAACCCAATGATCAACTGTAGAAGACATATATTGGTTCACAATACTCACTAAGGGGGCATTTGGCTCTTTGAGTTGAGTTAAGTTGAGTTGGGTTGGGTTTTAAACTCAACTTAACGTTTGGCTCATGGATAAACTAACTCAACTTAACTTTGTCGACTTACAATATTAACTTCATCGACTTGTACAGTAACTCTATTAACATATTTTATCACCGCTTTTTTAACAACCGACGATCACCGTCGTCGCTCGTTAACTACCTCCAGCGACCATCTTCGGCAATCGATGACTATCTCCGGCGACCAAAAATCTCCGACGACGACAACTCAACTCAACTATGCACCCCAAACACTGACTTTCTTACTCGATTCAACCCAACTCTGCACCCCAAATATAGACTTCTAAACTCACTGACAAACTAACATTGCCCAATTCAACTCAACTCTGCGCTAAACACCCCCTAAATAAGTTATGTCTGGTCGAGTTACTGTAAGAGAATTGAGTTTTTCCACTAACCTCCTAGATCGTTTAGGATCTTTCAGTAATTCTCCCTCTTTTATAAACTGTATATTAGGCATCATCTGGGTACTACACGGCTTAGCCCTAACTTCCATGTTTCAGTCAACAAGTCAATTACATACTTTCTCTATGATAGCATGGTTCCCTTCTTGCTTCTCAATACCTCAATTCCTAGAAATTATTTCAACATTCCCAAATCTTTTGTGTGGAATTGACTATGGAGAAAGGCCTTGAGTGATTGGATGCCCAATGTCATCTCCTGTAATCACAATATCATCAACATACACAACCAACAGGATGACACCACTCTCAGATCGCTTATAAAACACAGAATGATCTAATTTGCTCTTTCTCATTCCAAAGCTTTCAATCACTTGAGGGAATTTTCCAAATCATGCTTGTGGGCTCTGCTTTAATCCATACAAGGATTTACGAAGGTGACATACCTTTCCCTTCTCCCCCTAAGCAACAAATCCTGGAGGTTGCTCCATATACACCTTTTTTCCAAGGTCACCATGAAGAAAGGTGTTTTTAATATCAAGTTGATGCAATGGGTTGATGTAACAGGCTTTATGGTTTTATTGGTTTAGTGGTTTTATTTTTAGACTCTTTTTTAAAAGTTTGTTAGGAGTTGGTTGTGTAGTCGGTTTGGGTTGTTAAGGGGCTTCTAGCTTGTATTATTTAAGGAGTGTTTTCTCCTTAGAATTTTAATAAGACTTACAATCCATTTTTTTCAAAAACCTCTCAAAACCGATTACATCAGTTTTGGTATCAGATCACCCTCGACGAGGGACCTGATGGCGGGAAAGAAAAATCTCACCCCTTTCGGTGAAGAATCTTCTTTAACCAAAGCTGAAAGGCTTGGCCTTCAGACTCCATTATCCCCTCAATCTTTAACCAAGGAAGTGATCTCAATGGAAATCTCAATCGAAGAAATAAAGAAGAACATGCGAGAAATGAATCAGTTTATGGGTTCAATCGCTCAACAATTTGATAAGTTTTCAACACCAAACCCACACTCCACTGCACAAGAAAATGGCAAGAGTGAATTTCGGCCACAACATTTGGAAGAGCAGGTTGCAACCATCGCCAGAGGAGTTCAAGATTTGCAAATTTTCCACCAAGAATCATCAAGAAACTACCCACCGCAGTTTAGAAGGCTTGAGGTACATGCTGACTATTTAAAACAGAGTCTAAAAATAAAACCAATAAACCAATAAAACCATAAAGCCTATTACATCAATCGTAGGCGACAAGGAAAGGGGCCTATCAAGACTTGGACCAAGATGCTTCGGTCAATGAAGGCTCAATTCTTGCCCACGGATTATGAACAACTCTTATATAATCAAGGGCAAAATACACTTTTGGTCCCTCAGTTTTGCGTTTAGTTCCCTTTTGATCCCTCAGTTTTCAAACTCAACAAATTAGCCCCTGAGGTTTGCATTTGATAGCACATTTGGTCCTTCTGTCAGTTTTTCCGTTAATTTCGAACGGAAAGCTTATCTGGCACCTATTTTTATTAAAAAACACATTATTTATATTTTTCAATTATTAAGAAATATTATTTTATAATTTATGAATATTATTTATAAAAATCTCACCGCTCATGTGAGATTCTGGCGATGAGGATTGTGGAGCTCGACGCCACCGGAAACCTCGTCCTCATCGACGGTGGCGCCACCGTCTGGTCCTCCAACACTACCGAAGCCGGAGCAGAGTTCGCCGTCATGTCAGAATCCGAAAACTTCATCCTCTTCAATGCTGAACGAAGCCCTATTTGGCAAAGCTTTTTACACCCATCTGATACCCTTCTCCCAAATCAACCTCTCTCAGTCTTTTTAGAGCTCACAACTTCAAAATCCCCCTCCCATGGCGGATATTATGCGCTAAAAATATTTTGTTTCGTGATCCGACCGGTGGTGAGATTTTTGACTAGATCTCGAGCCGTGAGGCATGTTTTCAAAGTTCCCGATGGACCTCCTCGACCCTTTCCAGTCCCCACACTCGCGACCCCACCCCATATCCAATGACTCCATCCTTTCCATCAGTCCACCTTCACCATTTGCACATCATAGAAGAAGAAGTCGAAGAAGAAGGCTAGAGAAAGGGAGAGAGAAAGAGAAAATAAAATATTTTTAATAAGAAATAAAAAAATAAAAGAGGGAATGGGAAGGAGTAAGTGAGAGAAAAAGGAAAAAAATTAAATAATTTTAATTAAATAATAATAAAATAATATTCATAAATTATAAAATAATATTTCTTAATAATTGAAAAATATAAAAAAATATGTTTTTTAATAAAAATAGGCGCCAGATAAGCTTTCCGTTCGAAATTAATGGAAAAACTAACAGACGGACCAAATGTGCTACCAAATGCAAACCTCAAGGGCTAATTTGTTTAGTTTGAAAACTGAGGGACCAAAAGGGAACTAAACGCAAAACTGAGGGACCAAAAATGTATTTTGCTACAAAGATCAAATAGTGTGTGACATTCTTGAAATGGATGCTTGTCACGTCTTGCTAGGCAGACCATGGCAATATGATTTGCAGGCCACCCACAAAGGTAGGGAGAATATCTATGAATTCTACTGGATAGGAAGAAATATTGTGTTGTTACCTCTTCAACAACAACAAGAGAAGAGGACTAATGGTGAAAAGACCATTAACAGACAACTTTTTACTATCATCAGTGGGAAGAGCTTCACTTATCCCACCAACAAGGAAATTTGGGTTGTCACAAATACAAAGACACCCTACCCAGCAAGCGAAGAACCCTGTAGTGAGGTAGCTGAGTTGTTATGTCAATTCCCTCAACTCAGTCAGACCCCTAATACACTACCCCCGTTAAGGAGTATACAACACCAAATCGATCTAATACCGGGAGCAACGTTACCCAACTTACCTCATTATAGAATGAGCCCTGATGAATACGGCATACTTCAAGAACAAATCCAAGATCTACTTGACAAAGGACATATTCAACCAAGCATCAGTCCTTGTGTTGTCCCTGCCCTATTAACTCCAAAAAAAGACGGCAGTTGGCGAATATGCGTGTACAACAGGGCCATTAATCGAATCACGGTTAAGTATAGGTTCCCTATCCTTCGGATGACTGACTTGTTTGATCAATTAGCAGGTGCCACGATGTTTTCAAGGGTGGACCTAAAGAGTGGATATCATCAAATTAGAATACGACCAGGTGATGAATGGAAGACAACTTTCAAAACAACTTTGGGCTCTTCGAATGGTTTGTTATGCCGTTTGGCTTATCAAACACACCCAGCACATTCTAAGGCTAATGACCAATGTACTAGAGCCATATCTCAACAAATTTATGGTAGTATACTTCGACGATATCCTAATATACAGCCATGTTGGGTTTTATGTCCTAAAACTCGTGGTTTTGTAAACTGAATGTATATTCTATTTCACAATAAAGATGTTATTGAAATTTATTCAGTAAAGGTGTTATTGAATATTGTGTAACCTTAATCCAATAAAGAACCCTTGGCTATAGGATGAATACTTAAACTTTATGTGTGACATAAAAGTGGATCAAGTTCAAGTTATAGCCAGAACAGTCTATAGTAAAAGGATAGGGTTGGGTACCTTATTCTGGGGACACTATGGACGCGACCCACTTTGTAGAGAACAAACGATGTCATCCTAAATCGTTCATGTGGAGACATGTGAGTGGGGGCGCCCTATGCAATGAGTTTGCATAAGATCGATCATGAAAATAGTCACTTAGACTTTATAACTTCTTGTCGTGCCTTAATCGACTATATTCATACGATGACCTAGGTAACTCGATCTTAATCCTGAGCGTTCTATGGACTCTTGTTTATTCGGATTATCCTTAGATTTGCATGGGTGAGAGTGGCCTGAGACTGCCGACTCAATAAGCCTTCCATTTCAGGGATAAAACCGGGTAGATAGCCGGGAACATAGTTCTGCAAGATGGAATCCACTCCTACCCGCTTTAGGGATTAGTAGAGAGGTTGTTCCCTTAAGTACTGACTCTGGGTCTTGAACAATGGGCCCACCCCTCTCATTGGCCCGAGAGGCATTCGGTTTGCTGGTTGGACCACAAACCAATTGTTCATTAGAGGATCAGTGGGACTTAAGGAACAAGAGGTAATTACAGGGATAAAACGGTATTTTTTGACCCAGCTGTAATTACGAACGACCTGTGAAGGATCGACTTACTAATCATGGTTATATCAAGTGGACAAAAATATATCTACAGTGAGGAGAGTGCAACCACTGGGCTTTAGTGGAGTGTCCCGGTGGTTAACGAATGTTGATTAGCTAGGCTAAAGAGTTTGGTCGATTAATCTCGTATCGTTGGAGCTCATGATCTGTAGGTCCATTAGGTCCCCCTTACTAGCTCGGACTAAGCCTTGTAACATTTTGAGAGAAAAGAATTTGAATTGTTCAAATTCGAGTTGGGGAGAAAGCGTTAATTATATGTGATATATTTAACGAATCATAGCTTAATTATGAATTAGACTATGATTGAAAAGAGATGTATATATTTAAATATGATTTAAATATTGGATCGGTTTATAGCATGAATAAAGATTCATGTTCGGAAAATCGATCGGGATCGGGCAATTTATTTAATTTAATATTTGATATTAAATTAAATTAAAAATTAATTAATTAAATTAATTTTGAATTATTTAATTAATTATATTAATTTTAATTAAAAATCAATTTGATATTGATTTTTGAATTAAAATTAAATGAAAAATAAATAAATTTTCATGATTTTCATGAAAATCAACTTGACAAGTTGCCTAATCCTCATCATCTTCAAAATTGTACAAAATTAGCCACCTCCACCTCTATCAATCCTCATCACTGTTGAGATGTCACTCTAATGAATCTTGTTGAAGCTTTATATAATGGTGATTTGAGGTAATATGAGTGAATTTGAAAAAAACTTCAATATTCCCGAATTTGTGACCTTTGAGGTCTTTTCTTCCAAATTCTCTCAACCTAGGATCCCACAATCCGTTCTAAGGCCTGAGAATAGTAGGGAAGACTCTAACGGTTGTCCACGAAGTGTTCGTGTTGAAAACCATCCACCGGGTGAAGAGAATTTGATCTTCAAAGTTGAGTTTTCTATCCCTCTGTTTTTCCAGCTTTGAGCATGTTTTTTATTTTACAAAATTGATCAACTTAGAGTGTTCAAGATCCAAAATTGCTTCCGCTTTCTTAATCTAAACTCTTTCAAGCCAAACCAGGGAAGAACACTTGCAACACCTACATACCCTATTTTTAACACTGGAAAAGAATGAACTCTACATAAATCTAAAGAAATGTTCTTTCATGATGCAGAAAATCCATTTTCTAGGGTTTGTAATCAGCGCACAAGGCATTGAAGTCGACCCCTTAAAAATTCAAGCAATACAGGATTGGCCAACACCCACAAAAGTTAGGGATATACAAAGCTTCTTGGGCTTAGCCTCCTTCTACAGGAGATTCATTAAATGTTTTAGCTCCCTTGCAGCACCCTTAACCGTTTCGGTGGAGCCTGTTGAAATTTATGACCTAAACTTGTGTAATTTTGATCAATTAAATAAAGGGATATTTGTTTTGATAGAATTACAGTCTTGCTTTATAAATCTAATAAACTAAGCTCCAAGGTTATAACATATATCTTGAACATCAGTGTAGTGGACACTATTTGGATTGTGTTCAAGAATATAACCTAAATGGTCTATCGTATAAGAATAAAGTTGGAAACCTCATTCTGGAAACACCATGGATGCGACCCATTTTGTAATTAGTACAAATGAGGTAATCCAACTCATTCATGTAGTTGACATGCGAGTGGGGGCATCCTGTATGAAGAAGTTCATACAAGATCGACCATGAAATTATTAGTCTAACCAAAGGTAACAACACCGTTAACAAGATAAGACTAGTAATTTATAGATGGTCATTAGTGACTCGACTTTGAATCTGAGCAAGTTAAGAACTCCCGCTTATAGGGGTTTGTCCTTAGACTAGTATGGGTGAGAGTGACTGTGGCCGACTCAATAAGCCTACCTTCTCAACCGACAAAACCTCGTAGGTAGCCGGGAACTTAATCTGCAAGATGGAATTCACTCATTCCTACACTAAGGAATTAGATAGGTTGTTCCTTAAGAATCGACTCAGTGTCTTGAACAACGGGACCCCGCCTCTGAGGGTATGAGTCTAAGGTAGGACCTTAGACTTATTGTTCATTAGAGGATCAAGGTGGTGCTTAAGGAACAAAGAGGTAATCACGGGGTAAAACGGTAATTTGATCCAACTGTAATTACGAACAACCCGTGTGAAGGGTCGACTCATGGGTAATGACTATATCGGTGGACACAATATTATCTACAAATGAGGAGAGTGCAATTACAAGTCTATAGTGGAGTGACTTGTAGTTAATGAATATTGATTAAATCAATCAAAGAGTTTGATCGGCTAATCTCATATCATTGGAGCTCATGAACCGTAGGTCCATTAGGTCCTCTCAGTTGGCTCAACATGGTAATATTGAGGGTATAAAAGTTAGGAATGAAATTGAAGTGTTCAATTTCATATATGAGATGTCATATCAATTATATGTGATATAATATATAGTTTTAATGTGAATTGGATTCACATATTAACTATATACTAAAGAGAGAATGAAAGAGGGATAGGATGGTAATTTCCATCCCTATCTCCTTATATATATAGTTGCATAAGATGCAACTATGAAGTTAACCTAAGCCTTTGTGGTGTTGTTGGAAAGGTTCCAAGAACACAATCCTCTCTCTCACAACATCTCATCTTACCTAAAGGGAACCCACATTCCTCCCTCACCTGAGAAACAACGGAGAAGATCCAAAGGGGTCGTGTGTCTTAGTCCTGCTCAGTGTTCCAATTCTTTGAGATCGTGATCGTGTGAGAAATGAGCACTAGAAGAAAAGTTCTTCAAAGGTACAATTTCTTGTTGTCCATCTAGTTTTATATGCTTAATCTAGTTGTTTTCGTTCTTGAATGAAATCGTTGTAACTAAATCGAGATCGCGCGATTCACAATCGTTTCCGCTGTGGGATTTGATTCCCTTCAGAGCCATGAACAAGAAAACAGTTTCAGGGTGTTAAGGGAAAGGTTAAGTATCACTCCTGTGTTAAATTTTCCAGATTTCTCTCAACCTTTCGAGGTGGTTGTGGATGCCTCAGGTATAGGCGTTTGAGCTGTATTAACTCAAAATGGCCACCCAGTTGAATATTATAGCGAAAAGCTAAGTGATGCAAGGGCCAAATGGAGCACCTATGAACAGGAGTTATATACCCTAATACGAGCCCTAAAACAATGGGATCACTACCTTTTGGGAAGAGAATTCATTCTCCTGACAGACCACTATTCTCTAAAATTTTTACAAACCCAAAAGAGTATCAACCGAATGCACGCCCGATGGTTATCCTTCATACAAAGGTTCGAGTTCGTAATCAAGCATCAGAATGGAACAACAAACAAAGTCGCTGACGCCTTAAGCCGAAAACATGTTTTATTAGCGGAATTAGGATGAAAAATCACGACCTTCCAGCATCTACTCGAAGGATATGAGAATGACTCTGATTTCCACACAATCTGGACCCAATGTTCACATCATTTACCCACAAAGGACTTTCATTTAGTGGATGGATACCTCTTTAAAGGCAACGCCCTGTGCATCCCACATACATCACTACGAGAGGCCCTAATTCGAGAGGCTCACAACAGTAGGTTGGCTGGGCATTTTGGAAAAGATAAGACCTTGGAGATGATGTCATCCAGGTTCTTTTGGCCTCAACTATGAAGGGATGTCTTCAACTTTGTACAACGGTGCTACACTTGCCAGGTTTCAAAGGGCCATAGGCAAAACACAGGGCTTTACCAACCTCTACCAGTCCTCGAGGGCATCTGGGAAGACTTGTCTGTGGACTTCGTGTTGGGACTTCCAAGGACACAAAGAGGTTTCGATTCAGTAATGGTGGTGGTCGACCGTTTCAGAAAAATGTCTCACTTTTTAGCTTGTAAGAAAACATCATATGCAACATATGTGGCAAACCTATTCTTTAAGGAAATCGTGTGACTACATGGAATCCCTAAAACTATAGTATCGGATAGGAATGCCAAATTCTTGAGCTATTTTTGGAAGACCCTTTGGAAGAAATTCCACACCAATTTGCGGTTCAACTCTACCAACCATCCTCAGACGGATGGACAAACCAAGGTAACTAATAGGACCCTTGGGAACCTTATTCGGTGTCTTGCAGCAACAGGCCTAAACAATGGAATTTGCACCTAGCACAAGTTGAATTCGCATATAACCATATGCAAAATCGATCAACTGGGAAATCTCCCTTTGAAATCGTGTACACGAAATTGTCGAGGCTGACTCTGGACCTTGCCAACCTTCCTCTTACATATGATTTAAGCTCTAAGGCTGAAACTATGGCCTCGCGAATAGCTCGGATTCATCAAGAGGTCACTGACCATCTCACAAAAGCCAACCTAAACTACAAAGAACGCGCTAACAAACATCGGAGGCAGAAGACATTCACCGTTGGTGATCTAGTTATGGTGCACCTGCATAAGGGACGCATGCCAGCAGGCGTACATGGAAAACTACAACCAAGAAAGATAGGCCCATATCCCATTCTTCAAAAAATGGGAGCTAATGCTTACAAAGTGGAACTACCTCCTGATTACAAGATTTCCCCTGTTTTCAACGTTTCAGATTTGTTTGAGTACTATGCACCTGACAAATTCCAGATTTCTGCTTATGTGACAGGCTTGCTAACTCGAGGACGAGTTTTATTTTCAGGGGGAAGGAATTGATGTAACAGGCTTTATGGTTTTATTGGTTTAGTGGTTTCATTTTTGGACTTTGTTTTAAAAGTTTGTTAGGAGTTGGTTGTGTAGTCGGTTTGGGTTGTTAAGGGGCTTTTAGCTTGTATTATTTAAGGAGTGTTTTCTCCTTAGAATTTTATTAAAACTTACAATCCATTTTTTTCAAAAACCTCTCAAAACCAATTACATCATGGGCATTGAAGAATGGATGTTAATGAAATGAATAACCTAACAGAAGCCATTTTAGTAACAAGATAAATGTGTCAGAATAGCCAACCCCAAGAGTTTGTGTGTAGCCTTAAGTAACAAGGCGAGCTTTCAATCGAGCAACAGACCCATTTGGATTGACTTTAACCGCAAAGACCCACTTACAACCAATAGATTTCTTTCCTATAGGAAGAGACACTAAATTCCAAGTACAATTGTCATTTAAAGAAGTCATCTCCTTCACCATTGCAACACGTCAACTAGGATGACACAAAGCTTCAGCAACAGTCTTAGGAACATATATAGATTGTAGGGATGCAATGAAGGAACAAGTAGAAGATGACAAATGGTTATATGAAATAAAAGAAGAAATAGGATATGTGCACTAATGCTTACCTTTACGAAGAGCAATAGGAAGATCATCGTTTTTTCTTGAATCCAGTCATGAAGAAGCCTCTAGTACAGAGCATGCAACTGAAAGAGGTCGTTGTCGAGAATAAACCTGAGTGATAGGTGGGTGAGTAGAAACAGATGGAGTTGGAGAAGAAACGCTCGAAGACTCACAAGTGGAGAAAATTGTGTAAACAAGAAAATCATCATCTTCCTCTCGATGCTCCCTCTTACGCGTACTCGAAGATGAAGTAAAGAAAGAAGAATCTTCAATGAACGTGACATCAAGAGGGACAAAGTAACGATCAAGGCTAGGACAATAACACTGATACCCTTTTTGGACACTAGAATAGCCAAGGACGACACATTTTAAAGACTTCAGATCTAGTTTGGTAAGTAAAGGGTGAACATCTCGAACAAAGCTAAGTACAACCAAAGATTTTTCGGTGGAAGGAGAAATGAAGGGAGGTTGAGCTATAAAAAACGATAAGGTATCTCACCCTTAAGGACCGAAGAGGGCATGTGATTTATTAAGAAGCAAGTCGTCGACTGTATCAACCCAAAAATATTGGGGGCATTCATCTGAAACACTAAGGTTCTTGTTGTTTAAAGGAGATGGTGATTCTTTCATTCTGCAACTCCATTTTGAGATGGAGTATCAACACATAAGGATTGATGGAGAATGCCATGTTCACTCAAATAAGAACTAAGAGCATGAGATAAGTATTCTTTAGTTTAATCGTTAAACTTCTATCATGTTTGCTTGTACTAGTCCATGCTTTAATTAGATTAAATGATGTTTGTTTGTTCTGTATTTTGTCAATGTACTGGTTTTTGCTTCAACCTAAACAATCAAGCAATTACGATTCCAAACCACGTTTCCGCTGCTCAAGGAGATCAGATCTCCATCAGAAGAATGTTCTGCTATTAAGGTTCTAAATTCAATGGGAAATTTAGAAATGAACAAAAAGTTTCAATGAGAACTTAAAGAATGAAATTTCTTTTGAGCATGTTGTGAAAGAAACTGAAGTTGAGAATGGACACATCTCATGGTTGGAGAATAAACAACCATTCATAGAAGGAAAGCAGTTTGAAATACTAAGTTCATCAAAAGGGGTTTGTTATCCAAATGAGAGAAAGAAGAATAAGTGAATTTTGTAATTTGAATCAAGTAATTTCAAGAAAATGAAAAATCAAAGAACAAAAGTTCCTAAAAAGAAAAGGAAGAGGGAGAGGAAAAGGGAATGGAAGGCAAATTCAAGTTCTCTCAAAGTCTCATGAAATATGTTCTTAACTCTGGTTGTGGACTTAAATTAAAACGCTCAATGAGGCAACCCAGTCAAGCTAAGTATTTCCATTCTTTTTGTTGATATTTATTTTTCCTTTTCTTTCATTTTGCACTTATGTTTTTGTGGTAGTTTGTTATGTTTAAAAAGTTGTTGTTTTAGAGCCTCTTGAGTATTTTAGGTAAAGAGAGATGAGACTCGTGAAAGAAATGAGGAATTAATGTTGGGTTGAAAATTCTTATTTTTTTCATGTGAAAATCTATTATGGTTGAGGCAACAGTGTGGTAGCATTGTAGCAGCAAAAATAGGGAAATTTGTTGTTGGAATATTAGATATTATTGGAATAAATATAATTTAGATTTTATTTGTTAGAAATTTCCTTGTATTTAGGATCCTTCTTTTTTCATGATTAATTAATTCTCTGATCCTGTAAATGTACTATATAAGCCTATTAATAGGCTAATTCATTTAGAAAAACATATAGAAAAAAACTTTTCCCTCTCTCTGTTTATATGGTATTAGAGAAAGCCGATTGGAGAGAGGGTTGTTGATCGAAGAGTATAAAACGGAAAAGCCGTCAAAACCCATCGAATCTGTCGAGTGATCCAGTTCCTCCCATCGAAGCTACTGAGGTCTCCTTTAGAACCGTGAAGCTGGCGAGTTGTCGCGTGGGTTTCGGCTTTAGAACCATGGTGTGTGGGTCTCGATTTACAAGGGTTGATTAGAACGAAGTCTTGGTTTACCCATCGAAGTCTTGATTTTATTGCTCACACTCGTGTACTCATCCTAGTCATCAACCCTAAACCGAACAATCATGTTTGAAGTTGTCTCCAGATCCACCTACCCTACTTCCAATTCCCAAAATTCTTTAGCCAACCCTAAATAGTCCAAATTCTCATCATTCTGTTCATATCACTACCATCAGACTCATTGGAGAAAATTCTTACGCTGGTCACAATCTGTGAGGATGTACATCCAAGGCAGAGGAAGGATCGGGTATTTCACTGGATACAAGAAGGAACCTGCACTAGAGGATCCAACTTGCCCTATTTGGGATGTCGAGAATTAAATGTTAATGACTTGGATGGTTAATTCCATGGATGAAGAAATAAGCTCTAATTATATGTGTTATCACACTATGAAAGAGCTTTGGGACAACATAATCAAATGTACTCTGATCTGGATAATAAGTCTCAAGTATATGAGTAAACTCTTAAATTGGGACCAATCCAACAAGGACAAGACAATGTCACGAAGTACTTAATTTCCTTGAAGTGTTTCTGGCAGACCTAGACATGTTTAATGATTATGAATGGAAGTCAATTGAGGATTGCAACTACTACAGAAGACCGTTGAGGATGGCCAAATTTTCAAGTTTCTAATGGGTCATTGAGGAGTATGGCGAGGTTAGAGGCAGAATCATTGGTAGGCAGTCCTTTCCATCAATAGGAGAAGTTTTTTCTAAGGTTCGACGGGAGGAAAGTCGTCGGCTTGTGATGCTTGGAAAAAACCATTCAATAATCTCGTTCAAAACTCGACCTTGATTGCATTTGAGGTCAATGTTAGCAAGACAATACCAAGGAAAAATGAAGGCAAGCCCTGTGTGTTGTGTGACTATTGTACCAAGCCTCGCCACACTCATGAAACCTGCTGGAAACTCCATCAGTGTTTTCATCACTTTGTGATGTACTAAGACAATTGTGGATGATGGGTCAAATTCTGAACAAAAATATGAAGCAAAGGTACGGTTCTAATAAATTCAATTCAGTCATTTGACTTTATCTTTTTCGTATGCATCTTATGAAAACTATCTTGGAAATCATGAATGATTTGTCTCAAGCACTATAGAGAAAAGATCAAGATATTGTGAATGCAATGAATTTTGTCAAGATTTGTAAAGAAATATTACAATTAATGAGAGATTCAAGTTAGGATTCATTGCTAAATGAAGTTTCAAATTTTTGTGATAAGCATGATATTCTAATACTTAAAATGGATGATGTGTTTTTTATTCGAGGGAGGCAAAGGCGAAACTCTCAAGAAATCACAAATATACACCATTATTGTGTTGAGGTTACTTCTACAGTTATTGATATGCAACTTAAGGAGTTGAATAATCGTTTTACTTAAACAAGGTTCTTTGTGTGGCATGCCTAAATCTGAACAATTCATTTGTTACTTTTGACAAACAAAAACTTATACATGTCTTGCCCAATTTTATCCAAAAAAAATTTTCAGCTATTGAACTTGTTGTTCTTGAATACCAGCTTCAAAATTACATCATTGATGTGCGTTCAGATAATATGTTTGTAGAACTAACAATTATTGGTAATCTTGCACTCAAAATGGTGATGCCAACTAAAGATAAAGTCTACCAATTAGTTTATCGGTTGCTCATCTTAGCATTGGTACCAGTTGCAACAACTACGTTAGAGAGGACATTTTCTGCTATGAGTATTGTAAAGACTCAGCTGCGTAATCGGATGGGAGATCAATGGATGAATGATAGTCTTATAGCATATGTTGAGAAAGATTTATTTGATAAGATAGATAATGAAGTTATTATGCAACGATTTCATAATATGAAATATTGTAGAGGATAATTGTGATGTTTGAAATTAATAGTGCAATTCATTTATGACTTTTTACTAATTTTTTGAATTGTTTACTTATAAATTAGTTTTATTGAATTTTATAATAAGTCCCCAAATAAAAATTCTAGAACCGATACTGCTTGTGGGTAATTTTGCGACATTATCACGCCAAAATGAATCATGTTTCATTATTTTCAAGCGACAAGTTAGATCATATTAAAACGTGAAATTGACAGCTAATCACTATGGATTTGTTATTATTTTATATTTTCATGGATGGACTTGGTTGCATTTGTTTCTAAGGGTTTGGAATTGAGGAATGAAAACGTTTCCTTTAATGGTATCTAAGACTAGGAGAGAACAAAATTTGGTCGGAGGGTCCTACTATGGGACTCGAAACCTTCTTGTCTTAATGTTTTAAGCTTGAGTTTCTCAAAAAAAAAAAAATTGATTCCTTGAGTACTAAAAAAAAATTGATTCTTTGATGTTATTTACTAAAATGAATGAAATCAACTCGTGGGACCCTAGTTTAAAAAAAAAAAAAAACTAGTGGGGCCCACCACAATTTGAGATCACTCCTCTTAAAAAGGTAATCATAATTCTCTTCAAAAGTCTCCCCACTTTCATTCTCATTCCTTCTTTATTTATTTTTTTTAGTACAATAGGATCGAGGGAGATTCGAACGACTTCGTAGTCATTAATACATTTGATATGTCAATTGAGCTACGCTCTCTTTGGCTCATTCATTCTTTATTTCTAGTTTTGACAACTTTTTTCATTAATTTTTATGAATATTATAATAGATGCCCATGCATAACAACAAGTGTCTTCTCCATCATTTACCATGTAAAATTCATGTGGAATCTTTTCCATTGGTCATATGTTGTTCATGTGTCTTATAACCATCTATGTTTGGTGCCCAAATGGTTCCACATCCTACTTGCCAAATTTAAGTAGTGGCATTTGGTGGATGTTTTGTAAATGGAGGAAAAACACTACTTTGTGGAAAAAGAGATCACTTTTGAAACAACAAATTCCACGTGTATTAAAATGCATGAAATAGCATTTTTTGTAAATTCTCTTTGATTGTATCGCACTTTGGTTAGGTACTAAGATCTTTGCCATTGAAAAGATTTCACTACAATATAGCTAAGGTAAAGTTGAGATTTCATTTGATGTTTATTAGACTTTACATTTTGGTACCTTGTTTTGCATCTCGATTCCACAACGTTAATTATCAATTGTTAACATTTCTCTCTAATCTATTCAAGAGACCCACAACTTTTTTTTATCAATTGTTTTACTATTTTACTCATTCTCTCTTATTTATGTTATTACTACCAGAGGCGAATTTAGTTAAGGCCCAGAGAGGGCTCGAGCCCCTCCCCCCATTAAATTTTTAGGACTTTCTATATAAATAGCATACTTATGAGGTTTAATTTACATAATCAACCCACATTTACTATTTTTACACAACTGGACAATTGAGCCTATTTTTTACACAAATATCATAGCCTTTTACTTTTATACCCTTAACTTAGATTTGACAGTTTTAAACAAAAATTAAATAATATATGGAAACTCCAATGATTTATCAAATGTCTTATTTGGAAGAAATTCAAAAAACAGAAAAATAAAATAGTATAATTATGTGAGGTTTTGGGATTTCTACATGGATAGCTTATTTATGAGGTTCAATTTACATAGAAACCAAGAATCTTTTTTTTTTTACATAAATAGATAATTAAATCTAATTTTTTATAAAAATATTGTAGGTCTTTTAATATTACACATTCGACTTCAATTTGGTAGTTTTTTAAATAAAAAATAAAAATAATATATGGAAAAAATAAATTGTTTTCCAAATCCCTTATTAAGAGGAAATTCAAATAAGAAAGGAAATTTGACTCATGATTGAATAAATAAATTTGGAAGAAAAAAATTGGAAAAAACGAGAATGAATGATTTTAGACAAAAACAAAAGTCTGCAATTGGAAGAAGATGAAGAAAATACGTACATCAATCGAAAGTATAAAAAAATATTTGTTCGCAGACGAAGATATCACTGATATGTCATCTATATTATTTGTTTTATATCGAGTATATACAAGTTTTGCCCTAGATTTTTTCATAATTTTCTTAGTTTATATGAGTTCTTTCTGAAATATATTGGCATTAATGAAGAGTATGATTTTTGTTTGGTTCGAAGAATATGAGTCAAAACTCACATAGTTGATTTTGAAAAAAAAAAGTGGTATTTTTTTCTTGTTAAATCGTTTTCTAGATACCAAATGAATAAGACAACCATGGTTGAATTCATTTTTTAACTTGTTTTTAATTTTATTACAATTATATACAGTATTCTCATTGGATTCTTGTAAAAAAAATGAAGAAGATGACTCTTTATTTTCTCATTTTCTTATACTTTACTGTTTGAAATACATAAACAACTGTATATTTCATATATATGGGCATTATAAACATCTAAACGACTAGAGTAACATACACTTGGAAGTGAAAGTACGTGAAGAAGCCAAAAGACAAAAATGAGGTCATCACACTAGAATATGAGGTATATTGTCATGTATATATATATATATATATATATATATTACAATGATATATATTTTTTAAATTGCAGGATGATGGTAAAACGTCAAGACGATTTATTTAGACAAAGACATTGGTGTGTTAATTAACTAGATATTTTTTGTCGTCTATTTAGTTGACAAAAATGTGAAGTTTGTAATGCAATAAATAATTCATTAGAAGAAATCAAAACTTTGAAGAAGAGATTGTGCAATAGTGAGACAAACACAACCAATTTTCTATACAACATATATATGTTAACAGATATATGATACATACTTGTTCGGTATATAATATATTAAACTGTATATTTGAAAAATATGTGAATATACTGTAGTATATTAATAATATATATCAATCCGTAGATTGAAAGATTGGGAGCCTATGCAAACATATATATCGAGTGAGTCAACATGACCTATATTGCTTAACTTTTCCATGATACATTATTGTAACTCAATGAATGTCATTCCATAATGTAATGATATCTCAGATGCTTTGTAACCAATATAATTAACATACTCGTTCCAATATCCACCATAAAGCATAAGTAAAACACAACTAGCTATAGAATTGTAATAAAATACATAAGATGTTTAATATTTGATATATAGAGTTGAATATATAATATATACATCGATCTATCGTAAATTAATGTTATATTACATTGTGCTACTTATTCTGATTCCTTCAAATATCATCATAAAACATAGAGAACATACAAACATAACGAAAAAATTATATTGTAGAATCTAGAGTGGTGTGTTAGGAGAGAACAAACATACAACATGTTGTAATAATAAGAGAGAACAAACATACCCATTAAAATAGAGATAGACTAAAGATAAGAGACAATTGTATATGTCTATTTTTGTATAAAAGTATAAAAAAATCGAATTTACAAAAACAAATGACTACTAAATACAAGAAAAATAACATACCAATTGTAATGAAAATGATGAATGAAGAAACAAAGTAGTTGTATATGGTCCCTTCTCATAAGTGAAAAATTGATGATATGAACGATAAAAATGAAAAATACTAAGTATGCAATGATGTTCAGTAATATCTCATAAATGATGAACATTAATTAAGGAGAATACTAGGAAAGGTAACCAGATGTTTATGGAAAATATATTCAAATGTAATTTTAACATATATGGAAAGTATAATCAATTAATACTAAAATCGTGTTAATATTTAATAAAATAACAATAATAGAATATACAATAATAAAAGATCATATGAATTTAAAGAAGGGAAAGAAAGGGTATATTGGACCCAATATCACTATAAAAGTCTATGTATGTAATAAATTGAATATTATGTATATTTATGTAAATATCTATCACAACCCTATTTATTTATGTAAAAATCTCAATTTTTTATTGCCCTCAAGGCCCAGGTTCAAGCTCTAGTATGGACAATTTTAAATATTTTTTTGAATTTCAAATTTAAGCCCCCGTCAATAAAAATTTCGAATCTGCCAATTTACTACCAAATAATTTTTCTTCGAGAAAAATCATATTGATTTTTTGAGATGTGATTTTATATAAAAAAGAAAAAAATATTTTTCATCATAAGATTTGAGTTTGGTGTCTATATGATTCCTAAGACTAACATTTAGTTTGGGAAATTGCCAAAAACAGGACAAAATTAGGAGCATAAAAGAGATTTAAGATCCTTTTTAATTTTGAAGAGTTTTAAGACTTTTTTTGGTATGAAATTACGAATTTATCCTTTTTAAAAAATCCCCAATTTGAAAATGTTATGCTCACGATTTTTTCACCTCCCTCACGCCAACACCCATTCTCACACACAAACCCTCACGCGAACACCTAACGGCGAACAACCAGTGAACGACAGCGGCAGCTTCAACAAACGGAGGCGGCGACGACTTCATTGAACGACGGAGAGAGTGAACTAACCGGCGGCGACCGCAACAACTAACGGCGGCGACGAAAAGTTGCATTCGGAGCCCAAAATTCCTCAGAAGAGAATCCCAAAATCATATGGCTGCGAAAAAAGTAGGAGTCGGAAAGGAACTCGAAAGGCCCAAATCCTTATCAGAAGTGGTTTTCAATCTGGCTTCCTTAAATGCAAACCAATCTTCAGCGGACAATTCAATGACATTTGTCGCATCATCTGTGCAAGCCGAAGGATCTAGCTATGGATATTTTCTCAGGTAACCAACTTATGCTCTGCCACTTTGCACTATTCTGATTTCCACACACATACACACTATCCAAAATCACAAGTTTCCTGACTGAATTCGATCCACGAATCTCATTGTTCTGTATTGGATTGGAAAATTGGGTGAAACATTAATTAATTAGGATTGTTGATGAGATATTGGATGGTGTCACTATCCGGTGGATTATCCATTCTTCTTTTTTTTTTTTAATCTTGGGTATGAATTTTAAATCTGGTTGAAATGTAAAATGAACTTCACCTGGGATAGGTTATCTAACTTGTCTCTGTTTATTTTTCATATTTGTTAATACTCGTGATGGGAGAAGTGGAGTAGTTTCTCATTTGTTAATACTGGTGTGTTCTCGAAAGTGGGAATTGCGTAAATTGTTTCTCATTGACATCTACTATGTTGCATTGTTTTCTAATTGCTAGAAACTGCGAGAAAAAATAGAGAATTACAACTTGTTTAACATGATTATCTCTTGGACTAGTTGTTTGTTTTTTAGTTGGAGTATGGTATCTGAATTTGTGACTTATGCTTATTTCAGGAACTACATAATTAAGTTTGTTGTGGATATTCTGACTGTTGTGCCCCAGCCTATGCATATTTGAAGTTTGGTGGGAGGCTGAAAGAATTCATTTCATTAAGGAGTGTTTTTTTTTTTTTTGCTATTAGGTATGTAAAAGTTTTTGGAAAATCCTAGTAGCGTCGTTATGCTGCCGAAAGTTTTTGAATGTTTGGTTCTAAAAGTAGTTTCCTTACGTCCATATGAGTATTTTTAGGTTGAATAGATGTTATTTGAGTGTTTCTTATGATTTATACGCAATTTTTAGGTGCGAGAAAGGCGTGAGAAAAAAAACAGAATGCACAATTAGTTTCATTTCGTCAATATGGGTCTTTTTAGGTTGAATAGATGTTATTTGAGCGTTTCTTATGATTTATAGTCAATTTTTGCATGGTTTCTTAGATGCGAGAAATGTGCGAGAAAGACGCGAGAAAAAAAAAACAGAATGCAAAAGTAGTTTTCTTTCGTTTATATGGATATTTTTAGGTTGAATAGATGTTATTTGAGCGTTTATTATGCTTTATAGACAACTTTTGCAAGGTTTCTTAGGTGCGAGAAAAAAAAATATAATGCAAAATTAGTTTCCTTTCGTGCATATGAGTTTTCTTAGGTTGAATAGATGTTATTTGAGCATTTCTTATGATTTATAAGCAATTTTTGCATGGTTTCTAAGGTGCGGAAATGTGCAAGAAAGGCGCGAGAAAAAAAACAGAATGCAAAAGTAGTTTCCTTTCGTCCATATGGGTCTTTTTAGGTTGAATAAATGTTATTTGAGCGTTTGTTATGATTTATAGGCAATTTTTGCATGGTTTTTTAGGTGCGAGAAAAAAATAGAATGCAAAAGTAGTTTCCTTTCATCCATATGAGTCTTTTTAGGTTGAATAGAGGTTTTTTTGGTCCTATAGGCTTCATTCCTACAATTTTGTGTTGGTTTTTTAGGTGCAAGAAATGTGCGAGAAAAAAAATGGAATGTTAATTTGCCTCTTTTTCTTTGGTTCTTTACATTTCATTGGTTCATTTAGACATGTCTAATTAGGTCTTGATGTTGTTTACTTCATTCCCTACCTTTTGTTATTAAATGAATTCTAGTATAGATATGAGAAAGTAGGAGAAAGTTTAAAATCTTGTTGAAAATGTGGTTTTCTTATGAGTGTTTGTAAGTTGTGTATTTGTTTTTTTTTTTTTGTCCACAGGCTTCATCCCTTGAATTTTTGGTTAGTTTCGTAGGTGCGAGAACATGCGAGAAAAAAAAACATAATGTTATTTTTCATTTCCTACCTTTTGTTATTGAATGAATTCCTTATGTTGAATGTTGAATTGTTCTTTATTTTTAAATTTGTAGATATCAATGACGATGAACACCTCTCCCAAGTACTTGATAAAGTCATCACTCATTTTTTAGCTCAAGTGACAGGGAACTCATTGGGTGTTAACCTGCTTTGATCTACTTCATTGTGAGATCAAAATTTGGGATTCCTTAGCATCGTGCTCTACGAAGGAGATGGCACAGATATTAGAGTAATTGCGAACGATGATACCCACGATAATAGGTGCAATCAGATTTTTTGCAAGAAGAGACAGATCGTCACAACATATAGAAGTTTGACCAATGGTAATGATAGAGTCCATTCCAAAGTAGCGCAATACATGTGATTGTGGGGTGTTTATCTTTAAATAGTTTGAATATGTTGTAACTGGTTCTGATTTCGTTAGACTGTGTCAAGAGAACAAATCATACTTTAGGAAGCAGTTGGCTTTCCAATTAAATGTGATGAACAAATCTTGCGTTGAGTCTGACCTTTGTACTTAGGTTCAAATGTGATGTACAAAGGGGCTTGAAGCATATTTTCACAAAAAAAATAAAATTTTAAAACAGGATCATCACTTATCTCCAATGGAGGTGTTTGATTATCGGATCTTATCTCATATATGCATCTAAGTTTGATGTCAAACTCTTTAGGGTCAACTTCAGTGAGATCATATATTTCAACAACTAAATCCTTGTATGTGATTTCTTTACTTACGACAAGACCTTTCAACAAACCTCCTACATATTTTTTTTCCTTCTCATCCCATACTCCACCATAACGAACCAAAATAGGAACATGGGTCATCCTTAAACCCTTAATTTCTGCAAAAAGAAAAAGAAAAAAATAATTAGACAAGAATTCAATAATCTATTTATGAAAAAGACATATGCAAAATAAGTCATTTAAAGATAAGTGTATGGAATGAAGTATCATAACTCAGACCTAACTAGACATGCATAAATAGCCACAAGAAAGTCAAACAACCAAACGAAAGGGTCAGTTTTACATTCTGTTTTTTTCTCGCACCTTTCTTGCACCCAATAAACCATGAAATTTGGCTAAAAATCAAAATTTATCACCAAGCCCTAGCTAGAGATGCATAAATAACCACAAAAAAAAAGGAAAAAACTCGTTTTGCATTCTGTTTTTTTTCTCGCACTTGTCTCGCACCTTTCTCGCACCCAATAAATCATGAAAATTTGGCTAAAAATCAAAAGTAATCACCAAACCCTAGCTAGACATGCATAAATAACCACAAAAAGAAGAAAGAACCAAAGGAAAAAACTCGTTTTGCATTATGTTTTTTTTTTCTCGCACCTTTCTCGCACCCAATAAACCATGAAAATTTGACAAAAAATCATAAGTTATCACCAAACCCTAACTAGACATGCATAAATAACCACAAAAAAAGGAAAGAACCAAAGGAAAAAACTCGTTTTGCATTCTGTGTTTTTTTCTCGCACTTGTCTCGCACCTTTCTCGCACTCAATAAACCAGAAAAATTGGCTAAAAATCAAAAGTCATCACCAAACCCTAGCTAGACATGCATAAATAACCACAAAAAAAATAAAGAACCAAAGGAAAAAGCTCGTTTTGCATTCTGTTTTTTTTTCTCGCTCTTGTCTCGCACCTTTCTCGCACCCAATAAACAATGAAAACTTTGAATATAAATAAAAACACATCACCAAATAACGACTATACAACCTAAAAAGAATAATATGGATGAAAGAAAAACACTTGAAGTGAACATAAAAAAAAAATCATTATCATACAACCCAAGTATACCGCTGTACCATTTGGAACTTCTTTCTCGTGGATCTATGCTTTCAGCAATCAAACTCAAGCGCACACTCGAAAGCAGACTGAAGACCATCCTCCGAAGAGGTTACATTAAACGGGGACTCAACAGACTTGACTAAGACTTGACCTCTTTTCGTCGGTAAATCATCACTCTTTGTCGTCTGTCAAAAAAATCCATATACAACCAGGAGTGGTCGAAGTGCTTCCTGAAACAAGGCGTCGAACTGCTTGGTCGGTGGTCGCTTAGTCTCATCCGAGAGTCTAATCTCTTTGTACTGTTTTTTTTTTCAAAGAAAAAAAAAAAGAAAGAAGGGGGTCGATTTAGGCTCCTTCCCTTCCACTGCATAGCAGCGCTAGCAGGTACTACGATACCAAGAGATAGAGTAGAGGGTGGCAGGTACTAAAGGATTAGAAATTCGAAATGAAACCCAAGTTCATTTTCATTGAGTAAAAAGATCAAACACTTCGTCTGCAACATTTAAAATCGTTTTACAAATAGTGGAACCAAAAGGAAGAAAGAAAATGAAAAAACTCGTACTTCGTGGTTGTTGGTTCGCCTGAAGAAACAAACAAAACGTGAATGGAAGCCGGTTCATGTTCTCCGCTTCGTGGTCGCAGGTTCGTGGTCGCTAGTTCGTGGTCACCAATGAGTTTCCACCGCCGGTGAGGAGTCTAGGTGAGTTCGTGCGAGAGAGAGTCTTCCTTTGCGTGAGAGAAACTCCTTTGAGTGAGAGAATTTGTGGGTTTTGTTAAAATAATGGCATGAACTTTTTAAAATTGAGGATTTTTTAAAAAGGGTAAATTGGTAATTGCATACCCTAAAAAGTCCTAAAACCCTACCAATCTAAAAAAGATCCTAAATCTCTTTTATGCCCTTAAATTTGTCCTATTTTTGGTAATTTCTCAATTACCAGATGCATGTCAATACATTTAAAAACCTTGTTAAAAATTATTATTATTATTGTACAGTTGAACTAATTATATGGGCCTGGAGCATAAATTTGGCAACACTGATAAAGTAATTGAGGAATCGAGTCAAAGGAAATCTCTATAAGTAAATTTGTGGAATCAAGTCGTCACCTTTGATGGCCTAAATAAATCATATGCCATCGATAATGAGATTTGTACAATTGGGGGAGAGATTCGACATTATTAAAGAACTTGCACAACTAAATGTTACTGTTCAGGGCAAGTTCATATATATATATATATATATATGTTATTCAATATCTGGTTCTCAAACTCATCTCACTTGAGATAGACTTTTGACCTTCAGCAATCAGCAAGCTCGATGAGCTGATCAACCACAGCAGGATCTGCAAGCGTGCTAGTATCTCCAAGTTCGTCCAATTGCTTGGACGCAATTTTCCTCAGAATCCTCCTCATTATTTTTCCACTCCTCGTTTTTGGAAGTCCAGGCGCCCAATGGATTTTATCAGGTGCTGCAAAAGCCCCTATCTGAAAGTTGTGCAATATTTAATCTCAGAACAGATGATGTCATATAAAAGATCATTTAAGTCTGTCTGTCTGTACGAAACAGAGGACGAAAAAATCCACTGCCTACCCTTTTTTTTTACTATTCAGAAGTGGAGAAAAATTAGATTCAGAATAATGATATAATAAAGTACAATTAAAAGAAAGGAGGAAACAAGAAGTCCTCAAAAAAGACCCCACTAAGTATAAACAATAAAGAATATCTGGCTGTAAATGGCAAGCTTTGAAATTTAGGTACCAAAAGGATAAGAACGTGTTTGTCCTTTTTTACTTAAGAAACAACATTTTAGTGATATAAGAAAATGATAACTATTAAAATAAAAGTTATAGGCTATCATTTTTGGATTGTTTTGTCATGTGTTATCTCATTTTATCTTGAAAATCTCTAACTTTCATATAGTGAAATTCTTATTAGAGTAAGATTATTGTAATTAATGAGTTTCATGAAATTAATTCATGGTTTGTTTTAAGGAGGACTCTCAAAGTTAAGGGCAACAGTTATATAACATTTTGCTTAGCAAATCTGCCAACACAAATTTCTCAAATGAGAACGACAGCTCGATGTCAGATTACTCAACCTGCTATGGCCATTAGAAACTTGTCACGTCATGGGATCTATCTAATCAACCATTATTTGCACAAATTGTGAGGTATATAAAGGTGGGCAGTCGTTTTGACAAAGGGGAAGGAGAGAGAATCGAGAAAATAGAGAGAGGAGGAAAATATCTAGAAGAGGCTGCTGGAATATTTCCAAAAGAGAAAGGATCTTCCATTGGAGTTGGTGCCGAATGTTGCTTCAACCTTTTTGGGGCAACATTCTAGCTATCTCTTCTTCTTCCATTTGATTTCTTAGCACTGTTTTACATTATGGTTGTATTTCGATTTATTTTCTGTGTATCTCTTGCACTATGAACAAATCACCTTAAGGTGAGGATTAGGGGTTGAATGTTTTGATTTATTTTATAGTTGACTCCATTTCATTTATCTCAATCTAGTTTTTTAGAGTTTTTATTTCATTACCATTCCGCTTGGCCAACCGATTTAACAGTTGGTGATTTAACAGTTGTATTAAATTCATGAATAACAGTTAGTGATCTGTTATTTAGCTATGAGTTAGTTAGCCAGTTAGTTTCCAATTTACCACCTACAATCACCACCTGGTTATAGATGGTAGCTATTCATCAAAGCCCGTTTTTTGACAAGAAAACAAGAGAATTTCATTAAAATAATGAAACAAACTAATGCTCAAATTACATACTCCTAAGAGGAGATCAAAGCACATATAAATCATCTAAATCTAACAGATATTCATAAGACATAAGACATAATCCATGTCGAGATGAGAAAATAAGAACAACCAATACTCAAAAACTAAATATAAAAGGATGCTAGCTAAGACATATATATCAGAAACAAAATATCCAACAAATTCATTCGAGATAGCACACCAGAACGAAGCCTTCAAATGAATCGATTCAAATCGCACCACCCAATCCGCAGTCATATCTTCAAACGTTCTTTGGTTCCTTTCAAACCAAATATATGACAGCAAAGCCTTCACCCCATTTCTCCATAGTAACATCGCCTTAGGAGGCAAATTTGGCCCCGAGATAAGCTAAACAACATTTTCTGTGGTACAACGGGAGAATACCTAACTAAAATTAAAGAAGTGGAAAAGCTTTGACAAACATCTCAAAGCATAATCACATTGAAAGAATAAATGATAACTTGTCTCCAATGTCTTGCAGCAAAGAAGACAGATCGAAGGCTGCAACAACATTAGGGGCAGTTTTCTTTGTAGAACCTTCGAGGTATTCAACTGCCCAAAAATTAAAATCCAAACCAAGATGTTTACTCGCCTCGGACAATGAGAGTTCCATAAGGCCTGAACGGGAGTTTTATCCATGGTTGGTCCCTTCGCAAAGTGTTTAAAAAGAGTTGGTCAAGAAACTACCAGATAAATCAATAGACCAGATCCTTGAATCCTCCCTATCATAAGGATTTACACCGTTCAACAAGGCCAATAAGGATAACAACTCCGCCAATTCATCTTCCTTCAAATTTCTTCGAAAGGTTAGATTCCACGCCTTTGCCAAAGAATCCCAAAACTCCACAACCCCCTTCCTTGTTACATGAGATCAAAAACAATAAAGGAAAAGATTCTTTAAGAGTTGACTCCCCAAACCATACATCCTCCCAGAAACGAATGTGCTGACCATTTCCTAACTTCAAACGCACCAAAGAATTCACCTCGGCCCATTGCTTCACAATATTTAACCAAGGACTTCACAAACTTCTATGTTGTGCCCTAGTAGGGTTCCAACCATAACGAGAGGATCCGTGAATACTCGTTACAACTCTTCTCAATAAAGTCGTAGGCTCGACACCAAACCTCCAACCCCATTTAGCCAAGAGGGCTTTATTCTTCCATTTAAGTTTTCCAAGGCCTAGACAACCCGTCGACTAATCTTGGGTTGTTAGATCCTAACGAACCAAGTGATTAAGTTTTCCTCCAATACTTCCTTCCCAAAAGAAATTTCTAATAATTTTTTTTAACGGAAGAGCCACAACGACCGACATTTCAAAAATTTACTCGATAGCTAGGGTTCCGGCGGTTTAGCGGCTAGGGTTACTATAGTGGTGGCGGCGGCTAGGGTTTTGCTCTGATACCAACTTGAATTTAGGAAAGAAATAGAGATATTGTATTTCTTCTCTTTTTTAATCAAGATACAAGGTCTTCATATATAGGAGAAAGACTATCTACTAATAAGGAAACATCTACCAATAAGGAAAGAGAATATTACAGGTATAAATAATAAAGATACAAATAATACACATTATTATCAAAGATACACAGAAAATCCAACAATAACAATGTAACAAAAATGAAAATCCAGTGCTAAAATTGGAAAAAACTTAAATTTTAGAACAAGGAACATTTTGGAATTTTCAGAGGACCATCACAGAGCGGAGGCAATTATGGCACCATGGAATGAAATATCGTGGAGTATGTCATTATTATGAGGACAAGTGTACGAAACAAAAGACTGACCTGCTTTCTAACTGTGAGAATAAGGCTTTTCCGTAGCTCCTCACTATAAGAAACACCATCCACCAGAGTCACAAATGCATAAATGCCTTGTCCTTTGACCTGCAGCCTCAGAATAAAATGATCATGTATTATACTGACCAAAGCATATGTACCAAATAGATCCAAAATTTTCAAATGCACCAAGCACATGGGTTACTTTCATCAGTAATGCGCATAAACTCACAAACTAAAAAATTAAAACCAGCAAACCTACCTCGTGCTCAATACCAACTACAGCAGCTTCTGCACATTGGGGATGTGAAACTAAAGCAGATTCCACTTCTGCAGTGCCAATACGATGCCCACTGCAAAAAATAATACCCATGCTCAAATTGCAGCTTCCTTTAGAAGAGACAATGCTAACTTCCAAGAAATTAATTTGTGTACCACAGAGATAAATATTGTAACTATATGGCTTATGCATATTTTAGGAGCATAAAGGAGAAACACTAACAAACCTGACATTGATAACATCATCAACTCTTCCAGTAAGCCAATAGAATCCATCCTTATCCCTTGAAGATAGAGTACATAACTTAGTCTTCTTTTTTTTAATAAGAAACTTGGATGTATTACTTGGTACAATTATCATACTAAACGAGTTCATTCTTAAATATGAGCAATATCAAACTCTAGGATACATCGATCGATACCATGACAGACATGAGATCAAGCACGTTGATTTACCTGGTGCAGCCATCGCCAGTAAAGTAATAGCCAGGGAATGGCTTGAAGTAAGTCGTTTCATATCTTTCTTGATCATTATAAAGAGTTCTAAATGCTGAAGGCCATGAGTTTTTCAAGCATAGATATCCACTGCATTCACCTTCAATCTCATTCCCTTTTTCATCCACCAATACGGGCTACATTCGCACCAAGAAAATTTGATGAAGCAAGAATTGTCATTCGTGGGGGAAATATAAGATTGAAATGTTGAAAAGGTCGCTGCTCAAGTATCTTTTCATACCTGAACTCCAAAAAAGGGAAAAGTAGCAGAACCTGGCTTCTGAGGCCATGCACCTGGTAATGGAGTAATCTGCAAGACAAAAATTATGGTTTACGCCTTCAAGACAAAATGAAATGTCAGCTATGTGCCACAAGAATTGTTTGCAACGATAAACACTTATTAAACTTTTATTATGAACGCCAATGAAATATGCCTTTCTTTTCTTTTCCTTTTAATAATGGATAAGACACAAAGTATATGCTCATTCAAGTTGAGGAATACCAAAACATGCCATAAAAAGGAGGACCATCAACAACCATAGGCTGATGGAAATTTCAAAAGGATTCGCCATTAATAATAGTTGAGGAGAATGGTTACAGAATTCTCTATCCGAAGAGGCCTTGATGATATATCAATAAAAAGTTTCATTTTTTGTTAAGAAAAAAGCCTTAATTGTAATTAGTTGATTATTTAAATGAAATGTCTTTCTTTGGGCTTAGTTTTTTTTGGATGTCCTTGTATTCTTTTTTTAAAAAAAAAAAAAGCTCGGGTTCTTATTAAAAAAAAAAAAAAAAAAAGTCTTTCTTTCTCTAAAAGTAAATGTTTATTATTATTATTATTATTATTATTATTATTATTATTATTATTATTATTATTATTTTGACAAGTAAACAAGAGAATTTCATTGAAGTAATGAAACGAGACTAACGCTCAAAATACAAACTCCTTACAGGAGAACAAAAACAAGATAAAATATCCAAAAGAAATAGAAGCGCCAACAAGGAACAGAATAAAGATAGCATAGATACATAAAACATAAACCATGCAAAGATGGAAGGACAAAAGCAATCACTAATCAATAACTAAAGATAAAAGGATGTCAGCTACGACATATATCAGAGACGGAATATCCAACAAATTTTGACTTCCATCCTCAACCCTTTGACCCCGAAATTTTTGGGGATAATCCTTCCCTGATACCACAACCCCTATGGATTTTTTACCTCCGGTTCCACGTGATCTAGTAGACCCCTCGGTTGATGCTGAGAAACGGCCAAACCCTTTATCCTCCATGTTTTCTCCCTCTAATGAACGGCTCCCTCATGTCTCTCCTACTCAGCAAGCTAACCCTGTTCCCATTGAATTACGTGACATTGCAAATTTTCTGCATGGTTTGTGCATCTTACAAATCTCAACTCTATCCCAACCAGCCAAATCAAAAAAGGTTCACTCGACTAATGGGAGAAAGAACAAACTTCAGCAGGAATTACAGAATTTGAAATCCACTGTTCATTATGATAAATCTGCCACTTTGGCTTTGATGGAGGGCTCTTTGATTGATCAATGATATTTTTGACTTGTAATGTTTGGGGCCTCGATTCTTGGAAGAAGCATGCCTTAATTAAGAGATCAATTCTCCAACAAAATCCGAGATTCGTTCTCTTACAGGAAACTACTTAGCGTTTGTCACTCATCAGTTGGTTAAGTCTATTTGGAGTGCATCACACATTGGTTGGGCTTCACTCGATGCGATTAATTCTGCTGGGGGGTTTTTAATTCTTTGGAGTGAGCCAGATTTCATGGTTAAAGAAGTAATACAAGGTTCAATGAAAGTTATTTGGTTGGCTTTTGTTCGTTCTTTTTTGTGGCATGTTTGGATTGAGAGGAATGGTCGACTTTTCAGAGATGTTTCCACTCCTTTTGAACATTTACTGGATCATGTTTCTTTCATTTGTTTTTTCGTGGTGCAAGCATGTACAACCTTTTGGTCTTTACAGCTTATCTTTTTATGTCAAATTGGCGTTCTTTCTTGTAACTCACCTTTAGGTGCTCGAAGTTATCTCCATTTCATTTATCAATGAAATAGTTTCTTATAGCAAAAAGAAATAAGTGGAACGATGATTTTTTTGCTAAAATGCAACTTTCACCATCACAAGAGGAACAATTAATTCTCTTAAATAAATCTAAAAATAAATACTTAAGAAAAACTAGGATGTCCTAGTCTAAGATGCCAAATCATAAATTGTTCTTTACCAGAGAAAAGTAATCTAGCCTTTAGCTCTAATACTACTGAGACCATGAGTTATTTTATTGCTAAAAGAACCTTTATCGAAGTAATAGAGACTATCGATCATCCTAGCACTCTCAATCATCGATTCCTAATCCTGAAAAAATACATTGAGATTCTAAGGATATAACACGAAAATTAGAATCTCTAGAAAGTTTGCTGACAGATAAAAGGTTACGGGCTAATTTTGGTACCTGGAGGGCAGACTTTAAAGAGATATTTTCAGTCAATTTAATTGTTCATTTTCCTACAACTAGGGGTGTACAAATATCCCGATAACCCGAGAAACCTGGACTACCCAACCCAAACCGTAAGGGTTGGGTTGGGTTAGGTTTTTTTTCGGTTTGAGTTGGGTTAGAAGTTTGAAGAACCAAAAAATTCGGGTTGTTTCTCGAGTTGGTCTTTTTAGACTCGGGTTGACCCAACCCAACCCGACCCAACTGAAAGTTTATATTTTTTATTTTATTTTAATGACATATATACTTATAGACTTCTAACAAATGTTAAGATGTTATGAACTTTAAAATTTGATATTTGAATTTTATGTGATTTTAGTTATTAGTTCAAGAAAAAAATATTTTAAATAATTAAAAAATAAATAAATAAATAACCCGGTGACCCAACCCAACCCAACCCGAAAATATTGGGTTGGGTTGGGTTACTCTATGAATAGGGTTGGTTGGGTTGTAGAAATGACCAACCCGAATTTTCGAGTTAGTCCAAAAAACTCCTCCAACTCAACCCAACCCGGCTTATGTACACCCTGCCTACAACAAAAGAAAACTGTCATCTGCAATTCGAATCGTTTCATTAGAATACAAAGGAGAGTATGAGTTAAAAAAAATGAGAGGAACTAGTCAGAAGCTCCATAATCGATGATCCACGGAGATAGGTTACCACATAGAATGTTTTAGGATAAGTACTTGTTGCTGCCAAGGATATACATGAATGATCAGAAGAGTGGGTGGCAACAATTTCAAAAGTTGATTGATTGCTTCGTACAAAATGGTCGCAAGTTATCAAACTTGTCATTGAGATTGCTCGTACTTGCTGCCATCAAATTTCTAACCATTCAAATAAATAACTCACAAATTTAAGAAAATATGGATAAACTAACTTTTACCTACTATTCACGGTTGTGGAGATTGGTCAGCAATAAAACACCTAGGAGCTTGTTAAAGCCCACTTTGTTAAATGTTAAAGCTAAACTAAGAAGTTCACAACCACCAAACCACACCAAGACAAATGGGCAATCACCGAACAAAACCTTACGATGTCAACAAACCACAACGAGACGATAACAAGCTCGCTGGAAGTAGTGTGTCGTTTAATACGACTGCTAGGGTTCCAGTTGATGTCGACGGTCACGAAAAGTGGTGGTTCACAAAGAAGACAACAATCAGCACAAAAGTATTTTGACAACCCCCATATAATAAAAAAAACAAAAAACAAAAAAAAAAAAGCCAACAAAACAGAACAAAGATAAACGGACTGAAGTGTTGGAATGGATCCAACCATCTCGATGAAGATCAACGGATTGCAGAAAGTGATTTGCGGAGATGCAAATCGACGGCGAGAGTGCACAGATGTTCGGGGGTCGCAAACGTTCGCAACTCGTGGGTTCACAGTTCACGTGTCGCAGACGTTCGCAGTGGTTCGCGGAACTATTGGCAGAGGCGAAGGCAACGTTGAAGGGAGGCAACGGCGGCAACGTCGAAGGGCAGCGGCAATATCGACAGCGGACGTTGGCGGCAGCGAAAATAAAGGTAGGTTAGGGTTTTGAAAAATTAGGGTTGCTTTAATACCATCTTAATTTTGAGAGTATAAATCTATATTTCATATCAAATATGTGCAACTTAGGTCCTCTTATATATGAGAAAGACCTATTACAAATATGGAAATAAATGAATACAATAAAGACAAAATATTTACAAATGATATTTAGACATAAACATATAGAAATTCCAACATGAATATATATGCTCCAACTTGAGGGGGAGTGTTAGAGTCCTTATATTAGTATAATTGTATTTTTGTAAATATATTAATTGAATTGTCCTTTATTGTCTCATTGGATCGACTTGGTCCGGATAAAGGAAGTGTTAAGAGATGATGTGGGGATCTTAAGAGATCACGAGGCAGGGGAAGATGCCTCTCCTCAGGAAAATCGGGTGTTCTCGGATCCCTTGCAAGTTCAGGTCGGAAGTCGACCAGTTGACGTTGTCAGAGGGCTCCAGGGTGGCGGAAGGCCGAGAGACGCCGGCACCGGTGAGACGGTTGAGGTAGTAAATGAGGCAGTAAAGGTTGGAGAAGTAGTTAATGATAAGGTGGGGGCGTCGGCTTGTAAGGTCCGAGGATCTGCCTCTTCCTCTCCCCCTAGGTGGCCTCAGCAGGACAAGAGGAGTTAATGATTCGCGCGATCCCGGGGCTGAGAGCTGGCCTGGAAATAATGAGGTGTATAAGGATTTGTGCCCCGAAAGGGCCACTGCTAAGTCTTCCCCCGTTCCTCTATCGGTAAAAGAAGTGAGAGATAACTTTTGTGCAAAATACTATGCCAGGAGACAGGGGGAAGGTAGGCGGAAGAAGAAGAAGATCGACAAACTTTTTTAATAAGCAATGATTTTTGGAAGATTCCGAGGAAGTGTTGTTAGGGGGAAGATAGGCGGGTAGTTGGGTCGCTTGGCATTCAAGCTCGAGACTCCAGGGGGGGGTGGCAGTCAACGACGGTCAGTGGTGGGGTTAGGCCGTATCGCTTCTCGAAAGTAGAATTCAAGCCCAGTCCTCAAAGCGGCCGCTATTTCCCTGAGCGTCCCGGAAGACAAGGGGTTATTTGATCGATTCGAAAGTCGATCTAAGCGACCACGAGGAGGTGGAAAAGTCAGTCGAGCGCAGGGTTGCTTTGCAGTAGTAACATAGGTCCCCTTTAGCAAGTGTCGCATCTTTTTCTCCCCGGAGAGGTCACTCTGGTGTTCGGAGGAAGGGGAGGCAAGGGCCGACACTGGCTTAGTTGAGTTTGATTCGCTGATCAGGGCTTGTGGGCTGCAATTCAGGGGGGTCGGCATCATAGGGGCTACGTCCACTCCTAAATGAGGATACTTTCGTGGAACACCGAGTGCAGGGGATCCTTCCAAGCGGCTAAGTCTGAAAAATTTTGTTCTCAAAGCCAATCCGGATGTTGTTATGATACAGAGTCCAAGCCGACACGATGGATGGTAAGATTGCTAAGTCAATTTGGAGTTCCAAAGATATAAGTTGGGAGATGGTTGAGGCGGATGGGAGGTCGGAGAGTTTTCTTTGATTCTGCAGGACATGGCCAAGATCAAAGTCTTGGAAGTGCTAAAGGGGGTCTTCTCCATTTCGGTTAAGATTTTATTTGCCAGTTGCCATTTGTGTTGGATCTCGAACGTTTATGGGCCAAACAGGAGCAGGGACAGAAGGAGGTTGTGGGAGGAATGGAGTGCTTTGGCTGCCTATCGGGAGGGGCCTTGGTGTGTTGGAGGAGATTTCAACGTTATAAGGTGGGCTAGTGAGAGAAGTCCGGAAGGGAGAAGCACTAGAAGCATGAGATCTATCTGAAATTGGATCTTGCTGTTTGGAAGCTTAAATACAATTGATGTTTTACAGAAAAGGTGGCCGCAAATGTGTCTTCAGCCTTCGGTGTGCCCCCTTTGTTTTGAAGAAGCAGAAACAGGACATCACCTTTTTGTTAGTTGTTCTTTTGTTGGGAATTGCTGGTCAAAGCTGCTTGGGGAATTTGGAGTAGGGTGGGTCTTTGCAGGAAATCTAAAGGAGGGTGTGCTTCAGTTGTTGGCAGGGCCCCCACTTGCGCGAAGGGCCTCAATTTTGTGGGGAAACGCGGTAAGGGCATTGCTGGCTGATATTTGGTTTGAGCGAAATCAGAGAGTTTTTCACGATATCAGGAAATCCTGGGAATTATGTTTCGAAGCGGCTCATCTTAAGGCTTCGGCTTGGAGTTCTCTTTCAGGGGAATTTGGTGGTTTCACCGTGGTCGGACATCCAAAGCCAATTGGAATGCTTTTATTTTCCCTTTTTAGGATTCACTGCTGTCTTCTTTTATTTCATGTTATGGATGTTAAGGTTGCCTTAACTTTTGTACTTCTTCATTATCTTAATGAATTCATATTGTTACCTTTTCAAAAAATTGTCCTTTATTGTCTCTTTATTTTCTCCTACTTAAATTAACCTTGTACACCTGTATATATATCTCTTTAGTGAATGGAATAGAGTAGATTGATTCTCTCAAACTTTTAGCATTAACAAACTAGGTGTTAAAAAGTTGACACTCAGGTAATACCCATATCAAAAAAAAGGGCCTTATTTTTATCAAGTGGCTTTAATCCCATAAGGAAAATAAATGAAACCAAAATACCATGAAGCCAATTTTTATCAAGTGGCTTATCAAAAAATAATACCATAAAGCCATTTCTTATTGGAAAAAATATATATACCATGAAGCCACCAGTTTCAGTTTGCCACCAAGTGTCTGATATAGGACACCTCGACTCTCCAACCACGTTGAAGAACCACCTATAAGAAATCAATGTGCATTTTATATACATCTTTTTCTTTTTTAAAAAAATTTTTTGGGGGAGCCTGAAATTTTAAGATAGCATCGTGAATATATTCAAACCTCCATGCACTGGGATTGATGGGCTCGCCCACACTTCCAAGAACTCGCAAGGATTTTCTAGAGTAGTGAGTAACATGCTGCAGGAAGAGAAAAATTTGAAGTCAGCATACCATTCATGTAATATTTATTGAAGATCATGAGGCAAAGTCTCATTGACTATGGAATAGAATATTCAATGTATTATTTTAAAAAATTGCAAGAATGGTTTTATAGAAAAGAAAGAACTTACAAGGACAGGGGGCCTAGTCCCAGATAAAGAGATTATATAAGAGCTCAAAGCTTAGCCATAATAAAAGCTAAAAATTATTCGGAAAGAAAAAATATAATACATCTCAAAGTGTTCAAAGACTATAGAGATGCATTAAGACAAATATTTCCTCACATCTCCTATCTCCCAAGTATATTTTCAAAATTTCTTTCAACTTTTAACATCCAAAATATCCTACAAATGGAAAAAATTAAAAAGGTTCTATAAACACCTCCACGAAATAACAAGTTAGATGTTATTATAGTGTCATATTATCTTATAGCAACCACTTTTGAGTTTGATTCCACTAACATTTAGGAATATGAGATTAGACCCATGACGTACCTCATTCCCTTCACGCATGAGGGACCGTACCAATGTTGGAGCAGTATAGAATATTGTCACCTTATACTTATCAACTATGTCCCAACAACGTCCAGGATCAGGATAATTTGGAGCCTGCAGCAGGAAAGATGCAGTTTTTTTGTCAAGACTTCAGATTTTTTTTTTTGGGTACAAACAGAACATATGTAATGCTAGTAAGAAGAAACAAGCATACAAACTAGACCAATGCGCTTGTTTTTTTTTACAAAGAAAAAATATCAGTCATAAAGAACAATAATAAACAAAGAGAAAACCAAAAACTCCAAAAAGAACTAGACTAAGCTAAGGACCAAGAACCAGAGGAAATCCTCAAACTGGACTGATGTAGGCATATTGTTGTTAGAGTGGGAGTTGTTGTACTGGATCTTTAGTTCTGTTATACAGTAACTTTTATTACTGTTAGAGTTATTGTACTTAAGTTTTAGTTAGTTTTGACTTTATTGTTTCATAACTTGTATAAAAGGCTGGTACATCCTATGTTTTGGAATTAATAAAAAGATCAGTAACTTATTTCTTGGAGGTTTCGGTTCATCAAGTGGTATCAGAGCACGTCCGGTCCAAGGCGTGGATAATTTCTTTTGGAAGGTTGAGCGAACGGCTCTTCTTTTCACCAATCAATCATGGCAGCGGAAGCCTCTTCTTCGTACCCACAAGATTTCAATCGACGACTTAATACAGTAGAGTTGGCCGTCAATGATATCAAATAAGAAGTCAGAGAGTTAAGGCAAATGATAGGTCAGTTTATGCAACAACTTAACTTAACAAATACTAATTTGCAGGCAAGAGAAAACCCAATAAATTCTGGGAATAATAAGCAAGATCAAGAAAATCAAGAACATATTCCTGATCATCCAAGAAGAATGATGACCCGAGCGATTAGGAGAAGCCCAGAAGTTCAAATGCAAGGATTCATGACTTTAGACTCAGAATCTTCAGAAGAAGATGAAATTTATAATCCAAGAATTCAAGAACATATGGGTGGACTACAAAGAAGACATAATCGGGTCCAAAATGAAATGCAAGACTTTAGGATGATGATAGACCTTCCAAGCTTCAATGAGAGAATGGATGTGGGAGCATTTCTGGATTGGGTTAAAAAGGTTGAAAGTTTCTTCGAATACACAAGCACTCCAGAAGATAAAAAGGTGAAATTAGTAGTCTTTAAACTTCAGAGTGGCGCATCAACTTGGTGGGACCTACTTCAAACCAATCGAAGATATTATGGCAAAGAAACCATCAAGAAATGGCCAAAGATGTTACGGTTAATGAAGAAACGTTTTCTGCCTCTCAATTACCAACAAATCCTCTATGATCAATACCAACATTGTAAGCAAGGAGGACAATTCTTGATTACACGGAAGAATTCTATCGTTTAGGGGGCAAGAAACGACCTCCTAGAAACAGAACAACAACAAATTTCCAGATTTGTGAATGGACTTAGAGAAGATATAAAAGAAGTAGTTAATCAACACTCACTTGCTTATCTAGCTGATGCGATCACTTTAGCAACAAAAAGTGAACAAAGTGGAGATTCTAAACCAACCAAGACATATCAAAGAAGGAATTCTTGGGACAAACAGCAACAAAATCAAAGAAAGACGGCTTATGATGCTGCAACAACACCATTCCAAGACAATCCTCCAAATACAAACCAGCCGGTGAAAAAAGATGAATCCCAATCAAAGAGTAACATAGTTACTAAGGGGTTGTTTGGGGCACTGAGTTGGTTATAATAACAGGGGGTTATAATAGTCTGTGGATTATTAGTCTGTGGAATCATATAATATTATTTAAAATGCAGAGTAATATAATCAGGGATAATAATAGTCTGTGTTTGGAGTGCATATTATTCCACAGGTTATAATAACACAGGTTATTTTTTTTGACAATGCAATAAAGAAAGATTTCATTGAAGTAATGAAAGTACAGAATAACAAAAAACAAAGTCAAAGTAGAAAGGAAAAACATACAAGCCAGATAAAAAGTTCAAATAAAGCAATATAAAGCAACATTAGCAAGCAGACAAAAAAGGCTGCCGAGAAAAACACAAATCTGAGATGGAATATCTAGCCAACTCCTTCGAGAGGGAACTCCAAGAGGAAGCCTTCAGAATGATGGCATCAAATCTTCTAGACCATTCTAAGCCTTTATGTTCAAACAACTTCTGATTTCTTTCATACCATAACTCAGAAACTATTGACCCCAGAAATCCACAGCACTCTAGCTTTAGCACTCAAGGAAGGGCTCACCAGCAACTGAAAAATGTTTCCCGAAACTGAATTATCAAAGGCCCAAGAGACATCAAAAATGCCCAGCCACTTTTCCCAACAACATCTCGCATAGACACACTGGAAGAAAATATGCATATAGGTTTCCTCGACTTGCAAACAGAGCCCACAAATGGAAGGTTGCAACATCATGGAAGGCTGCTTTTTCTGAAGAACATCCATTGTATTAACCCTTCCATGAAGCAAGATCCATAATAGAACATTTACCCTTTTTGGGCAAAATGAAGACCAAAGAGACTGATACAATCTCTTGTCCGTAGCCCGCCCTTTCCCAAAAAAAGACACCAAAGAGCTTATGGAAAAAGCCCCCGAAGGCTCCAAACTCCACTCTCTCCAATCTTCCTTGACTGATGGCCTTAGATCGTCCAATAATCCCAGCAAAAGAATAAATTCCACTGACTCTTCATCTTTCAAGTTTCTCCTGAAGGATATACTCCACGCCGAGACAAGATTATCCAAAAAATCAGCAACACACCCCTCAGGGTTATTCGAAATGCGACATAACAAGGGGAACTTAACCTTCAAAGGAATGCCCCCCACCCAATTGTCATTCCAAAACTGGATTCGACTACCATTCTCATAATGAAGTCGAGTCAAAGAGCTTACTTCCTCCCATTGACTTCTCAAGCTCCTCCCCTTGGCTACCAATGAGGACCACCCATTCTTTGCTTCACCATGTATGCTCACCACCACCTGTCTCCATAAAGTCGAGGGTTCATTACCAAACCTCCAACCCCATTTAGCCAAAAAGACTTTATTTCGTCTTTGCAAATCACCTAAAACCCACCCCCCTCCCCCCCCCCCCCCATCGTTCTATCCTTCCTCACATTGTCCCAACGAACAAGGTGATTAATTTTCGAACCAGATCTACCTTCCCAGAAGAAATTTCTGATTTTCTTTTCCAGTTGAAGACTGACAGCCACGGGGAGTTCAAAAATTGAGAAATAGTATAGAGGAAGACTTGCGAAGAGCATAAGGTCATACGTCCACCTCTGGACAGATTGAATTTACGCCATCTATCCACTTTTCTTTTGAAACTATCCATAACTGGTTGCCAAAAGGTTGGTTTCCAAGGATAACCTCCAAGAGGCAATCCCAAATAAGTGATAGGAAAGGGACCCACCTTGCATCCTAATTTGTCAGCCATTTCCATCACTGAATCCTCGTCAATATTGACTCCAGAAATAGTTTACTTCATCCAATTCACCCTCAGACCTGAACAAAATTCAAACAACCCAATGGTGTCAACCAACACATTCATCATTCTGTCATCAAATTTACAAAACAACAAAGTGTCATCCGCAAACTGCAAAATAGAGATCTGCACTTTATCTCTGTCCACCACAAAGCCCTCCACCAACCCTTGCTCAACCATTCGCTTAACAAAGAAGCATAAGACCTCAGATACAAGCAAGAAAAGGAAAGGGGAGAGAGGGTCCCCCTGCCTTAGCCCCCTAGTTGCCTTGATTCTACCTTTCGGGCTTCCATTAATAAAGACAGAGAATGTAGGGCTCTTAATGCACCCCAAAATCCATTGAATCCATTTGGCATAGAATCCCTTAAGCACCATTACCTCCTCAAGAAAATCTCAATCCACACAATCAAAGGCCTTCTCGAGATCAATCTTTAACACCCATCCTTTTTTTCTCTTAGCACGATACTCCTCCACCACCTCATTAGCAATTAGAATAGGATCCAATATCCGCCTTCCATGGATGAAAGCACTTTGAGTACCAGAATTAGTTGATGGCATAACCTCTTTGAGCCTTTCCGCCAACACCTTAGCTAACAATTTATACGAGGTAACTAGGCTAATAGGAGGAAAGTCTTTGATTGATTTGGCAGCCTCCTTCTTCTGAATTAAGCATATAAAAGTTTCCTTTTAAGCCATATTTAGTTAGGTCGTCATCTCAGCCGAACACATTTTCGGAGTCGGAATGAATGTTGCATATTTGGAGAATCTGTCGACAACGACTAGGATTGCTTCTAACTCGCCGACCTTGGAAATGTGGGTGATAAAGTCGAGTGAGACACGTTCCCATGGCCTGGTAGTTACTGGTAGGGGTTCCAGCAACCCTACAATCTTAGTTCTCTCGACCTTGTCTTGCTGACAGAGCAGACAGGTCTTGGTGAACTACATAACATCGTCACGAAGGTTTGGCCAGTAGTATCCCCGTTTCAGTAGGTCATAAGTTCTCTGTCACCCAGTGTGGCATGCCCATAACGTGTTGTGGCACTCTTCCAGCAGTAACTTTCTCAAGTTCCCCGAACAGGGTACGTATAATCGGTTGCCTCTAGTGAGTAAGAGGTCGTCTTCCACCCATAATTGTTAAGTCTTCCCTTCTCGGGCTAATTGGATGATGGCCTATGCAGCGGGATCTTTGCTCAGGTGATCCCTTATGTTCTCGCGAATCGTTCTGTTCAACCTACTGCTTTTCAAGTGAGCTAGCATGCACAGGGTCGCATGCTCGCTCTTACGACCGACGGCGTCTGCAGCTTGGTTAACCCGATCGGGCTTATGTTCAACCAGATATTCTTGTCAGTGTGCTTGTTTAGACCAGAGTCATGGTTGGTTGAAAAAGTGACAGATCGAACTATTGTCCGTCTTCACCACAAATTTGGCTCCCAATAAGTATTGTCTCCTGGCTCTCACACAATGGACAACCGCTAGCATTTCTTTCTCAGAAGCGATATACTTCCTTTCTGCTTCATTCAACTTTCGACTCTCGTATGCGATGGTGTGGCCGGCTTGGAGGAGGACGCCACCCAATGCAAAGCCGGATGCATCGGTCTCGATCTCGAAGGGTTTGATTACGTCGGCAATACCGAGCACAGACCCTTCCATCATTGCCATTTTCAGGTCTTCAAAGGCAGATTTACACTCTGGGGTCTAGTTCCAATAGAGGTTCTTCTTCAACAGGTCAGTCAAAGGGTCTGTTCGTTTCGATAATCCTTCCACGAATCGCCTTTAGTAATTGGCTAATCCGAGGAAGGAGCGTAACTCAGTGACTGAGGTTGGCACCTTCCAGTCTCGTATGGCTTCGACCTTTCTGTCTTCCATCCCGATTTTTCCACATTTGATGAGATGCCCCAAGAAGCTTATACGTTCCTGGGCAAAAGAGCACTTCTCTAATCTTCTCTTGTCCTCGAATATACAATCGAACGCTTTGGGACCAACGAAGAAAGTTATCCCCATTAAGTCGAATGGTAGTAATTTGGACAATAGGATTGTTGGAATGAATCTAACTATCTAAGGCTTTGACAACAGGCAAAGATTTATTTTCTGACATTTTTGTTGAAGATCAACAAGTATAAGAAAAGGGCAGAAGTATTGAAGTTAAAAAACTCTAAAAATAAAGGTGCAGCAGCCAAAGAATTTTTAGGGTTTCTACTCTGATACCATGTACAAAACATCAAGAGGATAATACATTTCTATATATTTACTAAGAGAAAGAAGGGTTTCTTATATAGAAGAAACCCCCTATATAGAAAAGGAAATAATCTTCCAGCACATATAATACAATTAATATAAAATACAGAAAATCCTCATAAACAAAAAAAGAAATAACAGATATTAAGGCCCATTTAGAATGGTTTTTTTAATCCCATTATGGGTTAAGGTTAAACGGAAGTTCACACACGTGTGTTTTGTGCAACTGGAGCAGTTTTATCAAGAATCACTTTTTTGTGTTTTTGATTAACATATAGTGTGTATGTTTTTTTCTATGTTTGTGCGGCAATGAGGTAGGGATTGAAAGAAAAGAGTGTTCTCTTTTATTCGATTGAGGAATTTGTTTTTTGTTGTTTATCCTAAGCTTACCGAGTGGTGGTACTTGAAAGTCAATAGTTTTTGTTGGGCTATTGAGGGTTCATTTGTAGCGTGAGTTTTGAGGGCTTGTTGTAATCTCCAAATATAGTAGAACATGCAGTTGCAAGAGACTGGACGTAGTCTCGAGCTTGGGGCAAACTAGTATAGCTTTTGGCGTTGTTTCTTTTTCCCTGTCTCTATTACTTTGTAACTACTAACTTGTTTGGCTTAACCAGTAGGAGGGGAGAATATTGTAATATTATGGTTTCTACCATACTATTTTTTGTATTTCCTTGTATTTTTCTCCCACCTGAAGTATAAGAAAATTAAATAGAATTAACAACTTCCCAATTAAGGCAAGTATCTTGCAAAGAAACCCCTTGGAGTGATTTGGAGATAGAACATCAACGTGATGCTTTAAAATATCAAAGGCCAATTAAAATTGAAATTGTCAATCATTACCCCTTCAAAGACAACAACACTAGCTCCATTGAGCAAAGGCCCATATGTGACATAGCTGTGCCCAGTGATCCAACCACAGTCAGCTGTACACCTAAAATCAGGAGAAGGATACTTAGTGAAACCATAAATATAAATGTACGTTGAAGGAGGTTAAAGATGATCTTAGCTTCGAAAATACCAGTACACATCAGATGATTTGTAATCAAATGCAAACTTGAATGTTGTTGCAGTATACACCATGTATCCTCCAGTTGTATGAAGAACACCCTTCAAAACTCAAATTATAATTTTTCCAGTGCAAAGTAGAAAAGCAACACGATGGAAAAGGTTTACCTTTGGCTTTCCGGTACTCCCACTAGTATAAAGCAGGAAAAGTGGATACTCTGCATCAACCCACTCCACTGTACATGTGATTGGATAGGTAGGGACAACATCCTGCATGCATTAGAACCAATCGTGAACACCTCCAAAAAGATAGTTTCAGTGTTCCAACCGAAAAACATAGAACACAAATTTACAGCTCTTGTCAAGAAACTTGTGAAATTCATGTATTAAATACCTTGCCAGAAATTTTCCTTAAATGTTTCAACAAATGTTGTTAAATCACCCATCAACCCAAAAGTTTAAGCTGATAGATTATGGTAAATTTAATTATATCAACATTCCCCCTCACTTGTGAGCTTGAAAATTTGTAGAAAGACCCAACAAGTGGGAATCAAAATTAATTGGGGAGGAATTGACATTAGTGGAGTTTGAACCCAGGACCTCTTGCTCTAATACCAACTTAATTTGAATGGAATAGAAAATATTGTATTCCAATTAATCAAATATACATAGCCCTCTTATATAAGAGAAAGGCTAAATATAGGAAAGGAACGAAGAATAAGAATAAAAATAGAATAAAATCATTAACGGTTACACCCAATTAAGATATTTACAACTAATATAAACCAACAAATGTGTATAGGATAAATATACAATGCTCTTCCAAACTCATCATCTTATGAGATAGTGTTTTATAACTTATGCAGTAGAAAGACCATTAAGCTAAAAAAAAATACACCTGGATATCCATGTCAATAGCATGCAGCAAATACATATAATATTTCTAAATGGAAGCAAGGTACATTGAACACAACTTGATAATTCTCATTTATGAGGATTATTTAACTCTAAACTCAGTTATTTTTTACATTTTTATATGTTTATCGATTACCGAGCAAGCCAAAAATAGAATTAATGAGTAAAATTCTTAAAAGCTTGCTAAGAATGGTGGGAAGTGAAGCGCAGTTGAGAAAAGAATGAATTTGAACTAATTTTTGTTGTTTTTATGTAGAATGGAGCAAAAAGGAAAAATGCAATTGCATTCCTACTTACATTCCCACCCAAAGAGCAGAAGAGTAAACAAGCCCAGAATGCAACAGAAAATGCAATTCCTGGAATTTTCGGAAAGTGCAGATTTTTCGGGAATTTCATGCTTCATGGAGATTTTGCTCGTTTTTGGAAGGATTACAGCCCGAAAATCATCCCTAGAAGTTAGCTCATGGATTGAGGATTCAGATAAGGAAAATTTAACTTGCACCACTGTAAAAAGAGAAGAAACAAGGCAAAAAAAAAGACAGCGGTTTTTTGTTTATTTTTCCAACTTTCGGACAGCAGCTATTGTTTTTCATTTTTGTATTTTTCCAGCACTTCTTCTTCATCTTTTAGTCATGTAATCTCCTGAGAGTGATCCCTCGTCCACGAAAGTAGTGGAGGTGAAGGTTCATTTGCTTGAAAAAAGGGTATTTGAACTGATCAAAGCAAGGAAGAATAAGTGTTTTTCCATTGTTGTACTTTCAAGTTCACTAAGCATTAGCTACTGTTTTGGCGCAAGTTTGTTCATTTGCTGTTATTTCATTTCATTCATAGAAGGGTAGATTCGATCTAAGTTACGGTTGAAGATTTTGTATTCTTTTTTCATTGATAATAAAGTGACCGTGTGCTCCAAGTTCCATTTTTCTCCCAAGTTGAATTGTTTTGCTTACTGTTTTTCTCATTTATTTGGGTTGAAAGTTAAGCATTAGAAGTTAGGTTTTCATAAAAAATAAGTGAGTTGATTCCAAGACTTTATTTCCCTTTTGTTTCTTTTATATTTCTTTTATGCATTAACGAAGAGCGGGATTTGATGCAAAAATGCAAGCTAAACTGGTTAAAAGAAGGGGATGAGAACACCTCTTTCTTCCATAGATTTCTGGCGGCTAAAAAGAGGAAGAGGCTTATTGTGGAATTGTCAAGTGTGAATGGGAGTACCCTTGTGTTGGTCAGGGACATCGAGAAGGAGATTATTGATTTATTTACTTCCTAGTATCGAAGGAAGTAGGCTTGTGCCAGCGCCTATTTCATGGGAGATGGTATCTGTAGAACAAAATTCATTGTTAATTAAGTCTCACTCTCGAGGAAATTTTAGCGGCTTTAAAAAGTTTGGGGAAAAACAAGGCGCCGGCCCGGGACTTGTTGAGATTGTTTGAAGAATTCTTTGTTAATGGTCATCTAAATGCTGCTCAGAAGGAGACTTTTATTTGTTTAATTCAAAAAAAGGAATCTGCAAGCTCAGTTAAGGACTTTCGTCCAATTAGCCTGGTAACTTCTTCATATAAGATCTTAGCCAAAGTTTTGGTGGAAAGGCTAAAAGAAGTTATGCCCACAGTAATATCTGATACCCAGAGTGCTTTCATTCAAGGAAGGAATATCATGGGCCCAATCTTGATTGCGAATGAGGTGGTGGAGGAATATCAAGCCAAGAGGCGAAAAGGGTGGATTTTGAAGATTGATCTTGAAAAAGCCTTTGATTGTGTGGATTGGAACTTTCTTCAGAAAGTAATGGCTCTTAAAGGGTTTGATACTAAATGGATCCAATGGATCATAGGGTGCATTGAGGGCCCTACTTTCTCAGTTTTTGTTAATGGGAACCTAAAAGGAAGAATAAAGGCTACTAGAGGGTTGAGGCGGGGGGTGTTGGGGTGTATGCCCTAATCTCGTGTAGTTTGTAAAACTTATTGAATTAATGAATAAAGGTCATTTATTATTCAAAATTTGTATCTCGCATTTTATAAACTTAATCCAATAAACTAAGCTCTAGGGTCATATTATGTGAGAGAATTTGTACGGTGTGTAGTGGACACACAGGTAGGATCACGTTCGAGTTATTGACCCGAACGGTCTACAGTATACGGATAGGGTTGGAAACCTCATCCTGGCAACATTGCGGATGCGGCCCGCTTCGCATTAGATACAAACGAGGTGATCCAGCTCGTTCATGTGGTTGACATGCGAGTGGGAGCATCCTGTGCAATGAGATTGTACAAGACCGGACCGTGAAATATTAGAACTACTGATATAACACCGTTAACAGTATAGGATTGATATATTCGAAGATGACCATTAGTGACTCATCCTTAATCCTGAGCGTGTTACAGACTCCTGTCTGTGGGGGTCTATCCTTTGACTAGTACAGGTGAGGGTGCCTTGTGTTGCTCGCCCAATAAGTCTACCTTCTCAGGGGCAGAACCACGTGGGGAGCTAGGAACTTAACTACGCAAGATGGAATTCACTCATTCCCGAGCTAGAAAAACTAGAGGGGTTGTTCCCTTAAGTGTTGTCTCCAGGGCTTGAACAACGGGGCCCCACCCTCTCACTGGCCCGAGAGGGATGTTGTTTATGGTTGGACCATGCAACAAAATTGTTCATTAGGGGAGCAATGGAACTTAAGGAGCAAGAGATAGACACAGGGGTAAAACGATAATTTGACTCAGCTGTGACTACGAACAACCTGTGACTGGTCAACTCACGGGCATTGGTTATATCGATGGACACAACTTGTCCTACAGTGAGGAGAGTGCAGCTACGGGGCTATAGTGGAGTGTCCCTGTAGTTAATGAATGTTGATTAACCGGGTCAAAGTGTTTGATCGGTTAATCTCGGACCACTGGAGCTCATGATATGTAGGTCCATTAGGTCCCTCAGTTGGCTCAACTTGGACTAAATGAGGGTTTACAGTTTAAAGTGGATTTGAAGTGTTCAATTTCATTAAAAGGGTATTTATGTCATTTATATGAGATATGATTGACATAATATATAGTTTAATGTGAATGAGATTCATAATGAACTATAGTATAGCCTAATTAATTAATTGAGGCTTATTTGGAGAAATTGAATTGAGAGAAATTAAATTGAATGTGATTCAATTTTAATTCCACAATTATGTAAATGTGATTTGTATAATAAGGTATGAGATACTTTATATTATATGATATTCAAATATGATTTGCATATTATATAGTTGTGGTAAAGTGGTAAATTGATAGAGATTTTAACTCCACCACTCACCACTATATAATGGTGGAATGAGACATTCCACAACACAAGTTTTCATTTTTGGAATTTCATCCCAAAGAGAAATCCATCTTCTCTCAAATTTCCCAACTCTCTCTACAATTCTCCAATCCAAAATCCAAAAGGAGTCCCACATACTCTCCATCATCCTCCTGAGAACAATCGAGAAGATCAAGTGGAGGTGTCCCCTTAAATCAAGTGTCGATTCGTGACTTTCGTTGGAGAGTTCATTGGATCGTTGAGATCGTGACCAGAGAAGGAAAACTCGAAGAACGGTTCTTCAAAAGGTAAGTTTCGATAACTTTTCTGTTTTTCTTCTCTAGTATGCATGCTTAACCTAGATCGTAATGAGTACTTTCGATTTTAAGAAATTCAGAATAAAACGAAACAACGGCGATTCACATCGCGCTTCCACTGCGGGAAATTCCATTCCCTTCAGGGGGACCCTCTTTCCCCTTTTCTATTTTTGCTTGTCTCGGAGGTGTTGAGCTTCTTAATCAAAAGAATGGTGGAGCAGGGTTTGTTGGAAGGTTTGGTGATAGGAAAGGATCGGGTCCAAATCTCTATTTTGCAGTTCACAGATGATACTTTATTGTTTTGTAAATTTGATGATAAAATGATGGAAGTGTTGTGTCACACAATTGCGATTTTTTAATCCTGTTCGGGGTTGAAAGTCAATTGGATGAAGTCAGTTGTTTCAGGAATCAATATTGATGATGAGTCCGTGGCGAATATGGCTAACAAATTGGGATGTATAGTGGGGTCTTTCCCAATCTCTTATTTGGGATTACCTTTTGAGGGACACCGTAAGAGGGCAGGTTTTTGGCAGGCAATTGCAGATGGTTCGGGGAAAAAAGCGGATAGGTGGCAGAAGTTCAATCTATCCAGAGGAGGGTGAATGACCATGTGTTCATCGGTTCTGTCGAACTTGCCTTGTATTATTTCTCGTTATTTGAGATTCCGGCAGGTGTGTGCCTTGAGCTAGAAAAGGTTATCGGGAATTTCTTTTGGGAGGGTAGAAATGGCTCTAAAATTAACCATTTGGTGCGATGGGATAGTGTGTTGCATGATCGAAGGATGGGGGCTTGGGTATTGGAGACTTGCGGAGAAGGAATAGGGCGCTTTTGGCTAAATGGGGGTGGAGATTTGGTAATGAATCAGAGGCCTTGTGGCGTCGGGTAGTGGGGAGTATCCATGGAGTATCGAAAGATGGATGGCACACTTTGGTAGGAAGGGGAAGGAGTTTGAGGAGCCCTTGGTTGAATATTGCCAAGCATTGGGAGTCGGTAAATAGCCTGGCTCGATTCCATCTTGGGAATGGGAATAGAATTGCCTTTTGGAGCGATGTTTGGGTTGGGGCATGCCTTTGAAAGCTGTTTTTCCCTTGTTGTTCCAAGTGGTGAGCAATCCAGAGGGGTGTGTTGCTGAATTTTGGGATGATGACACACTCCCTTGGAGTCTCTCTTTTAGAAGAAATTTGAAGATGATGAAGCGGCGGAATTGATAGTTTTGTTGGGGCTTATAGACCAACTAAAGTCGTCGGTAGGGAAGGATGGTAGAAATTGGAGTATTGAGCCCTTTGGGCTTTTTTCCGTCAACTCTTTGGTTTCTTATTTTGGGGAAGGGCAGGTGTTGGACAAGATCTTGTATCAGGCACTTTGGCCTTCATTTTGTCCTAGAAGGGATAATGTCCTTATGTGGATTCTGATCAAGGGCAAGGTGAATACTTCAGAAGCCCTCCAGAAAAAACAGCCTAATATTTTGCTTCAGCCTTCGGTATGTGGTCTATGTTTGAGGGAGGAAGAAACTTCTCTGCACATTTTCTTCCAGTGTGTTTATGCAACGAGATGTTGGGCGAAGCTGTTTGAAATCTTCAATATTAGTTGGGTTTTTGCTAATAAGGTCTCTGAAAATGTTTCCCAATTGTTGGTGGGTCCTCCTTTAAGCCCAAAGGCTAAAGTGTTGTGGTTGTCTGGGTCAAAGCTATTTTGTCGGAGTTATGGTTTGAAAGAAACCAGAGATTGTTCGAAGATAAAAGGATGGAGTGGACAAGAAAATATGATTCAGCCATCTTGAAGGCCTGTTCTTGGAGTTCCCAGTGCAAGGAGTTCGCAGGCTACTCCTGTTGGGTTTTATGTCCTAAAACTCGTGGTTTTGTAAATTGAATGTATATTCTATTTTGCAATAAAATTGTTATTGAGATTTATTCAGTAAATGTGTTATTGAATAAAGTGAATTGTGTATTGTGTAACCTTAATCCAATAAAGAACTCTTGGCTATAGGATGAATACTTTAACTTTATGTATGACATAAAAGTGGATCAAGTTCAAGTTATAGCCGTAATGTGATCCTATAGTATAAGGATAGGGTTGGTGTACGTTATCCCGAGGACACTATGGACGCGCCCACTTTGTAGAGTACAAAACGATGTGATCCTAAATCGTTCATGTGGAGACATGCGAGTGGGGGGCGTCTATGCAATGAGTTTGCATAAGATCGATCATGAAATAGTCACTTAGACTTTATAACTTCGTTTACTGTCTTAACTGACTATATTCATATGATGACCTAGATAACTCGATCTTAATCTTGAGTGTTCTATGAACTCCTGTTTATTCCGATTATCCTTAGATTTGCATGGGTGAGAGTGGTCCGAGACTGCCGACTCAATAAGCCTTCCATTTCAGGGATAAGTCTGGGTAGATAGTTGGGAACAAGTTCTGCAAGATGGAATTCACTCCTACCCGCTTTAGGGATTAGTAGAGAGGTTGTTCCCTTAAGTGTTGACTCCGGGTCTTAAACAAAAGGCCCACCCCTCTCATTGACCTGAGAGGGACTCGGTTTGCTGGTTGAACCACAAACCAATTGTTCATTAGAGGATCAGTGGGGCTTAAGAAACAAGAGGTAATTACAGGGGTAACGATATTTTTGACCCAACTGTAATTACGAACGACCTGTGAAGGATCGACTTACTAATCATGATTATATCGAGTAGACAGAAATATATCTGTAGTGAGGAGAGTGCAGTCACTGGGATTTAGTTGAATGCCCTGGTGGTTAACGAATGTTGATTAGCTAGGCTAAAGAGTTTGGTCGGTTAATCTCATATCGTTGGAGCTCATGATCTATAGGTCCATTAGGTCCTCCTTACTAGCTCGGACTAAGCCTTGTAACATTTTGAGAAAAAAGAATTTGAATTGTTCAAATTCGGTTTTGGGAGAAATCATTAATTATATGTGATATATTTAACGAGTCATAGCTTAATTATGAATTAAACTATGATTAAAAGGAGGTGGATATATTTAAATATGATGTAAATATTGGATCGGTTTATAGGATGAATAAGGATTCATGTTCGAAAAATCGATCGAGATCGGGCAATTTATTTTATTTGATATTTGATATTAAATTAAATAAAAATTAATTAATTAAATTATTTTTGAATTATTTAATTAATTAAATTAATTTTAATTTAAAATCAATTTAATATTGATTTTTGAATTAAAATTAAATGAAAATTAGTGGATTTTCATGGATTTTCCATAAAATCCAAAATGCAACTTGCTCCATCCCTCTCATCTTCAAATTCACCAAAATTGGCCACCTCCATCTCAAACCATCCTCATCACACTTGAGTTGTCACTTAAATGAAGCTTGATGAAGCTTTATTTAATGGTGTTTTGAGGTGTTTTGATAGAATTTTGCAGAAATTAAAAGAATTCGCGTTTTGTGACTTTTAAGGTTTTTTCTTCCAAATTCTCTCAACCTAGGATCCCACAATCCGTTCCAAGGCCTGAGGATAGTAGGGAAGACACTAACGGTGGTCCACGAAGTGTTCGTGTTGAAAATCATCCACCAGGTGAAGAGAATTTGATCTTCAAAGGTGAGTTTCTTAACTTCCAGTTTTTCCAGCTTTGAGCATGCATTTTATTTTACAAAATTGATCAACTTAGAGTGTTCAAGATCCAAAATTGCTTCCGCTTTCTTAATCTAGACCCTTTCAACTCCATCTCAGATTTGAGTTTTTCTTAGCTTCCCTTTTTGACTAATGTCTAGTATTGATTTTGATTTGATTACTTCCTTGGTTGGTTTCATGCGTACTGGTGTATTGTGTTTCCTGTAGTTTTCTTTGTTTCCTGTCTTAGTTTCCTTTATACTATGTTACGATGTATTATGTATTTTCATTACATCAATGAAATTATATTCTTGTCGTTGTCAAAAAAAATATATATTTCTTTCGCATAGTATGAGTTTTTCACCAATAAAGTTTATGTTTTTTGTCTTTTCCATCCTGAGTTAATTCCACTTTAGGGATTCAAGTTGTGAATGTCCTAGAGGAGAGATGTTAAGTTTAAAAATGCAAAATCAATCGAGTCAACACATAAAATCTAGTTTGTTTTTATTGAACCTAACGTGGGTAATCCTAGTCGGCCAACTAGTGATTGTTTGTCAAGCCGAAACTTAATACCAAAAGGGTTAAGGAAAAGCAGATGTCATAAAAGCAATAGAAGAAAAGGCTTAGAAATAAATTCTAAAACATCGACCCATAGAGTGAGACTCCAAAACCACTACGATTGAAAATATCTAAGCTAGATTTTTTTTGACAAGGAAACAAAGATTTCATTGAATTAATGAAAAGAAACTAATGCTCAAAATACAGACTCCAAATAAAGGAAGCCAGAAAAAGACAAACGAAAACCATCCAAAACCCGGACCAGCAACCAAACTAAAACTCCAACAAGCACACCTTATTAAAATTAAGGGAAGAATGCTACAAGCACAACAAACCACCTCCAAAAATGCCCACAATCCCACAAAAATTTTACTTATCCCAAAAAAAACTTCACAAACTCAACAACCTCCAACATCCTTATCAAAATGCAAGCAAAAGCTCCCCAATTAAAACTTTAACCAGGAGCAAACAACAACACATATCAAGCTTCCAAAAAGCTGTAAAAGAACCCAAAAATTCCAACCCCATCTATCGACCAAAGAAGCTTACGATTCATTCAATCCAAAAAAGAAACAAGCAATCAGAGCAGCCATAAACTTCACGAAGGACCTAGATCCCTCCCCGAGAGCTTCAAAGTGAAATAACAAAAATTTTCAACCAAAGCCAACTTTACTCTGAGTCATTACTACTTCCAAACACAAGTATTAAAAAAATTTCCAAACCTTCTCTCATGGAACCAACCCCCAACCCCCAAGTGATCCACAAAAGAGAGAACCATAAAATCCTACAGACGAAGTATCTAGCCCCACTTTTCTAAACTGTAATCCACTAGTTTTGATTAAGGCCTCAAACCTATTTAATTCTGGAGGCAAGATTGGATCAGCAACCTGAGTCGAAACATCCACTAACAATCGTTGAACAAGTGTCTGACTGATTTGGAGAATTAAAAAACCTCTCTAAATTGACAATCGGAGAGTTACCGTCCAATCTATCAACAAATCTCGTAGAGTGACATGAGAAAACACCCTCTGGACTACTTAGACTCACCTCGGAACCAACCTCCGACTCATCCAGCTCCTCAAAACTATTAAAATCAATCTTTCTAATGATAGAATCACTAGGCTGCAAAATAGTTCTATAAAATTGCACTCCCAAAGCCCCCAAAGAACACCCCTCGATATTCACCACTTGCTCAGAAAAAGACGAAAGAATCCCATCATTCAACTCAGCAACCTCACTTGGAAGCAAAATTTTTGAAACAGACTCCTTAAAGTTATTAACATGAAAAAGAACTGGAGAGGTAGACTTGGGAATCCCATCTGCCTTCCCCCTTTCCGAGTGTAGTACTTGGCATAAGTTGCACAAAATTTATCTTTGGCCTCCTTAACTGAAGCCGGAACAGGAGAATCAAAAGGCTCATTCTAACTAACAACCACCATCGAGTTTAAGGCACGAGGAGAGTGAGGAATCAAAGACACCCCTGACTGAACGAAGTCTGAATCATCATCCTTTTCCAAAATCTTATTACAAACCTCGTCCATGGATTTGCAGCATCCTGATCAACCGATAAAAACAAAGATGACTCCTTCCCTCCAACCAAAGCATCATTAAAATTCTCATTTAAATCTACGGCCACCGAAGGGGTTGAGCCTATAAGAATGCCCTTTTTCAATCCCCAATGACAACCCTGGTTCAGAAGAAGGAAGCAGGACGTCAATGCCCTCCCGCCCCATTGAGCAGGTAATCTCCCCAACCAAATAATCTTCAAGAACTTGATAAACCCGATTTAATAAGCTAGATTAGTCATAGACATATAGGTTTAATCTCTTAGCCTCCTAGAGGTTTTGGGAGCAAAATCGAGTAGAAGTAGAATCCGGTTTACTGTCATGGTGTCGACTGTGATTGCAATTGCAATTTTTGTAGCATTCTTTCCAAATGGGCAAAAGCAACGTGATTTTTCTTTAATTATTGAATTTTCCTTATTTTCACTAGCAAGATACCTTCACTCAATTTCCTAATACTTGGTTACTACAATTGCATTCTTGCTAGCATATTTTTGACATCCGAATAGATTCGGTTGAAATTTGTTCCCTGTAGGTACGATTCTCTGGAATATTTCCAATTTTTATTACTCTAATCTCGTGCACTCGCGTGTAGCATCAATCACAACTTAACATTTAATATTACTGAAAATCCATTAGCATGAGGTAGGATATACAAACCTGCCACCATATATCCCTCCCTTCCTTCCACTTAGTAGAATCTTTCTTTAGTGCTGACTCATTCTCGTAGGTAAGGCATGTTGCTGCAGGAAGAGATGAAAGAGATTAAAAGGAAGAGACAAAAAAAAATGCAGAAATAGGAAGATTATCTAGCAGATAAACACCATAGAAGATTATTTCGTTAGGAAAATTACTTCACTCAGGTGGTGTGACACCATCTGAGGTAAGAACTGAGGTTTATAACTCATCCACCGGAAAAGAGTTGTCTTTTTTAATAAGAAACAAACACACGAACCTTCAACTGTATCCAAAGATAATCATAAGACAAAGCTAAAAATATAAATTGGAGCTTAAGAAAAAAAGTTCTATAATATGTTAAAATTAGAGATATAAAACTATTCTTTTTCTTAAATATAAGAAACCGAGCTTTCATTTTTTTTTTTAATAACAAGAAACAACTTTTCATTAAGACTATGTAAAGTAGTGCTCAAAAAGATACCAACTCCCCAAGGGAGTGAGAAAAAACAAAGAAAATATCAAGAACAACTAATGAAACATTTTAAACTGCAAAAAAAAACCTCCTAATGAAGATAAATATCATTAAAAGAGTGAGCATCAAAAGGTTTGGAAAGTGTGCACCAGGATGACGCCTTCAAGCAAGTTGAATCCAATCTTTTTTTTATACAAGAAACAACCAAAATTTTCATTGAAATGATGAAAAGAGAGACTAATGCTCCACAATACAATAACAAAAATAACAAATATTAGAAGAACTATTAACTAACAAGAAGAACAATATAATCAAATAAAAAAGCCCCCCCGATGATCCCTCCTCTCTCCTCCTGATTTTCTTGCTCACCCCTAATCTGACCCTATCGCTTCAATCCTCTTTCTGGCGGCTTCCACTGCTTCTCTTTAGTTTGTCGCGACTCAGCGGATAGTCTTCGGTTTTCATCCCCTCGTTTTCCCCTCCGGTCCCGATGGTTAATCGAAGTTGTTGTATCGACGGCAGATCCTTTTCCATTTGGAGCGAAGGTGACGGTTTTTTCATTAAGGATGGTTCTTCGAATCGACAAATCTCTCTTTCATGGTCGCATTTGCAGTGGTTTGTTGAAGCCTTCAGTCAGCTGGTGGGCTCTGGGGCTCGTTCTTTTGTTCGCGATAAGTTCAAAGATGACAATGGTACGCTCGGTCTTTTTAAGTTACGGCGATCGGATCGGCCAAGTGTTCAGTGTGTCTTTTGGCATCCCTACGGGGGAAGATCGTGGATTCAAGTTTATTTGGGACTCTTTGGCAAAGGGTGGCTAGTCTTCAAGGACTTTTTATTGTTTTTTTTGACAAGCCAACAAAAGAGATTTCATTGATAAAATGAAATGAGACTAATGCTCAAAATACAAACAGATTTTGAAAATCAAAAAATTGAACAAGAGAAATATCCATAGGAAAACCATAGCCAAAAGCAATCCAAAAACAGACACCCATCTGTTAGGGGTTTAGGGATAATAGTAGTATGGTATTAGCAAGGGCATAAGGGTAATTAGTTAGGGAGTTAGTTAGTGTTTTGGTTATGAATAGAGGGAGTGGGTTTGAGGGAAGGAAAAAAAATTGTTGAGTGATTTTAGGGCTTGGGTTAGCATACTCAAGGGAGGTTCCAAGTGCCTTATACTTGGTTTATCTTGCTACGTTTTATCATTCATATTTCAATATATTTCCATTATCGTGTTCCTAGTATTTGGGTTCCTAACAATTGGTATCAGAGCGCGTTCATCTTGGGTATCGTCCTTAGTAATGGATCAAGATTGTGTGCTATTGAAGATACTGGGAATTCTCGAGGAAATGCAACAAACAGTGAAAGGAATGCAAAAACAGTTCGAGGAAAGTGATTGCCAAAAGATGATGAGAGAACAAAAACGAAAGATGGAGAGAGAACAAAAATGTGAAAAGGAGAAGGAAGACAGTAGTTCGGTGGGAGTAATCAAAGAAGCCAAAATGAAGAAGAGCAAGGAAAATCAGAGTAGATCAAGGTTGGGCAGCAAAATCAACCGAAAATTATCGATTCGTAGTCGAAGAGTGGCGGGAAGGCGTCGATCCTCCGTGAGAGCACCTCCAAAATCACAAGGGAAAACCAATCAGCAAGGTGAGAAGAAAGGGAGGGAGGAATCACCGGCGAGAACAGAGTTGGAAAAACAACAACACTGCAAGAGGAAGGAGAACCTACCAAGAAACCCATGGTTGAAGAATCGGAGAGGAATTTTGCAGCAGGTGAAGACGACCCGTGTGGGTAAAATTTCAGAAAATGACCAAGGGACAAAGAAGCAATGGAAGAACTTACGTGCGGTCAAATGGCGGGAAAAGCGAGGTGGTAGCCGAAAGAAGAAACGTCGACGGCAGGCGTGGCTGAACATGATGGCGGCTAGCCCTAATCACGTGGAGAAAACGAATTACGGAAGGATCTGGAATAAAGAGGGTTGGCGAGTTGTTTAATGGGTTGGATCCAAATAAAGAGAGGGAGGCCCATCTGCTTACAAGGGTAAAATATAGTGGGGTTTTGAAAGGGTTGGATACAAATTGTAATGTGGAGGCCCATTTGATTCCTAAACCAAAAAAAAGAACTATTATACCAGACGGAAATTTGGGCTAGGTTGCACCCTATTTTAAGGCCCAACCCAGTATCTCATCTTACTCACAAGAGCTAATCAACCCTAGTTCCCACTGTGTTCTACTATTTACTGCCACTGCAACCATCTTCATTGGGCAAGCTCACATCGATGGATGTCAACACCTGTTGTCACCACCACCCATTGCTACCGCCCATGGATGTACATTGAGCTCACCGACCAGTTCGAGGAAGTGGCGGCTAAATACAATGCAGAATATATCGTTTGTTTCTGTTCTTTTTATGTTTATGTTGAGTCTTGTAAGCACACCTTGAGGACAAGGTGTTTTGAAGGGCCCAGTAATGTTAGGGGTTTAGGGATAATAGTAGTATGATATTAGCAAGGGCATAAGGGTAATTAGTTAGGGAGTTAGTTAGTGTTTTGGTTATAAATAGAGGGAGTGGGTTTGAGGGAAGGAAAAAAAATTGTTGAGTGATTTTAGGGCTTGGGTTAGCATACTCAAGGGAGGTTCCAAGTGCCTTATACTTGGTTTATCTTGCTACGTTTTATCATTCATATTTCAATATATTCCATTATCGTGTTCCTAGTATTTGGGTTCCTAACACCCATCCCCCTTGAAAACAAAACAGTAAACCAAAAGACACCCTACAAACCAACAAACAGACAACCTATTTTCCCACAACAAGCAAGCTTTTGGAGACAACAGAAGCTTATCAAAGGCCAACCCAACACCAACATAACTACCCAAAAAATAACCATATAACCTTTCTGAAGAACTCCGACACTCTCTAAAGACAGACTTCAACTCCTTTAGCATACTCAAAAATCCGAACTCAAATAATCCATCCACTTTACCAACTCCGCCAAAGATCCTCTTTCTCCTTTTTGTAGCTAGAAACCTGTGGAAAAAACTCGTGTTCTCATCTCCCTCTTTCAACCAGCATAATTTACACCTTTGAATCAAAAACCGCTCCTCTATCAAATAGATATTTGCCAAATCCCCCATTGTTGTAGCCCTATCAGAAATTTCAGCAAGTGATAGCCCCTCAGCATCGGCTTTTTCATCTAACCATCTAATTTCACTCAACAAATCACCTTCCTTTTCCTTATTTAATTTTCCGCATTGCTCGACCAACTCTTCACATAATCTTTCACCTTTCGAAGCTTTAGACCAATCACAAAACCAGCCCATCCATATAACCTACCATTCCCCAAGGCTTTCTCAATAACCTTAAGACAGGGACCACCACTCCTCCCACAAAAACTTCCTCTCTTGACAGTGATTGGGCCCATAGACATTGGAAATCCAAACTAACTTCCCTTGCAAAGAGATTGCACTAATCGAGATGGAGTACCCACCCTTCAACACTTCCTTAACCACAATCTTTGCCACATCCCACAAAAACAGCATTCCACCTGACCGGCCAAAAGCTTCCACATGAACCCAACCAACCTCCCTTAAGCTCCATAACGAATTCACCAGACTATCATCAATGGATGCCAATTTTGTTTCTTGAATTAACACCACCATCAGGGCATAACCTTTGCAGGTATCCATTCATGCTAACCCTTTTAGAACCATCCCCCAATCCCCTCGTGCTCCAAGAAAGGATTTTCATATCCCTCTCCCCTAATTGCTACCCGCCTGAACTTCTCTAAATTGCAGTCCACTTGCTTTAATTAAAGTACTAAATCGAGAAAGCTCAGTTGGGCACTCCACAACAGCCTTTATAGACTTCCCCTTCTGCTTTTCAACACTTGAGTGACTGGCTGCAGCGTCAAACAAACCCACCAAGTTGAAAACCGAAGAGCCAGCCTCCAAAACCCCATTTTCCTCACACCTCACCGAGACTATATCAGGACTACTCAAACTGATATCTGAATCAGACTCAATCACCCACTTTGTACCGAACTTCAATGATGGGGGGTAATCAAACAAGTTGGTAAAGCATGCGGCTGAAAACAAGTTTTGAAAAAAGGAACCCTCTTAGAACCGAGATGGCACTTATCAATATCAAAAGAAGAAACTCCACGAGGTTTACAAAACACCCCACGAACCCCAGCCCCCGAGAGTCATTAGCCAAAAAACCCTCTCCTTGCTCCAAAAAGTCAGAAAAATCCCCTTCTCCACGCGATTTAGAGAAAACAGAAGGCATTTTACTGCCTGCCCCTCCTAGAGTAATATTTGCCACAAAATGAGTCTTTTACTTCCTTAACACTAGAAGGAATATCTTCACAGAAAAGAGGTTTCCCACTGCCTTGTTGAATGCCTTCCACAGCATCTCCCAACTCATTATAAAGTCGGGACCCCGCACCCTTTTTGTGTCCAAATAACTCCTCGTTTCGCCCCTCAATAACAGAATCAGAGCCAGAATCAACGAATCCCACCTCCTCCCGCCCTTTGAACTCCTGGACGTTATTACAAGAAACACTTTCCACCCCCTGCGAGACCGTTACACCCCCTTACTCACCATCCTCACCCTGCTCGAGGCTAATAAATGAGGGTCATTTAATTGAAACACATCACACAAATCCATCTCGCCCCCTGCCTCCCTATTCTCCTCACGACCCTTCGCATTCAAGATGGGAATGGAAGAAAACTCTACAGTTTCCTGAACCATCATGGCGTCAATTCCATAAAGAGCCCAATCATCCAAGACCAATCTTTCTTTCGATCCTTCCTTTGTTTGGAAAGGACAGCCCGACCCTTCCCCTACGGCTACCACCCCCGGCCGTTCTCACCCTGATCACAGGCGGCGACATCAAAAGCCATAGGAATATCGAATACCGGCAGGACTTCATCCCCATTCTCTTCATAGTTAAATCCACCCTTTGCAGATAAACCCTTCCCCATTCCTTCATTCAATTCTCCAGAACAATTCAATGAACCATCGTACCTCATGGCTCGACCATTGCCCTTCCCCACAAAATCCCCTTCCAAATCGCACCCATAACCATCCCCACCCAACCCAGCCAATTCATGAAGGGTATTATGACCAGTGTCGTCCGCCAATTGATTTAGAATATTTTCTTCGACCAGCAAAGCCTCCCCCCCTTTCTCTGCGTCCCCCAAACACCCTTCAACCACCTTATCCCTCCCCACCGCTAAATCCTTTTTAATTTTTCCAATTTTGTCCACATCCAAGATATTGTCAAAGATTTTGAAAATCGAAGGCTCCATGACTGTTCTGACCGCCCCATCCCCATCAAGAGGAGAGAAACACAAATTAAATTCTCCCACTGAGCCGCCCTCAACCTTTAACTTAGCAGGGATAAACCCACACTCATTACAAGCGATCCTCATCTTTACTACTTCCAGATCTAGAAAATTCAATGTGTCTTGGTGAACCTCCACCAATCCGCCTAGTTGTCTTCCTATTGTATCAAAGACCTCCAATCTCCACAGGTGCAAGGGCAGATTTCTAATCCCAATCCAGCCTCCATAACATTCCACCACCTAAGCCTGACCATGTGAATGACACGACCATTGCTCCAGCTTCACATGAACTGCATTGATCAATTGCCACTTACCCAACATCTCAATTGCCAACCCCAACACCCCTTCATCTACAAGGATGACAGCCTTATCAGGGAAGAAAGGATTAATCTGCACCTTTACTCCAAAGTACGTTTCAATAGCAACTTTAACCTTTGGCCAAGACATGAAGGCAAAGCACTTCGTTACCACCAAAATTTTTCGAAAATCCACCTTCACCATATTCGAATGTTTCCGAACCCAATACCCCGTTTTCTGGATGTCAACTTCAGACCATTCCATAGAAATAGAATGTGCTTCTTTAGGAAGAATCGCTTCCGACTTGGAAGAAATAAAATCCCTAAGAAAGTCACAAAAAACCAGTCAACCCCTTTTTGTATGGCCCTAAGAGGATTTGAATTGAAGACCTACCACCCAGGGATACCAAACAACACATTGCAACTTTGGTTCCAGACCGTCGAAGGCTGAAAAGACCAAGCGTTCCACTCTCATCCTTAAACTTCTCCCGTATGGAAGACTGAATCCCCGTATCAACCACTTGCCTAAACATACGGGCGAACCAAAGAAGATGATCCCAAGAGAGGGAAATTTGCTGCTCCACTGCAACATCCCTAACAAAAAACGATTCTTTTCGCTCCAAATACTAAACAAAATCCCATTAATACAACACGAGTGACTATCCATGGAGAACGAACAGTAATCGCAAAATTTAAGATCCACTTCGAAGCGGAATAAGACGAAACCACCCCACCGAACGAAAGAGAAAGAGGAGCAGGAGGAGAAAAGACACAAGCAAAACACCTAACCTGGGAGGAAGACGAATCGCCGCAAAATTGAGAGCCACTTCGAGATTGGAGGAGTATCGCCGCAAAAATTGAGAGCCACTTCGAAGCAGATTAGGATGAATCAACCCCACCAAGCGAACGAGAACTTGGAACAGAAAGAAACGGAGGAGAATTGCACAACCAGAGAAGACTAGGGATTACTGAGATGGAGAGAACGAGAGAATCGGGAGGAGAGAGAGAGAGAAAAAGTCGGGGGCATTTCTTCAAGGACTTTTTATTGGATTTTATTAATTCAAAGAAGAAGGCGGTCTCCATGGAAACGGCTATGCAACCATCCTCTATAAGCACGGGAGATAGAAGCGAGGGGAAGGGTTCACCAAAGGAAAACAGGGACATTTCTATCCAAACTAAATCAAACTTCAACTCTCGGAAGGCAGTATCTAAGCAATCCTTTTGGGTTAGAAAGCCAGCAGAGGTGGTGGAGGTTAATTTCGATAAGCTATTGGTAATTTCTCACCTTTTTGCTCATACATCCTGAGATAAACGAGGTCTACGAAGATCATTTTTCGGTCAAACCCCAGATTAACCCCCTCGCGGCTGACAAAGCTTTGTTAGGTTTGGGAAATGGCAACTAGTGGGTGGTTTCTATCTCAAGATTGACACTTGGTCGGACAAAGAGCATCTCTGCTGGATTTTATCAGGGGATACGGTGGTTGGATCTCGGTTTTCAATTTGCCAATCAAGTTCTGGACAAGAGATGTGTTTTGAAGCTATTAGGTGCCATTTTGGGGGGTTAGAGGATATTGCCTTGGAAACATTAAACCTAATTGACTTATCGTGTGCAAGGATAAAAGTCAGTAGGAATATTTGTGGGTTCTTGCCGGCTACTATTGACGTTCATTTTGATTCAATGGGATATTTTTGTTTGTCCTTTGGTGATATCGAATTTGGAAAACCTCCAATTTCAACAGAGGGACCTTTGTTTGTAGAAAATTTTGTCAATCGCATTGATTTAATTCGTATTCGGGGGTGTTGAAGGACGTTGCGGAGATGAGTCGACTTGGCGAAGTGGAGCTTCTGATCCCTTCCGGCAAAGCTGATATTATTTTAATGCAAGCGCCGGAGAGTCCTAAACCTTCCAAGCAGGTCGAAGAAGCGCCTCCTATTTTTAATAATATTAATATAGACCCTTTGGAAGTGGAAAGGTTGGAGTCGGAATTCAGAGGGCCTCTCTCCCCCCGGGACGTTTCGTTGGCTAAGGGCCAGCTCGGCGCGAGCGAGTTTCAAAGAGGAAGTCCAAACTCCAAGGGACTTTTTCATCTCTCCTCCTTCACCAAGAATTTCGGATTCCCAGGAAGGTTTAATTGCTTCTCAGGAAGCCGAAGAGGTTGTGTCCAACGGTAAGTGCCCTCGCAATTTTCTCTCTGTTGTTTCTCTTCCTTCCTCTCACTCTTTCTCCCTGATTCCTTCTTCGGTTAAGGAAATCAGGGACAGGTTTTGCGCAAAATATTACACAAGAAAGGCAGACAATGAGGTGAAGGTTGGCAACTCGGTGGCCCCTTTCTTGGTTAGTAATGATTTTTTGGATGAGCCCGTGTGATTATTCCTTGGGTTGAAGGGCTCCCTCGGCAGGTCGGGGAAGGCTATTCTGATCAGCAAGGTGATCTGTCCAGGTGCGCAGTTTAAATTGAGTGTGGAGCAGTCAGGGCTTGTTTCTCAAAAGTCGTTGTTTGTGATCGCAATAGCAAGGATTTGGATACTTCTGCCTCCCCTAATGTTAACCACTTAGTTGTTGATTATAATTCAGATCTTAGCTTGAGCAGTCCGGATGGTGGGACAAGTCCTCATGGTGGGGGGCATTATGTTGAGCTTCAAAGTGAGTCCCCAACTCTGAATCTGAATTTGTTGTTCACTCCCTCCACGGATTATACCCTCCCAGTTCAATCGGTTGTAGTTTCGGGCTCACAGGAAGGTCAACTTCTGGAGGCTTTGAGTGATTTTGGTACTTTGATCAAGGCCAGTGGGTTACAATTCAAGGGGATTACTCCAACAGTCCTCTTTGCACCGTTTAAATGAAGATTCTCTCATGGAATACGAGGGGATTGGGGGATAGATCGAAAAGAGCAACTTTTAAGAGATGTGTTGTTAAGATTTGCCCTGAGGTGGTGATGGTCCAGGAAACCAAAACAGAGTTTATTGATGGGAAGTTAATCAAATCCTTATGGAGTTCTCATGAGATTAGGTGGGATTACATCGAAGCAAGGGGTAAGTCCGGAGGCTTATTGATTATGTGGGATGAAAGTAAATTCGAATTCAGGAAGTGTTAAAAGGAGTTTACTCCATTTCCATCAGGGTAATGCTGGATGACCGGGGATCAGTTTGGATCTCCAATTTTTACGGATCTTTTTTTTTGTTTGAAAAGGTAACAAAACGATTTCATTGAAGTAATGAAAATGTAAAGACAAACAGTACAATAAAAAGCAAAGTAAATAAACTAAGACTAGGCGGGACATGAAAAACCCCACCCATACATAAGAGACCAAAGCATATAAATGGAATAAGCAGAAAACATATTAAACATGGTTCAAAAAGGGATGCCAGGAAAAGCACAAATCAGAAATCAAGTAGCCAGAAAACTCCCTCGAAAGGGTGCACCAAGTAGAAGCCTTTAGCATAACCGAGTCGAATCTTCTCAACCAATCCAACTCTTTGCCTTCAAACAATCTCTGATTTCTTTCCAGCCACAACTCCGAAATAAGAGCTTTAAACCCATTTAACCATAGAGCCCGGGCCTTAGGCCCTCCAACAAAACCAGTTAGGAGCTGCGAGATATTTCCCATCACTGTGTCAGAGAAAACCCAACTAATGTTGAAGATGCCAAAGAAGAAGACCTTGTATTTTGATTAGAAGTAGAAGAAATACAATATCTCTATTTCTTCTCTAAATTCAAGTACAACTATGAGAGGAGTATATGGTTATCAAAATACCTCTTCATAACACTTCAGTATTCATCCATCTTCTTGTTTCCTTTACGTGTTTGTTGCAGCATCTGCCTATTGAAGTCTTCTTGAGATTTAGATTGAATTCTGAAATAATCAAGGATAGCTTTCCAAAGAGGTTGAGCACTATCATAACCCATGACTTAGGTTGCTATTTCATGAGTCATAGAGTCGTAGAGCCAGCCTACAGGTAATTGATCCGCTTTGTCCCATACATCATACATCGGGTTTGGGAATGCCAACCCATGAGGCTCATATTGCCAAGTTACTCTTTACTACTTATGAGCCATAGTCACGATTGGAATCCTATTCATCTAACTTCAATCCCCTTAATTCCACCAAAAACCACTGATCGAGATCAGACCATGTTTTAGCTCACATTTTCAAGGATATTCTGCCTTCGTCAACAAAGGTCCCAACGTATCGTGACCTTGTTGTCACTTAATTCAAACGTCATGGTCAAATCGGTCCAATTGATCCCCGTGAACCCCATGGTCCTCAGCCATTGCAGACCTAAGATTACGTCCACTACCCCCAAGTCCAGGGGTTGGAAGCGTCCAAAATCGACAATTTGGGTAGACGAACGACCACCTCCTTGCACACGCTTTTGCATTTCACTGTTGCCCATTTCCCATAACAATCTCGTAGTTCGTCGTCTCTGACATGGGTAGCTTCTATTCCTCCACCAGATGGTGTGAAATGAAATTGTGGGTGACTCGACAATCTATCAATACCACCACAACACGACTTTATCACCCACTTTCCCTTGTACCTTCATGGTGCCCAACGTCAAAAACCCTATTACAAATTTCAAGTTGAGCTTAACCACGTCCCTAACTTCTAGGGCTTTCGCATCCGCTCTCGTATCTTCTTCCTTTTCCTCCGATTCCCCTTCCAGTAGCTCTATTTCACCACTCTCGCTTGCCAACAATACTTAAAGTTCTTTAACCTCTCGATTCTTGCAATGATGGTTGGTTGTATACTTCTTGTCACACCTGAAGCATAACTCTTTTTCTCTCTTGGCTTGAAATTCGGTGTTTGACAATCCTTTTGAAGGAGGATCCCTTCAATAACCACCTCCTTTCTCAGGTATGCTAACAGACCAAATCGTCTCAATGGTTCAGTTCCCTGGCTTACAAACACTAGGGTTAGTATTCTTATTTGGGCCTGAGGTATTACCTTTTCTCGAATCGGAACTCAACCTAGAGCTCCTGGTCTCCAAGGCCAATTTATTTGCAAGGTCCCTATCTTCGATTAATTGGACTTGTTTCTTGATTTCTTCCAACCCAACTGGTTGTCTCCTAACCACCTCAGCCCTAATTGCTAGACTAAACTCTTTTAAGACTACATTTTCGAGGACCTCTTATGGTAACACCGGCACCAGTGATGCTGAATACGTTTCAAACTTCATCCTAACTCCACCACCGTAGCTTCTTGTTTCACTGCCAGAAAACGAGCACAGAGGCTACCTTCATGTGATTAGCAATATCTGGCGAATATCCTTGCGTTTAAATCTTCCCATGACTCAATTTGCCTTCGATTACTCGTTCATCGATACCAGTCACGGTGGTTGGTTCAAAACTCGTGATGGACACTAAAATTTTCTTCGTATCGCTCAACTGATGGACTTCAAAATACATCTCAATACGTCTCAACCATAAACAACCAGGAATCTGAATTCGTACCTGAGAAGACCGGCATCCCTAACTTTTTGAATTTGCTTCGATCTCTATTCGGTTCATTTCTTCGAACTTGGAATGACTCATCTTCTCTCACATCCATTTTCTGTCACATCTCAGATCCTTCCCCCACCTTAACTTCTAGTCGGAGTTGGTTCATAATGGCGATGGACAATTGTCCCTTCCCAGAGTTGTTCTCAACTATCATCAACATCATACCCTTCTAATTCTCTTGCATGTCGACTGACAATCGTTCCACGTTCTTTCCCAAACTCAATAACACTCCCCCTCTAGCTCAGTCATCTCCTTCTCCATCTCTTTTAGTCCTTCTTCCATTTGTTGTAGCGCCATTTTTCGTGTCCTCCTAAGGAATTCAATGCGCTCTAATAACAATTTGTTAGGTATCCAATATCAAATCACCTGTTAACACAGAAGAAATACACAAACACACAAATGATCCAAGAACCAACACTGTTCTATTGAGAGTTCTTCAATAGACAATGGATTATTGTCAAAAAAAGAAACAAAAAAAAAATAGAAAGTGGGTTATTCAACAATTCGATTAAGATAGCCCAAATACCACCCAACTATTCAAGAGAGTTGGTTCTCTCCACAAAGACAATTGTTGTCAACAAAAATGACTACCTCCCAACGTTCCCATTAACCCCTGCATAAACCCCTCACTCCTCACCACAGCATGCACATTCACAACAATTGATCCCCACCTCACGACTTTCCTCCATTTCGTCCCATTTTGCCCTTCCTAACATAAGTATGGCCATTTCGTCCCATTTTGCCCTTCCTAACATAAGTATGGATAATAGGAGGCCTAACAGAACCTTAAGGAACCTTAAAACAAGTATCCACAAAGGACTTGCATGAATGATCTCTTGAAACTTTTGAAGACCATAATCTAGTACCAAGCTTCAAAGGAGATCAGATAACCTCTATAACCTCCCTTGCAGTATGTAAAATGGATGCCTATTCCAGTAATTTTTCTCTAGTTCACCTCCATTCTGAAAATCAATCTCCAAGATTAGGTTACCTCTCAAACACACTAGTCATGTTCCTATATTTTTTTTTTTTAGGCAGGCATGTTCATATAGTGAACAGCACATGGTAGGATCTCAACAGAACCTCCTGAACTCACAAATGGTCTCAAAATGTTTTGACCAATAACCACTTTGAAAACGGGGACACAAAAGCTCCAAAGACAGCAGTTGCCCAACTCAATTCTTGCTAACAACAACCAATTACTTCAAAAAGATGTGCTATACAGGTCATTTTCACAACCTTTTTTCTCAAATTGATTTAATAAATTAATAATAGAAATTGTTCAAGGAAAAAAAAAAATTATTTTCTATTACCTGCTTCAAACTTCCTTGTACCAAATGTGGTCCTAATACCCACAAAAGAAAGCTGAATACGAACAGGAAATTATAATTTCGATAAAGACGTGGCATTGCGAAGTAAGGTTCTTAAAGACCAAGCAAACACGTATAGAAAAAATAATTATAATAACAAAAATCAACTTCAAAATTTCCCACCTACAGAGACTGCATTTTGTGCTGAATCTGTGAGAGCAGCATCTACAATGTCTTTAAGCAGGATAACTTTAGAACCCCGTTTAACAGCATTGCAAGTAATCACAATTTTTGGTTTGCAATCTATGATTCTTTGGGCAAGAGAATCTGAAGAAAACCCCGCAAAAACAACCTGAAAGAATAAACTTTCACATATAAATGACAAGCAATTGTAGACATGATAATCAAAGAAAATCACAGGTAGGTGGACAAGGAGTAAAGTTGATCAATACCGAATGAATAGCACCGATTCGAGCACATGCAAGCATGGCAATTGGAAGCTCCATTAGCATGGGCATATAAATCACAACAGCATCCCCTTTTCTGACGCCATTATCTTTCAAGAAGTTTGCTAGCTTTGACAGATGGATAAGGCCAAAGTGAGACCAAAACAGCCAATAAAATGTTTGGAAATCTGATATACGAATTACGGGATGAAGTAGTGGAACAAAAACATAGAATTTATTTACGAAGGTGCAACAACCTGACAAACTTTGTTCAGAAGCTCAGTGTAAGTTAAGGTGCCGTCAAAACCAGGCTCATTTCCTTCCCAGTAGAGAGCAACCTTTTCCCCAAGTCCAGCCTCAATATTTCTATCGAGGCAGTTGTAACAAATGTTGGTGATTCCACCTTTAAACCACTGCTCGGAGTAGAGAAGTATTAAAAGAATAAATTAATTAATGATACAAGATGGGTCAAAAAAAAACAAGGAAAAATACGAGCGAGAAGGCAAAGATCGGCTCACCTCTATCTTGATTTGGCCTTTTCGGACATCAAGGTTCTCAGAGTAGACTTGGGGGTCCCATTTCTGTTTCCAAAAGAACTCGGAAGACGCAATGTCGGACCAAAAGCCAGCAGGATCCTCAATGGACCTATTGTACATCTCCAAATACTGATGGAGAAGGAAAACATAATGAATGGATTTGAAAGGAGCAATCCAGACGTGGATAAAAATAAAAGGTAAAAAGCGAAGAGAAAAAAAGGACCTGTTGGTGGGAGGAAATATGAGCGCGGGAAGAGAATTGATCACTGGGTAAGATGAGCTGATCATCCTCGGAAGCAAGAGACTCACCGAGGACGGTGGCATTCAGACGAGGTATCTTACGGGCAGCCGATGAATCCTCCGGTGCGGTCACAGTGGGGAAACCCATGTTATCCTGCTTCTGGTCGCCCCTGGTTCTGCTAAGCGAGCAACAAAATCCGGACGCGGATGAGCAGATGATCAAAGATCCCGCACAGGGAGGGCGGAGACAACAAGCACGAAAGTTAAGATATTTATGAAAATTATTGACGTGACGCTCCTTACTCGAATTGGGATTGTGATTCTGATTATTACGATTGTTGGCGGCGATAGCAGAAGGAAATAGGGATGCGGGATTGGAGTTGGAGTTGGAGGACACAAGAAATGGACGGGAAGCGTAACAAGAATTAGAAGAAGTCGTCACCACAGTATTCAACATTCTGCCTCTTCAAAGATGCGTTTTTTCTTTTTTTTTAATTCCAAATTTTTTGGAAATATTATAAATTTAATTCATCTGGATCTCGAGCAGGTCTGTTGCGTTCACCAATCTAGCTGGGATTAGATATGATATCATATGATATGGGGAATCAAAATTTAAAACAGGCCGTCAGATTTACGTAATCTCAAAAAAGCAAAATATCTTCCGGCCCGGCCCTAGCGGTTTATAATATCCACGTTCGACGATCTCTCTCTCTCACGCTATATATATATATACGAATTCACTATGTCTCTATAGGAGAGGGAAGGGGAACGGAAGGGGAAGGGTAAATCTAAATCTAAATTTGTTGAGTTGAGAAAGGAGAGCTAACCTTTTTGTTACCATGGGACCAATTCTTTATTCTGGCGTCCAAGTCAACGGTGGGCTGCGGATATGTTTGTTAATTTAGGAAAAGGATGAAGCTCGTGGCGTGGCCTTGCTGCAGAGTCCGTCGTACGTTATTAATTTAAAAAAAAAAAAAACGACGACTGATTCTACTAGTAACGTTTTTCGGAAACGACAGAGCCAGCGCACAGCTGTGTCCTGGTAAAACAGAAGTTTTGTTTTTCTTTACCGATGTCGACCGTGGGCGGTGGACCATTTCGAAAATTGGAGATTTAAGGGTGAGAGTAAAGATGAAGACAATGAATAACGCATCCCAATGCAACGGTTTCCCAAATATTGAAATCCTTTTTGTTTGGTTTCAAGTTTCAACTTCAATGGCGAAACGAAACCAATCACAACTCCTGACGATGGTGATGCTCAGATACGCAACCATGAAGCATTCAATTGGGGGAGCCAGAGCCTACTGTGATTTATCATCTATCATCTGTGACCGTCGAGGCTACTATGCTCATTTTGAGCTTACTCTACCTCTGCAATCAAACCCATTCCTCTATGGCATGCACGAAATCATAACAACCATAACCCTTGCCCTTGACACAAATGCTAGAATGAGCTGAATAATTCAGCTGTATATGATGTTTGTGCATGCATATACATTTGTAGCAAAGTGCTGACTAAATTATCTTATCTAGAAAGATTAGTAATCTTCTTTCATCACAATTAATTTACCGTAAACAAAATAAAATAAATTAAAAATGTTGGAACAAAATGAATGTTAAAACATAACAAAATAGGGGAATCATAAACGGGCAAATGAAAAGTAAACTTAGCACTAAAAGCTAATGTAGATGTTCGGATTAGAGTTAATTCATGCTTCAATTAATTTACAACCTAAGTACACATTCATCTCACTTAACCCACGGTATTTTTTGCACATTAGGTGAGCAATTGTCTCTAATACTCTCACTTAGCTAGTTATTACCTCTAACAATGAGCTAATGTGTGTTTTAAGCTCTCGGTCTCTCCTATTAATCTCATAAATCAAAAAAACAACACTACAAATCGCTATTGCAATAAAACTCTTAAAAACCAATTTGAGGGAATAAATAATACTTACCTATATATTAATCAAGAGATTCCCACCTTAAGATGATTAGTTCATAAGGTAAAAAATATAGAATAAATCGAAATACATCCATGAAATAAAAATAGTGCGGGAAGACTAAACGCATAATGTTGCCACAAAAAGTTCGGTTCAACAACCACTTCAACTCAACAAGAGGAACCTTTCTTATTTGGTAACAACAATCACCTGGACTCCAAACTCGAGATTTCTCCTCCGTTCTCTCTATCTCTTTTCAAACTTCTCTCCTTTTCTCTTTTTTTTTTTTTTTGTCAAAACGAGCTATCACATTCTATACCTCACAATTTGTGAAAATAAGAATTGATTGGACGGGACCTATGACATGTGGCAAGCTTCTTTTAGCCGAGGCTAGGTCATCTTACATCTTCCAACTCATTAACTGAGGGTACTCCTCCGATCCTCATTAAATGCAAGTCATAAATAAATCACATAAAACTCATTAATTGTCACAATCATGCTCTAATAATAATTTGACTAAATCAAAATTAAACTTAGAGCAAAATTAATTAAAGCTAGGGGATTTCTAAGATCAAATGAGATAATAAATGACAAAACAATCAAAAAATGAAAGCCAACAACTCTTATTTTAAAAGACATTAGTCCTCTATCACAAACAGTGTAAAAGATAATGAAAAACGAAACAGTGAACAGTAAGTTTATTATTGTCGTTTTGAAGAAAAAACGGTTGATGGTCGGTGGTGAAGATGAAATGTTGTGACGAAGCGCTCAGGCATGTTTTGAGTTAGATGAAAAGCATAATATCGATGGAGAGAGATTTTCAAATGTTAAGCTTACTTTGAACGAAGTAAGAGAACTATGTGCGTTTGTTTTTTAAAATGACTTAAAATGGAATGTTAAACAACTACTGAAACGAGAGCATGAGAGTATAACAAACAAAAGAGTCGTTATTTAAATCCTTTCGACTAACGTGTCCAGTGAGGCAAGCCTCCAAGAGCCAAGAATCATGTAGGATTCAAAATATTTACTATTGTTGTCAGCCAGAACGAGAATGGTTAACAAGAGCGTTACTAAGTGTGAGAGCGTGCACAAGCGAGAAGACTACTCTCTTATGGGTTATTTTATGCACATTATTACGGGTCATTTTATGCACATTATCACATAAGAATGTATCATATTTTATTATTTTTGAACATCAGATCCGATAGCATGAGAGAAAATGAAGTCTTCCCTAAAAAAAAATCTCCATCTTATTGGAAGGGGCTACAATGAGTGAACCTCTCCCCGTAATTTCTCCAGATAAATAAGAATTTTCGGATTTATTTAATATAAATTTAATTATTCGTCCTAGCTTTTTAGCTTTGACAAACCCCAAAATTTCGGTGTTGAAAGTTAGAAATCAATTTGCGGAATCCGAGGCTAGGCTTTCCCTTGTTGTTTATAATTTAATAATAATAGTCACATCAACACTTTGTTATTTCAAAAAGTCGTGATTGAAAGTTGCGTTATAAATTATAATAATCTTTTTTTTTTTTAACTAAGCGTTATAATAATCTTATTGGTAATAGAAATCAGCTAATAAATTAATTGGGAGCCTTGGGATAAAGTTCAGTTGGATTCATTTGAATTATGCAAAATTGTTTTATCAGTAAGTTTGAGGAAGTCTATATATGAGTGGTTAGAGGTGTACATAAACTGGGTTGGGTTGAGTTATTCTAGTTTTTTGGACCAACCCAAATTTTCAGGTTGGTCATTCTTCTAACCCAAATAACCTTATTAAGGGTAACTCAACCCAACCCAACATTTTTGAATTGGGTTGGGTTGGGTCATCGGGTTAGCTTTTTAAAAAAAAAAATATTAAAATATAAAAAAATCTAAAATTAATATAAATATAAAAATTCAAAAATTAAACAACTCCAAATTTTTTTATACTAAATAACAACTATAAAACTTAAATATTCTATTACAAATTTACAATTATATCAATAAACTTCTAAATAAATTGTCATCATTTAAAACAAAGACTCTTTGTTTCTCAAACATTGAATTAAAATTAGCCACTTAGTTTCAATTTATATTAGGAAAATTTACACCCTAATGACTTAAAAAATGTATTTTAAGAGTTATTAAATAATAAATAATTATGAAATTAAATACAAATAAATTAAATACATGTATATGTAGTTGTATGGTAAGTAAAAATATAATTTTTTAAATTAATAATAAGTTCGGGTTGGTCGGGTCAACCCAAATTAATTTAAGGTGAACCCACGAACCAACCCAACCCGTACATTTTAATTTATTTGAACCCAACCCAACTCAAATAAATTCATAACCCAATCTAAACCGTCGGTTGGGTTGGGTTGGTCGGGTTATCGGGTTTTTTGAACACCGCTATGGGTAGTTGAGTTGAGTCGAATTGAGTTATTATGTCAGGATATATGGTGCATTTTTTTTTAAACTTGAATAAGTCTATTTTTTGTGATTTTTTTTCTTATTTTTTCTCTAACAAATCAATTGCAAACACATTTATCTACAATTTCAAAACTCAGTTATGAGATCAACTACAAAATTACAATATATATTACTATTTGTCAAATTTATGTTAGCAAAAGTAATGGATATTCGGTTTAATATGATCAATTTTTTTTCAATAAAATTTATCTAATTTTTTTTTTCATATTTGCAACACTGAATTCAGATGTTTACTACAAAAAAAAAATATATATTTCAACATTTATCTTTTTAAAAAAAAAAAACAATTCTTCCTTTTAGAAATTGATTTTTTTTTCAAATTATAAACAATGTAGCATTGTTTCCTTTTTTATATATATACATCAAACTTCTTTCAATTTATAGAAATCACATATATTTTAGTACACATGAAACTCAATTCAATTGCTAGAAATCAAATGTTGTATTATTTATAACAACAAATAACAAATGGTGAATGGAAAAAAAGAACAATGTACCAATATTTTTTTCCTTTAAACACAAATTAAACTTCTATTAAAATAGAGAAATCTAAGGTTTAATTGTCTAAACATATATTAACTTATTTGAAACTTACAAATGAGGAACTTATCATGACATTTTTTAAGTACTAATAGGGACGTTGTTTTAAAATACAATGATCGTTACGTTTTTTTTAAAGAACTATTGTTTGTTTACCTATATTAAATTACCTGAAGATGACAATAAAATGACGATATATTTCAACATTAATGTCATGTAAAAATGAAATATTCACAAAATATTAATATGTTATCAAAAACCTATTTACATAATTCACAAACATAATTATAGTTCACAAAATATAAGCAATGACCAACAATTGGGTCGAGTTTGTATGTACGAAGAAAGATTGTTGGAGAAGAGAGTAAGATCAACTAAGTACATGTGCATTTCATGTTATTTTGAACCATGAGAATCTCGTTGGTCGCTAGGAATTATTGTTGGTGATGCTCGTCGGAGAAGATACTGTTGGTTGCAAGATAAGGTCATCAACGATTGTTGTAAATCGTCAAACAAGGTAGTCGACAGTGGTCGTCAATTGTCGCACATGGACGTCGAAGGTTGCCCAGTAATGGTCCTGGAGAAGGTCATCATAGGTGGTTGTCTGTTGTCGAACGCTAGAGATGGTCACTGATCGCCAAAGATGGTCGTCGGAGGTAGTTTTTATTTATCAGATATGGTCACCAATTTGTCAGAGATGATCGTCAGATGTAGTTTCGGTCGCTAGAGAAGGTCATCAGAGGTGGTGGTCGGTTGCTAAATAAGGTTTCAGTTCTAGAGGAGGTTTTTGCTCGTTGGAGATGATCACCGATCGTCGAAAAAGGTCATCGAAGGTGGTTTTCGATTGTCGGAGATGGTCACTGATCGTCGAAAATGATTGTCAGAGGTGGTTTTCAATCACTGAGATAGTCATCGATCACTGGAGATGGTCGTCATCTGAGGTTTTCGGTTGCGGTTTGTCGGAGATGGTCACCGTCGCAGGAAATGGTTGTCAGATGCGGTTTTCGATCGAGATGGTCGTCGTCAGAGGTTTTCAGTCGTCGGTCGCTGGAGAGGGTCGTTAGTTGCTGAAAATGGTCGCGCAGATGTGGTTACCGATCATCGGTGGTGGTCGTCAATTATTGGAGAAACGATGATAAAATATGTTAATTAAGTTATTGTACAAGTCGATGGAGTTAATATTCTAAGTCGACAGAGTTGAGTTGAGTTAATTTATCCATGAGCCAAACACTGAGTTGGGTTTAAAACCTAATCCAACTCAACTCAACACATGGAACCAAACACCCCCTTAGAGAAAAATCAATTGTTGACTCTTAACGCGTAAGATTGTATTCATTTTAATTATGATTTTCAATTTTATTAATTTAAATCTCAAATTTAGCATATAAAATTTCAATTTCATCAATTTAAACTTTAAACTTAAATAAGTATGTCATTTAAACCTTCGGGTTGTTTCTACGTCTACCGAAAATTCCATTGCTATGCAATTGCATTCCATTTGCATTATGTTCAAAATCTACACTCATAATTAAATAAGTGAAGATTTTCTTCTTCTTTTGTTTTTTTTTTTCGACTTACTTAGTTTAAAGGTCCTCTGACATTTATGTTAATAAGCTCAACCATTTTTCTAATTTTCAACCAATAATATTGATAAAATTCACAAGTATAACAAAGTTTAAAGTTAGATCATTCTCATGAATGAGAATTATCAACTGCTTAGATCGAGTAGGATCAAGATCAACATTATTTTTTTGATGTGTCTAGATCTTCAGTAGATTTAGCATAACTCTCAATGGTGAGAAGGTAATTGACCTCCAATTGTTCGAAGAAGATCGTAAGCTTTTGGGACCAACAACGGTAATTGGATCCGTGAAGGGGGTTCCAACTTGGATAGATATGGAAGCACTTTTCTCGAACTTGATTGACACTTCAAATTGCTTTCAACTTGTAGGAACAAAATTAGGAAAACTTGTTGTGTCGCAGATGAACCCTTTCCTTGAAAGAAATTTTGGCACGACCTCAGTGTTAAATCGTATTATGTTGGTTGCTCCCCAAGGTTAACACAACACCCTTTACGAACGTGTGATAAAAATGAAATTTATAACTAACCAATTAGATTTGTAGTCTAGTGGTCAGGCTAATTCGCAAGGAGGCATGTTATATGTATTCTAGTATGTTTTAATTGAATCGTTTAGGTTTGAAGCACACAGGGGGATTGTCATGCAAAAATTTGTCAAATGCTAGAAAGTAAAGATGCAATGAAAGAAAACTAGCCAGAATAGCAGTAGCTAATCAGATACCGATTCTTTGGGTTGCATCGAGATGTTAATTTGTAAGGCCAATCATAGGTGCACATGTTCGAATATGAATTAACTTGTTGTTTTATATTCGCCTATCAAATGGTGAGACCAATGAACTCTTAGTTTTGTCTAAATCAATTTATTAACCAGTATACTTGACTCATAACTAGTCCAAAGCTAGGGATGAGACTACTCCTAGCCAGAGACTGACACGTGTCATACTCAGGATCGGTCGTTTAAGCTATAAACACAATTCGAATTAACAAATTACTCAAATTATGTAAGTGGCTAGTCTAAATTAACCTTTGCACTTTTAATTTTTCTTTTTCGTTTTAGGCTTTTTTAGTCGTTCATGGCCACATGAAACTCACAAACTCACTGGTCCTTAGACTAATCGCTACTAATTTGCATGCTAATGTGGAAACTAATAAACATAGCTAAACTAAGCTAATAATTCGACGCATATAGGATTGTAAATCCTACCTACGAACATGCTTAAGGATACAATCAAAGGAAAATTTAGATAAAACAGTAAGTAATTCGAAATTTAACAAAAAAAAACCTCATGGCGTTTCAAAATCTCGATGCTTCCTCTGAATCGGTGTTTTCGCTTAGGCGAAGTCGGTCAACTCAAACAAAACGTCCATAATTCTCAACATTAACATAAAAACTAAACTAATCTAACCTAAGAATTGAAAATAACATAGTCTTGAGGCTGAAAGAGTTAATATTAAGAAAACAGAAGAAATTTCGGATCTTAAACACTCTAATTTAATCAATTTTACAATACAAAAAACATGTTCAAAACTTGAAAAACAGAGAATAAGAACACACACGTTTGTAGCTCAAAATTCTCCTAATCCATGGGTTATTTCTGATCATGAACACTTCATGGACCACCCTTAGAGTCTTCCCTACTATTCTCAGGCTTTGGAATAGATTGTGGGATTCTTAATTGATAGAATTTGAAAGAAGAAGAGAGAGAGGTCAAAACCGAGAACCTCAAGAAGTTTCTTAAAAATTCTCTATCCCATGGTGTTTCTTCTTCAATTAAAGTAAACCACAAGCTTCTTTAAGTTTGGAGAAGAAGATAACACAAAGATGAGAAGGATTAATCAAGAAGGAGGTGAGCAATTTTGATGAATTGGAGAATGGAGTAGCTTATTTACCAAAATCACGAACTTGGTCCAAAAATCAATTCGAAATGAATTTGAATTCTTTTTTTTTTTACTTTAATTCAAAATTAATATTAAAATCAATTTTAAATTAAAATAAATGTCTTAATTAAATTAATTGATTTTAAATAATGGTATAATTTAAATCAAATATCAAATTAAATAATTGGACCAATCTCGATTTCTTAAATCGATCGTTCGAACATGAATCCCTATTCATGTTTAAATCGAACCAATATTTAAATCATTTATCTCTTCTTTATCATAATGTAATTCATAATTAAGTTACGTTAAGTATACCACATATAATTAACATTTTCTCTCAAAATCGGATTTGAACAATTCAAATTCTTTTCTCTCAAATTGTTACAAGGCTTAGTCTGAGCTAGTAAGGGGGACCTAATTGACCTACAAATCATGAGCCCCAACGATACAAGATCAACCAGCCAAACTCTTTGGGCTAGCTAATCAACATTCGTTAACCACCGGGACACTCCACTGAGGCCCAATGATTGCACTCTCCTCACTGTAGATAGATTTATATCCACTCAATATAACCATGAATAGTAAGTCGATTCTTCACATGTCGTTCGTAATTACAATTGGGTCAAATAAACCATTTTATCCATGTAATTACTTATTGTTCCTTAAGTCCCATTGATCCTCTAATGAACAATTAGTTTGTGGTCCAACCAGCAAATTGAATTTGTAAACTCGAGATCTCTCCTTGGAATTTCTTTAAAAAAATTAAAGAGATAAAAAGTGGAAAAGAAAAAGAAGAGTAAAAGACAAAGTTTGGTATGTTTTGAATAAAAAAAAAGAAAAGGAAATGTGAAAAAGAAAAAAAAAAAAAATGTGGATATGTTTGGTTTTTATTTTTTAAAAAAAAGGAAGAAAAAAATTGTGGAAGCTCCACCACTTCCAAACATGGTTTTAACCCATTTTTAATCCCATTTCCTTCTCATTCTTTAAAGAAAAACTAGAGCTTCATGGGAGAGGGTTGAAGGAAGAAGAAAAGAGAAGTTTATGGAGCTTGATGTTGCAGAAGAGAAGGAGACAACTCAATACAAGCTTGCATGATAACAAGGTGATCAATTTTACCCACTACTGATGTTTAAGTCGTTTTGAGTTCCACAAGAAGAGTTAAGAGGTGAGATTTAATTTTATTAGAAGTTAACTAATTTTTGAACAAATTTCATGAGGGAAGCTTGAACAAAATCTGTCTTTATGTTAATGATTTGTGAAGAGGAAGGCAGAGGAGAGAATTTGCTGTCAAATCTGGAAAACCTCTGATTTTTTAGACGTGTTGATCTGTAGAATTCGAATCAGAAGTTATATTAGGTATGGTCAGAAAGCTTATTAATTTCCTATAACTTTCATGAAGAAGTCGTGAGTAGAATATGATTGGAAGTTGGTTTAAAATTCAGGTCAAGTTCAGGGTGCAGCAAGAAAATGATTCTGGAAGTTTCAGAAACTTAGTTTGGGATAAGTGGATTTTGAGGTAGTTACGGACACATCCTTTGGGATTTTCAATTTCGTTTCTTCAGTTAAGTTTTAGAGGGTTCAAAAAGGAAGAGTTTGGTATAAATTACATCATTTTTGGCCAAGTAATGAAGAAGTTATGAGTATATGAGGTAATGGTGTGAAATATGTAGAATGTTCGGAAAATAGAAAGAATGGTTTTTGCAATCCTAAGCATGGAATTCATGAGTTCAAAGTTCTAATTCTTAGTTTTGGTTTGTTTGACAGGCCAAGAGGAAATAGGTCGAGTATTCGAGCTGAAGATCTAGTTTTAACGCTGTGAGTGACAAAACAAATCTCAAAAAACGATTTTTATGCTTGAATTATGCTTAAGGAAATACAAGATTTCCATATAATGAAATAATTTAAATGTTTTATGTTTGTTTTGGACACATGCTTATGAGCATATATGGTTTCCTAAAAATGATATCAAATGCCCGTTGAGAGCTTAGTTTGTCCCAATGAACTTTACACGTGACCAAATGTTTATGAATTTTCTTAAATATAGTGGAGACGTTATAGTTTCAAGCAAGCAGGTACTACCAAGTATTTCATGTGATTTTTCTGAGACTCGAATGAACAAATGATTGAGATATTGAGCCCGAGATTCTATAGTACCGTGTGCACACAGGTCATTTTTTGTTGTTGACGTTGTGTGTACTCGTGACAACAATGTTGTCGTGAGTGTTGGGCGGGCCTCACTGCGACAAAGACGATGTGAGTGTTGGGGAGCCCCACTACATCGTAGAGTGAACGTGACAACAATGTTGTCGAGAGTGTTGGGCGGGCCCCACTACATCGTAGTAAACGTTGTTGGTACTGGGCGTGCCCTACACAACGTAGATTGTCATATGTTTTTAGATGGTTAATATTCTTGATATGCCTTGCGAGATTTTAATATCATACTTGTTGAATTTATAAAAAAGCTATTATGATTACACGTTTATATTTAACGCTTGATTACAGATGCATATGCTCATAGATTATAAGGTAATATGATTCACGAGTTAATAGTTTTTAAACTTAGTCACCCACTAAGCTTCATAACTGATTCTTTCAATATTTTCCAACTTTTCAGGTAGAGATCGAGCTCCCGATGCCTAAAATTCTGCCATAGTATGTCGAAAGCTCTGCGAGTTTGATATTTTGTACGTGGGTAGGGTTGTTAGCAAGTTCATATGTATTGTAGAGATTTTGAAGGGATAGTATAATTATTTTCGTGTATACACGAAAGGTTATAGTTGTGTAAATCATGGTTGAGTATGTGTTTGGTCGTAGTGCTCCCTATCTGTTTAGTTTCGAGTGAGATTTAAATAGAACTGCTTCTTACGTATGTATGGTAATCCTTAAAGTTCTGTTGTGTTGTGTTTAAAGTATTTTATATACAAGTATAGTATGTTTATCAGGTAAAACAGAGTCAACATGTATCGTTAGAGAGGTAAACGATGTCTGTTGACTTAATGTCGTCTTCCAGGCTAAGTTAGTAGGTAGTTTGGGAGGGGGTGTGACGGAATTCCTCTTAGGTCAATGAGATGGTGGGCTCATTGTTCAAGATCGGAGTCAACACTTAAGGGAACAACCTCTCTATTAATCCCTAAAGCGGGTAGGAGTGAATTCCATATCGCAGGACTATGTTCCCAGCTATCTACCCGATCTTATCCCAAAATTGAGAGGCTTATTGAGTCGGTGATCTCGAGCGACTCTAACCTACGCAGATCTAAGGATAATCCCGAATAAACATGAGTTCATAGTGCACTTAGGATTAAGATCAAGTTACCTAGGTCATAGTATGAAAATAGTCTCAGTTAAGACAGTAAATGGAGTTATAAGATCTAAGTGATTATTTCGTGGTCCGATCTTTTGCAAACTCATTGCATAGGACGCTCGCCACTTGTATGTCTCCACATGAACGATTTAGGATCTCATCGTTTGTATTTTACAAAGTGGGTCGCGTCTATAGTGTTCCCAAGATAAGGTACCAAATCTTAAACCCTATACTATAGACCATTTTGGCTATAACTTAAACTCGATAAACTTTTATGTCACACATAAAGTTCAAATATACATCCTATAGCCAAGGATTCTTAGTTTATTGGATTTGGGTTATGGAATACACAATTGACTTTATTCAATAACAACTTTACTAAATAAACTTCAATAACAACTTTATTGCAAAATACAATATGCATTCAGTTTAATAAACCACGAGTTTTAGGACATAAAATCCAATAGAGGCCTTGTCGCAGCGTTCTGGGGCACTTGTCCAACAACGTCGAGATACTATCCTGTTTCAGCCACTTCTGTCTGTTTTCCATGCATTCTGTCTTCAAGCGTCATGGAGGATCGTCTGGACGCTCCCGTATAGATCAAAATGACTAAAACACCTTCCATGACTCCAAATTGTGCTTAGTTGGCTTCTGAATCACCTTACACTCATCCCGAACACTCCAAATTAGCTTTAAAAGTGGTGGAATGGCTTCAATTGCTCCTCAGACTAAAATTCTTACAAAATAGAAATTTAATCACATTAAATCATTCAAAATGACAAGGAATGAGTATTTTGAGTCCTTTTAAATACTCACAACCTAAATCTTACTAGTGCTCGAACAAGACTAACATTTAAAAATTAAAAGGGTTTAATGGAAGTAAGAAACATGATTCAAATCTCAGTTCTCAAGATAGTGGTGTTGAATGTAAAAGGGCAAAGCACAATTGAGCACACCGTCAAAAGCATATTAAAAAGTTTTTCCAAGAATTTCTTGCATAAGTGCACTAGGTTATCTAACAAGGTCTTTACAAGCGCGGGGTAGGGTTAAATGATTCACACTTATCTTCCCTCTACACTGGCCATAAACACCAACTATTTAGGTTCACTTGCACTATGAAATAACAAGATAATAGGCACCTGAAACTAATTCCATGGGAAAACTTGCATTACTTTGACTCCTATGGTACTAGCATTCACAAAACTATCGCAGGGACCCTTACCTAGAGCACTTGCTCAATAAGTGGCCTAACTGATCACAATAGAGGCAACTAATTTTACCCTTAGATCTTTTAAACACACTACAAGTTTGTTTTTCTTATTCTTCTTTTTCTTTTCTTTTCTTTTTTCTTTTTCTCTTTTTCTTTTCTTCTTTTCTACTTTTTTCTTTCATTAGAATGATTTGCTTTTGAGTTCTTTTTTTTTTTCTTGCAGGCATCTTAGCGCTCTTTTTCTCCCTAAGCAACAAGTTACAACCTATCATACTCGTTCTTCGTCAAGACAACACCCTAGCCTATCGAGGTGACAACAAACTTATAAATCCTATAATGTTGTTGTTGGGATTTATGCCCGAAACTCGTAGATTTGTAAATAGAATTTATTTATTTAATAAAAAGTTAGTTGATCAGTTTTCTAGATTCACATAAACTCAAATCTAATAAACAAACAACCAAGGTTATTTATGCAACTTGAACAGTATGTAGTGGACATACAAGTGGACATGTTCAAGTAATAACTCAAAGGGTCTACAGTATACAGATAAGATTGAGTACTTTATGCTAGTGGCACTATGGGCACACCCACTTTGTATTTGATACAAATGAACTGATCCAATTCGTTCATGTTGAGACATGCGGTGAGAGTACTCTATGCAATGACTTTGCATAAGACCACACCACAAAATAAATCTCTCTTTGTAACACCGTTAAATGAAAAGATCATTATTTCACTTAGATGACCATTAGTAACTCGACCTTAATCCTGAGTGGGTTATGAACTTCTGCATATAAGGGATTGTCTTTTGATTTGAGTATTTTTATGATTAAATAACCCTTAATGATGACATTGGAGTTTGTTCATATCATTAAACACTAAATCATTATTTAAAGAAATTCAATGGAAATATTATATATAATTGTAATAAAACTAAAAGCAAGTTAAAAATGAATTCAACCATAATCTTTGTTTTGTCTTATTCTTTTTGTATCTAGAAAACGATTTAACCAAAACAAAAGACCATTTTTTTTCAAAATCAAATATGTGGGTTTTGACTCATATTTTTCGAACCAAATAAAAATCATACTTAGTTCAATAATGTCAACATATTTAAGAAAGAACTCATATAAGCTAAGAAATTTATGAAAAAATCTATGGCAAAACTCTTATATACTCGATACAAAACAAATGATATAGATGACATATTTCCTTTTCGTCTACGAACAAATTTCCTTTTTGTCTTTCGATTCGTGTACGTATTTTCTTCACCTTCTTCCAATTGCAATAAGCGAAGCTTTTGTTTTGGTCTAAAAACATTCAATCTCGCTTTTTCCAGTTTTTTTCTTCCAAATTTGTTTCTTCAATCTTGAGTCAAATCTCATTTTCTTATTTGAATTTCCTCTTAATAAAGGATTTGAGAAACAATTTATTTCTTTCATATATTGTTTTTATTTTTTATTTAAAAAAACTATCAGATTGAAGTTTGAGGTGTAATAATAAAAGATCTACAACATTTTTGTAAAAAAATTAGACTTAATTGTTCATTTATGTAAAAAAAAAAATGATTCGTGGTTTGTATGTAAATTGAATCTCATAAATAGGCTATCCATGTAGAAATCTCAAAATCTCACATGATACGATTTTATTTTTTCCTTTTTTGAATTTATTCCTAATAAGGTATTTGATAAATCATTGAGTTTCCATATATTATTTTTATTTTTGTTTAAAAACTGTAAAATCGAATTTAAGGGTATAAAAGTAAAAAGCCTACGACATTTGTGTAAAAAATAGGTTCAATTGTCTATTTATGTAAAAAATAGTACATGTGAGTTGATTATGTAAATTATTCCTCATAAATAGGCTATTTGTGTCTGAGCAAAATTTCATCACAATTAAATAATATATATTTTAATATCTAATATATTAAAATACATATATTTAATCTGGTTGAATCGTATCCAAATCTCGTAAATATTCTCCAACAATATTTATTTATTTATTTGAATCTTATTCGAATTTTACAAATATATCTTTTTTAATGTATCCAATATATAATTAATTATTTTAATATTTAATGTATCAAAGACAATAAATATATTATCCTATTTTATATTTAATATATTAAATATTAATTTGGACATTTCAAATTTTTCTTTCAACTAAATTTATCTTTTAGTGTTTTTATGAGCTAGCAAAGGGACTTTATGGACTTACATATTATAAGCTCCAATGGTATGTGTTGAATGAAAAATTTCGGCCAATCACAAATTATCACGCTATTAATTTAAATTAATGATAAAATAAATTTAGGATCAATTACAAATTTACACGTGTCCTAAAATTAAATTAAAAGACATGAAAAGTTGACAAATTAAATAATGTCAAGTATTGATCTATTTGACAACTTAATCAAATTATACCACATGGCAATTGGACCCGAAGTTAATTTATTACGAGATCATTAAAAATAGATTGGACTAAACTTGAATAATTTAAGTCTATTAAAAAAAGATTGGATTAAGTCCAAATAAGACTAACCTCAAGAGTTGGGCCCAAAGACCACCAAGCTCAAACCCAAGATCCACCAGACTCTATAAATATAGGAGACCACCCTCCATTTGGGGAGATTCAGAAGTGACAGAATCCAGAGCATTCATCCAGAAATTCAGAAACTCCAGCTCAACACGAGTCAGAAGTTTCGACTTAGTCAAAGAATTCAAAGTCTTCAAGAGTTAGAACTCAGAAACTTCAAGCTCAGTCAGATATTCAATTCAGAAGTTTCAACGACTGAAGAGCTCCAACAAAGTGACCGTCTCTTCATCATCTATGAATTGAAGATTCAATCTCCCTTCGTCTGGGAATAAGCTCGACAACCCGCAAATCAAAGTCTACATTCTAAGATCAAGCCAACAAGTCAATCTAAGATCAACAAGCCAACAGGTCGATCCAAGAGCTACAATCCGACACATCGATCCAAGATCGCCATACCAACAAGCCGATCCAAGATCAACAAACTGATAGACAAGACAAAAGTTCGATCCAAGATCAACAAGTTAACAAGTCAATCCAAGATAAACAAGACAATAGTCCGATGCAAGATCAATAAGTCAGCAAGTCAATCCAAGAGGATCAATAAGCCAACAGGCCGATCCAAGTTAAAGCTCAAGGCTTACATATTCGAGAGAAAGAATCAAATGATAAATATTAGAAATTGTAACACTTCACAAAAATCAATAAAATCAAGTTCATTCCACGAATTAAATTTGTTTGTTGAAATCTAGTGTGAACAATATGCAATTAATTAATTAAACTCTTAAATTAATCAATTTTCATATATTAACTTTTAGGTCACTCCACTGTAGACCTAGAGTTGAACTTTTATATACGGTACGAAAAGTTGTGCCTATGGATATAACTATTACATTATATCTTGCACCTTAAATACTATTGAATTTGTTTATGATCCAACCATAAACTAAGTTCCTGAGACGGTGAGATTCATTATTCAAGTCCAAAAATCAGCACTTGTAATATTCATCTACTTACCCTATATAGGAAGAACTGAATTTCATCTTATGAGATTATGTTCTCAACTCCTCATTTGGTCAAGTCCCCAAAATGATAAATGTATTGAATTGATTACAAAAACTATTCTCACCCATGCAAATCAAAGTACAAATCCTCACAAGGAGAAGTTTAGAACATACTCAGGATTAAGATCGAGTCGCATATGATCATCATAAGGAAATATTAATCTTCTCAATTAACGAATTTATAAAAAAAGATCAAATATTCTGTGGTCCAGCCTTATACAAATTTATTGTGTAAAATACTCTCACTTACATGTTTCCATATATACGATTTGGATCAAATCATTTGTAACTATTACAAATGGGTCGCATCAATAGTGTTGTCAGGATAAAACACCCAACCTTATTCATGTACTATGACTATTAAAATTATTTCTTAAACCTTATCCATGTACTATGACTATTAAGGTTATTTCTTAAACATATGGTCTATGTCTACTACATATTGTTCAAGATTACATTAATAACCTTGGATTTTTTATATAATGGATAATATTATATTGCAAATAAAATAATTAATTATTAAATAAATAATTAATTACTAGATTTTAGGGCAAATCCCAACAACACTCGCATCCTCAACCTCCACGTGAGAGTTTCACATCTTCATCCTGTAGCACATTCTCATCATGCTTTTTGTATACTTGTCATGAACACTTGCAGCTTTGGAAGATTTTCTTGAAAAAGAAGAAATTCAACATCACGATAATTCCTTATGTATATGGGAGGAGATTGCTCTTCCAACTGATGTTTCATCCTCATTATAATGTCAAACGTCATCCAACTAATTGTACTTTCATATATCACACCTTTCAATTCATCATATTTGACATTACTCGATATCACAACCCTTGTTTAACCAACCTCCAATATAATTGTTCTCATTCTCGTCTCAAATGTCTTGTATCGAATGAATAGAGATTTCTTATTTATCCTAAAAAAAAAAGTAAATAAATAGCAAGTAGATGTAAAAAATATAAAATTTTAAAAATGCAAATTTAGATTCCCGCTCTCATTTCGACACTCACACTCTTGCTCTCGTACTCTCGTTCTATTAGTGTTTTGGGTACTCTCACTCTAGGTATTCTTGCTCTAGTCCTATATATGTCTTGCTCCAATGCCATAGTAACCAACATTCTAAAATGAAAAAAAAAAAAACTTTCAAACCCTAAACATTAGGATGTTTAAAACATAGAAACATAGAAAGAAAGCTCTCAAATCCTAAACCTTAAAACGTTTGTTTATATGTTTCAAATATTGAAAATAAAACTTTAAAACATATAAACAACTTATTTAATAGTACATTTTTTTATGTGGATTAGTTGCGTTGATTATACATGAAGAATGTTTGAAAGTAACATTGAAACAAAGTTTCAAGTGTTGTATATTTTCAATTTGATATAATTTTGTATAATTGATTTTAAATGTTTATTAGGAAAAATTGATTGAGATCGGTTGGTATTGTGATCTTTAATTGTTAGTGTTTTGACTAATAAACCTCCAAGTCATCTCACAAAGTGTTTATAGGTACGTATTAATGATAACTTACCAAAATGGGAGGCAAAAAAAAAATGACAACTTACGCTGCGAACGAGAGTGATAGAGTAAGAATGAGAACATGAGCATAAAAGGCAAACGAGTGATGTGTTAAGAGAGGGTGGGAGCGAGAGCAAGACTTTCAAGAGCAAAAATTAATTGAAAGCAAAACGATTTTGCTGACATAGCGAGCGAGAGTGGGAACAAGAGTGAGCATATCTTTGTTCAAGAGCGTGAGCAAGTGAGGCCGCCTCATTCTATTCTTTTAGGTAATTTTGCATGTATTATCACGTCAAGACGAATTATATATCTTTGATTTTTAGAAGCAGCTCAGATGACATTAAAGCGGATAAAAATGGATCATCTATACAAAAATGTCAAAAAAAAAAAAAAAAAAAGAGGCAAGGAAGGAAAACAACAATAAATATTTTGTGAAAGGAAAAAAAAAAAATAGAGAGATATGTGCTTGTGTGGCGTAGGCAGGTGGATAATTGGATATTGCCTAAATATATATATATTTTTTAATCTGGTTGATTGGGCAGCGAGGGTTCAGCAAATTCCTACTCAATTCATAGCAATTTTTCTTTGTTTGATTGGATTGACTTGTTCCGATCATCCTTACGGGGTGTGTAGTCGCAAGTCCCCGTCGAATCCATTGAAGGAGAGATTTCAGAGGCCGATGGGTGCAAATAGTGACCCCAATCAAGATGGCTCCGACGAGCAGCAGAAGCGGTCTGAGATCTATACCTATGAGGCGCCATGGCACATCTACGCCATGAACTGGAGCGTCCGCCGGGACAAGAAGTATCGCCTCGCCATTGCTAGCCTCCTCGAGCAGTATCCAAACCGGGTCGAGATTGTCCAGCTTGATGATTCCAGCGGCGAGATCCGCTCCGACCCTAACCTCTCCTTCGAGCATCCCTATCCTCCCACCAAGACCATCTTCATTCCCGACAAGGAGTGCCAGCGCCCTGATCTCCTCGCCACTTCCAGCGACTTTCTCCGCGTATGGCGCATCTCAGACGACCCTTCTTCTGTGGAGCTCAAAAGCCTTCTTAATGGCAACAAGAACAGCGAGTTCTGTGGGCCTCTCACCTCCTTTGACTGGAACGACGCCGAACCCAAGCGTATCGGGACCTCCAGTATCGACACTACCTGCACCATCTGGGATATTGAGCGCGAGACCGTCGACACGCAACTAATCGCCCACGACAAGGAGGTCTACGACATCGCCTGGGGCGGTGTTGGTGTATTTGCTTCCGTTTCTGCCGACGGTTCTGTCCGGGTCTTTGACTTGCGCGACAAGGAGCACTCTACCATCATCTACGAGAGCTCCGAGCCTGACACTCCCTTGGTTCGATTAGGCTGGAACAAGCAGGACCCGAGATATATGGCCACAATTATCATGGACAGCGCCAAGGTTGTCGTGCTTGACATTCGCTTCCCGACGCTCCCCGTTGTTGAGTTACAGAGGCACCAAGCTAGTGTAAACGCCATTGCATGGGCCCCGCATAGTTCTTGCCACATCTGCACCGCAGGGGATGATTCTCAGGCCTTGATTTGGGATTTGTCGTCCATGGGGCAACCCGTCGAAGGTGGCCTGGATCCCATTCTTGCCTACACAGCTGGAGCAGAAATCGAGCAGCTGCAATGGTCCTCTTCCCAGCCGGATTGGGTTGCGATTGCCTTTTCCACTAAGCTTCAGATTCTGAGGGTATGATGCATGTGAGTGATTCCATGTAACATTTCAATTAGTAACACATATGGGATCTTACTTGTTCTGGCATGTTCGTTCCATTTCTTTCCACAAGAACACTTTGGCCATGCTACTAATTGTTGTTCATCCCTGCTCTAGAATGTCGATTGGTTGACGTAGCCATATTTTCCTACAGCTGTTTGTACTCTATTCTTTTAACCAATTTTCCTTTTTGTATATGCAGCAACACCTAGCTTTGGTTCTTCACCTACACAGATAGTCATGTCTGAGAAACCATCATGTGTAACTTTGTTGTGCTAGTTAATAACCGTCCTTTAAGACCTACACAACCTAAAAAAATGCATACTTTTTCTCTATCTAATATTTACAGGGTTTGTAGATAGACCTCTCTGTATGTAGCAAGTTACCACCTATGGAATGATTTATTCATTTAATGCCATAACTATTCAACATTCAGCCTTCTAAATTTTGTTTTGTTTTGTTTTAGTTGAAACTTCTTGAAAATTGATTTAACACTCGAAGTTGGATTTATCCTTGATAGTGCATTCGGCAGTCACTCAACTTGTTGTTTAATTGTGTGTGATGACAGTTGTTAGTGTATGACTATATTGATGTTTTTCTGATAAATATTATCGAACAATTATGGAGTATGAAAATTTTGTGCATTCCTTTGAACTTGGAAATTCCTTCATCCTCAAGGATGGAAAATAAGAAGTTTTCTGCTGAATTTTAAAGTGTGCTAACTTTCTGTTCCAAAACGGGGAGGAATTTGATGAGAATTAGGTCCATAGATTGAAGCACATGATCATATCATTGGTGAATGTTATTGGCTGGTGATAAACTGACTTGACATAATACTTAATGAGTTGATGGAATTTAGAGGAGAAAAAAAGTTATTTAGAAGAGAAAAGTTTCTAATTCCTCTTCAAAAGTTCTAAGAAATTGGTAGAAAATTCAAGTTTTCTTCTCTTTGATAATCTTTTATTCTTATCGAACTTTCTACCAGTTCAAAAAAAGGAGTAGTAACCAATTTTAGCATTAACCAACGGTGGGAAAAAGCTTGCAGGTGTGCAAGGTGCCATCTTCACCTTATTTTCCTCAAGCGAGGTGACCACCAATACATGAAGCTTTAATGTCTGATGCCTCTGCATGCCTCTGCATCAGGTGTTTCCAAGCATTTACTTCAACAAAATTTACTTTTTATATGATTTGATGTAGAAGGGCTTATAATTGAAGAACGAAATGGGAAAGGAAGGTTTGTTCCTGTGTGGATCTTTACTCGAGTCTCTTTTAGCAGTATCCAACCTAAACATTCTCTTCAACTCCTCATTGGTAGTGTCTGCATTTCTCATTTTTCTTTCCTCCCTAAGCTTCCTAAAAAAGTGGTCGTGTATGGAATTTGTTTTCTCTTGCTCTCAGTTCCCAGATCTCACACTGAAAGTTGAATCATAACAAGCAGGTTAGCCCTTTTGTTTAATTTAATTACTTAGGCCCCGTTTGATAACCATTTGGTTTTTGAAAATTGTACTTGTTTTTTCACCATTTCTCTACCATGGTTTTTATCTTCTCTACCATGGTTTCCATCTTTCTTAATAAAATACTTGAATTCTTAGCTAAATTCCAAAAACAAAAACAAGTTTTTGGAAAATACTTTTTTTAATTTTCAAAACTTGGCTTGGTTGTTGAAAACACATCTAAAAAGTAGATAAGAAAACATAGAAAACCATGAGTGGAAGTATTATTTATAGGCTTAATTTTCAAAAATAAAAAACCAAATGATTATCAAATGGGGTCTTAGCTTTGTAAAATTAATCTTTTATTATGATGAAATAAAAATGAATTCTTATTGCTTATGGATTGTCTGCATCTTTGACGTCAAAACACTTGCATTTTGTTTGATATTGAATATTTTAGAGTTATATTTAAATTTTCATATTTGCTGATTTCATTTTCTAAGGTATTAGGTATTGTGCACCATCATATCATACCTAACCCAGGTTCAGCCTTGTCTTTTAGATCTTCTGCACCTTGGTACATGTTACATTTTTAAGAAAATTGCATAGAATAAAGCTATGTTGTTCCATAGAAAAGGTAGGAGAGTAGTGGCTTTGATCCGTATGAACTTTTTTCTGGAATAAGGAACAATATAGAAGAACCAAAATGGAATTGAAGGCATTGTTTACATACAAAGGCCAAATAGATTACAAGAGGGTTGTATTATCTACGTTGATCAAATTTAGAGAATAATGCTGATAGCCTTAGCAAGGGAGATCTTTTTAGGGATGCAAATCCAAATAACCGAGACCATGAATTTGTTGATTTGGTTGGTTTAGAAATGAAATCAATCAGATGCCAGTTTTGGAATTAAATAACTGAATAAATTTTGATTGAAGTCGGTATTTATTTTCCTCCCTTTTTTTTTTTTTCAGTTGATCGACTTCAGTATATTAGTAAATTTGAATTTTCTTTTTGTCAAATAGGGTCAAGTGGACCTGTTCATAACCCTACTATCAGGAGCCGAGGAAAAGCGAAAGTCTAGCGCTCATTTACATCAGTACCTTTTATTCCTCTAAATTCTTTGCTTAGGAGGCTCACTCAAGCAGATTGCCACCATCTTTCCTAGGATTAACAGTGGGGCCGCTGGTGGATGGTTCACCAGATTTGCTGCACTGGTTGATGGTGTGCACACAGATTGACAAATTTTTCCTTAAATTCTGCGATGGCATTGCCCTTGTTTTTTAAAACCAGTAGAAAATTGTAACACTCCAATAACACCCTAATACCATCGTGGCTTTTGGCTTTCCTGTTCAAAGAATGCCTCAGGTAGTTTGATGTAGGTTAGGTTGGGTCAACTCACATCAAAATGTCAAAAGAAATGTGGGGTGGGGGGTATCAAGGGTTGAACTTTTGGAGCACCTTGTTGGGTTTGGATGGTTTGAAATCCAAACCCCCCACTGTGTTCAAAATCCAATGAGTTTGAAATACAACCTCATCACATTAGCCTCTTTTCATTATATCAATGAAATTCTCTTGTTACCTTGTCAAAAAAAAAATACAACCTCATGATTTTGAACATTGTTTTTTGATTTCCAAGCTGGAGAACACTGTACTCCAAATACTGTTTTTTGATTTCCAAAGTTTCAATCCTCTAGGACAAACCCCCAGGGTTCCAATTCCAAGGTTTTGATTCCAAAACGGTGTTCCAGATGTCCCTGGATCTTTTTGGAGGTTCTAGTTTTCCGTGGCCATGATTCATCGAATCAAATGACCATCAATGAGATGACCAAAAGGGATTTAGAAGCAAGAAACTTGGAATTGCTCATGATATTCAGTCAAAAGCTTTCACAATTGAACAAAAGAGTCCACTTCTCAAAGTTGCTTATGAAGCGAAGCTCCCAACAACTATTCTTCTTATTCTGAACTTCTTGGATGGTATTAGAAGTGAAATCCGTCTATGAAGGAAAGTACGAAGCTTAATCTGATTGTCATCCAACTGGACATCTTGGAGTAAGAACACCGTGAGATGAGTTTCACTAGCATCTATAAAATCTATGACTATGAGATCTCCTGCTTGATAAGTGACATCTACATATGAGGCACAGCCAAATTCATCTGTCTTCCTGGTTGTGCTCACTGCTCAGAACAGAGAATAATACGATGACCCCAAGGCTGCATGAATTGACTTAAAAGATTCTTCAATTGCCTGTTCATTTTGACTCTGTTTCGTTTTCGTGTATATGTCTTAACGTTTTTAAGCTAACTAATTTGGTTTTTTAGTTTGCAGTTGCAATCACACTCACACAGTGGCTATCTCTGACTTTCATTCCTGAACTGCGAATCAGTATTTTGATACCGTAGTATATATGTATGTCAGGTTTCTCTCTCTCATAGCTTGCTCTTGTATTACTTGAATCAAATCCTTGTGTTTACTGGAAACTGGAAATTTGTTCCATCACCATGGAAGAATATGGTTCTAAAGTGTTGATCTTCATTTCAACTTGAGATTGATATTTGTTGATCATTTGACCTAAAGATGCATGATCAACGGAATGAATCTTTTGTCTATATGGTATCCATTACCTGATAATGGTTTATATAGCCCCACAGGGAGTTGAAGTTTCCGATGTCTTTGTTCAACTCTAGATTTAAAATAACGTTTTTCCATTTCCATAACTAATATCGTAACAACTAAAAATAAGCAATCTTTTTCAATTTACACTATATTTAACACTTTAATTCAACCTAATGTTTTCTCATTGAGTCATTCTTCTGGGAAGATTTTACCTTTGGTTATTCATAGGAAATAATACGTTCTCAACCTTGTTTCTAACCTAACAAAATAACAGCAGCCAACCTGAATGAAGAATACAAAATCTTAAAATTTAGAAAATCAAGAATAATCCAAAAACAGCTAATTGTCAATCTAACGTAGCTGTTAAGGCTTATACAATCTTGATCAACATATTATTGGAATTTTGATTACTAGTATCTTCTCCCGTGGTAGAACTCAACCCTCCAAGTTTGATTTGATAAAATCGTATCTCGATTGTTCATGGTTCAGTTTTCTTTTTAAAAATGAACTGCATGATTTTTTTTTTTTTTTTTTATACGTGAATAGGGCTCCAGCCATGAGGTGTCCTGGGAAGGAGTGAAGCCCAAATCATCTCCTGATTGGCTTCAATAATGCAACATAACATACCCAACTTCTATCGAAGAAAAATCATCTCCTACCGCAATATTGGCCAAAGTTGCATACTCAATAATACTTTTCGTACAAATTATAATTATATCACTGGTTCTACCTACTTCTACATAACCTTACGGTTAAAATCTAACAAGTTAAAATACAATGTATAGTCAGTTGTACTCCTCAAGCTGGCTATGGTGGACGCATAAGACATTTTAATATGTAATCTCTTTCTAACCCAATAAGAGGCGAGACTTCTTTAGATAATTAAAATGATTATTCAAATGAAAGGAGAACTCATAGGCATGTAAAACTTGTTAGCATTTTTTGTTCATGAACTCTAATGATGAAAGTCAGTATTTCTTCTTTTCCCTTTATCCTCATTCAAGGTTTCAATCGGTAGCACTCAAGTTTTTCTATCAAACCTATTTTTATGGACTTTTAGCCTTTAGATTTATCGTTTATTAGCCACTATCAACATGTTATCAAAGAGAAAACAATAAATGAGTTATCTTGAAATTTTGTCGAGGGACGATAATCTTTTAGTGACCTCTGAAACTTGTTAAACATTTGAGAGATTTGAGACCATACATACTTTTTTAAGTTTGCAAACCATGTTCTTGTATGTTAATATTTGTAGTTGTACAATGTAAATTCCTTCCTTTAAATCATTAGAAAGAAAAATCACATTAGTTGAATGGATCAACTTTTATTATTACTTTTTAGCTTCCTCCCTTTTAAAACATGTTTAGAAGTAAAATGTGATGTTCTTACCTTTGTCGTTCATTTGTGAAAATTGGTTATTCTCAATCTCTATTTGATACATGAATTTTGGAGTTTCTTCCACTAGTTTAAAAAATTATTATTTTTAATTCTATTAATATCGTTGATAATAGTCATCTCTTTAAATAAGTAAAAATTATACGCTAATAGGCAGAACCATTTAAAGTCATCGTTATATAAGTTTGTCACATCATATCTAAGATTATTAAGAATTATAAAGACTAAAGGGTAGGTTGTTTTATAATTTTGGTAAATAACTAGTTGGCTAATTACATGCATGTCAATGCCTAGATAAAGAGATAGAGAACGTATTGAATATTGCTATATGATATTCACTCTGATGTTTAGTATACTAGATGGATTCAAAATCTCTCCTTCTTGCTCGGTTTTGGGCTTTTGAGTGTCATCTCATAGCTAAACTACAAGTACCAAGATAATCGACTTACACGATTTATGTGGTTGAAACCATCTTGAGATGACCCACATTTTTTATTTAGAAATCTCACCCTTTTAAAACAGTGTGTGTGTTTGAAATCGTATTGGCATAAAGGGCTAGTTGAAAAAATTTATAATCCTTGATTTAGTGATTGATGGGAGGAGAAATTTCTGTTGAAGAAAAAAGAAAGAAAGAAAATAAAAGTGTGAGGACTTAAAAGGCCATAATCAGTTTGGCATTGGACCCACAGATGGATGTGTAAATTATAATTGGTAGGAAATGAGAGCATAGGGAGTGGAGGGGAGAGAGAGAAGAAGTGTGAAACACTATCACAAATCAGAGAGTAGAAAGAAGATACAGAGAGCAGAAGTAACCACAGCCATTCATTGAGTGAGAGGCTATCCATAATCTCATCCTCTCTTTAACCATAGCCTTCCTTCATCATTCATTCAAAGCCATTCAACGAAATATATAAACAAACTTCTCAATTTCCCATCTCTCTACTGCTTTCCTCATCTTCTCCACCATGGCTACGGCTACTTTGTCAGTAGCCAAACCATCTCTCCAGGTTCCTGCTTTGCTTATACTATTTCTTCCCTCCCCTTTTTCTCTTCTTTCTTTTTTGTATCTAAAAACAATTACTATATTCTTCTGCATAGCAGGCTAATGCCAAGGGATTTGGAGAATTCTCTGGCCTCCGCAACTCGTCGACCTGCCTTCCCTTCGCACGGAGAACCTCCGATGACTTCCTTTCCGTCATTGCCTTCCAGACCTCTGCCGTGAGTTCCCTCTTCTTAAAAGATTTGCCATCTTTTTATGCAGTTTGTATCATGATGCGTCAAATATTGAACCAGTAATCTAATGCTTTCAGCAATCTACATTGAATTATATGAGTGAGCTATGTACATTAACAACATCCTTGGCGTACAATGAAACTAGAAGCTAGTCATTAAATTTTGATAGGGCCAAGGCTGATACATTTTGATACACTGGCTTCCTCAAAGTGTCGCTGCATGGCTTTTGTCAATCGTCTTCTTTTTAATGATCAAATTTTGATTGATGCTTGGGTCTGTTTTTGAGAGAGAGGTAGTTGACTTAGGTTGATGATTGATCAGTTAAATTTCGTGTTAATTTTATTATCATACAGAGTGTATATGTATTACGATTTCCACGAGTTTATATAGCCGAGAGACACTTTGAACTGTGGTCTCTGGTTTCATATCTAAAAACTCCTGTGACTAGCCAACCTATCCGAGAAAATATCATGCGGTGGCTGTATAGAAGTGAATATTCAAACTACACTAATGATTCTTCGTTTGACTAACCTACATCCATACAATTCTTGAAGGTGGGAAGCAGTGGAGGATATAAGAAAGGGATTGTGGAAGCAAAGCTTAAGGTAGCCATCAATGGGTTTGGAAGGATTGGCAGGAATTTCTTGAGGTGCTGGCATGGTCGCAAGGATTCCCCACTTGATGTCATTGCCATCAACGATACCGGAGGTGTCAAGCAAGCTTCTCACCTCCTCAAGTATGACTCCACCCTCGGCATCTTCGAAGCCGACGTCAAACCTGCCGGAGATGAAGCCATTTCAGTTGATGGCAAAATCATCAAGGTGGTCTCCAGCCGCAATCCTTCCAACCTTCCCTGGAAGTGGGTGTTCAAATTCTTTGCTTCTAATTTTCATTCATTATTTTTATGAGATCAGAACTAAATGAATTATACAACAATGCAGGGACTTGGGAATAGACTTGGTGATTGAAGGAACTGGCGTGTTTGTTGATAGAGAGGGTGCAGGGAAGCACATTGAGGCTGGAGCAAAGAAGGTCCTAATTACAGCACCTGGGAAGGGTGACATTCCGACCTACGTTGTTGGGGTCAATGCCGATGCTTACAGCCCAGATGAGCCTATCATCAGCAATGCTTCTTGCACTACCAACTGCCTAGCTCCTTTCGTCAAGGTCCTTGACCAGAAGTTTGGTAATACATGCTGAATCCTAGCAAAAATTCTTCAATAGCACTTACATTTTTAGGCTCTAGCACAAAAATCTTGTAAAATTCAGGTTTGTGATGGGAGTTGGTATAAAATATATATATATGGCAGGTATCATCAAGGGAACAATGACTACCACTCACTCCTACACTGGTGACCAGAGGCTACTTGATGCCAGCCACCGTGACCTCAGGAGGGCAAGAGCTGCTGCACTCAACATTGTTCCTACCTCCACAGGAGCAGCCAAAGCTGTTGCTCTAGTCCTTCCATCTCTTAAAGGAAAACTTAATGGGATTGCACTTCGTGTGCCTACTCCAAATGTTTCTGTTGTTGACCTTGTTGTCCAGGTTTCTAAGAAGACCTTTGCTGAAGAGGTGAATGCTGCATTCCGGGAAAGTGCTGAGAAGGAGCTCAACGGCATCCTCTCTGTTTGTGATGAACCCCTCGTTTCGGTCGATTTTAGGTGCTCTGATGTCTCCTCAACTGTTGACTCTTCGTTGACTATGGTTATGGGCGATGACTTGGTGAAGGTTATTGCTTGGTATGATAACGAGTGGGGTTACTCTCAACGGGTTGTTGATTTGGCTGACATTGTTGCCAACAACTGGAAATGAGCATGAGTTGTTTGCTCTCTCTGAGCTAACCTCATTTCCAGCTTGTTTTCTGCATTTCTGCTTAATTTTTCCCTTATTAATTTGTAATGAGAACACAAAAAACCATTTTCCATTACCCATCACCCAATAAATATATATGCACAAAACTATGCAGAGTGATAAAGTTCCAAGAATCGAGTCAAGTTCGAGACTTCATCAATACAAATCAACTATTTCTTGCTCTGTAGGATATGCTAAACTGAATTCAGTTTTGCTACTTGAACAGTTACACCAGAGACAGAGTCTAGTCTTTGAGTTCATATGCGACTATAATTCTATTATAGAGTTCACTGGATCCATAAACGCAGTAATACAACGCAATGTATGTACGACAAACTATTTACATAAAATTAAACAAAATAGAAACATTGGGATCAATCATATAATTCTTTTGTTAAATTATAAATTTAGTCCTTATGGTTTGGAGAATATTAGAATTTAGTCCTTATAATTTTAAAAGTTAGAATTTCGTCCTTATTGTTTTATAAAACCCTCCTAAAGAGTCTCCACCGTAGAGACTATTTATGAGGGTTTTCTTAAACCATGGGGAGTAATTCTAGCTTTTAAAATTATAGGGACTAAATTTTAACTTTCTCAAAACCGTATGGATCACATTTGTAATTTTAACATTTTTTTTTTTAAAAAAACAAGAATTTCACAGTGTAGTACTCAAATATCTAGGATGCTATACTCATTACTCACAGCAATCTGCTTTTCCTAGAACAACCAATGTTTTTTTCTTGGCTTTTGTTGAACTGGAACATCTGCAAGAGAGATAAAACACATTACCATAAAAACCACGATTCCCTAATAAGCACATTCACTCTAAATAAACGCCGTTACTCTGGGAACGGGAAAAAAATTGTTTGCAGGATAACCAAACCTGGAATTTCATAAAGTGAATTGTAGTGAACCTCAGACCAGAAACTTAACCAAAGCTCTGCATTATTGCAAAGATAAAGGAGCTGTAAGAACCCTAGTGTTCCAACACTTCAGCAAAGCATTTAGTGTGTAAATTCAACAGTGTCAACAATCAAACGTCTCAGCCCTACACATTGAGAAGCTGAGGTACAGAGGAAAGGAAATACTATCACAATTGCAGGTAGTTTGGAGACAGCCCTGATACCAAGTCCCGTCCTATGGAATTACAATGAATATATTGAATTTCATCAATATCAAATATTTTGCAAAATGTTTTATAATTAAAGGTTCCATCTTAAACTTGAGGTCAAAGAGATTTTAAGTCTAAGCAGCACCAATGATCACTTCTTCCATATTCATAGCCAGAACTCTTGGAGGAAAAAGAAAAATAAAAGAAAGATATGGAAAACAAGTTGGATTTATGAAGGTTTTGGAAAGGCCTTTTAAAGTATTTTAAAATATAAAACTATACTCAACTGCAAATTCAATTTCTTTCTTATTTTTTTTTGACATGAGACAAATCTTTTCATTGAAAAAATCAAAAGAGACCAATGCTCAATAGATACAAACTCCAAACAGGATGAACTAAAAGAAATAAAAAAATTATAAAGGAAAAATGAAAGTATTCCAATTTAAACAAATGTACTGTATGAAGAAGCTAGAAAAAGAGCTCGAAAGAGAACACCAAAGAGAAGTTTTGAGATTTGCTGATTCATAATGATCTATCCAATTATGTTTCAACACTACATGACAACATCTTGTAATCTTAGTCAGCCAGGGACTTGGCTTTCCACCCCTTTTGTAACACTTCACATAATCAATAAGGCCCCCCGTTTGATAACCATTTGGTTTTCGAAAATTAAGCTTGTTTTCTCTCAATCTCTCTACAATGATTTTCATCTTCCTCAAGGAAATATTGGGATTCTTAGCCGAATTCTAAAAACAAAAACAAGTTTTTGAAAACTACTTTTTTTAGTTTTCAAAACATGGATGGTAAAAAGTAGATAACAAAACAAGTAAAATACACAGGTAAAAATAGTATTTATAGCTTAATTTTCAAAAATAAAAAATAAAAAACAAAATGGTTATCAAACGGAGCCTAAAATATCCATTTCCAATATAAAAAACCAATACATGGGAATTTCAAGAAATATACACTATCTTACCACCTAAGAAGCACAAACACTTTAATTTAGAAAGCATGCTTGTGTCTTTGTGTGTGACACATGTCAAACAGTCGAAAACTTATTAGCAGAATAGACATAGTGTCAGACACTAGTATAATGTTAAAACAAGTCTAATATGTATTAGGCATGTATCAGACACTTGTTAAACATAATAAATAGAAAAAAATAGTACTATAAGATAAAAATAATAAATTTTGAGTCGAAATATATCAAACTCATTTTTTTAAGTATATAAGTGCATAAGCTTATTCACTTTAAAATTTCCTTCCTTGTGATATATATTTTAAAAACAGGTATATTTTATTTAATAAACGTGTCTTTCTCATGTTTGAGTCCTAGATTTATAAAAAATAGTACTATAAGATAGAAACTTCTCTTTGGTGTCTCTTTCCAGCTCTTTTTCTGGCTTCTTCATACCGTGTCATATTTATATCTTATATCCATATGTATGCTTTCTAGCTTACCACGCTTTGGAGTCTGAGATTGTGGAACAATTTCAATGAAACAAGTATCTCTAAATGACGTCAGGAGGCAAATCTTTGCTGCAAACTGCACATAATCAAGCAGCTAGATTAAGAAATAAACAGAGAAGGCATGACTAAATGTTCTTATGGAAGATCTTTCAGAATTTTTGGACTATAATTCAGAACTGGATAAAAAAATTCTTTGAAATCACTGTTCATTCATGAACGTATTATCACCCATCTCTTCCATATCTCCTCCCCTCTTTCTCGCTCTCTCTGTTTTAAACTCCAAGAGTCTGACTTCATTAAGGTAGCAAATACAATAACCCTACAACAATCCAATGCCCAGTAATTTTCGTCCATTGCCTACATTGCAAGGGATATGCAAACTTGCTGCTCATGCCCCTTTACATATGTTATACAAAATCCTAAATCGATAATGACATACAACAATCAATCGGTAAGGTAGCAAATACAAAGGCCACTTTTAGTTTTAGCTATATGATATACCTTGTCAGCTGCGGCTTGTAGGGTAACATGGTCCCCCCATTCACCCAATCTGCATCATGCACTAAGAAATCAAAAAGGAAATCTTTTCCTCAAGAACATGTTTAATATCAGTTAATCCACAAATGAACATCGATCCAATGAGAGAGAAAGAGGGAGTATGATCGTGAACCATTTCACATACTTCGCCATTTTCTTGTAATAACGACTGAACTTCATTGGAACATAACCTTCATATAGAGAACGGTAGTCCTTTAGCTGGAACATGAAAAAAAAAAAAAACCCAGATGAGTGATACACAAGCAGGATATTCACCCTTTCACTTCAATTTGGTACCAAAACATGGGTGAGACATTACCAGTCACAAATGACAAGTCTAACAGATCAGATTTAATTTCTACATATTGATAAAAATCGGTATGAGAGAACACCTCTGATATGACAAAATACAAACCAAAGTTGCAGATTAAAAGGGAAATTTTAGTGGAAATAATTAGATCTTGGAAAGTCACTTATCAAATTACCACTTGTTCTACCATCCCCAACTACTCAGACCACATGCTACATTAACCCTCCCTACTTCCTCCTTCAATTGCCTTAACAAAAGCTGAGCTTTTCATCCCAAAAGAAAAAAACCCCACTAATCTCCCTCGTTCAAGCACCTCAAGATATGACAGTCTACCTGCTTTACAATGTCTTTCCGCACGTGCTTGTGATACTCAGGTGATTTGTACATTTGATCTGAAAGTGCTCGAAACTGCCACATAAGAAGAAACTATGGGGCGATTGTAGATAAACCAGAAGCTTCTACTTCTTACTTAAAAAATCTACATACCTGACAATTTCCATCACCGGAGACCTTCACTTCATGCAAACCATAGACATTTAGCCTGAAACACAGTGAGATGAGAACTACTTCATCACAGGTGGTAGGGAGAGAGAAGAGAAGCCTAGGGAGATGGTAAATTTTAATGACATTAATCATACACTTAACTTATACCACCATCAGTTTTTATCAGGGCAATTTTCATGAATTCCCTCTCGACAACACATGGAAACAACGAAAAACCAGGCGATCCTTATTGGACTTTAAATAGTATCATAGTAATAACAATTAGCTACTTTTTTTGGGATTGGTTCCGTGATGCCATATTCACTTTGAAAAGCTAAGCTGCTATCCAAAACATAATTTTAAAAGAAATTAGGGGCGAGGATTAAATTGAAGTAGCAGAAGCAACTGAGTAAGAAGACAGAAATTAAGAAAAAAAGAAAACCCATAATGAACTTAGTTCATGCTGTGAAGAGAGATACAGAACCAAACTGCACCCTGAAAGAATAAAAATCTAGGATAGGATTTGAATGGCTCAAACTGGACTGTAGGCTAATAAGCTGTCTTAGACTCTCAAATGGCCTTAAGTTGGCGAAGTTAGTGATCATGATGACTTGCTATTCTTCATCGTGTTTGTTAATTTTTAGTGAAAATTTTTAGATTTGTTTGAACTATTCCTCAATCAGCTATAGCGCAGAAAATTACATCCCTTTAAGCCTAAGCATGAATCACGACCAAGAATATATCAACATCGTAATAACAATAACGTCGGCAGATATAGTGGTTTTGTGATCTTCAACAGGCTCATGATTATAAAATCAATCACCTAGTAAATTTAAGAACTTATGCACTGTCTCAACTTCCTGGAAGTAATTTTCATTCAACTGATGCTTGTTCATGAATGTGCGTGTCTCTTTTTTTTGATAGGGAATGTGCATGTGTCTCTTGTAACATTCTTTAACAGTTGTTATTCATGTTAAATTTTAGGAAAAAAATCCATTTATACCCTTAAACTTCAGGGGTTGTATTAATAAAAACCCTAAACTAATAATTGTATCAATTTAAACTCTAAACTTTCATAACTTTCATAGTATATCTATTTATACCCTCTATCAGATTCCATTTGAAATAATTGGCAATTTTCAAATGAAGGGTCTAGATTTATTAAGGAGTCTATACATGTGTGAGAACTGATGCATGAACAATTTTCAAATTAAGAGCCTAAATTGATTCATATATGACGATTTAGGGATTTAATTGATAGAATTATTAGTTTATGCACATGTAAACTGGCGTTTTTCAAATAAAATCTAATAGAAGGGATAAATTGATACATCCATGAAAGTCCAGTATTTCAATTGATATAATTATTAGTTTAGGGGGGTATAAATTGATTTTTACCCTAAATTTTATCATTATTCTACAGAGAGAAAAATGTGGTGTTTTTGATATATATATATATAGAGAGAGACATTTGTTGACGAAGCGGGCAAGCTATCTTATAGTTTGGAAAATGTGGGATACGTACCTCTGAAGAAGCCTCTGATATTCCAAACTGGCGTCACTTTGGTTGGGGATATACAAATTTATCCTTGGAGTATGCTGGAATACCATGAAGAGTGAAGTTTGGGTAATAATTAAAAAAAGGAAAAGAGGAAAGATTCATACAGCAATAGGAGCAAGGTTGGAGAGGCGTCTGGCAAGAGCACCGTCTAGATTAGCGTACTCTTCCGTTAATAGAACGGCAATCATGCGATCGTCGTCAAGGTCCTCTTGATGAGAGCTCAAAGAAGTTGAACTAGAACATTCTCCAATGCTGTGAGTTCCCGGCCTCATGGTGCCAATCAGGAAAAAAATGATGCTAGAAAGATGAAGGGCAGATTGAAACCAGTATTATTGAGAAAGAAGAAGGTGAACTGAAACAGAAAAAGGAAGGGATATGAGAAACAGATGAAAAAAAGGATCGAAGAAGGAGATTGAAAAAGACGTCCAGTTTGTTTGACTTAGCCTTACCGGCGACGGCGTTGTGGGGATTGTTTGAGCTTCGACTTGGACGGGAATCAGGATATTTCGTTAAAAATGAAAAAAAGGAAAATTGTGGTTTTCGCGGGTTCTCCAGTTAATACCTGCAGATAGCTGTGGGTCCCACTCCTACACCTACCACTTCTTTCCCAAAAAGTAAAGTAGCTAATCAAATCTTTACCATTTCATTTCTTGCGAGATACTACTTCATTTCAATAAACTCTCCATTACTTTTTTCTTTATAAATATAGAAAACAAATTTACATGCTATCTTTTATGGCATGAAATTTATTATTATTTAATCAAATTTATTAAAAATTAACTAATTTTAAAATTTAGTGAAAATAGAGAGACTAAAATTAGAGTATAACAAAAGTATAACTCAATTGACATCTAGTAAAACTTATAACCAAGGGATTATGGTTTGGAATCCCCCACCCCAAATGGTGATGACGTACTAAAAAAAATGTCTAATAGGTTACAAACTCTCAAATTTATGTTTGATAGGTTTTTAAGGTTTCAATTTTGTATGACATATTTTTTTAAGTTCACAAATCATAGATTAAATTTAATTTTTACATCTACTAGACCAATTAGTTAATTTTTTAAAAATTTTGATTGTATCAAAAGCCTATTAGATACAAAATTGACGGCTCATAGACCTATGAGAGATTTTTAAAGTTGAAGAGGCTATTAAACACTTTTTTAAAGCAAGTTCAAGAATTAAATCTATAATTTAACTCATTACTTTTCTATGTATTTTATATAAAATAGTGTTATTAACTAAATTAGCATGGAAATATGAACTAAAAAAACTATATGTACATAAAAAATAAACAAGCAGTGTATTATGGGTCGGATTAAAGCTGCCCACGAAGTCGAACAGCCAAAAGCTGAGAGACCTAGACACACTGAAGTGAGGATTGGGCAATGTTGAGTTTGTTCCTGACTTGACCTGCCAAGTCGATCACCTCTCGATCGGGCACAACACTAGTACTCGTACGAAGCTGAAACCAAACCTAAACTCCACGTCAGGATCACACCCCCAAACGAAAATCTGCAAAACAACATAAAGCAAACATGTCCCACTAGTTGGACTGTGAAGCAATAATACAGAGCATTAACAACCAAAAGTCGCCAGTTTATATTTTCCGCAACCATTTCTTGAAAAATGGTTTAATTTCATCTGTGGTCATTATTTACTTCATCATGTCATACCCCATTTAATGGTATCTTCTCTTCAGACACAATTTCAATCAGGTCACTCTCACAAAGTCCAGATTTTTAATTGAGAACATCCCTCTTTTAGGCCGAGCTTTGGGCAAACAACTCAAGTTGTACTAGTTTACAATTTACATCAACTGAATATTTTAAATTTACACGTACACGTACACTAGAATCATCAACCCGCCTTTACACATTTCAATCAATTGTGGATCCTTAATTTGATTCAAGTCGTCGTTTTTCCAACGAATACGGCCATCTCCTTCCTTCAAGCATCAATCATTTGGCAAACTGCCTCCTTTAAACTACTTAAGCATCAATCATCACTCATCTCCTTTAAAGGTCGCTGAGAAGGTAAGCTTTCAGGAAAATCTTCAGCTACGACAAATCATGAACCACTGGTGGTTGCCTTGCCAATTGGCTGACCTCAAAGAACATTGGGGGCTCAATCGCCGCCTTTATTACCTCTCCAAGATGAAACGCACCTCATCACTAAACTGGGATGTAGTAACGACATTCTTGAAACATAGCAGCGTTGGCGTAGGCCTTCTTTGTTCTGGAAGAAAAAAATTGTTAATTCTTTTTTCAGTAATACTCGATCATGCATTTCATCAGCCGAAGTTCAAAACACTTAGTGCATTGCTTACCTTCGCAAGCTTCTGCTCTTGGGAAGCTTCAAATACCATGCACCTCATTGATTTTACTGCACGTGTCATAACAAAATTCCAATACCTTCACAGGAGGTTCAATTATGAACTTTTACAATCGACTGGTAAATTTCACAACGCCAAACGCGATTCACAGTGGTCTTCAGAAACTTTGCTCCACAACTATGAACACTGACGTGTAAATGATCTCATAGGACTGCGAATGTAAAATCGTAGAAGTAAATAGAGACCTACTTAGTGCCAATGCTAAGATAGAAATTCTTCCACAAATCTGCATCAATTATGCTTTCGTTTCTTCTGGTTCTTCGCCGTGTACAAAGAATTTGCTGTATAATGTGAATTCAAAAGTTCTCGAGGTATAGGTGCTCCAGACGACTTTAAAATCTCCACTAAATCTTGAAATAAATTCTTATTTTCCCCATTCACAAACAGTATGGCTTTGCCCTCCTCTCCAAGTCTAGATGCCCGGCCAATCTGGTGAACATACTCCTTGATGGAATTTGGCATGTCAAATACAATCACCTGCCTCACACACAGGAGATCCATCCCTCGACCCAAAATCCCAGTAGCCACCATCACTTGAACTTCTCCCACCAGAAATGACCTCATGGCTTCTCGTCTCTCCTTCATGGACTTGTGCCCGTGAATTGACAATGCCTTTATCCCAGTGGTAACAGTAATTGCATTAGAAAGGAGATCGGCCCCAAGCCTTGAGCCTACATATACTACAAGGGGGGGCATAAAATGTTGCTTACTCGCTATTACGTCAAAAAGCTTTTGTTTCTTATTCTTTGATTCTACCCATATAACAATCTGCTTCAAAGCCTTAGTTGGTTTATTTGACATGCCAGCAGATACAATAACAGTACCATCTCCCATAGATCTTGCCATCTTCTCTACTTCCAGAGAGGTAGTTGCAGAATACATTAAGATTTGTGGTCTTGCAAGAGCCCTAAAAATCTGTAATACCTGATCGCGAAAACCTTTTTGGAGCAAGCAATCCACTTCATCCAGAACAAAAGTCCTCACTTCATCAAGTTCAACATCATGCTTCATCAAAAGATCAACCAACCTGCCTGGAGTAGCAACAATCAGCTCAACTCCTTGCTGGATGCGATGGAGCTGTCCAGCTAGGGCATCACCACCAACAACAAGAGCAGTTTTAAATGGCATGCCTTTTCCAAGCAGCTTAGCTTGTTCTTCAACCTGAATGCAAAGCTCTCTAGTAGGTGTAAGAACCATTGCTAGTGGCTTCTTTTGGCCATGGAAACACTCAAGGCGAACACGAGCACAGTAAGAAACTATAGGAACCAGATAGGACATGGTCTTTCCAGAGCCGGTTTCAGCTGAAACAACCAGATTTTTACCCAAACAAGCAGCTGGTATAGCTTGCATCTGGACAGCTGTGGGCATCTCATAGCCTGCGGTCTCTAGATTTTGAAGGAGCTTCTGAGGAAGGTTACAGCAAGAAAATGACAAGATAGGAGCACAATCTATGTCTCCCTTTATACTGATTCCAAGCTTTCTCCTAAGCAATTCAGTCTGCTCACAAGTCAAAGAAGAAGATCCCGAATGATTAGAATCCTTAACATAAAAGCACTCATCAGCCGCAGGAAGTCTTTTAGGAGGTGGCAAATCTGGAGACAATGTATTCCTACTCGCCACTTTGCGCAGGACTGATTGTTTACATTCCATGCTGCAAATATCATCATCTGTCTCGTCACATATATATTCACCATAGCGACCACATACAACACATTTAGGTTCGCCAGGCAAAGCCTCTCTCTGGTCTTTACATTTCTCTTTAACAGCCGATTCTACATTCGAAACAAAAGTTCAAGGAAGATCATACAAAATCCAGATCATTTATCAAGCGTATGACAGTTGTTGGAAAGAAAAAATAAATCACTGGTATAACCAACGTAGTAAAATCCCAAAAGTTTTAAACAATCTCTTATGAAGAAATATAATCACGAAACCTATGGTACATTACATAAAGTTCTCCTTTTTTACCATCTCTTGTTTCAATTAGTTAGTGTAACAGGCCAACCATGACAGTTATAGGGGCTGTCATTCATGCTGCCGGCCTTAATGGATTGAGCAGACCTAAATTAGAATCATAACAATATTAGCAAAGAAGGTTTCGCCATCTTTGGGATCAGAGCAAGGAACTTGTACTTGTGTGCAAATGACGGGCAATCAAAAAGGCCCATACCAGTAATGCAAAGATCATGTCCACAAGGAATGCTCTGCTGCTGAATATAATCTGCTCGTAGGTGGCTTCATTCGCAGTGTTAACAGAACATGTGACCTTTACAGAAAACTTGTCAAAGTCAACAATTTTCCATATCCATCCGGCTTTATTGATTGGAAAGGAGATCCTTCGGGAATTTTTTCAACAAAATCCTTTTTCCATCTTTATTAGAGATAAGAGATCAATAGCCCACCATCCCAAATAAGATGAATGAAGCAATTTAGAAGTTAAAAATTCCTAAGAAAGTTAATTTTTGTCTGAATTTGGCACTTTGTTCAGAAAAGAAAGTACCCCATGTCTACTTCCACCCAGCACATGCAATCTTTGTGAATATTCTTCTTTGACTGCAGGTACAGCCAGAAGCATTTGATCTTCTTTTTAAATGAATTTAACCTTACTTGGTCCCTCCCTAATAAAATAAAAGATTATTACTTCATCTTTCTCCATTGTATTTGAATGCTTTGTTGTTTATCTGTAAAGACACAGGCGTTTCTTTCTAGCCATAAATTCCAAAAAAAATGCATAGATGAAGTTCCACCAAAGGATTTTCTTCTTATTCTTGAAAGGGTGACCAATGAGGGACAAATCAAGGAGAGTGAAAATCTCGCCAAATATTGTAAAAAACCATCCAAAAGCATTTACAAGATGCCCAAAAAGTAGAAGCAAAGGGGCAATGACTAAAAAAATGAATTTGTGTTTCTTGTGCTTTCAAACAAAGGTGACAACATGGAGATTTTCGTTGGAGCTTATCATAAGTATTGAAGCAAGCATGACTAAAGCTCCCAAATAAAGAAATTAACTTTTTTGGGCAAATGTCCCTTCCATAAATACTTGTAAAAGACAGAGTTAGCCAAATGTCCAGTAGCTGCAACCTTTTTAGTCATTGAACTGGTTGTAAAACAACCATAAATCAACAAACTTTTTTATTAGGTTAAATTACAAAGTTTGAGGTTTGTGTCTATTTGGTTCCTGAATTTTTAAAATTACAAATGTAGTCCTCAAACTTTCGAAATTTTTAAAATTCACGGATCTACTAAGCTCAAAATTGAAATTTGAGAGTTCCATTCGACATAAAATTCAAATTTATATCTAATAGATCGATAAATTTATAAAAATTTCATATTTGTCAAGGACCTATTAGACACAAAATTGAAAGTTCAGAGACCTATTAGACACAAAATTGAAAGTTTCAGGACCTATTAGACACTATTGAAAGTCCATGATCAAATAGACATAAACCTCAAAGTTTGGGAACTAAACTTGTAATTAAGCTTTTTTTATTATTAACGGTCATCCTAGAGGCAAGATATTAGCCACTAGATATCTTCGCCAATGAGACCCATTATCCCCCTCTCTTTTTATCACGATCATGGATAGTTTTAGTCGATTACTTTCTAAAGTTGACGCCGGTGGGCTTATTAAGGGTTTTTTTGAGGTCCATGGAGACATTTGCACTAGCCATATACAATTTGTTGACGAAACTATCCTTTTTACAAATTTTGAAGACGAGTTATCCCTACAAAACCTTCTTCGTGTGGTTAATGTTTTTGAAGAATCATTTGGGCACAATATTAATCTCCATAAGTCCGAGATTCTTGGGGTTAACGTTGATTCTGTTGTGATTGAGGAAGCTGCTGGAAAATACGGATGCAAGATGGGTATTTGGTTGAATACTTATTTGGGGCTCCAATGGAGCTCCTAAAACATTATCCTTTTGGAACCCAATCATTGAGAAGATTGAATGTAGGCTTTGTTCCCCCGGGGGGACTCACTCTTATACAAGTCACTTTATCTAATCTCCTACATACTACCTTATTTAGCATGCCTAATGAGGCGGCTAAAGAAGTTGAGCGTCTTTTCAGACACTTCTTATGGGAAGGGGGTCAAATGCATCCGGTTACCATCTTGTTAGATGGAGTAACATCCTCCATCCATTGGATCAAGAAGGCTTAGGCCTTCACTCCATAAGAGATAAAAAAACATAAAACATCAAAGGGTACAATATTAATGAATTTACTAAAAACCTCCATACCCATTTATCAGGCCTAAGCCAGAAACCACCATTGGATCAAAGGGTACAATGGATGGAGGATGTTACTAAAAACATGAATTTACTAAAAACCTCCATACCCATTTATCAGGTCAGCAACAATATTAATGAATTTACTAAAAACATGAATAACGAAATATTTTGGGGGCTTGAAGAAAGGAAAAATAAAACATAAAGAACCTAGCCAGAAACAACCAAGCAAACATAAAACATCAAAGGGTACATATCAAAGTAACGAAGAAGTATAAACACACATATTCGTGTGTCCCAAAGAAACAAGGCTCTCTTACCTCCAGATTCATCAGTATCTGTCGATTTTGACAATGCTTGGGGCACATAATCCTTGTTTCCGTTTTCCATGACTGAAAAACTGAGTAATATTATGCTTGGAGAAAGATAGACTCAAGCATGCACATCAGTTCCTGCCAAATAAATAAATAAAATAAACAACCTCAACCATAAATCTAAAGGGTTAAGCTGCTAGTTAGAGATCGATCATCAATACATCAGGAGTCAGTATGGAGAAATTATTCGGTGAGGCCGCCACAATGCAGTGTTAGTTTGTGACGGTAGTGTTTCACCGTTAGACCTCGAATTTATATCCAATGATTATTAGGGGTATGAGAATACATCAACGGTTATTATGAAGCCGGAATAATTTATCATTTGTTTGGGACACTAATCTTCTCATCCTTTAACGAGTAAATAACATCCTGGCGTCTAAACCTAGGCTCACTCGGATCGCTTGAGTCAATTGTTTAAGCGGGAACTCATAATTATTTTCGCACTTTCAGTAAGGAATCGCCACTGGAAAATTGGTACCGCCAAAGCGCATCTCCCTCTATCCTAATTATATTCTTCGATGAGATTTTGTGAGCAAAAGATTATAGCCACTGTGATATGATATCTATACCCAACAGATTTTTTTCACGATGCGTATAATATATGTGAGAATTCTCGGATGCAAAGTAATGATATACGAGAATTGAAGATTTTGTCGGAATGATCTGCAACAAACAGGACAGAATATAACAGGCGCTCGAAGAAGATTACCTGGAATATAAGGGTGAGCGCTCTTTCTATGCCGACTGTTTTCTCGCAGGAGACTGAACGAATTCTTCAATCTTCTCGTTTTTCTGATGGTCCAAAATTTTCGCTCTCTTTTCCGTTTTAACCGGGCCGGCAACTTGGCGCAGGGTGTTGCCTTTGCTAGTGTTCAACTGTGGCCAAAGTTGTTTGGGCGGGTTATAATAATGTGCTACGCCTATTCGTCTATTATTATAACGGGTTGAATACTCTTCGTCTCAAATGTAAATTATATTTAATATTATATGAATTACAACCTATCCCTTATATAACTTGTATTTTTAGTAAACCTATTTTTAGAATTAGATTTTAAAAATTAAAAATATTAAAAGTCTATTTAAGAAATTATGAAATTTAAAAAAAAATCATGAAATATATTTCAAAAATAAATTAGTTATAAAATTCGAATTCTATTTTACAAATTAAAATATTAAAAACTCTATTTTGCAATTTTATTTTAATTTTTGAATAACAACCATTTTTAGTTTTATTTTAAGAAATTGACTAGGTGGTCAGGTTATGATCATTGGAGTTATTGGGTTGATAGGATAGTTGGATTTCCAAGTGGTCATCAAAAGAATGAACATTTTATCCCGCAACAAAAACATTGAATCGTACCATACCTTATACCTTTGAGATAATATGGAGATATTTTCTTCCAGATCTTTATGTCCTCAGAGAGGAAGAAGTGTAAGAGAATTCTCTAATTCTATATCGAGGAAATGTGTAGAAAAAAGTTATCTCAATGGTTCATCCCAGGTTCTATTTACATGGCCTAAAGAAAATAATCAAATAATATATCTTAATATCTAATATATTAAAATATCATTATCTAACCAATTTGAATCATATTCAAATCTTTCCAAATTCTCCTATGACATTTATTTCCTAATTTGAATCAAATTCAAGTTTGATAAATATCTTTTATTTAATGTATGCATTAATGATTTTAATATTTAATGTATCATATACAATAAATATATTTTCCTCTTTTATATTTAATAAATTAAATATCAATTTGAACACTCAAAATTAAATATAAAATTGAACATTTGAAAATTTTCTTTCAACTAAATTGATATTTATTTGTTCATATGAGCTAACAAGGAGACATTATGGGCCTACAGATTATAAGCTTCAATGATACAAAATCAATTAATTAATTTCTTTAATTAATTAATTTTCAATTCATTAACTATAAATCACTCCATTATAAATCTAGTTGCACTCTTATACGGACAAATTGTGTTCATGGATATAATCACTACATACAAGTCGATCCTCCATGAGTTGTTCATAATTATAGTTAGGCCAAAAGTATGTTTTACGCCCCTCTAATTACATATGGTCATTTATTCTTTAATGAACAATTTGTTTATGATCCAACCATAAAACTAAGTTTGGGGTCTATTGTTCAAGTCATAAAATCAACACGTAAGAAAACTACTCAACTACTTACTCCATATGAGAAAAAGTGATTTCTATCTTATGAGGTCATGTCCCCAACTCCCAGTTAGGTCAAGTCCACAAAATGGTAGAGTTATTTAATTAGTTACAAAAGTCATTCTCATCCATGCAAATCAAAAGGCAAACTCTCACATGGAGGACTTCATAACCCACCCAGGATTAAGATCGAGTTGCATATGATCATCTTAATAAAATATTAATATTTCCAATTAACAGATTTATAAAGAGAAATTAAATATTTTGTGGTCCGGTTTTATACAAACTCATTGTATAAAATACCCCTATTTACATGTCTCCTCACGAACAATTTAGATCAAATCGTTTGTAATTATTATAAAGAGACGCATCAATAATGTTAACATGATAAGACACCCAACCTTATCCATATACTATGACCCTTTAAGTTATTTATTAAACATCATTATCTCATATGTCAACCACATACTGTTCAAGATTATACTAATAACCTTTGATTTTCCATATAACGAATAATATTATATTGCAAATAAAACAATAAAAAAATATATTAATTATCAAATAAACTATTAATTACGAGGCTTTATGACATAAATTCTGACACATCGGTGGTAGTCCACGGTGGTCAGGTCGTTAGGGTGGTCACTAGAGTGGCCATTAGGCAATAGTCCACAGTGGTTTTGGGTGGTTGAGTTGTCAGGTCGTCGGGAGGATCACTAAAGTAGTCATCAGAGTGATTGGGTTGCTGGGATATTGATGGGATCGGATCCCGTACTGGAAGCGTTTTGAATCACTTTGCTCTCAATATCGTTGTAAGAATTTCACACACACACACACACAAAAAAAAACACAGAAAATGGATTAAGCATAAATTGGAGAAGAAGAATGTGCTTGCCTCTATAGAAACCTCTTCTAATTCTTCTCCACCGGTGTTCCTCTTGATCGCAACGACCTATTCTATCACCAAACACGATCTCGAATACCTCCAACAAGTCTTCACCGTTGTTCTCTTGGAGAGAGAGATAATGAGTGAGATTCTTTTTGGAGAATGGAGAGATTTGAGATAAATTTTAGAGAGATAAGTGTTATGGAAATCTTATTTCCAAAAAATGAGTTGAGTAGTGCATCCTAATGCACCTTTATATAGGGAGTAAGGGTGGAGATAAATTCTCCACCCATTATCCAATTAAATGCACAATTTATGCATTATGCTAAGTGTTATGGAAATTATTTCATATTTACATAATGTGCATTATTAATTGAATCATATTCAATTTTTCATGTCTCTCATAATTAATTCCTGTAATCATGAAACAATTTCATAATTAAGCAATAATTTGAAAATTAATCTAAATTTAAGCATATAATTTATTATGAATCATATTCACATCAAACTATATATTATATCAATTATATCACATATAATTGATATAAATCTCTTATATGAATTTGAATACTTCAAATTCATTTCAAAACTTTATAACCTCGATTATCCATATAGAGCTAACAGAGGGACCTAATGGACTTACAGATCATGAGCTTTAATGGTACGAGATTAACTTATCAAATTCTTTGATCCCGTTAACCAACATTCATTAACTACGAGTCACTCCACTATAGACTCGTAGTTGCACTCTCCTCACTGTAGGGAAAGTTGTGTCCAATGATTCACCCAATGCCCGTGAGTCGACCCTTCACAGGTTGTTCGTAGTCATAGTTGGGTCAAATTATCGTTTTACCTCTATGACTACCTCTTGCTCCTTAAGTACCACTGATCCTCTAATGAACAACTAGTTTATGGTCCTACCATAAACAAAGTCCCTCTCGGGCCAGTGAGAGGGTGATACCCCGTTGTTCAAGACTTGAATTCAGTCGTTAAAGGAACAACCAATCTAGATTTCTCTAGCTCGGGAACGAGTGAGTTTCATCTTGCGAAGTTAAGTTTCCAGCTCCCCACGAGGTTAAGTCCCTGAGAAGGTAGGCATATTGAGTCGACAACTCTGACCACTCTCACCCTTACTAGTCTAAGGACAAACCCTCGCAGACAGAAGTTTGTAACCCGCTCAGGATTCAGGTCGAGTCACTAATGGTCATCTATGAATTATTAGTCATAATCTTTTAACGGTGTTACAACAGTAGTCTAATAATTTGTGGTCCGGTCTTGTACAATCTCATCGCACAGGATGCCCCCACTCGCAAGTCAACTACATGAACGAGTTGGATCACCTCGTTTGTATCAAATACAAAGTAGGTTGCATCCATAGTGTTAACTGGATGAGGTTCCCAATCTTATCCATGGACTATACACTATTTGGGTTATTAACTTGTACATGATCATACCTGTGTGTCCACTACACACTGTTCAAGATCTCATAAACATAACCCTGAAGCTTAGTTTATTGGATTGAAGGTTTAAATGCGAGATTACCAGAATTGATGAAAAATAATTTTTATTCATAACATCAAATAATTACAAATTACACGAGTTTAGGGTATAAACCCCAACAGGTGGTTAGGTCATCGGAGTGGTCACTAAGTGGTCGCCGATGGTGGTTTCTAAGTGGTTGGGGTTTTAGGAGTGGTCATCAACGATAGTTGCAAGGTGATCGAGTCGTTGGAGTTGTTGTCAGATGATCATTGCTAGTGGTTCGGACAAGTAGGATTATCATGGTGATTGGATCATCAATGTGTTGAGTTGTTGGGGTGGTCGTTAGATTAGTCTTTAGACTTCCTATTGCAATGGTCGCTGGAGATAGTCGTCAGTGGTGGCCAGGTTGTTGATGTGGTTGTCGGAATTGTTGTTGTCGATAGTCGTTGTAGAATTGCCAGAATTGTCACCGGAGTTATTGGCGAAGTAGTCACCGAAAATGAAAAATAAGAAATGAAAGAGAAAAAATGACGCAACTCCCATGGAATTGTACTATTGTAACCCATGGAATTGTGTTAGTTTTAAATACCTTGTGCCAAACATAATTTTAAATTTGGAACACAAAACCAATCTCAATCCAACACCGTAGCCAAATACCCAACAATGATTTTCTTAATGACATTGTCACTTTATTTATTTAAAAAAAATTGTTAGGTGAGTATCAGTGCCTTTTTCCATTTTTTCTAAAGAACATAATATATATTAGCTAATCACAATCAAATAATTATATAAAAAACAATAATAAGAGTTGTTCGCCCAACCTAACATATGTTGATCCATTAATTGAATTTAGTTGGATGAGAATGGGTCTAACCAAGTAAATTTTTTGGTTGAGCAAAAACATTTGAAGTGGAAGAATTCGATCTTCCAATCTTTTAGTTGAATGTACATGCCAATTGTTGGTTTATTTATCTTCTTATGTAAATAATTATCATTTATTGCATTGCATTATATTGCTAGATTTATTTCCTTACTTGTAAATCCCTTATGTGTAAATGGGTATCTCTTTAAGAACCCTAATTCTCATCAAATCAATACAGAACATTTTATGCATTATGTCTACATGGTATCAGAGCATAAAAAACCCTAGCCGCCACTGTCTTTTAGCTAGCTCTCTGGTCAATTTCTCTGGGTGATTCAAATTAAAACTCGTTCTACACCTGCACGCATGCACTGCGTGATCAGTAAAAGACGAGGAGGAAATCAACGGCCTACCACTGTTTTTTCCGGTCAGATGCAGATCCTACACGAGCAGACGCAAGTTTCTGGTCAGATCAACTAAGACGAAGACGAACAGAGACGAAGACGTGCGACAGATCAGTTGGCGAAGACGAAGACCCACGACCTGCTGCACGCAAAACCCACGACCTACCGGTGCGCGACTCGACCTGGAGCTGCCACACGTTTCCTGCACGATCTACGACCCTCGAGCGCACGATCTGCGATCCGAGATCCGACCCATCAGCTCTCTCTCCTGTGCGACCCGATTACTTCTCCTGAACACCCGCGACCCTACACCCGTGACCTGTGACCCGCAACCCTATCGTGACCTACTGGTATTTTTTTCCAGCTTCTATGTTCCTTTTTTATCTGACTCACTCATTTCTTCGGGGTTACTACAGAGTGTTCAGGTTTATTGGTTGTTTTTTTCTGTGTTATTCCAATATTACTATTGTTTGTTGATCAAACTATGTCGGAGAATAAGGTTTTGTCCACTGTTAAAATCTCAGACAGTTGTGGCCATTCCCATAGCCCTATTGTCCAAATTACTACAATTCGACTTAATGGAGACAACTTTCTGCGTTGGTCCCAAAGTGTCAGAATGTATATTCGCGGACAAGGGAAGATTGGATATATCACTGACGATAAAATTGCACCTGCCAAGGATGATCCATTGTTTGTTGTGTGGGATGCTGAAAACTCCATGGTTATGACGTGGCTAGTCAATTCCATGGTGGAAGACATCAGTTGTAATTACATGTGCTACTCAACTGCAAAGGAACTCTGGGACAGTGTGACTGAGATGTACTCTGATCTAGGTAATCAATCACAAGTATTTGAGTTGAATCTCAAGTTAGGTGATATACGACAGAAAGGTAACTCAATTACACAATATTTTCACTCCTTAAAAAGGATTTGGCAAGATCTTGATCTTTTTGATTCATATGAATGAAAGTCTACAGATGATCAAAAGCATTACAGGAAAATAGTGGAAGATGGTCGAATTTACAAATTTCTGGCAGGCCTCAATGTTGAATTCGATGTGGTTAGAGGTAGAATACTTGGTAAAATTATTCTCTCAACTATTAGTGAAGTTTTTTCTGAAGTGCGCAGGGAAGAAAGTCGTCGGAATGTTATGATTGGAAAGAAATCAGCTGAATCAGTTGAGAGCTCAGCTTTGGTGGTTGAAGCTACTGCACACAAGGTTTCTGATAAATCAAAGACTCATAAAAAGCCTCGTGTCTGGTGTGACTATTGTAACAAACCCCGACATACTCGTGAGACATGTTGGAAACTTCATGGAAAACCTGCGAATTGGAAGAGTACGAGGCAAGGTGAAAAGAGCAACAGTCAGTCTTCCAATATAGGACCTTCAAGTGCTAATGTCGTTGAGTCCAACCCTTTTAACAAAGAGCAAGTTGATCAACTCCTGAAGCTGCTAAAAGTCACTTCGTCATCTGGTAATCCTAGTGTTTCCTTGGCACAAACAGGTAATTATTCTCAAGCCCTATCTTGTCTACACTCCTCTCCGTGGATTATAGATTCCGGAGCCTCTGACCATATGACTAGTTCTTCCAAATTATTTGAATCATATTTCCCCATGTATTGCAATGAAAAAACTCGTATTGCAGATGGTGGTTTCAATTCTTTTGCAGGAAAATGAACTATTAAATTGACCCCACAGATTACTTTGCATTCTGTTCTTCATGTCCCTAAATTAGCTTGTAACTTGTTATCTGTTAGTAAAATCTCTAAGGATGCTAACTGTCGGGTTACCTTTGTTGAATCTCATTGCATTTTTTAGGATCAGGATTCGGGGGAGACGATTGGGCGTGCTAGGATGCTCGATAGCCTCTACTATTTCGATGAATCTCCACCTAGCCATAAAAAAGTTCAGGGTTTGAGTAGTGTTAGTTCTCCTTCTGCTCAAGAAACTATCATGTTTTGGCATCGTAGATTAGGACATCCCAGTTCTTTCTATTTAAAGTATTTGTTTCCAAATTTATTCAAAGGAATTGATTGCTCTGTTTTTCATTGCGAGAGTTGTATTTTTGCAAAAAATCATAGATCAACTTATTTGCCAAAACCTTACAAGGCTTCTGCACCTTTTTACTTAATCCATAGTGATGTATGGGGTCCCTCTAAGGTTTTAACTCATGGTGGAAAGCGATGGTTTGTTACATTTATTGATGATCACTCCCCTTTAACTTGGATTTATTTGTTAACAAAAAAATTAGACGTGAAGGAGGTTTTTATTCGTTTGTTACATTTATTGATGATCACTCCTGTTTAACTTGGATTTATTTGTTAACAAAAAAATCAGACGTGAAGGAGGTTTTTATTCGTTTTTACACCATGGTTGAAACTCAGTTTCAGACTAAAATTAGTATTCTCCACTCTGATAATGGTACTGAGTATTTCAATGAACACTTAACTGATTTTTTGCAAGTTAAAGGAATTTTTCATCAATCAACGTGTCGAGATACCCCCCAACAAACCGGTATTGCAGAGCGCAAAAATCGTCATTTGCTTGATGTTGCTCGTGCTCTTATGTTCTCTATGATTGTTCCTTCTTATTTGTGGGGTGAAACTATTTTAACGGCTGCATATCTTATAAATCGAATGCCTACAAAAGTTTTGGATTTTAAAACTCCTCTCGATTACTTCAAAACCTTTTTTCCCAATGTCCGATTGTTTTCTGATTTACCGATCAAAGTGTTTGGGTGTACTGGTTATGTTCACATACCTAGCTTCTCTCGGTCTAAATTAGATCCACGAGCTGTTAAGTGCATTTTTTTAGGATATGTCTCCCACAAAAAAGCCTATAAATGTTTTGATCCTGTGACAAAAAAATACTTTGAAACCTTAGATGTTTCTTTTTGGGAAAATCAATCTTTTTTTCAAAATTCTCTTCAGGAGGAGATAATACCTAATTTAGAAGATAATTTTTGGGATACCTCACCTCTTCCTAACATCATTAGTCCAGATATTACCCGTTCTAGTTCTTTGCTGCCAAATATGGAAAAATCTTGCTTAGGGGGAGAAACGCTACAAAAGAATCAAATTGATCAAAATACTAAACTTCAGGCTAGAAGGATGGTGAATCAAAAGAATAGGGACTAGACAGTGGACTTATCACGAAACCAATCTGATACTCTGTTGAATGATTCTGAAAGTTCAGGTAACACACCCTCTAACCCCATTCCTTCATTAATCTACGATCACTTATCTGAAATATCTGATCTTGATATTCCAATAGCTCATAGGAAAGGTACTCGAAACTGCCCTAACCCTAAATATCCTATCGCAAACTACCTGTCTTACCATAGATTGTCTGATAGCCATAGAGTTTTTACCTCTATGATAACCAATCTGTTTGTCCCGAGGAATATACAGGAGGCCCTATATGACTCGAATTGGAAATTAGCAGTTATGGAGGAAATGAATGCCCTTAAACAAAATCACACATGGTACATTGTAGAATTACCGAAGAATAAAAAACCAGTTGGGTGCAAATGGGTATTTACCATAAAGTGCAAAGCTGATGGGAGTGTTGAGAGATATAAAGCCAGACTGGTTGCGAAAGGCTTCACTCAAACCTATGGGATTGATTATCAAGAAACTTTTGCCCCAGTTGCCAAAATTAATTCCATTAGAGTCCTACTATCTATTGTTGTGAATGCAGATTGGCCACTTTATCAACTCGATGTCAAGAATGCTTTTCACAATGGGGAACTTGAAGAAGAAGTATTTATGGATTTACCACCTGGATTTGAGAAAAATCTTGGGTTTGACAAAGTATGCAGACTAAAGAAATCTTTGTACGGTCTTAAACAATCCCCTGAAAGGTTTGGAAAAGCAGTCACGAGTCATGGATTTCTTCAGAGCCAAGCAGATCATACCATCTTCTATAAACATACTGCAAATAACAAAATCGTTGTTCTAATAGTATATGTTGATGACATTATCCTCACAGGTAGTGATGAGGCAGAATTGACCGATCTGAAGAAAAAACTAGCTAATGAATTCCAAATTAAAGATCTCGGAGTCTTGAAATATTTCTTGGGAATGGAATTTGCTAGGTCAAAATACGGTATTATTGTTAATCAAAGGAAGTATATTATTGACTTACTTGAAGAGACAGGATTACTTGGCTGTAGAACAACAGAAACTCCCATTGAGCCAAATTTGAAATTGAAGAGTGCAGCAGAAAAGGAAGTGAAAGATAAAGAAAGATATCAAAGACTTGTGGGAAGATTTATCTACTTGTCTCACACACGTCCGGACATCTCCTTTGCAGTCAGTATGGTAAGTCAATTTATGCATGCTCCAGGACCAACTCACTTTGAGGCGGTCTATAGAATCCTAAGGTACTTGAAAGGTACCCCAGGTAAAGGCGTATTGTTTAAGAAGTATGGTAACCTACAGGTTGAAGTTTACGCTGATGCTGATTGGGCAGGTAGTACGACGGATGAGATTTGCTACCTCTGCAGTTCTTCGTTCCTTTGTTGGAGGAAACCTAGTTACATGGCAGAGTAAAAAACAAAATGTAGTGGCCAGAAGCAGTACTGAAGTTGAGTATAGGGCCCTAGCTCATGGTATTTATGAGAGTATATGGATAAAGAGACTATTGAAAGAATTGAAATTCTGTCCAGAACAACCCATACATATTTATTGTGATAATAAGGCAACAATCTCAATTGCTCAAAACCCAGTTCTTCATGACAGGACAAAACACATTGAAGTTGATAAACATTTTATAAAAGAAAAGATTGATGCAGGTGTTATATGCATCCCATACATGCCTACGACAGAACAAATTGCAGATGTATTAACAAAAGGGCTTCCGAAAACACAGTTTGACAAGATGATCAGCAAGCTGGCAATGGAAGACATCTTCACACCAGCTTGAGGGGGAGTGCTGGTTTATTTATCTCCTTATGTAAATAATTATCATTTATTGCATTGCATTATATTGCTAGATTTATTTCCTTACTTGTAAATCCCTTATGTGTAAATGGGCATCTCTTTAAGAACCCTAATTCTGATCATCAAATCAATACAGAACATTTTATGCATTCTGTCTACACCAATTATTGTTGAGCATGACTAAGCAAGTTAATTGATCATAAAGATTGAAATAAAATTATCAAATTAAGCATAACTCATCTTGATTTAACCAAAAGATTAGAGGTTCAAATCTTCGGTACTGCATACATGGTTGAAGTTAGAAACAAAGTTTGAAACATGATGATAATTAAAACCAAGATGCTCAACTTAGACATGAATAAATTCAAGTTGTTAATATGGTTAGGCGATGAAAATATGTTTATCTAAATTCAATCAATAAGAACGAGGACAACAAGAGTTTAGCTCAGGCATGACAAAAGAAAAAAAAAATAAAGAATTGAATATAAGTAAAAGATTTTGGTTGATAAAGTAGATATGTTGGTGGAATTGAAAATTGAGATGAATATAGAATGGATTTATGTATCCCTTAATTCCGTACAGAAAGCCAGAAATAATAATGTAAAAATATGAATTGAATAATATAAGTTTGATAGGCGAAATTAGGAAAACGCAAAAGTTTATTGAAGTAGTGTAGATGGAAATTCAGAATCAAACTCAAAGGATAGCGATCTCTTGCTTCTGCATCCTGATCTGGCGATGGAAATTTTTGATGAACAAATCAGCCACATCGTCAATGTCCTTTTCAAGATTGAACTCCTCGCCTGCCTCCTCTTTCGAATTCTTCACCATCTCAATCACCGACCCACCAGTACTTGTAGGTATTCGAATACCCAAATCTGCTTTTGCTTCTGCTTCTGCTTCTGCTTCTGCTTCTTCTACTTCTAGTGGTTGTAATTGGCAGTGATTTTGGTGGTGATGGGTGACTGTTGTTAAAGGGATTGAAGAGACGAGGAAGTTGGTTTGAGCCAGCAATGAGTATATTATGAGACGGGCTTTGAGGGCGCGGCCTTTTCTTTTCACCATGCCTCTCAACGCAATCATCATATTCTTCACCGTGTTGCTCACTGACTCCTTCTTCATATATTCTACCTGAGTCTGAGTCTTAATTATGAACGTGTTTTCTAATTGAATGCTCTGCTAAATATAACACAATTATGAGACTCAAGGAAGAGTGGTTATTAAGAAAAGGTGAACTGGGACTGGGAGGGGTCATTTCGTCACACCAATCAAAAAAAAAATACAGGACACATAACCTCAATCAATGAGAATCATTTTTAACCGCCAAAAAATTATGTGAGGTCTACTAGTATTAAAAAACTAAAAACCATAGTATAATACTACGGTAGTACTACAATTTTTTTCTCAAAAACATCCACCACAAGAAGAAGTGGTCCCTAATTTCAACCTTGCAGGAGAAATTATCAGATATTGACTCTAAAGAATTAGTACACAATTTAAGAGAATAATGCTCAAGTCAGATTAAGATTGGAAACATTAAGATGAAAACCAAGGTTGAAGAAACACTTGTAGTTCATTAAAAGGGATTCAAATATGGTTGTTGGTTTTTTTTTTTTTTTTGATATGAATGTTCAAAATATGATGGAAATTGTGTTGATCATCATAAGAAAAAATACAAAAAGAGTTTCATCAGTAGATAATGTTAGTGTTACTGAGAGAGGACTGTGTGGGTGTTGGAGGGACAAATGTTTAAAAAGAATGACAGTTGCAGGCCAAGTCAATGACTGGGAGAATAAAGTTGAGGTGAAAAGGAATAAAGAGAAGACAGTGGCATCAACTTTAATCAAATTGGAATAACTTTGATGCAAATAACGAGGCTCTTCAAATAAAGAACATAGGAATTCAAAGGCCAGGCCACACAATATTGCTAATCACGACATCATGTATCATAAAATTGTATATATTTCAAATTTTCAAACCCTTCATGGATTAAAATGGTTTTCGAATCCAAATTCAAAATATTGTTTGAAACATTGTGTTCAAAACTCACCATAATTTTGAACAGTACACTCCAAATATTGTTATCCGATTTTTAGGGTTTAGAATCATTGTACTCCAAACACTGTTTTCTGATTCTCAATCCTCCAAAGTTCCAATTTTAGGGGTTATGACTTAATGCCCCCTAAATATATATTATTCTCGATAAGGGTCAATCTAAGCCAATTTGAGATAGTTCAAACATATTTCTTCAACCAAAAGTCAAAAGTTCACGAATTTAGAAAAGAAAATTACAGGGGGGGGCATTGGGATTAATTAATAAGACACAATTTGTTGGTTTTGTAAGGTGAAATAAGGAGTTTAGCTTTTTGGGTATAAATGAAAAAAAGAGGATAGAATAGAATGGAAAGAAGAAAGCTGGTTTTAATATGATTGAAGAGGCAACAAAATTATACAAATTAGGATTGGTGAAGTAGTGGAGACTAATTAACAAAGAAAGTGGGGACTGTGAATTGGGTGATCAATGGAAGCAAAATAACAGGAGTGGTCCAATTGGATTGGAGTCTGGAGAGGACATACAATAATTCTATGCTTCGAGAATAATACTTTAATGACAGAACAAATAATCCTTTTTTATCAAATCCATAGTCTTGAATAATATATAGTTTTTTTTTTTTTAACTAAAACAGTCTTTGGACTAACCAAATCTAACTAATTTCCAATCAAATGATCTTATTAGCAAAAACCATAGCTAATTTATTGATGACATGTTTGTTGCTCTGAGTTAATGAGTTAGTAGTTAAATTACTACTTAATTAATTTACAGAGATTTGCACTATTCTTAAGGATCTCATACTTAATAGTTACAATATTATTTTTTTTAGTTTAACATGTCACATTTGAACCTCCAATCTTTTGATTGAAGATATATGTTTTCTTTTAATAAGTTGTGCTATACTTAAATTATTATTCTTTAATTGATGTGATTTTATTTAAGAGTTTCATACTTTATTGTAACTATGTCATTTAACTAATAGAGAATTGGTAATTGATGTGGCTTGCATTGAGCACTACTTTAAAGGTCTCATACCTTACTATAACTCTTGAGCTTATCACAAACTTAACAATTAAGTTAAATGACAAGTTTAGTCCTTAAACTTCAAGTTTATGTAAACAAAATATATCCCAAAACTAGTGCCTTATAGGCATGAAATTTTAATTTTGTGTCTAATAGGTATTGAGCTTTTAAAACGTCTAATAGCTAGGCTCTTTAACTTTTAATTTTGAATCTAATAAGTTCATGACATATTTGAAATTTTTAAAAATTAACTAAGCTATTAAATATAAAATTAAATTTTATGTCTAATAGAACTCTAAACTTTCAATTTTGTATGTTGTGAATTTTAAAGAATATTGAATAAGACCTATTAGACATAAGATTGATTTTTCAAAAAAAAAAAGAGAGAGAGAACACAAAATTAAAGATTTAGGAAACTTTTAGAGACGAAATTGAAACTTTTTTAAAATTTATAAACTTATTAGACACTTTTTAAGTCAACGAACTGAATAGATGCAAACTTAGGAGTTGATGAACTAAATTTATAATTTAACATTACAATTATTAATTTTATCTAGTCTTTGAATTCATTTAGAAGTAATAACTATTAGAGTTGTAATATCGATTGAGTTAAAATAATAGATGTTGCATAATTTATAATTTAAAAAATATCTCCCCTAAAACATAACACAACACAACAAACAAATGAAATGATTAACTAATAAATTTAGGGGCAAAATACATTTTTAGTCCTCAATTTTACCTTTTGTTCCCTTTTAGTTATTCAATTTTCAAACTCAACAATTTAGTCCCTAAATTTTGTATTTAATATACACAATTAGTCTTTCCATCCAATTTTTCGTTAGTCCCTAACAGAAAATTGACGTGACACCTATTTTTATTAAAAAAATATATATATTATTTTATTAATTTTTAATTATATTTAATTTAAAATATATTTATATTTAAAAATATATTTATATTTGGAAAAATATTTGTTTGGTCTCTCAGTTTCCTATTTGGTTCTCTTTTGGTCTTTTAGTTTTCAAAACTTCAATAAATTTACCCTAAGTTTTTCATTTTGATACATTGTTAGTCCTTCCATTCAATTATTTTAAATTTTTTAATGTTTGTTTTTTCCTTTTCCTTTCTCATCTCCCTTTCGTCTTATTAAACCCATCTCCTCGTCGTCTTCTGCTCACCCGCTCACTCCCAAATGTCGTCGTTGTTGTTGTTTTGACTGTCATCGTCGTCATTCGCTCATTCCACCGTATCGACTGCCCACGACATTTGGGTGGGGCAGTAGCAGTGGGGGGGGGGGGGGAGGGCGAGGACAACAATTGGTGAGATGTGGGCGGGCGAGTGTTCGATGGACCAAAAGAGAACCAATACATCGTCCAACAACATTTGAGCATGGACGGGCGAGCATCCAACAACAACCAACTAAGAAGGAAGAAGAAGAATGAAGAATGAAAAATAAATAAAATTTTAATTAAAATTAAAAATAATTAAATATTAAAACAATATTTTTAATAAAAAATAGGTGTCACGTTGAATGGAATGACTAACAGTGTAAGTAAACGCAAAACTATAGTAAGTTTGTTGAGTTTTGAAAACTAAGGGTCAAAAGACAACCAAATACAAAACTGAGAGAAAAAAAAAGTATTTTGCCAAATATAAAATATATTTTAAATTAAAAATAATTAAAAAATAATAAAATAATATATATTTTTTTCAATAAAAATAGATATTACGTTAGGCTTTTTTCTCATTGAGTAAACGAAAATTGGATGGAAGCTATCAGAATTAAACGCAAAACTCTTAAACAAGCTAAATTGTAAACTGAGGAACCAAAAAGGTAAACATATGCCCTCAACCAATTATTAGAAGTTCATTTATGTCAATGGATTTATGTCAATTGATTTAAACATATGCCCTCAACCAATTATTAGAAGATTGAATCCCTCCCAACATAATAATAATAATCAAAAGAAAATTATAGTATATTTGGAAAATATGAAAAGGGGAGAATTGAATTGTAATGGAAGGTGGAGGAAGAGGAAGAGGAAGAGCAGTCAGTTTCAAAATTACTTAATGTGGAAGGCATAGGCATATGGGATTGGGATTAGATAAATGAGTTTTGGGTATTATTGTCATTTACGTTACGTCGTTTTGGTTTGGTTTGGTTCTTTTATTGAACAAAAGAAAGAATAGAAACTAAACACTTTCAACATTCACTCTTTTCTTCTAAAAGTTTGTGAATATGACTCTACTTCCTCCTATCTCTATTCCACACCTAAAATATATATCTTTTTCAAACTTACATTTCTAACATTTATGGACAAATGCAAAAACTAACGTCAACATTATATTTTTATCTTTTATATTTATTTTCTCTACTCTTTGTATTCTTTTAATATTTATCTTTTTTTAAAAAAATATAATAGAGTTGGAGAAATTCGAACTACAAACCTCATGATCATTAACACATTAAATATCCCAGTTGAGCTAAGCTCTCTTTGATTTCTTTTATGTATTCTTAGACTATATTTTAATTTTAAGTTTTAAAAAATATAGGTCCACTTATAAGTTTAGTCCCAAATTTTTAGTTGTGTTAAATATGTCCTTAAGCTTTAAAATATGTCTAATAGATTCACAAATTTTAAAAAGTGTCTAATAAAATTGATATTTTTAAAGTTAGAGACATATTAGACATGAAAGTTTAGAGACTAAATTTGTAATTTAACAAAATATTTATTTTAGTCCTAATTGTTTACTTTTCATATTGCATTTATAAAAAATCTTATGATTGAGAGCGATTTTGGTTTATCTTACCAAACATTTGTTGTCAAGAAAACTCGTAGAATATTAAATAAACCAACCGAGGATGGTTAATTAGACATCTATACATCACCAAAATCTCAGCAATTACTGAATCAACCGCGTAAGGTTTTATTTTTATGTGGTTGACTCAAGATTGGATCCCGAAAACGAACAACGACTCAATAAGATTTGTCTTAAAGGCTCAAAAGAAACTCTGAAAATACAATGATGGAGTTGGACCAGGTCCAACAAATAAGTAGGTTCGCTGGCCTAATAACGGAGCCAAATATGTACCGTTGGAAAAGGAGCAATTTCCAAACAATTACTTCCTCTTTTCCATTGAAAAGGCCCCTCAACATTTCTCTGTCTATACTCTAATTCTTTTCTAACTCAAAAAATATTAAACAAACATTCAAGGAAAAGACCATGGAGTTGGGATTAGGAGCGGTGGTTGGATCTCAATTTTCAAATACAGGAGCGTTGCTGCTTCCTCTGTACTAACACACTAATGCAATGCAATGCCTTCATTTTCCTATAAAATATCCAACACATCTTCTGTTGTTTCCCATCTCTCTGCTGTTTCCTCTTCTTCTTGGGTTTTCTTTGCTTCTGCGAGGTTCTCTCAAACCTCGCAGGAACAAAGAAACCCATCCCCAGCAGCTGAGGGCAGCCAAAGGCATATCATATATTACACAATTACAGATACAATCAATCAAAATCAATAATCATGGGTCTCCAATCCTCTGTAAGAGCCAAGAGGCTTTGGAATGTTCTAAAGGTGACGCTTATTCTAATGGCTAGAAAGGGTCTGATCTCAAAGAGAAGGTTCATCATGGACATGAATTTGATGGTCAAGAGAGGGAAGCTGTTCAGAAAATCTGTCACCAACTACTTCATGTTCCACCACCACCACCACCACTCCAGTGCCAGAGATATGACACGTGGCGGTTTCGGCATACAGGACTATGAGTTCTCTTGTAGCAACACTCCCATCAATCCTGTTTTTTCCCACATGTCAAAGCGCAGCACCAAATACCAAACTTACTTCCCCTGTATCAACCTTCCTGGGGATCTAGAAACAAGGCAGCAAGAAGAAGAAGAAGAAGAAGAAGATGATGATGATGATGATTCAGACCCAGAAGTCAAGACGGCCTTTACTTTACTACCCATGACTCCTGAGAACACATTAAATCACTTGCAGTATAATGCTTTAACTCCTGCAATGGAGGGGGGAAGAAGCCCACTCGTTTCCCCATTCAATGTAAGGATATCCAACTATTCCTCTGAGGAAGAAAATGAGATCAGCAGTGAAAGTGGACAAGTGGATAATCAGGCTGAGGAGTTCATCAGAAGGTTCTATGAACAGCTAAAGATGCAACGACGCCTGCAACTACTGCAATATAGTTAATTTAAGCTAATTCATTCCTCTTGTTGTTGTCTGGTTTTCAGAAATTCTACATGTTATTCTTTCATCGGTTATGACAACATAATAAATCTGAGTATGGAAAAGGGAAAATACAGAAGAGGATTTTTTATGTGTACATCTGAATGTTGAGTTTTCATGGATGAGCCATTCCCGAGTTTGGTTTCAGGAGAGAGATTATTGAAAGTGACAGCATTCATGGGGTTTATATATATACATCTAACATCTCATGTATTTATGGGGCTTCAATTCAACAATTCCTCCACCTCTCGTTCCACCAACTCTCTCTTAGTAAAATGCACTAATTCAATAGAAATCAATACGAGAGCCTAGTTTATTTCTGTACATTAATACTTTCCAAGTTTACTCTAACAGTTACATGATTTTGGCCAAACAACTAATAAGTTGATTGCACTAGAGCTATTGGTCTTACCTAAACTATGACAAACCTAATTACTCTTGATCTCACCTAAGCAACAATCATCTTGGGTAGTGGCTTGTTATCTCCCATGGTTGGGCTACAACCCACCTAATGAGCTTTTGTATCACTTTATTGAGCAACGATTCACTCTCGGGCATTATGATCTCACCTAGTCAATGACCAAAGACATGCATTTGGGATAATCCTCAGACACGCCCAACCAGCAGACCAGCATAGGAACAAACTCCCTTGTTCACCTAACTAACGATGACTTGCAATAAGTGATAAGTCCAACCATCTTAAAGCAATGTACCAAAGAGACCCTCTTATTCTTGATATGTTAAAAGGTCGCTGTTCCAATTAGCTGTAATCTCTCTGTCTCTATATATTTTATACCACATTATTGGGTGACCCTGTGTGTGTATGTGGGTTGGGGTCGGGGAGTAAATAATCTCAATCACAAAGACTTCAACGCAGGAAACACGGATTTGATCTTTTTAATACCTGGTCGGTGGAATGTGCAAGAATTTCAATAATTCCTATTTACTCATTATGATTATTATTTCTTCTGTTTTCTACAACGATTATTTTGGAAAGAAGAATTGAGTTCAAGATGGACTCTTTAAACTACTTTTCAGCTTCTAAACAACCTTCGCAGACGTTCAATTCATATTCAACCACCTAAACTCGGTTACATATGCCACCTCTATCACATTATTGCTAAAAGTTTTAGATATTATTATAGGTTTTTCTTATCCCAAGTATCAAATGTTTAAATTTATTTTATCTTTCAGTATTGATATATCTTGAACTCAAACAAGAGAGACATGGTTCTAAGAAGTTCAGAAAGGAATCATTGCGGCCCTTTGACAGCTCTGCCAATAGTTTGGTAGGGAAGTCTAGAAACCGTCTCTGGAGGGGGAAAAAATATTAACTTGCTTTATGAGAAAAAAATGTTCTCCATAATATACAATATTGTCTTTTATAATTCTATGTAAGAACATGCGTAGTAACTGGTATATTGAATTCTAACTACTATATCTATATAGAAAAGGCATTGGTTTAATACTCCAACCCAATTTTTCTTTTACTGCTACTCCTATTCAAAGGTTTTGGGAGAAACCTATGTTTGTGTCGAGCACTTTCGGATCCTCATCCAACGAGATCTTAGTCCAAACAGGCTTCCTCAAGGAGAAAAGCTTTGAGCGCTCAAACCCAGTTCCTCTAAAGCCGGTCATCCTTGATGACACCATAGGCATCACAAGTACTGCGGATGCATTGAGTGAATCTTCTCCAAAACCCAGAGAAAGTGCTAAAGCAGCCTGCAAAGAGAATAAGATGGCATATAGTTAAACTGTTCAAACATGTTGACCATCGAGCAAGCTTGACTCCAATACCTTGGCCTTGGCTGCTACATCTGTAATCTTTAACAAGAATCCTTGTGAAAATGATCTTGCGTCCCTAGTCTCTAGTTCTTTGGATGACACAATTAGTCTGCAAATGGAACATATGCAACAGAAATAGGTAAAGAGGGAGGTGCAGATCAAATGGCAGAAAGTCTAAGCACTTCATTATCTATCATAGATTTTTCATTGTCCAATACTATACGTCTTCCATAACTAAACCCTTACAAGGACACAATTTTAATAGCCCTGCCTACTCACTGCCGAGAAATTCTAATTTAGGACCAACATTGCCCCGACAAAAAAAAGGGTACAATACCAGATATCTTTATTACAAACAGAAGGAAGTGGTTCTGAACTCAAAATCCGAAAGATTTCTTGGAAAAACTAATGTCATATAAACATGCAAAATAATTTATGTACCTCTCTTCTTCTGCTGAGAAGCTAGTGGACGTCCCAGAAACCAAAGATGAATTATCTTTGAATTCACCGTCTGAAATTCATGTTCCAATCAAGCTCCCATATTTGCAACGTAATCCAAAAATTAATTTGAACCTAAATTAAAATACCTCTAGGCTCATCAGGAGCTAGCAAAGAAATGCCTATGAAAACAGACATCATTCCTAGTATGAACATCGTCGTCCTCAAAGCATCAAGCACCTGTTTAGAAGATAATACAAAGGTAAGCTTGTTACCTGAATTGAATCCATACTTGAGGCATGGGCAGTATTAAAGGAAAATAGGCGGCGTGACCTTGAAATCAAAGGTTAAAAAGAACATGGTTAGACAATAATCACTTTTTTTACTGCTTTATACAGACATGGCGATTTTCTGATACATGGTCAATGCGATAATTATTGTGGCAAGCAAGGGGTAAAAATAAACATATCTTGGTTACTTGTTGAGTCATACAAGAAATGTGGATCTCATTCCTTACGAGTTAAGAAGGTGATTAACAGAGAACTCATCTCAGCCCACATAATGCTATAGACATCTTGTATAAAAGAATGCTAGTCCCCAGAAAGCCACAACCATTTTATGCTATAAGCCAATTGACATAGTTTCTTTTTTTTTTTTTTAAGATATGGCGTCGACTAACATAGCTCGTCTATGTAAACCATTTTCCTAAGAATAGGCATATGATTTACTAGATTCAGTAGATCATAACCAGCATCTTTCATGCACGGTTCTCTTCATGTATTAAGCACAAGACCCCCTCCTCTTCAGCCCACATAATGCTATAGACATCTTGTATAACATAGCTTATAGGCCAATTGACATAGTTCTTTTTTTTTTTTTTTTAAAGATAAGGTGTCGATTAACATAGCTTGGCTATGTAAACCATTTTCCTATGAATTAGGCATATAATTTACTAGATTCAGTAGATCATAACAAGTGTCTTTCATGCACGGTTCTCTTCATGCATTAAGCAAAAGACCCCACCCCAAAAAAAAAAAAAAAAAAAAAAAAAAGAAAGTATGCACTCACAGTCACACCCTCCCACACGCACACAGAGAGAGAGAGAAAGAGAGAAAACCTGGAATTCTTTAAAGTAGATAAAACCTGTACATATGGAGAAGAAAGTCCAAGCTATCTGAAACATGGGAACAATAAGGATTGCATCAAACAGGGAAAGTCCTTCGTTTAACCTGGCCATCTGTGGAAATAGATTTAAACAAAAGATCAAGAATGCGCATAAGAGTTAAAGAAATGATGTTCATTTACATCGCTAGAATAATATGTAAACGTGAAAGAAGGAAAAGTAGAGTCCTATAATGACCTTACCCAAAATCCAGCAGTACTGAGAAATAAAAGCAGTAAGGAGTATGTAAACCAGCTATGCAGCTGATAATCACTAGACATTGCCAATCTGAGCAGTATTGAGCTAAAACAGAAAACTTGATATCAGAAAGAGAAATCAAAAAAGAAAATAAAAGTGGGTTCAGCACCTACTGGAAGGACAAAATAGTCAGCAAACTTACAGAGATTTTGCAAATAAGACTGAGCAAGAGCCTATTGCACCTGAAACTATAGCATAGGAAAATGGTAGAAGCATATGCCAATACGGTCTGAGATCTTGTCCAGGAACAGAAAGTAACAGTTCTCCCCTTCTGCATGTTCGCTCCATATGGGATATATTATCAACAAAAAGCCTCATATAAAGTAAGAAGGAAAGAATCCATTTTAATTCTGACCTGTAGATTGAGTGATGTAAAGCAACAACCAAGATCAAAATTACGCAGTATAGAAGGAAAGTTATGTTTCCATATTTCTCCACAAGTTGTTCTGGAGTGTACACTGAAAAGGAAAAACCAAATATGAACCTTCATTATTTTTTGAACAAGAAACAAAACTTTTCATTGAAAAAATTAAAAAGACTGAAACTCAAAAGATACAAACTCCACAAGGGAGTGAAGAAATAAAAAAAATAAACAAACGAATTACAGAGATATAAATACATTCCAAATCAGGAATAAACTAACAAGGTAAAACCAACAAAGGACCTAGAAAGAGAACACCAAGAAAAAATTCATAAACTAACAATCTTGCAAACTCAAGTCAATTGCAACAAGGAAAACTCGGAAAATCTTGACCAACCAAAAAAGCCAAAGGAAGAGCTACAATCGCAATTAACCATAAAAAACGAGTCTTCAAAGCCAATGGAAGCCCAATGATAAATTGATGAAGAAAATCCTTCAAAATGTAGGAGGATACCCATAAATCTTTGAATAAGGAGAGGAGCTTGTACCAACACTTTAGTGAATAGGTGGGAGATAAACTCCATTCGTATAGCAAAGGGGACAAACCGAGGCAGAAGAATTCTAAGACCAAATACTTGAAATAGCAAGTGAGCCAACCTTCAAAGAAAAATCTCATGACGAGAAAGCAATCCAGACCGACCAAAACACCAACATTCTCCCAACTAATGATTTTTTAAAACCATATGGATTTAATGAACCTCTTGACAAAAGCACCTTTGTTTCGAGGAAAAAAACTCGAGGAATTACCATTGCAAAGACACTTAACAATTCCTTTGAGGGGTGGGTGAAGGAATCTCTCGCAACTGGAGACCACTAAATGTAATGAGAGGTGAAAACTTGTTAGGTATTGTGACTGCTTTTGATGTTGATTCTACCTTCTCCGAAGACTGAAACAGATTAACCAAATCATGAGCATAAGATTCTGATAGGATTGCTATTAAGGATATATTAGTAAATAGTTGGGAGTTGTTTGGGGCGATGAGTGGGTTATAATAACAAGGGGTTATAGTAGTTTGTGAGTTATTATAATCTATGAAATCATATAATATTATTTAAAATGCAAAGTAAAATAGTATGGGGTTATAATAGTCCGTGTTTGGGTTGCAGAGTATTCCACAGGTTATTATAACTTGTGCCCCAAACTAGCCCTTAGGGTTCAGTTAGGGTGTTCGGTTATAAATAGAGGGAGGAGAAAGGGGAAGGTAGATATTGATTTAGTGCTTTGGTTTAGGGCTTGAGTGCTCTCAAGTTAGGGAGGGTCCAAGTTCCTCAAATTACTTGGTTATCTTGTAGTTTTGTTATCTTTTCTCTTCAATATATATCAATTTGGTATAGATTTGTTCGGTTCTGATCATGGAAGTAGATGCAAGTGAGGAGTGGTTGAGGTGGATGAATTGAATGAATTTGAATTTCGATTCATTTCAAGTTAAGAAGAGGCAAGGTTCCAAAGGAATTAGAGAGAGTATGGATCCGTGTCAAGCTGCAATGAAAGAAAGTTGCAAAGAAATGAAAGAGAATTACAAAAAAATGGCTAAGAGTTTGGGAGAAATAAAATAGGGCATTAATTGACAGAGAGAAAAGAAGAGATTTCAGAGAAGAATATAAGTTATCGGTGAAGCAAAGATGGAAAACTAGGAGCATTAAAATCAAATTCTAATTTCGAGAAAGAAGAGTTGAAAGTGAGGGAAAGAATCCAGCCAAGTGGAAGTAAATTAGGGTTGAAGAAGACGAAAACCAAAGGCCAAAAGCTGCCAAACGTGGATCACGCTCGATGAGGTCGAGAAACTTCAAATACAAGGGATCAACATGCCTTAAAAATCAAGAAGAAGCATTTAAGAATCCACGAAAGAATCGATACTAGAAAATAAGAGAGAGAAGGTTGAAGACAATCGGTAGAAAAATTAAGAATCCATTGATGAAGAAAGAGGTTGGAAGGAAACAATTGAAAAGAAACCGACTGGTGTTCTCTTGGAGTTCAAAGATCGGGCGTAATATGACTAGAAAGAAACTCGACGAAATGAAGGCTGGATTTTCGACGAAAGATCGCCACAGATGATTTCATGGCAAAAGGTAACAACGGGAAGAGGACGACGATTCAACAACTACAAGGTTGGGGGAAAAACCCCCGACAGACGTTGTGATCAGCAACAATTGTAGTCGGAGATGAAGACTCGAGGAAGGCGCAATGCAATTTTTGGGAGGAGGGAATCGAGCGCCTGAAGATGGTTGGTCACGTGAATTTTCAGAAGAAAGAAGAATCTAGAAGAAGAAATGGAGCTGCAAATTGCTTAATGGGTTGGATTTGGGGTAAACTAAGTAAGAACCATTTGTTTTTAAAGGCAGAAAATGATGGGTTAGCTAAGTTTCAAATCTCTGGAGGATCTTAGACTGAATTCCCTCCTTAAAAAGACCCCTTTGTATCCAATTTTGGTTTTTGTTTTGTTTAACCACACCTCGAGGACAAAGTGTGTTTAGGATTAGGGGCGGGTAATGCTAAGATTGCTATTAAGGGTATACTAGTAAATAGTTAGGGTTTAGTTAGGGTATTTGGTTATAAATAGAGGGAGGGAGAAAGGGGAAGGTAGGTATTGATTTAGTGATTTGGTTTAGGGTTTGAGTGATCTCAAGTTAGGGAGGGTTCAAGTTTCTCAAATTAGTTGGTTATCTTATAGTTTTGTTATCTTTCCTCTTCATATATTTTGGATCCTATCTTTTTTTTTATATGAGAAATAAGAAATTATTTCATTGATGGTATAAAATGTACAAAAAAAAAAAAAAGAAGGAAAGGCCCCGTTACAAAAGAGTGTCCCAACTTGTAATAAGTGAGGTGAGACTGTAGTTACAAAATAAAAGAGATAATTTACACCAAGAGAGAGCTAAGAGACAATGCGATCGTAGATGATCATGAGGATGAAAATCCAATTCCTCACTGCTCAAACTGATTTCTGATCCATCATCTGAATCATTGATTGGTTGTAAGTATGACGGAGGAGGATTAAGTGATGGTTGGATAAATCTTTGAGAAAAAAGAACTTCCCTAGTACCGTTATGGCCTTTAAGTAGAATAGAATGTGAGTCATCTTTGGTCTTCCAACTTGTGCAAGTTTCTGTTGTTCTAATGGTGTCAAAATTCAAGTGACAGCCTCTTCAATAATATCCTCATTATAAGAAGATTCTGGAAACTTAGAAGATGAAGGATGTGATGAATTTTTTCTTGTATAAAAATTGGAAAATGTGGCCATAAAACAATCTTTTATTTCCTTGACCGAAGGCTCTAGAGACTCAATTAATGGAGGGCACTCATCATTTAATTCTTTGGGCAAGTTACTCTTTGCATTAAGGCAGATGTTTCGAATGAAAGTGGGCCCCCAATAGGTACCAAAAAGTCAGATAACTACCTAATCAAAATGTCCTCTTCATGCAGGCAATGAGCATTAACTCCAACATTCTCTGTCATCATTAAAACTTCATTCTCTAACCCAACTGGCAGAATTAAATCATTCCCCACCAGCATCTTATCAATTGAAAAATTAGCAATATTCTAAACCACTCCAGAATCTACTTCCACACCATGCAAACAAGGCACATTAATAGCTACATCCTCTGGCCTTTTAAATGTATCTTCACCTGAATTGCAAATCAAGTTCACGCCCTTATCAAAAGGTTCATCTGGTAATAATTTTTTTTTTTAATGAGAAATCGAGCTTTCATTGAGAAAAAACGAAAGAATGTAAGCTCTTGTTTTGATGAGAAACCGAGCTTAACTTTTGATAAGTTCACGCCCTTACCAAAAGGTAAGTTCTTGTTTTTCATCTGGTAATAATTATCCTCAGATGAAAGTAAAGAATGGCCAAGGTGACTTTTCATCTTCTATTACAGATTTAACTCGAAAAAATCCAATGGATTCCAAAAATCACAAAGATCTAAACTTCTTTTAAAAGGAAACAGTGTGGGGGTAAATCAATATCTACAATATCTCCAAAATTAAGGAAAATGTTGCCCATTACCTTGTCTGGAATTTCAATTGTCGCTGGAACAAAACCACATGAATTTTTCTTTACTTCAATATATGTCGCTTCACAATCAATCAAGTTAAGAGTTTTGGAAGAGATTCCAGTTAGACCACCAAACTATACTCCAATTGCTTCAAAGGTGGCTTTGCTCCAGTATTGCAAAGGTAGATTCAAAATGTTGATCTTTCCTTCATAACCCACCCTAAATTCAAACTTGCTATGCTTCTTGAGCCTTATCATAAATCTTTAAAAGTAGAAGGCTACATCTATGAAAGAAACTATGGTAAGCAGAAGTCGTAACCAACACCGATGTTAGAGCAATCTTAATTATTTTTTTTCCAAACCTTCTTTATGGTGTTCTCTATCTAAGTCTTTTGCTGGTTTGCTTTGTTTGATATTAATCTTATTTGGGACGATTTTATTTTTCCTTTGTTTTAGTCTTATGTTCTTATTTTCACTTCCTTGTGGAGTTTGTATCTTTGAGCATTAGTCTCTTTTCATTTCATCAATGAAAACTTTCGCTTCTGGTTCAAAAAAAAATACTTTTTTTCCAGACAGAGGATAAGTGACTCTGAATAGTCAAAAGTGCTGAACAGAAATAGACAACCATCACAATGCAAGTTTACAAGATATTTGACAGCTGATTCCTAGAATTTTTTGTTAAACTCCGAGCAATATATCAGGGTTAGAATCATCATCTTTTAAGCATACTTGATGATATAGGCCAAGTTCCAACAATGGCCTATCAGTAAAAAAAATCAGTCGATGGTGTTCTGAGATATTTATTAAATGAACATTTCCCCCTTATCACAGAAGCTTCATTGAAAACTCAAATAGACATTCTTGACATTTCATATAGAAGGGCAAGCCATTAAAACTTGAAAGATATATAAATCAAAAGCAAGGGATCTACCAGGGGACTGATGGTTGCCAAAAGCAACTAGAAAAACGTTTCCAAGAACGATAAAAGCAGTGGCAACCATTACCCTGCAAAAGAAGCAATACAGTTATTGACCATTAAATTAGAAACAAAGATGAAGAAAACATGTTGCGTAAGCCTTCATGGTTCCAAAGACATGTGTGACTACAGATATTTACATACTTAACAGTAACCATCTTGTGGAGTACGAAGTATGCAAAAGCAATATTGGACACAAACTGAACGGATCCAAGTGCTGCAAGAAGAGACTGCAGGGTAGGGATGGGGGAGAAGGGGGAAGAGGGAAGAGGGAAGAAAAATAAAATTAGAAAAAGGTGGAACAGGAAATCCACGACCAATAGAGAAGCAAAACATCCAGTTAACATTGCAAAGAATGAAAATTCACATAGATGTCCCTATAATACCATTCTATTCATATTATGAAATGGGACAAAGTAATTTCTACCAACCTGCGCAGCATATCCGAAGGAAATAAAATTGAGGCAATTTCCAAGAATGAAAAATGTAATACCTGTACAGCAAAGCTTATAAGTTATAACTAAGGCATTAGGTTTCAAATATAAGCTTCGTCCAAAAAGTATAATATTTAAATGAAGGAGTTTAACACCAGAAAATGACTTACCAACTCTCCAAGTCTGGAAGTATATAATGGGCTTCATAGGAGTCTTTCCATTAGAACCATTGTTTTCTAGCATAAAGTGCCTCTCTCTCTGCAAGAGTAAATTCTTTTAAAACCACAGGACATGTAACAAATAACAAAGTTGCAGCATGAAACAATGAATGCCAAAAGTAGACTTGAAACCCAGAAATCCAGACACACGTCTGATAAGAAGTGATCGAATGGAGTATAACTGAGTCCAACAAGCTACGCAACTTAGAAGTTTGACGGCCGACGGGCTATTACATACCAAACCAAATAGGAGCAACGAGTTTACGACTTTGAACTGAAATATAATTTTTTTTGAAAGGAATATGACATTTATGTATTAGATGCATGACGCATTGACCACCTGCCACTAAAGCTCTTATAGGATGTCTGTATTGCATCCTCAAGAAAAATGAGAAAAGAAATGCGTTCTACAAAGAAAGAACAACGGCAATAACAAGTAGGTGAAGACTACTTAGCTAGACAGTGTAAACCAGGAGTAAACCACAGAGAAAACCAAAAAAAAAAAAAGGGGATGCATGCGAACCTCGTTATGGCCTAATTTAAGAAGGTTCGTCCCAAAGTTGATGGCAATGCTGCCAAAGAGGTTGATGAAAGCTCCAATAACCCACTCCCCCATAAATTAGAGAGGTGTAAGCGAATCTGCATACAGCTTAATATCCCAGCCTGTGGTAGAATAGAACAAATGATAATAAAAGTGAGAAAGTGTCAAGTTGTGAATTCCAAAGAAAAAAAAGAAGGAGCTCAAAAGGTGAATCTCGATGGGGGTGGGCTGGAAGATCGTAAAATTTTGAGCAGATATTGAATTCTGAACCGGGGTAGGAAGAACGCATCAGTTCGTAATGGTTTTAAGTAAAAAGAAGAATATCGATCCCGAAATGGAACGGAACATAGCTTCGGAGCAGGAGGGTGTTTTAATATTAACGCATAGGGGAAAGAACTGTTACAGCTTAGAGTCGTGAAGGAATTCAGAAAGAAAAAACGGACCTAGAGAGAGAAATGTAAAGGATAGTTCCTTTCCTGAGATCAAGATCTGAAGGGGAAACTATGGATCTAAATATAAAGATTGAAATAGAGGGAAGGAAAATTAAATTAATTGGGAGGGAAGAAGAATAAGTAAATGGGGATCGAAAGCAGAAGGAAGAAAGATGAAAGAAAAGTAAGGAATGAAGACTTACCTAGGGGAAGATCCGTCAGTGGAGATGGAGCGCAGTTGAGATCAAGTTGGAAGAGAGGAAGTCCGGCATTGAGAAGAAATATGGAAAGTGAAGGAATTGGGGTTGAGTTGATTGTTGTTCTTGTTCTTGATCTTGTTCTTCTTGTTGGTCCTCTCCCTCCCAATGGAAATGAAATTCAAGAGAAAAGCGTCGGACGATGAAGAAAATGAAATTTAAAAAAAAAAAAAAACAGAGGAGAAGAAGGAAGTTGTGCGGTCAGTCAATTAGAGATGGTGATTCTGTTGCTCTGATGACGCTTGTGAACAAAGCCACGGCCGGCGTGCTTAACTGTCGCCTTTCGGTCAAAACTAAAAAATGGACACACCTTCTTCCCCTCCCACGCATCTAACCTTCACAAACTTGGCTGCACCTTTCATGTTAGTTATTATGTCAATTCATAATCCTTTGAGGACCGAGTGCCTCCCTCGCCTCGTCATAGTCGAATTCCTAATCGAATCAAGTCGACCTAACATAATTAGTTTAAAACTTAGAGGCTCAACTTCTTGTTTAACCCTTATATTGTTTCATTCTTTTTGGCATGTTTGGAATGATTTTCAAGTGTTTAAAAAAGAGATTTTAAGTGTTAAAAACGTATTGTTAAGCACTTAAAAAGTCATTCTAAAATCACTATGTGGTTAGGTAAAGCCTATTTTAGCAAGAGGGAAAGTAATCATAGTATTGCATTGTATTTTATAGGCGAGAAGAGAATGAGTAGGACAACTACTTTGGAAGATGAAACCATCCCCATAAAGCTGAAATTATATGTACATCTTGGCTTGAAAATGAGACCCTCCCCAGCCCTAACTAACAACCGAACAAGTGGAGTGGATAAGGATATATAATTGCTTCAGCTGATGTCTGATGAAGCATTGAGCAGATGAATATATCTCAAGTTGCATTTTTCTTACATCCTCCATACCACCCTCATGGCCTCAAGCTGTACCAATTCTCTGTTCCCATCCCACATTCTTCCTGCATCTGTCTATCTCTTGAAAAGAACAGATAGAAGGATGTACCAAATAAACATTCACATGAACATGGAGAAACCTGGTTCCATTTCCATCTATCTACATCCCCAAAATTGAATCTTTCATCAACATATAGATGTCATCAATCCATAAACTAAACATCTCCTCAGTTGCATCAACCTCTTCAAGTACCAGGAAAATGAATGTTAGTTCTTCATTCTGAAATTGAACTTTTCATTTGTTGGATAATCTCACCTGATGGTTGTCCCAACACAATGCATACCAAACCAAAACCAATCCAGGGGTGATTTAGGTCGAGATGACAAGTAAAGAACAAAGGGTTGCCTCAGCAGGAGCAATGCCTCCCCCCCACCCACCCTAACCGACCTACCTCACCATTTCATACTTCTGAATTTGAGAAATCAAACTTATCAAAGAAGTTCAAGTGCAAACCCAACAAAAGCAAAATCATCTTTCAATTTTCAAGCATCGCCATTTTTCAGTACAATTGCTATGTTTCCATAATCACATTCAGGTTAAGGGAGGGTACCCAAAAAGGATCAGAGCAAACAACGATATCCCAGCAGTAAGCATCCAGTTCAAACAGCAATAAAGTACGGAAGAAACATTGCACTTTGATTTAATAAATACGAAGCCCCACAGCATATTTGGTACATTAATTCAAGAAAGAATTGAAGCGTTGTAACCCGTCAAGTCAAGATAGCTACTCTAAACAAAGTACGAGTACCTGAATCATTTGTAAAAGGTTCAGTAGGGGAAAGGGGTCAGATTATACAAAGAAAATTCCGTTGATACCGAGAGGCACATAACAAAATTGCACAAAATCTTTGATTGCAATAACCAGCACAACTACAACAAGAACAAGAGTCGAAGAAAAAAGACGAAGGGATGAGCCAACCAAATAAAGAGGATTAAGCCTGGGTGCCCGTCAATGCTTTCATCTGTATATGATTGTTTTCCCCCATAGCAGCGGCTGGTAAAGCTTCGTAAGACCCAACTCTCCTTACACCAACAGCCTTGGCAATAACAGCATATATGACTATCACAATAAGCAGAACAAACATAACGTGGATCAGAAAAGCCAGATCCAAAATGGCAACAGCCCTGAGCCGGGATTCCTCCAAATCGCACTTGGTGGATCCCTCCACGCCGCTCACCACGTCAAGCAACCTGTGACAGCCTTCGGGAATGAAGGCCTCAACATAGAGCGAAAATCCCGTCTGAAGCACCCAAAGACCCTGAAGGAAGAAGGTCGCCCCCAAACCAACATCAGCCACGAAGAGCCTCGGCAAGCAAGCAAGGACCAGGCAGAGGAAGGACGCCAAGGCGGAGATCCTACCGGAGACGGAATCGCATTTGGCTTGAAGATCGGAGGTCTGAACAGAGGCAGCTGAGGAGGAAACGGAGTATTGCAAGAAGAAGAGAGCGGAGGCTAAGGCAAAGAAGAGATCGGAAGGGAGAGGGAGAAGAGAGGTGGAGTCGGAGAGGAGAAGGGCGAGAGTAAAGATGAGGAAGAGGAAAATGACGGCGGCGGATTGGAGAGAGATGAAGTGGTGGACGGGGGTGCTGCCCTTGAGGAGAGGGTCAGGGTCGGCGGCGACAATGGCCTGATGGGCAAAGGAAATAACGAGGCAAGGGATAGTGATATAGAGTTGCAGGTAACGTAGGCCGTAGTGGTGCTGGTGCTGATGATGGGGAAGATGAAGCTGATGTGATGAGGAAGGGGGGAAGGGATGGTAGGGCCTGGCGGAGTAGGACTGTGGGGATTTAAGGAAATTGAGGGTAACGGAGACGATGTGGTACAAGCCAAGCGAGAGCAGCGCCGACGATGAGAAAACATGGAATATCATAGCAGCCATTGTTCTCTCTCAGAACACAGAGAGAGAAGCCAGATTCAGATTTAGGATCCGATTCAGATCCGAAAGCTTACAGGCATGGTTGAGTAGTGGTTGGAGTTTGAGGAGATGAACGGCAGGAGTTTGGTTCGGGCGTCGTCGGAGCCGGAGGAAGCCCCCGGAGTAGGATGGAAAAGAAGAAGAAGAAGAAGAAGAAGAGGCAGATTTGCAGAAGACGGTTCGAGGAGACGGAGAAATGGTCGTAACTAAGCCAGGCGGGGAGAGACGTAAGAGATTATTATTATTATTATTATTATTATTTTTAGCAACAGCTTAAGAAATGCAATATGATAAGTCGTTCATTTCTATAAGATTCTAATCTGCTCAACGATTTTAGGAAAACAAATTTCTTTTCCAAACATCTACCATGTGGAGAGTGATGAATTATGCCCACTTAAAAAAAAATCCATTTATACCTATGAATGTATATCATTTTTAGTTTAAACTTTCAATTTTTATCAAATTGTATTCAATTTAAATCTAAACTTTCAACTTTAAAAATGGTTGCAATTCTTACCTTCTTATAGGTTTTTATTTATGTATTTTTACATTCAATGATTAAAATTAATTGATGCATTGATCACATTTAATTTTGTCTCTGTTGATAACGAAATTTTAGTCAATGTCCAATGTCGCATTGTTATTTTAACAAAATTACAAATAATTGAATTTGAGATAATTATGAATTAAATGTGTCCCAAATTTAGTTTGAATACGAAAATTAAAAAATTTTAAATTAAAATGTTGTATGTCTTCATTTGACCAAATAATTAAAGTTAATTGGGTCAAATTGGGTCATGAAATTTGGATCAAGGCAGACAAATCTCAAATTCAAATGATCGAGCCTAAAACCAACAAAGCTCAGCTCCAATGGTTGGGCCTAAAAATCTATTATGGCCCAAATCCACACGCCCATGAAATGCTCTGTAAAAACTCTCCTTCATTTGAAAGGTTCATAAATTGAATCTAGAGAGAATTCAAAGTAAAGCCCTTAGGTCAAACATTACTTAAGTGTTGAATGCTAAGTTCATAGGTATTGATTGTTAAGTCGTCTTTAGGTGTTGAATGTTAAGTCCTTAGGCGTTGAATGTGTAAGTCTTTAGGTGTTAAGTTCTTAGGTGTTGAATGTCAAGTCCTTAGGTGTTGAGTGCTAAGTTTTTAGGTGTTGAATGTTAAGTCCTTAGGTGTTGAATGCCAAGTCCCTTGGTGTTGAACACTTCTAGAAACCTGAATACTCTCCAAGACAAGTTTTTAAGTGTGTGAATATACTTGGAAGACCGAAAATCCTCCAAGATAAGTCCTTAGGTGCTAAACGTTCTTTGAAAATTGAAAACTCTTTGAAGACAAAAGACTTTTGAAGACCAGAAGACTTGAAGACTTTAAATACCAAAATATCTTTGAGGACAAATCGAAGACATTTGAAGCATACAAGACTCCAAGACTTCAATTGTATATTCAAGACGATCGACAAGTCAACGATCGATCCAATGATCAACAAGCCAAATGTTGATCTAAAAGGTCAATAAAAAAAAGACCAACAAATGCGCTCGAGAACAAGTTGTCCAGCTTTCGAGACATTTGAGAGAAAGAATTAGAGGAACAAATTAGAGATTGCACCACACCCACAAAATTAATACAAATATAAATTTATTTGCACGTGTCTTGTTTCTTTCTATGTTGAAATTACGTGTGAACAGTGTCAAACTTGATTTTATTACAATTAATAATAATAGATATTTTTACATTGATTTTCTTGTTAAAATTAGTGAGAATTTAGTAGTGGGTAAAAATTGCAACACTTGTCTAACTTTAGGGATCAATTTCATGAAATTGAAAGTCTAGAAGTGAAAATTGATACCACATGATTAATTTATGGGTAAAAAGTGAATATTTCTCACAACTTTAATTTACATTTATATATATATTTTTTTTTTTACTTGAAGAAACATTTCTATTTTTATTCGATTAAAAAATATTGTTAACTTTAAAAAAATTCATTAATACTTTTGACTCATGTTTAACAACAACTTTGAGCTAAATAAATTGGCCAAATTCCTCAAGGTTAATCAAAATAGTACAATACTTTCATTAGAGCAATGTGAGGGGTTTTTGTACGAATTGTCTCATTGGATTCGAACTCTCCGATGAGTAACGCTTTGTCACCGATGAAATGATTGTCTTCCAAAAGATTGTTTCAGGAGTTTGTTTGCAATTTTCTTAGAGTTGGTTGACAGTTTTTATCTTCTTTGTATTTATATTATATTCAACATTGTGATTCTTTTGTAAGTTATTGGTATGATAGCACATGATCAAAGTGCTAAGGTTGTGTTGATGTAGTCGATATATATTGAAAAAATTATATTGTTAAATCCAAGACTTGTTTGGTAGAGAGTCATTCTCTTTTATGCATTTAGATTCATAGAGTTTAATGAATATGCATTTGAAAAAATTATCTTCCAAAGCTATTTCTAGATTTTATGGCATAGATAATAGAAATTGTATCTAGATTATAAATTGTAGAATTACATTAAAAAAAATAAAAAAAAAAATCATAAATAAAACTCAATTTTATTTTTGTTAAATTAACAAAATTATAACCGAAGATGTTTATAAATTAATTAATAATGTTTTGAGGAATTGTAATGGGTAGCAAAATATGAAGATATTTGCAAATATAACCATAGTTTTTTAGATTTACAAATATAGCAAAAAATTTAAAATCTAATTTTTTTTTCGTTTTTTATTATTCTAATTTTGCCCTCATTAACGTATATATCTGATATACTTAATATTTGGTATATCAGTAGCATATCTAATATACTTTATATTTGGTATATATCAGTCAACTAATATATATCTAAAATGAAGTATATTAGTAGTATACTATCGATACACTTCTTTTTAGGTAAACTATTAATAAAGTAAATAACTAAAATAAAGAATATCACTATTATATCTGTAATATACTCTATATTATTGATGTCTCATATGTGAATTGCTAATATTCTATTGATAAACTTCATATATATGTATTTATCTAATGTATCTAATTTGAGTTTATAATACTTTGTAGGAGTATATATTATATTTATAATGCACTTCACTCATGATGACATAAAGTAAGACAACTAACTATATGTTGTAATGTGTAATGTAAGAACTGTGGCGCCAATGATAAAGTAAAACAATCGATGCATAAAAATATGTTGGTTAAAGATAACATGTTACGCTGACTGAAATAAATAATAAAAAAGTAGAGATAGTTGTCCAACGAAGTTCAACTAAACATAAAATTCTAAAAAAGTCTAGAGAGTGGTAGATGGAAATAGAATCAGGTTCCCGATGCTTTCCCCAGAACTTCCACACAGTAATCATACTTCCAATTTGGGATGGTTCATGTAAAGAAAGAGCTCAACATCATACTTTTCGAGAGAAGCGTTTTTGCAACAACCATGCAGTCCTGCCTTGTCATCCATGAGATTGCTTTCAATTTTGCATATAGCTCGTTGATTCGAGCTACTAATATTATATTAATAATATTTACACACAAAAATATTATCCACCACAATGTATGTAGTGCATATATACAAAATCTAATCAATATATATATGTGTGTGTGTGTGTTTAATTCAACAATCGTCAATTCTCATTCCAATTCATCCATATATGGTTTACAATATGTTCCCTCGATTCACACCAGACATCTGTTGTCTCTACAAATCCAACGTTGTTTGTGTTCATCCCAGTTGAATCGGGGTCACTTGTGTGTGCCTCATCGAATGTGAGATCTAGGTTCATCTTTTGTATAATTAAGTTGTGCAACAAACAACATGCAGTTATAGTCCTGCACTTGACTTCTACTGGGTAAAAAGACTTTCCTTTTAGTATCGCTCATCGACCCTTCAGCATACCGAATGCTCTCTCAATGACATTTCGAGCGGATGAATGTCTCACGTTGAGCAACTCTTTCGGATTGGCGGTAGTTGGGGCATCAAAGTATCAAGTTGTTTGGGTGGTCGAGTCGCGGGGGCGATCGTTAAATTAATCTATAGAGTTTTCATTGTAGTTATCGATGGAAGTAATCGTCGCGATGGTCAGGTTGTCGGTGTGGTCATTGAAGTTTTCGTTACCAGTAGTGATCAGGCAGTCATCGGAGTTGCAATTAGAGTTAGTTGGTCGCCGGTGTGGTCGTCCAAATTGTCATCGAAGTTGGTCGGGGGGTCGTCGGTGTGGTCGTCGAAATTGTCATCGGAGTTGGTTAGGATCGCTGGTGTGGTCGTCAAAATTGTCATAAGAGTTTGTCGGGGTCGCCTGTGTGGTCGTCAAAATTGTCATCAGAGTTGGTTGGGGTCGCCGGTGTGGTCGTTGGAATTGTCATCGGAGTTGGTCGGGGTTGTCGGTGTGGTTGTCGAAATTGTCATCGGAGTTGGTCGGAGTCGCCGGTGTGGTCGTCGGAATTGTCATCGGAGTTGGTTGGGGTCGCCGGTGTGGTTGTCAAAATTGTCATCGGAAGTGGTCGGGGGGTTGCCAGTGTGGTCGTCGGAATTGTCATCGGAGTTGGTCGGGGTCGCCGGTGTGGTCGTCAAAATTATCATCAGAGTTTGTCGGGGTCGCCGGTATGGTCGTCGGAATTTTCATCAGAGTTGGTTGGGGTCGCCGGTATGGTCGTTGGAATTGTCATCGGAGTTGATCGGCGTTATCGGTGTGGTTGTCGGAATTGTCATCGGAGTTGGTCGGGGGTCGCCAGCGTGGTCGTCAAAATTATCATCGGAGTTGGTCGAGGTTGTAGGTGTGGTCGTCGAAATTGTCATCGGAGTTGGTCGGGTCGCCGGTGCGGTCGTCGAAATTTTCATCAGAGTTGGTCGAGTCGTCGGTGTAATTATCGAAATTTTCATCGGAGTTGGTTGAGTTGCGAGTGTAATCGTCGGAGTTGTCGCGTTGTTGGTGGTCGTTTGAGTTCGAAGTTGGTCGGGTCACCGGTGTAGTCGTCGGAGTTGTTGTCGAAGTTGTCATCGAAATTGTTGTTGAAGTAGTAATCGAAAATGAAAAACGACAAATAGAAGTGGAAAACATAGTACAAAACCCATGAGGTTGTGTTTCAAAACCCATGGGATTGCGTTTCAAAACCCATGGGGTTGTGTTTGGTTTTGAAACCCTTTGTACCAAACATGGTGTTGGGTTTGAAACCCAACACCACCCTAACCCAAACTAATGGGCCAAACATCCCTAAGGACATGTTTGGGAGTGATTTTGGAGTGATCAAAATCACTTTTGACATGTCTAAAATCACTTTCTTACCCAAAGTGTGATGTTTGGCAATATTAAGCAAGTGATTTTGGAAAAATCTAAAATCATTTGAAGTGATTCTCTTTCAATCACTTGGGATGTGATTCCAAGTGATTTTTGTCAAATGATTGTAATTAAAATGACTATTATTCATTTTTGAAAATAGTATAGTTTTAATGATGAGTAAAAACCGTAATCTTTTGTCAAAATTCACAAATTTCCATAAAAAAGTTAATTTTTTTCAAAACCAAAATCAATATAAAAAGTATAGAACCAAACATGAAAATAATTATATGAAAATCACTTTTAATAAATCAATTATAGACAAATCAATTACACTAAAATCAATATTTCTAAAATCATTCCCAAACATGCACTAAATAATATTATTAATACATCTTGAACAATTATTTACACTGAAATCCAATTTCTAAATCCACTGTCAAACACATATCTAAATGAAATACATACTTTCATTGAATCCCCTATTTTTAAAATTATGTTTTGCCTCTCAAACATGCCCTTATTTCCATATTTTTTTTCTTTTTTTCTTTTTGTTTTTTTGTTTTTCTAGGTAATGAAGGTGCTCATCGAGACCATGGTATTAAATTCTCGTCGACATGTCGAAATTTCCATCGATATTTACACATGTCCATGGGTTCGACATTGACACTAGGGGTGACGACATTTTCATTATATCATACAAAATTGATGAAATATTAAAGAAAATAATAACAAAACGTAACATAGTGTGAATATAATATTATAACAAATATTTTAACCCATTTTAAAAGTATAAAAGGTTTATTTTCGAATTTAAATATATATTTTTAAATTTTTTTAGAAATATCCATCGACATTTTATCGTCATTTCCATGAAATGGAAACCTCGATAATCCGTCGCCATCGACATTTTAAACTTTGATCAAGACCTAACATTCCATGATGGAATTCCATTCGTTGTGTAATGATAAGGATATTATTGAACTTTTTGAAAGATTAAAGGTATTAATGAAACTTTTTAAGTTCAGATGTATTTTTCAAGGATTTTCTTAAATATAATTTAACTTTTTCTTTATTATCAATATGATATATTTTAATAGTATTTATTAAAAAAAATGTTGTATTTCTTAAACAATTTACAAATAATTTGGTAATTAAACTATTTAAAAGAATACAATAGTTTTAGTGATGTGTTAAATTTACTTGATGAGGTCATGTTTTCAAAGACGATTTCTAAAACAAATTTTATTTGATAACTATTTGGTTTTTAGTTTTTGGTTTTTGAAAATTGTATTTGTTTTCTCACTATTTTCTCCAAATGATTATCATCTTCCCTACAATGTTTTCCATCTTTCTTAAGAAAATACTTGAATTCTTAGTTAAATTCTAAAACAAAAACGAATTTATGAAAACTACTTGCCATGTTTGATAATCATTTGGTTTTTAATTATTGGTTTTTGAAAATTACGCTTGTTTCTTCACCATTTCTCTATAATGATTGTCATCTTCTCCATAATGGGTTGTCATATTTCTTCTTATAGAATTATTTGAGCTCTTACCCAAATTCCAAATTCCAAAAACAAGTTTTTTAAAATTACTTTTTTTTTTAGTTTTCAAAACTTGGCTTGGTTTTTTAAAACATATATAAAAGTAGATAACAAAACAACGAAAGTGTTATGTAGAAGTAGTATTTATAGCGTTAATTTTCAAAAATAAAAAACAAAAAAAACCAAAATGGTTATCAAACAGAGTCTTAGTTTTCAAATTTTTGCTTGGTTTTTGAAAGCGTATCTAAAAAATGGATAATAAAACATAGAAAGTCAAGGTTGGAAGTAGTATTTATCGGCTTAATTTCTAAAAATTAAAAATAAAAAATCAAATCGTTAGTCTAAACTTTCATTAATATTGTATTTAAAAGGCAAGTGATAGAAAATTGAAATTTGAAAGAGGTATTAGAGATGGGATTCATGCACCACCTAAAAAGTTGAAGAAGAATTGTGCCAATTTTCTTTAATGATGGCGGGAAATGTTCAATCTTGGAGAGGAGATCAGAGGTCATTTCATTTGATCGTGTTGTAATGTAATAAACAAATTAAAAAGCATAATGCAATTTTCTTTATGATCATATATATATATATATGTGTGTGTGTGTGTATCAATGGCATAACCATTAAAAAATATATTATAATGGAAGTCAGATAGTAATTGCAGACATGATCGCGATCACGGTAACTACAGTCATCGCTGCAGCAAAGTTGAAAACACCATCCGTAGAGATAGATCCTGCAATGCAATGGAACCAAATTTGAAATTTGAATGAAAACTGATTCTCGAATCTCAACCAAACAAACAAAGAAAAACAAAAGGGAATTAGCTTTACGAGCATTATTGGTGATGAGGCAAGAGATGGGATTGACATGTTGTCCGCATCGTCCAGGCAAGAGCTGAGCCTCATTGATATCAATGCCAGCCTGCTCTGCTCGATTGCTTCCCTCTTTGCTAATCAGACTGCAAAGGCAATAGGGATTCGACTCGATCACCGATCTAAGAGGATTGCAACAACTCTCCGGTGGATGTCGACTTCCGTTCAGGTAATTTAAGCATGGAATTAACGTATTCATGCACGATGTGTCTTGAGCACTTCCTTCAAACGCCATTGCGCAAGTTAGTAGCATTGCGATCTTCATTTTCATTTCCATTTCCATTTCTCTAAGAAATTGTGTGTGTTAATTAGTTTATGAATTTGCAGTTATTATATATGCGTGGAAGTTGAACAAAAAGGAGGGGACAGCTGGGGGTGGTTGATCCATTATTCCAACTGGTGTGGCTTTGACTTTTTTATGATATATATTCATGGTTGTTATGTTACAAGGTAAGGTAGAGATGGGTGTTAGTTTAGATTGGTGAACCTACTTAGTTTAGTTGTTTTGCAGTTGATCACTTCAAGCTTCGCGTTTAGTGAAAACACAAAAGATAAAAAGAGAAATCAAGATCTATCACTGTTCAGAAAACAATTGAATAACACAATAAACAAAAGACAAGAGAAATCCAAAAACCAATTGATTACAATAGTCCATGATCAGAAACAATTGCAAAATACATAAACAATCGCATAATAAATGCAAATACCAGGGCTGATCTCTGATTGAAAAAGCTGCTTCTAAATGAGGAACGAGAAGAACACAAATAACACACCAAAGCAAAATACAGAACACAATGAGGAAGAAGAGCCTACTAAATCAGAGATGAAGAAGAACGAAAGGGCAAAAAATGCAGAAATTTTGAGGAAGGAGAAGACCGCACGCAAAACAAATTTCTCCTTTAAAATATAAGGACAAAAAAGAAATAATGAAATATTTATTTAAGAGTTTTGCTATTATTTGTAAATTCGATTAAAATTTGCAAATAGCAAAACATAATTTACTACCCGTTACAATTACCCTAAACATGATCATAATCATATTGAGTCTTGACTCTATCTACAGATCAAAATCATGCTGTTGCACCCTCTGCCAAGACTATTCGGAACAATCACAAAATATTGTTCTTTACAGTACTAAACATAATATATCATCCCCACTTCAATTAGACTGATGTGAGGGATGTTAAGCGCAACAGAGGGGCCTCTGCAGTTCTTTCGGAGGAACGAGTAGCCTATATCTATTACAAGCTTTTTCAAATACGACGAAGATCTTCGAGCCTTGACATATGAGTGTCCCATTATATATGCTACACCGGCCTCTTTGGCTTGGATCAAGTCCACCAACTCTTCCTTAACTCTAGGGTCCATTGAAGGGCTGGGAGATAGCTGAAACCTTACTTGGCGCCTTCTTAGTTGTGGATTCTCTTCCTCATAGGCAGATCGTAAACTATGGAGTGTGGCAGATTTGCTACTGTGGATGGTGTTGCTGGTACCAACTTCTTCATGCCCCGACACTATGAAACTCAAGCTTGATTGTATGCTCCGAGTGCTTATTACAGCCATCCTCCCATCAATTGAAGAACTTTCAGAGTTTGAGAATTGTGGTTCCTCTGCCTCCATTTGAATAAATTCTGCAATGTTTAGTATCAGCTGGTTCTCAAAATCCCCATCATCCTTCTGAATGTCCTTGTAGCCATACCTCACTATGCACCGATACATGCGATATGGTCTAGGACAGACTCTCCCAATGAGAAAACGTTCTTCGGGTGAGACATATGGAACAGGAACAGACTTTACACAAACAAAGACTAAAACTTTGTGAAATGCAGGGAGATTTGTCACAAAGTGAGAAAATATTGCTGGAACTCCGGCTGCCAATTCCGAGTATATGAGACCAATCCCAGGGACACGAACTATACCAAGGCTAGGGCCTAGTCCGAGCAACCACTTCAGTGAAACTTTATTATGTAGATCAAAGTTGTACTTCTTGCGAGTGCCATAATGCCAGACAAACATAACAATCATAAAAATGGCTGACAGCACAAGCGGGACCCACCCTCCTTGAGGCACTTTTATGATTGCTGCTGATAAGTAGGCACCCTCGACAGCCCAGAAGAAGATGATAAAAGGTGCAGCCAGCAGGATACTTTTTTGCCAAACGAATAGTATGACAAGTGCCATGAGAAATGTCGTCGTGAACATAACTGTCATGCAGGCAAGTCCTGGACCACGAACAAAAAACACAATTATGTAAAAGCGTAGTAGTAGCAAGCAGGAAGAAGTTAAAAATACCTCTCACGCACAAAAGAAACCGAGGTAAGTTTTTAGAGACATAAAACTTAAAGAGCTCAATTTGAACCAGAGTTGACATGTTTCAGAAACGCAAGTTTATGATTACTATTGCATCCCTGAGAACAGACAAAACAGGTTTGTGGTTATCAACCTTTATTTATTCTCCACTTTGTAAGTTTTATTAGCACTCCTCAGAAATGATAGTTCATCACCCTCTCTATCAAATGTTAGAATCGAAATAATTTTCAAAGTACCTTATTCTAAGAAGATGAGGACTTTGTTTGCACCAAAGGAAGGTGCAGACAAAGATGAAGAGAGAAGAAGGCGAAGACAAAGATGAAGAGAGAAGAAGGCAAAGACAAAGATGAAGAGAGAAGTTCCTACAGTCTAAATTGCAAAGTGGTGAAGAGAGAATGCAGTAGATGATAAACCCCCAATTTATTACCTATAGAAGAGGATGGAAGAAAAACAGACGAATTCAACCATCTAAGCAGGCAGGAAATGACTGAGTTTCCCAAGAACCTGAGTCGGTTGGATGAAGGGTTGTGATAAATTTGTTATCGACTTAGGATTGAAAGTAGGTTTGATCAAGAAAAAGGTGGCAGCCAGCTATTGGTTTGCCAATGACTTGGGAATATATGAGTGAGAGAGATGGGTGATGAGTATTACAGTGGGTGCAGCTCTGATATGAATTTTCACTTCCACTATCACTTTCAAAATCAGAATTACCTCTCACTTATCAATGTAAGAGATCTTACTAACAATAAGAAGTGCATATTAAACGCCATGCCCAACAGAGGTTGAATTCTGGACTGGATTCATTTAATGAGAGATTTGAAAACATCATCCCTGTACACATTGATTGGATACAAACTAAACTGGCTTTTGAACAAGACCAATTCGTGAGTGTAAGCATTCTAAGTACAAAAACGTATCAAAGGTTTACAAGAATGCAATGACCTTTATGTAGTTTAAAAAACTCACCTCAGGGGGTAAAGAATGTGTAATTTAGAGACCTAGTAATGAGTGAGGAATAGATTTTCAATATCCCAAAAGTGTTTTTAATCAATTGAAGACATTTTACAGAATTTGCATGAGGTTTGGCTACATTTTAAAATGTAAGTGTTGTACTTAAAAACATTGTTCTCAAAAGCAATCCTTACTTTACAAGGGAGCCTATTACTTCCATGTTAGATGATCCTATTACTTCAAATCCGCAAGTGTAAGCGTTTTTAAGTAAACAGACATATCAAAGGAGTACAACAGTAAAAAAAAAATGCAATGGCCTTTATGTAGTTTAAAAACTCATCTCGGGTAGAATAAAATGTGCAATTTAGAGACTGGTAATGTGTTAGGAACAGATTTTCAATATCTCAGAAGTGTTTTAACTAATTAGAAACATTTTACAGAATTTACATGATGTTTTTGTTTGGCTACATTTGAAAAGTTGTTGTAATTTTCTCAAAATCAATCCTAAACACACTTAGCAAGTGGTCTTATTACTTCCATTAAAAGCATTTGTTAATTATAACCACTTACATGCATTGTATTAAACCTCCTCCAAAAACTAATGTGTATCAGTGTTTGTGCACGCTTGCAGATGCAGGTGTGCAAGAGAGAGTCTAAAGCACTTACCATAAGCATTTCCAATCAGTGTCGTATCTTGAAACCCTATTGTAATGGAAAGAGTGAGGACCATTAATATCCAGTTTATTTCTGGGATGTAGATCTGCCCATATATGTGTTTAGAGGTATGGACAACTTTCACTCTTGGAAAGCAACCAAGGGCATGGCATTGTTTGACAATAGAGAAAGTAGCAGTAATGACAGCCTGGCTCCCCACAATAGCCGCAAGGGTGGCAATAACAAAAACAGGCCAAAATACAGGTTCTGCAAGAGGAAATAATGGCAACGGCAGTGATTAAGATCAGAATACTTGAAATCCAAACAACTGTATGAGAAAACAAGGCTGGTTAACTAACCAGGAATTGAGTCATAAAAACTGTTTGGAAACAATTCAAGGTTCTTAGACAGAAAGGCAGCTTGACCCATGTATTGTACTACCAAACAAGGGTAGATAACGAATGCAAATGCAAGCTGCAAAAGCAAAGACTCCGTATTAGTTGCTTAATCATTCATTAGTTGTTGCTAAATGAGACCATTAGTCAATGGCTCAAGGCACAGAGCTAAGATCAAGTCATTGTCACTATTGTATTCCCAAAATCCTGCAAGAAGGAGCTTATTTAATATTATGGATAATTCAATTATCTCTACCATATTTTTTTATTCAATGAATGGAATCAAAAAGGTGAACATAGAATATATAAGTTCTTTTCCGCTACATGCTGTAATTTGTTGCCCCAATCTTATGTCTATGTATTCTGCTGCATAAATACACAGATGGTCACAAAGCCCACCCTTATAGACAAAGCAGTGAAATGACCAAGATCTGCAAACATCGCTTCAGTACCTGAGGAAACCACATAGATTCCCATTAATCAGCTTGAAAGAAGAAAAATACTCAACATTATATTCCTATCAAAAAAATCATAACCTTATAAGGTTCCTAGCATTCAATTTTCTAACAAAACTAATACCAAACTCAACTAATTGACAAGGACAAGTCCCATAATGATAAGAAAAAGGGAACTAAATACATATAACAATTCCAGATTCCACATACCAGTTATGGCCAGAAGAACCCCTCCGAGAGAAAGCCAACCATCTTTACCAGTGACTCTCAAGAACTTGATAACATAATGAGGGGAAATTGCACGTATAATACTTGGGTTCCAGTGTATTATGTTGTACAGACCAATGGAGAAAATTGACAGCAACCAGATGATCACTATTGGAGCAAACATAAATGCAACCTTATGGGTGCCACAATGCTGCAGAGCAAACAGGCCAACCAATATGGCACACGCAATCAAAAGGAGTGTCCCTACAGTATAGATCATCTTAAATGAGTATCAGAACAGTATATGACGATAAAAGACTTACTCTTAAGCATCACAGTTAGTCATTATCTATGTAAAGATAATAGATTACCATTGGTCAATTTTGCTTCAGTAACTTGTAAACCTGAAACTGAGGATAGAACTGCAAGGCAAAGGACATAATATACATGAGCCAAAAAAGTTTTAAGACAATGAAGACAAAAATTGTAAGCATTCCAGAATTCATAATGATGGTACCAGTATAGTAGTGACAAATGTATAATTGAATATTGCTCGTGTAAGACACATGCAGGATCCTTTGGTCCAAGAAGTTAGTAAGACTAAAAAAATGGCATGTAAAGATAACTTCCACTGGAAGATTTTATTTTCTCTTTTCAATTCGATAACTTGTTTACTACAATTGAATAAGGATACAACCAGGGTGGTAATACTGTAGCATAGTGATATATATATCTCTAACCATAAATTCATACCACCATTTTGCAATTCCATTTCAGAAATTTTAAAGAGCATTGTTCATCACTGTTACCTTCTTTTATCTTTGCTTCATGACAATGGATAGGTTGGGAAAGTCAATTGTAGGTTCTATAGAACATACAACTGACAATTATTACTTAATAATGATCCATCATCAGATGTTGGTCAAAAGAACATATTCATTTTTTTTCTTGGAGATTTGACTGAGTTTTCATTGAGAAAAAAATGAAAGATACAAGGGCATGCAAAAAAGAAGAGCCAACAAAAAAAGGGGGAGGCGCCCTACAAGAAAGGCCTCCAACCAAGCAAAATAAAACTTAGTGTATAATTACAAAAAGGCTTAGCCACCGAAACCTAAAGAGAAACACAGAACCTAATAAGGGCCCACACATCACTAGGAGATCTCTCAAGCCCACAAAAGATTTTTTTGTTTCTCTCACCTCAAAACCCCTACAAAATAGAACACACCCTAGCCTGCCACAAGAACATATTCATTGTTTTTAATGCAGCTTACACACTCAGATGCAAAAAAAAAAATAATGTAGCTCACACTCTAAAAAGTTGGAGAAACATGTGCATTTAGAGAACATGCATGATACATTCTATTGAAATCAGTAAACTGCCAGAAAACTTGAAGACATTTATATGTATTCAGGATCCTTACATATAATGGAAAGAAAATCAAATACCTATGGAGTCCTAATGAATCTTAGGTTTATGACAAGTAGTAAATACCTAACCTGAAATTGCAGGGGTTAGCACGCCATCACCAATGACCATGCAAGCACCAAATAATACGACAAGAAGTAAGACCGTCCTAAGTGTTTTATGCCTTTCCAGAAACCTTTTTAGTGCAGAAGAGGCTACTACGTGAGAAGATGGACCATATTTGTAAGCTGAGAGCTCCTCATCCGCTGCTTGTTGGTTAGGAAGTAAACTCAACTTAGCATGTCGACAGAGCAGGGAGTAAAGAGCAAAGGTTCCTCCTGAAACCACAGAACAGACAGTGCACAAAAGAACCTTAAATGCTTAATTATTCACATAAATGAATGAGCTAAGTTCTGCAATCCAACTCATACCTTCACCATTGTCATCTGCGCTCAATACAATGAAGACATACTTCAATAATGGTATCAGTGTAAAAGTCCAGAAGATCAAGGAGAATGCACCAAATACTACTTCCTCAGTTCGGTGTTTCTGCAACTTCCCCGCAAATGTACTCGAGTAAACGTAGAGGGGTGAAGTGCTCAAATCTCCATACACTACTCCAAAACTTTGGTATGCGAGTATTAGATTCCTAGTGAGGAATGCTCGCGAAAACTTCAAAATCAAGACATAAGATTCAGTTAAACTGGAAATTTAATCAACATAAAGGAAAACCAAAGGTCCAAAAGAGTTCCCATTGTACTCTTGCTAGCAAAAAGATTGATATGCAGGGAAAGAACAACAAAGATGTTCAGGCAAAAGCACCATCAGGTTCGGCCTTCCACAAATAAAGTTGACTTGATTATATGATAAGTCAAAACCAAAAGAGTAGACCACAATTAGGATGGTGAAATATTTCCCAAGGTTTCATGAAATTGCAAGTTCAATCATCATTATACACTGATGAAAACTATATGGTTGAGTTAACAAGAGGATATTGGAAGAAGCTAAGAGGAATTGTAGACTTTAACCTGTTGCCTATGGTAACTACTATCTACTAAGTTGAGGAAAGCAAGATTTCTTGCACCACGACAAGGAAGCCACTATCCTTTCAATTGTGAGTTTACACGTATAATCAACGGCTAAAGTATGCGCATAGACCTCCAAATAAAATTGTCATACAGAAACACGAACACGGTAAAGTCCATCCTAAAAGAATATTATATTAGAAAGAAAGCATCATCTAGAGAAAACTAAATAAAGGGAAGAGCTAAAGTAATCGTTATCAGAAAGAAATAAACAAAAATGATGATGGTCGTGACAAGAATCGGTAAAATAATTGGAATAATTGTAAGGAACAAAAAATTGCTGATGAGAGGAAGGAGCCAAGAAGGAGCAGCCCCAAAAGAATCTAGAGAGTGGGAAAAAGAAAAGGTGTAAAGAAGTTGACGAAGAACATAGGCGGGAAACGATTAAAGAAGAAGGCGTAAATCTACATATCGGATACGAAGGGAATGGTAATAAAATCTGTGAAAGGAATCGGCAAAGGACGGGTTTCGGATTGAAAATAGAGAATCAGGAGGCGATAACACGAATTGAGAAGCTTGAAGAACGTCCTCCATCTTAGAAGAGAGAAAGATGTTAGGAAGAAAATAGAGGGAACGGTGATGAGGAGAGGGAAGAAAGAAAAGAAGAGGGTAATGGGGAAATCGAAATGAGAAATAGAAAAGCAAAAAAGAGGAAGAAGAGATTGAAGGTGGAGAATCAATGGTGGGAGAAAATGAAAAGAAAAGAAGCAGAAACATGGAGGAAAAGAGAAAAGGAGAAGAAGAAAACCTGAGAAGGGGTGGAAGAAGTGGAAGCACCAGATCCTTGCTCCATTAGAAACCGAAACCCACCTGGGCTGGGTGTGAGAATTGGAGCTTCAACTCGAGAGAGAGAGAGAGAGAGAGAGAGAGAGAGAGAGACCTTGAAAATGGAGAGAGTTGGAATGCTGCCTGCTTGTGCTGGGGGCTACGCTAGCGTTAATTAAATTATATTAATAATAATAATAAATAATTAAATAATTAAATAATAATAATGGTGGAAGGGTAAGGCAATGGAAGGCGTCCCGTGTACACCGCACTCAGGTTGTCAAAGTTGGTTTTGTGTGTTGTAATTTGTAAATAAAGTATGGTTACTGTGTGTTTTAATCATCAAAACAAAACTCACTGTACACTCGGACGGACCAACCCTTTGTTTAGGCTGCATCGCTGCCACACTACCTTATTCCATCTACTTACTTCCCCCTCATTTCATTCCATAACCCTACATCATTTCACTATCAAAAAATAATAAATAAAAATAAATAAATAAATAGTGGTTGTTTGCCCCGGTCTTCAAATCAGAATTTTGGAAGCTTTGCTAGGTAGATTTTGAAGCTTGAAAATAAAAAAAAAAACCGTGTTTGAACTGCAATGTTATGAGGAAGACAGTGCTTATGGTGCAATGTTCTAGATCATGGGTTTATGCTGTTTTTTTTTTCTCTTTTTACTTTTGTTTTATTCCCTTGTTTTCTTCTTATTATTTAGTTGATGTTTTGTCAAGGTAAAAAATCTTGTATAACATAAATGAATTACAAAATTGGAGCTCTATTTCTTAAATTAAAAAATCGAAAGTTTATTTAAGAAATTAAAGAATTTAAAACTCAACTCACATAGTATTTAGAAAAGTATTTTTGGAACTCTATTTTAGAAATTAAAGAAAAAAAAATTGAAAGTCTATTTAAGAAATTAGGGAATTTACAACTTCATTACACAAAATATTTAAAAAAAATTTTTTGAAACTCTATTTTATAAATTAAAAAAAATAAAATTCTATTTTTTTTAAAAAAATAGAGAATTTAAAACTCTATTTCATATCACAAAAGTATTCTGAAAACTATTTTTGAAACTTTGTTTTAAAAAATTTTAAGAATGGAAGTCTATTTAATAAATTAGGGAATTTAAAACTCTATATTTTTTATAAAAAAACTTATTTTTTGAATTCTATTTTAGAAATTAAAAAATTAAAATTAATTAAAGAATTTAAAACTTTATTTCATAAAATATTCATAAATCTATTTTTAGAACTTTATTCTAAAAATTAAAAAAAAAAAGAAGTTTACTTAAGAAATTGGAGAATTTAAAACTATATTTCACAAAGTATTTAAAATGCTATTTTTAGAACTCTATTTTAGAAAATAAAAATTGAAAATATATCTAAATTAGGGAATCTAAAATTCTATTTCACAAATATTAACCTATTTTTAGAACTCTATTTTAGAAATTAAAAAATAAAATTTATTTAAAAAATTAAGAAATTTAAAACTCTATTTTACAAAGTATTCAAAAATCTAATTTGGAAGTCTATTTTAGAAATTAAAATTTATATTTAGTAGCCATTTTTAGTTTAATTTTAACTTTTTAAAAAAAAAATTAACTAAGGGTCAGATCGTCGAGATGATTGGGTTGCTAGGGTGGTCATCACAGAGGTTACAAGGTGGTCGGATAGTCGGAGTGGGCGTTGGGTTAGTCATTGGCAGTGATTGACAGGTATTCAGGTCCTTGGAATGGTCGTAGGGTGTTCGTTAGAGTGGTCATTAAGGTAGTAGGGTTGTTGGGTGGTCGGATTATTGGAATGGTTGCTAGAGTGGTCACCAAATGGTCATCGACGATGGTTGCTAGGTGGTTGGCGATAGTAGTTGTCGAGTAGTCAGGTCACTAAGATGATTGTCGATGGTGGTTGTCGGGTGTCGAGTCCTTGGGGTGGTCGTCGAAATGGTGCATCTGAGTGGTCGGGTCACTGGGGTGGTAATCGGTGTTGGTCGACGGTGATTGTTGGGTGGTCGAGTTGTCATGGTGGTCATCAGTTATCGGGTGATGGTGTCGTTAGGGTGGTCAGGTCACCAGAGTGGTTGTCGGATTGCCATTAGTGTTGTTGTGGGCAAGTCAAATCGCTAGGGTAGTCGAGTTACTTGAGTGGTCGGGTTGTTGGGGTAGTTGTCATACCGGTCTCTTCAGTGGTTGTCAGAAGTAGTCATCAGCGATGGACGGGTTGCCGCCGTTGTCGTCGAAATTGTCGCCAGAGGTAGTCGAGCGGTGGTCGGGTCGTCCGTGTGGTCGTCGGAATTGTCACTGGAGTTAGTTGTCAGTAGTGGTTGGGTCGCCGATGGTGGTCACCAAAGTTGTTGTTGAAGTGGTCGCCGAAAATGAAAGATGACAAATAAAATAAGAGAATATAACACAAACCAAACCCATGAGGTTGCACTGTTGTAACCCATGAGATTGTGTTTCATAACCAGTGGATTTGAACACATTGGGTCAAACCATGTTTTTGGATTTGGAATCCAAAACCATCCAAACTCAAAATATGGGACCAAATGACCCCGTATAGTTTTTTAATACGTTCTAAGTCGAACCTATGATTTCTAATCAGTTGAGGTATGTTTATAATTTTTTTTATAGTTCAACATTATATGGAGTAGAGATATTTGAAACTCTGACCTCTTTATTAAGGATATATGTCTTAACTAATTGAGTTATATTCAGGTTAAATTCCAAAAGGTAATCATTTTGATATTTGCTATTGTTTTGTCATTTAATATTTGTCTAGTGATCATCTTAGCTAACCTATATGACTTTGTCGACATCGATGAATTAATACACACACTCAAAGCCACATTATACTATCCATTTATTAAAAGCAAATCGACAAAAATGACTAAAATGGTTGGTATTTTTTTAAAGAGTACATAAAAGTGGTTAAATTTCAAGTTTAGTACTTGAACTTTTAGGTTTATGTAGATTTGGTTTAATAAGACCATGAATTTTTAAAATTGTGTCTACAAAGTTCTTAACCTTTATTTTTGTGTTTAATATGTTCCTAAATTTTTTTATTTTGTATCTAATAGATTAATAACCTAAACATGAATATGTTAGGACACAAAATTGAAAGCCTAGGATACGTTCTCCTATTATACACCAATTAAACTTTATGTCACGGTTTAAAAAAAGTCTAATTTAACCGCTAATTGTTAGAAAATTCAAATATGTCAAAGGCCTATTGAACACAAAATTTTAGAGACTTATTAGATGTTTTTAAAGTGTAGGGACTTACTAAGCACAAAATTGAAAGTTTAAGAACCTATTAAACAATGTTTGAAGTTTACGATCCTATCAGTTCAAGTCAATCTAAATATAATTCAATAAAATTAACATCTAAAAAGTCGATAGTTTGATCCTCAGACCGTAATTATTGAATTAAAAAAAAAGACTTAAATACCAAAATATAGTAGTCTTGGAAAATTGAAGAACCAAGAAAAGATTCAACATCTTTTTTACATGCTTGAATGTTAGTGGAGGGCATAAAAAATATAGAGAGAGAGATATTTGGTTGGGGTGCAGCAAATTATTATGCAATGTGTAATGTAATAATTATTGGGGTGTGATAGGCCATATTCCATGGTCTCTTACTTCAAACCCATCAACATAACATAACATGTGTGGCTTAATCCAATGAATTCTTCGCTTATTGATTACGTGTCATATCAAATTTCAAATCGCAAATGCCCAATTCTTTCATCTACTCTTCCATCCATTTCAAGCCTCTTCATTTTCGTCACACCTTTCATATTTCTATTTTATTTTATTTTTTTTTAGTAAAATTCATTTTTGGTTCATCAAATTCTATTTAATCTATACGTTCTCAATATTAACCCTTTCTATTCTTCAGATTTAAATTTTGTTTTAATTTACTCACGGAGATTTCAAAACTAACATGTTTGGTCCTCAAATTTTGAATTTGTTTTTTAATTGATCCTAAGTTTGAAATTGAATTTTTAATTGATACACGGGTTGGATTGAGTTAGGTTGAATAATTTTTTAGTTGGCACTTTATATTTTTTTGATTGGATTAGGTTGCCTAGTTGATTGTTTTTAAAAAAATAATTTTCATAATTATTTAAAATAACTTTTTCTTTGAATTTATAACTAAAATTACATAAAATTCAATTATCAAACTTGAAAGTTCATAACATCTTAATATTTATTACAATTTAAAAAAATATTAAAAATTAACAAATAATTCATTTATAAGTATATATATAAATTAAAAAATAGGGTTGACTACAAGAATAACCATATTTTAGTTTTCAACAATTTTATCTTTTTAAAAATAACCAGACGAAACTATCCCTAACCACTTTATTAATTTACATTCCTAGATGATAGGGTAGTTATTTTTAATTTGATTTTAAAATTTAAAATAAATGACAAATATAAATCTAAACAAACAGATACAATGAAATTCAAAAATAAGATTTTAAAATAAAAATCGTAAAAATTTAAATAAAAGAAACCACACCATCTAGAGCATGCAACTTAGCACTTTGCCCAATAAAAACAATTAAAAAAATCAAAACTTTTTTACCTTTTACCCGAAGATTAGTAGATTGAGTTAGGGCTAGTTTTGTCTTTTAATAATTACTAATTACAATTCGATTTGGCCATTTTAAAAGGATAAAATCAGTTGCCATTATAATTAGTAATTATTAAAAGACAAAACTAGCCTCAACAACTTTATTAATTAAGATTACTTGATTATAGGGTAGTTATATTTGATTTGATTTCAAATTTTAAATAAAAATAATCTATTTACGTAATCTAAGCAAATAAATATAATAAAATCTAAAAATTAAATTTCAAACACAAACAAATAAATTTTAAAAAATTTAAAAAACACCACCTTATAAGAAATACACAGGAATTAAAATCGATTATATGACGAAAATAAAAAAAGAAAATAGCTATTTAGCAAATATTATATCATGCAAATTTACACTCTACCTCCTAGAAGAGTAAAAGTAATTGAAAAAAAGAATTCAAGACATTTTTATATTTTACCTATACGAAAACATTAAGGTTCGTTGAGCACAGAGAAACATCCAACCAAAATTCAAAAATCAAACAAAAAAGAAAAAGGTAGAATTAGAGATGCTCATTTTTCGTGCGAGGACATGTCCCATCCCCCATTTAGGTGGGGAATGGGAGAGGGAGTGGGGAGAATTTTTTCCTCATTGGCTAAACGGGGACGGGGAACATTCCCCGTCCCCGCCCCCGATTTATTATTATTATAAACCATAATTCTAATTTTTTATTAAATATCATTTTAATTTTTAAGAAAATTAAAAAAATGTCTCTTAAATAAAATTTTCTAATTAATAATTAACCATTTATTTAAAAAAATATGTAATAAAATTGAAAAAAATAGAAATTGTAAACGATAAATTATTCCCCACGGAGAATCCAATCCTCGCGAATTCCCTCGCCTCGTTCCCGCGAAATTAAATGGGGAATTTCGCAGGGACGGGGAATGAAATGGAGGGCGGGGATGGGAAGTCATTCCCCGACCCCGCCCCACCCTGTGGACATCTCTATTTTTGAAAATTATAAATTATTTTTTGCTATTCCTAGCATTTTCCCTTTAAAAATATATAAATTTTAGGTTGGATCAACCCAAGTTTAAAAAGGCCAATTCGAGAACCGACCCAAAATTTCGGTTCTCCAAAATTCTAACCTAACCTAAATTAGAAAAAAAAATCTAACCTAACTCAAACCGTAGTACAAGTTGCTCGGGTTATCAGATTATTTGTACACCCCTAGTCACTAAGTATAAAAAAATAAAATATAGAAAATAAAAAATTAAACTCATTTAAAAAAGAGACATCATCAAAGTGCAGTTAGCATATGCTAACTATCATGTCATCATTCTAATAAATCAATTAACGTCAATTTACTAGGGATAATTTAGAAATTAATTTCAAATTTAAAGACTAATTAGAAATTAAATTCAAATTTTGATGACCTAACATGTCACTCTTGAAATCTCAAGTATGAAATAGAAATAAAATTTAAATCTCAAGTAGAGTTAGTTTTAAAAATCCAAAGATGAAATAAAAACTGAGTTTAATTTTTAATAAAAACTGAGTTTAATTTTTAATGACCAAAAGTATATTTTATTGTTTATTTTTTTTTTAATATTTTAGAGGATATTGCTTAAGTTTTTATAATTTAAGAAGCAGGTTGAGTTTAGGCTATGCCAAAAACTACTCTATACAATAGATTGGTCCGTGATCGTACAAATTGAAGTGTTGCATTAATTTTCTTAGAATCGGGCATGTGTTTCATCAAATTGATTGAAAGAAAAAAAAAAAAATCTAAATAAATTAATTAAATAATGGGTATTTAAAATGCGTTACCAATTAATATATTTTTATCTCGTTTTTCTAAATATATATTTGTAAAAATCTAGACTATATAAAACAACCCTAAATTTCATGGTTAGTAAAGAGATATTCATTTCTCTCGCAGGAAACGGGTCTGGTGCGGGGAATACACGTTTAGATAGAGAACGGAGGAGTAAGTGGGGACTAATTTTTTCCCGTTGGCTAAACGTATTCTCCGTCTCCGACCCTGACCCCACCCCGCTCTTCATTCAAATTGGTTTATTTATTTATTTATAAATATATATATATATATTTGTATATATATAATCAACAATAATTCTAAATTTTTATTAAATATTATTTTATTTTTTCTAAGAAAATTGAAAAAATGTCCCTTAACTAGAAATCTCTAAGGAAAAATTAACCATTTAAATACATAATTAAAAAAAAGAAATTAGTCATTAAAATTTTAAAAAATAAAATAATAAACGAAGAATTATTCTCCGCGAGGAACCCGATCCCCACCCCGTTCTCGTGAAATTAAATGAGGAATTTTGCAGGAATGAAGAATGAAATGGAAGGCGAGGATGGGGACAAAGAAGTCATTCCTCGACCCCGCCTCGCAGACGTCACTAGCTTGGTTTCAATTACGGCTCATATTATTTTAATTTTTTATTTTAGTTCCTAGACTTTTAAATTATCTAAAAGAAATTTGCTAGTTTCCTCCATTTAAATCAAAACTAAATTTTGTCTTAACAACTAAGCTTAAATGTCAACAGTTGGAGAGAAAAATAAAAGAGAGTATAGACATAGATAGCTATATTTATTTATCTACAATTTCCATATCTCATAATCAATGGATAAGAATGGAGACTTAATTATCTTTGACTATAAACTTCGAACTTAAAAATTATCACAATTGTCACGTTGTGTAGTTGTGGATGAATGTGTTTTTACTAATCTCATAGATAAATCAAGAGTTTTTTTCCCCTTTCTTTCAAACACCTTTTTTTGAGAGAGTTTTTTCAAACAACTTAAAAACTTAAAAAATGTTTAAATAAAAGATTTAAAAATGATAGGAGGATAGTCGAGATTCATCTTATACTATTTATCTTTTCTAAATATATAGAAATTTAAATCAAATTAAACGAAAAGATAAAAGTTATATTACAAGTATAGTCTATGAACTTTAAGTTTATGTTTATTTAATACACTAGAAGAAAATATGGTTTTAATGACGGGCACGTGTCCGTCATCTATGCGAGTGTCATTGTAGCATACAATGACGGGCATTGCCCGTCATTATAGGCTACAATGACGGGCGGTTTTTTATGACGGGCATTGCCCGTCATTATAGGTCAATGCCTGTCATTAAAAATGTGGCATCTTCTACTGCGATCAACTTTTAATGACGGGCATTGCCCGTCATCTTTTGTCAATAGTAGAATAAAAAAAATGTTGCAAATGTGTCTAACCCACCATACTTTCTTTACTTAATAACTTTATTTAATAAAGATTCAATATCAAGGTTCAGTTCAAAACTTCAAACAATGTACAACAAATTGCTAATTCATTAAGGAGGGGAAACCATATAAGCGATATACACTATTCTCGAACAAAACCAAAAGCATTCGATGAGTTGCCAAAATACACACATGATGTGGAGCAAGAATTTTTTTGTTGAATTTGTCTTCCAAAACAACTTATATCATCCTAAACTCTACTTCCATCTGTGCATCTGCAGCAATCCTGCTCCTCCTTACACAGTGATCCTCACTGAAAATGTCCAAGATAGATGTTGGAGATTGAAATAAAAACCACAACCCTTCAAATCAATTTGTACAAATCCCCCCCCCCCCTCCAAATGAAACGAAATAAAAAGGGTAGAACGATCCTTAAATTCCCTTAAAACTAAAATAGATCCTTGTATTTATGAATTCGACATTCTAAAGCATGATTCTTCAAATATCACCAATTATATGCTCTCTCTCAATCGGAAATTGTATCATCATTCAAAACAACCCCAATTCAAAAACAACGAAACAAGTCGACTAAGTTTAAAAAATATCTATCATAAGAAAACTACTTAACAAAATAATAAAAGATTAAAGAAATCAATGCCACAAAAAATAAGCTCCTTAGACCACAAGCACAAACTAAGTAGATAATGAACAAGTATAAAATTAGGTGAATGTAAAAGGAAAAAAATAACAGCAAACCACGAGCACAAACTTAACATGTAAAGTAGAATAGACATCAAATTAACTTCAAAAGTAAAATGATAAAATTGATGTTTATCTTCACGAAAAAAGTATGAGGATTAAAGACAAAGCAATTAAGTCACAAGATATTACATATCCAACAACAATATTTTAAGAAATAAGTCACATATGCATATGACAATCTAGAAGTTTACCAGACCACATGAATGAATGAGTGAGAATGATTGAGATGATCATAATATCATTAATCCTCATGCTTTAATTAAGTCTAGATTGTTTCAATGAATGAGTGAGAATGATAGAGTTTTACCGGGCCACATGAATGAATGATTGAGAAGCATGCCATAGCGAAAGCATCAGACTGTTAGGAAAAGCTTACCAAAAAGCTGCAAAAAAACAAATAGATGAACATAAGGTTGAGAAACATCAAAACTGTACAATCTAAATGCAGTAAAAATTAGAAAAGCCTAGATTAATTATTGAGATTTCATCCTACTACAAACTTCATTCGATCTAAATTCAAGAAGCAATTTTGTGATATTTTGACAGAACCATTCATTCAATAAGGGTTGTACGTATTCCAAATAAAAGAGAAGAATCAAAATTTACATAATGTTACCTTGTTGCAAGTAATTCAATTTTCTATTTTTCAACATCTTATTTAATAAAGCAATCAAACAAAGACCAAAATATCTAAGATTGGAAGACAACAAAAAATATACTAGTCCTTAAAATATTATCCATTTATTTCTTTTTCCATTCCCATTTTTTAAAAAAGAACACTTCTGAAATCTTAATAAAATTTTTTTAAAAAAAAACTCTTTTAAAATCAATTTTCAATATTTTGACTGTAATTTCAAAAAAAAATTAAAGAAATTGAAAAACAAATAACACAGAATAAATAACCATGATTTTAAAAGCAGAACAATAATACTGGGATTGAAGAAGGAAAGGTTCAGGTTTCCAGAGTTGTTACTTAATATTCATAAAACCTAAAAGAGTTTACTACTCACAAACTAATTAGCAAAAGAAATGCACAAAATATGAAGCTTATATTTACAAAACCACAAAAATGCACAAGAAATGTACAAAATTTAAAACACATTTTGTAGTAACCTAACTGAACTTGTAAAGTCTATATTAAGCAATAATTAAGATTTAACATATCAAAAACTTAAATCAACTCCATTAGTATTCTCATTATACATAAATAATATAAAATATTTACAAATTAATAAAGAATCATTTTTCTTTCCATATACTACTTGAAATGTAATTCATTAGATAACCAAGCAAAAACACAAGTACACATTCTTTAAAAGCCATAATAACCATAATAAGACAAGTATATGCATGAGAAAGAGATTCTAAAATATATAAGCATTGGTTTAATCCACAAGTTCCCAAAAATAAAATAGAAAGACAATCAAGAGAATTATATTAAACAATAAGATCAACCTCCTTAAAATTGAATACTCAAGAATTCTATTAAACAATAGGGACTAAAGCTCAAAGGTTAGACAAAACACTCATGAGATAGAGACAAGACCAACATACCGAATTCCCTCCTTTCAACATCCACTTTTGAAAATAGTTCAATAGGTATATACCATTTCAAAATAATGTGTAAACATTGAAATTAGAAATTGAGAAACTTACCATAGTCAATTTCTTATCCCAACATTGGCATGTTCATACCTCTGAAGAAACCCACCAAAAATGCTCCAATAGAATAGTTATTTGACATATATAATTGATATAATTAATTGGAAGTGATTGAATAGTCATTCTTTTATACTTTGATAGTTAGAACCATGAGTAAGCACAAGAATCTCAATACATGAACAACGAGAAAAGAGAGAAGCAATGGAAGTAAAAGGAAAGAAACAAAACTATAAACAATAGAGGAAGGTAAAGAGTTGATCTCGGACACCACCATAAATTTACCAAAAACCTTACTCCTTTCAATCTTCCATTGACCATTCCATAATATGCACCATCTTTCTCTAAGGTGAGTCGGACATCCTCTTTTCTTAATTCAGAGCGACATCCTCTTTTCTTGATTCAGAGCCCTTATTTACTTCTTACCTAAACCAAATCAAACAAAATCGGACATCAATTGAAACCTAAATTCTTGAATTTCTAGCCATGAAAAGATTAACTTCTTTTATTAGTAATTTTGATTGCATAAAGTATAAAGTTAAAAGCATATTAAAGTTATCACTCCAAGTTTCTGAACTGAACATTTTCTTCTATCAAAATAACGTAGCAAAAGTTGCTCCCAATAAAACAAACAATTTATGATTTTAAAAAACAACAGATAGAGAACAACTACGATTAAAGAAACAAGAAAAAAAACAAACATACAAAACCACTAAAGCCCCAATTCAATTCAATCATTGAGTGTTCCAAGCCAAACCAGTTGAGTTGTTCCAATACAAACTAAAACAAAAGTTTTCAGAAACTAAATAAGCCAAATTCTAAACTGAAAGGTGCTAAATAGACCATAAAGTACTAGATTAACCATGCTTTACCGTCTAAATCAAGAAGAAATTTACTAGTTTAAGCTCAAATGAGTTTGTTGTTGCATATCTGACCTTAAAGGTGGGTGGGTGTTTTGATCTAAGAGCCCCTAGTGCCAAACCTTGATTCTTGTATAGATCTGGTTGTGGTTATTCTTCCTTCACGAATCTGATGTGGGTTTAGTGTAGAAGTTCAGTCGAAAAACGATCTTTGATTAAATCTGGAATGTTGCAACTGGCAGATATCTACACAAAGCAAATAAATTAGGGCAAAATTAAATATTTCACACCTTAATGACCACAACAAGCGCATGGAAATGTGGAGTCGATTAGAGAATCAAACTAGTGTTATGTGTGAACCACTCAAAGTTGCCTTCATTTACGGCGTGAGCGAAGATCGAGGCGTTCTCGATTTACAACGCCCCAATAGGTGTCAAGATATCTCTGCTGAAACAATTGGTAGCTTAGGGGATTGAAGTTGAAATGATCGAGGATTTGAGTGAAGAACTTAGGGCGGTAGAAGTGGAGGGAATCGATTGGGGGATTTTGAGGGCGAAGGCGGAGGGAAGAATAGAAGGGAGATGAGTTTTGGAGAAGGAAAAAGAGAAAAGGAAAGGGAAACGAGGGTTGCAGACGCCATTGTGAGTTTTGAATGGAGACGCCATTGTTGCAAAGAAGAAGCCATGGATGAGTCGGTTGCAGAGAGAACGTGAAGTAAAGGGGTGAAACGAGGGTTGCAGAGAGACAACGTGAAAACGTGAAATGAGGGTTTTGAAGAGAGAGATAACAACAAAATAAAGTAAAATTAAAATATATATAAAAATACATTTTTTTTAATGCCCGTCATGAAACTATACACACAACTTTTTCTTCGATTTTTGTACGTTTTTTTGCACGCCCGTCATTGTTTATATGCGTGATTTTTTAAGGACTGTCATTAAAAGTCAATTTTGTTGTAGTGATAGTGTGTCTAATAGGTTTCTAAACTTTCAATTTTGTGTTTAATAGACCATTAAACTTTAAAAAGTATCTAATATCCTTAAACTTTTAATTTTGTGTCCAATATATGGACAAATCTACATAGGGCCCCCAAAAAATTTTAAATTTAGTACCCCTATAACGGTTGTGTTAAAAAAAAAAAAAGATATATATATATAATAATATTATTATACAATACAGTTGAGTTACTAAAACAAAGCTTTGTGCCAGTGGTAAAGTACCTAGTATTGATCCACATGTGCACAAGTTTGACTCTTACATATTTAGATAAAAAATTGAAAGTTTAGGTCTCATTTGATAACTATTTAGTTTTTTATGTTTAAAAATTGAGCATATAAATACTATTACCAATACCACCTATAAGTTCCCATGTTGTTAGATTATATTAAATTTTATTGTATTAGATTTTATTTTATTTTATCTTGGATTCATTAATATAAATTGGTCCTTTAGGTTTCTATCTTGCCAAGCAATAATACACCATGTGAAAACTAAGCCAAGTTTTGGAAACTAAAAAAATAAAAAATTTAAAAACTTATTTTTGTTTTTAAAATTGGGTTAAAAACCCAAATCTTTCTTTAAGAAAGATGAAAACTATTGTAGGGATTATGAAAGTTATTGTAGAGAAATTATAAAAAAATAAGCATAATTTTTAAAAACTATAAACAAAAAATCAAATGGTAATAAAAAAAGTCTTAAGTTCCCATTAGATATAAAATTCATAGATTAATTAATTTTTAAAGGTTTTGAATATATTATGAAGTTATTAGACACAAAATTAAAAGCTCAATACCCTATTAGACATTTTTAAAGTTTATCTATCAGACACAAAATTAAGAGTTCAAAATATGATCAAATAGATATAAATTTGAAAGTTCATCACTAACACATGTAACTCAACCCAAAGATAATTAAAAGTCACTTTTTGGTACATGTTATAATAATGTATGAAATACTTTGCACCCTAAACATAAACTATCATAATGCATACTAAATAACTCTGAATCTTAAAGATAGATTATATAATTTCACAAATTTTTATAACTCAGAAACTATTATAACTCATGTTATTATAATCAGAACTCCAAATTATCTCTAAAATTAGAAAGGAACAATTATCATTCTTTTTAGAATAAAAATGAAGAAGGAATTGAGAAAATATTTGAATAGTGAAAGAATATATATATATATATTCCTTGAAAACGAGAATGAGATATGGTAAGAAAAAAAAAAAACAGACGGAAAAAAGTGTAATGTTATGTAACACGCATTGGACGCGTCACGAGAAATGGGGTGAAAGGGTGGCTGCGGGTGGGGATCACGTGCCTAGTCTCCGCACGTGAAGTGAAAACAGTTTAAGAGGCGCGTGACTCCAAACCAACCCCTAAACACAACCTCAATTTTCCACGTCATCTACATTTTGCAAATTTGCAATTGCATTGCTGAAGTCTACTTCCACAAAGGACGACCACGGCCACCAGGACAATCAGACGATAAAAAGTACACTATTCTAAAAATAGAATGGAAATCGGGTATAATTTTACTAATATTAAAATACTAATATAATATAATAATAATAATAATAATAGGAAATAGAAATTTAATATTAATATGTATAAAATATTAATAATGATAATAATGCAAGTGCTTGGAAATATATATATAAAATATAAATATGAGATAGTGGACTTTGTTGGAAAGATAAAATAACAATATATTAGAGAAAGTGGGGGAGAATGAATTGAATTGGAGAGAAGATTTTCACCAATGGATGTCTTTCATAAACCACCATAAGCCACTATTTATAGGCTAAATGGCAAGAAGGATGTGGAACAATTGGACACTAAGCATTGGTGAGAAATGGACACATGGAGGACACTATGTCTAAGTATAATTTGTCACATGGTATGGGTGATATAATGGCATGTGGATGGGCATTTATCCTACACATGTTTACAATACTCCCCCTTAAATGCCCATTTATATAATATATGCCTCATTAAAACCTTACTAGGGAAAAACCCAATGGGATAAAAACCCTAGTGAAGGAAAAAAGAGTACATATTTTATATAATACATTTACTCCCCTCATGACGACATCACTTGAGATCTCTCAGAGTCTTGCATCCCAATCTGTGAACCAATTTCTCAAATGTTGTAGTTGGTAATGCTTTTGTAAATATATCTCGCCAAGTTATCCTTCAACAAATCATTGTCTCTTGAGATCTCGCCATTTTCTTCAAGGTCATGAGTGTAGAAAAGCTTCGGAGAGATATGCTTTGTCTATCTTCTTTGATATATCCTCATTTGATTTGAGCTATACATGCTGTGTTGTCTTCGTATAATATTGTTGGAGGATGTTTACATGAAGACCATCCACATGTCTCACGAATGTGTTGTGTCATCGATCTTAGCCATACACATTCTCGACTTGCCTCGTGAATTGCGAGAATTTCAGCATGATTCGAAGAAGTGGCCATGATGGTCTGTTTCACTGATCGCCATGATATAGCGGTTCCTCCACATGTAAATAGATAACTTTATGCGAGATCTAGCTTTGTGTGGATCGGATAGATAACGAGAATCGCATATAACCAACTAGATCAAAGCTAGATTTGTTAGAATAAAATAAACTCATATCAATCGTCCTCAAGATATATCGAGTACATGCTTAACTCCGTTCCAATGTCTTTTTGTAGGACATGAACTATATCTAGCTAATAAATTTACTAAAAATTCAATATCTAGTCTTGTGTTATTAGCTAGATACATAAGTGCACCAATTGTACTAAGATATGGTACTTCAGGACCAAGAAGTTCTTCATTATCATCTCGAGGTTGAAATATATCTTTCTTTACATCCAAAGGAACGAACTTCCATTGGAATGTTCAATGGATGTGCTTTATCCATATAAAATCTTTTTAAGATTTTCTCTGTATAAGTTGATTGATGAACAAATATCCCATTTGCTAAATGTTCAATTTGCAAACCAAGGCAAAATTTTGTTTTTCCAAGATCTTTCATCTCGAATTCTTTCTTAAGATATTCTATTGCCTTGGATAACTTTTCAGGAGTTCCAATTATATTTAAGTCATCAACATATACAATTATAATAGCAAATCCTGACTGAGATTTCTTTATAAAAACACACGGACATATTAGATTATTTTGATATCATTCTTTCAATGAGATATTCACTCAAAGCGATTATACCACATTCGTCACGATTGTTTTAATCCATATAATGATCTCTCAGAACTTTATCGAATACAATTCTAGAGAACTTGATTCATATGTTTTACGTGTTTTAAATCCTTCCAGTGTTTTTTATATAAATGTCATTATCCGAGATCCATATAAATACGCCGTGACTACATCCATTAGATGCATATCAAGTTTTTCATATACAGTCAGGCCAATCAAATATCTTAATGTTATTGCATCCACCACAGGAGAATATGTCTCCTCATAATCTATATCAGGCCTTTGCGAGAATCCTTGTGCAACAAGTCTCGCTTTATATCTTGTGACTTCATTCTTTTCATTTCTTTTCCTTACAAATACCCATTTGTATCCCACAGGTTTAACACCTTCTGGTGTTAGGACTACTGGTCCAAAAACCTCACGTTTTGAAAGTGAGCTCAACTCTGCTTGGATTGCTTCTTTCCATTTCAGCCAATCCTTTCTACATTTACATTCATCGATAGATTTTGGATCAAAATCGTCACTTTCATGAATAATATCGTGAGCAACATTATAAGCAAAAATGTTGTCAACAATAATATCATTTCGGTTCCATCTCTTTCCTGTTGTAACATAGTTTATAGAAATTTCATTATTATCTTCAAGCGTTTGATTTTCATCAATACTCTTTTGAGTAGTTGTATCTTGGATTTCTTCTGGAACATCCATACCTTTTATCGAATCATTTTGATTCTCAACTACTTTTCTTTTTTTAGAGGATTTTTATCTTTGGAACCTATTGGTCTACCACGCGCTTACAGCGTGCTCGGACTAATTATTGATAACTTGTTCTGTGGAATATCAATTTTGATGGAGCATTTCTTCTTTTATATATATGATTTAGTCACCCTTTTAGCATCTATGAATGTGGTAATTGATTTGCTATATTTTGCAAATGAATTATCTTTTGAACTTCAAGTTCACATTGATCTCTTCGAGGATCTAAATGAGATAATAATGATGCATACCACGTAATTTCTTTTTCCAACTTCTTAATTCCTCCCCACAATGTTGGAAAATTTGTTTCATTAAAATGACAATCAAAGAAATCGTGCGATAAATACATCACCCGTTAGGGTTCAAGATATTTAATAATTGATGGGAATCATATCCAACATATATTCCTAACCTCCTTTGAGGACCCATCTTAGTAATGCGTTGTGGTGGAGCAATTGGAACATATCTTGCACATCCAAAAATTCTCGGATGGGATACATTTGGTCTGGCCATATAAGCTAATTGCATGGGGAATTTATTATTATAGGCTACCGGCCTAATACGTAATAATGATGCGTGTAAAAAGCGGCATGACCCAGCATCGATGTAGGAGTTTAGCTCTCATAAGTAATGGTCTTGCAATTAATTGCGAGCGTTTTATAAATGATTCTCGCTATACCATTTTGTGTATGAACATAAGCTACAGGGATGTTCAACATTTATCCCAATTGACATACAATAATTATTAAAAGTTTGGGATGTAAATTCACCAGCATTATCAAGTCTAATTGTCTTAATTGTATAATCGAAATTGTGCTCTTAACTTAATTATTTGAGCAAGTAATCTTGCAAATACAAGATTTCGACTTGATAATAAGCATACATGTGACCATCTCATTTGGATCGTCAATTAATACCATAAAATATCTAAATGGACCACTCATGGTGGGTTAATGGGTCCACAAATATCACCTTGAATTCGCTCTCAAAAATGTAGGTGATTCAATGCCCACTTTAGTGGTGATGGTCTAATAATTAATTTCCCTTGAGAGCAAGCATCACATGACAACTCATTTGATTGAAGAATCTTCTAGTTCTTTAAAAGATGTCCATGTGAATTTTCAATAATTTTCCTCATCATTATCGATCCTGGATGACCCAGTCGATCATGCCAAACACTGAATATTTCTGGATTCATGAATTTCTGGTTCATTGTTGCATAACTTTCGATTACTCGTATATGAGTATAATATAATCCGGAAGAAAAAAGTCGCGATGTTTCCAATATCGTTTTTCATGTGAAACAATAGATGCGATATAGAGATACTCTATATTATTTTTTCGATCGGTTTCAACATGATAACCATTATTACGTATATCTTTGAAACTCAATAGATTTCTCTTTGATTTGCTAGAGAACAAAGCATTATTAATTGAAAATTTTGTTCCTCTAGGCAAGATAAAACTTGCTTTTCCAAAACCTTCAATCAGTCTGCGAGAACTGATATAGTATTGATTTTTGCTTCCAAAGATTGTCAATTTAGAAAAATATTTTACTGCTTATGAGTATCATTAATGCGTAGTTGCGCGATCTGCTAGACATAAATCCTCATTGCTCATTTTCTAGTTACTCAACATATTGAAATTGTCCATATTTCTTCATTGATAAGAAAATAAAAACGATTACAAAAAGTCCTAAATATATATACAAAAACAAGAAAAGGAAAAAATACTATAATTACAAGCGATGACTTAATTATATATCTTCATACAAAGCATCCTCTACTTGTTTGATTGCATCAATTTTCTCCCGGAGATTCAAAATAATCACCACATCAAGATGCACCATATTGGAGGATCAAACACATCATCTTCTTGAATAGCAAGATTCACCTCCACATTCTTCCCTTTTCCTTTTTCCTTCAGGGGAAGCTTGATAGAGATCAATAAGGTGTTTTGGCGTCACGACAGTGCGTGACCGGTGCTCACTCATTCCGCATGACCTAAACATTTATGTTCATCACCTTTTGAACTTTTATCTTGTGGAGCTTTTCCTTTATGATCATCGATTCGTGTGAGTTTCTTAAAATTATAATGCCCACCACGAAAATAGGTATTTCTTCCTCTGCGCGGTCCCGACCTGCGACCACGATCACGACCTCGACCACGATTATTGAAATTCACGACATTCACTTGAGGAATGGTGTTGCTCGATTGGTCGAGATTCATGATTTTTCATTAATAGCTCGTTATTTTGTTCACCACGAAAGACATGAAATTAGTTACGAATATTTTTTTAAGCCTTTCTCTCAATATTGTTTGCATGCGGGAGCATATTCGAAACATGGAAAGTGGAGAATGTCTTCTAACATATCAACATCGATAATTTTTCTCCGCGTAATTTTAATTTTGAACTAATTACGAATAGTGCGGAATTATATTCACTTCTTGATTTGAAATCTTGCAACCTCAGTGCATCCAATCATAACGAGCTTTTGGAAGAATAACTGCTTTTTTTGATGATCATACCTTTCTTTCAAGCCTTGCCATAGAATGTAGGGATCTTTTATTGTAAGATACTCCATTTTCAATCCCTCGTGAAGATGATGGCAAAGGAAGATCATAGCTTTGACTTTTTCTTGATTTGATGCATCATTTCTTTCTTTAATTGTTTCTCCAAGATTCATGGAGTCTAAATGGATCTCAGCATCAATGACCCATGACAAGTAGTTATTTCCATTAATATCCAGGGCCGCAAATTCTAATTTTGCAAGATTTGCCATAGTAATACTATATACAAAGAAATTGCATTTACATTAGGAAATCAATTAGACATGCAAAATAACATTTGATTATTAAAAAAAATGGCTTACTCGGAGGACTTACCTTCAGTGGAAAAATCGTGAGAGCTTAAATCTGATAACGTATTGTAAAAATAGAATGGAAACCGGGTATAATTTTACCAATATTAAAATACTAATATAATAATAATAATATAATAATAATAATAATATAATAATAGAAAATAGAAATTTAATATTAATATGTATAAAATATTAATAATGATAATAATGCAAGTGCTTGGAAATATATATATAAAATATAAATATGAGATAGTGGACTTTGTTGGAAAGATAAAATAACAATATATTAGAGAAAGTGGGGGAGAATGAATTGAATTGGAGAGAAAATTTTCACCAATGGATGTCTTTCATAAACCACCATAAGCCACTATTTATAGGCTAAATGGCAAGAAGGATGTGGAACAATTGGACACTAAGCATTGGTGAGAAATGGACACATGGAGGACACTATGTCTAAGTATAATTTGCCACATGGTATGGGTGATATAATGGCATGTGGATGGGCATTTATCCTACACATGTTTACAATATACACATTATTATTAATAATTCGAGTAACCGACCCTACCCAACCCAACTCGTAGTGGTTGAGTTGGGTTAGGTTTTTTTCGATTTAGGTTGGACTAGAAGTTTGGAGAATCGTCGGGTCAGTTCTCAAATTGAGTTGTTAGGCTCGGGTTGACCCAATCTAATCCAAAATTTATATTTTTTTATTTTATTTTAATTACATCTATACTTATAAATGAATTATTTGTCAATTTTCTTATATTTTTCTTCTAGACTTCTAACAAATTTTAAGACGTTATAAATTTTGAAGTTTGATATTTGAATTTTATGTGATTTTAGTTATTAATTCAAGAAAAAATATTTTAAATAATAAAAAATATAAAAAATTAAAAATTAACCCGGCGACCCAACCTGGATCAGGTTACTCTCATGAATATAATTGGTTGGATTGAAGGAAGGTTGGGTTGGTCCAAAAAACTCTCTCATCCCAACTCAACCTGACTTATGTACACCCCTAATTATTATTATCTTCCATTTTCTCATTTATCTCCCGAATTATTGATGTTATATTATAATATAGGGACAATTGGCCAAATAAGCATACATATTACAAATATAGCGATGGATAAATTATTTGTATATATGACAAATTATTATTTAAATTACTAAAATTTCATGCACCTGCGTTTAGCACAAATGAAAATTGTAATTAATCTTTCTTCATTTCTTCTTTAAAGTATTTTTTATTTTTCTAATTTCCTTTGATTTCGTCTTCCTTTCTCCAACATGCATTCAATCGGCTAAACACCCTAGGTTCAATCGATGTCCAACGTTCAACTTTTTCTACCGTGATTGAAGTCTATCACTAATAGACTTCAACCATGATCGTGTGATAGAAGTCTATCAGTGATATAAGTTTATCACTATCACTAATATACTTCTATATGTATTGTTTCCCTCTTCTGATTGAAGTTTATTACTATTATTGATATACCACGTTGTTTCTCTCTACTTATTGAAGTTTATTACTGATAGACTTCTATCACTATCATTGAGAGTAGTGCGTGATTGAAGTCTATCACTGATAGAAGCGTATATGTTAATTATTAATTAGAATCTCTCTCTTGTGAATTATTAGAATTTTGAATCTTAAATCAGCTAGGGTTAATATAGGTTAATTTTTGTGTGATTGAAGCCTATCATTATCCTATCATGTGTATCACTAATATATTTGTTTCATGTAAATCTATCAACAATAGAAGTCTTTCATTCATAGACTCTTGACTATGATAAAAGTCTACTAGCATACTACTCTAAGCATCACTTCAGTTTTACAGTCTATTAAAGTCTATCACTGATAGATTTCTAATTGTGATAAGAGTCTATCGTACTTCAATCAAGGATAAAATGAGAATTAAAAAATGTTATTTGAAATATTTTCCATATTTGTAATTTTTTTAATATTTTGCTATATTTGCAAATAAGAACCCATATTTTGCTACCCATTACAATTTCTCTATAATATAATATAGATTAAAATATCATATTTATTTTCAAAGTTGTTTTATATTTTGGATGGTATACTTTTAAATATCTAAATTTAATTATTGTACTTTTAATAGAGTTTAAAATTACTTATATGATAAGTTTTAAGTTATTTTTATCAAAATTGGTTATATAATAATATTAATAATAATTTTAATACAAAAAAGACACCCTTGTGAACATATTTCTAAAGTTTATAAAGAGAAAGCAAACAAAGAATAATTTTTTTAATAAAAAATTAACAATGAACTAATTGTAAGAACCAATTTTAAGCTTTATTGAAAATACATTGACTAAAATTCGATATTTAAAAGTATATGAAACAAAATAGAAAAAAAATCTAGTACAACGATAAAAATGGTATTTAAACCTTTTTATTAATCGGTGTATTATTTTTTAATTTTTATTTATTGAAGTAATTATCATTACTATTTTGCATCAATTATGAATTCATTTAATTATTTTTACTTATTTATATTTTTATATATTATAGGAGTTTCCATTGCATTATATATATTGGAAGCGGGACGCTCTTGTTCAAAATTATAAATTAACAATCTATATTGTATTTGAAGTTAGAAATCTAATAACAAATTTGACACAGAAACAAAATTATCAAACGAGAATTCAACAAAAAAGAATACTTAAATATACATACTCGACAAGATTTGATTCAAGACTATACAAACATAAACTCTACAACATATGAATAAATACAATGGCCTCTTAACCTCAGTGAAAACAATTCTTTGAAACGCTTAAGCTGAAATTAAAATTTTAAATACAACTACATGATGTAAGAGAAGGAAGAAGCTGAAACAATGTCGAGTGTTAAAAGTAGCTCATTCAATTGGTATGAGTATTTTTTCGTTAAACACTTTATAAATATCAGTTAACTATTAACCATACTTTATCGCATTAGTTTAGTTATACTCTATCTCATTAGTTGGTTTATGCTTTCTAGTTTTATAGAGTCCACTAAACAATCAACTCTTTATTCTTAGCATTTTTTTTTGTTTCAAAGTTGTATAAATAGGTACTTTGTTGAGTGGAAAGTAGCTATTTGAGCCTCTCTCCATTTCTTTATCATTGAAAAATATATACTCAAAAGATCATAACAAACACAATATCTAACTGATACATAACCATAAAATGAGCTTAACAAGCAAAAAGTAAGAACTACTACAAGCTCGATTTAACTTCTAAATCAAATACATGTGGAATAAATAAAACACAACCTCCTTAATTAACTTATTTTTCTATGTATTTTAAACCTGCAATTAGGCATAAATAGTTTTACTTCACATTGTGAAAATAATTACTATTGCAATTTTCAATATTTGAGTTATTAAAAATGGTACAAATGACACATATCAATTACTGTTGAATTGTTGTAACACCCAACATTTTCAAGTAACGTTATAGTTGAGATATAGCCTCAAATTTGTTTCTTAATTTTGTTATTTTTTTTTTAGTTTTACGGTAGTCAAAGTTTGTTATGATTTTGTGGAGGTTCTGTTAACTATCTTTAGAGTCCCACTTGGGATCTCATTTGTATTATTTAAATTGCAGCTTTTTGTTGTGAATTACAAGGAAGAAGATTTCCACTCAATTATTTTTCAGCAAGGAACTAAAAATTAAACTTTTTCACTTTTGGATTAATTTTCCATCTATTTTAACTTTGAGATGGACTTATTTTTGTTGGTCTAGTAGAAATTGTTGTTGAGAATTAAGTTTTGGGAATTTTGACTTATGCAAGTTAATTTGAAGTTACCCAAGCAATTTAGAGATTTATTGCAAATTTAAATTAGAAAAAGAGAAAAATAAGAAAAGTAAGGAGATGAGTGGTAAAAGAAAAGGGTAAAAGGAATAGAAGGTGTGTGTGTGTGTGTGTTTTAAAGAAAGAAGAAAAAAAAATCCCAAAAGCCAATTTTATCTTCTTCCGTACTCTTCCTTCTCTCTTTTATTCGTGTGAAGCCAACCCTAGCATAGCAAAGCAACATCTCCTTCTTCTTCATCCCCTTCACTCTCGCTGGCTGCAACCGACGAACGACGAGATTATCCATGAATATATATCAATGTGAATGACATTGTAACAGAGCAAACACCTTCTCCTCCGATCGTCTTCCTCATTCACGCATTCTGTTAATAATTAAACATGTTCATCAGTACGTTATTCACAAGTTCTAGAGTTCATAAATGAGCGAGTTTTAGATCCTATAAATAGAATTGCTTTGGTACGATTGTATCAAGCAAGTAAATTAGAAGGAAAAATGATGGTATCAAGCAAGTAAATTAGAAGGAAAAATAAAAGTGAGTTTAGAGAAAAAATGTGAATCAAGTTTGTAGATTTTTGAAAAGTATTTTTTTAAATACAAGTGAATTGTTTCTTTATTTGTGAGTGTGCATCACATGCTTCCAACAAAGTGGTATCAGGCCCAAAATTCAAGAAAAGAGAATTGTTTTTTTGTAAATGACAAACAACAATTTGGTTCCTTTCCAAGTGTCTCGTGGTGTATACGTATGAAAGCTCTACTTGGTTCATAAGATGCATGGAAAATTGTTGATAGAGAATATGTCGAACTAACCTATAGTTTTAATGTACATCTTATGCATATTAAATTTTAACCTCTATAGTTTTAAATATGAATCTTATTCACATTTAAATAATATTTGAACTCTTTCAAATATTTAGTTCTCTCAATTAATTAACTTTGAATCATTATTCAAATTAATTTATATTATAAAGTTTTACTGTATATAAAAACTTTATATTATAATGTATCTCTATGCATCATGCTTATTCCCTAATTGAATTTGAACATTTCAAATTCAAATAATCTAAGAACCCTTTACGAGCTAGGAAGTGGACCTAATAGATACAGATCCGAATCTCCAATGACAATAACAACAAGTCAATTCTTCATGAATGTTCGTAACATCAGCTGAGTCAAATTACCATTTTACCCCTGGGTTATTAAGTCCGAGTGCTCCTCTAATGAACAACCTGTTTATGGTCCTACCAATAAACAGAAATCCCTTTCGGGCTAATGAGAGGGTCGGACTCTTTGTTCAAGTCCTGGAGACACCACTTAAGAGAATATTCATCTACTTACCCTAATAGGCAGGAATGAGTGAATTCCTTCTTGCTAGGTTAAGTCCTCAACTGTCTGCTCGGTCTTGTCCCCAAGAAGGTAGACATATTGAATCGGCGTCTCGGACCACTCTCACCCATTCTAGTTAAAGGACAATCCCTCGCAAACAGGAGTTCGTAACCTGCTCAGGATTGAGATCAAGTTGCATAGGTCATCCTATTGAAATAGAAACCTAATTAGTCAACGGAGTTACATCTAGTGATTACTATCTCGTGGTCCGGTCTTATGTGATCTCATCACATAGGATATCCACACTCACATGTCGTCTACATGAACACGTAGGATTACTGTGTTTGTATCAAATACAAAGTGAGTCATATCCATAGTATTACCAGGATGAGGTACCCAAGTCTTATCCCCTTACTAATCTCTCAATTCTGTTGAAATTTATGAGACTAAGTCTTAGATGCCAAAGATATGTATTATTATTCGGAGAAGTCTTTTGCCTTTTACTTTGAGTATTTGCAGTTTTAAACATCTCATGATTTAAAAATGCATTAGTTTGGTTCGATTTTAATACATACAAGTCGTTTTCTAATTTTTTTCCGAAATGAACGCTTCATTAAAAGAAAAAGAAATACAATATTCGTGTTCAATTAAACAAGAGATAGATATTAAGTTCCTCTTAATTCTAGGAACTATGTACAAGTTTTCTAAAAACAAAAATCCATCTCTAAAAAACAACTTCACATCTCCTACTGCACGAGCTGAGACGATGTCTCCCGTTCTGACCCTGAGCGTCATCTCACCCTCATCGAGCTCCCTGAAGGAACAGGTTTCCTACAAAAAAGAGCAAACGTGGTTAGTGGCTCCTGAATCAAGTATCTAGGTGAAGTCATCACTTTCCACTAAACATGTTTCTAGAACTACTAAATCACATTTACCTTTCTTCTCTTTGAGCTCAGCAAGGTACTTTGGGCAGTTTCACTTCTAGTGCCCATCCATGTTGCAGTGGAAACACTTTTCTTTATCTGCAACCTTGGTCTTTTCCTTGCCTTTATCAGCAACGACAGATGCTTTTCCATTCTCTCATTTCTTCTTCTTCTAAATCTTCTTAAGGTCAGAAGAGAAGTTGTAGGACTTGGTTCCAAAGGATGAACCCTTCTGGAATTATCTGGAATGGACAAATAGATTTGCCTCTCCATCAATCTGTCCCTTATTCTTCATAAGAGACTGGAAAGTCTGCAGCTCGTTAAGAAGAGTAGTCAAGAAACACTAGCCAAAATATAGACCTTGGCCTTATCATTGGCCTTGGTCCAGCGGTCATACACGTCCTTAACAGATTGATGCGCGTTTCGAGCAGAGACTTGAGGACATTCCTCAGTCAGTACGAACCGAAGGTCGTCCACAACTAGAATCGCATTCAGGTTGGACTTCCACGTAGTGTAGTTTTCTTCAGTTAAACGTTCACTTTTTAACATGACTATTATCGAGGACGACATGCTGAAATAAAAGGTAGTTCTAGTTAGTTATGTCTTTTGCCCATTACAAAACCAATCTAATTTAGCAAAATTATTAAGAACCCTAGTGTTTAAACTCAAACCTTTAATTTTGCAACAATACTTCAAGGGTTTGGAATAAAAGCCACCGTCGGGTGGTCAGTCACTCCTCTCCTGAATTGAGACTATCTCAGCTAATCATCACTATCAGAACATCTCATGTCCCAATAATTTTTAGCTACCGTTTATTTGGTCAAGGACTCGTTAACTAGCTTAACTTATCCCGTAAATGTGACCCTACCATTTTCAGATCCAATAGGATACTATTAAGAAAGACAACTGTTGGAAAATTACCTAGGAGACCCTATCCATTTCTGGAGTTCGCGGTGTTTCGATCCCTATAGTCAGGCCCTCCGTAGGGTTTGGCTGCTCCAGGGCAACCTGGCAAGCGGACTATAGAAATCTCACGGTGCGACCTAATGGAGGAGACCGTAGGATACGTTGACATGCATCCTTCTCCCATTTACTATGGAGACTTCCCTCATTTACCTTGGTATTGAACCATGCGAACACTTATCGTAGGGGGACACCCTATTGACGCCGCGTAGCCGAGCATGGAATTCATGATGTGAACTCTTGAGGACGTGAGAGTAAACTTGATGCGAACATCTCGTTTTCTCCCACTAAAGTTCCTAAAGTTAGGGTTTAGGTTTAACTTAGTTGGATTCTGGCTAAAAAAATCTATCTAAGTCCATGTCTATTATAGTTTTTATAACTAGGTCTTTTTAGCTTATGTTTAGGTGAATAAACATTTTAATAACCTAGATATACTACATGCTAACAAGACTATGGTTAATTCAACTCAAGTTCCAGGTCAGTTCCCAGGGTAGGAGGTGTTCCGTTAACCGTCAGCTTAAGTACCCCCAACCTTAGACAGAACATCACCGGTAGAGCTCTCTTATAACCAAAGTTCTATTGTCCTACTATATGTTAAACAATTTAAAATACTATGCAAGACTAATTTTTAATCCTATTAGAAATTACACTTAGGTCTAATTAATTTTAAACATTTTAAAATTAATTCCATCCTACCCAAGTTCCTATGTTTGCATGCATCTCTTTGTTATAGGTTATAGTTTCTAAAACCAATTTATAACTTTTATAAATTTTAATGATTAACCTATGACAAAAAACTATATGATATTTTCAACAATCAAATTCTAATTGGAAAGAATTGTCATTCAACTAATTGAATCATGCATACTACTTATACAATATAACACTTTATATTATACTAAGTAATTTCATGCACCATGCTTCTTTATTTTTCATATAATTAAATTATAACTAATTACTTATGAAAAATAATTCATGCATTCTCATCATTCTCATATAACACTTATATAAATAAAATGCATCAACATGCTTATCCTAAGGTGGGAATAATTCTAAATGACATTCATAAAGAAAAATAACTGTTAAACTAGAAATTTTGGCTCCTGAAGTGCAAAAATAATAAAATTAGATTAATTTTATAACTAAACCGGTCAAAAACCCCTTGAACCGGAGTCGAATCTCTCGAACCGGACCAGAAACGAATCGAACCGTCCGAACCATCACTGAACCGACGAGCTCCAAACTGCCAATGGCACGGCGTTGCAACGCCAGGGACAACGTTTTCACGCCGTGACTCCTCGCGCTCGTGTCTAGTATCGTGTTGGCGCTGCAATGCCATGAAACGGCGTTGCAATGCTGCTGTCCCTTAAATTCCTTATCGATAGGGAATTCACCGTTGCAATGCCGTCCTTCAGCATTGCAACACTGATGAACGACGTTGCAACGCCACGTTGCTGGTGCTGCAGCAGCCTTTTCTTCGAAAAACAACAGTAAAGTAACATCAAATTGGCACCAAATCTCATCTGAGAAGTCCCGAACTTGTCACGAACGACTCATAAACTTAATTACAAACTCGAAATTGCACTTAATTGCCCAAAAACGCAGGGGCCTTTACATTAATTTGATCAAATAAAAAAAAGTTATGACCAAATTTTCTCAAACAATTTAACAGCAAACCAAATGCAAATTCCCACCAACCAATGCAATTTTGTTTCAACCAAAACAAAACAAACATTTCTCTTATACCAAATTGAAGGAAATCGAATTCCCTTGAGCAGAGAAAACGTGTAATTGGAACGTAATTGCAAATTTTGTTTTGGTTTACTTCAAAAATCCATACATTGGCAAAACAAAGATAAGCCTAATTGAAACATGGATTAAAGCAATAAGACATGTTGTAAATTTACAAACTAAAAGGAAAACGAGTATTACCTCTGTAGATTTCTCACTCAACAACTTCTTACTCCAAGATCTACACAGTACAACACTGTAGCTTTTCTTCCTCTGTAAAAGCAGGACACCACCACTAATGAAAACCCCCCATCCTCTGAATCCTTAGATCCAACCTTGGTGGGAAGGTACTCCAACAATTTGGAAAATAAAAAAGGAATTTGTTTGAGAGAGAGTTTTGCCAGTTTCAGCAATTCACCAATTGCAAAAATGATCAATCATCCTTTGTTTTTGACAATCGAGAAGAAGAATAAATTGTGGAGGGACAACTCCCCACTCGGGAGTTGGGAGACGTGGGGAACGTGTCTTCTTGAAATGTTCATTTTTTATTTTTTTTAATAATAATAATTAATCAAATTAATTATTAATTAATTAAATCACATTTAATTAATATTAAATTAAATATTTTATATTTAATTAAGATTAAATCACATTTAATCATATTTCCCTCTAACCTATAGTTTTAATGCACATCTCATGCACATTAAATTTTAACCTATAGTTTTAAATATGAATCTCATTCACGTTTAAATAATATTTGAACTCTTTCAAATATTTAATTCTCTCAATTAATTTAATATGAATCATATTCAAATTAAATTTATAATATAAAGTTCTAATGCACATAAAAAACTTTATATTATAATGTATCTCTATACATCATGTTTATTCCCTAATTGAATTTGAACACTTCAAAATCAAACGATCTAAGAACCCTTTACGAGCTAGGAGGTGGACCTAATGGACCTATAGATCAGAAACTCCAACGATACAAAATTATTCAGTTAATCTCATTAACCTCCTAATCAACATTCGTTAACTGCGGGAACATTCCACTAAAGTCCCGCAGTTGCACTCTTTTCACTGCAGATATATTTATGTGTCCACGAATATCGACTAATAACAACAAGTCAATCCTTCACGAATGTTCGTTACACCAGCTGGGTAAAATTACCGTTTTACTCATGAGTTACATCTTAAATTAGGGGTGATATTGGTTCGGTTTTAGGCCAAACCGAAAATCGAACCGATCCAATCAGTTTCATCAAAAGAGGAACTAAATCAAAGTCCAATAAAGGACAAAACCATTGGTTCGGTTGTCCATTTGGTTTGGTTATTCTTTGGTTCGGTTTTCGTTTTTTTTTTCAAATCTTATACTATTTTATTTCTTAGTTTCATCCCATTTTAATATTTTTTGACCCTAAATTTCTCAATACCTCAATAAGAATTCATAAAGCTAACAATCTCATTTTGTTGCTTTAAAATTAATTGAAAGAAAACGGATGAAACGACGCAATAATGGATAGGGTTTCAAATTGAGGTTTTTTGAGGTACATATATATATACTTCGGTTTGGTTCGGGTTTTAATGATTTTTCTAAACAAAAAACCGAACCAAACCAATATTTTTCAGTTTTTCTAAAATAAAAAACGAGATGTCCAATTTTCTTCTAAAAACCAAACCAAACCATTGAACCGGTTTGGTTCGGTTTGGTTTGATCAATTTTCGGTTAAGACTATCACCTCTATCTTTTACCATAAGTTTTAGTGCTTCTCTAATGAACAACCTGTTTGTGGTCCTACCAATAAACAGAAATCCCTCTCGGACCAATGAGAGGGTCGGACCCTTTGTTCAAGTCCGGGAGACACCACTTAAGGGAACATTCATCTACTTACCCTAATAGGCGGGAATGAGTGAATTCCTTCTTACTAGGTTAAGTCCCCAATTGTCTGCTCGGTCTTGTCCCCAAGAAGGTAGGCTTATTGAGTCGGCGACTCGGGCCACTCTCACCCATACTAGTCAAAGGACAATCCCTCACAAATAGAAGTTCGTAACTTGCTCAGGATTGAGATCAAGTTTCCTAGGTCATCCTATTGAAATAGAAACCTAACTAGTCAACGGAGTTACATCTAGTAGTTACTATTTTGTGGTACGGTCTTATGCAATCTCATTACATAGGATATCCCACTCACATGTCATCTACATGAACACGTTAGGATCACTATGTTTGTATCATATACAAAGTGGGCCATATCCATAGTACTACCAGGGTAAGGTACCCAAGCCTCATCTTTTTACTATAGACCCTTTAGGTTGTATCTCGAACTGAGATCCTTATATGTCTCATACATTCAACCCAAGAGACATGGAACAACCTTGGATGTTAGTTTATTGGATTTAAAGTTAATTTAAGGCAATATAAAATAATGAATTAAACAATAACTCTTTATTGGAGAAACAATAACTCTTTATTGATTTAATCAGAACATTATTTACAAACTACGAGTTTTAGGACATAAAACCCAACATATATTTTATATGAAAATTAATTTTTACATGCATGATGACCAAATATCTTATACATGTAATGCAGGATTTATGATGAATAATGTAGGAATGTTGTTTCATGTTGCATCACTGATTAGAAATTGAAAATGCTTTAGGACCTCATGCATATATATGTTTTCATGACAAAAATACTTACGAAGGCTTTAGCAATTACCTTCCTAAAATATACAGATGCACATCTAAATGAAAAGGAATCTGAAAAGGTTATTGAGAAAGGAACCTGAAAATGTTATGAATGAAAAGGAACCGAAAAGAATTATATGAAAAGACAAGGTTAGGTTGGGTTAATTGTCCACATTAAGCCGAAGAGAAAAGTTAAGGGGAAACTTTTTCACTATGAAAAGGTTTTAGGTCCCACTAGAGGAAAAGTTTTTAAATCACATTGTATGTGTTTGCATATCTCGACCCTCGTAGTGGGTTCACTCACTTAGTATTTTATAATACTCATCATTTCCAAAAATATATATTTTTTCAGGTAAAGGTAAGGACTTCCTAGGTGATTGACAAAATAGTTGGTTGAAAAGGATCATGGTGACTTAGATGAGACTTCCGCATCTATATTGTTTTTGTATAAAATGTTTTGTTAGTAGAGGATATGTTATGAAATTATTTCAATTGATCTAACGTTTATTTTATTTTATGTTTTGTAAAGTTTTTTTTAAGGGATCCCGATTAAAAGAATATCGGTTGGTTTAGTAAAATGCTTCGTTATGTGTCTTTTTTTAAAAGTTTCACTAGTTGTTAACACGCGAGTAGTAATGTCCCTAGGTAGTCAAAGTAAGAAAAGTTAGGTCGTTATAATTACACTTATGTTGACAGAATAATGTATATATTAATAATGTTAGAGAATGAAAGAGATATAATAAGCATAATTTTTTATGAGAATATTTCGGGCAATAAAATTTTGATGTATTGCTTGTTAGAGTAGACTATTAGACTTATGAGAGTATGAGATATAACTAGTGATAAAACTTGGTTCAAATGTAAAAGTGCTTTTGAACAAGACATTCTACCAAATGTTATTTTTCAATCAATATCTCATCTTTTTATTTCGTTTTCTATTCTCTCGCCTTTGGGTGATCTCTAATTAATATATCAACGATGAGATTGTTATAGGTTTTGGTCTCTCACGCTATCACTACTACAAATTTGGTCTTTATTGACAGCTAAAAACTGTCAACATTCACTTCAGTTGACGTTTTTTGACCGTCATTGAAAGTGGTGTCAATAAATCTAAGCGTCAACTTTAAGTTGATAGTTGACGGTCGTTAAACGTCAACGATTATGTCTTTATTGACGGATTTTAACTGTCAATAAAATGAATGTTGACACCTATTAGCCATCAACTATGACGTAAATCTGTCAACAAAAGCCTCTTTATTGACACTTATTTACTATCAACATAGGGTATAGTTGATGGTTTTTAGCCGTCAATATTTAGATCAAAGCGTCAACAATAACCACTTTATTGACATCTGTGAGCCGTCAACATCAGGTATAGTTGATATTTTTTAACCGTCAACATTTTTAGCCAACCGTCAATAATACCTATTGACACTTATGGTTTGTCAATATAAATATATCTTGACGTATTTTAGTTGTCATCTATAACTATACTTGACGTTTTGCATTGTTCACTATGCTATATATGTTGACGCTTTTAACCACAATCATCTTTGGTTTTAATGTCATTTTTTAGCCGTCAACTATAACTATGTATAAAAAATAAAAAAAAATGGATATTATTCACCCATGCTCTACCACCTGCATTTGTATGAACAATTCTATCAATTCACATTTTTTTTCTTTAAGGTAGTCATTATCAACATGCAATTCACGTAAGACTAGAAACAATATAATTGGAGACTCAACGATTTGCCAAACTATATAAGTACAAATTTTATCAAAATAAACCTTAATTGCAAATGAACAAAAGCAAAGTTTCATTGACTAATTAATAAGTTAAAATTATTACATATCGTTCCAAGAAAACTGTTAAAAAACAATAACACTAACTCCTGAAAATCATATAAATGAAGTATGATAACAAAAATGGTCATAGGTACCGATTTACAAATTCACATAACTCAACTCGTATCTCGTCCCAACTCATCTTGGGTGTACTTATCTTTTCTCAATCTGAAAACAAATAAGTGTACATACATCAAAAAATTGAATAAATCAAGAAACTTTAAAACACATAGAATAAGATCAAAGTATTACCACGTCCGTTATCACTCGACTTCTCTATGTTACTATATCTCGAATAAACTTCATAGTATAGTACCCACACTCTGTACTCCCCAGTTGCTTAGCACACTATATAAATAGATTAAAACATATAATAAACAAGACTCGAATAAATAAAATAAATGGTAGTAAAAAATGGTAGATTTGAAACGATTACCTGAACAACTATCCAATTAAAATTTGGACTTCTAGCGTTTGCTTGAGCATAAAACATCCTAATAACCCTATACAAGTACAAATACATAAAACTAAGTGAATAACGTTTTCCATCAGAAATATATCAATAGTAGAAGTTTCATAATACTTACGTATTAACTATATTTTTCACATAATCGTGAACGCCATGTCCAATGGAGTCAATCGACCAAATTGTAGATGTTCTCAATGAGATAACCACCAACAACCAATGGTGTCTAAATATAGAATTACCAACAAATAAGAGTTAGGAATATATACAAAATACAAGTAAAATAATAAGTACGTGATTTACGTACCCTGAATTACAAGGACAAATCAATAGGTTATTCTTGGTCTCTCGTAGCCTATTACATAGGAATCGACAATGTTGCTATTCAGGTCCAGAGGCATATGAAAATCAAGGATGGTTGAAGGAATGCATATTGTTCTAATATGATGGGTTCAGATTGGCACAAATACCTAACAATTAAGTAAAAAAATATTAAAATTTAAAATGATACAATGAGAATTAATAATATATGATACAATGTACCTTTCTAAAACAAAACACACTTCTAAACTCAACATCCGGATAACTCAATCAAACTCAAATTCACTAATCATTTTAACGATTCAATAACGTTCGACCACTAGAAATGATACAAAACATACCCTCAACATCTTCAAAACAAGTATAACTCACATGTCACAATTGTTAAACAAAACTCAAAACTAACATGAACTTTATAGTGTAGTACCCACACTCGGTATTTCCCGGTTGTTTAGCACACTATATAAATAGTTTAAAACATGTAATTAAGCAATACTCGTATACATAAACAAAATGATAGTAAAACAAAATAGATTGAAATGATTACTTGAACAACTGGTACCCAATTAAAAATTGAACTTCTAATATTTGATTGGGCATAAAACATCCTAATAGCCCAACGCACAAATAATAATAAATATAAGTTAATAATTTTTTTAATAAGAAACATACACATGCTAAAATAATATATATTTGTAATTGGCGGTATGAATGCCCATTCTTCCTATAACTTTTGGGGTCAACTCTGGACGAATATAAAAAAATCTACCCTAACAACCAAACAAGAAAAAATAGAACAATTAACCAAAAACCTTGTCATTCAATTTGAGTGCCCTTCTAGAAAAATCTCAAAATTCGACAATAATCAATTTACTAGATCGTTGAAAAATCTAGAGAAGAAAAACGATGATGAACAAATGACTTATTCTACCATGAAACGAGCAACCCATATAAGAAAAAACAAGTTTCAATCATAAAAATAGATAAAATGATCGAAGATTCTTTCTCACCCAACATAATTATGAAAAAACTTCAATCTCATGGAAGAGAAAGGCCTTCTTCTCCTGTTTTTCTAGCAATAAATACAAAAACAAAGGCCCCCACTTAGGTTTATTTTGTTGCATTCAACAACATACTGACAGTACTTGAATGATAACTCTACCCTTTCGACCACGATTTAAGAGCAAAAATTGATGGCTACAGATTTTCAATCTTTTTTTTAATGAGAACTAATTCTAAAATGATTAAGGAAAAATAGATAAGAACTAATGACAAAATTAGAGAGAATAAAACAATCCGTAAGGAATGAAGAAATTAAATTGGAATTTGATTCCAAATCAAATTCCTCACTAGCCCACGTAATTTTACATTAATTATCCTAAGACAAAGTTACAAACAAAATTCTAGTTCACAAATCAAAAAACGGCAGAGAAATAAAAGGGCCATTTGAATTTAAAACCACTTTTTTGTTTCTCTCTTAATTTGATTTGGAACGATGAATCTGCTTACCTTGAATTAGCCGCAAAGCTTGCTAATCCACCAGGGGCTTTCAAAATTATTATCGAAAAACTTCACACTAACTTGCATAATGAACAATAGAGGATCGAAAACGGGTGAAATTAAACAAACTCCCTCAAGGATACGAAAACCCTCTTAAATTTCTTTCACAATCAGTCAAGCTTTATTTGAAAAGAGATAAAAGAGAGAAAGAGAAACCACAAATGAGAAACAAGTCTTAGGAGACGACGACGGCGATGGGCTCAATGGCGGCAATTTGCAGCAAGGACTACGACAGCGGCAAGGACTCGATCACGATGACAGCTAAGAAGACTAACGACAGTGGCTTAAAGGAAGAAGAGAGGTAGGCGTCGATATTGGGGTTCCATTGCCGTAATTTTGAGGGAGAAAGAGTGTTTTCATCGATAGGGTTTGCTTTTATCTTTATATTTTTTAATAATAAATCAACAAAACTACGTTGTTCTACCTAAATTAATTTTCTATATATAACGAAAGCCTCTATGTTGACAGTCATTGCCCGTCAATAAAAGTCATCTATATTGACGGTTATTGACCGTCAACAAAGGCCTCCTTTGCATGTCAACAAAATAACGAATACTTGACACATATTAACTGTCAACGAATATAAAACACGGTGCTCACCCAATTTTGACGGAATTTTTCGGAAATACTGTCAATAAAACTATCAATGTTGATGGTTTATTGCGTCAACTTAAATATTAATTTTTTTTGACGTTTAATAGCCGTCAATATATTTATTTCCTAGTTAATAATTTATTTTAAAACAAAAATTAACCTTTTATTGACGCTTTTTTGTTCCAAACGTCAATAATTCGATTAAGTCTTGCATCAATAAATACCAAATTTGTAGTAGTGTATAATATCTAGTGTAGCTAGATTTTTTTTATTAATTGTAATTTTCAAGAAGATTGAAGTACTGTTATGATCATAGAATTTCTAAATTGCATAAAAAGTTGGAATGTGAAAGTATGTGCATGAAGAGAATACAAAAGGACATATGTGGAGAGAGAGGAGGAGAAAAGAAAGGCAAAGAAAATTAAAATATAATAAAAAAATGAAGAAAAAAGTCACTCGTGAGAGTGCTTGGAGGCTATAAAAAATCACAATTAAATATCCTTTTTGGTTGCTTCCTTGACCTCCACTTCTTTTGATGACCATTTTTATTCCCATATGTAATTATAATGGTAAAAAGAGAATAATAAAATCTTATTTAAAATTTTAAAAGTTTCTATATTTGTAAATAACAAACCCTAATTTGCTACCCATTACAATTACCCTTTAACAAATTTACTTGAATTTTGAAAATATTCGTAAAAGAAAATAACCAAACAAAGAAATCCATAAAGTAAAAGTAGTGTTTATAAGCTTTATTTTTTTAAAAAAAAATCTAAAATTAAAAAATCAAGTTGGTTATGAAATGGAGCTTTAGGTCTCGATAACCATGTTGTTTTTTGTTTTTAAAAATTATGTTTGTTTTCTCACAATTTTTTTTTTTATAATAGTTTTCATCTTTTTTACAATAGTTTATATTTTCTTAACGAGACATTTGAGATTTTAGTCAAATTTCATAAAAACAAGAACAAGTTTTCAAAGACTCTATTTCTTTAGTTTTTAGAACTTAGCTTGATTTTTTAAAACATATAAAAAAATAAATAAGAAAACATGGTGGAAATACTATTTATATGCTTATTATCTTTTAAAAAAATTGAATAATTATCAAACCCACCAAATTAATTATTATTATTCACTTTTAACTTTGAAGAATCAAATAAGCTTCTATCCTCTTGGGTTTAAAGGTCAATGAGTGCAAATATTCTTCGTGAAGCTATATTGGACGCAATATGGGTAGAAAATTTTGGGAATTTGTGTGGAAGGCACTTCTTCAACATCGAATATTAAGACAAAAAAGATTAATTATTATTCTATATTGAAAGGCCAATTAACAACAAAAGTTAAGGAAAGGAGTAACGCGCTAAATCTTGTTGGGAATAAAGTGTCAATTGTTGATTCAAAATTAAACACCAAAAGCAAGTGAAAATATGAACACATATGCCACATGGACTTCGATGCTTAAGTCTCTGGAGAAAAAAAGTGTAACAAACTATGATTCATAAAATGAGGGTTAAGTTGAATTCACTTATTTGTAGAGTATTTGATTTTTCTATTCCCTGGCAAATAAAGATTTAAATGGATTTTTTCTTCTAGTGAGATTTAAAAGGGTTAATCTTATTTGGCAAAATTCTCTTTGTAACTCGGATTTATTCCAATTTCACCCCTAACATAGTCTCTACTCCCTAATTAGGATTCATGATTTAGCTTTGTTGTCACGGACTATTAGCATGGAAACTGATTTGGGAGTAACCTATTAAGTTTTTGGAGTCATTGTTGACATTTTGAGCTTTGCCTCAGGATATTCAGTATCCTAGAGTGTGAGCTTCTCCATTTTTGATTGATCAAACTTTGTCCGATGTCGCTTTAGTGCTTTTCGCGATCGTCGCTTCAGCAAAGCTTGGTCGACCTCGGGCATCACCATGCGTGACAACTTGCACAACAAATTTCAATTGTCTACCTTGCTCTCCTTATTTTTTACCGACGGTTAACGTGTCTTGTTATAATTTCCTCTAAAGGTCAACTTACTATTGGTTTTTGGGTATGAGATTTTGATTCTCCCATCCCTCAACCACCTTCGCGTTTCCTTTTCTTTGATGTCGTAGTAAGAGAGATGACTCATCTTCACATCATTCTTCTCTCTAAAGGTCTTGTTGGTCGAGTTTTTCGAAGATCTTCAACATGTACCTGTCCATGTTGTCGACTTCTTCTTCAACTCAACTATCTCCTATTTTGGTCGGCCTATGTCAATACGAGGTCGAAGAGGAGTGACCTCTCTTGTTCGTTGTGGATGACGATCCTGATTGGAATAGTTTCTATCCTCGTTCCGATGCATGTTTCCACAAATTTTGCTCATCTTTTCATAGGAAGATTGACTCAAGCACAAAGTTTTCCAAGCGAGCGTTATCGTCTCCGTAGACGACGCCAACTGTCGTTGCCAAATTTTAGACAGGAGAATACACTTGACCTCCACGTGTCAACCACGGTAAATTTATATTTAGGGGAGAAGAACGTGATACAAGTGAAAACCTGAGCACCAGTATGACAAGTCAGAGAAGGAAGAGGTGTAGCACGCTATAATTTAAAGAATAAGAGTTAAGTTGAACTTGTTGTCTTTGAGTTATGATCACCTATTTATAGGATATTTAACTTTCCTATTCCCTTTCATATAAGGATTCAAATAGATTTTCACTTCTATATAGGAATGAGAGATTTAAAAGGTTAATCATATATGATAAGATTCGAAATTATCTTCTTGGTCCAATTTCATCCATAACCATATATATATATATATATATATACTCCCTCTGAATCTTCCTTTGCTTTGCATATAATTCTTTAAATTTTGTGGCATTCTCATTTATAGATTATTTGACTTCTTCTATTCTAATTGTCACTCAAATTCTAAAAACGATTCTAATACTATTTCTTTAACAATAAAAAATTTGTTCTTTTGTGCATTTCAAGTCCGAAGCTTTTCAAACTTTTCTCCTTTCAAATTTCAAGTTTAAAAACTTCTAAATACACAAATTAAAAAACAAACTGATTGGGGTGAGTTTTTGTCCATATACTTACTCGTCCCCATACGCTTTAAAACATAATAGTATATATAGTTGAATGAAAGCATCATCGTATTGTTTGATGCTTGTTTTTTAAGTATTGATCTTTCTCATGCTTCCCTAACTTTGTCTTCAATTACAAAACAGTGTTGTGTATTAGTGACTTCTTATCATTGCAATTCGTATTCCATTCACAAACTTTTCTATAAAACGAAAAACTTCTCTTTTTGATCCGTTCCTAGAATTCGTTTAGTATCTTTTGATATGTTTCAGTGGGACTATAGTTTTTTTTCGAGAATTGTTTTGAATTCTCATTTCACGTACACCATCTATTACATCTTACTTATATTAAACAAATATATAAGTATTTGGTTAAATTATACATTTTAAGTTTGTGAAAATTTTAGAGTTGTATCTACTTTAGTCCTGATGATCATACTTTAAACAACTTATCGCAAGTTTATGAACTTTCAATTTTATGTGTCAAAAGGTTTTGTTTGTTAATTTTATATCAAACCGGTTTAGACATTAGGTAGCTCAAACGTAGATTTAATAAAGTTAACATCAAAGACCTTTTAGATGCAAAATTACAAGTTTGAGAGTTCATTAAAATCATTTTAAAGTATACTGATTAAATAGGCTAGAAGGAAAACTTGAAAAAAAACCATTCCTTGAACTATATATATAACCCTCACACTATAGGATTATTACAATCCAAGTCCAAATTTTTACATCCTTTTTTTTTCTTAAATCAAGATCGCAATTTAACTTCAATTAGAAACAAAAAATTAATGGTTAATCTTATAATTTTTCAAATTCTATATAGGCAATTTATAATAATTTTATAATTTGAGAGTTAGATTATAACAATCATGATAGTTCATGAGAGTTTTGTATACTTTGCAGTATATGTGTATAATTTTTCACATACATGCAAGCACAAAAGCAATGTGTTTCGATACACAATAAATACAACAATATATATCTATATGTGTATATACAAACACACATTTTATACATCAGTGTACATAAGATATGTGACGCCCGAGGAAGAGGGGTACATGAATGAACCGAGTCCACATCTGAATGAGAGGGATCCTGAGGATATGGAAGCATGGTGCCCGAGGAAAAGGGGTACATGTGAGTGACCATGAGGATATGAAAGTACAGTTGAGAAAGGCTTAAAAGAATTGATAGCTATTACCTATACCAACAAGGTGCACCTTCCTTTTCGGTGGCTCAATCATAGGAACTCCACAGTTAAGCGTGCTTGGCTTGGAACAATTCTATGTTGGGTGACCTCCTAGAAATTTTGAGTGAGGACAAAGCATGCTGAAAGGACCCCGTGTTGGTTTGTGGGGATAGTGTCTTCACTCTTACAAGTAATGGATGATATAGTGACGCAGCCAGGTCGCAGGAGATCCTGGGCCTGGGGCGTTACAAGATATCTACATGGGTATGTACAAACAATGACCTATCAATCACTCGCATATAGATAGGGGTATATATTTCTAGCATCTCTATTTACATCAGAGTATAAACATATAGTTAATAGAGTAATTCAAATGACACCTCTCCTAAAACCTAATATTAAATAGGTCCAATAAGCTTAAAATAGTGCAAGATAAGATAATTAAGATATTTCTACAAATCTCCACCTTCATAGAATTTTTGGTTTTCTTTTCGTTACGAAAGCTCTAAACCCTTATTCTTCACTTTGCTCTTCCTTCCACATGGTGTGAAATTTGATTTGTTGTAACTTTGAAGAATCATTTTAAACGTATCTGAATAAAAATTGTTAAATATTTTTAATTCCAAGTATAACTCACACTAATTTACTATCCTAAAAATAAAGCCATAAAGATTTTTTTTAATTACTTATTAAATTACTTATTACTTTAAATAATTAATTTCATATAAAGTGGAATGTTTTTCCTTTCTTTTCTTTTTTCAACTATCCTCAACTCCCTCGCTACTTCAAAAGTTTAATATCCCTACAAATTTTGTCTATGCAGAAAAAAAATTGAAATCATAGAAAATCTGTAAAAAAAAAAAAGGGGAAGTTGTAAACATGTGAAATTTGCCTAAAACTTCACTTTCAAGTCAGCATATAACAGGTATGTATTTTCAAATCTGTCAACAACATATTTTTAATGCAAATTTAGGAATTGAATTAAATAACATAAATATAAGAAGGGGAAAATTGGAGGAGATGGATAATTTATGTTAAATGGAATGGTGGAAGCAATGAGAATACAGGAGGGCAATTGTGTGTGCTTTGGAGAGAGAGGTAGGTTTATGAGAATACATCATCATCATCATCATATAAAGCTAATCCTCCCCATAATTTTTCATTAAACAGTAAACACAAACAGTTAAAAACTTAAACCCAGTCTTTATCTATCCAACTGTACACTGTTTGTTTGGTCCATCAGTGAGGCTGAGGCTAAGGCTAAGGCTAAGGCTGGCCTTCTTTCTTCATTTACAGCAATATTATAATACAAACCAAACCACCTTACCCAAAATCCCATCAACTTCATCATCATCATCAGTCAGCATTAAGCCATCGACTATTTTTTCTTATTAACATCACTAACAACAGACCAACCACATACATCATTTGTACTCCAACTACACCTTTGCTTCTCTACATACCAATCACCATCCATCATCCAATAAACACAAACAAAAACTCTACCCTCATCCTCCTCATTTTCTGCTGTCTGTCTTTCTGCTTCTCTTCTCTTCACTTCACTTTACAGTTTGTTCTTTCTCAAACTTGAACGACTTCCCGCCCACCAGGGTCTGATTACACCAACTCACTGCACAAATTCATCATTCTGTTAATGTAATGCCTAATCTGCAACCCCTTGAAATGCCTATGCCTGCTGAATGACTCGTACCGTGCTGCTGACTGAAAGGAGGCCTTCCACAGCAGTTTGATGATATCAATGCACAATCAACCACATTTGGAACTGTTACTGGACTCGTCTCCGATGTCTCTTCTGTAGTTTCACCATTTTCATCTCCCGCCATTACTCTAATAAACACTTCAAGTGCCATGCGCATCCATTCGTACCGGCACAGTCTGAATGCCTCTTTAACATTGAGCTGCAAGTCAAACACATACAAAATATTTCTTCTCATTATTGGCAGAGTTAAACCAGTTTCTAGAAAATGCCTTTTCAAAGAGTGCTGCTGTTAAAGGGAGGTGGTTTAGTTTCCAGTAAGTCTATACTGACCCATCTCCTGTGGCGGTTTCCCTGCTCTGGCCATGACTCAAGCTCTTCTGTAACTTCTAATGCAAACATGTATCCTCTGCATGCTCCCTCCATGCTGCAAATGTCCTGCCTGCTTTTGCTTCTAAACTCCCAAACTCCGAGAGGATTTTCCTGGCAGAAAGAAACAACGCAATTTTATTTTTCACATACTTATACGCATGGACAATGGACAGTAGCTAGTTGTACAGGGGAATATGATCTCGGCTTTCTTCTTCTTTTGTAACAACTGGTACATGAATAAATTAAGCTGCTAGCAAAACTCGGGTAAAACCAGATGTTCGTTTTCATTCAATTGACATTTCACAAATGAAGTTATCAAAGTCTTCCTGAGTCAACAACGCGCTAACAGCATCAATCTCATGATTTTTGCAGTTCTGCTAAAGCTGTAAACCAGTGAAATATAAATTTGGTGGGATGCCTAGTTGCTTATGTAAACTATTCATAGACTAGGCTCCCATGGTAACCCATCCTACGGCGACACATCAACGAGCATCTGAAAGGTTCTACAACCTTGATGCATATTGTTCAACATTTGTGAATAAAACATGCAAAAAGACTATCAATTTCCACAAGGGAGCAATATATAAACCTACGTTGAGCTTTCCTCTCACTCCTGCTTCTTCCACAGCTTCGCGACATGCTGCTTCCAGGATGGTCTCATCATCCTCCCATCCACCCTACAAAGCAGAGCAAAGAGAAACATTAAAAATATAGGACAGTGGTATTTCTTGCCAACACCTTCAACCAAGCATGGACAAAATTAAAACCTTTGGAAACACTAGGTCATCACGATTTGGGGAAGAAACCATGAGAACTTCAATCTTGTTCTCGATGTCACACTGGTTGTGAACTTCATCGCTGTCCTCTACCAGCCTATAAGGAATGCATCTGTTGCGCATGTGCCAAAAATTAAGCACAAATAAGTATCAATCGCAGAGTTAAATAAAAATTCATAAAGTTACAATACCATCCACAAAATTCTGGTAAACGAAACTGCATTCAAATACTAAAAGGAAGACAGCGCCATTTACAAATTCAACATCGATATAGCTAGAAATAGGGAAACCTCTAAATTTTTGGAGCAAAAACATTCAACATCACAGTCAGACCTTTTGAATTCAAGATCCAAGCAAATTTGAAGTTTGAAATGCCATGAGAAATAAATCAATCCATAACTGGAAGGAAACAATTCTATATGAATCATATTAAAACATTCTATCTATTTAGGGAATTAGGTTAAGTACAAATCTTTGAACAATTGCAGACGACGACATAAAGCAACTTTCCTAATGAAAAAAGGAAAAAGAAAGTAGAAACTCAAACCCACCATCCACATCACATCCTTCAACAATTGATTCATAATCTAGAAATTGTTCCTTTTTCTTTCCGCTATACTCATTAGCTGTCTTTTCATCATATAATTCAAATATACAACAAATTTTTGGAGTTATCTTCTTTTACACCCACAGCAAAATAATATCAGAATCTTCCTCATTCTAACAAATAAAATACTCTTAATATTTATATTTTCAAGTATCCAAAAATTCATATATTTCTCATTTCCAAGCTTCGCAATTCAACTCCGATGCAGGCATATGAAAAATGTTTATAACGTGACTAAGTTCATAAACAATTAAAAAGAAAGACGCCCAAATCTTTTCAGAATAGCATAATTACCCCCCATGGACTTTTGGAGCATAAATTGAAACACCAACTCACAGCCCGCAATCAGCCTGAGCAAAAATCCATACTGATAACAACATAAATGTTTTTTTTAATATCTGAAATGCCCACTACAATTCGTCCTTACCCACAAACGAAAGGTTAGAGTGGTGTCGTTGATAACTATGATATGTCATATGTGTTCTGTGGTTAACGATTTCCACAAAAGAGACAAAATAGATTGCGAAACCCCTTTTGTTGTTCATGTAACCCAAGTCAATAAGAAGACCCACCATGGAAATATATAAATATATATATAATTATGTATAAAAATATATTGATTGCTGTGCCAGAAAGATACAATAATTGTAGTTTGAGACTAGCGAAAAGCAAAGCACTGGGGCAGAAAATTGAGAAGCAAAAAGGCATTGAAATGATCCTTTAAAACTGTGCAATTTGTAAGGGAAATGAAACTATTCATATAATTAAAGATGAGGGAACAGGAATAGGCTAGGAGTAGTCATGTAGAAACAAAAGGGAACAAGACAAAGGAGAATGCGACGAAATAGTAAATTAAAAAAGATACATGGGTTGTTAGCAACAAGGGAGATGATTCAAATCACATGTATTCTTGTGGAGCGAAACGAAAGGGGAAGATAGAAGAGAAGAAAAGCATACCCAGAAACGAGACGAAAATTATCATCGTATCGCTGACGATGTCGCCCTGTTCTTGCTAAGACCGCAGACATAATTCGAGTGAATGTAATCCCCTCCTAAACAGAATCACTAAAGAAAAGGAACAGAAAGGAGAATTGGAAGGAAATTACCATCAAACACGCAGAGGGTGAAAATGAAAATGAAAAGAAACGATAAATGAAATCGCGAATCAGAACCAACCTGCGGTTTTTTAACTTCGTGTAGACAACGGCGAAGGAGAGTGAGAAGAAGAAGAAGAAGAAGAAGAAGAAGAAGAAGCAATCAAGCGGCGAAGCAAATTGGGGTCATTGAAAGATACAGAAACCAAGGGGCATGCACAGGGCTAGGAAGGAAACGGAAATGGAAACGGAAACAGAAACAGAAACAGAAACCGAAAGCGGTGTAATAAATAGAGGTTAGTGCAACTGAGAGAGCATTGAATGGAGGCGTGCCCTTTTTCAATTTACAACCCGACCCTTGAATGTGACGCCTTCAATGTCCGTATCTGAAGAACGGAGAGAGAAATGAAGAAGAAGAAGAAGAAGAAGAAGAAGAAAAGGAGAATGGTTTTGTGAAGAATGATAGAGAGAAAGGGAAAATGGAAAGCAAAGAAAAGGAGAGAGAGAGATTTCCGCGGGGCCAATGGCATAGCAACGGCGCCCATTTTATATTCCACCACACACACACCAAACCCATTTTTCATTATTCATAATTTTCCTCTATAAATATTACATACTATACTACTTACTTCCATTTTCCAATTTCCAAACTAATTTTACACCTTCCTTTCTTTTTTCAACTTTTTATTTGCTAATTCAACTCTACATTTTTCTTTTATAACACCCTATCACACACCTATTATCATTTATATATTTAAAATATAAAAAATAATAATATCTATCACCCTTTCAAAATTATAACCTTTGGAATCAAAATCCTAAGGGGTTTGATATGTAGTGTTTGAAGCCTAGGAATTAGTGAAACAATGTGTTGAGCCCATGGTTTTAAACAATACACTCCAAATACTGTTTCGTTATTCAAAACTATGGGGGTTGTGTTTCAAACTCATTGGGTTTTAAACATAATAGTCCAAACAAACGTTTTGGATTTGGATTTCAAACCATCTAAACTCAACATGGTGCTCCAAACGCCTCCTGCGAGTGTTTGGACTAGCGTCGACAAACCTACCTAATTCACTATTCTCACATTACAAATGTCTTTCCCTACTAAATTTGGTTGTCAACATAACTTTAGGATATTAATTAAATCATAGACTTATTCCCTTTAATTTTTTTATTATTTATATGGTATTTATTGTCCACTAATTCAATCCATGGAGTTAAAAGGCACCGTTCAAACTTTATCCCCACACAATTGTTGAAATAATTGTATATCTTTTATCTCTATAATTTACAAACATTCTAATATATACAACTTTCAATTTTGTGTTTACTAAAATAATACAATGGAGAAGACCTATTAGTTTGTAGATAGATACCAAATTAAAAGCCCAAAAAAATCTATTAAAAATTTTTAAAGTACAAAGTTCAGAGCGATACAAACACAAACATGATCATGATAGTTGAGAGATAATTTTTAAAAGTAAAGTGACTAAAGTTGAAAGTTTAGGCTCATTTCATAATAACCATTTTGTTTTTAATTTCTTGTTTTTGAAAATTAAGTCTAAAAATACTACTTTCAATTATGAGTTTTTATATTTTTCTTATCTACTTTTTACCTATATTTTAAAAAATTAAGCTAAGTTTTGAAAATTAAAAAAAAAAGTTTTCAATTTTTTTTTGTGTTTTGAGATTTGGTTAGAAATTCAAAAATGATTTCTCAATAAAGATAAAAATTATTATAGAGAAGATAAAGACAAATAGGGAAAAAAACAAGCATAATTTTTAAAAACCAAATGGTTGGTCTTCGCTGGGAAACGAAACTTGTAATGTGACTTTAAAATTTCAATTTCAGGAATTTGTTGAATTCATTTCAAAACAAACTAATAAGCACAACAAGAATGGGACAATTGATTTTGTGGTCTACCTATCTCCTTGTAAAAAAAAAAAAAATCATGAATTATTGAACATGAAACTGATATTATGTGAATTGTGTTTTTTATCTATTCACTTTTAAATTGTAATGAGAAAAAGAAAGGAGGGCCAATGTCAGGCCCCATGGGGCATTAAATGATTAATTAAGGAAATTAGAAAAGCAATAGCCAACAATATATTTTTTTTTTGGCTTTAAAAAAATACAATATACTTTTTTTTTTGACACAGCATAGCCAACAATATAATAAAGGGTATTTATTTGCATCCTTAATTCTTTAGTAGAGGTGGTTGGTTTTAGTGATCATATATACTATTCTCCCTGCATAGCTTCCAGGAAAGTGTATGAACCATTATTTTAATTTAAATTTTATAAAAAAAAAATGGAAACTTTCTATCAACCGATAAAATTTTTAGTATTTGGGTTTTAGAAGACAAGTTTGTTTGTTATCATCCTTTTTTGTTTTATTTCTTCCTCTTTAAAAAAATACTTTTTAGATTGTGATCTTGTCGGGAGAAAAAGAAAAGTGGTTAAATTATAAGTTTTACACTTGGAAGATTGTATCTAATTTATATTTATTTGATATTTAACTTTTAAAAAGCGTATAATCAATCTTAACGTTTTAATTTTGCATCCAACAGGTTCTTGAATTTTCAATTTTACATTTAATAGGTCTTTGATCTATTTGAAAATTTTCAAGATTCATGGATCTACTAGACACAAAATTAAGAGTTTAGTAATCCTATTAGATATAAAATTAAGATCAATTAATATGTTAACTCTTTTTTTAATATGTTAGGTACAACTCATGGATTTATGAAACACACAAAATTAAAAGTTCAAGGACCTATTAAACATTTTTTTAAAGTTTGGATACATGTTAGGCACAAAATTGAAAGTTGAAGTAAGACATTTGAAAGTTCAACCTATTAGATATTTTTTAAGTTCAAGGACTTATAGACACAAAATTAAAATTAGTTCAAGGAGCTATCAAATATTTTTTAAGTGTAGGGACTTATTAGACATAAAATTAAAAGTTCAAGGACCTATCAAACAATTTTTAAGTTTAGGGTCCTATAAGACACTTGAAAGTTCAAGAACCTATCCGATATGTTTTATGTTCAGGGACTTAGAGACAAAAAGTTAAAATTAGTTCAAAGACCTATTAGACATGCTTTAAGTACAATAGACTTATTAGACACACATTTAAAAGTTTAAGAACCTATATGATATTTTTTAAGTGTATGAACTTATCAGACATAAAATTAAAAGTTCAAGGATCTATCAGACATTTTTTTAAATTTTAGAGACTAAACTTATAATTTAATAAAAAAAATTAAATGTTAACAAAGATATATTGGAATACATATATAATGATCTTATATTGATGGGAAGATATAAAGTTCTATGATATTCATATAACACCAATATTTTTTATTGATATCAACGCATAACTCAAATGACATAAAACATATATATATATCCTCACATAAAAAGTTAGATGGAATCTCTCACACCAGATATTGTCAAAAAAAACAAACAATCTATTTTTCTAGCGAGATGACTGTACATGCATACATATAAGATTCAATAGTAGTGGAATAATAAATCGAACATATCCATTGTGTAGCAACTTTTTGACTATGCACATGCAACTACAGCTTAATTAGGCAACCTTTTGATTCAGAGGTGCACTAATTTCTTTTTCTTTGTGGAAAATATCAACAGCATGTTTTGTTGCAAAATTTTGGTTCGAAAGTTGCTTGAGTTAATCTACTTCACGTAAGTGAATAGTCTATCTTTGAGAAAATTAAAAAAATAAAAAAAAGAAAAGAGAAGAGAAAAAAGTTGTATGGTAATTCGAGCCTAGCTCAATAAATAAAGAATTCATTACCATTTTAAAAGTCGATGGTTTGAAGCTCACCTTATAATTATATTTATATTGAACTAAAAAAAATTGAGTAGAGTTACTTGAATGGACAAAGTTGAGTGGTGGGGACGGCAACTTTGATTTATCTCTATTGTAGGAGGGGTGCAATGAATAGTTATGTATACCTAAATGCTTATCTAATAGAATTGACATTTTTAGTGTTTAAAGAAAACATATATCATCCTTGACGAATCGAGGGCGTGAGAGATTCTCAATGGTTGGTCGTCTTTCCACCTAATTTAAAGTTAGCTACATTATAGAGAATTTCACATCAAAAAAATGAAAAGAAACCTCACAATTTATAAGATACATATGCTACTTTGGGTATCAACCCTCATAGTTTTGCTTTTGGTTCTCCCAAAAAGCCTCATATTAATGAAGATAATTGTCCTCATTTATATACCCACGATCAATCTATTCCCTATCTAATGTGAGACTTTTGTTTGCATCCTAACACTTGGTAATAAGGTAAACATAAATATCATAGGAGAACAAATTTAGAGTATGAGGATAGACAATGAGCATAATGGGACAAAATTAAAGAAGTTTAGGCCCGTTTGATAATCATTTTGTTTTTGAAAATTAAGCTTAAAAATACTATTTTTGCCTATGGGTTTTATGTTTTCTTATCTACCTTTATCTATGTTTTAAAAAATCAAGTTGTGTTTTGAAATTTGACTAGAAACTCAAATGATTTTTCAAGAAAGATGAAATCATTATAGAGAAAATGAAGAGAAATAGTGAAAAAATCATTGTAGAGAAACATAATTTTCAAAAGAAAAATACTTGGGTGTAACCTAGGTTGCACCCAATTAATATGCAGCTCACTGGAGAGCCACCAAAAAAAAGTTTTTTTTTAATTTTTTGTAAAATTTTTTTTTGTGGTTGGAAAATGGGTTGCACCATAATGGCAACCCAGGATGCACCCATGTACAACTCTTTTCAAAAATCAAATGGTTATCAAACGGAGACTTGGTGACCCTAAACATATCTATTAATGGTGCTTCTTCTTATTAGACTAGCTCATTCTCTTCTTTAAAAAAAAAAACCTTTTTAGCTTAGACCTAATTGTCAACCAATTAATGCCCTAACAATGTTAATATGACACCAACTAAATCTTATAATTATAAAAAAGTTTAAAGGTTGAATTTTTACTACACAAATCTATCTTATAAATTAATTTAAGCTAAAATGGTACAAAGTATTCTTGAAATTTTGAATAAGTTCAATTACGTCCCTAAATTCAAAATTTTCATTGGAACACTCTTGAATGTTGAAATTTTCTACAAAGTTCATTGGAGATTTTTTCCATTAAAATGATAAAATGGGAGTTGATGCAAACCTATTAGAAAATTAGAAACTATATATTTACATCATTCACATGAATTGATATAACAACTAATACATAAAGTTAATTATGTGAATGACGTTGTACATGATCTCAACAATAGTTTTGAATTAAAATGAATGATAATAAAGATATTAATTAAGTTTTTAGATAATTGACACTTAATTGAAATGATATCACATAAGCCTTACATTATATATATATATATATTATATATTAGTTGTCACGTCAATTTTGATTCACCACTTTAGAGAAAAATTCTTCAATAATATTTTTAAAACAACTTCAAAGTCGAAAAGGTAAATTTTCCTAAAAATTCTTCAGTAGTATTTTTTTAAACAAATCAAAGTTCAAAAAAATTAAGATGAAACTTTTAAGGGCATTTAGATCACCGTATTAGTTTTGGATAATTTTGAATCGAAATTCAAAACGTTGGATTGAGCTAGCGTATTTAAAATATTCATTAGGTTTAAAACATAATGGTATGTTGTTTTCTCATTCCTAAGCTTTTAAACTTTCCAAAATAAATTCTGAAGATTCTAATTTTAAAGGTTTCGAAATCAAAACAGTGTTCCAAGGAAGATTCTTTCGAGAAGAACCAAAGCCAAGAGTGAACTAAAATAATGGAAGCAAGGAGAGTGGAAAATTAATATTAGAGAACAGAGCAGAGCAGTGGATGGGCCCCATTACTAATTAATAATTTAATATTAATATTAATATTTTAATATATATATATATTTTTTAATTAAGTACGTGTGACAATGACATGATACGGCCCCCACATGCATGCCGACATCCATGAATGCCTCATCACATGCTCAATCCTATTTAATATTTTATTCAATCCCAACCATAAATATAATATTATTCAACTTTATTAGTTATAACTCATAAGAAAGAATTCATGCGCTATATAAATTTTTTTATTAAAAAAAATCAATCCATGCAGTTAATCGATTTTTTTGTTTTTGTTTAAGAGGAAATTAGGTGTTAATTAAAGAAAATCAAGTGTGGTATTCAACCTGCAGACATAATGTGAACAAACCCACGATGTAACTCAGAGTATTAAATTTTGAAGTTGACCCATTAAAACTTTTTGGGTCCTCAGGCCCCCCACCATTTTAATAAATCATCTATCCACTGCTACCCATTTCCCTTCCCATGTGCTCCAAATTTGAAAAAAAAAATAATAATTATTCAGTGTGGTTGTCGAACAATATCACCGTTTGTTCTTGACATGCACGGTGTCAAAAAGTATATAAATATAGCGTGAAGTCTTAAATCACCGATCAAACTAAAAATTTAATTTAATAATTTTAGGTAAATTTAATTATATCACATAATCTAACATGAAGGAAGGAATTCTTCAAATTTAATTTCCAAATGATCGGTGTTGATTAAGTTGCAATTTCATACCCTATATGTTTGCAATTAATTTTGAGATAACAATAAGGGACCATAATAGTTATTATATAAAAACAGTTGAGGGTTTCATAAAAGAAGACTACAGAAAAATGATATTAAATTATTTTCTAATGACAACTAAATATCATTGTAAATATAGAGATACAATAAAATAGTTGAAATGAACCTATCTCATCAGTAATTGACATGTATTCTTTAGAGAGAAGAGAGATTCTAATCTTTTTCCTTTTTAAGAATATTATTGATCTAAAAACAATATAAAATAAAATATTGAACACTTTTTTTTTCTTGTGGATTGGTAGCCTCTTGCATTTATTCTATTAATAAAGATGTCACCCATAGAGATGACAGCATATTGAAATAGCTAAAGAGATCATAGACAGCATATTGGAATAGCTAAAGAGATAGACAGCATATTGGAATAGCTACCATAAACAATAATTTTGGATTAGAGAGCCTTTTAGAAGGTAAAGAAATTTAAAATTAAGTATAGATAAAAACAGGGTACGTAGATTTAGAATTTTATGGAAAAATAATTCAACGTTTGTTTGGTGTGTTGTTTTAGAATCAGAAACTCTGGAGTTTTGAAACCTTGGAGTTTCTTGGCTGAGGTTTCGACTGATTCCAGTATTTGGGGTGGGTTGTTTTGCTGAAACCTGTGTTTGGGATTGCAGGGTTGGGTTGGACTGTGTTTGTTTAGTATTTTTATAAAAGTTTTTTTTTAGGATTTTTTTTTTAGATCCAATTTTTTTACTTGATAATTGTTTGTTGATCTACTTATCAATATTTTAACCAATTATGTGGATCAATTGTTTCAATAATAGTTAAATATGGATGTGTAGTTTGTACAATTAATACTCTATTTCACAAAATACTCAAAAACTATTTTACAAATTACAAAATTTGAAGTCTATTTAATAAAGTAGAAAATCTAAAACTCTTTTTTTATAAAGTATTCAAAAACTTATTTTTCAAACTCTATTTTTGAGATTACAAAAATTAGAAGTCTATCTAAGATATTAGAAAAAATTCTATTTCACAAAGTATTCAAAAACCTATTTTCGGAACTCTATTTTATAAATTAAAATATTGGATGTTTATTTAAGAAATTATAGAATTTAAATAAAATTGTTCACTATATTTTAAAACACATTTCAAAGATAAATGAGTTATAAAATTTGAATTCTCCCTTCCAACATGAATTTGACTAAGCAAGATCCAATAATATGCAATTTTTATAAATTAAAAATATTAGAAACTATATTTTGTATAGTATTTTAACTAGGTGGTTGGGTGGTTGGTTATGAGTGGTCGCCGATGGTGATTGCACAATGGTTAGGTCATCGTGGATTGTTGGAGTGGTCATCAAGGTTGTCATGTCGTCGAAGTGGTCGTTTGGTGGTTATGGCAGTAGTTGTCAAGTGGTCGAGTTGTTAGAGTCGTTGTCAGAGGGGTAAATATGATGGTTGGGTTGTTGAGTTCCTTTCCTTCTATCATTCTCTTAGGATAATATTGGATGTTATTATAACTTAGGGAAAAAAGTGAAAAATTAATGAATTTAATTAGGATAATATTAGATGTTATAATAACTTTGTGAAAAAAAGTGAAAAACTAATGAATTTAATATATGTGAATTTATTATTTTATGTGAAAAGATTCAAAATGAATTGGAAGTTAGTTTATTGTTACAACTTCTCATTTGATAAGTTATGTATGCTTGAGTTTTGTGTTGTAAAAATTGGATGAAAAACCGGGTATAATTTTACCAATGTTTAAATACTAATATAATATATTTATAATAATAATAATAATAATAATAATGATTAGAAATAGGAATAGAAATTGGAATATATATAATATAATATTAAAGATAGTGGAAATTTATGGCAAAATTAAAATAAGACTAAAATAGGAAAGTGGGAGAAAATGAAGAGAATTGGATAGAATTTGACAAATTGATATGTTTTATTCTTCCACCAAAAGCCGCAATTTGGTAAGGGATGAGTTAGTACATTTGGAAACTAAACATTGGTAAGAAATGGACACATGGAGGACACTATGGCTATGGAGGAGTTGTCATTTGGCATGTGTGATATAATGGCATGTGGATGAGCATTTATCCTACACATGTTTACAATACTCCCCCTTAAATGCTCATTTATATAATATATGCCTCGTTAAAACCTTACTAGGGAAAAACCCTATGGGATAAAAATCCTAGTGAAGGAAAAAGAGTACATATTTTATATAATACATTTACTCTCCCTCATGACGACATCACTTGAGATCTCTGAGTCTTCGCATCCCAATACTGTGAACTAATTTCTCAAATGTTGTAGTTGGTAATGCTTTTGTAAATATGTCCGCCAAGTTATCCTTCGAACAAATCTGTTGTACTGAGATGTCGTCATTTTCTTCAAGGTCATGAGTGTAGAAAAGCTTCGGAGAGATATGCTTCGTTCTATCTCCTTTGATATATCCTCCTTTGATTTGAGCTATACATATTGCGTTGTCTTTGTATAATATTGTTGGAGGATGTTTACTAGAAGACCATCCACATGTCTCACGAATGTGTTGTGTCATCGATCTTAGCCATACGCATTCTCGACTTGCTGTTTGCTTAAAAGGGGTGCATGAAATTATTAAGAAAACACTCCTAAACTGTGCAAGTATACACAATCTAAGCAGCAAGTGATAAGTAAATTTAATCGTCTGCTCAGGGATTAGTTGTAGAAATTACACAAGGTTGAGTTGAATTTAATGAGTAAGAGGTAACCAACATAAACAAATGAGTAATGAATTTAGAAATCACAAATAGCAACTAAAATGCTAAAGTAAGGCAGAATAGGATTAAAAATAGTAAGGTAGCAGCAACTCAAGTTTAACCAAAACAGTAAAAAGGGGATAGGATTAGGGATGAAATTATGCTTCAGCAATCTTAATGCTAGAGCTCAAAACTGCACCAGAGCTCAAAACAGTTTAATTCGCAGAATCTTCCCAGAATTCCTTGCGAGTTAGGCATTCAATTCCCATTAAACACCCTTAATTTAGCTCCTAACTGTTAACACTAGGTGAGTGACTATTCCTAGACTCCTCAATCACCTGAGAGAAGTAAATCTCTTAACCAGAACTAGTGTCATGCCTTGAAATCGGTTTATTCTTCCCTTTCCCAAGTTGGAATAAACAATACTAAGATGAGATGACCAAACAAACCTTAGTTAAGGAGTAAAATCACAAGGCACAAGAGTGAGATTGCAACAAATTACTCTTTCATCAAAGTTACATCTACATAAAGTCTCCTAATCCTCACTCCAAAGGTGATTAGTTCATGGTGATAAGAAAAGACAACAATAAAACAATAAACCTAGTGTTAAACATGCTTAAAATGGTCTTAGTTACAATGCAAAAGAGTAAAGAGCAAGAAAGAAAAAGAATAAACAGATGGGTGAAGTTCCAAGGCCTCCTTTGGTCCACTCCAAATTTCTTTCCGGAAGAGAAAGCTTCCCAAATTGGCTCTTCTTCAATTTCGCGCTTCTGTCCCTTCTCCCAATCGAGTTTTCCTCTTTTTCTCTTTGCCCACTCTCCCTCTTCCAATTGAGTTTTCCTCTTTTTCCTCTTGCCCACTCTCCTTCTTGCCCTAAAAACAGCTAAAGAAAGTATTTATATCACACCCATATAGAAATGAGGGTTGAATAGACAAGGAAAAACGGTCTGGCGGCTGCCCATTGGTTCTCAGCGACTGATGTGGCGATTTTCGTCCAACTCAATTAATGAGATCTCTCCCACGTGCGTATTCTGCAAACTGGTACAAGAATTTTTTCTCCAGCAATCTTGATTCTTCAACAATTGCACATACTGTGATTCAAGCAAACCTTCAAAACTTCATAACATCCATCTTCCCAAAACTCCCACGTAAACATGGCCAAAATGACAAAATTCAGCAATGAAAAGTACTTCAATGGCTTTAAGGTACTTCAAAAGTAATTTGTAAATATTAACACACAAAAATACCTAATCAAGGGGTTAAAATAGTCAAGAAATCTCAAAATACCAAGGAATAATCACAATAAAAGCTTAATCTTAGCTCTCATTCTAAGAGCTAACACTTGCCTCGTGAATTGCGAGGATTTCAGCATGATTCGAAGAAGTGGCCATGATGGTCTGTTTCACTGATCGCCATGATATAGCAGTTCCTCCACATGTAAATAGATAACTTTATGCGAGATCTAGTTTTGTGTGGATCGGATAGATAACCAGAATCTGCATAACCAACTAGATCAAAACTGGATTTGTTAGAATAAAATAAACCCATATCAATCGTCTCTCGAAGATATCGGAGTACATGCTTAACTCCGTTCCAATGTCTTTTTGTAGGACATGAACTATATCTAGCTAATAAATTTACTGAAAATGCAATATCTGGTCTTGTGTTATTAGCTAGATACATAAGTGCACCAATTGCACTAAGATATGGTACTTCAGGACCAAGTAGTTCTTCATTATCATCTCGAGGTCGAAATATATCTTTCTTTACATCCAGTGAACGAACTTCTATTAGAATGTTTAATGGATGTGCTTTATCCATATAAAATCTTTTTAAGATTTTCTCTGTATAAGTTGATTGATGAACAAATATCCCATCTGCTAAATGTTCAATTTGCAAACCAAAGTTTTTCCAAGATCTTTCATCTCGATTTCTTTCTTAAGATATTCTATTGCCTTGGATAACTCTTCAGGAGTTCCAATTATATTTAAGTCATCAACATATACAGTTATAATAGCAAATCTTAACTGAGATTTCTTTATAAAAACACACAGACATTTTTGGATTATTTTGATATCCTTCTTTCAACAGATATTCACTCAGGCGATTATGTCACATTCGTCCTGATTGTTTTAATCCATATAATGATCTCTGTAACTTTATTGAATATAATTCCCGAGAACTTGATTCATATGTTTCTGGTATTTTAAATCCTTCCGGGATTTTCATATAAATGTCATTATCCAGAGATCCATATAAATACGCCGTGACTACATCCATTAGATGCATATCAAGTTTTTCATATACAGTCAGACCAATCAAATATCTTAACGTTATTGCATTCACCACGGGAGAATATGTCTCCTCATAATCTATACTAGGTCTTTGCGAGAATCCTTGTGCAACAAGTCTCGCTTTATATCTTGTGACTTCATTATTTTCATTTCTTTTCCTTACAAATACTCATTTGTATCCCACAGTTTTGACACCTTCTGGTGTTAGGACTACTGGTCCAAAAACCTCACGTTTTGAAAGTGAGTTCAACTCTGTTTGGATTGCTTCTTTCCACTTTGGTCAATCCTTTCTACGTTAACATTCTTCGATAGATTTTGGATCAAAATCGTCACTTTCATGAATAATATCGTGTGCAACATTATAAGCAAAAATGTTGTCAACAATGATATCATTTCGCCCATCTCTTTCTGTTGTAACATAGTTTATAGAAATTTCATTATTATCCTCAAGCGTTTGATTTTCATCAATACTCTTTTGAGTAGTTGTATCTTGGATTTCTTCTAGAACATCCATACCTTTTATCGAATCATTTTGATTCTCAACTACTTTTCTTTTTCGAGGATTTTTATCTTTAGAACCCATAGGTCTACCACGCTTCTGGCGTGCTCTAGACTCATTATTGACAATTTGTTCCTTTGGGATATCAATTTTTGATGGAGCATTTGCTGCTGGTATATATGATTTAGTCACCCTTTTAGCATTTGTGAATGCATCTGGTAATTGATTTGCTATATTTTTCAAATGAATTATCTTTTGAACTTCAAGTTCACATTGATCTCTACGAGGATCTAAATGAGATAATAATGATGCATTCCATGTAATTTCTTTTTCCAACTTCTTAATTTCTCCCCCTAATGTTGGAAAAATTGTCTCATTAAAATGACAATCAACAAATCGTGGAGTAAATACATCACCCGTCAGGGGTTCAAGATATTTAATAATTGATGGGGAATCATATCCAACATATATTCCTAACCTCCTTTGAGGACCCATCTTAGTACGTTGTGGTGGAGCAATTGGAACATATATTGCACATCCAAAAATTCTCAGATGGGATACATTTGGCTGTTGGCCATAAGCTAATTGCATGGGGGAATATTTATTATAGGCTACTGACCTAATACGTAATAATGATGCAGCGTGTAAAATGGCATGACCCCAGACTGATGTAGGGAGTTTAGCTCTCATAAGCAATGGTCTTGCAATTAATTGCAGACGTTTTATAAATGATTCTGCTAGATCATTTTGTGTATGAACATGAGCTACAGAATGTTCAACATTTATCCCAATTGACATACAATAATTATTAAAAGTTTGGGATGTAAATTCACTAGCATTATCAAGTCGAATTGTCTTAATTGTATAATCAGAAAATTGTGCTCTTAACTTAATTATTTGAGCAAGTAATCTTGCAAATGCAAGATTTCGACTTGATAATAAGCATACATGTGACCATCTGCTGGATGCGTCAATTAATACCATAAAATATCTAAATAGACCACTTGGTGGGTTAATAGGTCCACAAATATCACCTTGAATTCGCTCTAAAAATGCAGGTGATTCAATGCCCATTTTTGCTGGTGATGGTCTAATAATTAATTTTCCTAGAGAGCAAGCATCACATGACAACTCATTGGATTGAAGAATCTTCTGGTTCTTTAAAGGATGTCCATGTGAATTCTCAATAATTTTCTCATCATTATCGATCCTGGATGACCCAAATGATCATGCCAAACACTTGAATATTTCGGATTCATGAACTTACGGTTCATTGTTGAATAACTTTCGATTACTCGTATATGAGTATAATATAATCCGTAAGAAAAAAGGCGATGTTGTTTCCAATATACGTTTTCCATGTGAAACAATAGATGTGATATGAGATACTCTATATTATTTTTACGATCAGTTTCAACATGATAACCATTATTACGTATATCTTTGAAACTCAATAGATTTCTTTTTGATTTGCTAGAGAACAAAACATTATTAATTGAAAATTTTGTTCCTTTAGGCAAGATAAAACTTGCTTTTCCAAAACCTTCAATCAGTCTGCGAGAACTCGATATAGTATTGATTTTTGCTTCCAACATTGTCAATTTAGAAAAAAAATTACATTTATGAGTATCGTGTGCGTAGTTACAAGATATGCTGAACATAAATCCTCATTGCTCATTTTCGGGTCACTCAACATATTGAAATTGTCCATATTTCTTCATTGATAAGAAAAGAAAAGCTATTACAAAAAGTTCTAAATATATATACAAAAACAATAAAAACATACAATAATTACAAGCAGTACTTAATTATATATCTTCATACAACACATACTCTACTTGTTTGATTGCATCAATTTTCTCTCCAGAGATTCAAAATAATCACCACATCAAGATGCACCATATTGTAGGGTCAAACACATCATCTTCTTGAATGACAAGATTCACCGCCACATTCTTCCCTTTTCTTTTTCCTTCAGGGAAGCTTGATAGAGATCAACAAGGTGTTTTGACGTACGACAAGTACATGACCGTCTTTCGATCATTCAAGCCTAAAACATTTATGTTCATCATTTTTTGAACTTCTATCTTGTGGAGCTTTTCCTTTATGATCATCACTTCGTGTGGGTTTCTTAAAATTATAATGCCCACCACGAAAATAGGAATTTCTTCCTCTATCGCGGTCCCGACCTCGACCACGACCACGACCTCGACCACGATTATTGAAATTCACAGCATTCACTTCAGGGAATGGTGTTGCTCCAGTTGGTCGAGATTCATGATTTTTCATTAATAACTCGTTATTTTGTTCAGCCACGAGAAGACATGAAATTAGTTCTGAATATTTTTTAAAGCCTTTCTCTCGATATTGCTGCTGCAGGAGCATATTCGAGACATGAAAAGTGGAGAATGTCTTCTCTAACATATCAACATCAGTAATCCTTTCTCCGCATAATTTTAATTTTGAACTAATTCAGAATAGTGCGGAATTATATTCACTTACTGATTTGAAGTCCTGCAACCTCAGGTGCATCCAATCATAACGAGCTTTTGGAAGAATTATTGTTTTTTGATGATCGTACCTTTCTTTCAAACTTTGCCATAGAATGTAGGGATCTTTTATTGTAAGATACTCAATTTTCAATCTCTCGTGAAGATGATGGCGAAGGAAGATCATAGCTTTGGCTTTTTCTTGATTTGATGCATCATTTCCTTCTTTAATTGTTTCTCCAAGATTCATGGAATCTAAATGGATCTCAGCATCAAAGACCCATGACAAATAGTTATTTCCATTAATATCCAAGGCCACAAATTCTAATTTTGCAAGATTTGCCATAGTAATACTATATAAAAAGAAATTGCATTTACATTAGGAAATTAATTAAATATGCAAAATAACATTTTATTATTTAAAAGAAATGACTTACCCGGAGAACCTACCTTCAGTGGAAAAATCGGCAGAGCTTTGTCCTGATAACGTGTCGTAAAAATTGGATGAAAAACCGGGTATAATTTTACCAATGTTTAAAAACTAATATAATATATTTATAATAATAATAATAATAATAATAATAATTAGAAATTGAAATAGAAATTGAAATATATATAATATAATATTAAAGATAGTGGAAATTTATGGCAAAATTAAAATAAGACTAAAATAGGAAAGTGGGAGAAAATGGAGAGAATTGGATAGAATTTCACCAATTGATATGTTTTATTCTTCCACCAAAAGCCACTATTTATAGGCAATTTGGCAAGGGATGAGTTGACACATTTGGACACTAAGCATTGGTAAGAAATGGACACATGAAGGACACTATGACTATGGAGGAGTTGCCACTTGGCATGTGTGATATAATGGCATGTGGATGGGCATTTATCCTACACATGTTTACAATATTTTGCAAGTAATTAATTGCTCAATGAGTTACTTTTGACACATATATTTGAAATGTTTTATTTTTAAATTTTTTTTTAGAAAATTTATTAAATTGCTAATTTATAGATAACAACTTATTTCCTCATTTAGAGTATCCAATTTGAATTTTTCTCATTTTTTTAAATTTTTTTTTGATTTTGAATCGAGTTGAAAGTAAGTATCCAAAAGTTCTGTTAAATTTAGATAGTTCAAGTTCTACTAGAATTAGTCATATATTCTGTTGAGAGATGATCGTTGTAGTCTGTTTGTAACTCGTGTAAAGTGGATAATTGTCTTTAGGATAGTATTTGGTAAGCGTTGACTCAACTACTTTTTGAGTCTACTACAAGATCTTGAGGGTTTGTCGAGTTGTGATTATTGCAATTTTTTTTTGGTATTTTCATGTGGTTACTTCTTGAGTTTGAAAATTGTTATTATTATATAACTGGTTGGGAGTGCGGCCAAAGTCCCACATCGGCTAGAGAAGGGCAAGATCATGAGTATATAAGTAAGGGACAATATCTCCATTGGTATGAGGCCTTTTGGGTGAAACTAAAAGCAAACCCATGAGAGCTTATGCCCAAAGTGGACAATATCATACCAACATGGAGATATGTGGAGGGTGCAATAATAGATGTGGATTCTTCAAATATCTTATCAACAGGGAGCCCCCCTCCCTCAAATTTTTACCTTTAATAATATGTATAGAAAAAGCCTGTTTTTGTTGATTTATTTTAATTTCTCAATTATTTATGTTTATTCGTGCAGTAGTAGTGAGAGGTTTTTTTCCCAACATAATTAATAAAGTATAGTTATTTGCCCATTGAGTATTATATAGAATGTATTATGAAGATGGGATGCTAAAATAGTATCGACTTTGGAACAACCAAATATTGGAATATCAAATTAACACTAAAAAGGAAAAAGAAAAGACGGGAAAAAGGGAAGAATATGATATATTATGAGCGAAATAAGTTAAATATAATGGATTGGGAATAGTTGAAAAAAGAGAATTGAATTAATGAGAATGATTGGCGAAGGTAGGGTCGTAGGGGATGCTTAAATAATGGAAACGACAAAAAATTAAAATGATTTAAAACAAAAAGCTGCAATTAATAATAAGAATAGTAAAGAATAATAAATAATATTTAAAGGAAAGGCAAAAAGAAGGCGCGAAAATTCAAAGCACGTGAAGCCTGGCGCGGTAAGTCGTAGCTTTCAGCTACTGCTCACCTCAATAATCCAAAACCCCATCTATTATCCCGATGCCTCCACGTGTCCCTTTCAGATAGAGATCCTTTCATTTTCTCTTAATTTTCCTACTTTTATTTTATTTGTATTTTTATGACTTGCATGCATGTGTCCAATATTTTTATTATATATAATATATGCATTAATAACGAATTTAACCTCAACTTGCATGGATTTCCATTAATCAACGTGTTTACGTATTGCTGAGTTATGAAATTAATCAATACATTGAATTCTTAATTAATTAATTAGTTGGATTTTTCATTAGTATAGTGAAATTACAAAATTGTGAAGGAAAACGTGAGTTGATGTTGAGATGCCTTATCTTTTTTGCAATTTATGATATATATTTAAAAGAAAATGATTACTTTAATTTTGTTTAGTTGTGTTTGTTGAATATTTAATGATTCGTTCAAATGAGTTGAATGGTTGGTTGGTTGGATTTGTGTGTGAGAGAGATGTGAACGACGATCCACACGGACTTCAACTTTGAACATATATATAGTTGAGATTAATTAATTGGATATTCTCTCTATATACATCATATGCCTTTTTTTAATTTTTTTTTTTTGGGTATGTGGCTTGTGGAATAAAGAAGAGTTATAGGCCCCGTTTGATAACGTTTCTGTTTCTTGTTTTCTATTTCTTGTTTCTCGTTTCACATTTTTTAAGAATAAAAAACAAGAATATGTTTGATAACTATTTTTGTTTCTTTTTTTTCTTGAAAACAATAAATAGAAACAAAAACTTATTTGATAACTATTTCTTGTTTCTTATTTTTTTTTTCTCATATTTTATAGATTAAAAAGAATTTAGTTATATAATATAAAAGGTATAACATGCAGCCAACAAGAGTATAACTCAATTGACATCAAGTAAGACTTATGACCAAAAAGTCATGAGTCCGAATCCTCTCACCCCCAAATGTTGATATACTAAAAAAAATGCATAACATGCATTAAAACATATAAAAATATAATTAATTATAAAAAAAATTATATTATCTAATATAAGCAAGTCTCAATACAAAATTAACAACAATAATAAAAGTAAATAAATGAAATTGTTTTATTCTACAAATATTGTCTAAATTTGGTTTGCAATGTTATATGTTACTCGAGTCATTCGTTTTAAATGATGTCGACTCATATCAAACTTAATTATATTGCTAAATGTTATGGTTAGTAAAATATTAAAGTGAGACTACATGCATGTTTTAGTGAACAAAATTTATTTGTTGCAAAATTATAACGGGTTCTTAGTGTACTAAAAATTAAAATAATATATATTACAAAAAAAAATATTAAAACAATATATAAGTACACATATTACAAAATTCAAAATTATATATATATATATATATTGCAAAATCAAAAATCAAAATAATATATAAATATATCTATTGCAAAATTTAAAATTCAAAATAAAAATAATATATAAAATTTAAAATTACAATAATATATAAATATAAAAATTACAAAATTTAAAACTCAAAATTTAAATAATTCATAAATATTAAAAATTTTAAATTAAAATAATACAAATATAGAGATTGCACAATTAAGAAATAAAATAAAAAAATATAAATTTATATATAAATAATAATAATAGTATTATTATTATTTATAAAAATTAAAACAATATATATATTTATATTGCAAAAATTTGAAATCTTAAAAAAAAGAAACACGTTTGTTGTCTCTTCGGGTAACTCAAAACGTGAGGATGCAAGAAGAAATAGTTGCACATGCTCTTGCCAACAAACCAGTGGTACAAATTTAAATTTGTGAGAGAAGGAAAGAAACGGAAAGAAACTACTATTATAGTTTTTTAGCCCCAATTTTAAAAATGTTTTTCAAATTTTGAGAACAAAAAACGGGATGGATTATTAAACAAATCCCTTTCTTAAAAAATGAAAAACAGAAACATGAAACGGAAAACGAGAACGCTATCAAACGAACGCATAATGAATCTCGAATGGTTGAGTCTATCCCGTCTCATTATTATTTATTTTTATTTCGATGTTTTTTTTATTTCGATGTTATCTTTCGTCTCATAAATACTCGACATTAGACTATCTTTAATTTCAATATGCATTATGAAATTCACTTGTTTTGTTATGGTTTAATTGTCTTGTTTTCACACAATTAGCTTCCTTATATTCTTGGATGTACATAACCTTATAACAAGAGGCATTAACTTTATTAGAGAACACATAAACAATTTAATAAAGAATATAATGGTTTCTTTCGTAGGCCATATGAGAAAAAAATTTTGAAAAAAAAAGATTCAATAAAAATAGAATTGTCATTCATGTTTTCATATTCATATATGTGTTTGTTAGTAGATAGAAATGAGATATATATGAGTTCCATCTCAAAACCAATTGGTCATAAGAGAAGTAGCCCATATATCTTATATATTGTGAGGTTACTCTCTACTTTTCCAATGTGGGATCCCCAATAGAAACTAGTTATTGTAGAATATAAACTATCATTGATTAATTTATAGATATATTTTTTGTTCTAAATTTTGAATAATTTATAATATATTATATTGTACCTATGTTAATTTAACAAAAATAAATTAAGTTTGTAACCTGAAATATTATATTTATTAAAGTTTCTATCTCTATTATGCATTTTAAAATTTCAAATTCAAAATATGGATACAATGAAAATATAAAAATTTTGTTTTCATAATTTTCACTATTTGGATCACATGATCTAAAATAGTTTTAAAAAACACATATGTCAAATACATATTCATTGAACTCAGTGAATTCAAAAACATAAAACATAACTTGAGTTGTCCATATCAAACATGTCCTAAAATTCTTATAGACCATTTTTGTGTTGGGATGATAAATTTTTTAGTAGAATTATTGCAAAAACCATCACTAAAATCTACCATTACAACCAATTGAGCACGATAGCGCTCTATATTAACTTAATAACAATATTAAGCACAGAGGGAATACTAAGACGAGATTAAACAAGCGACATAACTGCACCTAATCAATTTCGTTTCTCTTATTCTAAATTCTATCATGCAAGCTATGTAGTCATGGAAAAACCATAAAACACACACATGAGACCACTCTTATGCTACTTAATCGCAATCATTCAAGACAGTTACACCTCTAAAATCATGCTTAGCAAACAAAAATGTGAGAAATTATAATTGAGGTGTCAATTCAACCATCACAAGCTCATACGAATAAAGCAAGAATAAAAGAACACTTAGGTAGATTAAGGAAAATTATTCTAGGCTTGAAGCCTGACAGTCTCACAAATTTACCCTTGAGCAACCCTCAAATCAGAAAAACGATTTCTAGTTACTCATCGTGACAATATGGCAAATATTGGCCAGGTTCAATCGTTACAAAAGTTCAAAGGAAAAATAAAAAGGAAAACTCTAAAGGTGTCTAAAAACATAAACCTAAACATAAGTCTCGTTTTCTCTAGAGAAAGACGAGAATTTATAGTGGACGAAGCAACATCAAGATGTCACGGGTAGTGTCAAGACACTACTCCATGTAAAGAAGGAAAAAGTCTCAATATCTGTATACCATTGGGATGCCCAAAGTAGCATCGAGATTTTGCGGATGGAAGGGCTTCATTGCACACGTTTTCAACATCTCGACGTTGTGGTAATGTCTCGATGCTAATAACATTGAGCAAGGTTCACCGAAGTGTCGAGCGATCTACGTTGGGCATGATTCTCCGTAGCGTCTTAACACTACAAAATAACGTCTTGACGCTACCTACACTAGTCCAAAGGCTTGAGAACTTGCGACAACGATGTTAACCCAAATTGGAGTCTCGACGTTATTCTCTCATATCAAATGACTTGGATTGTTGGCCTTTTAATACTTAATCTCAAATTAATTAACTAATATTTTGATGATAACAAACTTAATTCTATTAATAATTTGAGTTTTTTGAAATGCTCATTATATAGATCTCGAAAAGACGATTCCAACGCATCTTGAATCGTTTGAATTGAAGCTCAAATAAAGAAGTTATGGGCAAAATAAAATTGATGGGAAAAATCTTGCATGGCATGATACGTGACATATAATGATGATGTGGCAGGTGACGTGGAAGGTCAACGATCAACCTTGATGATGTGGTAGTTGTTGGCTTTTTGGCTCCTTAATCTAAAATTAATTAATTTTTTTATAATAACAAACCTGCTATTAATTATTAATAATTTTAATGTTTTGAAGTGTCCATAGCATAAAACTCAGAATAACGATTTCATTCCCTCTTGAATCACTCAAATCGGAGCTAAAATGAAGAACTTATGACCAAAACAAATTTGAACGGAAAATTCTCGACGTGATGACGTGGCAGCCAAGTCAACATCATTGACCATTTGGAGAACGACATGTGGAGCTATGAGAGAGTAACCCTTGGTGAGCTTTTTATTTGTTTTAAAATAAAAGAAAAATAAAAATAAAATTTGTGTATAAATATAATTACTTACCGTTGGTTTAAAAAAATTTAAAAAAAAATCATATTGCATTTAATGCAATCAACCCGTTGGAGTTCAAAAAAAATCAAAATCAAAATTGATTTCGTTTTACCGTTAGTCACATACTAATTTATTTATATATATATATATATATATATAAAATTTCCTTTTACTTTTAATCTCCATCATTCACTTCTCTTTATCTACAATCCAATGGTCTAAATTAAAATTTGATTTTTACTTCATTTCCCTCCATATTTATACCACATTTTTCTCCAAATTTTCACAACAAGTTTTTTCATTTTACAATCCTCCAAAAATCTCAAAAAGTCTCCATTGTTGCTCTCTCCAAGCTCTCAATTTTTTTTTTCTTTTCATCTTATTCTTGAGAGAGTTAGAATTGTGTATTGATTTGTGAGAGACAAATTTGTAAATCTACTCTATCAAGAGAATTTATTTGTGTATTCTTCAATTTACCAAACTTTGTAACGGTTCGATTCTAACCCGTGGAAAGGATCGGGTTTTCTCTTGAACCTATAAAAGTGTTGGGAAAAAACCTCCCACCACTAGGAATAAGCAGAAATAAACCGAGAAATTAAAAGATACCAACAAAATAAGAGACACAAGAATTTACGTGGAAAAACTCCAAACCCGGAGAAAAAAAACCACGAACAGAAAGAAATTCCACTATGTGAAAAATTGTTACAATCACATAGAATTCTCTCCCCGACCTCTATTACAAAAACACTCCCCCAAAGCTTATACTACTCACACCCTTTTCCTCACTCTCAGACCAGAGAATATAAAGAGGGAATTTAACTAGAGCTAGTACTCCAAGCTTAAAGTATTTCTAATTGGGATGCTTTGAAACCAAAGCCATAGACTCATTTTATAGTGCCAGGAGCCCATCACTTCCTTGCATCTTTCAGATGTGGGACAATTTCACTTCTAATATATTGCCAAAAACCCAACAAAAAGGAGCGGTGTAGCGGTTTGGCTCTGACCTGTGGAAAGAGTTAGTAAAATTTCTATTCAAATTCCCAAGAGGAGCTAGGGGAGTGGAGTAGGTCGGGTTGTGCCGAACCACTATAAAATTCTCGGTGTCAATTTTTCTATCCCTATCTATTTTACTTTTGAAATTAATTGTAGTAATTTATGCATACTTAATTTGTTCTTAATTGTTTATTGTGTTGGATAGAATTAATTTCTCATACTTTACATCTATCTTGCTTGCTGTATTTTTATTTTTTTCTAAAAAGTTTATTAATTAGTATTTTTGGGCATATTTAGAAAAAAATTTAATTCAACCCTATTCACCCCCTCTAGGGTTGCCATACTGATCAAACAATTGGTATCAGAGTGAGGTTGCTCTTTTAGAATTTTTTTTATAAACTTTATTGTTTGGGCTTTATGGCAACCCTAATAGTAAATAGTGTAATTGAAAGACAATCCACCTCTAGATCTTCTTATTTTGATGGGTCAAATTATTCTTACTGGAAGACTAGAATGAAAATTTATTTGTAATCCGTTGACTATAATTTATGGTTAAATGTGGTTAATGGTCCATATAATCCCATGAAAAATGTTAATGAAAATAATGTGCCAAAATTAGAAAATGAATAGGATGAAAATGATTTGAAAAAGTGTGCTCTTAATGCTAGAGCTATAAATTGTTTGTATTGTGCCTTGAGTAAGGATGAATTTAATAGAATATCTATATGCTCTTTGGCTAAAGAAATATGGAATATTCTTGAAGTGACTCATGAGGGAACTAATCAAGTAAAAGAATAGAAAATTAGCATACTAGTTCATAATTATGAATTGTTTAAGATGGATGCTAATGAATATATTACCGAGATGTTTACTAGATTTACTAACATTACAAATACTTTGAAAGGTCTTCGTAAAGTTTATACTACCTCGGAAAATGTTAGGAAAATTTTTAGATCTCTACCTAAAAATTGGGAAGCAAAGGCAACGACGGTTCAAGAAGCAAAGGATCTCACCAAATTTCTTTTGGAGGAACTTATTGGCTCTCTCATGACACATGAGATTACCATGAAGGAACACATGGAGGATGAGTCTAAAAAGAAAAAGGGTATTGTTTTAAAGACTTTATCCTTGGAAGTTGAATCCGAAGATGAGGGCGTTCTTGATTAAGAAGATATCACATATTTTTCACGTAAGTATAAGAAGTTCATTAAGAGAAAAAAACAATTTAATAAACACATTTCCAACAAAAAAGAATCAAAGGGTGAAAAGAGTAAAAAAGATGAGGTCATATGTTATGAATGCAAGAAACTGGGTCACATAAGAACATATTGCCATCTCCTCAAATCATCCAAGAAATCCAAGAAGAAAGCAATGAAAGCTACTTGGGATGATAGTGATTAAAGTGGAAGTAGAAGTGACAATGAAGAAGTAGCAAACTTTTGCTTCATGGCTCACAGTGATATGGGTGATGAATAAGATGATGAGGTAACTCTAGAACCCCTTTCTTATGATGAATTATTTGAAGTTTTTGAAAATATGAAAAATGACTTAGAAAAGCTTGGTTCTAAATATGTTGCGCTTAAAAAGAAATACAATGCTCTAACTAGTGAAAATAAGTCTTTACTTGATGAAATTGCTTGCTTAAAAGAAAATGAGCACGATGTTATGAAAATTGATGAAATGAATATCTCTTGTGATAAGCATGCTATCAAGAAAAATGTCTTGCTTGATAAAGTTAGATTTCTTGAGCATGATAGTTATGAAAAAGATAATTTGATTAAATTGCTTAAGGAAAATGAATTAAATGTTTTGCAAGAACTTGGTAAGGTAAAAGAGTCCATTAAAAAGTTGGCAATAGGTGCTCAAAGGTTTGACAAAATAATTGAAGTTGGTAAGCCTTATGGTGATAAAAGAGGTTTAGGCTACATTGATGATGTTTTACTCCTTCAAGTTCTAAAACTATTTTTTGTTAAAGCATCTCCTATTGTACCTAAGCTTAATATGCCTAAGGTTGTGTCTAAGCATGGTAAATCTAGTTTTGTGCCTATATATCATCATTGTGGTGTTGAAGGTCATATTAGACCTAATTGCTTTAAATTGAAATATGCTCATACTACTTCTTCAAGAAGAATTTTTTCTCAAATAGTAAAGTTTCACAATCCTCCAAGAAAGAATTTCTCTAAGAAAAGTAGAGTGCATAAATTTGTTGTAAGAGATAAATCCTTGCATAATGTTGTTTGTTTCTCATGTGACAAGTATGGACATAAAACTTATTCTTGTTACTTGTCTGAATCCAATGCTTTAAATGTGAATGCAAAAATAAAATAGGTTCCCAAGTTTGTAAATGCTAACCTTCTAGGACCCAAACAAGTATGGGTACCAAAAGATCAATCTTGAACAATTTTGTTTGTAGGTATGTTTGAAAGTCTCTAAGAAAAACAAATGGTACTTGGATAGTGGTTGCCCGAGGCATATGACGGGAGACTAATCCAAGTTTGTCAATCTTTCAAAAAGGGATGAAGGTTTAGTAACTTTTGGTGACAACAAGAAAGGTAAAATTATTGGTAAAGGTAGTAGAGGTAATGGTTCTTTTACTTTGATTGAAAATGTACTTTTAGTTGATGGTTTAAAGCATGATTTACTTAGTATTAATCAATTATGTGATAAAGGTTTTAGAGTTGTATTTGATAAAAAGATTTGCATCATTGAAAATGCTAGTGATAGAAAAGTCTTGTTTGTTGGCAATAGAGATGAAAATGTGTATACTATTGATTTGAATGATTGCCCTATTAGTGATAAATGTCTTTCGACTTTGCATGATGATTCTTGGTTATGGCATAGAAGACTAGGACATGCTAGCATGCACTTAATTTCAAATATTTCCAAGAATTCTTTAGTTAGAGGTCTACCTAAATTTAAATTTGAAAAGGATAAAGTTTGTGATGGTTGTCAAATGGGTAAGCAAACCAAGTTCTCTTTCAAATCCAAAAATGTTATCTCTACATCTAGACCCCTTCAACTATTACACATGGACTTATTTCGCGCTTCTAGAATTGCTAGTTTTGGAGGAAATTATTATGCCTTTGTGATAGTTGATGATCTTTCAAGATTTACTTGGGTTTTGATGATAAAATATAAGGATGATGCTTTGAAAAGTTTTGTCAGTTTTGAAAAAAGAGTTCAAAATGAAAAAAAGTTTTTTGATTTCTAAAATTAGGAGTGATCGTGGAGGAGAATTTGATAGTATTGCTTTTGAAAATTTTTGTGAAGAAAATGAGTTTTCTCATAATTTCTCCGCTCCAAGAACTCCTCAACAAAATAGTGTGGTTGAAAGGAAAAATCGTACTTTGCAAGAATTTGGTAGGTCAATGTTGCATGAGTATGATTTACCTAAATATTTTTGGGTGGAAGCCGTTAATACCACTTGTTATGTTAAATAGAGTTTTAATTAGACATTTTTTAGATAAAACTCCTTATGAGCTTTGACATACCAAAATTCCAAATATATTTCAAAGTTTTTGGTTGCAAATGTTTATTTTGAAAAACAAATAAAAACTTGGAAATTTTGATTTTAAGACGGATGTTAGTATTTTTCTAGGTTATTCATCTACTAATAAAGCCTATAGAGTTTTCAATAAGAGAACTTTAATTATTGAGGAATCTATGCATGTTATATTTTATGAATCTTCCTATAATGTTTCTAATGGGTCTATTTGTAGCGATGATTTAGAAATGAATTTGGAGACTTACTTGTTAGTGACAAAGACAAGGAAATTGACTCAAGTAAGCAAGAACTGAGCTTCAATGAAAAGAAGGAAAACAATTATTCATCTATGCCTAAAGAGTGGATGGAGGTGTACTCCATTCTATCCTAAGGACTAGATTCTTAGTGATCCCGAACAAGGTGTGAAAACTTGTTCATCTCTTGATTTGTTTAATAATCTTGTTTTTGTTTCTCAAATTGAATCTTAAAGTTTTAAAGATGCGGAAAATGATGAGTTTTGGATTTTAGCTATGCAAAAAGAATTAAATTAATTTGAAAATAACAAAGTTTGGGAATTAGTCCCTAGGCCTTCTAATGCTTCTATTATTGGGACTAAATGGGTTTTTAGAAATAAAATGGAAATATCATTAGAAATAAAGCTAGACTTGTAGCTCAAGGTTATTGTCAAGAGAAATATATAGATTATTAAGAGACTTTTGCACCCGTTGCTAGATTAGAAGTTATTAGAATGTTACTTGTTTTTGTTTCTTATAAAATTTTTATCTTATATCAAATGGATGTGAAAAGTGCCTTTTTAAATGGTTATATTATGGAGGAAGTTTATGTAGAACAACATTCAGGCTTTGAAAGTTTTGATTTGCCTAATCATGTCTATAAGTTGAAAACAACGCTCTTTATGGCTTAAAACAAGTTCCAAGAGCTTGGTATGATAGGCTTAGTAATTTTCTACTTGAGAATGACTTTAAAATGGGTAAACTTGACACTACTCTCTTTATTAAGAATAAGGAAAATGATATGCTTTTAGTACAAATATATATAGATGATATTGTCTTTTGTTCTACTAATCCTTGTTTGTGTGAAGAATTTTCTAAATGTATGCACAGTGAGTTTGAGATGAGTATGATGGGAGAACTTAGTTTCTTCCTTGGACTTCAAACCAAACAACTCAAGAATGGTATTTTCATAAGTCAAGAGAAATACACAAAGGATTTGCTCAAAAGGTTCAAGTTCAATGAAGGTAAAATTGCAAAGACCCCTACGAGCACATCCACTAAGCTTGACAAGGATGAAAAAAGTAAATGTGTGGACATAAAAACTTATCGAGGTATGATTGGTTCTCTACTTTATTTAACTGCTAGTAGACCCGATATCATGTTTAGTGTATGTCTTTGTGCTAGATTTCAATATTGTCCTAAAGAATTACATTTGCATGTCGTTAAGAGTATCTTTAAATATTTGCTTGAGACTATTGATTTAGGTTTGTGGTATCCTAGAAATGTTGAGCTTAATTTGGTAGGATATTCCGATGCGGATTTTACCGTAAGCTTACTTGACCGTAAGAGTACTAGTGGGACTTGCCAATTTTTTTGGTAGCTCCTTAGTATCTTGGTTTAGTAAAAAGCAAAATTCGATTATCCACTACCGAAGCGGAATATATTGCGGTTGCTAGTTGTTGTGCTCAAATTCTTTGGATGAAACAAACTTTTTGTGATTTTGGATTAAAGTTTGATAATGTGCCTATATTTTGTGATAATACTAGTGCTATTAATTTGACTAAAAGTCCTATTCATCATTCTAGAACTAAGCATATTGATATTAGACATCACTTTATTAGAGAGCATGTGCAAAATGGTCATATTACTCTTGATTATGTGAGCTCTAATGATCAATTAGCGAATATTTTCACCAAGCCTTTGAATGAAGAATTTTTTTGCAAAAATAGGCTTGAGCTTGGTATTATTCGTTGTGATGTCTCTTGAATCTATAATTTAGTTTTCTAAGGCATATTGATAGGGGGAGTTATGTAAAGTATGTATTCATGTTCTTAGGGGGAGCTTGCATTAAGTTCTTAATCCTTCTTAATTGTGTCTTTTTTATGATTCCAAAGGGGGAGAAGTTTAAGAAAAATATGTTCTAAATTTTGCATCATGTTTTAGTGTTGCATAAAGGGAGAGAATGATATATTATATTTACTTGAGTGATTTTTCAAGTATGAGCTTTATGGTGGCATATTGAACTTTATATTGAAATTATTACTTGTATATTTGGCATATCTTGATATTTTTTGAACTTCAAGTTATTTTTTTTCTTTAATGGTTTGTCATCATCAAAAAGGGGGAGATTGTTGGCTTTTTGACCCTTAATCTAAAATTAAATAAATAAATAAATAAATAAATAAATAATACTTTGATGATAACGTACCTGCTATTAATTATTAATAGTTTTAATGTTTTGAAGTGTCCATAGCATAGAGCTCGAAATAACGATTCCATCGCCTCTTAAATCACTCAAATTGGAGCTAAAACGAAAAAGTTATGGTCAAAACAAATTTGAATGGAAAATTCCCGACGTGATGACGTGGTGGCCAAGTCAACAACATGGACCATTTGGAGAATGACATGTGGAGCTATGACAGAGTGATACTTGATGGGTTTTTTATTTGTTTTAAAATAAAAAGAAAATAAAAATAGAATTTGTTATATATAATTAGTTACTGTTGGTTTAATTTTTTTTTTTTTAAATTCAGATTGCAATTAATGCAATCAACCCGTTGGAGTTTTTTTAAAAAATCAAAATCAAAATTGATTTCGTTTTACGTTAGTCACATACCAATTTATATTATTATTATTATTTCTTTTTACTTTTAATCTCTATAATTCATTTCTCTTTATCTACAATCCAATGATCCAAATTAAATTTTGATTTTTACTCCATTTACCTCTGTATTTATACCATCTTCTTCTAATTTTTTACAACAAGTTTTTGCATTTTGCAATCCTCCAAAAATCTCAAAAAGTCTTCATTGTTGCTCTCTCTAAGCTCTTATTTTTTTTTTTCTTTTGATCTTATTCTTGAGAGAGTTAGAATTGTGTAGGGACGATTGATTTGTGAGAGAAAAATTTGTAAATTTACTCTATCAAAAGAGTTTTATTTGTGTGTTTTTCAATTTACCAAATTTTGTAACGTTCGATCCTAACCCGTGGAAAGGATCGGGTTTGCTCTTGAACCCGTAAAAAGAAGCGATGTAGCGGTTTGGCTCTGATTCGTGGAAAGAATCAGTAAAGTTTTTATTCAAATTCCCAAGAGGAGCTTGGGGAGTGGAGTAGGTCGGATTGTGTCGAAGCACTATAAGATTTCCGGTGTCAATTTCTCTATCCATATCTATTTTACTTTTAAAATTAATTGTAGTAATTTATGCATGCTTAATTTGTTCTTAATTGTTTATTATATTTGATAGAATTAATTTCTCATACTTTACAGTTATCTTGCTTATTGTATTTTTGTTTGTTTCTAAAATGTTTATTAATTAGTATTTTTGGGCATATTTAGAAAAAAGTTTAATTGAACCCTATTCACCCCTCTAGGTTTCCAAACACACTTGGACCAATAAGATTGTGACACGTGACAAAATGAATTTAATAATAATAAAAAAGTCCAATGGTCAATTAGTTTTGAATTTGTTATTATTTTAATATTATTTTATTTTATTAATATTATTAATTATTAATTTCTTTTTGGCAGTCAATCCGAACCTGACACGTCCAATGGCTAGTTTTAGCTTTTTTTTTCTTCTATTTAAGGCATGAAAAAATTGAAAAATGACAATACTCTTTCGAGAGCACTTCCACCCTTTAAAAAAAAAATAAATTGAACTTCAATTTTTAAATTTCTCTCAGCTATTTTAGGGCTTTTACTTTCAAAATTCTTTCTTACAAAGAGTGTGAGCATTTGTGTATTTACTCTTTTCTTTCATCTTGTTCTTTCAATTTCTAACTTCATAAAGGGTTTCTCTTGATCCCAAAAAAGAGATGTTAGGGTTTCTCTTGATCCCAAAAAAGAGATGTTGTAACGATTTAATTCTGAACCGTGAAAATGATCGAATTTGTTCTTACTTCCGTGAAAGGAACGTTGTAACGATTAGACTCTGAGTCGTTGTTTTAGTAGAATATCTAAGAGAAGTTTAGGGAGTGGAGTAAGTCGGGTTATGTCGAACCACTATATATTTATGATGTCAACTTCTCTATCTCTATCTTATTTTATTTAAGTGTTCTTGTATGTTTATTTTGGTTGATATAATCTTACCTTTACATATTCTTTACCAATATTGTTATTAAAATTAAATAGGGTGTTTGAAATGGTTGGCTTTAATTTCTTGTTTATTTTGGAGTGAATTTATTTGCATGATTTCTTGTTTAAAATTAATGGTTACAAAAAGTGTATTAATTTGTTTAATTGGACTACATAAATGAGGCATTTATTTTATCCTTTTTACCAATGTGTCTAAAAATTTCTAATTTTGCATTCATATCTAGTTTTTTATTAGATAAAAATTGTAATTAAAGCACAATTAAAATATTGCCCATCATTTATACGAAAAATTTAATAGAACAATTAAATAATAAAAAATAGAAAAGATCTTTCATATTAATTATAATTTGAAAATCTTTCCTAAAAAGGGACAAAATACTCCTCAATATCCACCAAAATGTCACAATCCTTTCCAAAACTTCTCAAAGTCTTAAAAATGCATCACAATCCCTCCCAAAACTTCTTTCAATCGCAAAAAATTCTCTCCTGGTTTTTTCGATAAACAAAACCTCTGATCATGAAAGATTAGGATTTTTTTCTCTCCATCAACGACAAATAATATTGTAGTTTGGATTTTCCTTTTCAAAATCAGAAAATACACACTGTTTATAGCATCTCGATAAGTTCTTTATGCCCATGAACCTCTTTCTTTCTCATTTATTTTGCTATATAATATTGTAGTTGAAGGAAAATATAAACTATGTTGCATTTTTCGTGGGACACTAATATAGTCAAATGTACATTTGAAGTTGATGAAACTCTTTTTCTATTTTTAGTATTTTAGAAACAAACATTATTTTTGAAGTAATCGTTTCAGTTTTACAAGAATAGAAACTTTGTTTTAAAGGAATATTGTAGAAGACATGAATGAAAAAAATGAAATTTGGAAGGATTTGATTACAAGAGAGTCATGCATTTTAGATTAACATATTTTTAGTCTAAACTTTTTATATGATATTACTGATTTGATGGTTTTGTATATATTATTATATATTCTAGACTATATAGGGGTATTCGTACGGATAACCCATTTTTCCATGCATTAATGACATTTGACCTGACATTTCAAAATAATGAAATATGACCCATTCTGACGTGACAATGCGCGCAAAATGACTCATAAGGGTAATATGAAGTGGTCTTTCTTGTTCACGCTCTCGCACGCTGTTCATGCTCTCGCTCCCGCTGTCTCGCTCTCATTGTCTCGCTCTCGCTCAAATGAATGGAAAAAAATATAAAGAAAAAATGACAAAAAAAAACAGAGAAGAGTTGGAGTAGCAGAGATAGAGCGAGAGCGAGTCAACGAGAGCGAGACAGCGAGAACGAGTCAGCATGAGCATTACTACGAATAAGAGAGCGAGTCAACTATAGTGCGATTTTTGTTTTGTTTTGTTTTTTTTTCTTTTCTCCAGAATTTTGACAACTTAATTACTATCATAAGCGAGAGCGAGAGCGAGAACGAGACTTGAGCGAGAGCGAGAGAGCTAGAGTTAGAGTATGATGCCCTTACGGTAATTTGGACGGAATGCACAGTACAAAAAGGGTCAAATGTCATTAATTTCAGAACATAGGTCAAATCACATTAATTCGCGTGAAAAGGAGTTTTCCATGCAAATTTCTCGACTATATATTTGTTATTAGATGATTCCGCGAATTTAATTGATCCTACAAACTGTGACAATGTATGTTAATACTATGTTTGATAATTAAATACATAGTTCTTACTATATAATTAACAAAATATAATTATACTAATTTGGATGATTATGTTAGTATTTTTGTACTTTATTTTGGGTAAACAATATATACATCATACCAAATAAAATTTTGGGGTAATTTACAATGTCCGCCATAAAATGCAAAAGGAATGACGATGTGTATATTTACAAAAATTGTGTTTCATATGATATAATATCATTTAATGACCAACTTAGATAATTATATATAGAATTTATGGTTTTAAGATTACATTTGTTTCTTATAAAATGCAGTTAGCCTATACATACAATGTATGATGTTGATATTATATACTCTATAAAATGTTAAATGTAGAGGTATATCACTATTCACCATAAAATGTGAATGGAATGAATATGTATATATTTTCAAAATTATGTTTCATAGGATATAATAAATTGTATATATTTTTATAAATGTCTTGTACTACCCAATTTTGTCATTCATTTAATTAGCAATGATGAAGACTAAGGAGATTTGGGAATGAAGAAATGTGCAGAGTCAACGACTATTAGGTTCTTCAAATCAAACTCCAAAAGAAATATTAATGACGTCATGTTTAGAGAGAATAAAATGTATATATTGAAATACATGAAATTTATATATGTATATATAGTATAAACAAATATATACTAGAGTATATAAACTTCAGATATTTTGAATATAAAACAAAATCAGTAAAATAAATTTGAATAGACATACTATTAGGATAATATAATTCAAATTGCCTATATTGGTCAACTTTTCCCTGATAGATTTTTATAACTAAAGGAATGACATTTCACCATGCAATACTGATACTTTGTAACGACCAATATAATTACCCCTCATTCCAAGTTCCACCATATATAATTGATATAATAATATTACCTATATATCGAAAAAAAATATAGGATAATATATATATGAAAGAAACAAAATGGTATATATATACATCATGTATTCTAACCCTTAATTAGATGTGTCACATACTTGCATGGTATATTTAGAAATATAGATATACTGTTGTCAATTAACAATATATATTAATTCATATTTTATAACGTGTATATATTTATATAATATATAATTTTATATGAGATTTAAGTACGAAATGATTTTAACCATATAACTTCTAATTTCTAACATGTAACATTGTTATGATAGAACTACATAAGAATTAAAGTATACAAATTATTGAAGGAATCTGAATTCCCTTGAGTAACGAAAACGTTTAATAGATCGTAATTGTTTGTTTGTTTTTGGTTTACTAAAAAAACAAGTACATTGGTAAATAACAGAGATAAGCAAATTAAAGCATGTATTATACAAATTAAACATGTTGTAAAGATTTCTAAACTAAAAGGAATGAAAATTACCTTTGTAGTTTTTCTCACTCAACAACTCCTTACTTCAAGATTTACAGCAATTGCACAACACAATACCTCCTCTTCTGTAAAAACAGGACACCACCACGAGAGATCACTTCCTATGACTTTGAGTCTTAGATCTAAGGCTTGGTAGGAAACCTCCAACAAATTGAAATTGAGAATTTTTGTGAGAGAGAGAACTTTTTAGTTTTACTGTAATTCAACCAATTGAGCTGATCATTTAACATCCTTCTTCACTCTCTCAATCGAGAAGAAGAAGCCATGAGGAACAACTCCCTAGAGAGTTGGGAGACCCGAACGTGTCAGAATGACATGTTCCCATTTTTTAATTTAATTTAATAATTAATCAAATTAATTATTAAATAATATAATATAATTAATTAAATCATATTTAATTAATAACAAATTAAATATCATATATTTAATTATGATTAAATCATATTTAATCATTTTTTCCTCTAACCTATAATTTTAATGTACATCTTATGCACATTAAATTTTAACCTATAGTTTTAAATATGAATCTCATTCACATTTAAATAATATTTGAACTCAGTTCAAATATTTAATTCTCTCAATTAATTTAATATGAATCATATTCAAATTAAATTTATAATATAAAGTTTTAATGTACATAAAAAGTTTATATTATAATGTATCTTTATACATCATGCTTATTCCCTAATTGAATTTAAACATTTCAAATTCAAATGATCTAAGAACCCTTTACAAGCTAGGAAGTGGACCTAATGGACCTACAGATCCAAAGCTCCAACGATACAAGATTATTCAGTTAATCTCATTAACCTCCTAATCAACATTCGTTAATTGCGGGAACACTCCACTATAGTCCCACAGTTGCACTCTTCTCATTGAAGATATATTTCTATGTCCACGGATATCGACCAATAATAGCAAGTCAATCGTTCATGAATGTTCATAACACCAGCTAGGTAAAATTACAGTTTTACCCCTAGGTTACATCTTTTACCTTAAGTCTCAGTGCTCCTCTAATGAATAACCTGTTTATGGTCCTACCAATAAACAGAAGTCCCTCTCGGGACGATGAGAGGGTCGGACCCTTTGTTCAAGTCCCGGAGACACCACTTAAGGGAACATTCATCTACTAACCCGAATAGGCGGGAAGGAGTGAATTCCTTCTTGCTAGGTTAAGTCCCCAGCCGTCTGCTCGGTCTTATCCCCAAGAAGGTAGACATATTGAGTCGGCATCTCGGGCCACTCTCACCCATCCTAGTCAAAGGACAATCCCTTGCAAACAGGAATTCATAACCTACTCAGGATTGAGATTAAGTTGCCTAGGTCATCCTATTGAAATAGAAACCTAACTAGTCAACAAAGTTACATCTAGTGATTAGTATTTCGTGCTCCGGTTTTATGCGATCTCATCACATAGGATATCTCTACTCACATGTCGTCTACAGGCGTATGTTAGGATCACTGTGTTTGTATCAAATATAAAAGGGGTCATATCCATAGTATTACCAGGATGAGGTACCCAAGCCTTATCCCCTTACTATAGACCCTTTAGGTTGTATCTCGAACTGAGATCCTTATATATCCACTACATTCAGTTCAAGAGACATACAACAACCTTGGATGTTAGTTTATTGGATTTAGGGTTAACTTAAGGCAATATAAAATAATGAATTAAACAATAACTCTTTATGAATAACAATAACGCTTTATTGATTTAATTAGAACATTATTTACAAACTACGAGTTTTATGGCATAAAACCCAACAATTATACATGTGTACACTATATATGATACATATTAATCTTACATTATAGTACCATAAATCTAGTTATGTCGCATGTTAAAGTGTATATTTGATAATGTGATTAATATATTGTCGTCTATGAGAAATATGTATTAGTTCATATTTCATGACGAGAGTATAGGGAATATTTTCATATTAGATTAACTTCGAAATAATGATAACAACATGAGATTCAAAATTCAATAAAATGTACTCATTTGTTGGTATTATAGACTACTGTAAACTGAAAAATACAGAAGAAAACTATGTATATATGAAGTTTGTTGTAAACTAAAAATGAATGATAAAAACGGTGGTTGTAACTGAAAACAGTGATTGGATGTTGGTTATCGAACTGTTCAACATGCATATATAGAGGAAAATATAGAAAACATAATAGAAAAACATACTTATAATTAAACTTAGATGAAAATAGGTGCAAAAACTGGTGTTTGGCGGCGAAAATGAATGTAAAAAAATGCAGATAATCGACGGGAAGAGAAAATAAAAGAAAGGAAATGGAACTATGAAGTTGCCGGTGAAAATGAGACCTTATTTATGGTGTCAAAGGGAGAAGAAAAGAGTCGAGATACTATGTGGTATATTGATAGTGGAACCTCAAATCACATTGGAAAATGCGAGATGTTTGCAGAGTTGAACGAGATGGAGAAAGGTAATATTGTCTTCGGAAACAATTCTTTGGTCGCTAACCAAGGAATAGGTAAAATTCTCATTCGGTTAAAAGATGGAGAAAATCAATATATCACTAATGTTTATTACATTCCCAATGTAAAAAATAATATATTGAGTGTAGGACAATTGTTAGAGAAAGGTTTTGAAGTTCAAATGAAAAACAATTGTTTGTATTCGAGGAATAATTATGAGACACTTGTTGCTAAAGTCTCCATGACCAAAATCCTAATTTTTCCTTTCACTACATGAAAAGCCACATTACTTGACACTTGCAACTTTTAATTACTTGACGTTTTTATGAAAAAACGTCAAGTAAAATAGATTTTAACAAACAAAACGCCAAGAAAATGAAAAAAAGGCGGAGGTTGACGGATTTTTTCAGATTTTTTCATGCTACGATAAAACTTGACACTTTAAAAATGTCAAATTAAAAAAACACGGAGGTTGACAAAGCTGGTTTCAGATTTGTTTCTCTCTTACATTTACTTGATATTAAAAAAACGTCAAGTATAAATTAAAAAAACACGGAGGTACCCATCTTCTTTCTTTTTATTTACTTTAGGGTTTTTGTTTTATTTTAGAAAATAAAAAAGGTAAAAAAAAAAGGATTGTCTCAGCCCTCACCCATCTCCTTCGCTTTCACAACCCTCAACCCTCAACAACCCTCGTTTGTCTCCCTGTCGCCGATAAACCAGCCTCTCCCCCCATCCAAATTTTAACCGAACAAAGCAGATACATTGACAACAACCCTCGCCTCTCAACCTCACCCTCGCCTCTCGACCCGACATCAACTTTTGCTTTTCGCAAAGCCGACAACAACCCTCCTCCCTCGTTTGTCTCCTCCGTCTCCTTTTGCTTTCGGCGAAGCCGACAACAGCAGTACGCGAACATCCTTGGGGTTCTCCATTTATCTGACCGATTTGACGTCCCCTCATTGGTTGCCTCGTTATTTCATCTCTCCTTCCACCGCCATTTCCCTTCGGTCGAAGACCCTCGGTGACCGAGTAACTGCTAGAAGATCTCTCGGTGCAAAATCCCCTCTGCCATCCACCAAATCTGCGAGCGAGCAACCTGTATTGAGACCCTCTTGGTTCTTCTTTATCCGTTCTTCACTCTGTTGCTCTGAATGTTGTGTTTTCTTCTGGCAGGGCAGTGATTTGGGAGAGAATCAATTGGAGGATTTTCAGTGAGGGTGGGCCACACGAATTTCAACTCGTTTCTTCAACTTGTAGGCAACTGGTTTGCTGATCTGGATCAAGGGTAGCAAACACACGTACTTTAGTAAGTAACCAATTGGATTTAAGCACCGAACCATTAGTGAAGGAGCTTGGTGTGTATTATGAATTGCTCTGAACTTTGTGTACCTTTAGTTTTTGGATAACGACTTAGTTATACAATATATTTTGCATCCTTTGATATCTATGGATTGAATAAAAGTATTAAGTTCGTTTGATGTTATTATTGCACGTGTTTGGGAATTTCGGCATGTTTGGATTGTTGAGCATGCTTTAGTATGTCGTTATATTTGAGTTTAAACTCGTTGGCTTGTCGTGGCTGTGTTGAATGGAATTATTGGTCGTTAGGGACCCTTTAGACAGGTGGTGGATGAAGAGATCGAATCTCGTAGTGGAAGTGATTGTGAATCACGTGTTCTTATTGAGTCTCATGGATTTCAATCAAGATCAAATATAACTAAGATTAAGCATGTTATAAGATATTGGACAACAAGTAATTACCTTTGAAAAACTCTTTCTTCAAGTGCTCATTCTCCCACGATCACGATCTCAGCAACTCGAACTCGAACAAATGAAGACACCACCACAAGATCTTCTCCGTTGTTCACTAGGTGAGGGAGGAAGGTGGGTTCCTTTAGGATAAGGTGTGGGGTTGTGAGAGAGGTTGTGTGTAGAACCTTTCCAACAACACAACAATTTGATAAATTAGGGTTTCCAAGGATTTAGTTACTTACCCACAAAGTTGCATCTCATGCAACTATTTATAGAGAAATAGGATGGAAATTACCATCCTATCCCTCATTCATTCTCTCATTAGTATATAGTTTATATATGAATCTAATTCACATAAAAACCATATATTATATCAATTATATCATATATAACTGATATAACACCTCATATATGAAATTGAACTCTTCAACTTCATTCCTAACTTTATACCCTCAATATTACCATGTTGAGCTAACAGAGGACCTAATGGACCTCACGGTTCATGAGCTCTATGATGTGAGATTAAGCGATCAAACTCTTTGATCCAGCTTAATCAATATTCATTAACTACAAGTCACTCCACTATACAAATTTGTAGTTGCACTCTCCTCACCGTAGATTATATTGTGTCCATTGATATAATCATTACCCATGAGTCGACCCTTCTTCACAGTTGTTCGTAATCACTACCGAGTCAAATTACCGTTTTACCCCTGTGATTACCTCTTTGTTCCTTAAGCACCACCGATCCTCTAATGAACAACAAGTCTAAAGTCCTACCATAGACTCATACCTCTTAGAGGCGGGACCCCGTTGTTCAAGACACGAGTCGGGCTTCTTAAGGTAACAACCTATCTAATTCCTTAGTGTAGGAATGAGTGAATTCCATCTTGCATAGTTAAGTCCCAAATACCTACGAGGTTCTCATCACTGAGAAGGTAGGCTTATTGAGTCGACTCATGTGCCACTCTCACCCATACTAGTCCAAGGACAAACTCCTATAAGTAGGAGTTCTTAACTTGCTCGAGATTCGTGTCGAGCCACTAATGACCATCTATAAATTATCGCCTTATCCATTAACGACGTTATCTTTGGTTAGACTAATAATTTCTGCATCGATCTTGTATGAACTCTTAATACAAGATGCCCCCACTCGCATGTCAATCCACATGAATGAGTTGGATTACCTTATTTGTACTAATTACAAAGTGAGTCGCATCCATGGTGTTACCAGAATAAGGTTTCCAACCTTATTCTTATACCATAGACCCTTTAGGCTATACTCTTGAACACAATCCAAATAGTGTATACTACACTAATGTTCAAGATACATTATAACCTTGGAGCTTAGTTTATTGGATTTATAGAGCAAGAATATAATTTTATCAAAACAAATAACTCTTTATTTATTTGATCAAAATTACATAAGTTGAAGGCACAAATCCCAACAGTGGACTCCCTTCTAGCATTTGGAATTCAAATTTTTTTGCTTTGTTTTCCTTCTTTGCTTGTCATAACTTTGTGACATGTTTGAGGTTTGATATGCCATAACAACCTTTCATACTCTCGACCAAAAGAGAGATCTAATGAGATATTGTTGAAATCTCTCAATCTTACATGATATTAATGGTGCAATTAGGACCTTAAATTAGTTAAACCTTATTTGGGAACTATTTGATTTTTTATTTTTGGTAATGCTCAAATGGAGCCTTAAGTTTTCATTTATGATAACATTATAAGTTTGGTTAAGATTAGTGCTTATGTTCATGATTGTTGAGATTTAGGTGCTTTTTTCATAAATTTTGAAAAGTTTTAGGTAAATCTATTGTGTTTTGTAATTTTGAATACTTAGTTAAGTTTTTGTGGTTTATTCCTTTGAAAAGTTAGTTCTTATTTTTCTATGCTTTGATTTTGAATTCACGTTATCAATTTTTATTTGTGTTGTTTAGGAAGAAATTACTCTATGAAGTCTATTAAAGGTGAAAATCGATCGGTCGGGCTTTGGTTTTAGACCCAACAAACCGAACCTACCAGACCAAGGCGAGTCGGTTCGGTTCTTTTTTTTTTTTTTTTTAAAATCCTTACCAAAACTACCGACCAATCGAATGGCCTGCCTTCGGTCAATTCGATTTAATTCGGTTTATATATATATATATAAATATTTATTTAATTAAATATTAAATATTTATAATTATTATTTTATTATTATTGAATAATTTTTAATTATTTAGAGAAATTTTTTAGTTTTTTAATTATTATTATTATTATTATTATTAATTTATTATTATTATTTTATATATATATATATATATAATTTTTTTTTTTATTTTTCGGTTCGGTGGTTTGGGGCAAAAAGCCCCAAACCGACCGATCGATCGATCGATTTGGGATGACCAAAACCGACCCCGACCGACTTCTTCATAAAACCGATCGACCGCCCTCGGTTCGGTCGGTTTCGGTCGGTCGTGTCGGTTTTCGGTCTTTTTTTGCTCACCCCTAAAGTCTATAGAGAATTGCAAAAATTTTTCGAGAAAGGAAATCGGACAAAATGCTTAGAGCTAGTTTTAGATATTTACATGAAAGATATTCTAACTTGACTCACCCTCTCTCTCGTTCGCCTTATTCACTTTTTGAATTTTCGTGAAAGATATTCTTACTTGAAATTGTTCCATGATCATTTTAGATACTTAGAAGAAGAAACAATCTAAGGTTAAGTTGTTGCTGGAGAAGCATAAGGCCCTGCACACTGCCTTACTAATTCTTGTTCTTGTTGGGACTTGTATGGTGATGGGAGGTGGCTTCTCACTCCTGCCATTTATGGTGCACTACTTCTTCTTTCATTTTCGTATGGTCCATCAAAGAAGTTGATTGGTTGATTCCTATTGGTTATTGTTTTGTTTTGTACAATTTTCTCAACCGTTTCTAGACTTGAGGATTACCAAGGCTCACCATCAGTGTAAGCACCTTGACTTTGAACATTACTATTAATTTTTCTTTAAGGTTGAATTATTATCTTACTCCTTCCTTAACTTTAGTTTGGCAAATAAATTAAGTTTGACGATATTTCTTTTTCATTGTACTCACGTGTTGGAATTTTGAGGTCTTGGAACAAGCTTCCAGGTTTTGTTGTCATGGATGGCTTTGAGTTCCTCTTCCATAGCCTTTTTCCATATTGGGATTTTGAGTGCATTCGAAATTTGTTGGTTCAATGGAATTTCCATAAAGCTTTAATGTTGACTTTGATTTATGGTCATTTGTTGTCTAGATTTTTGTCTAGTCATCAGTAGATGTGTGGATATTGTGGAAGCATCTAGGAATGTGAAGATAGTTTGTTCTACCATTGGTCTAATAGTTTCCATGTTGTTAGTCTAACTGACTTGTTTTTTGCATTAATAACAATAGGTAAATCAATGAAAAGATAGTTATTGATATCAGATAAGTTATGAAAATCAAATGATTGGGATAAAGGAAGGCTTATTCTGTGAGGTGGCTTCCTCCTTATCCTTAGGTTGTTGTACCAAGTGGCCCACAATTATATTTGTTTTGTTGATGTTTTTCTTAGAGACAGATTTGGGGTAGATTTTTGTTCAAACTTTCATAGATTGACATTTTTCATGTTTGTTGCTGCTACTTTGAGTGTCATAAAAAAGCTTGATAATGTTGGGATTTTTGTCCTAATCTCGTGTTTGTAATATATTGTTTGAAATTAATAAGAGTTATTCATTTCATCACTTTGTGTCTCGCAATATTTATAAACTTTTCCAATAAGCTAAGCTCCAGGGTCATTGAATTTATGAGAGAACTGGAACTTGAACGGTGTGTAGTGGGCACACAGGGAGGATCACGTTCGAGTTAATGACTGAGCGGTCTCACGATATATGGATAGGGTTGGAGACCTAATCCGGATACACTGTGGATGCGACCCGCTTTGTATTAGATACAAGCGAGGTGATCGACTTCGTTCATGTGGTTGACATGCGAGTGGGGGCATCTGTGCAATGAGATTGTACAAGACCGGACCGTGATTTATTAGACCTACTGATGTAACACCGTTAACAATAAGGACTAATAATTTCGTAGATGACCATTAGTGACTCGATCCGAATCCTGAGCGTGTTACGGACTCCCCTGTCTCGCGAGTGTCATTCTTTGACTAGTGCGGGTGAGGGTGATCACCATTGCACTCGCCTAATATGCCTATCTTCTCAGGGACAAAACCAAGTAGGGAGCTGGGAACTTAACTACGCGAGATGGAATTCACTCGTTCCCGCCTTTAGGAAAACTAGAGGGGTTGTTCCCTTGAGTGTTGTCTCCAGGACTTGGACAACGGGTGCCCACCTTCTCACTGGCCCGAGAAGGATGTTGTGTATGGTCGGACCATCACAATATGTTGTTCATTAGAGGAGTAGTGGGGACTTAAGGAATAAGAGGTAGACACAGGGGTAAAACGGTAATTTGACCCAACCGTGTCTACGAACAACCTGTGAAGGGTCGGCTCATGGGCATTGGTTATATCAGTGGAAACGTAATATTCTACACTAACGGGAGTGCAGCTACGGGCTATAGTGGAGTATTACCGTAGCTAATGAATGTTGGTTAACCGGGTCAAAGAGTTTGGCAGGTTAATCTCGGATCATTGGAGCCCATCACTGTAGGTCCATTAGGTCCCTCGGTTGGCTCCACCTGGATTAAAAGAAGGGCCAATGTTTTGGTATGAAATTGAAGTGTTCAATTTCACCTTAAGAGCATTTATGTCATTTATATGAGATATGAATGATATAATATATAGTTTAATGTGAATGAGATTCATAATAAACTATAAGTTAGCCTAATTGTTGAATTAGGGCTAATTGGAGAATTTGATTGAGAGAAATTAAATTGGATGTGATTCAATTTAATTAATACACAATTAATGCAAATGAGATTTGCAATATGAGATATGAGATATCTTATATTATGTGGTTATGCAAATGAGATTTGCATAACCTATGGTTGTGGTAAAGTGGTAATTATGTGGACATTTTAACTCCACCAATTCCACTATATAAACCCTTCTTGCAAGAAGGATTGTGATGAACTCTCTCATTTTTTGTTTTTCACCAAAGAGAAGAAAAGAGAATTCTCTCTACTCTCTCTAATCTCCTCCCTCTCCAAAACTAAGATCCCACCATCTTCCCTTCTCCAAAAGAGAACAACCGAGAAGATCACTTGGTGGTGTTCGAGATCACTTTGGTAGAAAAGTTCGTTGAGATCGAGTTGCACGAAGAGTTCGTGACCGGAGGAAGAAATTTGCTGAGTTTGTCTACAACAAGTAAGTAAGATATTTTCTTGCTGTAAATTTCTTCTTCTTTGAAGCATGTTTAGCCTAGATCTAGTGTTAGATCATTTTAATAAAAGCATGTTGCATAATTGATACATCGACGATTCAATCGTCTTCCGCTGCACGAGATTTTCATTCCCTTCAGATAAAACCTTAAAAGGTTTTGAAATCTCTTTTTTTTTCCTTCTAAAATCGAGTTTATTGAATCGCCTCACTAAATGTGTTTGTTCAAAGCACATAAAACACTACAGTGCTTGTATGATAATTGCCAATGGGAATATTTCTACTTGCATTTCTTATGATCATCCTCTATATTAACTAAGATTTTTTATGCTTGTTTACTGTTAATTGTGAAGAAAGTGAGCGTAATTAGTGAATGAGGCTTGGCTTAGGTTATATTTTGAGTTATCTGTGAATTTAAATGAGGTGGACTGATCTGTATTTGATTTGCTAACTCCATAGCTCGAATGTTAGAGGATTTCTATTTTCTAAATGTAGTAGCTCGAATGTTAATTCACTGATGTGACAATTTAGTTAGTTTATTTTAGGGTCATCTTTTCTGTTTTCTTTTTCAGGAAAGAGTTCTTACTTCAAATTTTTATCTTGTTTTTCCAATTTACTCTACATTTGAATCTGCATAAGCTGTTGGTTCGCAAAACTTAAGAAGTGTTCTTGTGATTGTGGTTGTTGTTGTGTTGAAGGTGAGTAGATATTTAGTTTCCATCTTACTTTATCCTTTTTGTTTCTCGACTTCTGGTCCATGGAGTTCAGCCTTTAGGTTGTGCTCATTTCTTTTGTTAATACATACAGGTTTCTTAACAAAAAAAAATGAGGGGAAAAGGACTAGGAATTGATGCAGTAACTTGGGAGTCAGTAGTTGCTTAGTCATAAGCTAGTTTGATTACAAATGTTGTCGAGAGTATATATTTTGTCTATTTAGTTTTGAAGCACTTTACTGAGAAGTTGATTGCTTAAAGTGGTAGTTTTAGCAATAGTGAAGTATCTGTCTCGCATTTAGAATATATTTTCTTCTCCAAGAATTGGCAAGTTAAATTTTGTTGCTCACTTGCTCCAATAAGGTTCTTTAATTTCACACATATTTCTTTCGCGTACTTTTGAGCATATAACTAGAGTATTAGTGACGACTTTGTATAAATTGATAGTAACACTAATGTTGCTTCCATTGAACATCTTAGTTATATTTTTTTTTAAAAGTTGCATGCCTCTGCTAGTTTTAAATTGCAATTACTTTTTATCAATTGATTGTTGCATATGAAACTTAGATGAAGTGTAAAGTACGTTTTGAAGAGTTTTGTGATGGTGTGTTATATGCTTAATTTGGTTAAATATCGAAAAAGTTATGGCTCAAACTCTAAAAACAACAAATGAGCTTAATGTATTTGACTAAGTAGGGTGGTCTAAAATAAAAAGTAATTGCATATTTATGTTCTCTTTCTCTTTGAACCCTTCACCTTTAATTAACTTCTTAAAATAGTGGGGTTGCCACCTTTTCAGAAGCAATTTTAATTTGCTTAGTTTGAATCAGGTCATAATGTATTTGACTAAGTTTTCATTCATGAAGTTACTGGATCACTTTTTTAACAAACTTAGAAGAAATAATACATATGATTGTGTGATCCTAACCTTTATGCATGAGTTTATTTTCGAGTCATGAAAAGGCATAGTTCTATTATTTTTAGAAATAGGACTTGTCCAACATGGAACAACCATAGCATAATAGTCTTCAATCATGAACTTCCTGAATTTTGTATGTACGCTTCAAATCTTCATTCCTATTACTTTTTTGCGTTTGACTTAACTTTCATGAATTCTGTAAATATTTTTGTTGTTAATTACATATGTTGAATGACATGTGTGTTCATTTTGAGGTTTTGAATGTAGGTGATCAAGTAATTAGTATGTTTCGTTTTATTTAACTTGATGAAATTATTTGATTATTTTACAATATCATAAATTTGTGATAATAATTGTACATAGCATAGACGATGATTTTGAAATTTAACTGATATTTCAACTATATACAAATATGATTGAAATGTCTGCTTGGAAGAGATTTAGTATGGGTATGGGGTATTGTTTCTATTATTTCCTATTAAAGCTTTAAGTATTATGTTAGCTTCATAGATTACCATTTTAGATTCACTTGGATCTTTCCTTTGAAAAGAAAATATGTATTCTATGAATGTTTCCTTAAATTTCACAAGTTTATTGACACTCATTAAAAGAAATTAATTGGACCGCTTAGGGTCATTGTGTTTTTTTCAAAGTGTTGTAACTGCACTCTTTCTCCCTAAAATAGATTATCAGTGCCTTCTTCGTCTTTCCTTCTTTCACTCTCACTCACTCACTCATTATAAGCTTTTACAACTTTACTTTTATCTTCTCTTATTTAGGTTTGTAAAATAGTTTATTAGAATTTATAATGTTACTGATTACTTATCATCTTTTCTTACTAGAATTACAATTATGGACAAATCATGGATGAACAAGAGTAGACTAACCAAAAATTTTGAGTTGGGTGTTGAAAACTTCATCAAATTTTGATTTTCTAATACAAATAGTACATCTATTCGTTGTCCTTGTTTAAAATGTGGAAATTGTGAAAAACATAGTAGCAATGATATTAGAGATCATTTATATGTCAATGACATTGACGAAAGTTATAAAATTTGGTTTTGGCATGGTGATATTTGACTCTTAATGTTTGTAAATTGATACAAGAAACGCATACTCGTAACTGGAGTTAGATGAAGTGCGAGTGGAGTGGGCTGAATTTTTGGGTGGATACTACTTTGCATTGTTCATGTCAATTTTTTGGGTGGCTACATATGAAGGTGCAAAATATTCTTTTGGTGTAAATGTGGTTTGACATAGGACTATAGTGACATTTTTTGGATGACCACATGAAGGTGCCAAATATTTTGTAGAGATGTTTGCTTGAGATAGTCACATTTTTTTGGATGGCTACCAAATATTTTTGTGTAAATATTGTTCAGGCTAGGACCCATAGATTGAGTAACTATGGTGGAGATGATTAGTGCTTAAACATATATGGTGGAGATAAGTGTAGTTTGACATTTTGAATGTATAACCATGATGGGAGTTATACTAATGATGGAATTGTTAAAGGTTGAACTTTCGTCATTTTAGAATTGTTCATATGGGAAGAAGATTTGAATTTTTGTGGGTATTATTGATGGAATTTTATTTCATAGATCTTGAATATAATTTATTGGAACACAATGTAGAAAATTTCAGATTTTAGGGAATAATTGATTGAAAAATAAAAACAATAATCAACAAGACATGTTTAATGTGTCAAGATCTAATTCAAATTGACACTTTTCAAACGTCAAAAAAGAACATTACATTTGACTCTTTACAATCGTCAAGGTTTACCTTCAATTTGACGTTTTTGGACTGTCAAGATAAACTTATATTTGAAATTTCCGCAATGTCAAGATAAACATATTTTTGACACAGAGAAAACGTCAAGTATTTACATAAATTTGACACTTTTTCAAAGTCAAGATAAAACTACATTTGACGAACAAAAAGTGTCAAGATTTTATGTTCAAAATGACACGTTATAAGCGTAAAAATAGACTATACATAACACTTTATAAGTGTTAAGTATTGTATATATTATTCTTGACGGTTTGAAAAAACATGAGTGTACTTTTTGAAGGAAAAATCAAAAGCATTTGAAATCTTCAAAAGATTTAAGGCACGTATGGAGAATGAAAACAACCTTACAATTAAGGTCATGAGAACCGATCGGGGTGGTGAATTCACATCAAATGAGTTCAAACAGTTTTGTGATGAAAAAGGCATCTGACGTCTATTAACAGTGTCGAGGACACCATAAAATGGTGTGGTGGAGAGGAAGAATTAAACAATCTTGAACATGGCAAGAAGCATACTAAAGATGAAGAAGATGCCGAGAGAATTTTGGGCAAAGGTCGTAGCTTGTGTGGTCTATTTGACAAATCGAGCTCCATGACAAGATACCTCAAGAAGTATGGAACAGAAGAAAACCCAGAATTGGTCACTTCAAGGTGTTTGAGAGTATTGCATATGCTCATGTGTTGGAAGAAAAAAATGACCAAGCTCGACGATCGAAGCGAGAAACTCATCTTTATTGGCTATGATTCAAGTTCAAAGGGTTATTGTCTTTACAATCCTTTGAATGAGAAGGTAATTATTAGTCGTGATGTTGTTTTTTATGATGAAACCTCTTGGAATTGGAATATACAAAAGGAAGAGCATGATTTCTTTCCATATTTTGAAGACGACGACGAAAATGAGTCAACTAGGGATAAAATGGGTGAAGTTTTTGTTGGGGTGTATGCCCTAATCTCGTGTAAGTTTGTAATATTCCAAGTTGAAATAAATAAGAGTTATTTTTTCAATGTTTTGTGTCTCGCATATGTATAAACTGAATCCAATAAACTAAACTCCAGGGTCATTGTATTATGAGAGAACTAGCACTTGAACGGTGTGTAGTGGACACACAGGGAGGATCACGTTCGAGTTAATGACCCGAATGGTCTACAGTATATGGATAGAGTTGGAGACCTAATCCTGGATACGCTGTGGATGCAACCCGCTTTGTATTAGATACAAACGAGGTGATCCAGCTTGTTCATGTGGTTGACATGCGAGTAGGCATCCTATGCAATGAGATTGTACAAGATGGACCGTGAATTATTAGACTTACAAATGTAACACCGTTAACAATATAGGACTAACAACTTTGTAGATGACCATTAGTGACTCGAGCTTAATCCTGTGCATGTTACGGACTCATGTCTGCGGGGTTCTGTCCTTTGATTAGTACGGGTGAGGGACAAGACCACGTGAGGAGTTGGGAACTTGACAACGCGAGATGGAATTCACTCGTTCCCGAATTAGGGAAACTAGAGGGGTTGTTCCCTTAAGTGTTGTCTCCAGGGCTTGGACAACAGGCACCCACCCTCTCACTGGCCCGAGAGGGATGTTGTTTATGGTTGGACCATGCAACGTTGTTGTTCATTAGAGGAGCAGTGGGACTCAAGGAGCAAGAGGTAGACATAGGGGTAAAACGATAATTTGACCCAGCAGTGTCTACGAATAACTTGTGAAGGGTTGACTCACGGGCATTGGTTATATCGATGGACACAACTTGCCCTACAGTGATGGGAGTGCAGCTACGGGCTTTAGTGGAGTGTTACCATAGCTAATGAATGTTGAATAACCGGGTCAAAGAGTTTGACAGGTTAAGCTCGTATCATTGGAGCTCATCATCTGTAGGTCCATTAGGTCAATCGGTTGGGCAAACTAGATAAATTGAGGGTTTACAGTTAGGTGTGAATTTAAAGTGTTCAAATTCATTAATTGGGTATTTATGTCCTTTATATGTGATATAGTTGACATAATCTATAGATTTATGTGAATGAGATTCATAATAAACTATAGGTTAACCTAATTGATAATTAGTGCTAATTGGAGAAATTGAAATGAGAGAAATTAAATTGAATGTGATTCAATTTAAATTCCTCAATTATACAAATGAGATTTGTATAATAAGGTATGAGATATCTTATTATATGTAATATGCAAAAATGGTTTGCATATTATAAGGTTGTGGTAAAATGATAATTTGGTGGAGATTTCAACTTCATCTCTCATCATTATATAAAAGCTTTGCAATAAGCCTTTGATAAGTCACTTGTTCATTTTTGGATTTCTACTTCCAAGAACAAAGAAAGCTCTTTCTAAAATTCTCTCTACTCTCTCCAAATTCTCTCCAACCCAAAACAAAACGGAGTCCCACAACTCTCCCTCTACCTATCGAGAACAACTGAGAAGTTGTTTTGGAGGTGTCCAAACAGTTCGGTTCAAGAGATCGTGTTGTAGAGATCGTAGGCACGAAGTGTTCGTGACCGGAGAAGAAAACGTCGAAGAAGTGTTCTTTAACAAGTATCATTATTTACTTTCTGTTTTCTTCAAATTCAACATGTTTAGCCTAGGATTTAAGTGTTAAATTCATTTTTAAGAAATCTATTGCATAACGAAAACCACGACGTTTCACGTCGTTTTCCGCTGCGGGACTTTCATTCCCTTCAGTTTTGCTCATTGCAGTGCCACCATATTCGACCGATCAATCATCATCTGAAGGGTCATCAAGCGATTCAGAGAATGAAATTGGTCCAAAAGGAACTCGAAGTCTATAGGAACTTAACGAGGTAAATAAAAAATCAAGATGACATAATTTTCTATTGTCTTTTTGTTGATTGTGAGCCCATTAGTTTCCAAGAAGCCATTGCAAACAAAAAATGAAAGGAAACAATGGATGAAGAAATTCGAGTGATAGAGAAAAACGACACATGAGAGTTGACCAAACTTCCAAAAGGACAGAAATTAATCGGAGTGAAGTGAGTATACAAGACAAAGAGAAAAGCCAATGACAATGTTGAGAAGTACAAGGTGAGACTAGTGGTGAAAGGGAATAGTCAACATCGTGACATTGACTATGATGAGGTATTTGCCCCTGTTGTTCGCCTTGAAACTATTTGTTTGATTATTACTTTGGCAGTCCATAATCATTGGAAGATACATCAAATAGATGCCAAATCGACATTCTTGAATGAAATTCTTGAGCAGGAGGTCTTTGTGGAACAAGTGTTGGGTTATGAAGTCAAGGGTGAGGAAGACAAAGTACTTCGATTAAAGAAGGCCCTTTACGGTTTGAAGCAAGTACTGAGAACATGAAATTCAAAAATTAACAAATACTTTCAAGATAAGAAGTATATAAAGTGTCCTTATGAGCATGTCATCTACATCAAAATGCAAGGTGAAAGCATACTAATCATTTATTTATATGTTGATGATTTAGTATTTACCAGAAACAATACTAGCATGTTTGATAAGTTCAAAAGAGATATGACAAAGGAGTTTGGAATGACAGTCATTGGTCTCATGAGTTACTATCTTGGAATCGAGGTCAAACTTAGTAAAAATGAGATTTTTATATCCCAAGAGGGTTGTGTTAAAGAAGTGCTAAAAAAGTTCAACATGGACGATGTTGATCCAGTTGGAACACCAATGGAATGTGGAGTCAAAATCACCAAGCAAGATAGAGGAGAGAAAGTAGATTCTGAAGGGATCAAATCTCGATGCAGAAGCATGTGATCACTTTTACTCTAAAAAATAATGTAGAAATTTCACAAAAATAGTAAATTAAAGTTAAGCATATTTGGGGGAAAAGAATTCTAACCTTTGAAAAACTTCTTCTTCTAGTAATCCTTTCTCCAAGCCTTCTCAATCTGGATCCCGTTCTCAACGATCAATCTCGAACCACACCAATCACGAACAAGAATCCTTCTTGAACACCTCCACTAAATCTTCTCCGTTGTTCTCTACGAGAGGGAGAACGGTGGAAGTTTCTTTTTGGAATGGGATTAGAGTTCTCTGAGAATATGAAGAGTTTTTTTAGAGAACTCTTTGTCTTTTGGAGTTCCAAAATTAAAAAAAAATGAGAGATTAATTTTTAAAATGCATCACAATACATTTATTTATAGTGAGCAATGATGGAGGTTGATGGAATCTAGATCCCAATTACACAACGAAAATTTAAATTGGATCGAAAAACTCGTTTTTTATTTGGCAAATGCAAATACCCACGAAAAAGTATATCGATAAGCAAATTAACATGAATATGACAATAATCATGAATACAGAAGCATGCTTCTAACATTTTCTAAACTAAAAGGTTGAGAATTTTTACTTTTTGGCTTCTTGATGTGCAATGCCTTGCAATTCTCCTTTTTCAGCAAATTTCCTCTAGAACTATCTTCTGTGAAAACAGAACACCACCACAAGGATAAACCTCCTATCCTCTGAGTTTTTGGATCTAAGGTTTGTGGGAACCTTTGATTTTTGGGAAGGATTTTCAGAGAGAATCTTGGGAGAGTAGTAGTTCAACAATTATAGAATGCATCGATCAACCAGCTACTCCCTCTCCCTCAACACTTATCGATAAGACGAGGGAGAAAAGGAAGGTGAGTGGAGAACGTGTCCAACACACGTTCACACTCACACATTAATTATTAATTAATTATTAACTAAATAATAATAATCAATATAATTAATATAATTAAATCATATTTAATTATATTAATATATATAACCTATTAATTTAATTAAATCATATTTAATCAAATTAATTAATTAATTCATAATCAAACATTATAGGTTTAGTTTAGGTTATCTATGATTAAATCATATTTAATCACATTCCCCTTAAAGATTCCCCAACATTTATGTCAATACACTCAACCATTTTCTAATTTTCATCCAATTATATTGGGAATTATCAGAGACCACAATCAAAGATCCCACAATCTATTTCAAGGCATGAGGATAGTAGGGAAAACATTAGAGGTGGTCCACAACCTTTTTTATTCAATGAAAGCCCTCAGATTGCTTCAATTTTGAGCTTCAAAGGTAGTGTCCTTCCTTATCTGTTTTTCTAGTTTTGAGCAAGCTTTTTATATTGTAAAATTCACCAAATTAGAGTTCTCAATATCCAAAATTGCTTTTGTTTTCTTAATATGTACTCTTTCAAGGTCGTCAACTACCAAAATCGTGTTTAAATTACTTTTTTCAAGTTGCATAGTTATCCCTGGTTAATATCTCGGCAGCTAATAAGGAAATGATCGAGCTTGACATTTTGCTGAAAAAATAAATTTCATGTATTAGTTACTCGCAAAAGCTTTTGTGTTTAATCCAATCAAATTTAGTGAAATTAAATAATGATCTCTAGGTCAATTAATTTGCAATGATACCCTAAAGGTTTAGAATAACATGCCACCGAAGGGTAGTCAAATCATTCCTCCTCTGGGACGAGACTATCTCGACTAAACCTGTTACCAGAATAACTCTTATTCCTATAGGTTTTAGTTACCATTTTTCGGTATTGATGCATTATCTTTTAATGTATCTTGTAAGTGTGACCCTCTTATTTTAAATTCCAAAGTCTCCATCCAACAAAATTCACCGAAGAGAGGACTAAGTTAGAAAACAAATGAAAGCAACCCTATCTCTTTCGGGAGTTTTACGTTGTTCCGACCCCTATGATCAGACCCTCCGAAGGGTTCGTCTGCTCTAGGGCAAATATGCAGGCGGATCATAAGAGTCTCATGGTGCAAACCAACAGAGGAGACTGTGAGTTTCGTTGACACAAGTCCCGCCCCCTCTTACTATAAGTACTCTCTCTATTCATCTTGATTTTGACCCATACAAATACCATACATCCATAGTGTTACCAAGATGAGGTACCCAATCCAATCCATGTACTATAGACCATTTGGGTTATAAACTTGAATATGATCCTACATATGTGCCCACTACACACTATTCAAGATCTCATAAGCATAACCCTAAAATTTAGTTTATTGGATTTAAGTTTTAAATGCGAGTACACAAGAAATGATGAATAAATAACTCTTTATTATTAAATTCATTTAACATTTACAAACAACACGAGTTTAAGACCTAAAACCCCAACAGATTCTACATATTTCAAAAACTTGGTTGGAAGTTTGAGATACTTGACATGCACAAGACCATATATTCTTTATTCGGTTTGAATTATTAGTTGATTAATTATGGAGGAGCCAACAATAACACATTGCAAAATGGTAAAAAGGATACTTCGCTACATCAAAGGGACGACTAGGTATAACCTTTCATATGTCTCTTCTAGCAATTTTGATATTGCTGGTTATTGTGATAGTGATTGGAGTAGTAACTTGGATGATCGAAAGAGTACTACGGAGTTCGTGTTTTTCATTGGTGAAACGACGTTCACATGGATGTATAAAAAGTAACCCATAGTCAGATTATCAACATGTGAAGCAAAGTACGTTGCGACAACTTCATGTGTAGGTCATACAATTTGACTAAGAAACTTAGTGAAGGAGTTGAGAAGTTTCAAATGGAAGGACTAATGGAAATTTTTTGTTGACAACAAATTGACCATTGCCTTAGCCAAAAATCTGATATTTCGTGGGAGGAGTAACCACATTGATACACGTTTTCACTACATTCGGGATTGCATTACGAAGAAAGAAGAAGAATTAAAATATATCAAGTCACAAGATCAATCGGCAAACATTTTCACAAAGCCCCTCAAGTTGGAAATTTTTAGTAGAATTGAGAGTTTACTTGGTGTAATAAATCAAGTTTGGGGGGAGGGGAGGGAGGTGTTGAGAACGTGAAAGGTTTTTATTATTAAATATTTATTTTTGGCATTTAGTGTGACATTATTTGTGTGTAGGCATATGCAATCAGAGATGAGATACGATTGGTGTGTCAAATGAGTTTTCAGCATTATATACTCTACTCTAATTCATCGTCTTTGGTCTCCATGATCAATGGACATTGTGAAATATTTGCAGAAGTTCTTATTGTCATTCAGGATATTCAGAACATGTCGTTTGATCTTGGTTTTGTTAATACATAATACACTTAAACATTATATACTCTACTCTAATTTATTTTTGGCATTTTGCTTATGTATCTCATATACATAATACACTTATACATGGTTTAGCACGATCTGGAGTGTTGGACAATCCGCGGTTGAGGACACAACATTTTCCTAGTTGGATCCAATAGTTATTGTTACCTGAGGATCCATCTTTTATAACCTATTGGGTATCATGTTGTTTAATGAAATTAAAAGTGATTAATTAAAAAAAATGGTAACTTTCGGCAAAGATTAAAAGTGATTAATTTACTTCTTAAAAAAAAAGTGATAAATTCGATTCTTCTTCTTCTTTTTTTTTTTTTTTTTTTTTTTTTTTTTTTGTAATTCTAAAGAAAACGAAGAGATTAGTTTTGAAAGAAAAACAAAAATCAAATAATTTTGAAGTGAGGATATGACCTTTTTTTTAGTACACGGATATGACAAATCAGATTATATCATTGTCACATATGATACCATTATAAAATCATCTTTCTTCAAAAGAAACAAAAAAGTCATATTTTTTAAGTGTCCCAATTAATTTTTCTGTTCAATAATATATATATATATACAAAAATTATGTTGAATGAAAATCTAACAAATACAAGTATGCAGAATGACAACTAAAAGAAATTGTGAATTAATTTTACAAAATAATTTATACAAAATATTTGTATGAATACTAACTTTCGCGTGTGTTTGATAAGCCATGATTTGATATCTATTTCATTTTTTATTTTCTGTTTCTATTTTTCATTTTTTTAAAAACTGAGTTATTTGATAATAAGTTTTGTTTTTTTGTTTTCTATTTTTTAAAGAGTGCTTAAATATAAATTTTGGAAAAAGAAATAAATAGATTTCTGTTTTTCAAAAATTAATTTATCTTATGAGGCTCGTTTTTTTTTTCATCTTTGATATATCTCTTTGTGATAATTCTTTTTAAAACCTTTTTCCCTCTCTAAAAAAGTTCTTTTCTCTTTCTAAAATTTTGATCTGAATATCATTTTACTTTTCGTTCTCTCTTTAAAACTTTTCTCTTACCTAACTTTTTTTTCATCTCTCTAAAACGTTTATTTTTATTTTACTTTCACTTCTCTTTCTCTTCTAACACATTTCTTCCTTTCTCTTTCTAAAAATTAAATATTTTTCTAAAATTCTCTATTTAATCTATTTACTAACTTTTTTTCCCTCATAAATACATCTTTAACTTTCTCTATAATAAATATATAACAAATATATATATCTTGGACTCTTTTCTTACTCCTTTTGGAACCTACAGATTTGAGAGGATTTCAAATCAGTCAAATCTTATTTTTCTAAAAAGATTTTTTATTCCAAATAAGTTGAATTCGACAAGATTTCAAACTTAAGAAAATTCATTTCCAATTTTACTTCACGAAGATCTTTTTAATCTCTTCTTACTTGATATACATATATAGTTTCTTTCATATTGCAGTAAACTTCTTCCATATTAAGAAAACTCAACATCAATCAAGAAACTCGAGTTTTCTTATTTTGTTTGTCTATTGTATTTTGCCATTTTTAATTGATAATAATAATTTTAATATTTTCAATGCAATTTTTTTTCCAATCTATTCTTTTATAGCCAATCAAACTAACGAGTGTGTTTTTTCTTTTTGCTTAGTTCATCTTCTTAAACATTTCTTTCCGTTTATTTATTGATTCAGATTTACTGTTTCTTTTATTTATTGATTCAATTTGTTTTTGATACATTTTTTGTTTTATGTTTTTATTTGGATTGGTTCATGAATACTAATGGAAGAAGAAATCAACCAAAAAAAGAGCGAAGTGTCTTTTGATTTTCTTCTTGAATAAATAATTAGACAAATTAAGAAAAAAAAAATTGCATACGGAGTAGAGGACTTCTTTTTGGAAACAGAAAGAGAAAAGATAGATTGGAAATAAGAAAGAAAAAATATAATAAGTAATTCACATAATTTTTAGACCTTATAAGGGCATAAGTCCTACAATTTTTTTTAAAAAAAATTTCATCTCCTATCATTTTAGCTATATATTATACCTAGATTTTTTAATATTAGCTACGGAATAATAAACATAATTTATGATTTTTGGAAAAAAAAAACATAATTTATGACATTGTTAAGAGTTCAAATAAGGTTCTATATTGATTAGAAAATGAAGTGATTATAGATATATAAATGAGGACAGTACTACCACCATTGGTATGAGGCTTTTTCAAAATAAAATCCTGAACATATATATTTTCTTACCTAAAATATTTTGAGAATTGGACAATTACTTCGACAAACAATACTTGGTTTTATTTTTCAAAGTTATAGAAAATAAAACTCCGAAAAAAAGAGAATTATTTTAAAATTCCTAATGTTCAGGGGTAAGATCAAGTCCACCCGATTTGAAAAAATTTCTCGTACTATGGAAGTACCATACTTCTTATGTTTAATATACTAGTGGGTTTTATGTAATTTATGATGGACTCCACATAATTTTTAAAAAGATGCTAACTGACAAACAATAAACGAGAGTAATATATAGAAAATTTTTCATACTTCTGTAGTACTAGAATTTTTTCCCACAAGACATATCCAAATTATGCCCTTAGGGCTATGTGGATCTCACATTAAAGAGCCCTCACGAGGAGGCTCATTGAATTTACTAAGGAGATATTGTTCGAGGCTCAAAGGCAAAGAGACTTATTGTAAAACAGTGGAGAATAAATCAATTGAAGATATTTTAAACTTTATTCAGCACCATCTTGCTATTAAGATATACAATATAACTTCTTAGCTTAACTCAATATTTATTCGATATAAATATTGACTTAAGCATCAAAACGTGTTGAAGATATCACCCACGTCCATGTAAATTTCTTACTTGCAAGTCATATCATACCAACCCCAGGCAAAAGACTTATGAGGACTTTGACTAAGATTATTGCCTAAACACATAACCTGCTTATGGTACTAAGTAAGTTTTGATCCTCTTATTTATAAAATAATACAAATTTAAGTTAAATTATAGTTTATATATTTAGACTTTTTCTTTTTAAGTTCAACAATTATGAGTGGAGAATCAAACTATCAACATTTATGAGGTGTCTTTATCTATTAACTATATAGGCTGAAATTAACATTCGTTATATATGTAATTAATAAATAAAATTAATGATAAGATTTTGGCAGGTAATGTAATATATGATAGCTAGCTCCATTACCAACTCAAATTATAATTATAAGATGGTTAGTTTAGAAAGGGATATGAGTTATTACAGTAGTAGAAATTTTGGAAAGGGATAGGAGTTATTACAGTAGTAGAAATTTTGAATACTTCAACCTAAATGTTAGGTAATATTCTAAAAATAAATAAATATGATGACTAACTATATATTTTTGAAAACATCCATGCCACTTTATTTAATTGGAGATGGTGTAGAAAATTTAAATTACATAGCAAAGAAGACATTTTGGTCCTATCAATTTATTCTAAAGTTTTCAGTGAAAAATTATATATTATTTTAGATAATAATCATCATTCGCATATAATATACATTTGAAAGTTTACTTCGACAAGGGAGTTGAACATGATCATAAACTTATAATTTTATTGAAATAAATCTTAAGAGATGGGTGTTGGGAGTGCGTCCAAAGTCCCACATCGGCTAGAGAAGGAGAAGATCATGGGTATATAAGTGAGGGATAGTATCTCCATTGGTATGAGGCCTTTTGGGTGAAACCAAAAGCAAAGCCATGAGGGTTTATGCCCAAAGTGGACAATATCGTACCAATGTGGAGATATGTGGAGGGTCGTTGTCCCTAACAGTGGTATCAGAGCCATGCCCTTGAGCCGTGATCGATAAAATCCTCGGGTGCTGAATAAAGGAGGCGAGCCTTGAAGTGTAGTCATGGTGGAGATCCGTGGTAGAAGAGCTCTATCGGATAGGCGGTGTGCTCCGGGTAAAAGGAGTTGGCCTCGGTGTCCTCGGGTATAGGAGTTGGCCAGCTCCGGGTAAAAGGAGTTGGCCTAGGCTGGCGGTGTCCTCGGGTATAGGAGTTGGCCAGGATAAGAGCAAGGCGGATGGATGACTATTTGAGGGGTTGGTACTTTGTTCGAGGGGAGGATTGTTGGGAGTGCGACCAAAGTCCCACATCGGCTAGAGAAGGGGAAGATATAAGTGAGGGATAGTATCTCCATTGGTATGAGGTCTTTTGGGTGAAACCAAAAGCAAAGCTATGAGGGTTTATGCCAAAGTGGACAATATCGTACCAATGTGGAGATATGTGGAGGGTTGTTGTCCCTAACAATGGGAACAAGTGTTACATATTTTACCAATTAAACTCCAAATATTTGCCCACTAATTACAACACAAGCGGTAAGATAAACGATTTTGAGAAAAATGCACTTTTGCCCATTAAAATTTCGGTTGAATAACATTTAGGTCATTGAGTTTTCAAAACTACATTTTAACTTTAATTTTTAAAATAGAAATAATATTTTTTTATTTTTTCCTTTACCTTCTACTTTCTCTTCTTTCTCCTTCCTTCTTTTATCCGTAATCGTTGTTGCCTCTTCTTCTTCTCTTTTTTTTTTTTCAATATTGAGCTTTTTTTTCTAATTTTTTTGTTTCATTTTTTCATTTTTTGTTTTATTCAAAATTGTTCATCTTTATTTGATTTAATTAGTATTCTTCTCTTTTTTTTTTTTTCATTCAAAACCTTTAGGTTCACTATTAAGCTTTTTTTTTTCCTTAAAATTTGGTTTCTCTATCTTTTTTTTTTTTTTTCTGTTTAGTATTTTTTTTTTAATATATAGTCATTGTTAAGCTAACTAGTAATCTATTTTTAGTAGCTAAATATAGGAGAAAAAATAAATAATAAAATAATAAAATAATTGATTTAGTAGTCAAACTAAAAAAGATAAACTAAATTTTAACCTAAAAAGGCATGGGTAGTCAAATCATTATTGCTCTATATATATAGTAAAAAATTAAATAAAAGAATTAAACTAAAATTGAAACAAAAAAAAAAGAGCTATATATTTATGAGACCATTTAAATGTCATTCTAGTGATTGTAATTTTGAATTTTGCCAACTAAATAATTTATTAAATATTATTTTTAGTAGACATAACATTTTATTCATGAATCCTGAATTGATCTAATAAATTTATAAAAAAAAGATTAAAAGATAACATTTATATTGATTTAGTTGATCAAATTTTTTTCGAAAAGAACTTAAAAATAAATAAAAGAGAGAGTAGAGCAACATGAAAATTTAAAATGAAAATGAGAAAAAAGAAAGATAAAACAAAAAAAGAAAATTATTGAAAAAGAAAATAATAATTATCTTCGTCTATAAATGGAAATCTAAAAATTAAGTTAAAAAAGAAAATAAAACAACTAACGTGTAGATTTTATACATGCCATCTAAAAAAAAGAAAATTAACTAGGATGGTTAACTGGGAGAGAGCCTCAATATACCGACCTCCTCCAATAATTTCTCTTTTGATTCAGACTTCCTTCGAGCTTTTTCTTTTTGAAAACATGGGTAAGAAAGGAGAAAGAAGGAAAAAGGAAAAAGAGAAGAAGAAGAAGGTAATGAGAGGAAAGAAGAAGAGGAAAAGAAAAATTAAGAAAATTTGTAGTTAATTAATTTGAATTGATATTGATTTATCAAAATTAATGTAAGTATATATTTGATTATATTTAGACTCTATATTAGTTAGTTTGGTTAGTTTGTTTTCAATCTGTTACTTTGTTGTTAAAGATAACCACTTCAGGTTATTTATATGGTCACATCTTGATAATAAAGATTGGGCAAATTTATTTACTCTAATTTGAGTCTTAATATGGTATTAGGAGATATTTTTTCCGCCTTGTGAATTGTTTTTTGCCCTACCTTGCCCGTCTTCATCGTTCCTCCCTGCTATGGCTGTCGATTCTTCTAATTCCTCTTTTGAGTCTATGGTTCCGCCATCCTCCAGTCACTCTGTTCTTACGCTCTATGTCAATCCTTATTTCCTTTATCATTCCGACAGTACGAGCATTGTTCTTGTTTCCAATTTGTGTTGACGGAAACGAATTATACCTCGTGGAGTCAGGAGATGACGATTGGTTTATCTGTGAAGAACAAGTTCGGATTTGTTGATGGATCAATCACACGTCCTACCGACGAATTGCTCAATTCATGGATTATTTGCAACAGTGTTGTCACAGCCTGGATTCTCAATTCATTGTCAAAGTAGATCTCAGCTAGTGTCAATTTTATGAATTCGGCTCATGAGATTTGGCTTGATCTACAGGAGTGTTATTAGAAGAAGAATCGACCGCGTATTTTTCAATTACGCAGGGAACTTTCGATACTTCAACAGAATCAAGATTCTGTCACTACTTATTACGCGAAGCTAAAGACACTCTGGAATGAATTGGCTTCATATCGACCCTCTTGCTCTTGCGAAAAGTGCACTTGCGGTGGCGTCAAACAACTTAATACTTACTTTCAGACTGAACATATGATGTCATTTCTTATGGGCCTAAATGATTTGTTCAGTCATGTTCGCTTTCAACTTCTGTTAATGGAACCAGAACCAACGATCAATCGCGCCTTTTCCCTCATTGTCCAGGAAGTTGAACAACGAGCCATACCACCCATCGAGTCTATCACTTCAGCCGCAACCATGGCTGTCAAAGCTTCTAGTCTCAATCCTCGATCATCTGCATCTGTGAAGAAAAAGGAGCGGACCATCTGTACTCACTGCGGATTCCAGGGCCATATCATTGACCGTTGTTACAAATTGCACGGGTATCCACCTGGTCATCGAAATAACCAACGGTCCTCTGCCAAAAGTGACTCTGTTGCTAGTACTTTTTCGCCAAATGATCCGCTTTCTACATTGAGCAATGAGCAATGTCAGGGATTACTCACCTTGTTGCAGTCTCATCTAACTAAGTCGAAGAATGACACTGACTCAGCCTCTTCGGGCATCTTTCATGTGGCAGGTACCTGCTCATTTTTTGACTTAGCGCGTCTCCAAGTAATTCTTGGATAGTTGATTCAGGGGGCGTCCGATCATATTTTTGTTCTTCTAAGGAACAATTTATATCTCTCAAGCATGTACAACATGTCATTGTGTCTTTGCCAAATCATGAACGAGTGTCTGTTCACTTTCTCGGAGATGTTCATCTCAACTCTAGTCTTTTACTTCGGGATGTCTTGTTTCATTCCCACTTTTCGTTTCAAATTGTTGTCCATAAATGCTCTCACAGCCTCTTTTCTCGTTTCTGTTCAATTTAATGGATCCGTTTGTGTCATCCAGGACAAGTCATCTTCGAGGATGATTGGCAGGATTGAGTTATGCCAAGGACTATACTTGTTGCAGGTTGAATTGCTGACACAACCTGGTCTTCAGAACCCATCCCAGCATACTGCTTGTGTTGCTTCTACCTCTCTACTTGTTGATCTATGGCAAGAACGAATGGGGCATCCTTCTCTCAAGCACCTGCAACACTTACGGTCTGCTCTTCATATTGATGGATTGCACATTGCGTCCAAACCATGTCTCATTTGTCCCTTAGCCAAACAACGACGTCTGTCTTTTATTTCTAATTCTCATATAGCAGATAACATGTTTGATTTAGTCCATTGTGACATTTGGGGTCCTTTTCAATCCCCTACTCATGCTGGTTGTCGTTTTTTTCTCACCATTGTTGATGACTTCTTTCGTTTCACATGGTTTTTCTTATGAAACAAAAATCCGATGCTTTGAGAATTTGTCCCTCAATTTTTCAGGGTTATTGAAACACAATTTTGTAAGCACATAAAATGTTTTCGTTCAGATAAAGCCAAAGAGTTATCCTTCACTGATTTATTTTTGGAGAAAGGTGTAGTTCACCAGTTTTCTTGTGTTGTCAGGCCTGAGCAGAACTCCGTGGTTGAAAGAAAACATCAGCACTTATTAAATGTTGCACGTGCTCTTCTTTTTCAGTCTCGTTTGCCTGTCAGGTTTTGGGGCGAATGTGTCTTGACCGCAACCTTCCTCATCAATAGGACTCTGTCTCCTTTGTTGGAGTGGCAGACCCCTTTCTATCGCTTATATGGCAAACAAGCAGACTATAGCATGATTCAAGTATTTGGATGCCTTTGTTTTGCATCTACACTCACGTCTCAGCGGTCCAAGTTTACTCCACGGGTTATTCCATCAGTTTTTCTTGGATATCCTCCAGGTATGAAAGAATATCGTTTGTTTGATATTCAAAATCAACGGTTCTTTGTCTCTCGAGATGTGGTATTCCATGAGATGATATTCCCTTTTCATACAATCACTTCTTCCTCAGATGTGTTAGACTCTTTTCCTGATTTGGTTTTGCCTACTGCCTTTAATTACTCTGGTTTGGTTGACCAAGTTTCTGTTGATATGATTGCCCCTGATACTACTCATGTATCATCTCCACCAGTGACTTATGGTGTTGATGTTAGTACTGACCAGGGTATCTCAAATGCACCAACCAGACCTTCCAGAGTTGATACATCTGATGCTTTGCAATCTTGTGTTGTGGCTTCTTTGGGTGTTGATACATATGATGTTATCTGTCGATCAACCAGGTCTGTTCGACAACCTTCTTATCTGCGTGACTATCATTGTAGTCTTTTACATTCTCAACCATTGCCCCCAGCTGCTACACGATTCCCTATGGATGATTATGTGACATTTGATCGTTTATCTCCTACTTACAAGCATTTTGTCTTGACTATTTTAGAAACTCATGAGCCACAGTTCTATCATCAAGTTGTACCGCATACTCATTGGTGTGATGCCATGACTGCTGAGCTTGATGCTATGGAGGATAACAACACCTGGACAGTCGTGTCTTTACCTCGGGGACTTCATTCTATTGGTTGTCAATGGATATACAAAGTTAAGTACAAAACAGATGACACCATTGAGCAGTATAAGGCCAGGCTTGTAGTCAAAGGATATACACAACAAGAAGGGTTGGATTATGTTGAAACCTTCTCACCAGTGGCCAAACTTGTCACTGTCAAGGTACTTATCTCTCTTGCTGCAACTATGAATTGGCCACTCATACAATTAGATGTCAATAATGCATTCTTGCATGGGGATCTCTATGAGGAGGTGTATATGGACTTGCCTTTAGGCTATAAACACCATGTGGTTGCTCGTCGGGGGAGTGTTTGGTCTGCAAGCTTCATAAGTCTATATACGGCCTTAAGCAAGCTTCTAGACAATGGTTTGATAAGTTCTCTCATGCCTTATTACTTCTTGGTTTTAATCAATCAAAGTCTGACTACTCCTTGTTCACAAAAGGCACAGGTTCCTCTTTTTTGGCCTTGCTCGTTTATGTTGACGATATTATTATTACTGGTGTGTCGTCTTCTTCCATTAATTCTCTCAAACAGCATCTTGATACTGTTTTTAAACTGAAGGACTTAGGTAACCTGCGATACTTTCTTGGTTTGGAGTTAGGTCGCTCTTCCAAAGGCATTTTTATGTGTCAACGGAATTATGTCCTTCACTTACTTGAGGATACAGGTTTTCTTGCTTGTAAGTCTTCCTCATTTCCCATGGATATCAATCTTAAGCTTTCTGCAGATGATGGTGACTTGCTACCAGACCCTACTACTTATCGTCAGTTAGTTGGTCGTTTACTATATCTTACTATATCACGGTCGGACATATCGTTTACCGTGCACAAACTTAGTCAATTCATGTCGAATCCTCGTCTGCCTCATCTCCAGGCTGCTCATATTTTGATGTGTTACCTAAAGGGCTCTTTAGGGCTTGGCCTCCTTGATCCTACTGGTTTGCCTTCTACTTTGTTACAACTTCGTGTTTTTGTTGACTCTGTTTGGGCGTCTTGTGTCGATTCCCGGAGGTCCACAAGTGGTTTTTGTATCTTCTTTGGTAATTCATTAGTCTCATGGAAAGCCAAGAAACAAAACACTATGTCTCGATCATCTGTTGAGGCCGAATACCGAGCACTTACAGCTGTTACTAGTGAGATCTTGTGGCTTCATCAGTTATTAGCTGATTTACAGGTTGAATTGACTACCCCTACACTTGTCTTTTGTGATAACACTACAACCATCCGTATAGCCACCAACCCGATGTTTCATGAACGGACAAAGCATATTGAGATTGATTGCCATTTTGTTCGAGACAAGGTTGTTCAGGGTGTCATCAAGCTCATGCCTATACGGACTGGTCATCAACTTGTTGATCTATTCACCAAGGCCTTACCAGTTGCTTCTCTACGATTTTTATTGTCCAAGATGGGGGGTTCTTAATGTTCTAGCACCATCTTGAGGGGGAGTATAAAGACTTTATATTAGTTAGTTTGGTCTGTTTGTTTTCAATCTGTTACTTTGTTGTTAAAGATAACCACTTCAGGTTCTTTATATGGTCACATCTTGATAATAAAGATTGGACAAATTTATTTACTCTGATTTGAGTCTTAATAGATTAGAATAAATTAGTTATGGTATAAAAAAACGTAAACCATCAGAGATGAGAGATAATGTATGAGATTATGAGCCTCTAATTAGAATATTTCAAAGTAGTTTAGAATATTCATATATTCACCCATTTTAGATGACATTGTATTTAGAATATATGTCTTGTTAAAACTATTAGGTAAACATGAAGTCTTATCTTATAACCAGTTGATAATGAGATGAGTAACTTAGGGTCTGTTTGGTAGGCAATCTGCATTTCTTTTTTTTTAATGTTTTCGGATTCACTGAATTTAGTGAATATGTGTTTGATAAAATATAGTATTTACATGTTAATAACTTAATTTACTTTTGTTAAATTAAAATATTTATAATATAATATATTATAAATTATGTAATAATGTATTATAAAATAATAATTAGAAAGAATTTATAAAAAATATGTTCATAAATTAATTAATAATGAATTTAACCTAATATTTAGTTTTGTAACGACAACTAATTTTATGATGTATAAATATATTATAGAACACACTTTAAACAAGAAAAAAAGTGTTTAAAATGGAATCAAATTTCTACCAAACTGATATATGAAAACATCAAATACGACTTTATTTTTAAATATCAATTTTTTTTAGTACATCAACATTTAGGGGTGGAGGGAATCAAACTCATGACCTCTTGATCATAAGTTTTACTTGATACCAGTTGAGTTATGTTCTTGTTGGCTTCAAATATCAATTTTTAGATTGCCTACCAAACATAGTCTTATGTATCTTATAAAAATTACGAAGTCTACTCATTTTTTAATTGTGGATCCTCAACATAATCATAAGACTTTATTGTTTTTGGTATTAGATATTCATCTATTGTTAGTGTACCGATTAACTTTTGTGATTGAGTATTTTGTTGTAATGGTTGATAACAAGACAACAACTCACACCTAAGGACAAAATATATATATATATATATATATATATATATATTTGTAAATTTTATATTTCCTTTAAAGTTCTACAGCCGAGACATTTTTAATTAATATTAAATAGGCATTTTTGTTTCTCACGTACAATTTTATGTTAGATGCTAAAGACGAAATATAATTTTTTTAAAAAAATAGATGTGCAAAAACACAAAATAATGGATATTTGTGGATAAAAATAGCATTGTTATAATATTACATAACAAAGAAATAAAAATAAAGCACACAGAAAAGGTAAAGAGTTTGTGTCTTATATTGTTGCAATGACAGTTTTTCCTTTTTTTAGTCTCATACTTTAGTGTTCTACACATGACTGGTTCCAGTACTAAAATGATATATATTGCATTAATAAATTTGTTCGCCTAATTGAACTCCTACTTTTTATTTAGTACTGCAAATTGCGACCAAGTACCAACACCTTCATTCAATTACTTAGAATAGAACAACTTCAACTGCAATAATCCCTGTTAATAATAAGCAGCGGTTCCGTTGGCTTTCACGGTGGTTTCGTTTATGTCGACGCTATGTAGCACCACGGTCTCGACCGTTAGCCCCGGTCCGAACCCGAACAGAACTCCCCATTCGAGCCCTTCTCCGGTCGTTGAATTTCCTTCCTCCATCGAGTTTTTCCTCATTTGATCCAATATAAACAACACGCACGCGCTCGACATGTTTCCATACTCGCGCAAAACCTCTCGAGTTGCCCTCATCTTCTCCTCCTTTAGACCTAGTTTTTTCTCCACCTAGTTCAAAATATGAATACATCTTTAAATATACCATCATAATCTATTACTATTAGGCGCCACCATTTGGTTTTTTAAATTATTCTTGTTTTTTCACAATCTCTTTTCATTTTCTCTACAATGGTTTTCATCTTTCTTGACCAACCATTTGAATTTCTAGCTAAATTTCTATTAGTTAGTTGTTTATTTAAAGACACATGTATAAATAGGTGTCCTCAAAGGTCTTTTGCCACTCTAACCTGGCATCATAGTGGTTGTTTATTTCTTTTTGAAGTAGTTTTCAAAAAGAAAAATAATGTTTTGAAAACTACTCCTTTTAGTTTTCAAAATTTAGTTTCGTTTTTGAAGATATTGGTAAGAAATAGATAATAAAACATAGAAACTCATAGGTGTAACTAATATGTTTAGGCTTAATTTTCAAAAATTGAAAATAAAAAATCCCAAAAGGTTATCAAACGGGGTCTTAACTATTTAAATCTCATTTTGACTCTTTAAATTGTGATGTTCTTCGATATTGTGATACTTAAATTTTTATATTTGCTCGATTTCAGTATTTAAAAGTTTAAAAGATGGTACTCGTAGACACTACACTTTTAGAATGTAACCATTTTGTTCCTTAAATTTTTAAGATATTTATTTTAGCTCTAAACTTTCAAAAAGTAATGATTTTAGTAATTGATGTATTATTTTGCCACCTAATATTCATTGACTCAATATTTAGGTAGAAGTGTAGAACATGCTTTGTTTGGATGGTGCTCATCCTAACCTACATATTTTAAGCCACATCATCAATTTCTTAAAAAAAGTTACACAAAAAAAATTAGAAGTAAGGATATAAATAGTTAATCTTTTTCTTATGTTTAGAGATTAAAATAGATTATAAAATCTATAGATCAAAATAGAATATATTTAAAACAAAGACCAAAATGAAATAAAAATATCAAATAAAATTTAATCAATAGTAATTTAACTTAGGATGGAATGGAAGATTTGAAATCCCAAACCTTAAATCGTAAAATTAAGACCCGAATAAAACCATCGTAAAGAAGAAATTAAAAACCCTAAACCCAAACATAAACACGTTAACAAATTTAATATATTTAAAATACAAAATAAAAATAAAAAAAATCTAAATTACGAAGTTATATAAAACAAAAAAGGGCAAAAATTAAAATGAAATCGGTAAAAAGTTAACGTGTTGAGATAAAAAAAAATGAAAAGGGAATGTGTATATATATACACACAATATTTGTTCGAAACAAAGTTTAAAACGCGGATGTAAATTTCAATGAAAATATCACTAAAATATATATAATTTTTTAAAAAGATTAAAAATAAAAAAAGAAATATATATACTTCTAAATTAGTTAAAATATTTATTATAATATTGGACTCAAATTAAATTACAATTTTTTAGGTTTTTTAATATTTCATCAATTTTGTAAGGTACAATCATGTGATCTACAAATATTAATAAATGAGCAAGACAACACATAAAAAAAATACTTTTTTTTTAACAAAAATATTTTGTGTGCCATCAACGAGATTGCACCATATTTGGGTGTTATTCGGGCAACTGTTAACTATTTTCCTTAATTAAGGTGGTTGAAAATTTTGAAGAGTATGGGGTAAATATAAATGGGAAGTAGAAGTAGTAAGTACCTGATCGAGAATGGCGGGGCCACCAGGATGGGCGATCCAAAAAATGGAGTTCCAATCGGTAATTCCAAGGGGTGTAAAGGCTTCTTTAAGACTCTTCTCTACGTTTTTTGAGATGAGTCCAGGCACGTCCTTAAGCAAATGGAACGTCAGTCCCACTTCCCTCAAATGTCCGTCAATCGCCCCTTCCGACTCCGGTAAAATCGTCGCTCCCGTCCACACCACCTCGTACAACGGCCTCTCCACTGACAAGTCTGGGTCCGACCCTATTACTACCGCAGCTGCACCATCCCCAAACAACGCCTGTCCGACCATCGAATCCAAGTGCGTCTCCGACGGCCCACGGAATGTCACCGCCGTTATCTCCGAGCACACCACCAGGACTCTGGCCCCTCTGTTGTTCTCGGCCAAGTCCTTAGCCAGGCGGAGGACGGTGCCGCCGGCGAAGCATCCCTGCTGGTACATCATGTAGCGCTTCACGGAGGGTCGCAGGCCGAGGAGTTTGAGGAGCTGGTAGTCGGCCCCGGGCATGTCGACGCCGGAGGTGGTGCAGAAGACGAGATGCGTGATCTTCGACTTGGGTTGGCCCCACTCCTTGATGGCCTTGGCGGCTGCTTCTTTCCCAAGCTTAGGGACCTCCACTACCACAATATCCTGACGCGCGTCTAGGGACGGTGCCATGTACGCGCACATATTCGGATTCTCCCGAAGAATCTCCTCTGTCACACACATGTGGCGCTTCCTAATCATCGACTTTTCACCTGTTCCTTATAATTAATTAATTAATTAATAAATATACAAAGTATTGGTTTAAATAATAATAATAATAATAATTACTAATTAATAAGTTACTTACACATTCGGGTGAACTTCTCCTTCAAGTTGGTCATATGTTCGGAATTGGTAATACGAAAGTAGTAGTCGGGATAGTCGGACTGGAGAACGCTGTGGGGCGGAGTGGCGGTGCCGATACCTAACACGGTGGCGGGGCCCTCAGCTCTTTGAGCCTTCACGATTTCATTAACGGAGGCCATTAAAGACTATGCTTATCAATGAATTCAATTTGTTCTGAAAGAGGAGTGGAATTGAAACTTCAAACTCAGCTAGAATTTAAACCCACGGTGGGTAGGTTGGATGGACGGATTCTTGTGCTGCCACGTCAGATGGGATTTTATACACAAATTATTCATCCACCCGCCACAATGCAGCTACTTCATAATAATTTTTAAAGGTAGATTTAATCATGATTTTCATGCTGCTAATAATCATTGGATAAAAAATGTAGAGTGATTCACAATTTATAAGATATATGGGTCACTCCTCTCAACTTTAATTGTCAATTGGTTTTGAGATGAAACTCATATAATTTAATATCTCTCTTCCATCCATTGGTAAAAAATTTGTCGATTATATTGTGGCGGCTTCGAAAAAAAATGATTTATTTTTTTAAAAAAAATAAAATTTATGTGACATTGGAGTGCGCTGCACAAAATTTTTCCAATGATTTATTGATAGACAATTTTATAAGTTAGATTTACGTCTTACTCTTCTCTCTTAAAATCTGGTTATTATTAGTTTTTTTTTTAACAAAATGAAGTGATTCAAATTAAAATTGGGCCAACATAGTTAAGATGATTAGGTATATCCACTGATAACCCACATTATTGATAATAAAAAACTAATCACATGGGAACAATTTCATCAAATAATTTTTCTTTACTTACTCTATACTTATCATAGGTGTGAGTTATTTACGGGTTAAAATTGTACCAACATAATTAAGATGATTAAGTGAAAATTTGCTTCGAGAAATAGTATTTATTTTATTTACTAAAAGTACAGAAAGTAAATACAACCTAAAATGAAAAATGACAAAAAAGAACATAGTTTTTTTTTTTTTTTTTAATGCTATTCGATCCACTTTATATTGATTACGACCTTCAACTACAATAATAAACTTTCATTTTATATGTATTTCCCAACACAACACAACTACGCAAGTGTAGTTAGGTACTTAGGTTTGGATATCCACTCTCATAAATATTTGTGATGTAATATATTTCAAAAAAAAAAAAAGTATGGTTTTCTTCAAAGAATGCTACCAAAACTTTCTTGATATATGATAATTAGTGTGATTCTTTACCGAAATATAGTACTGGGGCTGGATTTTTTAAAAGAGTTATTTACGGGTCAATCTCGTGCATGGATTGATCGAAGAGACCTTTAGTTTAAGCTTTTTATTTTAACCACATGTTGGAAGAGATTTGAACCTCTAATCTCTTAGTCGGAAGTACATGTCTTAATTGTTTATTTGTCATTTATTTGACCCCGTTTGTTAATCACTTGGTTTTTGTTTTTGAAAATTAAGTTTGTTTTTCTACCATTTCTCTTCATCTGCTCTACAATGATTTTCATCTTTTTTAAGATACAATTTAAGTTTCTAACCAAATTTCAAAAATAAAAACAAGTTTTTGAAAACTATTTTTTTTAGTTTTCAAAACTTAGTTTAATTTTTTAAAACATAGATACAAACTAGATAAGAAAACATAGAAACTCATTAGTAGAAATAGTATTTTTAAGCTTAATTTTAAAAAACAAAATAATTATGAAACGAGGTCTAAAACTTTCAGGATACCTTGATATGTGTTGAGATGTTTGGGCATCCTAGAATGTTCATCATGGATGACATCTAAAACAATGATGTTTGAGCATCCTACAGGAACTAGGTAGAAATAATTTTGAACACATTGATATATCGATATATAATATTAATATCAATTCGTATATATTTTGATATTAAATTGACTAAATTACAAATTTGGTCATTAAATCTTTAATATATGTTTAATAAGTCCTTGACTTTAAAAGTTTCTGCTAAGTCACTAAATTTTTAATTTTTTATTTAATAAGTACCTAAAATTACAACTTTTATATCTAATGGATCATTGAATTTTTTTTTTAAAATCTAGGTTAAAATACCATTTTGGTCATTATATTTTAGACTTTTATTTTTTTGGTCCCTGTATTTTCAATTATCCAATTTTAGTCTTTCTTTTAATAAAGTTCAAAATTAGTCCCTAATAGTAATTTATTGTTTCTTAATTATCTAATTTAAGTCCCTTTAGTTTTACTCTATGAATTTTAGAAGTAGGTTAGAATTGAATTTTTTCTTGTATTAAAATTATTATTATTCAACTAATTTTGATAAAAATTAACTTTAAACTTATCATATGGACTAATTTTAAGTTTTATTGAAAGTAGAAGAATTAAAATTAGACATTTGAAAATACAGGAACAAAAATGAAATAGAACCCAAAACCAAAACACATGGACCAAAATGATATTTAAAAAAAAAAACTATTAGATTGCAAATATGTTATAGATATTAAATAGAAAACTCAAAAATCTATTAAAGATAAAATTAAAAAGTTTAAAGGTGAATTGCATACTCTATAATTTAACTTATAAATGTAGAAAAGAAATGAAACATAAAATAACAATTAGTTTTTTTTTTTCTCTTTCATAGAATTATAAATTTTTAAATATTTTTATTGCTTCATCTTTATTTGATTGCAGAAAATAAAAATCAAATTTAGGAACGAGAATAATAAACGAAAAAGAAAAGGGAAAAAAACTAAAAATGATCGGCTAAAAAAATGAAACAAACGAGTGGAGGGGCTCGAATTACGAATCTGGAGATTAGGAGTGCAAACGGCTCGGTTCGGATCGGTTACTGTGTAAAACTCTGAACCGCCTACATAAATTTATAAAAAGAAACACCGACACCGAACCGATTTAATAAAAAACCAAACCGGATAAACCGCTAGAACAAACAGTTTCTTCGGTTTGGTTTCTGATTAATCCGTTTAGCGTGCACATCAATTTATGTTCTCGGTTCTGGAGTAAAATTGAGTGATAGATGGGCAGTAATTTAGGCTAATTTTAGTTGCATGTCATGTCAAGTGTTGCAATATAATTATGAAATAGGAGGCATTGAGAGAATTAAGGTGAGAGAATCCAGAACTTACCATTTTTTTCCTGAAAAAGTGGGTTACCTTTTAGAAAAGAAAAATATATTTTTTTTCCTAATTTTGGTAAGTTTTTTTCTTTCAGTCCTATTTATTTTTTAAAATTTCAACGTTCCATAAACATTCAACTTTACTTTCTAATTTCTTCTAAACATTTTAATTACTTAATAATTAATTTCTTATTAGTAATTTTTCAAGAAAGGAAGAAATTACAAAAATTAAAGAGGCATGTATTGAAATTTGAAAATATGAGAAAGGTTGAAGAAGAGAAATCGGCGTGACACACCGTTTCACTCTTCGGCGACACCAAGAAGAAGAATTAAGAATGAGAACAGTCTTATGAGGGAGAGAAAAACCGAAATTAAAAAAAAAAGAACTTTGATGATTAATGACTATGAGTTGAGACAAATGACCAATTTCATTGGGTAGGTCACACAAAAAAACAAGAATATAGAAAGTAGAAACGAAAGGACAATTGTCCTGTCATTGTGAGTAATTAATAAAATAAACACTTAATATTATTAATTTATTATCTTAACATTTACAAGATTAGTTACTCAAATAGTTAAACTATCGATTATATTGAAATTAAAAAAAAAAATGTTTTGATAATATTAGTGAATTTTTACATTCCACACATTTGATAATAATTATATATTGATTGAGATAAATGTTGGAACATCCTACGTTTTATGTTCATCATTGATGAGAGCAAATTTTTTAATATATGTATGAGATCATATTATTTTCTGCAACATATTTAAGCCAACAAGTTATTATATTTAGCTTATGGTTAGGCGTTAAAGCACATTCCATCCGCAAGATTTTAAATGTACAATAAATTTCTAAATTATTGCTCCACTATATCATTGATAAGGCTTAGTATTAAGACTTATTTAACGTTTAAATACTTAAAATATTCTCGTTCTATCTTTAGGGTGCGTCTGGCACATAGATTCCAAATCCAAACCCATGTTTGGAGCAAGGTATTTCAAATCCTTGGTTTTGAAACCAAATCTCATGGGTTACAACAGTGCAACCCCTTATAACAGTGTGTAATCCCATGAAATTTGTTCCATATTTTTCTCATTCATTTGTCGATTACTTCGACAACTCCGGTAAAAACTTCGGCGACCACCCGACGACCATCGACAACAACAACTCCGATGACTACTTTGTCAATAACTCTAGTGACAACTCCGACGACCACCCAACAACCACTGACAATAACAACTCCGACGAGCGCATCGACGACCACTTTGACACACAACTCTGGTGACAACTCCGACGACCACCCGACACTACCGACAACGACAACTCCGACGACCACACTAGTGACTCAACTACCACTGACGACTGCCTCCGACAAACTCTTGATTTTCCATTTTCTCTTTAAATTTTTGTTTTTCATTGTCGGTGATTGCTTCGACAATAACTCCGATGATAACTCTAGTTAGGGGTGTACATAAGTCGGGTTGGGTTGGGTTGGGTTGAGGGAGATTTTTGGACCAACCCGAAAATTCGGGTTGGTCATTCCTTCAACCCAACCAACCCTATTCATGAGAGTAACCCAACCCAACCTAACCCAATATTTTCAAAGGGGTGGGTTGGAATCACCAAGTTAACTTTTTATTTTTTTAATTATTTAAAATATTTTTTTCTTGAATTAATAACTAAAATCACATAAAATTCAAATATCAAACTTCAAAATCCATAACATCTTAACATTTTGTTAGAAATCTAGAAGAAAACATAAGAAATTTACCAATAATTCATTTATAAGTATATATTTAATTAAATAAAAATATAAAATATAAAACTTTGGGTTGGGTTGGGTCAACCTGAGCCTAAAAGGCCCAACTCGAGAACCGACTCGAACTTTTCGGTTCTCCAAACTTCTAACCCAACCCAAACCGAAAAAAAATCTAACCCTACCCAACCCTTAAGGTTTGGGTTGGGTAGTCCGGGTTGGTCGGGTTACCGGGTTACTTGTACACCTCTAACTCCAGTGATCACCGACAATGACAACTACAACGATCACACCCGATGACCCAAAAACCCGATCAACCCAACCCAATTCTACTTGGGTTGGGTTAAAAAAAAACTTTATGAGTTGGGTTGTTTTCACGAAAAATTAGTTTGGGTTGAAACTAGAACCGAACCAATCCAAACTTCATATTAATTTTAGAAAAATATTTTTTTACTTATATTACAACTATATGTACATATATTTATTTAATTTTATAATTATTTTTAGATGATTTATTTTTCAATAAATTTTTAAAATAAGTTTTTGAGTCTTTTGGAAGGTAAAAATTCATAATATAAATTGAAATGAAGTTTCTAATCTTAATTCAATATTAAATAAATAAATATATATATATATATATATATATATATATATATATATTATGTATCAACCTAAACCAACTCAGTCCAAATGTTTCATGGTTGGGTTAGATTTGAGTTCATCACTTAATTAGGGTTGTTTAGGTTGAAGATATTTGCAACCTGAATAGTTGGCTTGCGTCTAAATGCTAAAAATTGTTCTAAAGGTTTAAAATCTTTTTTTTTTATTCCTCAACAACAACCTAAATTGAAAGCTTCATGGAAAAATTACTTAAAAAATTGTTCCATGTTAGACATGAAGGGATCGAATCTCGCAGCGAGAGCGATTATGAATCGCGTGTTCAAGATTTTGTTACATAGATCTAAAATAAGAACAAAATAACTAAGATTAAGCATGTAATATAACATAGGACATTAAGTAATATACCTTTGAAGATTGCTTTCTTCACGAGCTCTTTCTCCCAAAATCACGATCTCAGCAACACGAACCCGAACGTAAGAAGATTCACCACTAGATCTTCTCCGTTGTTCTCTAGGTGAGGGAGAAAGGTGAGTTCCTTTAGGATGAGATGTGGAGGTTTGAGAGATGTTTTTGTTTGAAACTCTTTCCAACATAAAAATGAACTCTAGGGTTTTATGTCAAAAGTCTTAACCCAAAGTTGTATCTAATGCAACTATTTATAGGGAAATAGGATGGAAATTACCATCCTATCCCTATTTCATTTTCTCATTAGTATATAATTAATATGTGAATCTAATTCACATTAAAACTATATATTATATCAATTATATCACATATAATTGATATAACACCTCATATATGAAATTGAACACTTCAATCTCATTCCTAACTTTATACCCTCAATATTACCATGTTGAGCCAATGGAGGGACCTAATGAACCTACAGTTCATGAGCTTCAATGATGTGAGATTAACTGATCAAACTCTTTGATTCAGTTAATCAAATATTCATTAACTACAAGTCATTCCATTATAGACTTGTAGCTGCACTCTCCTCACTGTAGTTTATATTGTGTCCATTGATATAATCATTGCCCATGAGTCGACCCTTCACAGGTTGCTCGTAATCACAGTTGGGTCAAATTACCGTTTTACCCCTGTGATTACCCTCTTTGTTCCTTAAGCATCACTAATCCTCTAATGAACAATAAGTCTATGGTCCTACCATAAACTCATACCCTCTTTAGCCAATTTAGAGGGCGGGGCCCCGTTGTTCAAGACCTGGACTCAGTTATTAAGGGAACAACCTATCTAATTCCTTAGTGTAGGAATAAGTGAATTCTATCTTGCATAGTTAAGTCCCCAGCTACCTACGAGGTTTTATCCCTGAGAAGGTAGGCTTATTGAGTCGGCTACAAGCCACTCTCACCCATACTAGTCTAAGGACAAACCCCTATAAGCAGGAGTTTTTAACTTCCTCAAGATTCAGGTCGAATCACTAATGACCATATATAAATTATCAGTCTTATCATGTTAACGGTGTTATACTGGTCAGACTAATAATTTGCAGTCCGGTCTTGTATGAACTCTTCATATAGGATGCCCCCACTCGCATGTCATCCACATGAATGAGTTGGATTACCTCATTTGTATTATTTACAAAGTGGGTCGCATCCATGGTGTTACCAGAATAAGGTTATACTTATACCATAAACCATTTAGGTTATACTCTTGAACACAATCCAAATAGTGTCTACTACACTGATGTTCAAGATATATTATAACCTTGGAGTTTAGTTTATTGGATTTATAAACCGAGAATATAATTTTACCAAAACAAATAACTCTTTATTTATTTGATCAAAATTACATAAATTTATGGCACAAATCCCAACAAGACATTAGTTTCTACAATTCACATAAGATCAGTTACAAAAATTTGAAAGAAATAAAATTCGTTAAAAGAAAAGAGGTGAAACAAAACTGTACCAACTAGAGTTCAGAAAACTACACCTAAGACACAACTCTTTGATTCCCAGGCTTCAGAACACTACACCCCAAACACAGTTTTCTGATTCCCAGACTTCAGAACACTGCACCTCAAACACAGTTTTCTGATTCCCAAGCTTCAGAACCCCTCAAGACAAACCCTCCAGGCTTCTGATTCCCAAGATTTTGATTCCGAACCTGCGCCCCAAATAACCCCTTAGAGTGTTGGAAAATAAGTAAAAATATCTTGAAGTAGGGAAAGAAAAAATAAAAGCAATTAGAATAAAAACACACATTAATAACTTTGTTTTGTGTAGGAATGAGAAAAACAATGTAAGCATGCAAAAAAGGAAAAAATTGATGCAACTTGCAACTTGGGAACAATGCAGAATCAAGAAAAACAATGCATAATCAGGCAAATAACAATGCAAACTACATTTTTGGGCAAACCATGCAAAAAAGGAAAAAATTGATTCTGAAACTCATTCACCATTCCGTGGTTTGGGACATGATTTTGGAGATTTTAAGCTTGATTTTTGGATCTAATGCAACCCTAATTAATTCCTATAAATGGGAGAAGAAGGGGCAACGTTGGAGAGAAGAAAAAGAGCAGATTGAAGCAATTTCTTTCCCTGGGCTTTTTTTCCTGTTGTTTCTTTCCAACATATTTTTTTTCTCTTTGTTTCTTTTAATTTTAGTTCTTTTTTTCTATATTAAAACTTCAGTTATTTATTGAAACTTTTGTATTGAAACTTGCCTTTTATTTCATAATTTCTTTAACTCTTTTATTTTTAATGTAGTTTTTTTTTATTTGGTTGTTTATTCTTCTTCTCCTCTGTTTTACTTTCTTTTTGAACCTCGAGTCGTGGATGATGGAATCGAAATTCCAATTGCACAACGGAAATTCTATTGGATCAAAATCTCATTTTTCAATTGGAAACAAAATACACATACATTGGCAATATTTAACGATAACCACATGATAGTATCAATACATAGTGTTTTATTAAGAAATTCCAACCTATAAAGATGGTAGAATTTTCCTTTTGGCTTATGGAAGAACAAGATGCAGTAGGTTCCCTACTGTGAATCACGTTCGAACTTCAACCCAAAACAATTTTATAGGAAAAATACAGAACACCACCAAAAGAGCAAACTTCCTATTCTCTAAGTTTTTAGATTAAGGTTTGTGGGAACCTTCTTGATTTTTTGGAGGAATTGTGCAGAGAGAAATTTTGAAGAGGAAAACTTCAAAAAGCTAAATTCACCGATGATTTTCCTTCTCCCAACTCCCTTGATCTTATCGACAAGGAGATGGAGAAGAAAGGGGAAATAGTGAGGTGTGTGGGGAACGTGTCATTTACACGTTCCCCTTTAATTAATCAATAATAAATAAATAAATAAATAATTTAATTTAATTTAATTAATATTAAATTAAATTTTGTATTTAAATTATATTTAAATACATATCTCACATAACCTATAATTTTAATTAATTTAATCAAATTATATTTAATTAAGTTAATTAAATTTACAAATTAATTAATTCTCTAATTAATTAATTCATAAATTAAATATCATATATTTAATTTAGGCTATGTGTGATTAAATCATATTTAACCACACTCTCTATAACCTACAGTTTTAATGTGCATCTTATTCGCATTAAATTTTAACCTATAATTTTTAATATAAATCCTATTCACATTAAAAAATATTTCAACTCCTTCAAATATTTATTCTCTCATAGATTTACTTTAAATCATATTCAAATTAAATTTATGCTATAAAATTTTAATGTGCATAAAAACTTTATATTATAATGTATCTCCATACATTAAACTAATTCCCAAAATAAATTTGAACGATACAAATTTTAACCAAGATCTAGCAATCTAAGAACCCTTTACGAGCTAGGAAGTGGACCTAATGAACCTACAGATCAGAAGTTCCAACGATACATAGGTTAATCTCATTAACCGCTTAATAAATATTTGTTAACTGTGGGAACACTCCACCAAAGACCCGAAGTTGCACTCTTCTCGCTGCATATATCTTTCTGTGTCCATGGATAACGACCAATAACAACAAGTTGATCCTTCATGAGTGTTTGTAACGCCAGTTGGGTCAAATTACCGTTTTACCCCTAGGTTACATCTTTGACATTAAGTACCAGTGTTCCTCTAATGAACAACTTGTTTATGGTTCTACCATTAAACAGAAGTTACTCTCGGGCCAGTGAGAGGGTCAGACCTTTTGTTCAAGTCTCGGAGATATTACTTAAGGGAACACATATCTTCTTACCCTAAAGTCGGGAAGGAGTGAATTTCATCTTGCTAGGTTAAGCCCCCAGCTGCCTGCGCGGTTTTATCTCTAAGAAGGTAGGCTTATTGAGTTGGCGTCTCAGGTCACTCTCACCCATACAAGTCAAAGGGCAATTCCTTGTAAACAGGAGTCGTAACCTGCTTAGGATTGAGATCAAGTTGCCTAGGTCATCCTATTGAAATAAAAACCTAACTAGTCAACGAAGTTGCATCTATTGGTTACTGTTGGGATGTATGTCCTATTCTCGTGTAAGTTTGTAATATTCAAAGTTGAAATAAATAAGAGTTATTTTGTCAATGATTTGTGCCTCATATATTTCATAAACTTAATCCAATAAATTAAGCTCCATGGTCATTGTATTATGAGAGAACTAGAACTTACAAGAAGGATCACGTTCGAGTTAATGACCCAAATGGTTTACAGTATACGGATAAGGTTGAAGACCTAATCCTGGATACGTTGTGGATGCAACCCGCTTTATATTAGATACAAATGAGGTGATCCAGCTCGTTCATGTGGTTGACATGCGAGTAGGGGCATCTTGTGCAATGAGATTGTACAAGACCGGACCGTGAATTATTAGACTTACTGATGTAACACCGTTGACAGTATATGACTAATAAATTCGTAGATGACCATTAGTGACTCGACCTTAATCCTAAGCAGGTTACGAACTCCTGTTTGCAGGGTTTGTCCTTTGATTAATACGGTGAGGGTGGCCATTGTTGCTCGCCCAATATGCCTATCTTCTCAAGGACAAGACCACGTGGGGAGCTGGGAACTTGACTACGCGAGATGGAATTCACTCATTCCTGACTTAGGGAAACTAAAGGGGTTGTTCCCTTAAGTGCTGTCTCCAAGGCTTGAACAACGGGGCCCCACCCTCTCACTGGCCCAAGAGAGTTGTTGTTTATGGTTGGACCATACAACGTTGTTGTTCATTAGAGGAACAGTGAGACTTAAGGAGCAAGAGGTAGACACAGGGGTAAAACGGTAATTTGACCCAACAGTGTCTACGAACAACCTGTGAAGAGTCGACTCACGGGTATTGGTTATATCGATGGACACAACTTGTCCTACAGTGATGAGAGTGCAGCTACGGGTTTTAGTGGAGTGTTACCGTAGCTAATGAATGTTGAATAACCGGGTCAAAGAGTTTGACAGGTTAGTCTCGGATCATTGGAGCTCGTCATCTGTAGGTACATTAGGTCCATCGATTGGCTCAAAATGGACAAATTGAGGGTTTACAGTTTGGTGTGAATTTGAAGTGTTCAAATTCATTATTTGGGTATTTATGTCATTTATATGTGATATAGATGACATAAAATATAGTTTGATGTGAATGAGATTCATAATAAACTATAGTATAGCCTAATTGATTAATTAGTGTTAATTGGAGAAATTGAATTGAGAGAAATTAAATTGAATGTGATTCAATTTAAAATTCCACAATTATGCAAATGAGATTTGTATAATAAGATATGAGATACCTTATATTATGTGATATGCAAATATGATTTGCATATCATATAGTTGTGGTAAAATGGTGAATTGGTGAAGGTTTTAACTCCATTGCACAACATTTTAAATAGGTGCATTCAAAGGCATCTCATAAGCATTTTTGCCATTTTTTGGATTTTCAACCAAAGAGAGCAAAAGGATTCTCTCAAAAACTCTCTCAATTCTCTCTCAAGCTCTCCTCACCCAAAATCCAAAGGGAGTCCCACATACTCTCCCTCAACCTCCCGAGAACAACCGAGAAGACCTTTTGGAGGTGTCTTGCTGTTCGGTTCGAGGATCGAGTTCGTAGAGATCGTTGAGATCGTTGATTCGAGAGGGATCGTGACCGGAGGAGGAAAGCGTTGAAGAAGAGTTCTTCAACAAGTAAGTAACATGTTACCTTACTGTTTTTCTTCTTATTTGCATGTTAAGCCTAGAAATCTATGAGATAGTTTCGATTTTAAGATAAGATTTACACAACGAAACAACGACGTTTCACAACGTCTTCCGCTGTGGGAATTCCTAATCCCTTAGTTACAATTTCGCAGTCCGGTCTTATGTGATCTCATCACATAGGATATCCCCACTCACATGTCGTCTACACGAACACTTTGGATCATTGTGTTTGTATCATATACAAAGTGGGTCATATCCATGGTGTTACAAGGATAACGTACCCAATCTCATTCCTATACTATAGATCCTTTAGACTATTTCTCGAACCGTGATCCTCATATATCTTCTACATACAGTTCGAGAGACATATAACAACCTCAGATGTTCTTTTATTGGATTTAGGGTTAATATAAGGCAATTTACAGAAATTCAACCACAATTGAATGAATAAAACAATAACCCTTTATTGAATTAAAATGAAGAAAATTACAAACTACAAGTTTTAGGGCATAAACCCCAACCGTGGATGTATCCTCTCAACCTCACTTATGGATGAGTTTCTAGGATTAAAGTTGTAATTTCTTTTGATGCCACTATTAACTAAGTTTTGATAATGAGAAGTTTACCTTGGTATTTTGAGCTAGTTCATTTGTAAGCTTAAGCTAGTGCGAGTTCTTTCATACGAGTTAACTAGGGAAAAGACCAAACTGAATTGCTGCACTCTTTAGTTTCATTTTATTTATAATTCCTTTATTAATAGTGGGTCAACTTCAAGGCAACATGAGTTCTTTTACAATCTGTTAGAGTTTTATTTTTATTTCTAAAGTATTGTTCTATTGCTTTCTTTCCCTTTTTGTTTGTTATGATACCAACTTTTACAATTAATTGTGTTTTTATTAAATTAAGCATGAGCTAAGTACTTTTTAGGGGTTCAAAAATTTGAATGCCTTAAGATGTGAATCTAGCCTAAAGAATTAAGTAACTCAAGCTTGCATGTCAATTGTGATTGCTTGTGTTGATTTACTTTTATTGAGATTTTAAAATGATCAATTAGGATCTCAATCCGAGCTTGAATTTAATGCCAAAAGGGTTAGAAATGGTGGATCTCACATAAGCATTGGAGACAAAGTTTAGACATAAACTTACCTTTACCCTAGATATAAGGATCAAAGGCTCCAACCCGAATTAATTTTACTGGGCCAACATAATCTAAGGAAAAAGGGGCTACAACCATGTATGCTTCCTACTTAGCCTCCTAACACCTAAATTTTAGGCAAGTAGAAGTTGTAAAGTCGGGTCCAGTTGAATGCAAGCGAGGGGACATTAAATTCTTGGGTATAAATTTACAAATTACGGCAAGGATAATTCTTGAGCCTCCACCATTTCTATTTAATAGTTTACAAGCATTTCTTTCATCCATTTCACAACTGGTAGAGTTCAACCCATTCTTGCCGCATTGTCATTTGCATTATGCAATTTTAGAGAAATCTTGCATTTTTTGTTTTTTTGTCCGAATTTTGCACATTAATCTTTGCAACTTGCATAATGCAAAATCTAGTTTATGCAATTTGTGTCTTTTGATTAATTTACCATCATAACCACCCCACCATTTGTTTTGTACTTTACTAAGATGAATCTTCAAAAGAAGTTAGAAATACGTGTTTTGTTAATTATTAGATATTTTAAACCCTTGATGGGTGATATGTTTGCTACACAATTTTCTAATTGTCAATATTTGGATTGAGAAGTTGGAAAAATGAATAATGTATTATCTTATTTAGATTTTCATATAAATCAACGTGAACTAGAAGTTTAAAAATAATTCATTTACAACAAATCAAATATCGTATGTATTTATAGATGCTAAGGGAGTGTTTGAGCAGCAAATGCACCACCAAGGATTGATATACGATAACTTGTAGAAATACAAGTATTTTGTCTCATAAATAGACTATTCTTGCTTTGAAGACATCGTTTTATGCGATTATTGATTATTCTTGCTTTGAAGAAGTTTTCAAAGAATTTGAGAATTTGTTCTTCAATGTTTTGGAAGTTATTAATTTTCTTTCTTATGATCGCAGGGCCATGCGTGCAAAGAGGAAGACCCTGAGCAATCCTAGATGCACTGTGCGATGACAGACAAAAGACTTAGATGTCTCAATGTAGGAAAATTGTCAGAATAATGATCACAAGAATCAGTTATCGAATGGGGACCATAGTAGTTTAAAAGAGTTTAGGATTTATTTAGTATGTTCAACACATATAACATAGTAGTTTTGCATACAAAATAACCCAGCAACAATATCCTAATACAACAAGTTGTCACAACTAATAAGTTTGCACATGTTAGAAGCGTGGGTTAGAGTAATGAGTTCCAAAAATAAAAATAATCGAAAACGAAAGTATTCAATAATCGAAATAATTAACTTAATTGAGAATATAGATATTCTATAAAGAATTTTAAATATGACTAGTCAGAAGAAATATCGCAAGAGGAACTTGAGGATAATAAATAGATCTCAATAAGTTATCATGATAGAACCGAACTGATGGCAGCTGTTGACAGCTGATAACTCTTAGAAATAAGAGTTATTGCTTAATATGTTGTAGTGATTTTCATTGATTTTATATTTGTGCACTTTGCTATATTATTAATTTTGCAGACAATGAAATGATTATTTGAGCATAATTTCATTAATTAATGAGCTTATTTGTCTCTTAATTAGGTTTGAGCTAAAGTTAATTGCTCAAGGATCACAGAAGCAGAATTTGAACTATTTGCTGAAGCAAAATACTTTGTCAGGAGCCAAACAGAATTCACACGTGGAAAAAAAGTTTATTAATTGACGTGGACATTGTCAGTCTATTCGATTCAGCTTGACCATGCAGAGTCACCCACATGGATTAAAATTTTCAATTAATCATGATTTGTCCAAAAAGAGAGGCAATGGATTAGGGCACCACATTTATGGAGGGAGGACATTCATTCTTAAGAAGAAGTCATTTTTTGGGAGACAGAACACGATAAGGAAAGAAGGGCGACGATTTTGTGAAGAAGTTGTCGGAGTGAAAGTTTTTGCCCAAAAAGGAATGTCCCTTAGTTTAGGTCGACCCTAAGCCTTTCGTGACTTACATAGCATCAAATACGTATACATATATATACATCGGAAGTTTAACCGCCACGACCTTCGTAAGCATTTTCATTTTTATAAAATTTCTCTTCGGCCTTTAGTGGACGATTAAGTTCTCCCGGATCATGACCTCTAGTTCGAGTCGACTCTAACTCATACATAACTTATATAATGAATATTATCAGGAAGATTTCACCACAACCTTCGCAACATTTTCAAGAAATACATACTCAGGTTCCCAAAAGAAATAATAACAACATTCGTGCAAAAACCTCATGGCATGAACATATATCAAAAATTAAAATGCTCAATTTCAAACCAACAACAAAATGGCATTCATGACCTTTGGAATAATTATCAAACCAACTAGATCATGGCATTTAAAAGAGACCTCTCAAACAGATCATGACATTCATAAATGACTTTTCAAACATACCATGGCATTTAAAAGAGACTTTTCAAACATATCATGACATTTAAAAGAGACTTTCCAACCGATTAAGGCATTTTTCGAACAAGCCCTTAAATTCTGAGTTTTAGAGTTTGACGTGGGTTCCCTTACCTTAGCTTCGCTCAACAACTAAAACCTTAAGTCTTTGCCACGCGTCCTGACCCGAACCTCTGTCCAAAATGTGAGTCAATAAGGCGTTGACCTTGCTTAAATTTTGTCGTCCTTTCTTCGAACCTCGATAAAGCCCTATGACACATATTAATCAAATCATATCCAATTTAACAATAACCTTCCATTCAAAACCACAAATTAAAATTACAATACCCGCCAACCAAAGGTCCAATGAAGATTGCGACGTTTTTCAGAGCAATCTACTTTCAGAACTGGCTGGGTGGCGGCGAGTGGAGACACATTCTGGGAAGCCCACACGCCGATCTACACCAAACCGGTTGGCTCATCCTGAAGACCAGACTAAAAGACAACGAGCCGACCAAGGGAAAGCCAACGACGAACCCACGAAAATGCGGCTCCGGCGTGAGTCCACGGCGAATGGCTTCGACGACCCGACGGACGGTCTTCGCGGCGTGGCTCGGCACAGATCGCCACGCGTCTGTAGCCACCTATTTTTGTCCGACTCATTTTTAATTAATGGTTAGATTATCATTGTTTATGTTTTTTTTTGTATTTTTTTATTTGCTCATTTTTTTTATGTTTTGATGTGTTATTTGTTAATTTTACCATGTGTATTTTTTTAGTGTTGGAGGAATCTTTTTTTTTTTTTAAGAAAAGACAACATTTTGATTAAGTAAGTTTTGTTTTTTAATTTGATTGACCAAAAGTGTGTTGGTCTTCTTTAGGTGTAAGTTTATTTTTGGCATGGATTTCAAATTGAAACAAATTGTAGTTTTTGGTTTTATGCACAAAATAGAAATTGGTTTGGGATTTTTATACTCATCTTTTCATTCCTCAAGGGGGGACACTCATAAAAAAAAAATCATACTTCTACACTTCCTCACATCCTCCCCAACTATTCTCAACCACGACTACATCTCCAACTACACATATATACCATGAGAGTTAGAAAAACAAACAGTGAGTTTCACACAAAAAAAGTTCTACAAACCCCATAGACAAACTCTTTCACACCAACAAAAAGGGAGAGATTTGTAAAAAAAGAGAGTCCAAAATTTCCATAGCACAACAAGAACAACCTAGCTTAGTTGGAGATTGCATTTGGTAGGGCTTTGACCCAAGGATCCGCACCTCAAACAATAAGCTAGTTGTGTGTTGTTCATACCAACTTCTAGATCTTCATGTATATCTCGAAATGCCCTGAAAAACAGCAGTTGAGTAAGGGTATTAAGAGTTTACTTTTTTCGTTTTTTTATATTTATTCTCACTTCTATTACAACTTGAATCTTCGCCTTAGATCTTTTATTATGATTTTTCTTATGCTACTGTTTTTTTTAATTTTATTTTTATGGTTTATCTCCCCTACTTATCATTTTTTTTTCTTCATATCTTCTTCTTTTTGACTCTTAAGATCATGGTTAAAAAAAAAAAGAGAACAAGGAAAGAAATAGAAGCACAATATTGTAAAAATCATAAGGAAGTGTTGTGTAACATACCTTATATTAGAGGAGTTTGAGATGTGCTTCTAAAAAAGGAGATGTTGTCTTGAAGGAGAGAGGTTAAAGAAAAACATAAAAAAAAAAAAAAAGTAGTTTTAGAGAATAAACAATAAATAAAGGAAACCAGCATTAAGAGAGACTATGAGAAGGAATAAGAAAATACTTTAGGGGAGTAAAAAAAAAAATGAAAAGGATTGAGAGGAAAAAAAAAAGGAAAGTTGAAAAGATATGATGGGAAGAGGGAAATGGTGTTTGTTTTTTTTTACTTTCTGACATGTGTCATTATTGTCTTTATAATTATTATAAAAAAAACATATATATTCGTTGAATGGGCGGCAAATTTGAGATCTTTTTTTTAATTTTTCTTTTTTTTTGTTTTTGTTTTATTTTGTTTCATTCCTTCATATGATTTTTTTTTCCTTTTTGTGTTTCTATTTTCTACTATTATTATTTTATATTTATATCTACCTTTGTGGGTGGTTGTTTTGCCACTCACCTCCTTTTTGTTTCTCTCTTCATTATATATTTTTCTTTCTTTAATTTACCTTTCTTATTTTGTTGCCTTTTGTATTAGAAGTGTACATTTTTTTAAGGGGTGTGTTTACTTTATTTTAAAGATTTTATCATTTTATCATTCTCATTATCCTTTTTTATTATTTTGTGTTATGCTTGTATGGTTAAAATGTAAATACAGAAATTTTGTTTTATGCATGCTAATTATTACGCATGATTTGTAATCTTTTAATTTATATCGTTTATATAAAAAATCCTACGACGAAATCTAGAAATATTTGAGAGTCCAATTTTCTAGTATTCTTGAGGTGAGAAATCGATTCTTTGGAAGTTTAAGATCGATTTCAATATTTTTCTTTCTTGTAATTGTTAGCATATTTGTGCATAATATTTATTTGTTATGACTGTTTCGTTATGTTAAACCTGATTTGTCTTTAATTTGCATTTTTTTATATTCTATTATTCGAACTTAATTTATCTTGATTTATCATTCATGGTTTCAAATCTTTTTTTTTTTAAAAAAAATGTTTTCTCTTTCTCATTGCAAAAACTTAATTTCAAACATTTAGCTTTGTTTTTTTTTTTTTGGAGCTTTAACTAAAAATGTTATTTCCAACTTTTTTGTGATTTTTTTAAAACCATTTTTATTTCTAAAAAATTCCTTCGACGGAATCTAGAAACATTTGAGAGTCCGATTTTCTAGAATTCTTGAGGTGAGGTGAGAGATCATTATCTTTGGGAGTCCGAGATTTTGGTCCCAAGAAAAAATGAATTTAATTAAAACTTTTTTTAAAAAAAAATTATTTTATAAGAGGTTATCCTATGATGAATTTGAGAAATTGTAAAATTTCCTCATATTCTTGAGGTGATATTATTTCCAAAATTTTGGAAATAATTTCAATGTAGCCACATTGATGTATTTTCATCCACTTATTTTATGGGATCATGACTCCAAATATGGGAGTAATGAGGGGTAAAATAAGACATTGTATTTTAAAAATCTCTTTTTCCTAAATAAGTTTTTTGTTTCTTCCAAAATTTTTGCAATTCAAGATTAAATTTGACCACCGTTTTAAACGGGTGTTGTGGGGTGCTAACATCTTCCCCATACACAAACAACTCCCCAACCCAAAATCTGGTTTTCGCATACCATTTTTTTTCTTTCTTTTTTTTAAAAAAAGGTTGTTTTATTCTATTTTGATGTCCAATCACACCATAAAAAAGATTGTTTGCGACTTATTTTTAAACCTCCCTTTTCGAGGATGTCGGTGCCGCCCGCGTCGCAGTACGTGGCGAGACAGCTGTCTGCGAGGTGGCGCGCTGCCTCGAGACTGGCGCGCATGATAGTTCGAGAAGTAACGGGATCTTCAACGGCTCGGAACGGCGACGACACTTCGATTTGGCGCACGGCAGCTCGACAACGAACAGTCTGCGGCGCGACGAGCACACTGGCGGCGTCTGGAGATAGTTGCGACTCTCGGTCAGGCGGTAGGCAGAAGGATCGTGAAGAGGGAGGGAGAAAGATGAAGGGAAAGTGGGAAAGAGGTCACCTCGAGAAGCGTGCAAATAAGGGTAAAAAAGAGCCCTCCTCTCAAAACCCTAATGGGATTTTATTACAAAAATGCCCCTCAACCCGTCTTAAAGCTACAACCAACCCAAAAGCCAAGTCAAACCACACGTTTTAACTTCAAAAGAAAAACACAATGAATTTAAATTCCAAATTACCCGTACCTGAAGATCTTGGGCGTTACATGGTCTCTCTAGTCAAGGGAGATGGTGACTTCTTCTAAAGAAAGATAGAATTCATTCTCATGGTATACCCATTTTTCTATGATAGAGGATGTGATATCAACGAATCTACAAGTTTGCACACAAGCATTGGCTTGACGATTATGCAAGGTGTGTGTGGTGGAAGTTATGTCGATGGTCGAAGAACTTCTAGGTGAGCCAAGTAGGTGGAAGTTGTACCATAACTTACAGTAGAGGTTTATTGACATGTGACAAAAAAAAAGTCTTGGAAAGTGACATTCCAAGTGGTTTACTTTTATGGTGGCGTAGGTTATAGTTCTCTGAGATGAGGATTATGATTGTTGGTAAAAACAATGATGCAACAAGAATTGTTGGTTCTTCAAATATCTTGTCAAGGTAGAATTTGTAGGATTTTTGGCAATATATTAGAAGCTGAAATTGTCTCACATCGAAAAGGTGCAAGAAAGTCTATGGCTTTGATTTCATAGTATCCCAAGTCGAAATACTTTAAACTTAGTATACTAACTCTAGTTAAGCGAGTGATATAAAGTTTTGAGAGAAAGTTTCTTTGTAAGTTGGGGTTGGAGAGAGAATTCGGTGCGGTTGCAACAATTTTTCACATAGTAGAGTATTTCTTTTTGTGTGGGGTTTTCTCCGGGTTTGGAGTTTTTCCACTTAAATTTTTTTTTTCTTATTTTGTTACTTTTTTTTTTCCAACATATTCTACAAAGGGATTCGCCATTTTTTTGGGTCGAGAAAGTAACAATAGATTTTATGTGAGTAATTATGTGATGTTACAAACAAATGTGGAAAAGTGGATAGATGCGAATTTCACTTACGTGTGGTTTCTGTAGAGGAGATGGTTTGATTTGTCAATGAAGATAGAAAGGCAACCGTTTGACAAAGATTTTAGCACTTTTTAGTAAAATATATTTGTGTGGCTCAATGCTTAAAATTTGAGTTTAGCGTTAAATTTTCTTAATTTTAATTTCAGTTTTGTAAAAAAACCAATTTTAAATTTTTTCAGTTTTAGTTTGCTTTATTTACTTTCCTTTTTAATGAGTTTTAATTATCTTGTTTTATGAACTAGATTTTATGTGTCATTTAAGTTCAATTTGATTTTGAAATCTTGTGGTTACTATAGATGGGATGGTTTGGTGTCAGCTTGATAAATATTTTAGTTGTTTTTTTAGTATAAGATATTTGTGTGGTTCAAGGTTTAAAATTTGAGTTTTTAGCATTAGATTTTCTTAACTTTTAATTTTGGTTATGTAAAAAATTAAAAAAAAAAAATCATTTTTAGTTTCAAGCATTTACTTTCATTTTTTAAATTTAAGTTCAATTCAATTTTGAGATCTTATTTTTCGATTTGGTTATAGATATTCTTTGTAGCAATGGAGATGAGAGAGTAAACATGCTTGGAGGAATGTGAGTTCTCGATTTTCAAAGGGAATGTTCAAGTGGCTGAATAGTTGTTTTTCAAATACAAGGTATTTATGTGATTCAATGATTGAAATTTGAATTCTGAAAATTATATTTTATTTTTGTAGAAAATTAGAATAATATCGTAGATTTCTAATTTTAAAAAATGATTCCTACTCATTTGTTTTGGGATTTTGTAGCTTGTTTATGTTCTTTTTTAGATATTGTTAATTTCTCGATCATGATATATTATTTTAAATTTGATTTTGTTTCTTATATTGATTGCCTTTAATTCTTCTTTGATTTTAGAAGTTTGATTAATTAGATTTGGTATGAGGGGTGTTTTAGTCTAATTTATAAGAGATACACTTCCAATTTATATCATTTTCTAGGTTATTTAACCATTTATCAAAATGTGTTATTACATTTGGCTACCTACTTCATTACCCTAAATTTAAATTTAGTAATGAATCATTTCAACACTCTCGAATTAACCACCTATGTGTTAGAGAGGGTAAGAAAGGAAAAAAGGGGCAATTTCAAATGCAATATAAGATAAAAACTCTTTACCTTTTTTATGTACTTGATCGAGTTTTTATGTTATATTTGATTAGTAAGTTTATTTCAATTTCCAATGCTATTTTTATCCATTTTCCAAAAAAAAAGGAAATGCTACTTTTATCCACAAATATCTGTGTATATCTATATCTATATTTATCTCTCTATGACTAAAGCTTTATTTTTAAATGTTGTGTGTTACCATATTTAATTTTTAGATTTAAAATTATTGTGATAATTGATATTGTTTCATAGTAATCATCTAACAATAATTTGAATCTACAAATGAGGAAAAAAATGCTTATTTAATATTGTTTTAGTTTCTAAATAATTTTAATAAAACAAAAATAAAATTAAGTTTTTATACGTAATTTATTAATTCAAATATTTAGCGGTGAAAATAAAAGAAATTAAAAAATAAAACTGGAAATTGGAAATTGATGTTGAAATCAAACTTTGATTTTTGAACTATTAAAATCACCCTATTTTGATCCGTCTTTAAATTTTTAGATTTGTTCCGTTTATTTCTTGAAAGTCTAAGAGGTTTGTTATAGTTTTTGAAGTACTAAAAAAATATGAAACCTTTCGAATAAAATAAAAAATAAAGTCATGAGGGCATATATCCAAAGTAGATAATATCATACTGAGATATGTCGATGCAATCATGTGTTGCAACCCAACTTATATTTTTGGATTGGGTTGGGTCCTGAGTTGAGTTTTTTTAAAATAAATTTTTTCTTAAATTAATAACTAAAATTACATAAAATTCAAATATTTAACTTCAAAGTTCATACCATTTTAACTTTTATTACAATCTGTGGAGACAAATATTAAAACTTGACAAATAATTCATTTATAAGTACGAAGGGAGAAAAAAAAAGTTGGGTTTGGTCGGGTCGGATCGAGTCAACCCAAACTTAAAAAGGTCATCCTGGGAACCAATCCAAAATTTTAGTTCTTCAAAATTTAACCCAACAAAACCCCCCTAAAAAAAACTCAACCTAACCTTTAGACGGCTTGGGTTTGGTAGTTTGGGTTGCTTGGGTAACTGGTTACTTGTACACTCATATGTCCCACACATTGGCTAGAAAAGAAAAGATATGTGGTATATAAGTGAAGACAATTATCTCCATTGGTACGAGGCGTTTTGGATAAAGTCATGAGGGCATATATCTAAGGTGAACAATATCTGACTAAGTATAAAAGCGAAGAAAAAGAAAGAAATATTGTTGGGAGGTAATTTAGAAAATTATTTTACAAAAATGAAAAATGAGAAGACATTTTCTAAACTACTTCAAAAGAACAGTATTCCTTCCTTTTTACTTTTTTCTATTTTTATCTGTTTTTATTTTCTGTAACTTAGAAAATGATAAATAAATATTGTTTATTGAAGTAATCTGGAAAATATCTTCCCATTTTTTAATTTTTCTATATATATATATATATATATATGTATTTTTGTAACTTAGAAAATGAAAGAGAAATATGGTTCGTTGAAGTAAATTGGAAAATGTCTTCTCATTTGTCATTTTTCGCTTTTTGTAACTTAGAAATGAAAAAAAAAAATCATGTTGTTTATAAAGTAATTTTCAATTCTTAAAACATTTGGGCGGCGGTAATAATTAATAAACCATCCAACCTAATCACAAGCTACAGTCTTTTTAAATGATAATTAATATCTTATTTACTAAATTTTAGGTAAAAACGGTCAACCATCTTATTTACTAAACTATGTAGAACGACTAGGCCTACATGGCTACTTCTATACTAGTGCAATCTCTCCCGCTTCTTATTGGCTCTGAATGAGTTATAATAACATATATTATAATAATTTGTGGGCTATAATAGTATTTTAAATGCAGAGTTGCTTAGTATGAAATATTATAGTTTGTGTTTCGGGTCCAGGGTGTTTGGAACGTTGTGTGTGTTATAATAATATGAGTTATAATAGTTTGTAGAATTATATAATATTATTTAAAATGCATAATTGTTTAGTCTGAAGGTATAATAGTTTGTGTTTGGAATATAGTATTTCACACTATACCCATGCTCAGTTTGATAGAGTTTACTACTTGCTTGCCGCGATTCCTCCGACACATAGCTAGGTTTTATCATGGCTCTGATACCAATTGTTAAAGACAACGGACCTCCACATATCTCCACAATGGTATGATATTGTTCACTTTGGGCATTAACCCTCATGACTTTGCTTTTGGTTCTCTCAAAAAACCTCATACCAATGGAGATAATTGTCATTCTTTATATACCAATGATCAATTCCTTCTCTAGTCAATGTGGGACATTTGTTTGCACCCTAACAATAATAACCTATGTGTTTCTCAAATACATATTATTATAACTTCAGACTAAACAATTCTGGATTTTAAATAATATCATATGATTCTAGAAACTATTAGAATTCATATTATTATAACTTATTCAATGTTGTAAACATAATTGAAGAAGTTGATAAAAAAAATGTTGCATGTATCCGATGGATGAGATTCTTCGAGAGAATCTGAATACGTGCACGTACATGACATCGTCCCTGGACGCACACTAGGATATTGTTGATGAATTTTGGCTTTATATATTTATTTTTGTATCTTAGAACATGAAAGAAATATTGTTTGTGGAAGTAAATTGGAAAATGTCTTCTCATTTGTCATTTTTCATCTTTGTAACATAGAAATTAAAAAAAAAATGTTTATCAAAATTTAGCTCTTAAAGCATTTGGGTGGGAGTAAGAAGCAGAACTCTACTTTTTAAAAAAAAAAAATGTAAAGTAGAGGTAAGCAATCACGCCATATGGTTGTTTCTATACTAGTACAATTTCTCCACTTCTTAAGTTCCGTTTGATAACTATTTATTTTTTAGTTTTTGAATTTTGAAAATTAAATCTATAAATACTACTCTTACTCATGAATTTACTTGTTTTGTTATCTCATTTTTATCTATGTTTTCAAAAATTAAGTCCTGTTTTGAAAACTAAGACTCCGTTTGATAACCATTTGATTTTTTGTTATTTTTGAAAATTGTTCTTGTTTTTCGTTATAATGTTTTCCATCTTCTCTATAATTGGTTTCATCTTTCTTGAAAAAACACATGAATTCTTAACCAAATTCTAAAAACAAAAACAAGTTTTTGAAAACTACTTTTTTTAGTTTTCAAAATTTTGCTTGGTTTTTTAAAACACATCTTAAATGTAGATAAGAAAACATGGAAAATCATAAATGGAAGTAGTATTTATAGGCTTAATTTTCAAAAAACCAAATAGTTTATCAAACGGGGCCTAAAAAATAGTTTTCAAAAACTTGGTTTTGTGTTTAGAATTTGATTAAGAAATCAAAGGCTTCGTTAAGGGTGATGAACATAATCTCATTATAGAAAAATTGGAAGAAAATAAACTTAATTTTTAAAAATAAAAAATAAAATGATCATCAACCCGTGTTAATGATTATACATTTTTTGGTTTTGATTTTACATTTATTAAACATAACTGAAAAGTCAATGATCAGGAAATGCCACATGAGAATCCGAATATGTGTGCATACATGGCGCCACCTCTTGATGTGTGCTATGATATATAGTGGTAGATGAAGCCTTTCACAAAATGGTAAAGGAGTATATACTCTTTCCCATTGAGTTAACCTAATCTTTGGTGCACCGTTTGAGAATTAGAATCTTTGGAATTAGAGATTTAAAGGTGTTTGGGGTACTCTTCAAAACCATGAGTTTGTGTTTCAAAGCCATTGGATTTTTAAAACAGTAGCTCAAACAACATTTTGGGTTTGAATTCCAAAACTATCCAAACCCAACAGGGTGCTCCATGTTGAGGATCCCACATTGAAAAGTGGAGAGAAACCTCACAATATATATGATATGGGCTACTCTCCTCATTACCAATTGGTTTTGAGATGAAACCTCATATAATTTAACATGGTATCAGAGCCCATTAAACCCAAACGGGTATTCGGTCCAAAAATTGAAATTGGGATCCGATCCAAGAATGGTGAACCCAAAGAAGCACCATCTTGAGGGGGCATGTTGAGAATCTCACATTGAAAAAGTTGAGAGAAACCTCACAATATATATAAAATATGAGCAAATATGAAGATCACAAAGGAGTTGTCAAAACCAAAATAATTTAGTGGCAGTGGTAGCAAGAGCACGATATTCAACCTCTATAAAACTACGAGTCGTGGTAGTCTGCTTCTTTATTGTCACGATCCTAGATGATCACCTGCCAAATCCAAATCAGAGTAAGCTGTGAGACAAAGCGATTCTTTTGGTAGCAATGTAATATCCGATTGGGTGAAAAACAAGTGGGATTAAGTTGAACAATCACTTGAAGTTTGGGGGTGTGATAATACCATGAAATAGGAGAGTTGGCATCTTCTCTTGCTTAATTTCAATCAAAGTTTAGTCGAGTGCATGTGTTTAGTCTTGTTTTTATTGAGTTCCTTGTTAAGTCTAGTTAAGAGTCGAGTTTCGTGTTTAGTTAGTCGTTTTTTTGTTTTCTTATTCTCTTTTCTTTGCGTGTTTTGTATATTTTGTATGCCTTTTGCTTTGCAGCCTATGAAGTAAAACTGTGCTGGTAGAGGTGTTGATGTTATAGCATTATTCAGCATTCATTTCGTGGCAGAAAAGAAAATTTGAGGCCCACTCTTGATGACATAAGAAGAATTTGTCCCAGTTTGTATTTGATACAAATGCAGTGATCCAACGTGTTCGTGTAGCTGATATGCGAGTGGAGGTATCCTATGTGATGAGTTCACATAAGACCGGATCAATTAGTAACCGATAGATGTAACTCTGTTAACCAATTAGGTTTCTATTTCAATAGGATGACTTAGGCAACTTGTTCTTAATCCTGAGCAGGTTACGAACTCTTGTCTGCGAGGGATTGTTCTTTGACTTGTATGGGTGAGAGTAGCCCGAGACGCTGACTCAACAAGCCTACCTCCTTGGGGACAGAACCTCATGGGCAGCTGGAGACTTAACCTAGTAAGATGGAATTCACTCTTTTTCCCAACCTAGGGTAAGTAAATGAGTGTTCCCTTAAGTGGTGTCTCCGGGACTTGAACAAAGGGCCCTACCCTCTCACTGGCCTGAGAGGGATTTCTGTTTATCGATCAGATCATAAACAAGTTGTTCATTAGAAGAGCATTGGTACTTAAGGTCATAGATGTGACCCAGGGGTAAAACGATAATTTGACCCAACTGGTGCCACAAACACTCGTGAAGGATTGACTTGTTGTCATTGATTTTTATCCATGGACACAGAAAAATATCTGCAGTGAGAATAGTGCAGTTGCGAGTCTTTAGTGGAGTGCATCCGCAGTTAATGAACGTCGATTAAGCGGTTAATGAGACTAGCCAATTAATCTTGTATCATTGGAGCTTCTCATCTGTAGGTCTATTAGGTCAACTTCCTAGCTCGTAAAGGGTTCTGAGATTGCTAGATCTTAAATAGAATTTGAAATGTTCAAATTCACTTTGGGAATTAATTTAATGTATGAAGATACATTATAATATAAAGTTTTTATGTTGATTAGAACTTTATTATATAAATTTAATTTTGGATATGATTCAAAATTAAAGTATGAGAGAATTAAATATTTGAAATAGTTCAAATAATATTTTAATATGAATAGGATTCGTATTAAAAACTATAGATTAAAATTTTAATGCACATAAGATGTACACTAAAACTATAGGTTAAGGGAGAATGATTAAATATGATTTAATCATAATAACCTAAATTAAATATATGATATTTGATTTATAAATTAATTAATTAGGGAATTAATTAATTTGTAAGTTTAATTAACTTAATTAAATTTGATTTAATTAAATTAATTAAAACTATAGGATATGAAAGATATGTATTTAAATATGATTTAGATGTAAATTGATTTAATTAATTAAAATTAATATTGTTTTGATTAATTAATTCAATAATGGAGAACGTGTGTTACGCACGTTCCACCATTCTCTCCCTCATTCTCTCCATCATCTTCTTCCTCTATCGATAAGACAGAGGAGGTTGAAGAGAAGGGGGTTGTGTGCTTTTGCAAAGATTGAGAGGAAAAGCTCAATTTGATTTTCTCTCTGTGAAAAAAAAAAAAAAAAAAAAAACTCTCTTTCCCATAACTTGAGAAAGATTTCCTACAAAATCTCAATCAAAAGAACTCAGAGAATATGAGGTGTTCTTGTTAGTAGTGTCTTGTTCTTTATTGAAGAAAGGTTTTGAAGTTTGTGTTGTTGTTTTCACAAAGAACCATTGCTCTGTAAAATTCATGACGCCAAAAAGGTAGAAATGCTTTTCCCTTTTAGTTTAGAAAAAGTTTCTAAAAGTTTTTGTTTTAATATCCATGTTATGATTGCTTATCGATACATTATTCCCAATGTACTGGTATTTTTTTTTTTGCCAAATAAAAAACGAGCTAGTAGATCCAATTGGCTTTCGTTGTGCATAAGATTTTTCGAAACCATCAGTTATAGCTCTATTTTTGGAATCCTTTTGCTATGGAATGTTATACAAGTGTAGCTTGCTTATGGGTTTTTTATGTCTTATTGTTCTTCTGAAGAGTGATCAACTTAGGAAAAAATACAAGTTTGTTTTAATTTTGTAAAGGTTAAAATAAATGGAAATGACATAGGTAATGCAAGTAGGTTCTTATCTTGTATTATAGATGACTTCAAGGGTCTAGACATATAAATTTTGCTTGTAAACTTAGAAAAATTGGGGTATCCATGTGTTTGAAAGCTAGATTTTGATAGACATATGTTAAACTTTGCTTTTGAGCTATAATTCGAGGAATATAATTAATTTTCGAAGTTTATTTTCATGATTTTCTATTACTACACAGTGCAGTAATGTTGCACAATGCTATAACATTACACAACATTAGGGAACTAAATTAGAAGTGAATGTCCATAAATTGCAATACTTTTAATCATTTGATTGATGGCTTATTCATTATCTTTTTGTTTTTAGTTATTTTATCTCCCTTAGGTTGCTAGAGTTTAATTTCCTTGTATCGGGCTTGCTTTGTTACTTTTAGATCGCTTAAGTGCTTTAGAATTAGCTTTAGCTTGAGTGTATCACTCAAGTTTAAAAAATTTGTATTATATATTTAGTCTTTGTGCTTTTGCACAACAATAAGTATTGTAAAGCTCTCTAATGATAAAGCAATAAGACTGAGTATCAACTAAAGAAGAAGGTGATCATGCTCAACATTTGAGAATTTCAAGGCAATTGGAGTAGAACAAGACTTGGAACTAAGCATGTCAAAACACATACACTACTTCAAAGTTAAAGTTAAAAGTAAATTTTTTTTACTTTCTTTTCCTTTTCTCTATATCAGAGGTTTGTCGTGAGTACTATTGTTTTCAGATCTAAACTCATGCTCACTCATTCACATCCATACACTGTGTTCTTCTTCTCTAGTGAGTTTCTCATTTACACTCTCATCTTTCCCTTCTCTATTTATTTTGCTGTTGAGAAAATCCAAGAAAAAAGGAAGAGAAAAGTAGGATGTTTGTGTAATTTGATTTTATGGGTATTAACTGTTTTTATGTACATCTTGAATTTATGTGCAATAGATTAGCTAATGGGAAATTCAATTTTGTTTTACAAGTTTTATTTTATTTTTTTACATCGTTTTTGCATCTCACTAACATATTTTGAGGTTGTAGCTTTAGGTTTGTGATGGCCTTGATATGCTCTTCGTCTTCACTTCATGTCTTTAAAAAAGCTTGTCGAAAGTTCTATCAAATATAGTTATTAACTAGACCTCTAGAATTATCAATAATAGTAGTCAGGATCGATCTTAGAGATTTGATTAAGTACCATAATACTCAATTTTATCTAGAGAACCAAATATAGAAAATAATTAAATGGAAACCTAAGATAATCATTTACGAGGTTGGAGACACTTTGAGGGTATTTTGCCCAATGAGTTGAGTTGAGTTAAGTTTCAAACCCAACTCATCGTTTGGCTTATGGAGAAATTAACTCAACTCAACTCAACCGACTTGCTACAGTATTAGGATATTAACTCCACCAACTTATATAGTAACTTTATTAACATATTTTATCACCACCTCTCTAACGCCCAACAATCACCACTAACGACTGCCAACCATCTCCGACGACCAACAACCATCTCCAGGAACCACCTTTGGCGATCGAAAACCACCTCTGGCGACCATCTTTCCTTATTTGGCGACCGACGACCATCTTTGATGACTTTTTCTGATAACCAATAACCACCACTGGTGACTTTCTCTGACTACCGACGACCATGTGCGACAAATGATGGCCACTACTGACTACCTTCTCTGACGATTGACAAGAATCAATGGAGACCATATCTAGCAATCAACAATACCTCTTCAACGAGTGTCATCGACAAAATTTCTAACGACCGACAACACTCCCATTGTTCAAAATAATATGACATGCACATGTACTTAGTTGGTCTATATAATAATTTTTCTTCAGACTTACAAAGTCGACTCATTGTTGGTTGACTCATTATATGAACCATAATTATGTTTTGTGAATACTTCACTTCTCACAGGACATTAATGTTGAAATATATTGTTATTTTCTTGTCATTTAGACAATGTAAAATAATGGAGTTCTCTTTTTCAAAGTTGTTTAATTTCCTACATGTGATTAAACAAATGTAAACAAACAATGTTCCTTTGAAAAAAAAAATAGAATACGTAATAGTCAATGCATTTTATTAAAAAAAATCACATTATGAAAACCTTATTAGTAATTTAAAAATGTCATAATAAGTTTCTTATTTGTAAGTTTCAAAGAAATTTAATGTGTGTCTAGAAAATAAAACCTTAGATTTCTATATTTTAGTGAAAATTCAACTTTTCTTTAAAAAAAAAATAACACAGGTACATTGTCTTCTTTTCATTCATCAATTGTTATTTGTTGTTAAAAAATGCAACATTTGATTTCTATAAATTGAAAAAAATTCAACATATAATCAAAACATGTGATTTCTATAAATTGAAAGAAGTTTACTGTATAACAAAAAGAAAAATAATACTATATTGTTTATGGTTTAAGAAAAGTCAATTTCTTTAAAAAGAAAGATAAAGCATGATGTTTTCTATATATTAAAAAAATCAATATTAAAATATAATTCAGTGTTGCAAAGTTGGAAAGAATATGTTTTTAGATGAATATTGGAAAAGAATAAAAATAAAGGAAACACAAATAGTGAGCTAAAAAATTAGTCTACTTCGAATTACAAAAAAACTGCACCAGATATCCTTGATAATTCAACTCAACTCAACTCTACACCCCCAAACACAGACTTTCTGACTCAACTCAACCCGACTCTGAACTACAAACACAGACTTCTAAACTCACTGACAAACTAACTTTGCCCAACTCAACTTACTTTTGTGCGCCAAACGCTCCTTAGAAGGAACTTCTTAAAATAATGATTTAATTCCTTAAAACTAATTTTGTTATATAGAAGAGATAATTCCTATAAACAATAATTATAAGCCAAAAAATTATCTAAACTATTAGATGACTTTTTCAAGCCCAACTAAATCTCATGTTTAATGATAAATTAACATTCGTCTGTTTGTAGAACTAAACATGACATTAAATAAACTTCTCTTAGCGGCTTCTATTGGCAAAGACATCATTTCCATGCACGAATTTACTAACAGTTATGCATTCATGTCTAAATTCAAGTCTTATTTTTTCAAGTTAAAACTTAAATTAAGAAAAACTGAAATTTGGCCAAAAGATTAGACAATAACCTGAAGAATGCATAAATAAATTGCTATAATGTAAACACCTCTAAAAATCAACCAAATGTATGGAAACAAACTAAGTTCGGATTAAAGCCGTGTTATTCACTCAAAATTTACCAATTAAAGTGAACATCTAAAAACAAAAACTACAAAATAGATAAAGAAGATGGAAAAAACTCTCTAACACATGTCACACCCATTCATGCCGTGATACACTGCGATCTTGAACCTTGAATGTATTTTTTTGGCTCTCAAAAGTGTTATCTTAATCCCAATATGGGGTAGAAATCAAATTTAGATTGGTTCCTCTCCAAATGGCCTCCTTTTTTCCTAACCAAACTTGTTCTTTTATAGCGTCTCGATGTTGCGACTTAATTCACCAAGCAAAAAAGAAAAATTGGTGTAGTGTCGGCTCTACGAATGGAGAATGCCATGTGCTCGCATGTTTTGGGCATTGAGACGCCCAAAAGTAGCGTCTCAATGCTACTTCTATGGGAATGTGAACTTTGTTTGACTCCATTAAAAGGCACGAACGTCTCAACATTGTCCTCTTGGGCTCCATAAGTGTAGCGGGTATACTTTTTAACTTCATTGCTCTAAAACACATCTTTGCACTCTAAATATAATCAATTATCTTTTCTAATTGTTCAATCTGATTGTATTTACTCGAATCCAATAAAATGAATGGATCAGTAGATGAAAATATACTTTAACACCACAAACGAACAATAATATAAGCCTAAAAATAGTACACTTTTGTGTGCTATCAGCCTCCTTGCTCACTGTCCATGTGCTTGTTATTGTGTTGATAGACTCTGTTCATGCGTAATTTCAGCCAGGAAAAGAAATATGTGCAAATGAATTTTGTATTGTATTAAGTTTGAATTAGTGGATTATGATCTCTAAGACTTGATCATCTGATTCTTTCTCTTGTATGTGCGTTTCTCGAAGTTGAAGTTGCAATGGGTTCTTTGAATCTTGAAAAAGTCTTCAAGAATGCAAAGAGTTTTCTAGCTTTTGTTATAGAATTCTCTCTGAATTTTCTCTCTGGAGTTTCCAACTTCTGAACCCTTAGAATGAAGGGAAAATTCCCTATTTATAGAACTCCTAAGTGGGTTTGGGCCTAACCTTTGGATCGGGCCTATGGTTGTCTCTGGGCTTGACCATTTCAGATTGGTCCAATTGACTTGGACCTAACCTTTTGGGCTAGGACTTTGCTCGATTTGGGATTCCATTTGGGCTTTGTCTAGAATTAATCCAAATTTTATATAACTCAACTGCATATATGAAATTTACTTAATTTAAATTAAGGATATTTACAAATTTAATTAACTCATAATTGAATAAATAACTTTGTCACTCATTTCAAGAAATGACACGATAAATTTTGATTGGCCAAAATTCCTATTCCAATAGACTCTTCAGCTTGCTGCAAAAAAAATCATAATATCTATTAAAAATATTATAATTTTTTAATGCGAATTGAATTTTTTCCAATTAGTATGGACTTTTTTTGTAAGCCACGATGAGTTTGGATAATTTAGGCCCCGTTTGATAGCCATTTTATTTTTAGTTTTTAGTTTTTGAAATTTAAACCAAAAAATATTACTTATACCAATGAGTTTATATGTCTTCTTATTTTGTTTGTACCTATGTTTTCAAAAACCAAGTCAACTTTTGAAAATTAAAAAAAATAGCTTTAAAAAACTTGACTTTGTTTTTAGAATTTGGCTAAGAGTTCAAATGTTTACTTAAGGGAGATGATCTCTATTGTAGAGAATTTAGGTGAACATAAGTTTCACTTTCAAAAACTAAAAACAAAAAACAAAATGGTTATCAAACGGGGCTTAACCTTTCTTTTTCTATAACCTCTTTTTTTCACACGTTTATTTTTATTACGACCTTTAAACTTAATGTGTCCATTTTCCATTTTCCACGTAAGTCTTATCATCATTAAAGGAGAAATATGTCCCTACTCATTACCAGTTGATACTAGGCATAATAGTATTATTTAGGCTTAGTTTTATGCTAGTTTTGCTATGATTTGATATACTTTCATGTATTTTTTAAGGAAAAAAACATTTTTGACCCTTGAACTCTGCAGTTTGTATCAATTTTAACTCTAAACTTTCAATTTCATCGATTTAAACCTCAAACTTGGCAGATTGTATCAATTTTAACCATGAACTTTCAATTTAATAAATTTAAACCTCAAAATTGACAGATTGTATCAATTTTAACCATAAACTTTCAATTGCATTATTTAAACCTCAATCCTTGAATACGTGTATCAATTTATACTCTCGGTTAGAACTTATCTGCACCAAATTTCTTCTCAATGGAGTGCTTTCATTCTTAAATCGGTCACCAATATTAATTATTTTAATTTCTCTTCAGTCTCGAGCTTGATTTATCCTCCATCTGCCACAATAGAAGTAAGGATTTCGAAATCACCCTATTTAGAATATTTGTTTCCTTCCTCTCCAACATCATTGTCACTTTAATCATTTCATAAGACTATCGATGAGATTTATAACAAGGTCGACTATATGACCAGCTCATTATGTTCATGAGCGTCACTATGTTCACCACTGTCTTTCTTGTTCTCTTCCGCATTTTAGTCGAGCTGAAATCTCTCACCATTAAAGTCAACGAAATCACCATGGTCATTGTTGTCTTCAATGACATCGCCATCTGAATTTTCTTCACACTCGTCGTCGCTTGTATCAATATCAAATGCAAGAGAAACACAAGAGTCCATTTGCTTTTATGTGATTTCATGATAGTTGCAATCCAATATGGAATGATTTAATAATTTTTTAGGTGATTTTTTGTTTAAAAAAATAACAAACAAGTAAATATCATTAAGCAAGACGTGACTTTAGGCATGTGTGAATAACCTTTATAAGGAAGACGTGACTTTGGGCATGTGTGGAGAACCTTTCTAACGGTGATAGAAACGGAAACTTAATCGAGGGTGTAAATTGATACAGTTATTCAAGTTTGAGGTTTAAATTGATAAAATTAAAAGTTTGTGGTTAAAATTGACACAATCTGTCAAGTTTGAGGTTTAAATTGATTAAATTAAAAATTTAGGGTTAAAATTGATACAACTTGTCAAGTTTGAGGTTTAAATTGATGAAATTGAAAGTTCATGGTTAAAATTGATACAACCTGCAAAGTTTAGGGGTCAAAAATGTTTTCCCTATTTTTTATGTTGATTTCTCAGAAACTGAACATTTGGAGCAAAACTTGAGCATTGTGCAGTATTTGGGAGAAATTATTCAATGAGACCGCCACAATGTGGCTGCCTCATAATGACCGTTGGATGTGAATCCAATAATTTTCATGCCCCCTAATAACCGTTGGATATAAAGTTGAAATATTTCTCTTTCTTCATCCAACGGTGAAAAACTGTCGGCCACATTGTGGCGGCCTCACCGAATAATTTCTCAATATTTGGACGAATTTGGGGCATGATTAAACTATATTTGAGGATTCAAGTGTTGAAGAACAAGAACAAGAACAAGGTTTTTGGATCTGAGGGCATACCGTTGCAATGTCATTTAATGAGTCTTTTGACATTAAAAACCTGCAAGCGTAGCATTGCAACACTACACAAAATGATATTTTCCTTTTTTATTAAATTATATTTACAGGAGCAACGTTGCAACACTGCCCCTAGCATTGCAAGATTATGTCGATTCTAGAAAAGAAGAAGTTTGCTATTCGTGAAAAGGAGAGCCATTTTGGAGAGACCAAATCCCTAATCTCGATTTCTACCCTATCTAAAAGCTTGGAGAAAGTCTTATAGATCTAAGGAGGAGGCTTAAAGCTCAGGATCATGGATTCCACGTCGGAAACGGGCGTTAGCACGCAACCTTAGACTAATTTCTTTCTCTTTTGCTTTTGTTTTAGATTTAGGAGTTTTATTATGGATTTATTTATTGTTTATCTTTATATTTAGACAAGAATGACGGTATATTTTAGAACTTTGTTGATTTTGTAATTCAATTGTGTATTTACATATTTTTTGTGCATCTGAATTTTATTGTTTGAACCTTTTGCCACGATTTTGCATGTTAGGCTAGATTTAACTCGAGAGAGTAAATTTATCCGTGAACAATAGATGCATGACTAGATTTAATTTAATTACTACACGAGAGTGAATTGATTGAATCTAGAAGCCTTAAAAGGATCGTCTAATGCCATGTTTAGAAATAAAAATAATTCGAGAGGTTGATTTTTCACTAGACCATGAGTTCAATTGAGCTTGAGAGATGATATTGATTATTTAGTAATTCTTGATTTAAGATTAATATTAATTGCATGAAATCAATTATTTATTTACAAGAATGTGTTTAATTTAATTAATCATTATGTTTCTTAAGAATTGGACTCCACCTTTGTAAATATTAGTTTAGGTTTGTTTATTATTTTAAAACTCAAATCAAAAGTTATGTTTCTCTAGATAGAATTGAATATAAATAATTATGATAGTTAATTAATTTTAATAAGTTCAATTCTTGTGGATGATCCTGGTCCCTACTATTACAAAATACTTAGAGGTTCGATTTTTTATAAATTTAATTTTGATAGGATCTTTGACAAGCTTTCACTACTATCACTCATTCACAGTTCTTTCAATCGGAGATCCACGTTTAGTCTTGATTATATAGGTTTTCTTTTTCATTTTAACTAGCTTTGCATTTAACACAAAAACTATCTTTAAATCTGATTACACTTGAGCCTTTTCATTCTTGTAACCTAGTACGTGAAGAACAAAAATGACTTATTCGGTTCACATGAAACCTTAAACGTTGAAAAGATGATCATGAAATGTATTTTCCTCAAAGCTAATCTCTTCAATGCCCAAACACATTTAAGAACTTCAATGATAGTAGCAACAAAGACTTAATTTCATAAAATAAAATAATTATAATTATAATTATAATTATAATGTATACAAATAATAGGGAGGAGCTTTACACAGGCTTCCAAGTAAAGGGAGTAGCCGACTAAGAAGATTACAAAGCTATTAACAGTTGGTAAACTTAAAGAATTAGTTACTGAAGGTAAATGTTAGACATGTTCATATAATTAAATTTATCCCAACCTCGATGTTTTGGGAAAAATACTTTCTAAAATCGGACAAAAATTCTACAACGGGATAAGAAACGTCGAGAGGATCGACGAACTTGAGAGAGGGATCCAGAATCTGAGGAAGCGACTGGAAGGGAAGCAACTGGTCCCGACTGTACAACATATGTTGTTGATTTAATTTCCTTCAAACCCTTCTATGCAGATTTTTGATTCGAATTGTCATATTCTAACAGACAGAGACGCGAGTAATAGATTGATATGCGCGGAGACATGTACTTTAGTGAGAGGAGCATGGATTAATAGTCATTTTTTCGTTATTGTCAAATTGATTGATAATCAATCTGTCAATGAATAAAAAAAGAGTTTTTTTTTTTATTCTTCCGTATCAAGCATTTCTGTAGAAGGACAAATGGGTTATATCATTTTTTATGGGAATCGAGCCCGTGTCTTCAACATGAAAAGACGATGTCCTAACCACTATGATTTCTGGGTGCTAGTCAGACTCTTTATTAGATTAGAGGTCAATCAGTTCCTTGCTTGCCCATTCATTCTTTATCAAACATCGGGAAGGTCGACTCCTGTTGTTTAGACTTACTTCATACTTCATTCATTTACTTCTGTTAGTTCAGGGGAAGTTAGTCAGTGACTTGATTGAAGCAGTAGGTCGTGAAGCAACCTGGTTGATGATAATGATGATGTCCACTCCTAGCTCGATGCACCAAACGAAAGGGAACTCTCATAATGAAGAAAGAATTTCCTTCATAATTAGGCAGCATCCTTTAAGTGAGTAGGGGTGCATCGGACCACCGACGAGTAATAGGTACCCCCACCCCAGACAGAGTTAGTGAGTCGTGTAATAGGCGACCATTTTGTGCAGTTCGGGGGCACTTGAGTCAGCCACCGACGCCCAACTGCGTCTTGACCCCTTCCAATTTTTGGGTCAATTCCCCCTTCGTACTACCAAAAAATGAAATTCTTGTCAAATCCGAGTTTGATGCTCCAACCATTACCAAACTAATACCTATTTTGTTTAGTACTTCAGGTGCTTCTGTTGTGTATAATGTAAATCTCGTAGCGGATCAATTCCAACGAGCCTTTCAAGCTAGTACTTTTTGTAATTGACTCTATAGCTTCTTCAATAAACGCTAGTTCTTCGATTAAGTTTTGAATGACTTTCTAGTCAGATCATTCTTGCGTTTCGGATATCTCATTCGAAGCTTTAGACAAAGGTGCTATTGAGATATTGGGCCACTATGGCATCCCGTACACATTCCGACGATTAGCCGAGCGAATAAGTCAACTTCAAAGTGGATTTATATCAGCTTAAGTTTCGGGCGTGATAGATCTAATTAATACTGTATTATAGCCTAGAAACCTTATTTCTTATAAAATATATGGGTCATTTCATTCTCAATTGGTTTTGAGATGGAACTCTTGTAATCTAATATGGTATCAGAACATGAGGTCTTGAATTCGAACCCTCTGTGAAGTCGGTTTCTCCCCCAATTAATATTGATATCCCCTTGTTTCGCTTTTCTTCAAATTTCCAAACTCACAAATGAGTGAGAGTATTAGACATGTATATATAATTAAGTTCACCTCAATCTATCAGCTTAAGTTTTTAGGTTAATTGGTGATTTAAGAGTAAATATTGAAGTACGGTAGGTAAAAACTTAATCTTAAGAAATATACAAATGATGATTACATCATATCCCTCCCCTAAAAGGGAACTCATTCTCAAGCTAGAAGAAAAACTTCTAAAAGTGTTAGACTACATTTGTCATCTCTTTATTTAAAAAATCTAGAACCTTCAACCCCAAGGAAAAAACATTCATTTTCTCTTCTATCTCACGCAAAAACCTCCCCTCTTCCCCTAAAAAGTCTCTCTTTCTTTTTCCCTTAGCTTCATCTCCACCATTTTTTCTAGGATTTTTTTTTTCTTCCAAGATCTTCATCTTCATTTTCTCTCCAAACTTTTTTTCTTAATAGAGGGATCCCCATTTTTTTTCTCCCACCATTCTTTTTTTTTTCAAACAACGCCATGTTCGCATCTTCTTTCTCTTCACGTTAGAACAACAACTAAAAGAGCTACATTTGGTTATGCATTTTTCTCGTGTGTCATTACACTATAATCGATACGGACCACCATTGTCTTGCAAAATCAATGAGTAGGAGATCTTGAAAAGAGTTTGGTAGACTATTTTTTTTCTTTCATCTTTTTTCTTTAGTTTTTATTAAATGTGTTAATGTTCTATTTAGGTCATTGTACTCTAACTTAAAATGCTTAGTCACTATTCTTTTCTAGTCTTTATTGGTATTTTGTTTGATTTTTTATATGCTCGATATGTTTTATTATTATTTTTTTATTTTTCATTAAGTCAAGTTATTGTGCTTTGATTGGAAGTTATTATAAGATCGAGTAGAGCTTCGTAAATGCTTGAAAGTTTTCATCTAAGAAAAAGAGATCAAACTTCAAAGTATTACATTTTATAGAACCTAAAGTATGAAAAAATTATCACAAAAAAAATTAGCAAGAAAGTTTGTTTTGAGAATAAAACTGTTTTCTTTTTTTTGTTTTTCTTTTTTTTTATTTTAAAAAAAAAAATTCTGGTTGACTACACTTTAATCAAAATAAAACTTTTTTTTCTTTAAAAAACGATCTTATATCAAAATTAAAACTATCTTGAGTATATTTTTCGTAACACTTTTTTTTTATAAGCAAAATTGTTTGTAAACACAACTTCATTTCTTTGTTTAAAATTTACAATCCATGAACCCTCAAAATACTTTTTAAATTAATTACCATGTTTACCAAACATATCCAACTTCTTAAGTTCCAAAAAAAAAATAATAATAAAACAACTAAATTTATCTAACAAACTTTTTAAATATTTCATTTTCTTAGAATTTTAGAAACTAAAATAAATACCTTTGGACTATTTTTTTAATGGATTGAGTAGTGTGCTTCAGATAAGTTCATGTTATTCTCAAAATGCATGAAAAATCCTTCAATCAAAAGAATTAAATTTATATTAAAAAATTAAAATAAATGCGAGAAAAAAATGTAAAATTTCTTAAAATTCTTGAGGTAAGGACTTTTCTTATTGATTGAGAATAATTCCAACAGTACATCAATCGATGGCTAATAACCCCACTCAAATCGATCAAATACTTGCTTCGCTCTTGAAGTTTAAGATATGACTAATTGAGACTCTTTAAAAATAAAATCAACATAACAAATTTTATTTTCATCTCAAAATACCTTTTTTTTTCTATCTAAATAAAATTAATCAAGATAATATGAAATAATTGATTTTGGTAACCGTTTTCATGGGTGTTGTAGGGTGTTAATACCTTCCAATACTCAATAAAAGGCATCAACAGTTTGGCGACTCCATTAGGGACAGATAGGTTTTTAACGCCTAGAGGGTTGAGCCAAAAATCTCATTGAATGTTATGATTGATTCAAATAATATGTAATGTTGTAAAAATAGGATGAAAACCGGGTATAATTTTACCAATATTAAATATTAATATAATAATATATTTATAATAAGAATATAATAAGAATAATATAATAATAATAATATTATTAAAATAAGTGTTTGGAAAGTGGAGGCAATATATATAATATAAATAAAGAGATAGTGGAAATTTATGGAAAATTAAATAAAGACTAAAAAGAGAAAGTGAGAGAAAATGAAGAGAATTGGAGAGAATTTCACCAATGGTGCATCTTATTCTTCCACCAAAAGCCACTATTTATAGGCAATTTGGCAAGGGATGAGTTGGTACATTTGGACACTAAGCATTGGTAAGAAATTGACACATGGAGGACACTATGGCTATGGAGGCTTTGTCATTTGGCATGAGTATTGAAGGGCACATTGCATGGGCATCTATTATGTGTAATATTTACAATACTCCCCCTTAGATGCCCATTTATATAAAATATGCCTCGTTAAAACCTTATTAGGGAAAAATCCAATGGGATAAAAACCCTAGTGAAGGAAAAAGAGTACATATTTTATATAATACATTTACTCCCCCTCATGACGACATCACTTGAGATCTCTGAGTTTTCGATCCCAATCATCAGAACCAATTTCTCAAATGTTGTAGTTGGTAATGCTTTTGTAAATATGTCCGCCAAGTTATCCTTCGAACAAATCTGTTGTACTGAGATCTCGCCATTTTCTTCAAGGTCATGAGTGTAGAAAAGCTTCGGAGAGATATGCTTCGTTCTATCTCCTTTGATATATCCTCCTTTGACTTGAGCTATACATGTTGTGTTGTCTTCGTATAATATTGTTGGAAGGAGTTTGCTCGAAGACAAGCCACATGTCTCACGAATGTGTTGTGTCATTGATCTCAGCCATACACATTCTCGACTTGCTTCGTGAATTGCGAGAATTTCAGCATGATTCGAAGAAGTGGCGTGATGGTCCTGTTTCACCGATCGCCATGATATAGCGGTTCCTCCACATGTAAATAGATAACCATTCGAGATCTAGCTTTGTGTGGATCGGATAGATAACTGTAATCGCATAACCAACTAGATCAAAGCTAGATTTGTTAGAATAAAATAAACCCATATCAATCGTCTCTCAAGATATCTGAGTACGTGTTTAACTCCGCTCCAATGTCTTTTTGTAGGACATGAACTATATCTAGCTAATAAATTTCTTGAAAATGCAATATCCGGTCTTGTGTTATTAGCTAGATACATAAGTGCACCAATTGCACTAAGATATGGTACTTCAGGACCAAGAAGTTCTTCATTATCATCTCGAGGTCGAAATATATCTTTCTTTACATCCAAAGAACGAACTTCCATTGGAATGTTCAATGGATGTGCTTTATCCATATAAAATCTTTTAAGATTTTCTCTGTATAAGTTGATTGATGAACAAATATCCCATCTCGCTAAATGTTCAATTTGCAAACCAAGGCAAAATTTTGTTTTTCCAAGATCTTTCATCTCGAATTCTTTCTTAAGATATTCTATTGCCTTGATAACTCTTCAAGAGTTCCAATTATATTTAAGTCATCAACATATACAGCTTATAATAAAAAAATCCTCGATCGAGATTTCTTTATAAAAACACACGGACATATTGGATTATTTTGATATCCTTCTTTCAATGTATATTCACTCAAAGCGATTATACCACATTCGTCTCCGATTGTTTTAATCCATATGATGATCTCTCAGAACTTTATCGAATACAATTCTCGAGAACTTGATTCATATGTTTACGTATTTTAAATCCTTCCGAGATTTTCATATAAATGTCATTATCCGTGAGATCCATATAAATACGCCGTGACTACATCCATTAGATGCATATCAAGTTTTTCATATACAATCAAAGCAATCAAATATCTTAATGTTATTGCATCCACCACGGAGAATATGTCTCCTCATAATCTATACTGTGCCTTTGCGAGAATCCTTGTGCAACAAGTCTCACTTTATATCTTGTGACTTCATTTTTTCATTTCTTTTCCTTACAAATACCCATTTGTATCCCACGTGTTTAACACCTTCCTCGTGTTAGGACTATCGTCCAAAACCTCACGCTTTTGAAAGTGAGCTCAACTCGCTTGGATTGCTTCTTTCCATTTCACCAATCCTTTCTACGCTTACATTCATCGATAGATTTTGGATCAAAATCGTCACTTTCATGAATAATATCGTGAGCAACATTATAAGCAAAAATGTTGTCAACAATAATATCATTTCGGTTCCATCTCTTTCCTGTTGTAACATAGTTTATAGAAATTTCATTATTATCCTCAAGCGCTTGATTTTCATCAATACTCTTTTGAGTAGTTGTATTCTCAATTTCTTCCGGAACATCCATACCTTTCATTGAATCATTTTGATTCTCAACTACTTTTCTTTTTTTGAGGATTTTTATCTTTGGAACCTATTGGTCTACCACGCTTCCGCGTGCTCCGCACTCATTATTGATAACTTGTTCTGTGGAATATCAATTTTGATGGAGCATTTCTGTCGTATATATATGATTTAGTCACCCTTTTAGCATCTATGAATGCATCCGTAATTGATTTGCTATATTTTGCAAATGAATTATCTTTTGAACTTCAAGTTCACATTGTTCTCTTCGAGGATCTAAATGAGATAATAATGATACATTCCACGTAATTTCTTTTTCCAACTTCTTAATTCCTCCCCTAATGTTGAAAAATTTGTTTCATTAAAATGACAATCAAAGAATTGTGCAAGAATAAATACATCACCCGTCGTGGGTTCAAGATATTTAATAATTGATGGGGAATCATATCCAACATATATTCCTAACCTCCTTTGAGGACCCATCTTAGTACGTTGTGGTGGAGCAATTGGAACATATAACGCACATCCAAAAATTCTCGGATGGGATACATTTGGTCACGCCATAAGCTAATTGCATGGGGAATATTTATTATAGGCTACCGCCTAATACGTAATAATGATGCAAACGTGTAAAACGGCATGACCCCGCACTCCGATGTAGGGAGTTTAGCTCTCATAAGTAATGGTCTTGCAATTAATTGCAGACGTTTTATAAATGATTCTGCTAGACCATTTTGTGTATGAACATGAGCTACAGGATGTTCAACATTTATCCCAATTGACATACAATAATTATTAAAAGTTTGGGATGTAAATTCACCAGCATTATCAAGTCTAATTGTCTTAATTGTATAATCGTGAAATTGTGCTCTTAACTTAATTATTTGAGCAAGTAATCTTGCAAATGCAAGATTTCGACTTGATAATAAGCATACATGTGACCATCTCACTGGATGCGTCAATTAATACCATAAAATATCTAAATGGACCACTTGGTGGATCAATGGGTCCACAAATATCACCTTGAATTCTCTCTAAAAATGTAGGTGATTCAATGCCCACTTTAGCCGGTGATGGTCTAATAATTAATTTCCTCGAGAGCAAGCATCACATGACAACTCATTTGATCAAGAATCTTCTGGTTCTTTAAAGGATGTCCATGTGAATTTTCAATAATTTTCCTCATCATTATCGATCCTGGATGACCCAGTCGATCATGCCAAACACTGAATATTTCTGGATTCATGAACTTCTGGTTCATTGTTGCATAACTTTCGATTACTCGTATATGAGTATAATATAATCCAGAAGAAAAAGTCGCAAAGTTGTTTCCAATATACGTTTTTCATGTGAAACAATAGATGTGATATAGAGATACTCTATATTATTTTTACGATCAGTTTCAACATGATAACCATTATTACGTATATCTTTGAAACTCAATAGATTCCTCTTTGATTTGCTAGAGAACAAAGCATTATTAATTGAAAATTTTGTTCCTCTAGGCAAGATAAAACTTTCTTTTCCAAAACCTTCAATCAGGTCTGCAGAACCTGATATAGTATTGATTTTTGCTTCCAAAGATTGTCAATTTAGAAAAATATTTTCTGCTTATGAGTATCGTGTGCGTAGTCATGATCTCGCTAGACATAAATCCTCATTGCTCATTTTCTGTTTACTCAACATATTGAAATTGTCCATATTTCTTCATTGATAAGAAAAGGAAAACGATTACAAAAGTTCTAAATATATATACAAAAACAAGAAACATATTATAAATAAAGACTTAATTATATATCTTCATACAAAACATCCTCTACTTGTTTGATTGCATCAATTTTCTCTCCAAGAGATTCAAAATAATCACCACATCAAGATGCACCATATTGGAGGGATCGAATACATCATCTTCTTGAATGGCAAGATTCACCTCCACATTCTTCCCTTTTCCTTTTTCCTTCAAGGAAGCTTGATAGAGATCAACAAGGTGTTTTGACGCACGACAGTGCACGTGACCAAAGGCCTACCATTCCAAGACCAAACATTTATGTTCATCACCTTTTGAACTCTTATCTTGTGGAGATTTTCCTTTATGATCATCAGTGTTTGTGGGTTTCTTAAAGTTATAATGCCCACCACGAAAATAGGTATTTCTTCCTCTACCGCGGTCCCGACTTCGACCACGACCACACGACCTCGACCACGATTATTAAAATTCACAAAGATTCACTTCAGGGAATGGTGTTGCTCCAGTTGGTCGAGATTCATGATTTTTCATTAATAGCTCGTTATTTTGTTCAGCCACGAGAAGACATGAAATTAGTTCTGAATATTTTTTAAAGCCTTTCTCTCGATATTGCTGCTGCAGGAGCATATTCGAGACATGAAAAGTGGAGAATGTCTTCTAACATATCAACATCGTGAATTTTTTCTCCGCATAATTTTAGTTTTGAACTAATTCAAAAGTGCGGAATTATATTCACTAATCGATTTGAAGTCCTCGCAACCTCAGTGCATCCAATCATAACGAGCTTTTGGAAGAATAATCGCTTTTTTTGATGATCATACCTTTCTTTCAAGCCTTGCCATAGAATGTAGGGATCTTTTATTGTAAGATACTCCATTTTCAATCCCTCGTGAAGATGATGGCGAAGGAAGATCATAGCTTTGGCTTTTTCTTGATTTGATGCATCATTTCCTTCTTTAATTGTTTCTCCAAGATTCATGGAGTCTAAATGGATCTCAAATCAAGGACCCATGACAAGTAATTATTTCCATTAATATCCGTACCGCAAATTCTAGTTTTGCAAGATTTGCCATAGTAATACTATATACAAAGAAATTGCATTTACATTAGGAAATTAATTAAACATGCAAAATAACATTTAATTATTAAAAAAAATGGCTTACCTGGAGGACCTACCTTCAAAGATGGAAAAATCGTGAGAGTTAGTGCGATAACGTGTTGTAAAAATAGATGAAAATCGGGTATAATTTTACCAATATTAAATATTAATATAATAATATATTTATAATAATATTTAATATTGGTAAAATTATACCCGGTTTTCATCCTATTTTTACAACACGTTATCAGCACGAAATTGAATTGGAGGGAATTTCACCAATGGTGCATCTTATTCTTCCACCAAAAGCCACTATTTATAGGCAATTTGGCAAGGGATGAGTTGGTACATTTGGACACTAAGCATTGGTAAGAAATTGACACATGGAGGACACTATGGCTATGGAGGCTTTGCCATTTGGCATGAGTATTGAAGGGCACATTGCATGGGCATCTATTATGTGTAATATTTACAATATGTAACACTTTGTTACATTGTTTATTATTTTACTATTTTTTTTAATTGACTGCACTACAAGTCTTCATATATTTTCTTGCATTTCATGTGTTTGCTTATTATACTATCAAGCGTTGGAGCTATGTATCATATTTTTATATTATGTGAATATTAATGATTTATGTATTCCCTTTCACATATTGTGCACTTAATTTACACACATTCACAGGCTTCCTATTCGAACTTTACCCTTAGGATTAGAATTGAGCTTGAGTAATAAAGTTTTCGTAGAGTCTCTCGACTACCACAAAGATTCATAAAATTTCTCATTCAAGTTAATCTTATATTTGTCTAGTCAAGATAAGTAATAGAGATTTCTTGAGGCCGTTTATCTTTTAGAGATTTTAGAGTCAACCCACACTATTCACTAGAATAAATCTTGGAGCATGCATAGCTCGACATTAATTTCAACCCAACGATAGCATTTTTATTTCAATTTTTCTTTGAGATCTATTTGATTGTCATTCTCCGTATGTTTCTCATCTTTATCATATTTTATTTGATATTAGCACATTTTTTCCTCATTTATTAATAATAATTCATGCATATTTTAGGCACTAATTTCTCTTCTTAAGAAAGTTGGACAACATTATTTTTATTTTTAAATAAGAAAGAAGTTAAAAAAGAATCAATTGTCACATGCTTACATCATTTTCCTTGAATTCAGTCATGCACTTGACTGTTATTCTTTTGCACTTTACTTTCAACATGAGTTTATAAAAAGAATAAAAACAAGGGAAAGAAAATTTTCATTTATAAGAAAATGAAAATTAAAAAAAAATAATTAAAAAAAATAATCATGCATAATTTCTCCATCAATGATCGATCCTGGAGTATTTTCATACATCAATAGTCTCACTCACTTCCATTCTAGTTGAAAATAAATAATTTTTTGAATAATTTGTTGGCAAAAAAAAAAACTTTTTTCTTTTTTTTTTAAAGAAAAAAAGTTGTCTAAATTGCTAGGGTCAAATTTCTTGCACAAATGAAGTCAATTTATCTCAAAGTTTCACAAAAAAATTTAAATCTCAATCAAAATCTTTTAACCTCATTTTTGGAAGCCATGCATCGTTTGTAATTGTCATTCTTAAACAATACGACTTTTCTTTCTTTTGTGACTAATTTTATTACCTTATTTTTAATAAGTCATGTCATTTTATTCATTCGTTGAAATCTTGTCTAAGGTGACCAAATTATCTATACATCTCTAAAAATGATACACACGTGTTTTTCATTTACTTAAGATGACAAATATTTCTCATTTACCTTCTTCAATCCTATAATTATGATTTAATAATGCATCATGTAATCATCATATTGGGACAAAACACATTCTTTTTCAAACCAAACCAATCCTTGTGTACCAATTTTTGAGCCACTAAATCTCACTTTTTTTCTATCCATGTGCATGAGGAAGACTTTAAAAGTAATGAATAATAGTGTTGAAGTATAATTAAAAATTACATATAAGTAATTTATTGCTTCATAACTTATGTGAAGACAATCTCAAAGAAGTTATGCCACTAATTCTCAAAAGAATTGTCCAAGGAAATGGCAACACTCTTGTTTACCTCCTCAACTTCTCTTAGTTTGATTTTGGTATAATCCAACATTTGCACAACTAGTATACTTCACTTGTGTAATCTCTTAGGGCATGTTTGGCCCACTAGTTATTATAACTCGTGTTATAATAACCTGTAAAATACTCTGCACCTTAATCACAGACTATTATAACCTCAGACTATACTATTCTGCATTTTAAATAATATTATATGTTTCACAGACTATAATAACCCACAGATTATTATAACCCCTTGTTATTATAACTCCACCCAAATACCCAAATAAAATTTCTTTATTGTTCAAATACATTCTTTTTTCCAAGAGAATAAAAACAATATCCTTTGATTTTGCCTTCTTGTTCTTATTTGAGGTAAATCTTTCTTTTCAAAAAGACATTCATTCATCCTTGTATATTATTATTCCTTTAAACTCATCAACCTAATTTGGTTTCACCTTCCTTGCTTACTCATCACAAAGGTGAGTTATGAAGCAGTTTTTAGCTAGGACAACATTATGAATTGCTTTCAATAATCAACTAAGTGCATGTTTGGGAATGATTTTAGAAATATTGATTTTAGTGTAATTAATTTCTCTATAATTGATTTATTAAAAGTAATTTTCATATAATCATTTTCATGTTTGGTTTTATACTTTTAATACTGATTTTGGTTTTGAAAAAATCATTTTTTATGGAAATTTATGAATTTTGACAAAAAATTACGATTTTTACTCGTCATTAAAAGTATATTATTTTAAAAAATGAATAATAGTCATTTTAAATTACAATCACTTGACAAAAATCACTTGGGAATCACCTCTCAAGTGATTGAAAGGGAATCAATTAAAATGATTTTGGATTCTTCCAAAATCACTTACTTAATATTGTCAAACATCACACTTTGGGTAGGAAAGTGATTTTAGACATGTCAAAAGTGATTTTGGTCACTCCAAAATCACTCCCAAACATGCCCTAAAATGGCACATGGGAATCGCTCCAAAAGACCACCAAGGCCTAAATGGTTGAGTCTATATGTGACGACCGTCATCTCAGGTACTATTATTTATTTAATTAACACTCTATTAACCGCTGTATTTAGTCGTTTTGGTGTTCTAATCAAGCTCGGGGAGAGTGAGACCTTAATTTTTGTTTAGTTTAAGTGAATGGTTCCCTATAGGATAAGGTTATTTATGAAATTAAAGGAAAAGGAAATTTGCAAGGGCATTTTAGTTATTAACGTCTAATTGAGGATGTAATTGGCAGCTGAATTTTAACCTAACGTATGGTATTTAAATACCCTTAAGTCTCAAACAAAAGGAGAAAAGAATCAAAAACCCTAACCCTAGCAAAACCCTAACCCTAGCAAAACCCTAACCCTAGCAAAACCCTAACCCTAAGCCATTATCTTCCTCCCTCTTGCCCTAACCGAGAACCACCTACCATCATCACAGCTTCTGCCGATCGGAGCAAGAAGCGCGCGCCACGGCCACCCAACACGCTCTCCTAGCCGCACCGGAAGTCGTGGGCTAAGCCCCAGCCGGAAGTGCTCACTCGCAAAGAAATAACCACCGTCCGGCTTAGGCCCATCGCCGACCAAGCCCTACAGACGAGTACCTCCTCCGCCGCCGGGTCGTTCCTCGCCGGCAGTGCACAGGTTTACGCCAAGCACCGGCCGCCGGCTCGCGCGAAGACCACGCCAGATCGACGCGGCGTGAGCCGCCGCACCCGCAACCGGCCGGTCTCGGCCGCCGCCGCCAAGAATTCACTCGCCCACACCGCCGCGAGCGAAGCCCCACATCAGCACTTACATCGGCACCACCCGCCGCCGCCGGGTCTGCGTGAGCCGCCGGGTCTCCGCAGCGCGAATTTGTCTCACGCGAGCTCACCCGCCCGCAGCTTCCACCTCCAGCCACCGCCGCCATTGCTGTGATCGTGCCGCCGCCGATCACTCACTGAGATTTGCCGCCGCCGTCCAGCTCCGCCTCAACCGCTTCCGATCGCAAAGAACTCACGATAGCTTCGAGTTCAAATGGTGAGCGTTGATTTGAGTTTCATACTTGATTAGAAATATTGCGACCTATCGATTGAATTAAGCGTTTGATTGAGAATTTAGGTCATGGTTCGAACACGCTCTTTGTAGGAACCGAATCGGAGCGGGATTGGAGGTGGATCGTCAAAACGGACTAAGAGATAAGGGGTTTTTGCATTGAGCTCGAGGTAAGCGGGACACGACATCTTAATGCGATTTTTTGAGTATCGCATGATTAGGGTTTTAGTGAATACTTGGAGTTTGAATTGAAATTATGGTGTGAATCGGTTTCACTAAAAGGAGGATAGCAGGGAGTTCGATTAGGTTTTGGAGTAAAATCGAAGCTCGAGGTAAGGGACCTTGTGCCGAATTTTTAATGGGATTAAATGAAAACGATTTTTATGATTTCATGCGAAAAATAGTTTATAATTTGCTATACGAAAATATACTGAGATATTCATGTGAGAATACGTAATATTTTATGTGCAAATACTTCGATGCATCAAGTGGAAATAACCCATTATTTTATGTGAGATTATTCGCGATGCTATGTAAAAGTATTCCATTAATTCATGTGAGAATAGGGATGAGTTTGTATGAGAATGGTATATGTTTTCTTACAAAAGTATGATCTTCAAAACCGCCCATGAGAAAGTATGATTGATATATTGATGATGATGTTTGTGACATGTACTCTATTATTATGTGACCGATGGGACCTCATGCATGTTTTGTATGCCACGAAATGGATTAGTGAATAGTGTGGACATTGGTTATCCCGAGATCATTATGTGCATGGTCAAACATGCAATAGAGACCTATGGGTCAAAGTACAGTGGTCCATGAGGACTCAAAACGAAATGACTCGGGATGACCACTGGCCCCACAATTAAATAAGCGATCATGGATTAAAGACTCGACAATTAAATGAGCGATCATGGATTAAAGACCTGACAATTAAATGAGCAGTCATGGATTAAAGACCTGACAACTAAATAAGCAGTCATGGATTAAAGGCCTGACAACTAAATAAGCAGTCATGGATTAAAGACCTGACAATACTAGAAAGTTTTAGGTCTCATATATGTATGTTACGAATGAGTTTAGAGATCATGATTGTATGTGTATGCATATCCCAAACTCGTAGCGAGGTTACTTATCTGGTATTGTTTTGCAATACTCACCCTTTTCTTTTAAAAATGTTTTACTGGTAAAGGAAAGGGCGTGCGGGCGTGACTGAGGAGCGTTACTAAGACCATGGGAACCAGCATGATTTCCGCATATTCTTGTTTCGGACTGTTGTTGTCTCTATGTTTTTAATTGGAGCTAAACTTATTTACGGTTTTAATAGGCCATGCTAAAACGATGCTTTTATCTGATTTTAATGTTTTGTTTTTGGGATCCTTGGAACTATTTACGTTAATTGGAAATTTCTTTTAAGTTCTTTTATCTCTCGGCCTATAAATGCATGCATGTGTAGTAATGTCCCTAGGAGTTGGTCATTAAAAAGTAGGGGCGTTACACTATATATTGACAACATTTGAAAAAAACTTCCCGTCAAATGATAAGTTGTAATTATCTATGATTCCATGCTAACTCTTGATTAGCAAAAATGATTAAAAAAAAATACACTTCCTTTGACAAGCTCAAAAAGATTTACTGCAAATGATTTTAAGTATTTCTTCATTTGAAAACAAGATTTCGTCATGGAAATATTTGACCAAAAAAAAAAAAAAATTGGCAAGAGGTGAGCATGTCTTGATGTGTTAGTACTTGCTTTGCCATCCTTGCATTGCATGACACACATTCATGAAAAAACTTTACATGCAATCGTTCACTCTTTTTGTTATTTATCACATCATTTTATGTGAGTAAATTCTACCGCACATCAAATTTGTGAATTGTGTAACATGATGAGGATCTTACATTGGAAAAAAGTGGAGAGTAACCTCACAATATATAAGATATATGGGTTACTCCTCTCCTTACCAATTGGTTTTGAGATGGAACTTCATATAATCTAAATCTAATATGGTATTATAACCCATTGAGGATCCCACATTAGAAAAGTGGAGAGAAACCTTCACAATATATAACATATATGGGCTACTACTCTCATTGCCAATTGGTTTTTGAGGGGGCATGTTGAGGATCCCACATTGAAAAAGTGGATAGTAACCTCACAATATATAAGATATATGGGCTATTCTCTCCTTGGCAATTGGTTTTGAGATGGGATCCATATAATCTAATATGGTATCAATGAGACCTCCTAGAACACCTGGTAAAGTTTAAGCTGATAGTTTGGAATAAATTTAATTATATCAACATAGTCTAATATGACACACCTCTAGTATGGAGGTAGCTTCCTAGTTTTTTTTAAACTATTTTTTCATTTAATCTCATTAAAAAAAAAAAATGTAGTATCTAAAATTTTGTCTAAGAAGGGTTTCACATGCATCATCATGAATCACCCTCATACCTTTTAAGTCTTTCTTGGACCAAATTATGCATCATTCCATGGGCAATAGGTGGCTGAGAAAAGACAAGTTGGGGGCATAGTTATCTCATGGTAAAGACATTGCATTTCTTAACCAAATAGGTTGTGCATTTGTAATATAATTCTTATTATTTGCTCTATTATTCTTGTCTGACACTGGGGCAACCGCAGTAAGAAATAAACTCACACATTTCAAGCATACTTCTTTAAAAAAAATCCAGAAATAATAAATTTTCAAAAAAAAAAAACAAGATTTTTGTGTTGGACAAGAACAAGTATTGCATTTCAATGTCATGACTATATACATTTGAGAAGGCTTTTTCACTATGTTTAGAAAGATCATTTTTCGTATACAAAGCATCTTGTGATTAATGCATACTCATTTCACATGTTCATTTTTCGAAATTGATATATTTGGTTCACTCGATTTGAGTTCATCAAAATTTTCATTTGTGGCAAGTTTAGATAAATAAATAAAATCAACTCGTGTCTTTGGGTTAAATCAAACTCAGTTCTGAAATTGAGGTTGAGCCTGCGTCTATTCAAGTCCATTTCTCTTTCATACACTTTTTTGGTTAAGTTGTGAACCCAATTCTCTAAAACTAAGATTGAGCCTGTGTCTATCGAGGCCCATTTTCTTCCATTCGTCTTTTGGTTAAATCAAACTCGATTCTAAAGCTGAAGTTGAGTTTGCGTCTATTCAAGTCCATTTCTCTTTCATACATTTTTTTGGTTAAGTTGAACCCAGTTCTAAAGCTAAGGTTGAGCATGTGTCTATCGAGGCTCATTTTCTTTCATTCGTCTTTTGGTTAAATCAAACTCGATTTTGAAGTTGAGGTTGAGTCTGCGTCTATCCAGGTCTATTTCTCTTTCATATATCTTTTGGTTAAATCAAACCTGGTTTTGAAGTTGAGGTTGAGCCGCGTTTATCCAATTCTATTTTTCTTTCATTCATCTTTTGGTTAAATCGAACTCAATTCTGAAGCTGAAGTTGAGCTTGCGTCTATACAGGTCAAATTTCTCTTTTATGCATCTTTTGGTTAAATCGAACCCAGTTATGAAGCTAGAGTTGAGATTGCGTCTTTCCAAGTCCAATTCTCTTTCATACATCCTTTGGTCAAAACAAACTCAGTTCTGCAGCTGAGGTTGAGCGCGTCTATCCAGGTCAATTTCTCTTTTATACATCCTTAGTTTGGTTAAATCAAATCCAGTTCTGAAACTAAGGTTGAGACTACGTCTATCCAAGTCCATTTCTCTTTTATACATCTTTTGGTTAAATCGAACCTAGTTATGAACCTGAGGTTGAGCTTGCATCTATACAAGTCTATTTCTCTTTAATACATCTTTTGGTTAAATCGAACCCAGTCATGAAGCTTTGGTTGAGCTTGCGTCTATCCATGTCCATTTCTCTTTCATTCGTCTTTTGGTTAAATCAAATTCAACTCTGAAGCTGAGGTTAAGCATGTGGCCATCCAGGTTTGTTTCTCGTTTATACATCGATCGTTTATGGTTAAATCAAACTTAGTTCTGAAGTTGAGGTTTAGCTTGTGTCTATCCAGGTCCACTTCTCTTTCATATATCTTTGGTTAAATCAGACCCAGTTCTGAAGCTGAGGTTAAGCTTGTGTCTATCTAGGTCCTTTGCTCTTTCATATATCTTTGGTTAAATCATACCCAGTTCTGAAGCTGAGGTTGAGCTTGCATTTACCCAAGTTCATTTCTCTTTCATACATCCTTTAGTTAGATCAAACCCGGTCCTGAAACTGAAGTTTAGCTTGCATCTATCCAGGTCTATTTCTCTTTCATACACTTCTTTGGTTAAATTGAACCCAATTATGATCATAGTATGATGGCAGTCGGGCAAGTATGCCCCCATCGTTTAGTGGTTCAGGACATCTCTCTTTCAAGGAGGCAGCGGGGATTCGACTTCCCCTGAGGTAGGGTACTACGAAAGAAAGTTGATTGTGGATTATCAATAAGCTTGGAATTGATTCCTCTCGGGTCGATGCTCGAGTAGTTAATGGGGGCGGACTGTAAATTTGTTGGCAATATGTCTACGTTGGTTCAAATCCAGTTCAACGCAATAATTCGTGGATCCGTCATAAAATGGTATAACCCATTTTTCCTTCAACAGAAATGCTTGACTTGATACGGAAGAATAAAAAAAAAAACTCCTTTTTTATTCATTGACAGATTGATTATCAATCAATTTGACAATAACGAAAAAAGTTGAGGTCGAGCCTGCACGTATCTAGTTTTTTTCTCATTTATACCTTTAAGTTAAATCGAACTCAGTTTTGAAACTAAGGTCAAAACCTATGTTTAACAAGGTATGTTTTTTTTCTCTCTTTTTGGTTAAATCGAGCCTTATGTCTGTGGTTCCATCCCGATAAAGGTCGAAGTATAGTCAAACTAGGTATATCTCTTTTTCTTTCACTTTTTAAGTTTATATCGAGCCCTATGTCTGCAGTTCTGTTTCGATAGCGGTCGAAGCCTAGTCCAACTAGAGATGTCCATTTTCTCCGGAGCCCCACCCCGTTTAGGCGGGGAACGGAGGAGGGAGCGGGGACAAAATTTTTTCCGTTAGCTAAACGGGGACGGGGACGGGGAATACATTCCCGTCCCCACCCCACCCCCTGCCCCCATCCCCGCCCCGATTAATTTATTTAATTTTAAATATATTTTTTATACATCTAATAAACATAAGTCTACAATTTTATTAAATATAATTTTATTTTTCTAAAAAAATTTGAAAAATGTCTCTTAACTAGAAATCTCTAAAGAATAATTAACCATTTAAATATAAATTTTTTTAAAAAAAATTAGTTAATACAATTTAAAAAAATAAAATTATAAACAGGGAATTATTCCCACGGGGAACCCGATCCCCGCCAATTCCCCGAGGGGAATCCCCGCCCCGTTCCCCGCGAAATTAAATGGGAAATTTTGCGGGGACGGAGAATGAAATGGGGGGCGGGGACGGGGACGAGGAGCCATTCCCCGACCCCACCCGTGGACATCTCTAAGTCCAACTAGGCATGTCTGTTCTTCTTTTCTTTTTAAAGTTAAATCAAGTCTTATGTTTGTGGTTTCGTCCCGATGAAAGTTGAAGCCTAGTCCAACTAGGTATTTTTTTCTTCTTGTCTCTCTTTTATGGATAAATCGAACTCAAATCTAAAATTGAGGTTCAGGCCTTTTTTTTTCTTTCTTTCACTTTTGGTTAAATCAAGCACTATGTTGGCAGTTTCATCCTGATAGAGGTTGAAGTCTAGTCCAACAACTAGGTCCATCTTTTTTCTTTTTCCTTTTTAAGCTTAAATCGAAGTCAATCCTAAAATTGAGGTTGGAGCCTAGTCTAACTAGGTCCATTGGCTTATTTCTTTCACTTTTTAATTAAAGTAAACTCAATCTTAGAATTAAGATTAGAGAGTCTAGTTAAATCGGGTAATTTATTAGAAGGTCGTCCCAAATACTCATCTACACTTTTATTCACCTCCTAACTTAGAAGGATGTACAAAGGGGGGCAAACTGTAGACTCCATATTTGGTTCGGATCGAGTTATTTCTAAAAAAAAAAGAATTGGATGAAATTGCACTTTAGTGAAAAAAAAAACATGGAGAGGATTTGAACCCAAAACCTCCAAGTATAAAATTAACATACATATGTCATTAAGCTAGAAGAAAAACTCCACGGCGCGGGGCAAGGATGGGGAAGGCTTGCTCATCCCCGTCCCCACCACCTATTTCAATCTCCATCTCTACAAAATTCTTCATTTTTTTTGCGGGGATCGGGCGGGATTCTCGACGGGGAATTCATAGGGTTGGGTTTCCCACGATAAATTTTTTTCGTTCTTTTTTATTCTTTTTAATGTATTCTCAACAATAATAAAAATTCTTTCCAACCACCTTCTAAGTTAATAATTTCTAATATAATTTCTATTTAAATAAAATGTTATAAAATTTCCTAATAAAAACAATAATATACCTTAATTAAAAATATTATGATGTTGAAACAATTTAATTTCTAAAAATTCAAATTTCAATATTACAACCTTATTTTTAACTTTTTTTAATAAAAAAAAGACTTCAACTAATTCTTACTATAGTTTTTTTTTTAATTTATACATATGTATACATATATATGTATAGATATATATACATATATGTATATATATCTGTTAGAGTTTTATGTCCTAAACTCGTGGTGTTTGTAAATGTTCAATGAAATTAATAAAGAGTTATTTTTTTTCATCTTTTCTTGTGTATTCGCATTTTAACTTAATCCAATAAACTAAGCTTCAGGGTTGTGATTATGAGACCTTGAATAGTGTGTAATGGACACACAAGTAGGATCATGTTCAAGTATGTAACTCGAACGGTCTATAGTACATGGATAAGGTTGGGAACCTTATCCTAGTAATACTATGGATGTGGCTCACTTTGTATTTGATACAAACAAGGCGATCTAACTAGTTCATATAGTTGACATGCGAGTGGGAGAATCCTATGTGATGAGATCATACAAGACCGGACCGCGAATTATTAGCCAAACTGATGTAACACCGTTAATAGATTAGGTCTAATAATTTATAAATGACCATTATTGATACGAACTTCTGTATGCGGAGGTTTGTCCTTTGGCTAGTATGGGTGAGAGTGGCCAAAGTTGTCGACTCAATATAACTACCTTCTTGGAGGCAAAACCTCGTGGGGAGCTGGGAACTTAACTCCGCAAGATGGAATTCACTCATTATCGAGCTAAGAAATTTAGATAAGTTGTTCTCTTAAGGGTTGAATCCAGGTCTTGAACAATGGGGTCTCGCCCTCTCACTGGCCCGAGAGGGACTTTATTTATGGTAGGACCATAAATAAGTTGTTCATTAGAGGATCAGTGGTACTTAAGGAGCAAGAGGTAATCACAGGGGTAAAACGATAATTTGACCCAGCTGTGATTACGAACAACTTGTGAAGGGTCGACTCACGGGTATTGGATAAATCAATGAACACAACGTGTCCTACAATGAGGAGAGTGCAACTACGAGTCTACAGTGGAGTGACTCGTAGTTAATGAATGTTGGTTAACCGGATCAAGGAGTTTGATCGATTAACCTCGTATCATTGGAGCTCATGAACTGTAGGTTCATTAGGTCCCTCCGTTGGCTCAACATGGATATATCGATGATATAAAGTTTTGGAGCAAATTTGAAATGTTCGAATTCGTAAATGGGAGTTATATTGATTACATGTGATATAATCAATATAATATATAGTTTAATGTGAATATGATTCATATTGAACTATATGTTATATTTGGATTATTATCCAAGTGTCTACTTTATATTAAATAGGGAATTTGAGAGTAATATGGAAAATTGAATATGATTCAATTTATAAAGTATATGATACTTTATAATATGAAGTATATGATACTTTATAGTATGCATTATGCAAATATGATTTGCATAATGCATCATTTATGGAATTCGTGAGAGTGGATAGAGGAAGTTACCTCCAACATCACTCTCTATAAATAAGTGCAATTGGATGCACTTTAAGGAGGAAGAATTCATTTTCGCAATTTGCAAAGTTCCATAACAAGAAAACTCTTTCATTCTCCCTTATCCCAATTCTCTCAAAAGAGAATTCTCTCCCAATTCCAAAAGGGAACTTCCACCGTTCTCCCTCTCCTAGAGAACAACATAATAGCCTTAGTGGAGGTCGGTTCTTATTCATGATTGGCACGAGATTGAGAGGGACATGGAGAAGGAACACGTGAAAAAAGATTCTTCAAAGGTAATTTTCTTCTTCTCCAAATATTCTTAATCCAGTTTCCTGATTTTTTGTGAGAATCCCACAACGTATTTGCGGGCAAAAGCGATTCAAACGCTTCCGCATCGGGATTCGATCCCTTCAATATATACTTACTTATCGAGGTCAGGGATGGAGAATATATTTCTCGTCCCCGTTCCCATTTAGCCAACGGGGAGAAAACTCTCCCCACTCCCTCCCTCATTCCCTGTATAATCGGGGATTCCCCGCGATGAACATCTATATCCAAAACGTCTCTTCTTTTCTCTCCTATTTGTTGTTAAAATATATAGTCAAAAGTTAGAGTTTAAAAGAGCTTTTAAAAGAACCCTAATTAAAACTATAAAAATTTCAATTTAAAAAGGTTTTAGAAATCAATAATTAAATATAATATATATATGTATATATTTTTTATTTTTACAGATATGTCTCTACATGAACGATTTGAATAAAATCATTTGTAACTATTATAAAGTGGGGCATATCCATAGTGTTACTAAGATAAAATATCCAACTTTATTCATCATACTATAGATTCTTTAAGTTATTTCTGGAACATATCTAATCATATTTCAACTACATACTGTTTACACAATGAATATTATAATTACAAATAAAAATAAACAAGTCATTATTAATTAATCATTAAATAATAAAAGCATTAAGGTTAAATTACAAGTTTAATCCCTAAACTTTCAAGTTTGTGTCTATTTGGTCCCTGAACTTTCAATTTTGTATCTAATAAGTCCCTGAACTTTAAAAATGTCTAATTAGTCCCTGAATTTTCAATTTTATATCTAATAAGTCTTTGACATATTTAAAAAAATTTTAAAATTAACTGACCTATTAGATATAAAGTTAAATTTTACGTCTAAAAGAAGTCTAAACTTTCAATTTTGTGTTTAGTAAGCTCATAAATTTTAAAAAAACGCCAACTAGGTCAATGACCTATTTAACACAGAATTGAAAATTGATGGACCTATTGGACACATAATTGAAAGTTTAACGACTTTTTAGATACATTTTAAAGTTCAAGGACCAAATAGACACAAGTATGAAAGTTCAGGGATCTATTAGACATTTTTTAAAATCTAAGGATCAAATAAACACAAACCTCAAAATTTAGAAATTAAACTTATAATTTAACCGATCATTCATTATAAAATCGTATAGCATGAGTTCAAACTGATCTCCCCTACCCCATCATGGAGTGAAGAGGTGGGGGCAGCGACAAAGATGGGCGACGGTGACGGTGGAGGTTGCAAGCAGAAGAAGAGAGAGATTCACAACTGTGAAAGAGAGAAGAAGACAAAGGAGGAGAAGAAAAACGAAGAAGAAGAATGGTGTTGATGCCCGCGCCAGAGGAAAGGAGAAGAGAGCACAGATGGGGGGTGGAGAGAGTTTTTTTTTTTAATCATTGTTTATTACAGTTTAATTTTAAAACATCAACCTCATCAATAATTAGGAGTGACTTAATACAAATGTTTTCTAAACTAAGAAATTTGATTGTACGATATTGAAACCTACTAATGAAATCGTACCTAAAATAATATTTACCAATATTTTCATCTTTTTATTAGTGTATGTTTTGAAATTTTAAATTTAAAATTGAAAACAATAAACATATTTGGGTTGTTTTGAAGGTTTCATTTGATAACCATCTTATTTTTTTGTTTTCGGTTTTTAAAAATAAGTTTAAATACACTATTTCATGTGCCAACATTTTTAAAATGCTATCAAAATCTAAACTAAATTTTAAAACTAAAAAAATACTTCTTAAAAACTTAATTTTGTTTTCTAAATTTGACTTAGCATTGAATTCAAATGTGTTGGGATGAAAATATTAAAATATAAAATATAAAATAAAATGTCGAGTCAAGTGAATCTGAAAGAAAAAGAAAAAGAAAATTAGTGAATTATATACCAAATTGCTTGCGTCTCCGAGAATCCACCCATTCGCCTCAAGAACCTTACAAAGCAAGTGTGTGGGTGGTCAAACAAATTGTAAGACCATTGTCCACGTCATTACATTAGCAGCCAAAGAATTCGTCAACGCCATACCAGATAAAAACCCTTCCTCCTCCTCCTTCTTCATCTTCTTCTTCTTCTTCATATTACGATTCACCTTCGATTATTTCCCTTCCGCCATTACTGAGGAATTCTCACACAGAAGAAATGTTGGAGTGCCTTCCTCCTCCGGAATCCCCCGCATTCTCCTCCTCTCATCTTCATCTTCATCTCCATCCTTCTTCTTCTTCTTCTTCTTCGATGCAAGGTAAGGTACTTTACTTTCTCCATTGAAATTTTGAAAATTGCTTCCATTTCATTTCTGCGCTCTAAGTGTTTGTCAATTTGCCTCAATGAAGAACAGCCCCTGGGACTCCCATGGATGCCTCACCTGGAACTGGAGCTGGAATTGGATCTACCACTTCCACTTCCACTTCCACTTCCACTTCCACCATCAATCTCTCTCGCATATACACCAATGTCCTCCACACCGATTCCTACAAGGAGATGTTGAGAATCACCAGCTCCATGGACCTTGTGGTCGCCGATCAACACCACCTTATGCTCGCTCATGTCCTTCGCCCCGATCGAGATCACGTCCACAGCGCACTTCACCGCTCCAAATCCAATTCCCTTTCTAATCTCATATCTTCTTACTTCAATTACAGCGAAGAAACCACCAGCCTCTGCCTCACCCTCCGGAGGAGCGTTGCTGAAGCCCGTCGATTGTATTGGCCAATCCACACGCTTGTCAATGACCTTCCCCTCGACTCCCTTTCTCAGTCCCATTGCGACCTCGTCTTCCAAGAATTCTCTAAATTCGACGAGGACGCCAACCCTTTTCCCGCCCCTGACTCACAAACCTTCGACCGAATCCGAGACCTCTTCTGCGATCTCAAGCGCCAACTGGAACGCCGCCTTCGCAAGTCTAGCTCCAGGATTCGCCTCGTTCGCCCTCCCACCGCCGCCGGCCCCAACACCATCTGCTGCGCCGGCGCTGCCATCACCGCCTATATTCCTCCCAAGTTCGCCAGGAGAGAACTGGCGTATGCAGCTCAGCTTAAAGTTGCGTCTAGGAATACCTATGTTCTAAAGACTGACCTTGACACGCTCGATAGCCTCGTTGGGCGTTTGCATAACGCCGTGGAGGACGACAAGCGTTTCATTCGCCTGGGTTTGGGCATGGGGAATGATAATAACACAGTTCAGGAAGTGCTCAAACAGTTGGGGAAGAACCAACAGAATTTGGGGCACTACCTTGATCTTCTTGAGCAAAAGATAACTACTTGTTTCATCACCGTCAACCGCTCAAGATCTCAACTTCTCCAGGAGATTTTACTTCATCAAACTACTTCTCAGTCTTCTCATTCCCAATAGTCACACTTAACTGAATCTGGGGAAGTTCACCCCATTTTTTTTCTTTCTAATTATTGTTTTGTTCCTATACTGATATTCAACCTGTCTTTTAATATGTTCAGTTTACTTACTGTTTAGATAGATACTCAATAAATTCATACCTTCTGGAAATATTACCGCTGACTGCAGTTGGAAAGTTGAAAGCATTTCTTAATTGAGTTATATGTGTGCAGGGTTCTTGATGGGATGAAAGTACAGAACTTTTACAAACAAACTCTGCCTTAATATTGTAAGTTATAAAGTAATCTTAGAATATTGCTTTCCTTGTTGAGAATGGAGAGCAGATTATACGTACAGTTTCTGTATAATTAGATGGTATCAAGTAGCGGAAGCATCATCCTCTTTAGCTTTGGAAACTATCTCCTCTGTGGTGATGCCTATGATCTTATTAGCACCCCTCAAATCTACACAGGAATGTGCCCCATCTGCATCCTGTGTTTGGTTCTTTGCCAAGTCAGAGAAGGCGTGGGAAGACATGTTAATCAACATAAATAAAAACTGTCTCTTGTCCCCCATAAAAACTGTCTCACCCGGACTATGATCCCTAACTTCTCTAGCTTATGAACTGCATCATCCACGTCAAAATTACAGCTCTGATCAAACTGTGCTTGAATCAGCTCCTCGCACCGCATGTCAAGCTCCTACTTACATCACCACAGAAAAATAAGTAAAGCATCAATTAACAACACCTTATTCATTCATGATCGCCTCTGTGAGTCGGGAAGATAATGCAATCGCTCGCTCCTTATCATCCATCATAGCCCGAGTCAAAAGAGGAACAAGGTTTTGTGTAAGCACCTGTTTTGTAGCCTTTCCCTGCTTCATCAATATATAGAAGGAAATAATCACCTCCTTTACCTGAAAGTTTTGAGAGATGTGGGAATGTAAGCCATGAGTACCGAACACCATAAATAGCATTGAGAATGAGAACTAGAAGCCGCAAAGCAAGCTAATACATCAAGAGGAGTTTGAAGGATTAATTTTTTTTATGTTTTTTATGCCCCTACTTGAATCGTTATTTCTAACTCTTATTAATAAATCATACAATTCGTTCTAATAAAACTTGGCTATGAGCACATAAATCTTTCACTGCTATAAATCTTTTCACACGAAGTGAGGAAAGATTCTAAAGCAACTAATACTCCCTATCTTGTGGCGAAGAGAGAGAGTGATACTTACTTCTTGCTGAATAACTTCGTCACACAAGTGAAGAAGAGTGCCCCTTCCACTGTCTAGTTGTTTGTCATACACGCAGCTTGTGATTAGGCTCTGATATGACACTAAATTACCCTGAAACCTACACGAAATGGGAGATGAGCTGTGGCACTAGCTCAAGGGTACAGGGAAATGCAATACTAATTCTTTGAAGCAATATAAAGCTAGAGTCTAGAAAATAAGTAACATTAGTCACACCCATAAGCAGAAATGGGAATAGAGGAGGCCGTGTAACTTTACGAGAGATATGTTTTCACACAGTAACCACCGACTGCAGAGAGGATAGCAAAAATGACTTTGATATCTGCTTTAGGGACGCTAAGCGAGCCAATAACAGTAACCTGTCCAAGGAGGGGAGGGGGTTGAGAGAGGTATTTGTGTCGATAAGTCGATACAGAATTTTGGATAAAACAACCAACCAGCCCAATTGCAGCAGACACGATGAACTTCAGCCAGTCCATTGGAGTTAAACCTGGATTTTCCTTCTCAGGCTGTCAAGAATAACATTTTTCCAGCAATAACCGAGTTCAGAAGATCCATACAACAGCGGACGTTCATTACCAAAAAAAAAATAGAGAAAAGAAAAACGGGGGGTAGGTGGATTACAAAACCTACAAGCACAATCTCAAGATCTGCCATTGGTATATTTTTGAAATGTTTCACGAAGATACTCCTTTCCTCTTCATCTTTCGTATTTGCTGGCCTGCTCAATTATATCTTTGTTAGAAGTCGTTAACATTTCTAATTTACTGTCCCAGATGATGGGAAATCTTTGTCAGAAGTCAAAAACATTTCTAGTCGTTGAGAGGGAAAAAAAACATGATTCTTATTTGAGCTTAAAAGCTTTTCACTCAAAAGTGGCTCAGACAGAATAAAGCAAAAGAACCTGTAAACCACGATAATTCTATCGAACGTGGGTTCTTGGATCGTAATTTTGTTCCATAGCATAGAGATCCTGGAATATCATGCAATAGATGATCAAAACCAAGCAATCGAGGAATCTGAAAGCCACAAAATGCATGTTCGTGCTTGACCTCCCGATTGCTGGGTAGAGACAAAGCATGGGCCTTATCTAGTTAAACAAATCCAACATCAATGCATGAAGCCAAATTATAGAGTGGTAGAGTTCAAACCCAAGCTTCATGTTCTCAACGCGGATCCGCTCAACATACAAACCATCATCCTCTGTTTCTGTACTGATATCAATTTGTTCTGAAAAGACCTGACTTTGGCGGCTTGTTGACGCTCCATATAAAAGTCTCTTTAGCCTGAAAAAATAAAGCAACAAACAAATGGCCTGTAAAGAAAGCAAACAAGTTCACAAGACTGATAAAGATATCTGTACTCACCCTGAGACTTTGAGAAAGAACATCCATATTCGCATAATGATGGCATTTACTTTTGTTTCGTAAAAGCGATCGGTCATTTGATCAATCCCAAAACCACGGCGGAAGATTATGTACTACAATAATGTAAAAGATGGCTTTACGTCAGTTTGTTATGTGTTGAATAATGCCCCAAGTATTACTGTTATGAGAGAGTGAAAAGGTAATCGTTTGCAGATTCGAAGTGGACAACAGAAAATGAAGATTTTGCACATATTTTTAACGATCAATGATGACGGGTGTCTTCAATGGATACATTCATATTAGTTGTAAAGATTAGTTGTAAAGATGTTAAGTTAGTTGGGTTTTTTGTTACTATTAGTTATTTTGGCACACTTCTCATTACTTGTATATATTTCATTCCACCTTCTTCAACGTGTAATATGGTATCAGAGCATTAACAGCTTCTGTCTCCCTCTTCTTGATTTCGTTCTTGTTTTCTTCTTCTTCTCTGCGAAAACAAGATCTTCCTTCTTGTCTTGTTTTGCATGGCGTCGACCGCCTCTTCCGATTTCTCAGCGACTGATGCCTCTTCTAACCCTTACTTTCTGCATCACAATGATACTTCAAACCTTATCTTAGTCTCGGAGTTGCTCGCCGATGATAACTACGTCACATGGAGTCGGTCGATGTTGCTTGCCCTATCGATTCGAAACAAAGTAGGCTTCATCGATGGAAGCATACCGCGTCCAACTGGTGATCTTCTTTCTGCGTGGACGCGTAACAACAATGTGGTAATCACTTGGATCCTTAACTCTGTTTCGAAGGGAATTTCTTCTAGTATTCTTTTTTCGGACTCTGCACGAGCCATTTGGCTTGACCTCAAGGATCGTTTTCAACGAAAGAATGGACCACGAATCTTTGAGCTGAAGAGAAATATGGCCACATTACTTCAAGAGCAACATTTTGTGAGCACTTATTTCTCGCGGTTGAAGACCTTCTGGGATGAATATACGACTTATCGGCCAGGTTGCACTTGTGGTGGTTGTTCTTGTGGCGGTATTCAGAAGATTGACGAATTTGTTCAGTATGAGTATTTACTCAATTTCTTAATGGGCTTAAATGACACATTCGGCACTGCTCAATCTCAAATTTTACTGATGGAGCCTCCTCCGACGATAAACAAGGCATTTGCACTTGTTGTTCAAGAAGAACATCAACGATCGCTGCCGATTTTGTCTTTACCTCCTGCGATAGGACTTGCTACAGGACAATCCTCCTTCAAACCATCGAATGTGCAAAATGCGCCCACTGTACAACGACAACAACGGAAAGATCGACCGGTTTGTACACATTGCAACATTCAAGGACACACGGTGGATAGGTGCTATAAGATACATGGCTATCCACCAGGTTATCGCCCTCGAGGAGGACAAAGGTCTCAGTCATCACAATCCTCTGTCCCTGTCAATACAGCTCAGATAGCTCCTGTCGACTCAACTCCTCTCAATGCTGACACTCCTGCGATAGGACTTGCTACAGGACAATCCTCCTTCAAACCATCGAATGTGCAAAATGCGCCCACTGTACAACGACAACAACGGAAAGATCGACCGGTTTGTACACATTGCAACATTCAAGGACACACGGTGGATAGGTGCTATAAGATACATGGCTATCCACCAGGTTATCGCCCTCGAGGAGGACAAAGGTCTCAGTCATCACAATCCTCTGTCCCTGTCAATACGGCTCAGATAGCTCCTGTCGACTCAACTCCTCTCAATGCTGACACTTTGGCTCAGTGTCATAGCATCCTTACCATGCTTCAGTCAAAACTTGTTGCAATTAAGATTGATACGGTCTTACATGAATCTGATACTACAGTTCACATAGCGGTACTTATTCAACTACATTCTTACCTCAGTCCCATTCGCGTTGGATAGTAGATTCTGGAGCGTCTGCACACATTTGCTTTCGTAAGGATTTATTTAGGGAGCTGTATCGAGTCCAAACTTCTGTTATTTTGCCTAATAACACGCGCATTCCTGTAACCTTTGCTAGCACGGTTACTTTGTTTGGGTCTTTACATTTGCGGCAAGTGTTATTTGTTCCCTAGTTTCGTTATAACTTGGTCTCCATCAGTGCACTCACCTCAGGTTCTCTCTATTCTGTGCAATTCTTTACTAATTATTGCACCATTCAGGACAAGTGCACTTTGAGGATGATTGGCAGGGGTGATTTGCAAAATGGTCTCTACATTTTACAAGACGACTCCTCAGAGGTTGTTGGGGCTTGCTCTACTGTGGTCCCGAAGGCATCTTCTGCTTTATGACATACCAGGCTAGGCCATTTATCTACTTTGCATCTTAATGCTTTGCAATCTTTGTTATGTTTTGATAATAGTAAGGATAGTTCTGAGAAAATTTGTCATGTTTGTCCTCTTGCTAAGCAAAAGAGACTGAGTTTTGTTTCCCATAATCGGTTGTCTGATCTTCCTTTTGACTTGATACATGCTGATGTCTGGGGGCCTTTTGCTGTACCGTCATGTTCAGGATATAGATTTTTTCTCACTTTGGTTGATGACTGCACTAGATTCACATGGGTATATTTGTTACGTGCAAAGTCTGATGTATTGACTGTTGTTCCTCAGTTTTTCCAACTTATTTCAACTCAATTTGGGAAAACTATTAAGGTTTTTCGTTCTGATAATGCTCCTAAATTGAAGTTTGAGAAGTTCTTTCTTGAGAAAGGGGTTTTACATCAGTTTTCCTGTGTGGCTAGACCTGAACAAAACTCAGTAGTTGAACGTAAACATCAGCATATCTTGAATGTAGCTCGAGCTTTGATGTTTCAGTCTAGAGTCCCTAAGAATTTTTGGAGTGAGTGCATAATGACTGCTGTGTATTTGGTTACTCGGACTCCTTCAAAGTTGCTTCATTGGAAAACTCCTTTTAGCCTGCTCCATGGTCATTCTCCTGATTATACAATGATGAGAACTTTTGGTTGTCTTTGTTTTGCTTCCTCGTTATCCCTTCAAAGAGATAAGTTTGACCCTCGTGCAATTCCTTCTATTTTTGTTGGCTATCCTATTGGCATGAAGGCTTACAAACTCTTTGATATTGAAAAGTCTCAGTTCTTTATCTCTCGGGATGTGGTCTTTCATGAAACCATTTTCCCTTTTCAGACTGTAACCTTATCTGATCTTCCTTCTGAAGATTTTTTCAATGATATTGTCCTTCCTCGACCTGCTAATGTTGACATTTCTTACTTACCTTCCCTTTCTTTGCCTACGTCTTCTGATCCTAGCTCAGATGCACCTCCTATGACTCACCTTGATGTCCCAGCTCCCTCACCCTCAGCTTCTGTCCCAGCTCCTAGACGATCTAGCCGCTCTGTTCGTCCACCTAGCTACCTCCAGGACTATCATTGTAGTCTTCTGGTTGCCACTCCCTGTCCTACACCAACCACTAAATATCCTCTACATCATTACCTATCCTACACCAACCTTACCCCTATTCATCGAGCCTTTACCTTGAACCTTTCATCTACCTATGAACCTCAATTTTATCATCAAGCTTTTCCCTATGACCATTGGAAAAAGGCCATGGAGGTTGAAATTGATGCTTTGGAACGTAATAACACTTGGAGTATTGTCTCCCTGCCACCCGGTAAACATACTGTTGGTTGTAAATGGGTGTATAAAGTTAAACATCGAGTTGATGCGTCTATTGAGAGGTATAAAGCTCGATTGGTGGCAAAAGGGTATACGCAACAGGAGGGTTTGGATTCTTTTGAGACTTTTTCTCCTGTTGCCAAGATAGCCTCAGTTCGTGTTCTGTTACTTCTTGCTGTCACATTCGTTTGGCCTTTAAAACAACTTGATGTTAATAATGCCTTCTTGCATGGGGATTTGTTTGAGGAAGTTTATATGGACTTACCAATGGGTTATACTCTGAAGAATTGTGCTTCTCGTAAGGGGGAGAGGCTTGTTTGTCGATTGAACAAGTATTTGTATGGTTTACGACAGGCTTCTCGGCAGTGGTTTGTTAAGTTTTTCGAGGTGCTACTTTCCCTTGGTTTTATTCAATCCAAGGCTGATTACTCCTTATTTACCTATGGTTTGGGTGTTGATTTTGTTGCTATACTTGTCTATGTGGATGACATTATTGTCACAGGTCCTAACCAGATGCTAATTTCTCGCTTCATTGCAATCCTTAATGCTCGTTTTCAGCTTAAGGAATTGGGCGACCTTCGTTATTTCTTGGGTCTTGAACTTGCCCGGTCATCCTCTGGCATTTATATTTCTCAAAGGCACTACACTTTACAACTTCTTGAAGATTCTGGTCTTCTTGGAGCAAAGCCAGCAAGTGTACCTATGGATCCTCGTCTTCGATTGCAGGCTGATGATGGTGCTGTTTTGGACGATCCTTCTGCCTATCGGCGTCTTATTGGGAGGCTACTTTATCTCACTGTCTCCCGGCCTGATATTTGTTTCGTTGTTCATAAGCTCAGCCAATATGTTTCTAGGCCCTGCAAGACACATATGGTTGCTACTACTCACCTTTTACGGTACTTAAAGATGGCGCCAGGTCAAGGTCTTCTTTTGCAGCCTGTGCAATCCTTTCAACTCAAGGCCTTTGCTGATTCTGATTGGGCCTCTTGTGTTGACACTCGACGATCTACTACTGGCTATTGTATTTTTCTTGGTGATTCATTGGTGTCATGGAAGTCGAAGAAGCAATCGATTGTCTCTTGGTCTTCTGCAGAGGCTGAGTACAGGGCATTGGCACTAACTTGTTGTGAGCTTCTTTGGGTCTCTTATTTGTTGAAAGACCTGAAAGTTTCTCTTCATTTGCCTGCATTGCGTTACTGTGATAATGAGGTTGCTATTCATATTGCTTCCAATCCTGCTTTCCATGAACGAACCAAGCATATTGAGCTTGACTATCATCTTGTTCGAGATCAAATTGTGGCTGGTTTCTTGAAGCTTCTTCCTGTTCGTTCGAAGCTACAATTGGCGGGTCTTTTTACTAAATCTTTACAACCTCATGTTTTCTTTCCCTTGTTGTCCAAGATGGGTATTATAGACATTCATACTCCATCTTGAGGGGGAGTATTAGTTGTAAAGATTAGTTGTAAAGATGTTAAGTTAGTTGGCTTTTTTGTTACTATTAGTTATTTTGGCACACTTCTCATTACTTGTATATATTTCATTCCCTCTAGTGGAATTTTAATGAGAAGAGTAAAAATGCTTCTGCCACCTTCTTCAACGTGTAATAATTCACAACTAGCATTCTTGTCCCACTGTAGATCACAATGAACATATAATTTACAATAGAAGAATGTGATGTGACTGATTTGCTGAACCAATTTAATATGCCTTATATCAATTTGTAGACAGAGAGAAGAAAAATATACTCCAAAGCAATGATCAATAGAATTAAGTAATTAGTCATAGCGGTTGAGGATCCCACATTAGAAATGTGGAGAAAAACCTCATAACTTATAAGATATATGGGTTACTTCTCTTATTGTTAATTGATTTTAAGATTGAACCTCATATAATCTAATATAGTATCAGAGCTTAAACAGGTATTCGGTCCAAAAATTGAATTTGGAATCCCATCTAAGAATGGTGAACCCAAAGAGGCACCATCTTACTTCTTATTTTAAATGAATGAAGATTAAGCAGGTTTGGTACCTTATCAGCAAAAAATGGAAGATTGTCGTGAGGATTCTCCATGAAGTATTTCGTCAAAAGCTTCTTGTCAAGCTTCATGAGTCAAAACAGAACAATAGGATGAACGATTTTTTGCACTTGATTAAAAAAACAACAAAAATGTAAACAATGCGAAGTTCGGTAGTTATTTAGTTATGTTCCTCTGAAGTATTATGTTGGCACTATGGAAAAAGAAAAGTAGTTTAGCACCTTGGACTCATCCACAGAGATAGGAAGATTTAGACGATATTGTGCAGAAAGTGCAACCGCAATTTCCTCATCTGTTGTTAATTTAAAATTGCTCTTGTCCATCACCTGAAGAAATCCAATTATTGGAATTACTGAATAGAAAGATTGAGTCAAAACAGAATAACTCCTTCATACGAATACAGCTAGTGGTGGAAGCTCTCTATAGCAGGAAAAATTATTGAATTTAGTCACCATAATCATGTGCATTTTCAACCAAAAACTTAAAAAACCGAACCGAAATGGATCATTGCAATTCACAGATAAAGATTCTCAAGCAACGATAGACAGATGATCAAAATCAAATTGAAGGATTAGTGAATAAGAAACCATTGAATGGTAAAAACTAACAAATCGTATACATACCTGAAACAGTTTCCCCAGAAATTTTTGTTCCAAAACATCGGTTTCTTCAGGCGAGAGATTTTGCTGCTCCAATTTTCGAGCCCCGTGTACAGGATCGAATAATGAATATAAATGCTGCATACAATTGAATCTAACTCAACTATTGAACTAAAAATGAAGAGCGAATAATTTTGAAAAAGGAGGAACAGTAATCAAGACGTTGTAATACCAAAAGATCATCAAAATGCAGAAGATACCAGGCTCGAATTGAGTATTCAACTCTCTGGCAAAACTTAAGAAACTCATCCCGGTCCGAAGTATCTTCAGCCCAAAACAAGAAAAAAAAAACCGAATAAGGAAAAGAGAAAATGAGGCGCAAATTGTAGGAGGAAGACGATGAAGAAAAATAGAAAGGTACCGAGATGGCTGGACAAGGCGCTGATGAGCCGGGGCTTGAGGATGGGGATAACGGACTCCCTCTCCAAGCGTATGACTTCCCTCTTCTTCTTGTTCATTGGTCGGAAGCCTCCAAAAGCAAAACGACTACCATAAACAGAAATCAATTGATGGAGCTTTGATCTGGTTTACCAGTTTGTGACAGATGAATCCATGGCCATGGCTTCCCATTTTCGTTCAACGAACCTTCCGGTCTATTCGGCGGGAAATTCTCCCAATGGTACCATTTGTTTTTGCTTCCAAGCTTTCTTGCAGCAGAGGTTTTTTTTTTTTTTTTCTTTTGAGCAGCAGCAGAGTTTATTCATGATTTTATCATGGTGTTAACTCTATCACATGACCGTTTCTATCGATATTTTTACATCTCTAACTTGGACATTGATATATTGAGGTATCGACATTTTCTTATAAGTTATGCCGAACAAAATTTATGAAATATTAAAAAAAAAAGTAAGAAAATATAAGTAAATATACTATTTTTTTCTTTTTCTTTTTTTTTTTTAAAGTAAAGTAAAGGCAATCGCGTCAGTAAGAAATAAAGCCAATATAATTCTTTTCATATAAAGAAATGACTCAATCTATTTGCAAAAATAGCAAAAATTTGAAAAGATGAATTGAAATTACTAAAACACCTCACGTATTACCATTCGCAACCCACGTCAGTCACTGCTATTAGTGATATCACTGATAAAATAACTAATTTTTTTGTCTGTTAATTTTTTTCTTATAATTTTGATAAACTATTATTGTGATATCTATCACTGATATAAGTGATAGACTTTTATCAGTGATAGTTGTCTATCTATTACTTATTACTCATAACTTTTCTATTATCTATTAAACTTCTTGTTCTTATTCGACTTCTATCATCGCTCATCATCGATGAAGTGATGAGACTAATGATTGATAAAAGTTAATGAAAAAAATGACATGACTACTATCACCGATGAAGTGATGAAGCTTGTATCAATGATAGTTGTTTGATGAAACTTCTACCTATCTCATTACCTATTACTCATAACTTTTCTATTAGACTTCTTGTTCTTCATGATTATTAACTTCTTTCTTCTATCCGACTTCTATCAGTGATAGATGTCTATCATTGATAGTTGTCTATCAATCATTAACTTCTTTCCAGTGATGAGACTTCATCGCTGGTAGTTGTCTATCACTATCACCGATAGTTGTCTATCTCATTAACTATTAATTGTTTGTTGTGTGGTATTCAAATTTTCTCATCATATGTCAAAGTTCTTGTGTTCATAGTATTGATATTAAACTTTTGAAACAATCACAAACCTTGTATTGATAGTATGAATAGTATGATAACAACAATATTGAGTTCTATCTTGAAAAAATATATCTAAAACCAATTGTCAAAAATTACATCATGGTAAAAATGATGGAAATTTACATGTCCTACGATTGTGATCAACACGATGACAATGACTACATTTTGTATGACTTCTTGCTTCACCAGTCGACGGAATCCTTTGCTTTTGGGGTCTTCCTGCTTAACGTTTAACAATTGGAGGTAATGCATTCATGCCAACATCTATTAAACTCCATTCAGAATGATTCCCAACTGGGCGGATTATACCTCCATAAGTTGTCACTCCCATCACTGATTGCACAAGATGAGCAATCAAAACAAGCATCATTAATATGAGCAATTAAATGATATCTTGTATTTTGATCTTTCACTAAAGTTAAAAACCAAGCAACATCTTTATCTTCTTGAATTTTAACCACATCCTGAGCACCATTCATCCCATAACCTAATAACAACGACAATTCTATAGAAGAAATAGAACTATTCATTCAAACTTCTTTCACAATCAGATTAATAATCATAAAAAAAACATCATCTCATCAACCAAAATTCCAATGGTCTTGTAATTCTCATAGAAATTTTTCTCATTCCATTTCTCATTATAAAAAATAACTATTGGAAGTTTCATCATAGTTCCTGCGAAAAGTAATAACAACATTAACAACATTAAGTAATATAGAAACCGATCACCAGTCACCCGTATATCATTGATAATCAATGATATCACTGATAGTATTGATATCTATTGATCACGGATATCATTGATATCTATTGATCACTGATATCATATCTATTGATCAATGATATCACTGATATCATTGATATCTAGAAAACAGTGAAAGATATCACTGATATCAGAAAACAGTGAAAGATATAACTGATATCACTGAACTGATATCACTGATATCATTGATATCTATTGATCATTGATATCATATATATTGATCAATGATATCACTGATATCATTGATATCACTGATGTCATGTGTATATCGTTGATGACCACTAGCATATCTAGAAAACAAAACAATCACCAAAATCAGACTTGCGACTCCAAAATATTGCAAAAAAACAGTGATATAACAAAATGAACAGAAGAAATACCCACGAAAAAAGGTTCGATTGATTGAAAAACTCAAATACCCACGAAAATAGCTCCAATAGAAGATCGAATTGGAAGATACTTCAGAGGCTTGCGACTCCGATCGAATTGAAGAAGATAATCAAACAAACTTGCACGAAAATTATAAAGTTAAATTTCAGAAACTCTATCAAACAAGTAATTCCCTCAATAAACAAACCATTTTACAATAATGAATTTCATAAACGAACAACAATGATCAAATTAACAAATACATTGCGAGTAAAGAAACGATTTCCATTCCTTCCATAAATTGGCAATTGAAAACAAGATATATTCACAATCTATTAGGAAATACAATCATTTAAACACCTGGACGCAACTCCATAAGTCAAAAACTAAGCGCTCTGGAATAACTTCAGTAACCAACTTAATATTGGGGCACGTTTCCGTTTATCCAAATCCCAAATGTAGATATGAAAAGGAAAATAAAATTTGAAGAGGATGAAGAAAAGGGAAGACGAACCAACAGATGAGGGGATATCAGTCCCCATAACCAGAGATTTCTTGAGTTTTTTGAAGTAGTAACCAGTGACCCAAATGGCGGCTAAAGGGCCTTAGAAGGCAGTGTGAGTGGAACATAGCTCTAATGTCTTCTATTTTACGCCCCAAAAAGCCAAAGCGCAGAGAACCTTTCGGCTCTGAAATTGAAAGAGAGTGTAGAACTTTCATGCAAAATGGAAGAAGAAGAAGAAGACAGTGTTGGGGATGCTTTGAACCGAACCCGACCGAAAAAAGAAAATAACTAGTATAAAGGGATAAATGGCCACCCTTGCTATCCATTGGGGATAACTCCATTGTCTTCTATTTTACGCCCTAAAAGTCAGAGGAGGAAACGAAGGAGAAAGAAAATCGAAGAACAAAATATGATTGAAGAAGATGAAATACACAGAAAAATAGAAAGAAGGGTAAAAATGGAATTATAAAACGTTTTTAAAGATATTTCTCATATTTGCAATTCTTTTTTAAATATTGTTATATCTGCAAATAATAAGGTCACCCTTTCTACCCATTACAAATTCTCTATAAATAATCTGATTGGCCTAAACTTTATTTGATTTCTCCTTCTCTACATTTTCTCTCCAACAACCTTATTTAATTTATCCCTCTCTCCATTTTTGCAGTAGTCACCATCCCAATAGAAGCTCTCAGCTTTGTTTTCTTTCATGTCTCTCTCACTCCCAACGGCAACCACACACTAACTTCATCCATGATTTTTTTTCGTTCTCTGTACTTATTTTCCTACATGTTGCAAACTTATATTGTCACACCAATTCATAGCCAACCCCTCTATCAATCGGCCGCTTGGTATTCATAGCAGTCGACTCGATCTTTTTTTCTTTTTATTTCTTCAATTCAACCACTTTGAAAGAGAGTAAATTTGGAATTAGGCTCGTTCTAATTTGAAATCCTACCAAATTCGAGCTATTTTGAATGGAATTTTTTTTAGATCAAAACAATATTTCAAATCATTTTGGATTTCAAATTCTATTTTTTCTTTTCGTTCCAAACACCGAAAATGATTTCAAATCCCTTATAATTTGAAATCCTTTCAAATCCGAGCTTTCCAAACAAAGGGTAAGAGGTCATTTGGCCTCTATGTTGGATTTTAGATCCAAAACCATGTTTGGCACAATGTGTTCAAAACAAAGTGTTATAATAGTGCAACTTCATGAGCTTTATGCCATATTCTCTTCTTTTATTTGTCATTTTCTATTTTCGGCAACCACTTCAACAACAACTCTGGTGACAACTCCATCGATCATTGTCGCACGACCCGATCACATCTAATGACAACTCCAACAACCACACTGGCAACTCGACCACCGTTGACGACTATTTCCAATGACCACTCAAGAGACCAGTATGATAACTACCCTAACAACCGGACCAGTCGAGCAACTCGACTACCCCTAACGACATGACTTGCCCACAACCACCATTTGACCACCCTAGCGACAAAACACTCGGCAACCACCACTAGCGACACCCTGAATACTCGACCACCCGACAATCGCCACTAACGAGCACCTAGTGACCACTCCAACGACTCCGACCACTTTGATGACCACTCGGCGACCATTCCAACCATCACTGATAACCACCTCGGTGATCCGACCAATCAACAACCACTACCGCCTGACTACCACGACAATCTGACCACCTAGTAACCACCGCTGACAACCACCTGGTGATAACTCTAGCGACTATCTCATTGACCCGACCACCCAGCAACTCGACTATCTTGATGACTACTCTGACAAACACCTTGTGATCATTCTAGTGACCTGACCACTCGACAATCACTACCAACGATCACCCATCATCCACTCCAGTGACCTGATCACTTTGTAACCACTCGTCGACGACCACCTATCGACTTTACCACTACCCAACCACCTAGACTATCTGACCACCTCATTAATTTTTTGAAAGGTTAAAATGAAATTAAAAAATGACTACTAAACAAAAATTTTAATTTCTAAAATAGAGTTTCAAAAATAGGTTTTTGAATACTTTGTGAAATAGAGTTTTAAATTTCTTAATTTCTTAAATAGACTTCTTATTTTTTAATTTCTAAAATAGAGTTCCAAAAATAGGTTAATAAATAGAATTTTAGATTCCCTAATTTATTAGATAGACTACCAATTTGTATGTTCTAAAATAAAGTTCTAAAATAGTTTGTGAAGTAGAGTTTTAAATTCCTCAATTTCTTAAATAAACTTCTAATTTTTTAATCTAAAATAGAGTTCCAAAAATAGGTTTTTGAATATTTTGTAAAATAAAATTTTAAATTTCATAATTTATTAAATAAACTTCTATTTTTTTTAGCTTTTAAAATAGAATTCCAAAAATAGTTTTCTAATTTGTGATGTGAAATAAAGTTTTAAATTAGGGGCAATTGGGTTGGTAGCAAAAAGACCCAATATAATTGTTCATACAGCAAATGACTCAATCTATTTGCAAAAATAGCAAAAATTTGAAAAGAGCAATTGAAATTACTAAAATACCCCCACGTCAGTCACTGCTATCAGTGATGTCACTGATAGGATTCTATCAGTGATATCACCGATAGAAGTCTGTTTATTTAATAACTATTTTTTTTGTTTGTTTATTTAATAACTAATTTTTTCTTATAATTTTGTTAAACTACTATTGTGATATCTATCATCGATGTAAGTGATAGACTTCATTATTGATAGTTGTCCGATGAGACTTCTACCACAGTTGTTGTCTATCTCTATTACCTATTACTCATAACTTTTCTATTATCTATTAGACTTTTTGTTCCTATTCGACTTCTATCATCGCTCATCGCTGATAGAAGTGATAGACTACTATCCTGTTAATGATTGATAAAAGTTAATGGAAAATAAGTGATAGACTACTATCACTGATAGAAGTCATAGGTTTCTATCAGTGATAGTTGTCTTATAGACTTCTACCTATCTATTACCTATTACTCATAATTTTTCTATTAGACTTCTTGTTCTTCATGATTATTAACTTCTTTTTCTATCCGACTTATCGGTGATAGATGTCTATCATTGATAATTGTCTATCAATCATTAACTTCTTTCTAGTGATAGACTTCATCGCTGATAGATGTCTATCATCGATAGAAGTGATAGACTTCTATTAGTGGTAGTTGCCTATCACTATCACCGATAGTTGTCTATCTATTAGCTATTATTTGTTTGTTGTGTGGTGGTTTCAAACTTTCTCATCGATATACCAAAGTTCTTGTGTTCATAGTATTGATATTAAACTTTTGAAACAATCACAAACTTTGTATTGATAGTATGAATAGTATGATAACAACAATATTGAGTTCTATCTTGAAAAAATATATCTAAAACCAATTGTCAAAAATTACATCATGGTAAAAATGGTGCAAATTTACATGTCCTACGATTGTGACCAACACGATGACAATGATTACATTTTGTGTGACTTCTTGCTTCACCAATCGATGGAATCCTTTGCTTTCGTGGTCTTCCCGCGCTGACGCTTAACAATTGGAGGCAATGCATTCATGTCAACATCTATCGAACTCTATTCGAATGATTCCCAACCGAAATGGATTACACCATCATAAGTTGTCACTCCCATCACTAATTGCACAAGAGGGTCATCAAAACAAGCATCATTAATATGAGCAACTAAAGGATATCTTGTATTTTGATCTTTCACTAAAGTTAAAAACCAAGCAACATCTTTATCTTCTTGAATTTTAACCACATCCTGAGCACCATTCATCCCATAACCTAATAACATCGACAATTCTATAGAAGAAATAGAACTATCCATTCGAACTTCTTTCACAATCAGATTAATAAAATCATCAAAACCATCATCTCATCAACCAAAATTCCAATGGTCTTGTAATTCTCATAGAAATTTTTCTCATTTCATTGCCCACTATAAAAAATAACTATTGGAAGCTTCATCATGGTTCCTACGAAAAGTAATAACAACACTAACAACATTAAGTAATATAGAAACTGATCACCACAATAGTCACTCGTATATCATTGATTAATGATATCATGATAGTATTGATATCTATTGATCACTGATATCACTAGATCATTGATATCTACTGATCACTGATATCATATCTATTGATCAATGATATCACTGATATCATTGATATCTAGAAAACAGTGATAGATATCACTGATATCACTGATATCATATATATTGATCAACACTAATATCATTAATATCTAAAAAACAATGATAGATATCACTGATCTGATGTCATGTGTATTCACTAGCATATCTAGAAAATAAAACAATCACCAAAATCAGGCTTGCGACTCCAAAACATTACAGAAAAACAGTGATATAACAAAATGAACAAAAGAAATACCCACGAAAAAAGCTCCGGTTGATTGAAAAACTCAAATACCCACGAAAAGAGCTCCAACAGAAGATCATATATCACTAATTGGAAGCACAATAGTCACTCGTATATCACTAATATCACTAATATCATTGATATCTATTGATTACTGATATCACTGATATCATTATCTATTGATCATATCTAGAAAACAATGATAGATATCATTGATGTCACGTATATCATCGATCATCTAGAAAACAGTATTGCTGATAGAACAAAGAATGAAGAAGACTTGCGACTCCAAAGCAGAAAACAATGATGTAACAAAATGAACATAAGAAATACCCACGAAAAATGTTGATTGAAAAACTCAAATACCCACGAAAAAAGCTCCGTTGGACTTCGAAAAGATCGAATTGGAAGATAATTCGACCGAATAAGAATATACTACAATGCGATCGATTGGAGAAGATAATCAGACAAACTTGCGACTTCGATCGAATTGGAGAAGATAATCAAACAAACTCGATGAAAATTCATAGATCGCAATTCAACAGATCGAATCGGAAGATACCCGATCGAATAGGGAAGGCTTTATGACTCAGATTAAATTTGAGAAGATACTCAAACTTGCGACTCGACGTAAGATTGGACCGAATCAAGAAGAGTTTGGGAAGATTGGACCGAATCAAGAAGATGTTGTCCCAAAAATCTAAGAAGAAAAATACCATGATGAACAAATACCAATTGAAAAATAAATACCAATTAAAAAGGGAATAGGTTTAAGCCAAAGGTATAATTGGAATTATAAAAAAATTAAAGATTTTTGTCATATTTGCAATTCTTTTAAAATGTTGCTATATCTACAAATACTAAAACCATAATTGCTACCCATTACAAATTCTCTAAAAAATAGGTATATTAAATAAATTATAATACATCTCATTTGATTTGGCTGTGAATTTAGAGCCTTACAAGTAGTTAAATATTTATTTCTGTTTGAGAATCTAGAAAATTGAAATGTTTAAATGCTTAAAATTGTAAAATAATAAAAAATATAAATGTCGGGCATAATCATGTTTGTTTTGAATATAAAAATATAAAAATAACAAGGAATATTTAAGTAACCGTGAAGAACAAATACCAATTGAAAAACAAATACCAATTAAAGAGGGAATAGGTTTAAGCCAAGGGTATAATTGGAATTATAAAAAAAAATTAAAGATTTTTGCCATATTTGTAATTCTTTTAAAATGTTGCTATATCTACAAATACTAAAACCATAATTGCTACCCACTACAAATTCTCTTTAAATTATCTAATTTCTTAAGTACACTTCTAATTTTTTTAGTTTCTAAAATAGTGTTCCAAAAAAAATTAATTAATATTTTGTGAAATAGAGTTTTAAATTCCCTAATTTTTTTAATAGACTTTCAACTTTTTAATTTCTAAAATAAAGTTCATATTAAGGATATCAGGTGTACTTAATTTAAAATTACTATTATATTCTTGATATATTTCATATTATGTATTTTTTATATACTACTGATATATAGAATATTACAAATTTTATTTTATTGATATGCGTAAATAAAGTATATCACTAATATACTTAATATCAACAGTGCATCATTAATGCCAACAAGAGCATAGCTCAATTGACATCAAGTATGACTCATGACTAAGAGGTCATGGGTTCGAATCCCTCCATTAATAGACGATTGATATACTTCATCTTACAAAACGCAAGGGTGGTTGCAAATACCCATTTTTCCATTTGAAACCTTTCTCTTGCTTTAGAATTTCTCTCTTAATTTTAGAGTTTTCTCTATATAACTTTTATCTACCAATTGTTTTAATCTCAAATGTAACACTCTTTTACGAGCTTGATGATTCTAAAATTACTTTTAAAACATTAATCATTTAAAAAATAATAATTTTAATTAAATCTAAATCACCTTTTACAAAATATTTTTTTAGACACACTTATACAAAATATTAAAATCATTTATAACTAAAACTTGGTATGAAAATCACTATTAAAAGTGTAAGAACTAAACACTAAAATGATTTTAATGAACCAATTATAAATAAATCGGTAGTGTTAAAAACACTATTTATAAAATCATTTACACTACTTATAAAATCATTCTCAAACATGAGTAAGACCTCCCCTCCCAAATGGATTAACCCTACAATAATCATGAGAATAACAACCTTGTTATTTTATAGTATCTTTGGTGAGACTTCAGAGATAAGGAAATATAACCATCACTGATCTAAACTAATACAAAAACAGCATTGCAAGTGTATTATTGATATCATTTACCAGCAATGCAACTACCATTCCATACCCAAATCAAGTTTGGAAACACATCAAAGAGCAGCATTTCTATGCATTCAGAAGAGGTAAATACATGAAGCAAACTACCAAGCTTGCATCACTAAACTACTGAAGTGGAAGATTTTCTAAGCAGCAATTTTACTTCATTAGCTCTGCCAACACTATCTACAGTTGCAATTAAAACTACTGCTGTTTCATGCTTTAAAGCTAAAAATCATTCTGAAAGGGGAGGGAAGAGGCTTGGCCTTTTCATTTCTCATGGATTGACACCCTGCCTTGCTTTCAGGACAAGCTCCTCTGTAGTCGATCCGATGATCTCATTGGCCCGTTTTAATCCAACACAGTAATAACGTCCAATCGTATCCTAAATTCAAAGGCAATGAAGAAAGTGTCAGAAGAAGATGATGGCCACCCTACAGGTAGTACCATACACTATCAAGTTATTAGCAAATAGTCAGCGGTAACTCCTCCAACTTTATAACAGTATATATAAAGAAAAAAAAAGTTAGTTTCAAGGTTAAGAAGCAATCGAATTATCGAAAAACCATGCTAGGTAATCATCCAATTCTAAGACAAATCCTGATGCATTCAATTTGTATAAACAAGGCAATTTATCTCGAGCATGCCGATCCCTTTCACACTTAGAAGCAGAGATTATATGATTCTTTTCTTCCTTTTTCTCAAATTGCTTTCATACTTTTTTAAAAACCAATTTTCATCGGTAAGAAAAATGCTTGTGACTAACCCGAGAAACGATTCCCAATTTCTCTAACTTTTGAACTGCATCGTCCACTTCAAAGTTGCAGTGCTCACCAAACTCTTCTTTGATCAACTCCTCACACCGTAGATCAAGATCCTACTTGCCAGAATCATAAAATCACATTTCACCGTAAATTTCAGATAATCTACATCAATGTTTTCAAACAGAGTCAAAGAAAGCAGAAAATAAAGCAGAGATGGGAGATAAATACTTCTAAAGTGGCTTTGCCTTGTTCCATCAGTATAAAGAATGAAATGATCACCTCTTTGACCTTCACACCAAGGGGGAAAAAGGCATTATAAGTATTGACTAACATAAAAATATACCTCGATGACAGAGAAATTCAACATTCGGAAAGAGCACATGCAAAACATGCGCATACCACTGGCATGCCCCAGAAAACAACTAAGCCGAACTACCTAAAAATTGTCATCAATAATCCAGCATAGTTTAAACAGAAATCGTATTACCTCAAACGTAGAATCCAACAATTTGTGGGTCAAAGCAAAACCCAAACAAAAACTAAATCAATAGGCCTGTACATATTAATTTCATAAAGAGAAATAATTATATACACATTCGTTGTTTTATGTATTTGTTGCTCAACATTCACCATTAAATGGTTAAAGCAACCGAAGTAAAAGCTAAATCAACAGGCCTCTAGGCCCCAAATTCAGATGCACATGCAAACAGAAGCAAAATCAGACCCAGAGAACCATAATAAACATTCCATCTTATCCCATGCGTTATTCCATGTTTCAATCAATCAGTCTAACAGAAGGATTGAACCATGCAAAACAGTACGGGAAAAAATCCCTCAGAAAAACATGTGAGCTACTTGCCAAATGACCAAAGCACTAGCCATTTTTCACAATTATTCCAAGTGGTGTTCCATATTTCTATCTGTCAATCAGACTAACAGAAGGATTAAACCATACAAACGGTACGGTAAAAAATCCCTCAGAAAAAGGAGCTTCTTGCAAATTGGACAAAGCCTTGCCCTCTAAGAAACATATTCTTTAATGATTCAACTACAAACTACCAAGGTTCGTACTCAAACAACATAATAGTTGATTAAATGATTAGCTTTCAGTGTGATTCCCTTACTTAACCTTACTTAACCAACAAATGCCCCAAACTAGATGACTGTACGAGGGTAATTTTATGGGAACATGTGGAAGCCATTGGCTTTCCAGAAGGTCCCCAACTGGAAAATAAAGAGGGAAGCACTCCATTATTCTGGAATGTAAACTCCTTTCAGAGATTCAGAGAGAGATGGAAGTAAAAAAACTGGTCAAATTACAAATATAGATCATACATTGTACTCTTTTTTCTCAAATGTAGAAATTAATGTCTGTACACCACATTTGACAGACAAGAAATTCACTTACTTCCTGTTGGATCACATCATCACACAAATGAAGAAGTGTGCCCCTTCCACTATCCAGTTGTTTGTCATACATTGATTGTGTGATTAAGTTCTGATATGTAGCCATGTTTTGCTGAAACCTATAGGTTTAAAAAGAATGGCCACAGACTATTACAAGAATTAGAGAAATCAAGAGAATGCTAATATGCATCGAACAGAGAAAGGTACTTAACGTGAAATATGTCTTTGCACAGTAGCCAATAACTGTAGAGAGAACAGCGAAAATGACCCAAAAATCAGCCTTGGGCATTTCAATTGAGCCCACTACTGCAACCTATAAATATATACACAGTAAGAACAACAAAATATTGAGAACATAAATGATGTCAATAGTGCATTACGTGAACATCCTTAAAACTAACCAGCCCAACTACAGCAGATACAATGAACTTAACCCAGTCCATTGGAGTCAGTCCCGGATTTTTCTTTTCAGGCTGTCAACAAAAGTTTGTAATCAATCTTATCACACAAACTTTTCAAAGAGCAAAGGAGAATGATCATTAAAATGGAGAGAATTAACTTACAAGTACTATTTCCATATCAGCCATTGGAATGTTTTTAAAATGCTTGACATATATTCCACGTTCAGTGTTAGACTTTGTACTTGCTCGCCTGAAGAATTACCATTCCTTTTACATGTCAACGAACTATACTTCAGAATAATTGAAAAATACATTTTCTAATGAAGAATCAGTAGAAATAGCAACAGATACTCTTCAACAAGAAAATCTGAAATGCTTGCTGAAAATTAGAAATAAAAGTCCAATTAAATTTCCACTAATATGCACTAATAATGAACAACATAGGTATAATAGTAAGGAAAAATCATTGATATATACCCTTCCTGACTACAAACTCCACAATGTAATTAAATAGACCCCTCAGTCTGATCTTGAACCAAGACTTCCAACTCATTTAGCCAAAAAAAGGATTAAACATGGTAATCAGATCCTACTTAATTTAAAATGGAACTTCAAAAAAGAATGATGCACCCATAGTTCCAAGCAATAGAGCAGTACCTGTAAACTACAATAATTCTATCAAAGGTAGGTTCTTGAATAGTAGTCTTGCCCAGCATATTGCGAGCACTGTAAAGACAAAAAAGATTTAGAGAGTTAATCTTCCAAGAGAAAAGTTTGCTTTCTTTTCTTTTTCTAAGTCATTAATCCTGACCATTCATGAAATGAAGAAATTAGGATATCATGTCTGACCTCAAGTAAGTAGTATTGAAAAGAACTAGGAAATTCAATGAGTGAACTGCATTTATGTATTCTTGTCAAAAAAAATGTGTATAATCAATAACAATGGATATCGGAGTGCACTTCTCCATTCTATATTTCATACACCAAGTACTATCTATCTATTTCTTATTTTAAAGGGAAAAAATAGCAATCAGGAAAGAATGGAGTTGATCTCAATTTAAGTTGCAATATACCCCAATTCTAAAGGAAGTCAAAGCCTGCAAAACTGATACTAAACTAAAGAAAGCAAAGCCTTCATGATAACAACACATGAAAATCTATGATATTCAACGGTCTAAAGGGTTGATATAACATCAGAAGGAACAAGTTCAAGCTTCATTTCTTCAATGAGAATGGCCACTTTGGGAGGCTGAAACTTGATGGCAGCCTGGAAGGTGTCAGTCCATGGTCTAAATATGTCAAAGGAAAAGGATACAAAATTCATAAACGTAAGCATGATCCAACAGCAGTCAGGCATAAGTTGTAAGAAACTATGCACAACCTCAGTTCCATATTCTCCAAACGAATTCGTTCAACATTTAGGTCATCTTGATCAGCATCTGGGAGAATCTCATCATTCTTCTTCTTATCTTCCATAGGTCGTCTACTTGGCCGTCTGCAGAAAATCTTTTCTAGCCTGCAACCACACAAATCAGAAGGACAAAAACCAGAAATACTTTGAATGGTGTTCAAACAGAAACAGTTTTATGGTAAGAGCCCATTTCATAAGCTGAGAAATCTCTTTTTCATGATGCCCAACTAGGAACTACCGATGATGGAAAAATCTTTGGTCTATAATGAGTTTATGCAACATAATTTAGTGGTTTTCAAGTGTTTGACTAGCAAAAATTAAATAGTTATTCACAGGTCTACAACTGATACATAGTAAATTAAATAAATTGTTCGTTGATTTCAAGCATTAACTTACCTCGTTAACCTTAAAAGATATGCCCAAAATCTTCCAATAAGCATGTCTACTTTCTCCATGAAAAAGAAATCACTCGTTCGGTCAATTCCAATTCCTCGCCTAAAAATAACGTACTGACAAAAGAAATGGTACAGATGAGAGAGCGAGAAAGGCCTGTATTCATTTACAGTGTGTATAAGGCTACACAGTCGCGAAGGATTATACCATGCATGAACACCCCATGAACAAAACTAAAAACATTATTCCCTACCACTAAATAGCTCTAGTTTCCCTATGAACATCCATTTTTAATACCAATGACATACTCTGTACAACACATTCTGCAAAATATACGACAAGATCCTTTGTGGCCTTGTGAACCAGACAAAAGTACAACGAAGTCGTTCAAAACTATGATTCTAGCTGGAGTTCTATGTCAATGAATCTCTGCATGGACAGTCAGACCTAAGAAAATAAGGGGGTTGAAGGGAGGAAATAGAGCCAGACTTTGGCACCTAAATCATAAATCACAAACCTAATAAGTAAAAAGCTCAAGAGTCGAGAAACAATTTTTTAATGAGTTGAAGAAATTTTTGAAGTTGAGCAAATAGAAGTATATACCTTGTCAACAAAGTCTGGTAGGTTGGGTTGAGGATGTGTAGCAAAATATTTCTTTAAAAGAACCTTGTCAAGCTACAAAGTAAAATGATAAACATGAGATCCTAAGCAAAGAAGATAATATGAAGAATATTATCATATTCACATATGACATATGAATTAAATGATTCCACCAAGATATTCTTCTAAAATTGTTATCTACTTGTCGAGCTACAAAGTAAAATGATAAACATGAGATCCTAAACAAAGAAGATAATATGAAGAATATTATCATATTCACATATGACATATGAATTAAATGATTCCACCAAGATATTCTTCTAAAATTGTTATCTACTAAAAAAAAATAATAATAAATACTAAATCTTGAAGAAAGAATACAATATTCATATCTGAAAATAATTTTTTGCATTTTTTACAGGCTCATTTCCCATTTGAGATCTTAAAACATGCATGATTAAATACAAACCTTGGAGTCATCAACTGTAATAGGAAGATTTAGGAGATACTGCCCTGAAAGTGCAACTTCGATCTCCTCATCACTTGTTATCTTGAAATTGCTCTTCTCCATAATCTGAATAAAAATTTAAGACTTCGTAAAATTATCGATGGGTACTATTATCTCATTATTCAACATGTATACACATATAATTACACTATATATGAACATGCATACTTACTAGTCATTATTCAACAGAGCTACACTGTATACAATCTCTATTTTTTTTTTTTTTTTTTTTTTTGATAAATCTGCATTCTCTAATAACTGCCCTTGACCTGCTCATCTTCTTCGTGACCCATAGCCCTTGTGCTTACCCTTATATTAGGGTCTTTTAAAAGATTACCGAATTTTATTCCTCAACTTGGATCGAGAACAGGGCTCGATCCTACTTGGATGATTAGTAAATACATCATGAGTTCTTCAAACATGAACTCTTGGGTTGTAGTTCTGGTCATATTTAAATATCGTTAAACACGTGATGTAAAGACATCTAGAAATACATACACCAACACAATAATAATTTCCTTTCTCTTATATTCGTGAGTATCTAGGCTAGCTTATACAGACCTTGACTAATCTTATGAAACAACCGTTTGATTCTATAATATTGTCTTTAAAAACTCATACTCATAGTATTTTAATGTCGTACATCTCCATGCCACAAAGCCAACTGATGGTGGTTAGCACTAAGCACATGACAATAATTTCGCATTACAACCTAAAGTCTCAAACCCTGAGCCATACAGCATATACAGCCAACTCATGCAATCCAACCAATTTCCAAGGTAAATCACAATTAGTCACTCTTATAGAAACCAAACGAGGCAAGCTCAATCCATTGTAATTTGTCACACAACAAAATGCTTGCCTGTCTAAAAGCAGCAGGAGTTTTACTGAAAAAAAAAGGTAGTAAAAGGATATGTACACATATAGCCGGAGGCCAGAGGATAAGCATCCTCTATAAGAATAAGCTAACTTGAGACAAAGCTTTTTCCGTGTATTGAACATTCCTAATTCATAATGAAGCCACAAAGCTTTTTTCGTGGGAGTTTTGAAGTCTTCAAAGAAAACAATTTTTTTTCTATCAGACTGTCAAAAAAAATCCTATTTTTTTTGTGGAAAAGGAACAAATTTCACTGATATGACAAAATTACAAAAGACGGGAAGGCCCCAAGCTAAAGGAAAATTACGAAAAAGCCTTTTCAATGAGCAATATGAGGAAGCCGCATTTTTTCCAAAGTCTACTTGTCACTGATGCCTTCCCTTCAAAATCATCATTACAGGATAATGCAATAATGTTCAGAAATACCAAATATTAATTCAAGTCCCCTAGAACCTTGAACCAAATTAACCAGGCACAATTGAAACAGAAAAACAAATTATTCATCATTTCTCCATCATTTTGCAAAAGATCTCTCATTGATGAAATGAGAAAAATATAAGTCTTGCACTTTGTAGAACGTCACATGGAACATCACAAGTACAAGTTTGGAAGCAGCAAAAAGTAAATGCTCAGAATAAGAACTACATGAGAACTCCCTGGATCAATCAGGTCAAAATAAGTCTATCATTAAAAAGCTACCGATGTCAACAACTAGAAGTAGTGTTTAGAGGGAAACCAACTCGTAAAATTAAATGTCAGTGGGATTTCTACCAAAAGATGGTGCTGAAAATATCAAAGAGTGAAGCAAGAAGCAGGAACCAAAGTAACAGGTAAATGTGTTTCTTAACAAAAACTATGTATTTGTGTCCAACTTCAACCATATGTCAAAATGCCATATTTGCCCCAATTAACTATTGGAGAAACCCCCAGTAACAATATAACATTCACTAGTGTGCTTATATTCTCCTTCACAATATTTGTCAAACATTCATTTTCCATGCCTTATATTCCTCATTTCAATCCGGACAAGATTTGATCTGATTATCAGTAATCACACAGCCACTGAATTCAAGCAAGGAACAAATAATCCCATATATCTATCTTGCAAATTTCCATTCTCAAGTTAAGTAATGGTACACTTACTTCTCATCCAAATACACCATGTGATATCAAATATCCTTTTTCATCCATATTTCATCACCAGTAATTGAGCAAAAGTTCTTTTTTAATATCTGTATTGAGTTGTTATGAGTATTGTTCATTGTTAGTTGGTTGTGTTATTAGTTTGTTACAATCAACAGTTGGCTTCTGTATCCATTTATACAGCTTGCATTTGATGAATAAAGATGAGCAAGTTTATTTACTCTCTTTTCAGTTCTCATATGGTATCAGATGAAATTCCACGAAGTTAATTGACTAGAAGAGAGTCTTCCACGAGCTTTTCTCTCTCGTTTTCTCTTGCTCCAATGGCCGACGGCTTGAACCCTAGTTCCTCCTCCACTTCTATCCATCAATCTGTGATTGATCAATATGTCAATCCATACTTTCTCCATCACTCTGATGGTACCAATTTGGTCCTTGTATCTGATCCTCTCACTGAATTCAATTATACCTCTTGGAGTCAAGCCATGCTTCTCGGCCTCACGGTGAAGAACAAGCTTTGTTTCATTGACCGTTCTCTTCTGCAGCCCTCTGATGGACTTCTTCACTCATGGAACATATGTAATAGTGTTGTCAAGGCATGGATTCTCAACGCGGTTTCAAAGGGGATATCAGCCCGTGTGAATTTCTCTAATTCTGCTAGAGACATATGGTTCAATCTTCAACATCGTTATCAACGCAAGAATAGGCCTCGAATTTTCCAGTTGTGCCGAGAGATCTCTAACATGTCTCAGGATCAGCAGACGATCACGACTTATTACGCGAGGCTCAAAACGTTCTGGAATGAATTGGTTAGTTATCGTCCTTCTTGTACTTGCGGACGATGCACCTGTGGTGGTATGAAAGAACTCGATGATTATTTTCAGACAGAGTATGTTATGGCATTTTTTATGGGCTTAAATGATTTGTTAAGTCAAATTCGTTCCCAACTGTTGCTTATGGAACCCGAACCATCGATCGCTCGGGCTTTCTCCCTCATAGCACAGGAAGTTGAACAACGAATTACCACAAATCCGCAAAGCTCTGTTGTTGCCAATTCGGTTCTCCTCACCAAGGCCTCTCAGTCTTCGAACACACCGGCAAGACCACCCTCAACGAAGAAGAAAGAACGGCCAGTGTGTACTCACTGTGGTATACAGGGTCACACGGCTGAGAAGTGCTATAAAATTCATGGCTATCCTCCGGGACATCGCTATTTCAAGAGTGCTCCGAGACTTGATTCCTCTGTTTCCGCCAAGGGTGAGTCACTTGGTATACCGAAGTTCACTCCAGAGCAATGTCAAGGACTTCTTGCCATGTTATAGTCCCATCTTGACAGTGTCAAAGACTCTGAATCCCAATCATCATCTGGTGCCACTCACGTTGCAAGTATTTGTTCTCTGTCCACTCCTAGCTTAAATGATTGGGTTCTCGATTCAAGGGCTTCTACTCATATCTGTTGCTCTAGGGAGTTGTTTTCATCCCTTAAAAACGTGAATGGTATCACTGTTACTTTGCCCGATCATAGTTGCATCCATGTAGATTTTGTTGGCAGTGTCAAGATCTCGCCTGATATAGTTCTTCAAGATGTCCTCTTTGTGCCAACTTTCGTTTTAATCTCATTTCAGTCGGCTCATTGACATCAAAGTTACCAGTAACAGCTGTGTTTACTGATGATTATTGTATGCTTCAGGACAAGTCCTCTTCGAGGATGATTGGCAAGGCAAGGCTTTGGCAGGGGCTTTTTCTACTCCGTGTGGCTGACACAAATAGTAGTTGTAATTTTTCCTCTGTTGAAAGTTGTAACGTTGTTAGGAAGTCAAATTTTTCTATTTGGCATGATCGTTTAGGTCATCCCTCTTCCAAGCATTTGATTACTTTGAAAAATGTACTACCATCTTCCTTGGATCCTAATAACCTTCTCCTTGTCTGATATGTCCCTTGGCAAAGCAACGTCGGTTATCTTTTATCTCTCATAACCACATTACTGATAAGCCTTTTCAGCTCATACATTGTGATACATGGGGACATTTTCCCACGCCTACTCATGTTGGTCACAAGTATTTCCTAACTATAGTAGACGATTTCTCTAGATACACGTGGACATTTCTGATGAAAACTAAACCTGATGCATTGCACATTGTTCCTCAATTCTTTCAGTACATTGAAACACAGTTGAGGTAAAATCAAGATGTTCAGGTCAGACAATGATCCTGAATTCCTCTTCAAAGAGTTTTTCCTATCCAAAGGGGTAGTTCATCAGTTCTCGTGTGTTGAATCCCCGTAACATAATTCAGTTGTGGAAAGGAAGCATCAACATTTGTTGAATGTTGCCAGGGCTCTTCGTTTTCAATCACATATTCCCATTCGATTTTGGGGAGAATGCGTGTTGACTGCCTCCTATTTGATTAACCGCACACCATCTAATAGTGTCTTACAATGGCAGAAACCTTATCAACGTCTTCATGGAGAAGTTGTTGATTACAACCACATCAGAGTTATTGGTTCTTTATGCTTTGCGTCCACACTGGTCTCTGGCAGAAACAAGTTCCAAGCTCGGGCTATACGATCTGTTTTCCTTGGTTATCCTCAAGGAATGAAAGGTTATCGACTCTATGAAATCCAGAACAAGAAGTTTTTTGTTTCCAGGGATGTGGTGTTTCATGAAGGGATTTTTCCTTTACAGCTGGTGAATAATCAGTCGACGGTGATAGTTGATATCTTTCCTGATCTTGTTTTGCCCAAGTCGTTTGATTATAGTGTCTTTCCTAGTCCAACAGCTATGCCTGAAGTCCCTCGAAGCAGTGAAGCGCGTGTGACTATTGGAGTTGATGCTTGTCCCTCAACAGTCACCCCCATTGTTGAGCCTCCTGCACCTCTTGAGCCTTCTGCTCCTCTTGTCGTACCAATTGATGCTCGGTTTGTTAATACTCGAAAGTCATCCAGAGTATCGAAGCAACCATCTTATTTGAAGGACTATCACTGCAGCCTTTTGAATTCAGTATCCAATGGTGCCTCCATAGCGAAATTCCCTTCGCAAAATTACTTGAACTACAATGCTCTCTCGCCAAGCTACAAGAATTTTGTGTTGTCAATCACTGTTGCCTTCGAGCCTCAGTTTTATCATCAGACTGTAGGCTATGCACATTGGCGTGACGCCATGAATAATGAACTGCAAGCCATGGAGGATAATCAGATATGGTCTGTGGTACCATTACCAAAAGGGCGAGAGCCTGTAGGCTGTAAATGGGTGTATAAGGTAAAGTACAAGCCTGATGGATCAATCGAGAGGTATAAGGCTAGGTTGGTGGCCAAAGGCTATACTCAGCTTGAAGGGCTCGATTATGTTGAGACTTTTTCTCCAGTAGCTAAATTGGTTACTGTCAAAGTTCTTTTGAGAATGGCAATATCCTACAATTGGTCATTAATTCAGTTGGATGTGAACAACGCGTTCCTACATGAAGACCTTTTTGAAGAGGTTTACATGGATCTTTCTCTTGGCTATAAGCATCGTCCTTGTCTTCAGGGGGAGCGTTTGGTCTGCAAGCTACACAAGTCAATCTATGGCTTAAAACAGGCTTCCAGACAATGGTTCAATAAATTTTCTTGTACCTTGCTGACCTTTGGTTTTAAGCAGTCCAAATCAGACTACTCCCTATTCACACGTGGATCTGGTAAGTCTTTTATTGCTCTGTTGGTGTATGTTGATGACATTATCATCACAGGAGCATCTACTGCTGATATTGATGAGTTGAAGGCTCGTTTAAACACCCTTTTCAAGCTCAAAGACTTAGGACCATTACGGTATTTTTTGGGAATAGAACTTGCTCGGTCCACGAGAGGTGTATTCCTTTATCAAAGGAACTATACGCTTAAATTACTTGAAGACACTGGTTTTTTGGCTTCCAAACCTTCCTCATTGCCTATGGATCCGAATATAAAATTGGTTGCAGATCAAGGACAATTGCTTGAAGATCAGACAGCCTATCAATAGCTCATAGGCAGGTTGCTTTATCTAACCATCACTCGGCCTGACATAACATTTGTCGTACATAAGTTGAGTCAATATGTAGCTCAACCTCGGCAACCTCATTTGCAAGCAGCCCATCATTTGTTGAAATATCTTAAAGGAACGCCTGGCCAAGGGCTTTTTCTTCCCGCCCTTTCCTCCTTCCAACTACGTGGGTTCTGTGATGTTGATTGGGCTTCATGCCCTGACTCCAGAAAATCTACAACAGGCTTTTGTGTGTTTCTTGGTGACGTTCTCATCTCATGGAAGTCGAGGAAGCAGACCACTGTCTCAAGGTCATCCGTTGAGGCTGAGTATAGGGCCCTAGCAGCCATTACAAGTGAGATGTTATGGATCAAACAGTTGTTAACAGAATTACAACTTGTTTCTCCTGCTCCTTCTCTAGTGTTTTGTGACAATGATGTTGCTATTCACATAGCCACTAATCCTATGTTTCATGAGAACGAAACATATCGAGTTGGACTGTCATTTTGTTCGCGAAAAGGTGGTCACTGGTGTCATTAAGTTGCTGCCTATTCGTACCCATGCTCAGCTGGCTGACATTTTTACAAAGGCTCTGTCTCCATCACCTTTTAATCGATTGTTGTCCAAGATGGGTGTTTCTAATCTCGTAGTCCCATCTTGAGGGGGAGTATTGAGTTGTTATGAGTATTGTTTATTGTTAGTTGGTTGGTTATTAGTTTGTTACAATCAACCGTTGGCTTATGTATCTATTTATACAGCTTGCATTTGATGAATAAAGATGAGCAAGTTTATTTACTCTCTTTTCCGTTCTCACACCTTGATTAATATAGCTACTTGACCTTACAGCATTCAGGGTTTCCAACTTGTAGGATTTTAATATCCTAGGTAGGTGGCCATGATAGGGTTTAAACTTACTTCTCAAAGTCTCTATGCGTTCTTTTTTATGTCCTAATGTCACAAAGTCAATCCATGATAGTTGGAAAGTTAATTGAGAAACTGTTTACCACCACAAACAAAATGAAAGAAGTAGCGAAGTTGTACAAACCTGAAACAAGTAAGAAAGAAAATTTTGTTCAAGCACTTCAATTTCATCAGAGGATAGATGCTGCTGCTCCAACTTCTGGGCTCCATGAACAGGATCGAAGAGAGAGTAGAGTTGCTGAAATCATAACAGATTTTGTGTCAATTCAGGTTCACAAGCAGAATAGTAGCAGTGAAATGAAGGCCTTTCGTCCATGGGGACAGGGAAAATCACAGAAAAGTACCATCAAATCCTCAAATTGTAGAAGGTACCAAGCTCGAATTGTGTACTCGACTCTCTTGCAGAGTTTCAAGAACTCAGCCCGATCAGAACTATGTTCTAGAAAACAGGGAAACAATCAGCAATCCCAATTATAAATGGAACATAATTCTCTAGGATCTGTCGTTCAGTTTAACACACGTGTAGGTCAGGGAAACAAACATTAATGAATAGTGATGATTCTTCTATCTCTACTAGGGCATACCCTTAGTCCAAAACGAAAAATCATGGGCCAAGGAAAAGGGTTCGCATCAAAAGCATTGTGGACAACAATATTAGCAGTACAAATAGAACACTAGCACCAGCCTACTCAAAACGAATGTCACAAAATTGGCAGAAACAGGCCATTTAGAGTGCGGAGAAACGCAGGCCAAATGAATCAGAAAATTAATAATATGGATAACCATTGTGGTGGAAATTTGAAATTATCTAAAAGGTTATGTGCTGAGTAAACATAACACAATCCTAGAAACTCACACAACCCATAAAATTCGAAAAAAAAAAAGGGTGGTCGAACCAATTAGATTGGCCAAAGTCATGATCAGCCTCGGCTTCAACACCGGAATGACAGATTCACGCTCCAGCCGAATGACTTCCTTATTCTTCCCCATTGTTTAGAAGCAATGAAATAGATTAATAGAAGAGCTGAACGAGTGTACCCCAGTGGCCGGAGAAAGGGGGAGCCACAACCACACCGACAATAATACCTGAAGGAATGGCCAATTACCGAAGCAAAAATACAGTAAGATTCGTGAGGAGAATGTCCAATTCATGCCTTCAAGAACAAGGCAGAAAAGGAAAAGAAAGAAGAAACCTCGAAATCAGGAAACTGTAACGTCCGAAACAGTATCAAGAACAGAACAGTCCGAGTGGATTCCAATACTAATCATAATTATGATGAACGGAAGCAATTAACTTCTGGGTAAAGACAATAAGCACTGCAATTTAGGTTTTGAATCTTACAAAAATTTGCCTCAGAATTTGTCTCTCCACTCAACCACCCGTTGAACAGTAAAAATTCTCCTGAAACTTGCCGCTCGCTTCGGAGGGAAGGGACGTGCTATGTTGTATTTTACACACCTGTCGGGTAATTTCATAATTATTTATTTATTTATAAATTCAACCTTCAGGCGCCAAGTGGTACGCCCTTTCATTTTCGTTTTTCTTTTTTTCTTTTTTTTCTTTTTGTTTCTTTGTAATGCCTACTGTAAAAAATACGTGGATTTTCCTCAGCCATAAATCCAATTTTTTTTTGTTTTTTTACGAGTGGATTAGTGGGTGAGGCTGACATGCCGACCGACACAAACGAGGTTGGGGCCGAATAAAATTCCCCTACTTAATTATTTCAGTCTCAACATTTCTAATTAAAAGAAGTTATTAAATTTTAAATTTAGTGTTATTTTAGTGTTGAATTCTTAAATTAATATATAGATAGATTACCAAATTTTAAAAAGTTTCTCACTCATCTCACTTTTGTTTTTGTGTTGGATGAGTATCTAAACTTTTAATTTTGTATATTTTAAATCTTTCCACTTTTCATTTTACACCTAATACACCCTTGACTTATTCAAAAATTTTCAAAATTCATGAACATATTGGACACGAAATTAAAATTCTAATATATTATTAGATACAAATTTCAATTTTATGTCTAATAGATTCGTTAATTTTAAAATTTTGAATACGTCAAACACGCATTAGATATAAAATTGAAAGTTCGATCACCAATTTGACATTTTTAAGGTTCATGGACTTATTGAATACAAAATTAAAAGTTGAAAAACTTATTAGATACTTTTTAAAGTTTAGGTTCCACAAAGTTTATGAACTAAATTTATAATTTAACTTAAAAAGTGTTTATATTTTATTTTGAAATGACTTATCTATCCTTGCCTTCCTTTTATAGGCATGCCTTCCTTTTAAAATGTGTTTGACATATGGGTTTGGATTTGGATGGGTTTGGGTTCCAAATCCAAATTCATGTGTTGGAGCAAGGTGTTTAAAAACTCTTGGCTTCGGAACCCAATCTCATGGGTTACAACAGTACAACTTCATGGGTTTCAACAGTGCAATCTCATGGAATTTATTCCATGTTTTTCTACTTTATTTATTGATTACTTCGACAACTCCGGTGAAAACCCTAGAGACCACCTGCAACCACCGACAATGATAACTCTGATGACCACACCGGCGATTCAACCACTGCTGACAGATCCACCAGCGACCACTTGATTTTTCATTTATGACGACCACTTCGACAACAACACCGGTGACAACTTCGCGATCATCCAACAACCACCGATAACGACAACTCCGACGACCACACCGGCGACTTGACCATCACTAACGACTGCCTCTAGCGACCACTTAGTTTTTCATTTTCGACGACCACATCGACAACAACTCTGGTGACAACTCCGGCGACCACCCGACAAATCACAGACAACGACAACTCAGACGACCACACTGGCGACTCGACCACTGTTGACCACTGCCTCTGACGAATACTTGATTTTCCATTACCTCTTCAATTTGGCGTTTTCCATTTTTTGTGATCACTTCGACAACAACTCTAATGACAACTCTAGCAACCATCGACAACGACAACTTCGACCACCACACTGGGAACTCGACAAGATGTGACGACTGCTTCTTCTGACCACTTGATTTTTCATTTTCTCTTCCATTTGTCATTTCCATTTTTTATCACCACTTTGACAACAACTCCAGTGAAAACTTCGACGACCACGGACAACAACAACTCCGGTGACGACGGACAACGACAATTCTGACGACCACACTAGCGCCTTGCCATCACTGACGACTGCCTCAAGCGAACACTTGATTTTTCATTTCCGGCGACCTCTTCGACAACAACTCCGACGACCACCCAATCCCCACCGACAACGACAACTTTGGCGACCTCCTTGACAATCTAACCATCTCATCAACCCGATCACCCAATAACCCAAGAATCTAGTCAATTTTTTAAATGGTTAAAATAAAACTATGAAATAGCTACTAAACAAATTTTTTTGCATAATAACATGCAATTATACTCTCAAAACCTTTGAATTTTGTAATTTTTTTACAACAAAAAAAAAACAAGAAAAACAACTTTGTATTTTTTGTTCTATTTTTTTTGGTTTAATGTACACTCAAATGACTCAATTTTCTAATTTCTTTTTTAAAAGTTATAAAAAAATGAAATATTTTTTCTTTCGCACATAGGCATGTTATGTCTTTTTGTTTCATGTCAGATGCAAAGCTTTTCGCACATAGGCATGTTATGTCTTTTTGTTAAGTGTTGATATGTAATATATATATATATATATTACATATCAACACTTAACTTTAAAAAAAAAAAAAAAATTAAGTATATAAATCGACCAACCTGAACCAACCAAATGTTTCATGGTTGGGTTGGGTTGGGTTCATCACTTTAATAAAGGTTGTTTGGGTTGAAAATATTTGCAACCCGAATAGTTGGGTTGAGTCTAAAAAGTACCTTAACCCGACCCAACTCAACCTACGAACACCTCTAACTCGTGGCATGTTATGCTTTATTCTCTCTGAATGCTAAAAATTGTTCTAAATGTTTAAAACTCTTTTTTTATTCTTCAACTACAACATAAATGGATAGTTTAATTGAAAATTTACTTAAAAAATTGAACAATGTTAGACAGTAGCTTCTACAATTTATACTACAAAATTTGGAAGGAATAAAATAGCTAAAAGGAAAAATGTGAAACAAAACTGTATCGAACCAGTCTTCAGAACACTGCACCCCAAACACAGTTTTTTGATTCACAGACTTCAAAACACTGCACCACAAACACAGTTTTCTGATTTCCAGGCTTCAGAACCCCTCATGGCAAACCCCCCCGACTTCTGATTACCAGAATTCCGATTCAAAACTTGCACCCCAAATAACCCCTTAATGTCTGTAATGACTGTGAAATAACAGTGATGGATAATGAGATTATGAAATGAACCCCAAATCTAAATGTCGTTTTTTTCTTTTCTGTAATATCAAGGTTTAAAAAGTATTGTTGAAGATCCCACGTTAGAAAGATGAAGAGAAACCTTACAATATATAAGATATATAAGTTATTGTTATTTTCTGCCAATTTCCATGTACCTTCTTTAACATGTCACAGTGTTTTGAGTCTTCCATTTCCAGTCACATCTTCTACTTTTTTAATTGAACCTCGTACCCAAAGTGCTCATTTCTCATTCATTTGTTTCGTTTTTTTATACTTAGAAGTTTACTTTGTCATACTAATATAGTTTTTATTCTTTGTGTTGTTTGCATGGTGTGACCCTTTACATTTTGGACTTTAGTTTGAGGTTGGCACACCTTTTTTTTTTTTGTAATCATGAACTTGACCCTGGTTGACCGTTGAATATTAGATTGTAGGTTATTTTCTATTACATTTATGTGTGTTCTTAATGTTATGAGTTTAACTTATTTTGTTAATCATAATAAAACATGATATCTAAGAAACTCTATAAAATTGAAATATGCTACATCTGAAATATAATGGTTGATGCACAAATTTGAGTAGAGAGATGCACTTGATTAACACATGAGACCAACGGTGAATTTGTTGATGTGTGGGGGAAGTGGTTGCCTTCAAAACAAAGAAAACATGCACACTGGTGTGGTGCTTGCCACAACCACTCTAATGCTTAAGTCAGAGAGGAAAATAATGCAGCAGACAATGTAGTTTGAAGACTAAAAATGAGCAACCTCTAATGGAGTTATAACGAGGTATTTATATGATGAGTCTTTTTCCTGACCTAATTGGATTAGGTTTGTAGGGAATGAGGCAAGATCCATCGTGTGGCACATACGGGAACGAGGGAGTGGAGTTGAACTAGTCGGCTCAACCGATTTTGGTTGAGTCGGTCGTCTGGGTCCTATTGTCGTCTCCCGGACTCCTTCAGCCCGATTTTATTTTGAATCTCGAATTTGGCATGTATTTGGTCAAATAGTTTTCTATAGTTGAGTTTTAACCTAGTTGTCCAAATTTACTTATAACAATAGTATTTCTAGAATTAAGAGAATAAAAACAATATCATTTTGTAGCTTATTTGGATCTATTTAAATTAATGGATCAAATTCTTTTCAATCAACCTGCAATATTTAAAAAATTATTGTAAGGCTCTCTTTTGTTTAAAAACTATTCAAAATAAAATTAATAATTAATGTGATAGATATGGAAAAAATGAAGTATTTTTGGTCAATTTTCCTTTTGTTTTATTCAAAGAAATTTGTAAAATATACCTATAAGAATTATTAAAAAAACCAAAATCCCAATCTTAGAATTCATTGGGGAAAAATCTTTAATAATAAAATTTTACAAAAAAAAAAACAATTAACATAAACCAAAACTTTACAACTTCACACCAAACAACTATGCACCTCAAACACAGATTTTATAATTTCATACTAATCAACCATGCACCCAAACATAGATTTAAGGACTCCCCATAATAACTCTTACTCTATGCTCCAAATAACTCCGTAGTGGACTAGTGGTTGAATTTTTTTCTGGATTGTTTTTGCTAGATTATAGAAAACATCCTTGAACATTGTATTTTGTTTCAAAAATACTCCTAAACTTTCAAAAGTTTCATTAATACTCTTAGAGGGTGTGTTGCCCATGGTTTTAGGTTGGGATGGTCCCAACCCAAAACCATGTTTGGTACAAGGGGTTCAAAACTCCTAGTTTTGAAACACAACCCCATGGAGTTTATGTTTTCCTCTTCCATTTGATGTTTCCATTTCCGATAATCACTGTTCACACGTGATTTTAGTAAAACAATAGAAATGAGACACGTGTAATTGAACGTTGTATTTTTATTAATTTGAATGTTGCGAGTTACAGTCTCTAATGTTTCTCTTTTGATTTTTTTCTCTCATGTACAATTGTTCGAGGGCTTTGCAACTTGTTCTCAAATGTGGTCTTGTCTCGAGGGCTTCGCAACTTGTTCTCGAATGTAGATTTATCTTTAGGGTTTTAAAGCTTGTTCTCGAGTGCAGACTTGTCTTGAGGGTTTTGCACTAGTAGAAAAGAGGGTTTTAATGATGGGCGTGCGTCCGTCATCAAAGCGATTGTCATTGTATCTTACAATGCTCGTCATTAAAGGTCTTCGACCGTCATTAAAAGGTGACATATTTTGGGTTGGCATCCACTTTTAATGATGGATTTTGTCCGTCATGGAAAACCAACTTTTAATGGTTGGCAATGTTCGTCATCTTTTGTCAATAATTGAATAAAAAAATTTGTTGCTAGCAATATTTCTTTTTCTTTACATACAAAATAAAATCTCAATAGTTATTACATTTTTATACAACAAATATATCGTGCATGATGATTTAGAACAAAATTCGAAGAAAACTACAATGAGCGACAAAACAACACTTACAAAAGATTCAACATATTAGGAAAATACAAGCTATTTATTTACATGCTCAAATATTGTTTAAGCTCTTTGGATTTGTTTTGTTGTGTCATCTCTACCCTTGAGAAATCAAAGGCCTCCTCGCTCAAGAGCTGAAAAAAATTATAAAAGCAAAAATTGTCATTCATGTAAAATAAAGTTATGCATCCTAGATCCAATTCAAAATTATCAAACAAACTGAATACTAACACTCTATGCATCAAACACGTCCAACCTAGGACAAACTAAACTAAGACTAACTCCACACATCAGAATCCAAAAAACAAAAATCTGAATGTAAGAACTTACTTGTATATAGATAGGGAGCAATACCCAAGATTATACGCAACAAAATGATATCAATACAGAAATTTCTGTTGGACCTTAGCTGTAGAAAAATAAAACTCACATTAGATAAACCCACAAACGTCTTACATATATACATATAAATCTAGGAATTGTGCATGCACGAGGATTAGCACATATGTGCACATGAATATACACTTCAGGAACTGACAATAAAGATTAAAAAAAAGAAATTAAAGGAACAAAGCAAAACCTGGTTAACTGTGTCCTTTAATCTGGCGTTGGTGTTCTTAAGGTCAGATGCAACCTTGTCCACCTGACATGATTCAAAAGACACATTTGGTGATGATTATAAATATGAACACTGAAACTGCAAGTATATAATATACATATATGTATGTATGCATAAAAATATATTATATATATATATAATGAGAAAGATATCGTTACCTTAGTGTTGATCTCGTCCATCAAAGGAACTTGCTTGTCTATTTCCTGTAAATAACATGCCACAATCACAATCAACTAATATGTTGATGAGGAAAAAAAGAAAAGACTGAGGCACAGAAGATATAGAACCTCGTTCATATCATGAGCCATGTTCTTCAGAGTATCCAACCCTTATGATATCATGTCCAATCCTTGATCCTGCATATGCGAGAAAACAAAGGGTTCTAAACCACAACCATTGACCAGTAAGTAGTCTTCATTGTTGAATAAAGAGACTACACTGGATACATATAATTTACCTGCTTCATTTTCCGCATTTCATATTCTTGCCTAAACTGACTTGACTTCTCAGTGTGTTGGAAGTACTCATTATCGAATCACCCATCTTTTATCAATTCAAATTTGCAGATCAAAGATATGATTACTTCGTTGTACCCACAACAAAAATAATAATTAGTAAAAGAATTAGGAAGACAATATTTCTCCCCATGCGGAAAAAATTCATAACAAAAATTTACCTATGTGACTCAAACATTGTTAAGTTATATCAGTTTCGATTTGTCAAGGCTCGTAAAATATGTCTGAACAGTGATCGGTTTCACAAGAATGCGATCTCTAAATTTCAGAATTACATGATATTGATATTTCCTAAAAGGTAAGGAACTACCCAACATGAAGCCAACGAGAGGAATCTTTACAAGAGGTTGCCTTTTGCTAAGTATTTTGCTCAAATCTGGACCTCAACGAACCAGATCTTCAAACAATGGCTTCAGATCTGGACCTCAAACGACCACTACAGACGATGGATGGCGACCTCTCCCACTTTAGACGATGACGCACGCTTCAGATCTGCAATGGTGACCTCGAACAACCTCCCACCTGTTGGGAATGACTATGGGCCATTGGCCCATTATAAGTATAAAGCATAAAATGTCCCACATGGATAGATTTTCAAGTGGGAATGAGGTTTATATGTGTAAGCATGTTAAGGGGCTTACAAAGAATGCATGGAGTGGTAATAAGATCTCTCCTCACACGCGCGTCGCCGCCACCGTCGACGGACGGGTTCGGATAAATGCGCTTGCGCAAAAAAAAGGAATTTTTTATTACTTCTCACTTTATTATTTTACCGTTAAGGTATTTATGTTCTCATTTAATGAACGTTTTTTCCAAAAAAACGTTTCAGATCTGTTTTTTTTAAAAAAAACGTTCAGATTGTCTTCTCTTGAAATTAGGGTTTGTACAACACAAAAAAGACGAACATTTTTTCTCTTCTTTTTGGATTCTGAGCAAGTTTGTATTGATTCCAAATCGTCCTCTAACGAGTGCACGTTCGAGGTCGATGTTGTGTTAACCTTGGGGAGCAACCGGCTAATACGATTCGCACCAAGGTCGTGCCGAATTTGCTTTCAGGGCAGTGGTTACACGGCACAACAATCTCTTCCGAATTCTCTTCCAACATTCTCGAAAGCAAATTATGTCGATCAAATCGGGAAGGTTCTTCCGTGATCCGTCCAAGTTGGAACCACTCGATGGAGCAAATTACCGCCGTTGGTCCCGTGTCGCTGATTTTCTTGAGCAACCGGAGGTAGACTATGTTCGACCACGACGTAATATTCGGACGGGACCGATCCAACCTTGTTGATTCGGCCGCACCTACTGTCCCTGCTCTTCCTGATCCTGAAAAATTTGAGAAAGATAACAAGACAGTAAGGGGTCATTTGCTCAACCATATGATAGATTCTTTGTTCGATCTGTTCGTCATTCAGAAATCTGCAAAGGTCATCATCGGAGTACTCTCGAATCCGTGATATGGTGGCGACGATGCCGGGCGGGAGAGAAAGTACGTTGTCGGTAAGTGGTTGCGCTTTCGGATGAAGGATGACAAACCGGTGATGGACCAGTTCATGAGTATGAGAATCGTGGCCAATGTTCTGTCTGAAGGGATGAAAATGTGTGAATCCCTTCAAGCAAATGTTTTGCTTGAAAAATTTCCACCCTCCCGGAGTGATTACCGTAATCACCAAACACAAGAAGAAAGATTTGACTCTACAAGACTTAATCACTACATCCGCATCAAGAAAGCCAAATGAGATGTAAAGATAAGTCGCATTCTCGATTTTTTAAATTCTCATAATGCTAACTTGGTTGAATCTTCTATTGCATCAAAAGACAAAGTTCAATTACAAAGGAAAACAGTTGCAAAAGAACAAACATTGCAAAAAGGACATCATTTTAAGTACACTGGTGGACGAATTGAGAAGTCCAAACCGATATGCTACGTTTGTTAGGGAAACCAGACACAAATCATATCGCAGTAACCAGAGGAAAGGGAGACCGATCAAAATCCGGACTGCTGGACTGCTCCACAAGCCAACATTGTGGAAGATGAAATTATTGTCACTGTGGTCGTCGTAGAAGCAAATCTGGTGGAGAACAAGTCTAACTGGATTCTTGATACTGGAGCTTCGAGACATTTCTGCTCAAACCGAGACCTGTTTCATGACTTCCAAGACATGATCGATGGTGAATGTGTGTTCATGGGTAACTCAACCATCACCGAGTCCTTGGAAAAGGGAAGATTCTACTAAAACTTACTTCTGGAAAAACTTTATCTCTCAGTGATGTATTGTATGTTCCTTCATTGCGTAGGAATTTGGTGTCTGGGAGTTTGTTGAACAAAGCTGGACTTAGGATTGTGTTTGAGGCTGACAAGGTCATTATCACCAAAAATGGTGACTCTGTGGGTAAGGGATATTTGGCTGATGGTTTGTTTGTTTTGAATACTGTTTTTATTTCTCCTGCAATGAATGAAAATTCCTCTCGTTCTGCTTATATCGTTGAATCTATTGATGTATGGCATGGTAGACTAGGACACGTAAATATTGCATCCATTAAAAGGCTAAAGAACCTGCATCTAATCAATGTTTCAGAATCACATGAAAATAATAAATGCTCAGCATGTGTAGAAGCAAAGTTCGCAAAAAAGCCTTTTAAATCAATTATAGCCAGAAGTACTGAATTACTTGAATTAATTCACTCAGACTTAGCTGACTTTAGAAATATTCCAAGTAGGGGTGGTAAAAAATATTATATATCTTTTTGTTGATGATTACTCTAGATATACAAAAATTTACCTTCTAAAATCAAAGGATGAAGCTAGTGGTGCTTTTATTTTTCAATTGGATAGAAAAATAAAAAGGTTAAGATCTGATAGAGGTGGTGAATATAATGATAACTCTCTTAAGGAATTTTGTGAGGTGAATGGTATAATTCATGAAAAGACTGCACCATATTCTCCTCAACAAAACGGCGTAGCTGAGCGTAAAAATAGAACTTTAAAGGAAATGATGAATGCTATGTTGCTGAGTTCTGGTCTTTCTGATAATATGTGGGAGAAAGTCAGATTTTCTCACTGCTTTATTCTTAATAGAGTTCCTCATAAAAGACTGGATAAGAAGACCCCATATGAGATGTGGAAAGGTTACGCTCCTAACCTAAATTATCTAAGAGTGTGGGGGTGTTTAGCCAAAGTAGAATATCCAGAATTTAAGAAACCTACTGTTGGATCTAAAACGTTTGATTGTGTCTTTATTGGTTATGCTAATAATAGTACTGCTTATAGATTTTTGTGTCTAAGTGATAATTCAATTTGTGAATATAGAGACGCTGTATTTTTTTAACATACTTTCCCCATGGTGAAATCTGGTAATGAACAAGTAAACACTTCACATAATGATCAATTAGTTGTACACAATGATGTACCTACATGTGCACCCTTCCTTCACTACATCGATAACATGCATGAATCTCAACCTAGAAGAAGTAAGAGACAAAAAATTAATAAGGATTTTGGACCCGACTTTCTTACTGTTTTTCTAGTTGAAAATTCAGATAAAATAGATGATCAATTTGCTTGCATGTACCTGATAGATGAAGATCCGAAAACATATCAAGAGGCTTTAAGTTCTTTAAACTCTAGTTTTTGGAAGGAGGCAATTAAGAGTGAGCTAGATTCCTTAATTATGAATCAAACGTGGGGCTTAGTGGATCTTCCTAAAGGAAATAAGCCTATTAGGTGTAAATGGATCTTCAAAAGGAAAATTAAACCTGATGGCTCAATTGAAAATTTAAGGCTAGATTAGTGGTTGTGGGGTATACACAAAACATGGGATTGATTATTTCGATACATACTCCCAGAAATTAAAATAGCTACTATTCGTATGCGTTAATAGCTTATGCAAAGAATACGTGGTCCATTAATACATCAAATGGATGTAAAACAAAGATTTCTCAATGGAGACTTAGAGGAGGAAATATATATGATACAACTCAAGGCTTTATAGTCACCGGACAAGAGGACAAGGTATGTAGACTTAAAAAATCTCTTTATGGTCTTAAACAAGCTCCCAAACAATGGTACGAGAAATTTAATAGTACTTTGATAAGTAACAATTTTAAGGTAAATTGTTCTGATACATGTGTTTACTCTAAAATGTTTGGAGCTGATTGTGTGATTATTTGTTTGTATGTCGATGATATGCTTATTTTTGGTACAAACATAGAAGTGATTAATGATACTAAGTTATTTCTGTCCTCACACTTTGAAATGAAAGATTTAGGTGAGGCTGATGTAATTCTTAGTGTTAAAATAAGAAAGACAGAAAACGGTTTCTCACTATGTCAATCACACTACATTGAAAAATTGCTAAAAAAGATTTGATTGTTCGATGATATTCCCGCAAGAACACCTTATGATGCTAGTATGAATCTTAAAAAGAATAAGGGAGATAGTGTTTCTCAATCAGAATATGCAAAAGTAATAGGTAGTGTCATGTTTTTGATGAACTATACTAGACCTGACATTGCATATGCCGTAAGTAGATTAAGTAGATACACACACAATCCTGACAAATATCACTGGATTGCTATTCGTCGATTATTGAGGTATCTTAAAGGTACTATGGATTACTGTTTGCATTTTAATAGATTTCCTGCTGTGTTAGAAGGATATTGTGATGCAAACCGGGTAATGAGATAATGACGGTAAAGCTCCACTAGTGGATATGTATTCATACTAGGTGGAGGAGCTATTTCTAGAAATCAAGAAAGCAAACGTGCATTGCACGCCCACCATGGAGTCCGAGTTTATAGCTCTCGGAAATGGCGGGACAAGAGGCGTAATGGTGAGAAGAAGCTTGCCGAGATGTACCATTGTGGGGTCATCTGTGCGGTCTCACTACATTGTGACTCACAAGTCGCCATAGGTATTGCCAAAAATAAGTGTGTATAATGGCAAAAGAGGATATACTGGCTTAGACATGGAGTCAGAAACAGCTTGTTAAAGAGTGGAATTATCTCCTTGGAATATGTGAGGTCCGAAGGAATTTGGCATCCTCCTCTCACTAAAGGCCCGACAAGGAGAGTAATTCTAGAATCTTCAATAAGTGTGGGACTCAAGCCTTTATAGTGGTTCCATAGCCCTTATTAGGGTGGTCCAAATGTGGACTTGATGGACAATTGAGAAGTTTTCCATAGCCCAATTATTTGGGTGGTCTTAATATAGACTTGATGGATAACTCTAAAGTCTTCATAGCTCGCTTTTGAGTGGTTTGTTTTCACAAACTTGATGAAGCAAGGAACGTGAGTGTGAAGGTGTGGCCGCTTTCTATGAAAGAGTTTAAAGGGTCTCTTTCTAGAGCTCTCACGATGACTCAAGGTTTTATGTGCATGGCCACCAACAAAGACTGAGTTTACTTATCGCGAATCAACATCAACATAAGGACCAAAACGTGTCGTGGGGTCTCAACTATAACCATTGAAAGTTCAAGAGGTAACTCACTTTCTTTAATTAGGTTGTTGCCTCACTTCACTATGTATCAATTCAAATCGTAAGATATTGATACTTAAGTTTATTCTCCTTCACTTGCTCGAATCTGCTTTTTCTTCTTTTCTTTATCTTGAAAGTCATTCGTGGGGATCGTTGAATGACTATGGGCCATTGGCCCATTACAAGTATAAAGCATAAAATGTCCCACATGGATAGATTTTCAAGTGGGAATGAGGTTTATATGTGTAAGCATGTTAAGGGCTTACAAAGAATGCATGGAGTGGTAATAAGATCTCTCCCACACGCTGCGCCGCCGCCGCCCATCCATCCGCTCGCAGCGAAATGTTCGTTCGTAAATGCGCTTACTACTTGCGAAAAAAGAATTTTTTATTACTTCTCACTTTATTATTTTACCGTTAAAGGTATTTATGTTCTCATTTAACACACAAAAACGTTTTTACCCAAGTTAAGGTATTTATGTTCTCATTTAACACACAAAACGTTTTTTCCAAAAAAACGTTTTCAGATCTGTTTTTTTTTTTAAAATGTTCAGATTGTCTTCTCTTGAAATTAGGGTTTGTACAACACAAAAAAGACGAACATTTTTTCTCTTCTTTTTGGATTCTGAGCAAGTTTGTATTGATTCTAAATCGTCCTCTAACGAGTGCACGTTCGAGGTCGATGTTGTGTTAACCTTGGGAGCAACCTGGCTAATACGATTCGCACTGGGTGGTCGTGCCGAATTTGCTTTCGGGGCGGTGGTTACACTAAGACAACAATCTCTTCCGGATTCTCTTCCAACACCACCTAACGAACGAAGACCTCGAACCTTAACCAACCTAACGAACGACTTAGACAGCGCCAATCGACGAGAAGATACAGTCACCGACGATGGTTGCGTTGGTTGGTGACTCCAAACAGACGGCGGCGAAGAGGTGGTCTATCGGTGGACGACGGCGATGGGGTCATGAGGCTCTGTCGTGAGGAAGAAGAGAGGGAGAATGAGGGAGGAGAGAGAGAGAGAGAGAGAAATTTCGAGAGTGTCGAGGAATAAGAGAAAGAGTGAGTTGTGTGAGTTGTGTGAGTCTCGAAAATGTTTTTTTAAATATACCCTATAATGACGGGCAGTCATTAAACAAAACTTACGATGACGGGCAATGCCCGTCAATGTATGTCCATTTTAAAATTTGGCGCGTGTTTTCCCCCGTCCGTTATTGTTTCTCGCCCCTTATTTTTTCGTCCATCATTGTATCCCATTTTTGGTGTAGTGTTGCATCATGTTGAAGGTTTTCAGCTTGTAGCTTGTTGAGAGTCTTCATCTCATAGCTTGTTGAAAGTCTTCGGTTTGTAACTTGTTGAAGGTCTTTGGCTTGTAGTTTGTTTAAGGTCTTCAGCTTGCAGCTTGTTGAAGGTCTTCAACCTGAGCTTGTTGAAGGTCTTCGGTTTGTAGCGTGTTGAAGGTCTTCGGCTTGTAACTTGTTGAAGGTCTTCTACTTGCAGCTTGTTGTAACTTGTTGAAGGTCTTCTACTTGCAGCTTGTTGAAGTCCTTCCCGAAGTACTTTACACCTAAGGACTTGAAGTGTTCAACATCTAAGGACTTGTCTTACATGTTCAATACCTAAAGACTCGTCTTGAAACGTTTAACACCTAAGCACTTCATGGAGCATCCAACGCCTAAGGACATTGCTCTGAATTCTCTCTGACTTCTCTTGAGAGTGAACTTTCTGAACCTTTAGAATGAATGAGAAACACTCTATTTATAGAGCTTTTCAGGACATGTGGGCTTGGGGTTTAGTGGTTTTTGGGCCAAATCATTGAACTTGGACTGCGTTGGCTTTGTGCTTAACCATTTGGATTTTGGTTTTATTTAACTTTAACCCAAATCTCATATAACCCAATTTGACCAAATTAAACTTTTATATTTTAGGGTTTGTCAATTTTTGTCTTAAAATTAAATTTGGGACACATGTCAATTTATAATTGGTCATAAATTTAATTATTTATAATTTTGTCATTAACTTGGAATAATAACGTGGCAATTGGAGATTGACCAAAATTTCTATGTCAACAACCACTTCGAAAACAACTTCGCCGACTACCTGACGGCCATCGACAACGAAAACTCCGACGACCATTCTGGTGATCCGACCACCGCTCACGATTATCTTCTGCGACGACTGTGATGAGAACTCTATAGAGTTCAAGGGTATTATTGAAATTTTTTAAAGTTCAAGAGTATTTTTTAAACAAATATAAAGTTTAGTGATATTTTTTATATTTTAGCCTTCTTTTTTTAATACAACAAATATGAAAGCTATACTTTTAAGCCTATGACTTAAAAGAAAATGAGTAGTACTTCATTAATCGTTGAGGACAGGTTCATGTAACTTTTTTTTAAAAAAAAATCTTGACAAGATTAACAAACAATATTCGACAAACAAATTGAGGCCAATGAATCTAACTCCCCCTGAAAAAGTAAACTCTACTTTAGTCTTATCATTTTCAAGCATTATGCAATAACTATTATTTTCAACACGCTAACGTGTCACTTTGCTTTGATACCTAGACATTCCGCGAGGAGAAAGTTGCACCCAAATCTTTCTCTTCTACGAGTAACAAGTTTGCTTCACCTTTTTCTTTTCTTTTTTAATTTTATTATTATTTTGGAAAAAATTACAGTCATGAGTATAGAAATAACAATACTTCAATTGAGTCGATCCGAGTATAGTTCATTAGTAAAAATCATAGTCCCAAACGATAGCTCGAGCTGAATCTTTTTTTAAAAAATTTATCAAACCAATATTAAAAAAGATTAACTTATAAAAAATAATCCTACACTATGGATTTTGTTTCAATAATACCCCTAAACTTACATAATTTTCTATAAACTCAAATATACTTTTTTTTTCTCTCTGAATGAGAGGTTTCTCCCTAATTGAGAGTAGGGTTTCACTACTTTTTTACGACGACAATTCTCTTCAGTCACATCCGCGTCGAGATAGGAAGATTGAAGAGAAATTTTGCAGAATTCCAATTCTTATCAATCACAATGGACGTCATGAGAAATAGATAGAGAAGTTTTTCATTATATAAAGAAGTCATAAGAATTTATGCCCTTAATTGTCATCTAGCTGTCTTAGCTCAGCGGGTAGAGCGCTTGGATTTTAACCATGTGGTCGTGGGTTCAAATCCCATAGATGGCGAAAATGTCTTTAGAATCAAATTTTAAAAGTTCAAATACATGTTTGAAAATATGAAATATCATGTAGATCATTTTTATTTTTTCACCATCTTCTTCTTTGAAACCCACCCCCAACCACACCCTCCTCATTTTCTTTTTAGCTCAGCTAAGAAGAAAAAAATTATGCCCTTATATGTCATCTAGCCGTCTTAGCTCAACTGGTAGAGTGCATGGGTTTTAACCATGTGGTCATGGGTTCAATTTCCCATAGGCGACGAATTCATGTTTGAAAATATGAAATATTATCTGGATCATTTTTATTACAAGAGGTTACCTTTTGCTTAGATCTGGATCATGGTAAGGAACTAACCCAACATGAAGCCAACGAGAGGAAATGGCTTCAGATCTAGACCTCGAACGACCACTATAGACGATGGCTGGCGACCTCTCCGACGGCAGACGACCACTTCACACGACGGCGCACGCTTCAGATCTGAAATGGCGACCTCGGACGACCTCTCACCTAACAAACGACGACCTCGAACCTTAACCCACCTAACGAACGACTTAGACAGCGCCAGTCGGAGAGAACATACAGTCGACAGTGATGGTTGCGTTGGCTGGTGACTCCAAATAGACGACGGTGAAGAAGTGGTTTATCGGTGGACGACGACGATGGGGTCATGAGGAGAAAAAAGGGAATGAGGGAGAAGAGAGAGAGAGAAATTTCGAGAGTATCGAGGAACAAGAGAAAGAGTAAGGGAGTGAGTTGTGTGAATCTCGAAAATGTTTTTTTTTTTAAATATACCCTATAATGACAGGCAAAGCCCGTCATTAAACAAAACTTACAAAGACGGGCAATGCCCGTCATTGTATGCCCATTTTAAAATTTGACACGTGTTTTCCCCCGCCCGTGATTGTTTCTCGCCCCTTATCTTTTCGTTTGTCATTGTATCCCATTTTTGGTGTAGTGTTGCATCTTGTTAAAGGTCTTCGACTTGGTAGCTTGTTGAGGGTCTTCATCTCGTAGCTTGTTGAACGTCTTAATTTTGTAGCTTGTTGAAGGTTTTTGGCTTGTAGTTTGTTGAAGGTTTTCGGCTTGCAGCTTGTTGAAGGTCTTCAGCTTGTAGTTTATTGAAGGTTTTCGGCTTGCAGCTTGTTGAAGGTCTTCAGCTTGTAGCTTGTTGAAGGTCTTCGACCTGTAGCTTGTTGAAGGTATTCGGCTTGTAGCGTGTTGAAGATCGACTTGCAACTTGTTGAAGGTCTTCTGCTTGCAGCTTGTTAGAGTCTTTCACGAAGCACTTTACACCTAAGGACTTGAAGTGTTCAACATCTAAGGACTTGTCTTACAGTGTTCAATACCTAAAGACTCGTCTTGCAACGTTTAACATCTAAGGACTTCATGAAGCATCCAACGCCTAAGGACATTGCTCTGAATTCTCTCTGAGTTCTTGAAATTTTTGAGCCTTTAAAATGAATGAGAAGCTCTCTATTTAGAGAGCTTTTCGGGACATGTGGGTTTGGGGTTTAGTGGCTTTTGGGCCAAATCATTGAACTTGGACTTCGTTGGCTTTATGCTTAACCATTTGGATTTTGGTTTTATTTAACTTTAACCCAAATCTCATATAACCCAATTTGACCAAATTAAACTTTTAATTTTTAAGGTTTGTCAATTTTTGTTTTCAAATTAAATTTGAGACATATAATTGCTCATAAATTTAATTATTTATAATTTTGTCATTAACTTGGAATAATAACGTGGCAATTGGAGATTGACCAAAATTTCTATGTCAACAACCACTTCGACAACAACTTTGTCGACTACCTGATGACCATCGACAACGAAAACTCCGACGACCATTCTGGTCACCCGACCACCGCTCACGATTATCTCCAGCAACCACTGCGATGAGAACTCTATAGAATTCAAGGGTATTATTGAAATTTTTTAAAGTTCAAGAGAATTTTTTAAACAAAGTATAAAGTTTAGTGATATTTTCTATATTTTGGCCTTCTTTTTTTAATACAACCTTAAAAGAAAATGAGTAGTACTGCATTAATCGTTGAGGACAGGTTCATGTAACTTTTTTTAAAAAAAAAATCTTGACAAGATTAACAAACAATATTCGACATACAAATTGAGGCCAATGAATCTAACTCCCCCTAAAAAAGTATACTTTACTCTTATCGTTTTCAAGCATTATGCAATAACCATTATTTTCAACACGCTAACGTGTCACTTTGCTTTGATACCTAGGCATTCCACGAGGAGAAAGTTGCACCCAAATCTCTCTTCTACGAGTAAGAAGTTTGCTTCACCTTTTTTTTTTATTTTATTATTATTTTGGAAAAATTACAGTCATGAGTATAGAAATAACAATACTTCAATTGAGTCAATCCGAATATAGTTCATTAGTAAAAATCATAGTCCCAAACGATAGCTCGAGCTGAATCTTTTTTAAAAATTTATCAAACCATTATTTAAAAAAGATTAACTTATAAAAAATAATCCTAAACTATGGATTTTGTTTCAATAATACCCTTAAACTTATATAATTTTCTATAAACTCAAATATACTTTTTTTCTCTCACAATGAGAGGTTTCTCCCTAATTGAGAGTAGGGTTTCACTACTTTTTTACGGCGACAATTCTCTTTAGTCACATCGGCGTCGAGATAGGAAGATTGAAGAGCAATTTTGCAGAATTTTAATTCTTATCAATCACAATGGACGTCATGACAAATAGGTAGAGAAGTTTTTCACTAATTGAGAAAATATCTTTCTTACTTAATGAAACTGATCTCAATACATATATATACACGTGAAAGCTCTAACTAACTTAACCACTAGTTAACTGAGCAACTAATATAATTAACAACTCTTTAACCGAATACTACCCACGTGGTTATGCCCCTGAGAAGGTAGGCATATTGAGTGGCAACTCTGGCATACTCTCACCCGTACTAGTCTAAAGACAACCCCCTCCCCTCCCATCCTCCCGCAGACAAGAGTCCGTAACTCGCTCAAGATTAAGGTCGAGTCACTAATGGTCATCTACGAATTTATTAGTCATAAACTGTTAACGGTGTTACATCAGTAGGTTTAATAATTCACGGTCCGGTCTTGTACAAACTCATTGCACATGATGCCCCACTCGTATGTCAACTACATGAATGGGTTGGATCGCCTCGTTTGTATCAAATACAAAGTGAGTTGCATCCACAGTATTACCAGGATGAGGTTCCCAACCCTATCCATATAATGTAGACCAGTTGGGTCATTTCTTCAAACGTGATCCTACCTGTGTGTCCACTACACACCGTTCAAGCTCTCATAAATATGAATGACCCTTGAGCTTAGTTTATTGGATTAAGTTTAAAATGCAAGATACAAGGTATAATGAAAAATACATTTTATTTATAAACATTAAATGTTACAAACTACACGAGTTTAGAGCATACATCCCAATAAACTTCCACTTGAACTAAAGGTAGTGAAATACATAATACATTTCAGAAATGCAACAATACAATAAACTAGGGCATTGAATACCCATTTTACAATACTCCCACTTACCCTAGTCAAGAATCACTCGTAGACCTAGACTCTCTAGGTGACCCTCAAACACCTTAGTCGTGAGAGCATTTATAAATGCATCAACAACATTGTGTTCTGAAGCTATCTTCGTGACAGTCACGTCTCCGCGATGCACAATCTTTTGTATCAGATGATACTTGCGTTCAATGTGTTTGCCCCTCTTATGACTTCGAGGTTCACTCGAGTTGGCTACTGCACCACAATTATCATAATAAAGGGTGACTAACAAGTTTATGTTTGGAAAAACTTCCAAATCCATCATAAACTTCCTAAGTCAAACCATCTCCTTAGCTGCTTCACAAGTTGCTACATATTCGACCTCCATTGTGGAATCTGCGATGTATCCCTGCTTGATGCTTCGTCATACTAAATCTCCTCCGTTAAGAGTGAATACTGACCCCGATGTGGATTTCCTAGAATCCTTATCGGTCTGAAAGTCAGAGTATGTGTATCCCGTAAGGATCAAATCCCTATTTCCATACACAAGCATATAGTCCCTCGTTCTCCTAAGATACTTGAGGATTGCCTTTACAACTGTCCAGTGATCTAATCTTGGATGGATTGATACCTACTGACAATCCCAACTGCATAACAGAGGTCGGGTCTAGTACACAATATGTCGTATATCAGGCTCTCTATAGCTGAAGCATAAGGGATCCGTCTCATATCCTCAACCTTTTGAGGTGTCTTAGGACACTGTTCCTTAGACAGGTGAACCCCACGCCTGAAAGGCAACAAGCCCTTCTTGGAGTTTTGCATCTTATACTGTTCCAACATCTTGTCGATATAAGACGTCTGAGACAAGGCTAGCGTCTTGTTCTTACGGTTCCGGATAATCTAGATACCTAGAACATATTGATGTGGAATTGCGTAGCTAACCATTCCTTAACGTCAGTAAGGAACCCAATTTCATTCCCAATGAGTAGGATATCATCCACATACAATATTAGAAATGCAACAATAGTGTTGATGATTTTCTTGTAGGCACAAGACTCATCAACATTTTGATTAAAGCCATAAGATTTGATAGCCTCATCAAACCTTATATTCCAAGACCTCGAGGCCTATTTCAGTCCATAAATAGGCATTTTAAGCCTGCAAACCTTTTGTTATTGGCCTTGTTCAATGAACCCTTTGGGTTGGTCCATGTAGATGTTTTCGTCAAGATTGTCATTCAGAAAGGTTGTCTTGACATCCATCTGCCATACCTCATAGTCATAATATGCAAAACAATGACCAGAAGAATCCTGATATACTTCATCATGGCAACAGGAGAAAAAGTTTCCTCGTAGTCAACCCCTCTTGTTGGATAAAACCCTTTGTCACGAGTCTAGCTTTGAAGGTATGCACCTTCCCATCTATACCACGTTTTTGTTTGTAGATCCACTTGCAACCTATAGATTTTACCCTAACAGGTTAGTCCACAAGCTCCCAAACAGAATTGAAGTACATAGACTTCATTTCTTGGTTCATGGCTTTAATCCATTTGTGTTTTTCAACATCATCCATTGCCTAATCATAGGTTAATGGATCATCACAATCATCATCAGGCATGGCGACTTGGGTTTCAACCAAATCCATGTAACGTTCAGGTTGTCTAACAACCCTCCCACTACGTCGAGGCGTTCTCAACTCTTGAGAATGACGTACTTGACTAGACGAGCTAGGATCAACAACTTTTGTTGATGTACTAGCCCCATCAGCAACTCTTGTTGATGAACTGTCCATTTCACTCAACACGATTTTACTTTTTGGTTTATGATCCCTAATGTGATCCAAATGCCTTCAGGATTGCTTATCAAAACATCCTTTTATAATGGTATGTGGTGGAGACAAATTCTCCACTTATTTACCATTTAACCACAACTATATAATATGTGAATCATATTTGCATAATTATATAGTATAAGGTATCACATACCTTATTATACAAATCTCATTTGCATAATGTGGAATTAAAATTGAATCACATTCAATTTTACTTCTCTCAAATCAATTTCTTCAACTGTGCCTTAATTTCATAATTAGGCTATAGTATAGTTTAATATGAATCTCATTCACATCAAACTATATATTATATCAATTACATCTCATATAATTGATATAAACACCCTTTATGTGAATTCGAACACTTCAAATTCATTCCAAACTTTATAACCTCATTAATTCCCTAATTGAGCCAACCGAGGGACCTAATGGACCTACAGATCATGTGCTCCAATGATCCGAGATTGACTGACCAAACTCTTTGATCTCGTCAATCAACATTCATTAACTACGGTGTTACTCCATTATAGACTCATAGTTGCACTCTATTCACTATAGGACAATTTGTGTCCATTGATATAATCAATGCCCATGAGTCAATCCTTCACAGGTCGTTCGTAGTCACAATTGGGGTCAAATTATCGTTTTATCCTTGTGCCTACCTCTTGCACCTTAAGTACCACCGATCCTCTAATGAACAACTTGTTTATGGTCCTATCATAAACAACGTCCCTCTCGGGCCAGTGAGAGGGTGGGTTCTCGTTGTTCAAGCTCTAGAGTCAGCAATTAAAGGAACAACCCATCTAATTTCCCTAGGTCGAGAACGAGTGAATTCCATCTCGCGAAATTAAATTCTCAACTACCTACGCGCCAGGTCGATGCCTATCAGAAAGAAAGATCACTAAGGATCCCAAAGCCTACACAAAGGTAGCACTAGCGCCAGACCCATCTATTGTACAACCCAATATATAACTACTTAAAAAAAAATTGATTAAAAAAATGAAAGATGTTGTAGTAGAAAAGTGGGTTGTCCAATATGTTGCATGACAAAAACATACTTTATTTCTTATTGAGAAAATAGAATTGTGTATGGCTGCAAAAATTCTATCAAATAAATACACCAATATTGCAGCATTCAAGGATGTGATAAAATCATTATGGAAAGCCTATTACACTACGATAATTTAACCAACCGATGAAAACATCATCTTTAAGATCATCTTTAAGGTCGTGCTTGATAACTATTTTATTTTTTGATTTTTTTTAAAAAAATTAAGCTTAAAATTACAACTTCTACTAATCAGTTTCTAGTTTGCTTTCTATTTTAGATCTATATTTTCAAAAACCAAACTAAATTAGTTTTCAAAAACTTGTTTTGGTTTTTGGAAATTTGGCTAGAAACTTAAATGAGACCCAAGAAAGATGAAAACTTTGGATTTTCATATAATAAATAATATTTAAAAAAATTATTAATTATTAAATAAATTAATAATTATAATGGGTAAAGGTCGAAAGGGGAGGAGAAAGAAATAGAAGTGATGTTGATTGATGGAGAACCCAAAGAAAATAATAGAAAAGGAGTTCCTGTTGAGAAGAAAAATTACAATAATAATAATCACCACAAATTAATTATTATTAAATTAAATCTCCTCCTCCACAGCCAATAGATCAAACTCACAAAATATTAAATATAAAAAAGTAGGGAAAAGAGAATGACACCGAAATTTATACTGGTTTGCCTCAAACTTGGGACTACGTCCAGTCTTCTACAACTGCAGGTTCTACTATAATGGGAGATTACAAAAGTGCTCAAAATTGTCGCTACAATAATGGCTATTGACTTCCAAATATCATAACCCGATAGCTTGGGATAAGCAATAAAGAAAAACCCACAAAAGTACAAAAGAAAACTCTTTTTTTTTTCTCTTTCGAATGCTTACTGCCACACATAAAACTCACTATCGAATTTTCTTCTTCTCTGTGTATGTTCAGCGGCAAAGAGGAAACACACATTTTTTTTCTCTCTCGAATGCTTACTGCCACACATAAAACTCAGTATCGAATTTTCTTCTTCTTTGTATATGTTCAGCGGCAAAGAGGAAACACATATATACATACATATATCTACATACATATGTACATACATATATATACATATCTAATATATGTATGTATGTATATGCTTAATGAAAAGAAACCTAAAAGAAAAGATGGGCCTTGACCCAACATTTTCCTTCTCCCTTTTTTTTATTTATTTGTTTTGGCTCCAAACTCCAACAGTTCCAACCCTGGAGCAAGAAGCCGGAATAAAGGAGAAGAGGTAGATGGGGAGAGATAATGAAGACAAAGGATATAGAAGGACATGAGATTATATCGGGAAGTTGAGAAAAGGAAATGAAAAAATGAACTTGAAGTTTAATTTGGAAAAATTAAGGAGGGAAGAAGTGATGCAAGGAATGCTATCTAATACAAATATATGTTAGACTGTGTTGATATAATTAAATTTACCTCAAACTATCGGGTTAAGTTTTTGGTTTGATTGGTGATTTAAGATGGTATCAGAGCAGGTGGTCCAGGAGGTCTTGTGTTTAAACTCCTGCAAAATCAGTTTCCTCCCCATTTAATGTTGATTCCACTTGTTTGGTTTTTCATCAAATTTCTAAGCCCACAAGTGAAAGGGAGTGTTAGACTATATTGATATAATTAAATTTACTCCAAACTATCAGCTTAAGTTTTTAGTTTGATTGGTGATTGGTGATTTAAGATGGTATCAGAGCAGGTGATCTAGGAGGCCCTGTGTTCAAAACCCCTTCAAAGCTTAAGCTTTTGGTTTGATCGGTGATTTTAAGATGGTATCAAAGCAGGTGGTCTAGGAGGGTTCCCACAAGTGAGGACTATGTTGATATAATTAAATTTGCTTAAACTTTTTGGTTTGATTGGTGATCTAAGAATATATAATTTAAATTTGAAGGGGAAGGTTCCTCAATTTTGCTCTAAAATCATTAAAAGTACCGAGGATAATACTAAAAATTTAATAGAATTATCTAAAACAAACACAGTAACGCAGATACTTTTCGGATCCCGCTTGAACGAAACGGAAGATATTTTCGATAAATAGAAGCACGTCTTGTTCATTAACATCACGGAAATACTCCGTCATAGTTAGGGCAGTTAAAACCAACTCTCATACGAGCTCCCGATGGTTCATTCATCTGACCGTAGACTAGAGCCACTTTTGATTATGCAACACAATGGTGGAAATGAGTCAAGTTAGAGGTGAAAAAGCTTTGAAGAGTCGAGAAGCAAAAGGAAAATTACATAAACTGAAAAATAAGGATATATTATTGAATGGGATAACAAGAAATGACAAATTTTCAGGAATGGAATAGATATATTCCTTTTCATTTTGAGGAAGTATGGATACAAGATAAAAGAGTGTGGAGACTTGAATAGACAATGCTGGAACAATAATGAAAAAATTGATCAAGAATCAAATGATGAAGCATATTGAAATTGTTTTTATGGATACTTTGTCTAAATGTTGGGATAACATCAAACCCTGGGGAATGAGATAAAGAAAGGAAGATGTTTGCTGAAATAAACATCCAAAGACAGAGACTACAAGATGCTTATAATGTTTAGGGTGATCCAAATTTCACAAAAATATACATAAGATTGAAAAGACTGCTAGGATGGAGGAAGAAATGTATTGGAAGCAACGTTCTCGAGAGGATTGGTTAAAGTAGGGTGATAAGAATACTAAATGGTTTTACACTTAAAAAAAAACGTCTATGAGAAGAGAAAGAAACCATATCAAGCAAATTTGAGATAAAAATAATGGAGTTTTGACATCAAATGAAAATGAGATGGAAAGTTTTTCATCCCTGCTGTTTTATCATAAATACTGGGATATCAATAAGAATAAAATAGTAGCATTATGTCTTAAAATTCTAAACAACAAAGCTTCAGTAAAAGAACTAAATCATACATCCATATTTCTTATTCCAAACAAAAATCAGGCTTAGGAGGTAATAAATTTCATACCTGTTAGTTTAGGTAATGTTGCTTATAAGATCGTTACTAAAGCTATCGCAAATAGGTTTAAACATATCTTGCTAAATTTGATTTCTGAATCACAAAATGCATTTGTTTCGGAGAGATTAATTTCAGATAATATTTTGGTAAGCTATGAACGTATTCATTATATTATGAACGAAAGATAAGGAAATCGAGGATTGATAGCTTTAAAGCTTGATATGAGCAAAGCACATGTCAAGGTTGGATGGACGTCTAATTTCTTGAAACATGTAATTATGAAACTAGGGTTTGATGAAGAATGAGTTTTGTCGATAATAGATTGTATAATTTTTGTGACTTTTTTCTGTGATGATTACACTACTACAATAATTTTGACATTTTATGACATCATAGCTAACCCAAATAAAAGAGAAGGAGGAAAAAAACTGTCATAAATTGCTAGAGGCGTGTTTTTTACGCGAAAAAACGGAGATTTTCATATTTTCGAAAATTTATGACAGTTTTTCAACCTCATAAATTCATGACTTAGATAAAAAGTTGTCATAGATAGATAGATGCGCATTTTTTGCAGCAAAAAACGGAGATTTTCGTGTTTTTGAAAATTTATGACAATCTTTCAACATCACAAATTTATAACAGTTTTCCAACGTCATAAAAACTTCATTTGTCCTACGCATCGAAAATTTGTGTTTTGAACAACCATCTTCTCCTATAAAATGTTTCTCCCTCCTTCATTTTAGCATCAAGTTAACATGAGTTTCTTACTGAGCTTATTTAGCTTAAGTAAACTGGGCCTTGGTATTTTTTTTTTTTACAATTACAAACTATCATAGAAACAAATACTTGACACAAGAATATTGTCATTGATATTTTTTTGTTGTCATAGAAAAACAACATGAAACAGAATTTCTATGACGTTTAAAAAATTGTCGTTAATATATATATATTTACAACCATTAATTTTCATAAAATAGTTAATTATGACAAATTTTTTAATGTGTCATGTATAGAATTTTCTTGATGGTGGCTTCTATGGCTGGAAAAAAAATCATAAAATGTGTTTATGACAAATTTTCAATGTCATAAAATTTCGAAATTGTACTAGTGTTAATGGAAAAGCAAGAAGACTACTATACTCTTAAGCCTCTCTTTAAGACGAGGTGACTCGTTATCTCCATATTTGTTTTGGTTTGTGCAAAAGGCTTTAAATGAAATCAAATAGCAAAAGCAAAAGGAATGGTTTCAAGGCTAGAAGTAGAACAAATTGAATTCATTTGTTTTCCTTCCTCTACCATCGTAGACAGTGGTCTAAAATTAATATGTAATGTCGTGAGTGAGACTCTTAAAGACTTTTTGTACAGAACTAACTAAGCAAATAGCAAAGTTCTGGTGGGGTTTTTTCACAACACAAATCAAAGATTCATAATGGGATAGATTTTTGCATGCCAAAGGAGAAATGTGGAATCTTTTAATCAATCATCCATTGCAAAACAAAGTATGGAGAATTTTAAAGAATCCTAATGATGGATCAATCAATCAAATATTGTCCCACCCATTTGTCTTGCTTTAATCAATCAATCAGCAAATTGCATGATGAGGTCAATTTAAACAATACCCTAAAAAATCTAGTATGAATAAGTCTAAAGTAAGAAGGACATTATTAAAGTTTTGAAATTTTAAAAGTATATTTTACAAATAGACATCATCGTGCATGGAGTGAATGTCATAGATTACACATGATATAATTCCAATTTAAATATGGTTGGAACAATCTTCACACAAAATTTGTCAAAATATTGACATGCAATTCAAAAACAAATTACCAAATCACATAATAGGAAGATTAAAAAAACGGCCTAAAAATTATTCTTTTTAAAAAAAAAAACAGATTGACCAAACTCAATCTTGCACCCAAATATAGGCTTCAGAAACCTCATAGTTTGTGGTTTAGCTAATCAACCAATGGATTCAGAACCTTAACCAACACCTCAAGCAATCTCTAAAAGTATATAAACATTTATGCCCTTAATTGTCATCTAGCTGTCTTAGCTCAGCGGGTAGAGCGCTTGGATTTTAACCATGTGGTCGTGGGTTCAAATCCCATAGATGGCGAAAATGTCTTAGGAATCAAATTTTTTTATTTTTTTGAAGAAATATATTTTTTATCACTCGATTTGCATGGTCGTTTCTACCTCCGATGAACGCACCGCCACCACCATCTTCTTCTTCGAAACCCATCCCCAACCACACCCTCCTCCTTTTCTTCTTCTTCAAAACTCAATTAATCAATTCTAATCACAAATACAAATCTATGATTAGGATTTGTAATCTTATCTAACGGTTGGCATGGGTTTTAGCTTTGACTCAAAGAACTCTCACTGTGTTTTTTCTATATATCCTCCCTCTCTGCTACGGGTTTCTTCTCAAACCTCAAAACCCATTTTCTCTCTCTTCATTTCTTCATCTTCCTCTATTTCTCTCTCTAAATTCATTGTTTTTTGTTTGGTGCATTTTTTTATTTACACAAATGGTTGATTATAAGTTTTTGATAGGACCCAATAATATATAGATAAATATTCAGTTCATTATTTTGTTAAAGGGTTGTTAATATATTAGTTGTAGTGGTTAGCTTATGGTTTAGTCAGTTAGAAGCTTCCACGTGTATATATATGTGTATCATGTTTAGACTCTATTCATTGAGTAATAAAGATACATTCTCACGATTCTTGTGACTTCTTTATGGTATCAGAGTTTAGGACATTTTCCATGGTTGCCTCATCTTTGAATTCTTCCCTTGATCTTCCGAATTTCAGCTTGATGAACAATCAAGCTCCATTTCCGATCTTTCTTCTCTCCAACATATGTACTTTTGTTCCCGTTCGTCTGGATTTGTCAAATTACTTGTTCTGGCGTTTCCAAGTTGAATCAACCCTGACAGCACATTCCCTCTTCGGAATTATTGATGGTACTCTTTGCCCTAGCAAATTCCTTCGTAGTGAGGATAGTTCTTTCTCTACAATAGTAAATCTGGCGCATACTCAGTGGATCGCTCTTGATCGAGCCCTAATCACACCGATCAATGCGACACTCTCCAAAGCAGCATATTCCTTTGTTGTAGGCTGCAAATCGTCTCAGGAGGTGTGGCAAGCTCTTGAAAAATGATTCTCGTCTCTGACGCGTTCTCACGTTCATGAGCTTAAATCGGCTCTTCATACGGTAACAAAGCTCTCCTATGAAACTATCGAAGACTATCTTCTTCGTATCAAGGAGCTGGTAGATAAACTTGCAATGGTGTCTGTTATTATTGATGATGAGGACATTCTGCTCTATACTCTAAGTGGTCTACCATCTGAGTTCAATCCTTTCTATACTTCGATTCGAACTCGGCGTGAAGTTGTTACACTGGATGAACTTCACGTGTTATTGAAATCAGAGGCTAAGTTCATTAAACAATATCTGTTTAATCCAATTGCAATGGTGGCTCGTGGTGGTCACAATGGTCCTAATCATTTTCGAGGACGAGGTAGAAATTCTCGAGGCGACTTTGGCTCGAATCGTGGAACGTATTATGCCCCAAATTCAAACTCAAACAAAGTTCTACCTCCAAATTTTGCTCTAGGTAATTCTTCATCTACTTCCTCTTCGTCCTCGTCTAACAGTAGTAGTGGACGAATTGTGTGTTAGATATGCTCGAAACCAGGTCACTGTGCCCTGGACTGCTACGACCGGATGAACATCTCATATCAGGGACGTCATCCTCCAGCAAGTTTGTTGCAATGGCAGCAACTCAGGATTCCACTTCTGGAACGTATGTGTGGCTTGCGGATAGTGGATGTAATACTCACGTCACACCAAACATCTTCAATCTCTCATTGAATTCAAACTATAACGGTGAAGAGGCTATTACAGTTGCAAATGGACAAGAGTTGGCAGTAGTACAATCGAGTTTTGGTATTTTTTCCACTTCTCAAACAAACTTGACTCTATCCAATATCTTATGTGTCCCTGATCTGACTGCTAATCTTCTCTCTGTGTTCCAATGTTGTACAGATAACAATTGTATTTTTGTGTTTGATGTTGATCGGTTCTATATCCAAGGCAAGCTCTCGGGACAGATTTTGTACAAAGGCAAGAGTAAGGATGGACTCTATCTGATGGTTGCTAATCCAGTCGTCAACACTTCCTCTTCTCCTCGAGCATTTGTTTCTATTTCTCATCAACCTTCTCATATTCTTTGGCATTTACGACTTGCTCATCCATCAGCTATGATTTTGAATAAATTGTTGGATACCAACTCTATATCTCATACTGGCACAATGCAATCTAGAGAGTGTATTAGTTTTCTACAAGAGAAGATGTCTAAACTTTCCTTTTCACTGTCTACTACTGAATATTATGAACCTCTTGTCTTATCGCATAGTAATGTTTGGGGGCCTTCTCCTCATATCTCTGGTTCGGGTTTTCGCTATTATGTTAATCTTGTTGATGATTTCAGCAAATATATGTGGATATTTCCTCTAGTTCGTAAATCTGATGTGTATGTTGTTATTAAAAACTTTGTGTCCCCTTGTGGAAAATATGTTGAATGCTTATCTTAAGATATTTCGGTCCGATGGAGGTGGGGAGTTTGTTAGTCACATGATGCAGGAGTTTTTCTCTTCAAAAAGATTGTTCATCAACGCTCTTTCCCATACACACCTCAACAAAATGGTGTTGTTGAGAGGAAGCACAGGTCTATTGTTGATACAACCATTTCTCTTATGTTTCATGCTTCTGTTCCTATGTCCTTTTGGTATCATGTCTTTGTGACTGTTGTGTTCTCACTCAACCGATTACCATATAGTTCTATTGGATTTCTATCTCCTTTTCAAAAGCTTTTTGGTCACTCTCCAGATTTGAATCATCTTCGAGTATTTGGTTGTGCATGTTATCTTTCATTAAAGCCTTACAATTCCAATAAACTGTAACCTAAGACTTCTCATCATGTATTCATGGGTTATACACTTGAATATAAGGGTTACTTGTGCTACAACATTGATACTAAGAAAATGATTGTCTCTTGACATGTTATTTTTCATGAGGATATATTTCCATTTGTTGAATTATCAAAACGACAAACTGATTCTATTGAGGTCTCTTCATATGTGTCACCCACTACTGTTGATTCTCTCTTTCTGTCTACACTATACTCGAATGTTTCTGCTCAGTACTCTAGTACATCAGGTGTTGTTATAGTTGACCCTTGTCAACAAGGTCCTGCTTCCGGTAATGATCTTTTTGTGAATGATGGTACTCCTAAGCCTCTTGTTGAATCTGCTCTTATTGCACCTACACTTGTTGATCCTGCTTTAGTACCTCATGTTCAAAAACCCGTCGACACCAATGCTCATTCTATGGTGACAATGTCTAAAATAGGCATAACCAAGAAGAAAGTATTATCTGTCATATCAGAAACTCGTGTCATGGTTGAACCAACCTCATTTACTGTTGCAATAAAAGTCCCTGAATGGAAACAAGCAATGCAAGAGGAATTCAAAGCTCTAATGGATCAAAATACATGGAGTCTCGTTCCCTCTACTGATAATATGAACACAGTTGGTTGTAAATGGGTCTTTCGTACTACCCGATGGATAGGTTTCCAGGTATAAGGCTCGCCTCGTTGCAAAGGGGTATAATCAAATTGAAGGTGTTGATTTCGATGAAACCTTCAGTCCGGTATTAAAGAAGACCACCGTCCGCACCATCCTTGCCCTTGTTGCTCATTTCAAATGGTCTTTACATCAACTTGATGTTAAGAACGATTTCCTCCATGCTTTTCTTAAAGAGGATGTTTACATTGTTCAACCCCCGACTTCAAAGATAAGTTGTTTCCTGCTTATGTTTGTAAGTTGCATAAATCTTTTTATAGCTTGAAACAGGCACCAAGGGCGTGGTTTGAAAGGTTCACCACTTATCTTCTAACCATTGGTTTTGTAGCATCTGTAGCTGATAGTTCATTGTTTATTCGAAAGGATGGTACTTCCTTGATGTATTTTCTTCTTTATGTTGATGATATTATCATCACAGGCTCAGATTCCTCCTATATTACCACACTTAAGCTTACTTTAGCCTCTGAATTCCAAATTACAGACTTGGGCAGTCTTAGATATTTTATGGGATTAGAAGTTCTTCCTTGCTCATATGGTTTTCTTGTTAATCCGGCAAAATACTTGCATGATCTTCTTGCCAAGACTAACATGCTTACAACCAAGCTGTGTGCCATGCCCCTGTCTTCTACTTGTGATTTGTATGTTGTAGCTCAACCCTTTTCTGATCCATTATTATATCGTCAAATTGTTGGATCTCTTCAATACCTTACATTTACACAACCGGATATCATGTTTACGGTGAATAAAGTTAGTTAGTTTATGCAAAGTCCAATTACAATTCATTATTCTGTTGTTAAAAGGATTCTTCTTTATCTTCTGGGTTCCCACACCTCTGACATTCATTTTTATGCATTAACTCTCACTCTACATGCCTATTGTGATGTTGACTGGGTTGGGGACACTTTGGATAGACGGTAAACGTCTGAGTTTGTTGTCTTTCTTGGTAATTCTCCCATCTCTTGGGCAGCCAAGAAGCAGAATACAATGTCTCGGTCCTCCACCGAGGCTGAATAGCGTGCATTGGCTCAAACAGCAACATAGTTGTATTGGCTTCGACAGTTGTTACAAGATCTTGGTGTATTTTTACTTGAACCACCAATCATATGGTGTGGCAATACTTCTGCTTTTGCCCGTGCGAAGAATCTGGTATTTCATGCTCGCACTAAAAACATTGAAATAGACTATCATTTTGTACGTGAAAAGGTTGTACGTGGGGATCTTGTTGTGCGCCATATTTCCACCACACTTCAACTGGCAGATTTGTTCACCAAAGCCTTGTCTACTGATCGTTTTTCTCAAATCAGTGGCAAACTACTGAAGTCCAGGACTTCTTTCGTTTGAGGGGGGTCATAATAGATGGATAAATATTCAGTTCATTATTCTGTTAAAGGGTTGTTAATATATTAGTTGTATTGGTTAGCTTGTGGTTAAGTCAGAAGCTTCCACGTGTATATATATATGTATCATGTTTAGACTCTATTCATTGAGTAATAAAGATACATTATCACGATTCTTGTGACTTCTTTACCCAAATGGTATAACAACAACTCACACTAAGATTCCCTTCAAGACAATCAACCAAAAACAATACTCTAATACACTATAAATTATTCGCCAAATGATTACCAAGCAATCAACCAGCTATGGACAACAATAAACCATTAAAAATGCAGAAGACTAAATGCAAGTAACATAAAAATTATACATGAAAAACTTCTTCGATGTGAAAAGTAAAATTCACGGGACTTGTGAGGAGTTCACTATTGTCACCTTCTCTTATTATGATAAAATTGAGGGAGAAAAAACTCAAATCAGTCATACAAAGATTCACAACCCACCAAAGATTCACAACAATTGAGAGACAAAAGATGAAAAATATCATTCAGTTTTGCAGGTTCTGTCCATCAACGGTTACTGACAAACCAGAGCTCAATCGTTCAAAACAAGACCCCTATTTGTTTCTAACAGGCTGACCAAATTTCAACAAAATCCAACGATTGAAACTCCAACAATTGACAACTTTGTGGGAGTTATCTCTGAAAACTGAACTTCACCTCTCTCTCTTCATTTTTTGTATTGTTCTTCTTCTTTTTTAGGTCATCATCTCCTAAAAAAAATCTCTATTTTCTAAAATAAGCCAACACAATTAACTCCAATTGGGCTAAACAAATAACCCAACATTTTGGGTCCATAAACATAAGAAAAAATATTGCCTGTCTAACAAATGGGTTGGACACCCATAACAATTTTGTAGTGATGATTTTAGTGATGATGTTGATCGTCTCTACGATCGCGTAATCTCCGGTGGCATCTACATCATTGTCTCCAAGCAAATTGTTGTTGGTTTATAGGCCTGTCAAGTCGCTAAAACGTCTCCGACTGCGGTGACTAGTCCGACCTCTCTAAAGTCCCTGTCATCTCCTCCAACTGCTTACTGATGTCTTCTCCTTCATCTATCTTCTCGTTGACGGTTGATGCTCCAACCCCGTCTGGAAACATGCTTCAATCTCTTTCTCAGTGTTCGAGACCCACCCCAACCACACCTACCTCATTTTCTTATACTTCTGCAAAACCCAATTAACCAACTCAAAACTTTATTTTGTAATTTTTGTTAGGTTCCCCCATATTATCATAGATTGAATTGAATTTTATTATCTAGGGAGTTGAATCCTTTGCATTATGGGAAAATTCTATTTTTAGTTAGGGTGACTCTTCCCTAAAGATGAAGAAGAAGATGAGGATAGATTTCGAAGAAGAAGATGGTGGTGGTAGTGAGTTCACCAAAGGAAAGGGAGAGTTCGTCGGAGGAGAAGAAAAGGAAGGGAAAGTATAAGGAAAAGAAAACACATTTTTTAATTGTTATTATTCTTGTTATTTTTACTTTAAAATTTTATTATTTTAATATTAAAAGTTGACACATGAGAATTTATTAACATTTGAGGGATTTAATAGAATTATTTCATAAAATTCAAGCATTTGATTGTCTAATTTTGAAATTGAGGCACTCAATTAAAATAATCATGATAGACCAAAAATGTATTTTTCTCATTTTTTTTTATGAAAACAATATATTGAAAGGTATTTAATTTAGTTACTACAATTTAAAAAAAAAACAAAAAATTATTCTTGAAAAGTTTGTTTGATAAATTTAATCGCCTTAAGAAATCTACTTTTTGAAACTTAAGAAGTTGAATTTGTTTGGTAAAAGGTAATTAATTTAAAAAGTGTCTTAGGGTTTTCATAGATTATAATTTTTAAAAAAGAAAGAAAGAAATTGTGATTACAAACAATTTTGTTTATACAAACAAAAATAAATAAAAGTATGTTCAAGATAACATTATTTGATAAATTTATACCATCATTTTTCTTTCAGAAACATTATTTTTAGAAGATAAATTAGTTAACACGGGATATTTTTACAAACATTTTGATTTTTCATTTAATGCAAACTCAAATATTCATTTTAAAAAAGAGTTTATTGTCAATAAAGATTTTCTTCCAAACATAAATTTTGTGTCACTTTTTCTAATATTATATGAGATTTAAGTTCGATAAAGGATAATATTTTTGGTTAGGCGAAGAAATTTAAACATTTTTAGAGTTTTATTCGTTAACATTATGAATAAATGATTCTCAATTGAATCACAATAAACTTGATTAAAAGAAAAACTTCTGACTCATTCAACATTTTCAAAGTGACAACTATAGCATACAAAGAAAGCCAACAAAATATCAATTTAAAACTAAAAGAGAATAGTGACCGTACATTTTAAGTTTTAGTACAATGACTCAAATAGAAATCGACAACATATTGTTTAATAAAGAAAAAGTATGAGATAAAATTCTATCCTAACGCTTTCAAGAGCTCGTACACATTATTCATTTTGCAATGTGATGGTAGTTTGGATTAACTATGGTAAATGATTACGTTCTTCTCATGGAGTGATCAACTTTTCACTCGAAAGTAGGCTTGTTGGAGAAGATGAATCCACCGACTTGAAGGTGAATGTGATGGGGGAGAGAAAAATGATGTAAAAACGAAAGAGAACAAATCTGAAACTAAATGTAGCTTTCTTTCTTTCTTTTTTTTTTTTTTAAGGGGATTAGAAAGAAGATGAGGGGAAAGAAATGAACATATTGGTCTGAAAAAAAAATAATGGCAGACTAAAAAAGGGAGTTGAAGATGTTGGAGGGTAAAAAGTGGAAGAAAGGTAAATTTTAAAAAATAACTATGGAGATAAAGTTGTTGAAGAGAAAAAAAAAAGTGTAGCATGAGGATTAAAGTGTGGGGAGCCTCTAACATCCCTTTTTTGCGGAAGAAAAAAAATGGAGGTAAGGGAGAGTGAAAAATGTGAGAGAGTAGGAAGTAAAAAAAGAGAATTTTTTTTTAGAAGGGTGAGAGATTATTTTGGGAAGAGGGGAGATTTTGTATGGAAAAGAAAGAAATTTTTTAGGAAAAGATTAGAAAATCAAGGGGCGTTTAGAGCAAGTTTAGCTGGTTTTGAAATTCAAACCCAAAATATTGTGTGTTCAAAACTTAATGGGTTTGAAACCATGATTTTGAACATTGCACTTCAGTTTTCTGATTTTCAGTTCAAAACATTGCACTCTAAAGGATTTCAAAGGTTGGAATTTCAAATCCCTATAAACAAACCCTCAAGGTTCTAATTGGGTTCTAATTCTAAAATGTTGCTCATTTGGGATTTTCTTGAAAATCCTACAATAATTTTGATATTTGTGGGAAACTTCTAGATATTTAAATAAAGAGATAACAATTATATTTTAATACATTTTAATCGTCTAATGCATTTGAAGTTCTACCTATTAAGGTACGCATACTTTTAGTTCGATGCAGTTTTGAATCCCTCGATTTTTGAAATTGTTAAACTGAGGAAACTGAAGTATTCCTCAATTTCGATTCAAAATCGAATCAGATCACTTCCATTTACTCGATTCAATTTTGATTTCTAATTGTTTTATTTATTTAAAAAAGTGTATGGGAGCATGCGTTGTAGCTGCCAATGCGAGATCAGGCAACAAGGGCGCGTGAGATGAGATGGTGAGAAAATAGTCGACGAAAAAAAAATCATTGGAGTGAGTAGAGGAAAGATTGGTGTGGGTTGTATCCAATGTCGCTGCCTTTTGGGGTGTACACGGGTTGGGTTGAAGGTTTTTAAGTCGGGTTGGCAAACCAAATTACCAGTTGCAACCCAACCGTATATTTTTCGGGTTGGGTTGGGTCACCGAGTTGATTTTTTTTATAATAATTTTCTCAATTATTTGAAATGATCTGTTTCTTGAATTTATAACAAAAATCACATAAAATTCAATTATCAAACTTCAAAATTCATAACATCTTAATATTGGTTACAATTTTAGAAGAAAAACATTAAAAATTGACAAATAATTCATTTATTGTTGTGAAATTGAGAGGCAAAACTGGGCATCAAAACTTTACCAAAACATATAATAATAATAATAATAAAAATAAAACAAAAACAAAAATGGGATATATATAATATAAATAAAGGAAAGTGGAATTATATGACAAAAATTAAATAAAGAATAAAAGAGAAAGTGGAAGGAGAGAAAATTTATTGGAGAAAATTTCACCCAATTGTGCATTTTAATTTTCCACTATAAGCCACTATTTATAGGCAATTTAGAAAACACGATGTGGTCCATTTGGACACCAATCTATGAGTTTTGTTGGACACATGGAGACACTTTGGCTTTGGAGAATTTATCACTTTGGCATGGGTATCAAAGAGGTATATGGAATGGGCATTTACATGTGTAATATTTATAATATCCCCCTTAAATGCCCATTTATATAAAATATGTCTCGTTAAAACCTTACTAGAGAAAACCCCAATGGGAAGAAAAACCCTAGTGAAGAAAAAAGAGTACGTATTTTATATAGTTTATTATAATACATTCACTCCCCCTCATGGAGACATCACTTAAAGTCTCTGAGTCGTCGCATTCCAATGATATGTACTAATTTCTCAAAGGTTGTAGTTGGTAATGCCTTCGTAAATAAGTCGGTCAGGTTATCCTTCGAACAAATTTGTTGTACAGTGATATCACCATTTTCTTCAAGATCATGAATGTAGAAAAACTTTGGTGAGATATGTTTCGCTTTATCTCCTTTGATATATCCTCTCTTGATTTGAGCTATACAGGTTGTGTTATCTTCATATAATATTGTTAGAAGATGTTTACTAGAAGACAAACCACATGTTTCATGGATATGTTGAGTCATCGATCTTAGCCATACACATTCTCGATTTGCTTCGTGAATTGCAAGGATTTCGACATGATTTGAAGAAGTGGTTGTTATGGTTTGTTTTACTGATCGCCATGATATGACAGTTCTTCCACATGTGAACAGATAACCTGTTTGAGATCTAGATTTGTGTGGATCAGATAAATATCTAGAATCTGCATAACCAACTATATCAAAACTGGATTTGTTAGAATAAAACAACGTCATATCAATTGTTTCACGGAGATAACGAAGTATATGTTTAATTTCATGCCAGTATTTTTTTGTTGGACAAAAACTATATCTTGCTAATAAATTTACTGAAAATGCAATATCTGGTCTCGTGTTATTGGCAAGATACATAAGTGTGCCAATTGCACTAAGATATGGTACTTGAGGGCCAAGGAGCTCTTCGTTATCATTTCGAGGTCGAAATATATCTTTCTTTACATCTAGTGAACGAACTTCCATTGGAATGTTCAATGGATGTATTTTGTCCATATAAAATCTTTTTAAAATTTTCTCTGTATAAGTTGATTGATGAACAAATACCTCATATGCTAAATGTTCAATTTGCAAACCAAGGCAAAATTTTATTTTTGCAAGATCTTTCATCTCGAATTCTTTCTTAAGATATTTTATTTCCTATGATACCTCCTCAGGAGTTCCAATTATATTTAAGTCATTAACATATACAGTTATAATAACGAATCCTAACTGAGATTTCTTTATAAGAACATATGGGCATATTGGATTATTTTGATAACTTTCTTTCAACAAATATCCACTCAAGCGATTATACCACATTCGTTCTGATTGTTTTAATCTCTATAATGATATTTGTAACTTTATTGAATATAATTCCCGAGAATATGTTTCTGGCATTTTAAATTCTTCTGAGATTTTCATATAAATGTCATTATCCAGAGATCCATATAAATATGGTGTGACTACATCCATTAGATGTATATCAAGCTTTTTTATATACAGTCAGATCAATTAGATATCTTTAATGTTATTGCATCCACCACCGGAGAATATGTCTCATCATAATCAATGTCATGTCTTTGTGAGAATGTTTGTGCAACAAATCTCGCTTTATATCTTGTGACCTCATTCTTTTCATTTTTCTTTCTTACAAATACTCATTTGTATCCTACAGATTTGACACATTCTGATGTCTGGACTACTGGTCCAAAAACCTCACGTTTTGAAAGTGAGTTTAATTCTACCTGGATTGCTTCTTTCCATTTAAGCTAATCATTTATATGTTGACATTCTTCTATGAATTTTGGATCATAATCATTATCTTCATGAATAATATCACGAGCGACATCGTAAGCAAAAATGTTGTGAACAACTATATCATTTCGGTTTCATCTTTTTCATGTTATAACATAGTTTATGGAACTTTCATTATTATCCTCGAGTATTGGACTTTCATCAATACCTTTATCAGCAACAGTATTCTGGATTTCTTATGGAACATCCATATCCTTCATTGGATGATTTTTATTATCAACTACTTTTCTTTTTCGAGGATTTTTATCTTTAGAACCCACAAGTCTACTACGCTTCTGTCGTGTCCCATACTCATTAATGACAACTTGTTGTATTGAGATATCAATTTTCGATGGGACATTTACAACTGGTATATATGATTTAGTTATTCTCTTAGCATCTGTAAATGCATCTAGTAATTGATTTGCTATATTTTGCAAATGAATTGTCTTTTGAATTTCAGGTTCACATTGATCTGTACGGGGATCTAAATGAGATAATAACGATGCATCCCATGTAATCTCTTTTTCCAACTTCTTAATTCCTCCCCTTAATGTTGGAAAATTTGTTTCATTAAAATGACAATCAGCAAATCGTGCAGTAAATACATCACCCATATGGGGTTCAAGATATTTAATAATAGATGTATAATCAAATCCAACATATATTCCCAACCTCCTTTGAGGACACATCTTAATACGTTGTGGTGAAGCAAATTGGAACATATACTGCACATCAAAAAATTCTTAGATGGAAAATATTTGGTTGTTGGTCATAAGTCAATTGCAATGGAGAGTACTTATTATAAGCTACTGGCATAATGCGTACTAACGATGCAGCATGCAAAATAGCATGTCCCCATACAAATATTGGAAGTTTTGCTCTCATAAGCATTGGTCTAGCAATTAATTGCAAACGTTTTATAAATGATTTTGCTAAACCATTTTGTGTATGATACATGTGCTACAAGATGTTCAACATTTATCCCAATAGTTATACAATAATTATTGAATGCTTGAGATGTAAATTCACCAGCATTATCAAGACGAATGACCTTAATTGTATAATCAGGAAACTGTGCTCTTAACTTAATTATTTGAGCAAGTAGTCTTGCAAATGCAAGATTTCGACTTAATAATAAACATACATGTGACCATCTGCTGGATGCGTCAATCAGTACCATGAAATATCTAAATGGTCCACTTTGTGGGTTAATAGGTCCACATATATCACCATGAATCCGTTAAAAAAAACGTAGGTGATTCAACCCCCACTTTAGCTGGTGATGTTATAATGATTAACTTGCCCTGAGAGCAAGCATCACATGACAATTCATTGGATTGAAGAATCTTCTGGTTCTCTAGTGGATGTCCATGTGAATTTTCAATAATTTTCCTCATCATTATTGATCTCGGATGGCCTAATCGATCATGTCAATCACTGAATATTTCTGGATTCATGAACTTCTGGTTCATTGTTGCATAATTTTCGATTGCTCGTATACGAGTATAATATAATCCAGAAGAAAAAACAGACAATGTTTCTAATATACGTTTTTCATGTGAAACAGTAGATGTGATATAGAGATACTCTATATTATTTTTACGATCAGTCTCAACATGTTAACCATTGTCACGTATATCTTTGAAACTTAATAAGTTTCTTTTCGACTTACTAGAAAACAATACATTATTCATTGTTTCTCTAGACAATATAAAGTTTGTTTTTCCAAAACTTTCAATCGAGTCTGCAGAACCTGATATAGTATTGACTTTTGCTTCCAGCATTGTCAATTTAGAAAAATATTTTCTATTTACAAATATTGTGTGTGTAGTTGCGCAATCTGCCGGACATTGATCTTCATTGTTCATTTTTTAGTCATTCAACATATGAAAACTATCCATATTTCTTCATTAAACAAAAATAATTACAATAAGAGATAGATAACTTAAAATACAAAAATTCAAAGCTAGAAGAACCATAAAGATAGATTTTTATACAAATATTATTCTTGGATATTCTCAAAATCAAAAGAAGCACTTGCTAATCCATCAATTGCTTCAATCTTCTCTTCAGGAGATGCAAAGAAGTCTGCCACATCCAAATTTTTCATATTGGATGGGTCAAATATATCATTATCTTGATAAACAATATTTGCTTCCACATTTTTTTCATTTTTCCTTCAGGGAATCTTGATAGAGATCTACTAGATGTTTGGATGTACGATAAATATGTAACCAATTTCCAATCATTCCACATCGAAAACATTTATTCTCATCACCTCTTGCATTTTTATTTTGTGGAGTTTTTCCTTTGTGATCATCATTTCGTGTGGGTTTCTTGAATTTTGGATAATCATAATGCCCACCATGAAAATAATTATTTCTTCCTCTGCCACGGTCACGACCACGACCACGACCTCGATTGTTAAAATTCGCAGCATTCATTTCAGGGAATGGTGTTGCTCCAGTCGACCGAGATTCATGATTTTTCATAATAGCTCGTTATTTTGTTCAACCACGAGAATACATGAAATGAGTTCTAAATATTTTTTAATGCTTTTTTCTCGATATTGTTGTTGCATGAGCATATTCGAGACATGAAAGATAGAAAATGTCTTCTCTAACATATCCACATCAGTAATATTTTCTCCACATAATTTCAATTTCGAACTAATTTTGAATAATGTGGAGTTATATTCACTTACTGATTTAAAATCTTACAACCTCATGTGCATCCAATCATAACGAGCTTTTGGAATAATAACAATTTTTTTTATGATTATACCTTTCTTTCAAGTTATTCCACAGGACGTAGGGATCTTTTATTGTTAGATTAGATATTCCATTTTCAATCCCTCGTTGAGATGATGACGAATGAAGATCATAGTCTTAGCATTTTCTTAATTGGATGTTGTATTCCCTTTTTTAATGGTCCCTCCAAGGTTCATAGCATCCAAATGTATCAAGCACCCATGACAAATAATTATTACCATTAATGTCAAGGGTTGTGAATTCTAATTTTGCAAGATTTGTCATAATGATACTTTAGCGGAAAAAATGACAGAGAGTCGTGCTGATAACGTGTTGTGAAATTGAGAGGCAAAACCGGACACCGAAACTTTACCAAAACATATAATAATAATAATAATAATAATAATAATAAAAGGAAAACAAAAATGGGATATATATATATAATATAAATAAAGGAAAGTGGAATTATATGACAAAAATTAAATAAAGAATAAAAGAGAAAGTGGAGGGAGAGAAAATTGATTGAAGAAAATTTCACCAATTGTGCATTTTAATTTTCCACTATAAGCCACTATTTATAGGCAATTTGGAGAGCATGATGTGGTCCATTTGAATACCAATCTATGGGTTTTTGGACACTGAGAGACACTCCGACTATGCAGAATTTGTCACTTTGCCATGGTATTAAAAAGGCATATGAAATTGGTATTTCCATGTGTAATATTTACAATATTTATAAGTATATATATGAATTTAGAAAACATAATTTTGGAGTTGGGTTGGGTTGGATCGGGTCAACTCGAGCTTAAAAAGACCAATCTAAGAACTGATCTGAAATTTCGATCTTCCAAAATTCTAACTCGACTCAAATCGAAAAAGAAAAACGCAACTTAACTCAAATCTTACAATTTGGATTGTGAAGATTATCGAATTATTTGTATACCCCACCTATCCTTTTTAGAAGAATGAGAGGTGGGAGATTCATGTTGCCAGAGAGATGGGAGACAAGAACAAAAGAAAAAAAATGAGGAGAAAGAATAAGAGAATCTCATAATTTGAGAGAGAGGGAAGAGTGATTTGAAGTTAGAAAGAAGGAGAAAAATACGGCTTTGTTGCAGGAAAAATGTGATTTGAAATTGTTTATTTTAGTGATATGGGCTACATGGGTGAGCTTTTGGAAAAGACTTTAAAAAGGTTAAATAAATGTTTAATTTTGTAGCTAAGTTCTTCATATATTTAATTTTTTTAAAATTAACGAATCTATTAGACATAAAATTGATTTTTGTGTCTAATAATATATTAAACTTTCAATTTCATACCCAATATGTTAATGGATTTTGAAAAATGTCAAATAGGTCAATGACCTATAAGACATAAAATTGAAAGTTAAATGACTTAAAAGATACAAAATCGAAAGTTGAGACACCTATTAGACACAAAACTACCTATTAAACTTTTTTAAAGTTTAGGGGCATATCTAATGCAAACATGAAAGTCCAGTAACTAAACTTGTAATTCAACATTTAAAAATTATAATTCATTTAGCTATACTCAGATTGACATTTAAGTTGTTTTTTTTTTAATTCAACAACCATACTTCATGCCAGTTGAAGTATGCTCTTGTTGTCGATTGGCATTTTAAGTCAATTCACACATTTTTGTATCAACGTAATTTCCATGATTGATTAACTTTCATATATCGTGTTAATAAAAGCAAAAACGAGGAAGGAGAAGATCGATGCCCTCTTGGATTTAAAAATATATGTTAAGATCTAGAAGTATGTTAAACAACAAAATCTGTAGTATCTAATCTAAAAACTCCAATTAATCAAATCTTTTAAAACTAACACAACTATGGAAAGACAGTAGATTTCAAATCATGTTTGTATGCTAATAAAAATTCCTAACTAAAACGTTTGGATTTGGTAGGATTTATAGCTAAATTACTTATTTAACCTTGTTACATTTTTAATTTGATATGAATATATCGTATTTAAAAGGCCATATTAGTAAATTTATTTTCCAATTACCATTGAAACAAAAAATTTTAAATACAGCCATTTCAAATCTTTATCATTACAAACATGATAAACAATTTCAAACCATTTCTCGAATTTTAAATTACATATTTAAAATCATTTTTTGAGTTTTATTGGTTCCAAAGGGAGGGTAAGGCCTCATTTGGGATTGCATTTGAGAGGGTAGTAAGTGATTAGAAAATAATTTTGACCTAGATTGTTGGATTAAATAAAGCTTATTTAGCTTTCCTAAAAACATGCCACCTTCCTTAACCGCTCAGGAGTCATTTGATATAAGGTTTTGAGAATGAGAATGAGTAAGAGTTTTAGATCTATTTATTTGGAACGAGGTTTGTAAGCATGTGCATCACTTATTCACGCATCATTTTTTTCTATAATTGATGGATTTTTTATATTCTTCATGAGTTTTCTTTATACCCACCCTCTCTCTTTACTAATATTTTAAGTGTGTATATAATTATTTAATTAAAAAAAATTACAATTAATTAATTTATTTTTATTAGTTGAAATTAAGTTTGATTAGTTCATAAAATAATATACTAAAATAATATTGTAGGATTAATTTCATAAAACAAGTCTAAACATCCCTCATAAAATTCATTATGAAAATATTAAGTTACTAATTAATATTATATTTAATCAATTAATTAAAAATGTTATTAATTTATGGTAAGAATGTCATTATAATTAAATAATATCATAATATTAATTCATTATTTAATGTATTACAATCTCAAATTTATCCTTTCACAAACACACGCATGTATGAAACACACGCATGTATATACATTCTCTTGTATGAAAAAAAAATTGATTGATTCAATTTGCATAATAATTATGTTTCTTAAATTTATATCCAATAATTTAAAATAAACAAAATTGAATGCAATTCAAATCATATAAATTTTTAAATAATGATCTTATAATAAATTATAAATTAAATATAAATATGAAAATAATTGAAATAATAAACCTACTTTAACCATTATAATTAAATTCACAACGATCTAATTTAAAATTAAAATTTACCAAACTATTTTATTTTATTTTAATTTTTATAAAAGCAAAGTGACCCAGCCTAAATCTTAAATGCTAATAAAGAAAATTCTAAGAAATTTTAAATTAAAACCCTACAAATAAAATAAAATAAAAGGCAGTTACACAACAAATTTTTAAAATCAAATCCTACAAATCAAATCTATATATAGGTAGTTGCATAACAAATTTTTAAATCAAATTCTATAATTTGTCCCTTGCCTAGACCAGACTTCACAAGAGGACTTTGTTTAAATTCTCTCCTCCATTTCTATTTCTTATTGGTTAGTTCTCGACGCCCAACAAATGTGCATCAAGAATAAACTGCTTGCTTTTGAAGTCAAAAGGTAGGATCTTAATATCTCCTTAGTTTTTTAATGTGTTTTTAAATGAAAGTTGAGTTGTCATTTCGCATCTAATTTTGCTTAACTTGTATAGCATCTCTAATTTGAAGATCAATTACTTTAAGACTTCTCCCTATTTGTTGATTCAGGACTTAATTAATTATATCTCATCTAACTTTATGTTAGATTCTCTTTTATTTGTTGCACATAGCTTAAATTATGAGCCATTATTTTCTCTCTAATTTGAGAGCACATAGTTTGTGTTTGCAAAAGTTTAGTTAATTTATATTTTTTTTAGTTCAACGACTATGGTGATTGAAACATCGACTTCACATTAAGGGTGACATTAAGGGTGTGTTTGGATCGCAAAGTTTGGTTGAGTTTGGTTGAGTTGTGCAGGAAACGAGTTGAGTTGAGTTGTTGCAGGGAGTCGGTGCAATTTTTTTTTTTTTAATATCAAATAATCAGTTTTTATCTTAGATAAGTGATCAGTTTTTATCTTCCCATCATTGACGATACATTCATTGACAAAAGAATTAAAAGATTGGTGGAGCTACCATATCTTTTCTTCTTTGATTGTGGTGGGACTTGGAAGAATCAGGTCTGGAAGAATCATTGCATAGAGTTGGCCTACAACATCTTTACGTCTAGTGGATTCCATTTCATATTTTTCTTTTCTTAATCACTTCTATGTAACTTTTCTTTTTGTTTCAGCAACGGAACTTATGGATAATTCAACTTAAACCCCCTCTTTTTTTTGTAACCCGTAACATCATTAATTGTATTTGATTTAAATTTGAATTTTTGGATAATCGTATAAGGATTATGAATATAAAGATTTTTTAGGAAATGGTGTTTCAAATTCTAAAAAAGAGATTAGGGTTTATGTTTTAAAAAAAGAGATTAGGATTTCCTTTTTTAAAAAATAGGATTTCTCCCTCTAAAAAGGATTAGGACCCCTTTTATTCTCCTTCTTTTCTTTGCAGGTAAGATTGGGGGGACTAACTCAATGTCCCAAACACAGAGTTTGTTTTTTAAACCAACTAAACTCAACCCATATTAGTGGGCCAAACAACCCCCACTCCCTATAAAAAACTTGGGAGTTATTAACCCCTCCCTAACTCCACTCTCCCAACTCCCTAATCCAAACACTTCATTAGGTTTTTAAAAGTTAACATCAATAAAGCAACACATGAATTTTGCCCCAACTCCCCAATCCAAACACTCCATTAGGTTTTTAAAAGTTAACATCAATAAAGCAACACATGAAATTTATCTCAAAATTCATGGATTAAATATAACCTAAATCGAAACAATGTCTTGCTTTTTGAGCAAGTTAGGGCATGTTTGGAAGTGATTTTGCAGTGACCAAAATCGCTTTTGACATGTCTAAAATCACTTTCCTACCAAAAGTGTGATGTTTGGCAATATTAAGCAAGTAATTTAGTGATTACTTGAGAGGTGATTCCCAAGTGATTTTTGTCAAGTGATTGTAATTTAAAATGACTATTATTTCATTTTTTGAAATAGTATACTTTTAATGACAGATAAAAACCATTATCTTTTGTCAAAACTCATAAATTTCCATAAAAAAATGAATTTTCTCAAAATCAACAATTCTCTCTCTAAAGTTTCTATAATATGTATCTTACTTTATTTTTGTTTGTCTTTTTATTCATATTTTTCACTTTCTTTTCTCTCTAATGGTTTTAACTCTCTTTGAATTTGTTTGATTTCTAATTTTTTTTTGTTTCTCCCTATAATTTTTCGTATCTTTGTTAATTCTTTCTCTATAATGTTTTTTTATCTGTTGCTCTACTTGTCCCTAACTCACTTTTTTCTCCTCATTTTAGTTTTTCTTCCTAAAATCTTTGAACTTTGTGAAATTGTTAAAAAAAAAAAAAAGATGAAACAAAGTTGTACCAAACCCAAGGTTTAGAACACTGCACCCCAAAAAACAACCTTTTGATTCTTAAACTTCAAGACACTACACCCCAAACACAACTTTCTGATTCTTAGGCTTCAGAACCCCTCGGGACAAACCGCCTAGGCTTCTGATTTTGAACCTGCACCTCAGAAGTGTTTTGGAAAGTATCTTTGCTACTGAAAAAGAATGAAAAATCAATGAGTTAAAGGAAGAGAATTCAAGTTACTTTTCTCATTGGAAGAAAATGCTACTAAAAATGCAATTGCAATCGTAATCGACAACATAAACCTAAGTAACCGAGTTCAACTCCTACTCGGTTTTGCTCTCAAAACCTTTAGGAGGCTAAGTGATTAAACCTATATGTCTATGGCTAATCGAGCTTAGATATTTTTGGCAAAAAAACTTGGTTTTGGAGTCTCACCCTATGTCTAGGATCGAAGTTTTAAATCTTATTTCTAAGTCATTTTCTCCATTGCTTTTATGACATCAACTATCACTTAACCCTTCGGTATTAAGTTATAGCTTTAACGAGCAAACATTAGTTGGCCTACTAGGTTTACACACTTTAAGTTCAATCAAAACAAACTAGGATTTTACGTGTCGATTCGATTAATTTGTTACTTTAAGCTTAACACCTATCCTCCAGGGCATTCACAACTTGAATCATTATAGAAAATTTAGCTCATGATGAAAAACAAGAAAACATAAATCTATTTGTTGAAATCTTCATGGAATTTGAGAAGACTACAAAAGGGACCCAAAAGAATTTAAATAACACATACTTTATTTATTACTCAAGAAACCCTACTTTTTAAAGCTTGATTCTTACTCAAGTTGATAAATAAAGAGAAAACAATAAGCAAAAAATGAGTAAAGCACTTGAAGAAAAAGTCTCAGGCTCTTGGCCCTTTACTTTTTATGGGAAAAGAAATAAAAATATATGAATTTCACTTGATGAACTAACAAGGAAACTTTAACAACAAAACAAATGTGAAACTCGTCGCAGAAATACAACACTGTGTTCGAACTTGTAAAAAGATAAAACCCTAAAAACTCCATTCTTGGTTGATTCCAAAAACCCAAATGAAGAATTATGGATCTTTACCTCCTATATTCTCATAAAGAAATGATGGAGCTTACAAGCTAGAAGAAATCTAAAAACGTGTTAGAAAACTCAAGAACCTTTGATGAAGCTTGCTGCCCAAAAGTTCACAGAAAAAATTGCAGTAGAAAATCAAGAAAAAAGGCAACAGTTGTAATTCCTTTTTTAGTCGTTTCCCCCTATATTTATAGGTGAAGTTTCTAGGGTTTCTTTACGTGGTCCTCCTTGATTTTTTGGGTTTCAATCATGCATGATTTCAGGTTGTTTATGATCCAAGAATTGAAAAAATATCCTAGAGTCATGCATTCCTAAAGGGTCTTCCCTTCCCAAAGTTTTTCCAGAAATGTAGTTGCATTTCTTCTTCGATTATCCTTTTGCTCTTTTGCAAGTAAGAATGAAGTTGCAATTTCTCTTGCATCCTGTTTTTTCCTTCATCCTACACAAAAATCATCCAAGTTAGTTTATGTTCCACTATAAGTTAGTTTATTTTTCACTACTTTTCTTATTATTTCTCATTTTTCATTATCTTTAGAAAAATTGTACAATTTTACTCAATAATTATATTTTAGCTTGCTATGAGATTAATAAGTACATTAAAAATACAAAAATAACTCAGTTTAAGGCTTAAATAATCCTCATAAATAGGGATTATCAGTAATAGAATAAAAACATTACGAAGTTAAAAGATGTAGTGAAAAAATGTGTAATTTTTTTCTTAAAATAATAAACAGACAAATTATATATATAAAAAAATAGACTAAACAAATTGAACCTAACCTTGCAATCCAAACACAGGTTTCAGCAACAACCCCAGAGTTCTAAAATCTTAAAGTTTCTGATTTCAAACCAGTGCGTCAACACAACTCCCAAGGGGAAAGAAGAAAATACAAAAAAGGGAAAGGACAAAATAAAAGAGGAAGAGACGAAGGAGGCCACTCACCGGATCATCGAACCAAAAAGGATAAGGGAAATGAGAAAGCGAATAGTTGAAAACACGACTTCTTTAGGGCCATATACAACCTGAATTAAATAGACTTAAATAGGTTAATTCATGCCCCTTCAAATCATAAATCTGCGAGCTTGCCCCATAGTTTCTTTAGATAAACCGAGCGTCACAAGTTATATAACTTGTAATTGTACATGTATAAAAAATTAAAATAAATACATGAAAAAAATAAAACCAAACTTTAGATAAAGTTTAAGAATCGAAGGTTAGTTTGGTATGAAATTTGGATTATGTTTTATGTATTCCATGAGTATTCATTTTGACATATTTATTTTTCTAAAACAGTTAAATTCGGAAAACAACATATTTTTGTATAATTATATTTTGAATTTGAAATTTCAAAATACAAAGTTAAATACAATTTTTTTTTATAAATATATTATTGTGTTAAATATATTATTATGTTATAAATTCACTCTATTCTTATTAAATTATAATAATTATAATATAATATATTATAAATTATATGATATTAAAAAATAAGTATTATACCTTCTAAAAAATAAAATAAAATGATAATTATGCAAAATTTATGGCATAAATCATGTTCATAAATTAAATAATAATAATTAAAATTTACATAATATTTAACTGATAGTCACGACATTCTTATAAATATATTAGTCACGACATTCTTATAAATATATTAGTAAATTGTAATCTAATTTTTAAATATGTTATCAAATACATTTTTAAAAAATTTAGGCTCGTTTGATAACCATTTTTTTTTATTTTTAGTTTTTAAAATTTGTACATGTTTTCTCACTATTTGTCTATAATGATTTTCATCTTACATATTCTCATATTTCTTAATAAAACACTTGTATTATTAGCTAAATTTAAAAAATAAAAATAAATATTTAGAAATTATTCTTTTTATTTTCCAAAATTTGACTTAGTTTTTAAAACACAACTAAAAAGTAAAAACATAAAAACCATAAATGAAAATAGTATTTATAAGTTTAATTTTAAAAACTAATAATCAAAGAGCTAATAGTTATCCGAACGTGAATGATGAATGTAAATGAAATCAATGGGTGAGATCACACAAATTTGAGAATTCCATATGAGGTATAATCTCATTTCTCTCCTAACCTCTCATCAATTTCATTCCTTATTTTGTGGGCCTCCCAATATTTTTATAGGTAATTTACAACTTTTCTTATTTCTCTCTCATCTATTAATGAAACATCCACCTTATTATTATTATTATTACAACTATTATTTTGTAGTACATATTTTTTTATTGATTATCTTATAACTTTTGCTCTCTCTCTTATTTACATTATTTATTATTTTCCTTTTAATAAAAAACAACATTAATGTGTTATTTTATTAAATGTAATTTTAATTATAAAATTGAAGTTTTCTATTTACTTTGTTAAATATTTGATTTCAATGAGTAGTTCTGTATTATTTAATTTGTAATTTTTTTAGAATGTATTACTTTTTTTTTTTTGAGTAATTAATCATTTCATTAAACAAAACAATCAAAGTTTTGGTTTACATTGGAAGACACGTTTTCCAATTCCATAATATGCGAAATTCAACTAGGAAAATTTGCAATCGATAATCCTACCATACCATAAACTATTCTCCTAGCTAGAGAATGTGCAACATTATTCTCGTTACTCATATAGTTAACCTGAGTCTGTACAAACTTAATTTGTTAAAATAACATATTTTTATTAAATAGTATATACAAATAAAATTGAATTATATTTTTTTAATACAAATTTACTTTAATATTTGTTTAGTTTACGTAGCTTTATTTTAGTTGGTTATTATTTATTGACATCAAACAAACTATTCAAATAGAATTTATTACCATTAAATGTTATTATATTAATACTTGTTAGTTGATGTATTTTTATTTTAATTAATTATTATTTGTTAATATTAAATAGATGGGTACAATAACAAACATTAGTGTCAAATAAAATAGTAATAAAATAAATTATAAATTTTTTTGATCGAAGATTATAATTTATATTGTGTTAATTAAAAATTATACTAATAAAAAATTAGAAATTATATTGTGTTAATTTAAAAGTATACCAACATATTATTTAGTCATGTATTTTAATTATCAAGGTGAGCCTGACTTAGAAAGTGGTTAGAAGTTCAAATCTCCTACTTCAAATATTGTTGAACTTGAAAAAAAAAAAAACAATGCATTCTAATTAGTTAACACATATGATAAATATATCCTAGTAATTATATTATAGATGAATTCGATTCTAATAGTTTGGAGTAAACAACCATGGGTTATTTATTTTGTTTCGTCAATTGTAAAATAACTTTTGGTAAACAACATAAAAAAAAAATAAAGTCATGTTCGATAACTTGTGGGTTTTTGGTTTTTAAAAATCATACTTATTTTTTCACAATTTCTCTCAATATTTTTTACAATGGTTTTCATCTTTCTTAAGATGCAATTTAAGTTTCAAGTCAAATTTAAAAAAGAAATACTTGAAAATTATTTTTAGGCCTCGTTTGATAACTATTTCGTTTTTTGTTATTAGTTTTTTAAAACTAAGCCTATAAATATTACCTATGTTTTCAAAAATCGAGCTAAGATTTGGAAACTAAAAAAAAAAAAGTTTTCAAAAACTTGTTTTGGTTTTTGAAATTTGGCTAGAAACTTAAATAATACTTCAAAAAAGATGGAAACCATTGTGAGAAGATAAAGATAAATTGTGAAAAAACAAGCTTATTTTTTAAAAACAAAAAACAAAAAAACAAAAAACATAGGTCCTGTTTGATAACCATTTCATTTTTTAAAATTAAACAAAAAAATACTACTTCTACTAATAGGTCTATATGTTTTCTTATATACTTTGTACCTATGTTTTCAAAAACCAAACTACATTTTGAAAACTAAAAAAAGTAGTTTTCAAAATCTTGTTTTTGATTTTTGAAATTTGGCTAGAAACTTCAATAGTACCTCAAGAAAGATTTATTGTGAGAAGATAAAGAGAAATAGTGACAAAAAAAAACTTAATTTCTAAAAACTAAAAATCAAATGGTTATTAAACAGAACATTAGTTTTCAAAACTTACTTTGATTTTTGAAAACATAGGTACAAAATAGATAAGAAAACATAGAACCTCATTGGTAAAATAAATATTTTTAGGCTTACTTTAACAAAAACAAAAATTAAGCTCCCGTTTGATAATCATAAAAACAAATTAAAGTTTTGAAAACTAAAAAAAGTAGTTTCTAAAAATTTATTTTTGTTTTTAAATTTAGCTAAAAATTCAATCATTTCTTAAGAAAGATAGAGTCATGGTAGATAAATCATCAGAAAACAACTACCCTTTTCAAAAATCGAAAATAAAAAATACTACCGAACGGAACCTAAATGGTTATGGATAATCCTTAGGTTTAAAATTTGTAGGCCTGATTTTTCATTTTAATTTCAACTCAGAAGCAAGTAAATGGGGCGAAGATCACACACCAAAATATATTCTAAATTGAAGAAACGGTTCAGACCGTGGTCCGAAGGATTCACTGTTTTTCATCATTGACGTGGACCGGCTTTGTCTGGCTTCAGAGACAAAGGGCGATGGAGATGCTCAAAAAACTGGGAAGCGGGAATCGCCGAATTTGGCACACGAAATGCAGCGCCAAACTCGCTCATTTACCAATCACAGATCAGCGTCCGTACATTCATAGGGACTGCAGCTCTAGAAACGAATACCCCTACTCGCTTCCACTCTCTCTCTCAACACAACTGCTTGCGCCATTTCTTCCGAACCTACAATCCCTAAATCCTTTCTTCTTCTCCTACGAGACTCGGAGCTTCCATTTCTCCTGCATTCGACTCCCTATTGACCACTTTCCGTGCGTATTCCTCTGCTTCTCTCTGTTCTTTAATGGCGCCTTTCACTTGTTTTGCTTTTTTTTTTTTTTCTAGCTCTACGAATTTTGTTTAGCTTTATTCATCCATTGCTGTTGTGTATTCTTGCAGATTTATGAATTTTTGAGCTGAAACATGGTTGTGAAGTCACGAGTACTACGCTCTTCCGCTAATGGAGAGCTGCATTCTCCAGTAACTCCCGAGGAGAAGCCGAAACGTAGCAAAGTAGCTACGCATGGACGGAAGAATGCTAAAGCTGACGCACCGAAGGGAGGTGCAGAAGAGCCATCTCCTTCTCCCCAGAGGAGGACGAGTGCTCGAATCCAGATAAAGCAGCTGGCTGAGAAGGAGCTCCTAGTGCGTCAGAGAGTAGAGCTCCTTGATGAAACCGACAGTCCGAGCAAAAGGAAGAAGACGAACGGTCAGGTAAGAAGTAAGCGTAAGACTGCGAGGGTTGAGGACGAGGTGGTGGAAGAGAAGGCCGTTTCTGTTCCGGTATCCAAGGATGTCACTAAATCTAAAGTCGGTGATGCAAGCGAGCCAATGGAAGTGTGTGCGCCAGAAAAGAGTAGAACTGGTGACGAAGGTGGTCTGGCTAATATGGTTGAGAAGAGTGACCATGCCAAGGTTAAGGAGACTCTCAGGTTGTTCAACAAGCACTATCTTCATTTTGTGCAGGTTCGTCGCTTGGAAATGTCACTTCATTCTGGGTTATTTCAAAATCTTTGCACGTTGAAGTTTATATCGGCTAACTTTTGGTTATTCCATGTTCATCTAAACCAAAAGGAAGAGGAAAAAAGATGCAAAAAAGCCGAAGTAGCTCAAAAAGCTTCCAAAGGGTCAAGATCTAAGGTAGGCTTGTGTGTCGGCCTTCTATAATTTATGTCATCGATAGTCTTTCTCTGAGTGTCCTACGGAAAGAATTGTCTATCCATTTGACCAAAAATGACATCTATATCAGACTGAATAAATGGCTGCCGCCAAATCCTCTCATGTCGCATAACCAGTCGCATTAAAGAAAATCAAAGCACCAATACTATGTACACGATCAATCTTTGAATTCGGATTTTTAGTGGGGTTCTAAATCATTCTCTCATTTCTATGTTTCGGATCATTTGGAACTGGCTCTCTTTGTCTCAGTCCAAAAAAATTCGTAGGACAAATTATGATATGATCTGTCATCATGATTTTCAATATTTATCTTATTACTTGGAATTTTTACAGAAGGCGGCTCCTGCAGAAGATACAAAAAACAAATCTAAGAGGCCAGATTTGAAGGCAATTTCTAAGGCAAGTTGTAATTGCACACATCAAGCCTCTAGAACCTTTTTTTGCTATTGTTTAATTAATCATTATCCAACTTGTGCAGTGTTCAATCGAAAATTCCAGGAGTGATCTAGCATGCAATTTTTTGCCTTGGCTTAATTTCCGTTTAACGTTTTAGTTTAGTGAGCTGGTTTTTTTTTGGCTGATTTGTTGTCTTTTCGCAGTTATTAATAGTCTTTCTGTCTAGGAAACAGAAAAGTGTCAAACACATTACACCAGTATGATTCTTCATGATGGAATTAAGAAGATTAGGAGAAGTAGGAGAGGAGGAGAGGGGAGAACTTTTTTTGGGGGGAGAGGGGGGGAGGGTTCGATTTGCAATGGTATTTGGTAGTTCTCAGATGTTCAGTGTTTGTTTAGCTTGGAATAGAGATTGCAGCTTGATGGTGGGGGAGGTTCTTTGGCATCTGTCCTTTCATGATAGAGGTTGGATTTTGTGGCAGGCTAGCTTCTTTGTAGTCCTTTTGAACTTTTAGATTGAGAGGAACAATAAGATTTTTAGGGATTTGGAGAGATTTTAGGAGGAAGCATGATCGCATGTTGATTTAATGCTTCTATTTGAGTATTAGTTTCCAAGGATTTTTGTAATTACTCACTAGTTATTAGTTTGAATTGAAGCCCCTTTTTGTATAGTTAGCTGTTTGGCTCTTTTTGGTGGTTTGTCTTTTTGTATGTCATCTTGCTTTCCCTTTTGTTTTTTTCCTTAAAAGTTCAATTTCCCATCAAAAGAATACAAAATCTTGATAATGATTCAAGTATTTTCTTGGCTACTAGCCTTATGGAGGGTTTTTAAAAATAATATATGTGAGTATTCTAGCCAGCTTGTGTAAACGTACACTATTTTCATGAGATAACTGCTTGATCTGCTACATTTGGTTGTCAAGAAAACTCGCAGGATATTAAATCTTAGGTAGGTGGCTTTCATGGCTTGAATCTATTCTCTTTAATCGTTTTATTATTTACATCGGCTCTTATTGACCATTATGTCAACCCATGGTGGTTAGTAGCCTTGTGGAGGATTAACACAATTAGGATTTTAGTATAAAGCTCCTCCCTTTGTTAATTGATGTTTTCTGTGTAGGTTTGATAAAAAGGATTCTCTTTGCCCCTTTGTTGTGTTTGTTTTTTTGTTGGGGGGGGGGGAATTTAATTTCAAAAATGAAATTTGCGAAAGGCTAATGGGTAGCAAAAATCCCATCCAATTACCACAAATATTACTAGTCATTACGAAAGGATTTATCTAACTTGCACCAAATGCCTTTGTTCCTCTCCATTCAAGTGTTCCAAAGGAAGCTCCTAATAAGATTTAGCAATAATTTTTTTAGGGGTACACGAATTAGGAGCCATAAATTTGGGAAGCTCCAAAACATTCTCCAAGTCCTTTAGGGCATGTTTGGTAAGCAATCTGAAAACATAAATTTGAAAACAAAGGATTCAATGAAAACAAATTTGTATTTCTTTGGTAGTATATTTAGAAATTTGATTCCATTCTAAACCGTTATTTAAATTGTGTCATATAACATATTTATAGATCATGAAATTAGTTGTAGTTGCAAAACTAATTATTAGATTGAATATAAACCATTATTAATTAATTTATGAACACGATTTTTATAAATTTTATAGAATTATCATTTTATAATATAATATTATATAATTTATAATATATTATATTATACATATTTTAATTTAACAAAATAAATTGAGTTTATAGCATGAAATATTGTATTTATTAAGATTTTTATCTTTGTTTAATATAATTCTGCATTTTAAAATTTTAAATTCAGAATCTGGATACACTAAAGACGTAAAAATGCTGTTTTCAGAATTTCTACTATTTAGATCACAAAATTCGAAAACAGTTTTCGAAAACACATCTGCCAAATACATATTCACTAAATTCAGTGAAGCGTGAAGCTGAAAACATAAAACAAAATTCAGATTGCATACCAAACAAACCCTTAGGTTCTTAAAATTCTCTGTTTCTCTTCACTCAATCTCGCTGAGCATAGTCTTTACTGCATTATACCAAAGAACTTAGCCTTACCATTGAATGTTTACATGAAAGTACATGGAGCATGGTGATAGACATCCAATTACTAGAACTTATAAAAGAAGGGGTAGTTTGGGTAACGAGAGTTAGAAAAAGGTGGGGACTGTTAGTAAAGGTGGGGACAGTTGGAAGGGACTGTGGTTGTGATGTACGGTACCTAGAGGTGAAGGTTTTTGTAGGGTTTTGTGGTTGTTTGGGGGACAAGTAAAATTTGGGTAGAGACTTGGTCTTGGAGAGGTTCTCAACTCTCTCTAATTAGCTGAGTATTTTGGTTGTGGCTTGTTGTTTCCCTATCTGAAAGTAATATATCCGCTCATAAATCACTATCGGTTGAAGAACTATGAATCGAAGAGTGATAATTTCTCCATCTTTGTGTGTTTTTCTATGTGTTTGTTTGTTGATCAGGTTTATTGGTGTTAGATACCTAACAATTAGGTATCAGAGCACGTCACCCTAGGGAGAACACGAGGTATGTCTCATGAAGAAGTAGAAGGGTTGCCATCGCAGAGAAAGACATAAGTGAAATGAAGACGTCCATTCAAGGAATAGAATAAACCTTAGAGAAGCTTACGTTTCTGATTATGGACTTGGCAGTCTCCAAGGGGAAGTCGTTAATCACCAAGGCTTCTAGCTAAAAAACAAAGGAGTGAGAGATCCCTGAAGACGTCACAGATCGAAAGGAAGGGGAGGAAGAGTTTTCCTTGAGAGAGACGGGTGGTAATGATCGTAGCAAACTGAATGGCTATTCAGAGTAGCAAACTATTTCGACATCCACCAATTATCTGATAAGGAGAAGATCACATTATCGATTATAAGCTTTGATCCTGGGGTAGTGGAATGGTTTTGCTGGGCCCATAATTGGAGGAAGATAACGACGTGGGAAGATTTGAAAGCTCAAATATTCGATTGATTCAGACCTTCATAAGAGGGCAGTCTGTGTGCGCGATTTTGGGTCGTGAAACAGGAAGGAACAGTAGTGGAGTTTAGGAAGAAATTTGAGATCCATGCTTCGTCGTTGACAAGGATGCCAGAGGAGGTACTCGAAATACGTTCTTGAATGGGCTGAAATCGAAGATTAGGGCTGCGGTAATCAACAAACCGGTTAGCTCTTGAAGATTTGGGTGAGGTCCCAGGCCCAACGCAGTAGAAAAATTAGTTGTCGAACACAAGTAAAGTGGGCTCCAATACGGTAAATAGGACCGACCTAAAGTCCTTTGATAGCATACACACGCGGATGATAACCCTTCCAGAGAAGGAAGTTTTGGGAAAACAAGAACCGCCACTCAGACGACTCTCAGATGCCGATTTTCAAGCTAAAAGAGCTTAGGGCCTATGTTTTCGTTGTGTTGAGAAATATTTGAAGGATCACATTTGCAAGAATCGGGAAGTGAGAGAGTTACGAGTGCTTCTGGTCAATGGAGTAGATGAAATCGAGTTGATTCAAAGGGATTTTCTGCCAAAAGAGTCGAAGTTACAAGGAGACATAGTAGGGGACTTGATAGAACTCAATCTTAAGTCAAGAATAGGCTTTTTGACACTAGGTACTTTGAAGGTTAAAGGATTGATAAAGGAGAGGGAGGTGATAGTCCTCATAGATTGTGGGGCTACCCACAATTTTGTCTCACAGGAACTCGTCGATGAGTTGGAACTACCATTGGTAGAGACTTCGAACTATGGAATCGTAATGGGGAATGGAGTGGCCATGAAAGGGAAGGGGGTGTGTAAATCGTTGGTTGTGACCCTACTGGAGCTGACTATATGTGATGATTTCTTATCACTGGAGTTAGGAAATGTTCAAGTTATTTTGGGAATGCAATGGTTACAAACAATGGGAGCCATGAAGCAGTGTTGTTGAGGCGCATCTGGGCGCTCGCCTTAGGCGACAGGCGAGGCGACCTTGCAGTCTTGCGCCTCACAACCTGTCAAGGCGAGCCTCTTCAACAGGGCGCACGCTCGGCTGTGCCTTTTGGCGCCTTGCAGCCACCTTGCCTATGGCGCATGCGATTACCTGTGACTTTCCACATGCTCTTTTTTTTTTCATTTTTTTTCAATGAATCTTAACTACTTAACTTAAAGTTTAAGAAACCCTAAAAAAATCCATGCAGAGTTGTCGCTTCATGTTTTCTTTTTATTAATGAAAACGGAAACAACTCTTCACCTTCATATTCCAATCTATCGAGAGCAAACTATCGATTTTATATGATGTTTACTATACAATTTATGCTCTATGTATTATTTATTTATATATTTAATTATTGCGCCTCACATCACTCGGGCCACACCTTTTTGTCGCCTCTCGCCGGGCGATCAGTGGCTTATGCATGCTCGAGGTGCGCCTGCTAACGCTTTGAAAACACTGCCATGAAGGTTGACTGGTCCACTTTGATCATGTCGTTCGAAGTAGAGAGATACTTGGTGACAATTAAAAGAGATCCATTGTTGACTAGAGCATAAATTTCCTAGAAGATGCTCGCGAGAACATAGACCGATAACGACCAAGGGCACTTGGTTGAGCTGAGGGGATTGAATATCAGTGATCCACACGAACCAGATTTGGAAGCTAGTGAGGAGGAATCACAAGAGGTTAGTCACCTTCTAACACAATTTTTTGGAGTGTTTGAATTACCAAATAGGTTACTGCCCAACATATCAGTGGATCACCTTCGTATTACAAGGACAACAACCAATTAATGTCAGGACCTACAGGTATGCTCACACATAGAAGTCGAAGATTGAGCACTTGCTGAGGGAAATGTTGGCAGCATGGCTAATCATACTTAGTACAAGCCCTTTCTCAAGCCCAATACTTCTACTCAAGAAGAAAGATGAGAGTGGCGATTTTGTGTGGATTATCGAACGCTGAATCGGGCCACAGTTCTGGACAAGTTTCCAATACTAGTGATTGAGGAGTTGGATGAATTACATGAGCCACAATGTTTTCCAAACTAGACTTAAAGTCTGGCTACCATCAGATTAGAGTGATGGAAGATGACATCCCCAAGACGACTTTTCGAACTCACGAAGGCCATTATGAATTCATGGTGATGCCGTTTGGTCTCACCAACACTTTGACAACTTTTTCAGTCGTTGATGAATTAGGTTTTTCACCCATATCTCTGCTGCTTTATACTTGTATTCTTTGACGATATTTTGATCTACAACCTGAATAGATCAACAGATCTTCATCATTTGGAAATTGTGTTAGAAACCTTGTTTGATCACGAGTTGTATGCGAACTAGAAGAAATGTGTGTTTATGCAAGAAAAAATAACTTATTTGGGGCATTGGATCTCAACTTCGAGAGTTGAGGCAAACGACGAGAAAGTTCAAGCCCTGATCAGATGGCGAATTCCAAAAAGATAAAGGAGTTTTGTGGGTTCTTGGGCTTAACAGAGTACTATTGACATTTTGTAAAAGGATATGGAAAAATTGTAGAACCACTGAATAATATGTTGTGCAAAGATGGGTTCCTATGGTCTAATGAGGCCACATCTGCTTTTGAGTTGTTAAAGCACACAATGGTAACTCTACCAGTATAGGCAACAATGGTAACTCTACCAGTATTGGCTTTGCCTGATTTTTGCTTATCATTTGTTATTGAAACAGATGCTTCAGGGATATGAGTTGGGGTGGTGTTATCACAAAAACAGAGACCCATAGCTTTCTTTAGTCAGTCTTATCTCCTCACTCTCTAGCTAAGGCGTTTTATGAGCGTGAATTGATGGCAATTGTGTTGGTTGTGTAAAAGTGGAGACATTACTTGTTGGGCCAAAAATTCATTGTTTTAACTGATCAACGGGCTTTGGGGAGCCTTCTTGAGCAAAGAGAAGTGCAACCCAAGTATCGGAAATGGCTCACAAAACTCTTGGGTTACAATTTTGAGATTAAATATAATCCCAAGCTGTTAAACAAGGAAGCAGATGTGTTGTCCCAAATGTCACATGAAGGGGAATTACGAGCCATTTATGTCCCAATGTGGATGTGGAATTGGTGCGAGAAGAAGTCGATAACGATCTTGAATTGAAGGAAATTTGTGAGGGGATAGCCACTGATCCCCTGAGGTGCTTGAAATATTCAATGTCACAGGGGAGATTGTTATATAAAGGAAGATTGGTCATCTCGAATAAATCTATCTTGATACCAACTCTGTTGCACACTTACCACGACTCGGTAATTGGTGGCCATTCAAGTTTTCTATGAACCTATAGACGCCTTACAGGGGAACTTATGTGAGCAAATGTTGGGTTGCAACAGAATAAAGCGGATTCGATGATTACCACCGGTGGTCATTATTAACAATTCTCATTTACGAATCTTATATGAGAGGACATTGGCATGGACTTCGTGGAAGGGTTGTCGAATTGTGCGAGGTTTGACACAATCCTAGTGGTAGTCGATCGTGTGAGTAAGTATAGTCATTTCCTCAAACTTAAACATTCGTATTCTGCAAAAGAAGTAGCAACTCTGTTTGTCAAAGAGATAGTGCGACTTCACGGTTTTTCTAAGTCCATCGTGTCAGATAGAGACAATTTTTGTCAGCCACTTTTGGAATGAGCTATTCAAGATGCAGGCCAACTAAAGAAGAGTACGACGTTCCATCCATAGATGGACAATAAGAACGAGTCAATCGATGCTTGGAAACATATTTATGCTGTTTTTGTGGTGAACATCCATAATAATGGGAGCATTGGATACCTTGGGTGGAGTATTGGTAGAATACCACTTACCAGGTATCTCTTAATACAACCCCTTTTCACGTTGTTTATGGGAGACCTCCTCCACCTATTATATCGTACGACGATCAGAAAATGGCCAATCACTCTGTGGAACAACAGTTAAAAGAGTGGGACTTATCTCTTTTGGTATCAAAGGAACACTTGCGTATTGCTCTGGAGCGCATGAAAAAGTATGCAGACTGCAAGCGACGAGAGGTGGAATACCATGAAGGTGATTGGGTGTACTTGAAAATAAGACCTTATCATTCGAAGTCATTGGCAAAAAGGCGTTGTGAGAAGCTATCTCCCAAGTATTTTGGACCTTTTAAAATACTTGAATGCATTGACAATATGGCATATCGCTTAGAGTTACCATCAGACTCCCTAATCCACGATGCTTTCCATGTTTCGTTGTTGAAACCGGCGGTTGGGCAAAATGTAGTGGTTCAACAACAATTACAACTCCCTAATCCACGATGCTTTCCATGTTTCGTTGTTGAAACCGGCGGTTGGACAAAATGTAGTGGTTCAACAACAATTACAAGACTATTCAAACTATTATGTATGGAAGGCGGAACTGCAGGAAGGGTTGGGCTTGCGTTGGATTATGGATTCCAATGAGGAAGATTGGCTGGTTAAATGACATGGGTAGCAGGAGTGTGATGCAACATGGGAAGCAAGGAAGGATCTTCAACGTTTATTTCCCGAATTCAACTTTGAGGACAAGGTATACGTGACCTCGAGGGTATTGTTAGACCTTCAATTACTAAAACATATAAAAGAAGGGATAGTTTGGGTAATGAGAGTTAGAAAAAGGTGGGGACCATTAGTAAAGGTGGGGACAGTTGGGAAAGGACCGTGGTTGTGATGTACGGTTCCTGGAGGGTGAAGGGTTTTTGTTGGCTTTTGTGGTTGTTTGGGGGACAAGGAAAATTTGGGTAGAGACTTGGTCTTGGAGAGGTTCTCAGCTCTCTCTAATTAGTTGTGGCTTGTTGTTTCCCTATCTGAAAATAATATATTGGCTCATAAGTCACTGTCCGTTGAAGAACTATCAATCGAACAATGATAATTTTCTCCATCTTTGTGTTTTTCTGTGTGTTTGTTTGTTGAACAGGTTTATTGGTGTTAGATACCTAACACATGGTTCCATTACTAATTTGTGGAAAACACCAATGCAAGTCAAAACATCTCTGAGTTGATAAAGCCGTCAGAAGCTAAAGAATAATGATATAATGGATGACCCTAAAAAGTTATTACGCTTATTAGTCTGGAGAGTAAACCATAGGATGATGATGCAAAGTTTCTTTCTTAAAAAAAAGTAATAATGTAAGCATGATATGAAAAGTTTCTGATTTAATTTAATGCTCCCTCACTCATTTTGCCTTTTTATTGTTTCTAAAATCTATGACAGATGTTGGTGGCAAATGAAATTTTGAACCCTGAGAAAAGAATTGGCAACGTTCCAGGTTGTTTTTTGCTCTGAAACTATTTACCTTTTTACTGTTACTTTGGCCTTGTTTGTGGTATATGTATGATGGGGGATAGCTTTGTGGTGCACATGTGAAATGTTGAGAGAATTGAATAACTATTTTTGTTACCTTCATTTTGAGGCAAAATCTACCTCGAACACACAGGGCTCTCCTTAAATTTTCTTTGGCTAGCTCATCTGCTTGGACTATTCTTCTTTGTAGGTCTTTTCTTTGGTACTTTATTTATCATCTTAATGAAAGCTAATCAAGTTAACAAATAATATGAGTATATTGAAGTAGCTAGCAATAACTATACATGGTTCCTATTTAGGAAGAATTCTACCCCAAGCTAATGAAATTAGTATAAACTCATTTAGAGTAAATTATTCACGAGAGCACTAAACTTGAAGAAATTTTAAATATACAAACATTTTTAAACTTGAAGGAATTTTCGACTATTCACACGGGACAATTGCTTGACAATACTATATTTGGTTGCTAAGGTAACTTGTAGGTGGCCATCATGGCTTGAACCCATGGTTCTCAATTCTTTCAATAATTTTGACTTTCAGTTTCTTTTTGATAATTTTGTCAATGTAGAATTCCCTCTTCCCTCCACAACCATCCTTATTGAGAAACTAAGAAAGATAAAAAGAAATCCGAATAGGATGGCATTGACATCCACATAAGGCCAAATGAGTTTAGCAAAAAGATCAACACAAGGCTTTTCATTATATTGTGTGGTTATATTGGCTTTCCTTTTATAATTACATAGCAACCTGCAAAGGACTATCCTTTTGGTAAGGGCTTATGGTTTCTTGGTCATACCAGCTTAGAGGTCTCAGGTTCGAGTCCTTGGATAAGCATAATAAATAAAATCCCTTGATGTCTCCTGGGTCTAGGTCTTGGGGCGGGTGCAAGTGCCTCCTGGTGTGGGGGAGCAAAGCTCTGACACCCGGTTATAAGAAAAAACTAATCGCAAAAATTGAGTAGCGAGCGAAACTCAATTTTGAACACAAACACAATTCTTTTATTAGACAATCAGTTGAAGGAGTGGCAATGATTTGAAAGTCCTAGTGGATTGGAATTAGGAACTCTTTGGTTATGTGAACCCCTAATTCACAAATACTAAAACTCCCAAATCAATTCAATTTCAACCCTAAACATGAGGTTAGCCACATGATTATCTAAAGATCAAAGTTCTTAAGACAAGAAGAACAAGTTCTTGGCCCAAGAGTCAAACACTCCACAAGATAAGATGATCATTCCTACTTGAATGTTCTTGGCATGCAACTCAACACACATGAATTGCAAAATTCAATAAGCTCTTGGCTAAAAAGAAATGAGGCTATAAACTCAACTTCATCGTAAACTGTTATGTACAATCTAATGATCAAGCTTTAGACGGCTTTCCAAATCCTAAATGCCACATCATTGATCATAGCAAATAGCAAAAGTACCTCTACTTAAAATGTCATAAAAAGGATAAAATTGAATAATAATAAAATTACATAAAATTATAAAATAACAATTTGATGTCCCTAGTGGTTCATATCTGACAATTAAATTGAATCATAAGGAAGACCAATCATGGAAGAGTGGAGGATAATTTTTTTTTTTGTTTGGGAGGATTACTAGTGGGAGAAGCTTCGTTGCACCATGTTCTTGCTCTTTTACCATCTTTCAGTCATGAGATTGCATTTTGTGGCCTCAATTTGGTCTTTTCAAGTAATTCCAATTCCATCAGCCTAGGTTTTTGATGCCCTTTTGTTAGATAGGAGATGATAAAGATGTCAACCCTTTTGCTCTGGAGAGCTTCCTGTCTTCGCCTTGAGAAGAGGGATATTAACTTTTGGGTCCCAATGCTTCAAGGAGCTTCTCTTGTAACTTGCTCTTCCATCTCTTATGCAACCCTTCATCCTCCCCTGGAGTCTCTTTGTTCTCCTATCCTTGGAAAGTAAAGATCCCAAAGAAGGCCAAACAAGTCTTGTATGGAAAACCTTGGTTGTATCCAAAGGCATTCTTCTGACCCTAAGGGGCACATTTTGTAAACAGGAGCCTTCGAGGGTCTTGAGCCTATCTTTTGGAGTTTCCAATTTACTCTGTCTATTTGGATTCGCTTTTTGGAGTAGTTTGGTATCTATTTGGCACATACTCGTGGTTGCTATTCTATGATGGAGGAAATTCTTTTGCACACCCCCTTTTCATATAAGGGGAGAGTTCTTTGGTAGGCTGGATTTTTGTTTGCTATTTTGTGGGGCATTTGACTAGAGAGAAACAATAGAATTTTCCAAGGGGTTGAAAAGTTTTTTCATATTAATACTATGGGTTGTTTTGTTCAAGGTTTCTTACATGCCTGAGAATAATGGATGCTTGGAAATAAGATGCCTGGAAATAAGATTGCTGGGTATGGTTGTATACCTGAGAATGTTAATTTTCATAATAATAAATTATATGTTTTTTTATGAGATTAATTTATAAATTTTATATAATTATGATGCATTAATTAATGAACTCTTCAACAAATAGATGTAAATTAATTGATCATAATAGATGTATAATTTTAATTAAATAAATTATTATAAAAAGTTATCATTTTTATACTAAATTATTTCAATTAATTAAATAGAATAATAATTTATTAAAGTTTCAATAAGTACAAAATTACATTAATTTAGTTTATTTTTATAGAGGAAAAAAAATTAATTTTACCCATAAACATGTCACCGTGTATCAATTTTTACTTTAAACTTTTAATTTCTACTCGCAAATTAATGAATAAATTTACCAAAACTCCCAAATTTTAACAAAATGTAGGTCTAATATTATTTTTCTTTAAAATCTTATTAATTTTAATACCATAATTATGTCCTATATAATTCATTGAAAGCATATAAAAAAATACTTTTCTTTAATGATTTTTCAAAAGAAAACTGATTGGAGGATAAAATTTGCAAAACACTTTTAAGTTTAAGGTTAAGGTTGCAATACTTATTGAAGTTTGGGTACAATTTGATGAAATTAAAAATTTAGGGTAGAAATTGATGCAACTTGACAAATTGATGCAACTTGACAAACTTAGGTGTAAAAGTTGATTTTTTCCCTTTTTATAAATGAGAATTTATTCGGTATATTTTCAATCAATCAATTAGTTATAATTAATTTATTACAATTTTTATAATTTACAAATAAATAATTAATTTGGTTAATTCAATACATAAATAATTTTAATATAATTGGGTTGATTATAAAAATTACTCTAAATAAATTAATTTTAATAGAATAAATAAATATATTCAAAAGAACGATAAATATTAACATAAATAAGAGTGAGAAAGAGGAGGGCAAGAAGGAAACCAATGTTTTTGGAAACATGGGTTTCAGATTCATTGTTGTTGAAAGACGTCTCAAATGTTGTAGGCTTGAATCAAATTTATCAAGTAATCCAAGATGAAATGGAGGCTGCGGTAGTTGACACCTCGATTTCAGTGGGTTTAAATGTGAATGATGGTTTGGATGCCCTTAGTAACAAAGTTCCCAAGGAGTCATTAGTTGGCAGTTTGGAGTTCCATCGTGAAGGTTTATACATTTCTAAGATTATTGATGATGATTCTACTCTCAACTCTTATTCCTCCCTGGTGGCCTTAAATTTGTCCTCTTCCTTGCCATTAGTTGCGGTTCAAGATAAGGATTCTTGTGATCTTATCTCTTCTCACTTGGAAGTGGTGCCTTCAACCTTAGACTCCAGTTTGGACCAAGGTGTGATTGACGCTAGTCATGGTAGTATGGAAAGGATGTTGGGCTGAATTTTTCTATTGGGGATTTGATTTGCAGTGCTTGTCGCCAATCTCGAGCATTGTGAAGGAAATTCAGGAGCGTTTTTGTTCTACTTATGCCAATATTATACTCGTAGAAAAGAGAAGGAGGTCGAGGCAAAGCAGGTATGTTCTTCTCCTTTTTTGAATTTTGCCAATTCAAATGATTCTCCTTCTAAACTCTTGATACTAGAAGAAGTGTGGAGGAAGGCAAGGAGAGTTGGGCAATCTCCTGAGAAGTTTGTTTCTGCTCGATTTGAAGAATGTTTCTTGGGCCCTTAGTCTCGGTTTATTAAAGTTGCTTTTCAGAGCAAGGCTTTGCTTGGTCAGCAGGTGGAGTCATTGGAGTCTAATGTGTTTTAGGAGGAGGAGGTGGTTCAAATATTTGCTTTAGTAGCCCGGAAAGCAATAGACAAAAGTGGAATTTGAGTTCTCCCTCGACCAAGGATTCCCCTGTGTCAAATCTTTCTATTTTGTTTAATTATCTGATGGGAAGTTGCAAGGAGCTTTTCAATATAAGTTTATTGGCAGGGGAGGATTCAATCCCTCAGGTTCTGAAGGAGTTAGATGCCTTTAAGGAATTAATCAAGGCTAGTAGGCTGCAATCTAAGAAGCACATACACGGACACGTGACACAAACACGGACACGACACGATACGACGATACGCCAATTTTTAGAAAACTAGGACACAAACACGTTGGGGATACGTTATTATTATTTTCTTCTATATATAATATATATATAACATAAACTACTAAATGTACTCCAAAACATAAAATGTTAAATCAATTGAGATTTTCATTTGATTATCCATATCCAACAAAGTTGCAAAACAAGATATCCAATGACAATGACCAACCAAAACCCAATAAAAGTTACAAACTATTGATCTAGAGTAAAAAAATACAAGAAAGGAAATGATTCAAATGAAAAATAGTTTTTCATACAAAACAAAGTTCTCAAGTAATATAAAGAAGAGTCTCAAATCTCCACATTTTCATCTTTATCACCAAAAACACCTTCATCATCTTCATCATCAATAATCCCAGCCTCCAAATCTGGTTCATCCAAAGACAAATTAGCTATTTCAAGCATGCCGACATCTTCAAAAGAATCAAAAACATCTCAAACAATATCCCATAACTTAGTATCTCCTTTTAAATACTCTGGAGTTCTTCTTGACAAAAGACGAAGATTACTATGGATAAATACCAAATGTTCTGCACGTTGTGGCGTCATTTTGTTTCTCTTGATAGAGTTAATAAAGAAATATGTGCTCCAATTCCTCTCACAACATGAAGAGGAGGAAGGTTGTCCAAGGACTTTAAAAGCAATTGCCTGAAGTGTTGGTGCATATACACCATGAGTTGCCCACCAACTGATCTATAGTATACCTCTGAGATATTGAATCATATTCAGAAAAATCTCCTGTCTTGGTAGAAAATCTGGCAAATTCTACATTCACTTTTGCACGATCTTCAAAATTGGTAAAATATCTCTCAAAGCACTTCATTCTCTCTCGAGTTAGTTCCATATCTTGATGCGGAGCCACTCGATTAGGGTCTTGTCTAAGCCATTCTTCACTATAGTACCTAAATATACATTTTGAAAAAAAAGGTTAAATTTTAAATATAAACTACAAGATTAGAATAGGACCAATAGGTCATAACCACCATAAGGATATAAAAAGAGTAATTAAGTACCTTGGATTTAAAGAATGTGCTAAAAAGTGAAGTGGAGTATTATTCTTGTTCCAACGATCGATGAGAATGTTATGCACCACATCATAGAAAGAGGAGTGTTCACTTGGTTGCAATCCTTCATGTCTATATATTGTTGTCTTCACCTTTTCAATCATTGTATCCCACATATCATGAACCAAATGTAAACAAAGTTTGTCAGTATCACAAGCTCTGATCATATCATATATAGGTGAAGTGAAGGAAATAATATAATCAATCTTGTCCCACCATATGTCATCAAGGACCAACTCCTTTACATTTTTTTTGATATAAGAAACAATTTCATTGATAAATGAAATGGAGGAAACTCCAAACACCCAAAGGTGCATTACAAGAAAGATTGCCAATTATAAATGAAAAAAGAAGAGTTAAACAAGCTAATGAGATAAACATCCTTACACCAAAGATAAACATGTAGAAGAATATTATCCATAAAACGATGAAAAGTAGAAGAAACATCCCTGAATAATCGCCCATTCCTCTCAATCCATAAGTTCGAAAGAAAAACTTGAACTAGAGCCAGCCAAATGACTTTCCTAATGCCTTTGAAAGGATGTCTCACCAAAACGTAGGATAGGAAATCAAAGATATTAATCGGAAGCGGCGATGACCAACCAAAAGCATTTAAAATCTTCCACCAAAAGTTTAAAGAAAAGGGGCAATGCACAAAAAGATGACCCGCAGATTCAGAGTTCAAATTGCACATAAGACACCAAGAGGGGGATAAGTTCATATAGGGCATTCGTTTTTGAAGACGATCTGCAGTATTAACAGCTCCTAAACTTAGCTCCCAGATAAGGATTTTAATCTTTTTTGGGTAAGAATCCTTCCAAATGACTGAATAGGTATCCTTTCGCCCCAGATTATCACAATTCAACAAATCACCGTGTGAGAGATCTCACGGAGAAGAAACAGTAAGGCTCTCTAATGACCATGCCCACGAGTCTTGTCTATTCGAGAAACGAACAGTAGATAATAAATGAGATAGAGATGTCCACTCATTAATTTCTAAATCTGTTAAATTATGTCGGAGACGCAGGTCCCAAGCCAACTCCATCACATTCCACATATTAGCCACAGTCAAATCAGAGTTCAAAGCCAATCTAAATAGCCTTGGAAAAGCCTGGCTGATAGGTCCACAACTAAGCCAGTGATCCCTCCAAAAAACTGTGGAGCTTCCATTCCCAATACAACGCAAAGAACGCCGAATCACCAAATCACGTAAAAGGCAAATAAATCTCCATGGTGAATTGTGTTTAGTGTTCATAATGATCGGGGGCCAGTCAACTGAAGTCAAGGTACCATAATATTTAGCTATTATAAATTTCCTCCATAAGGAGTCATGTTCATGCATGAATCTCCAAATCCACTTAGCCAGCAAAGCCGAGTTTCGATGTGCAAAGTTACCAATCCCAAGACCACCCATGAGCTTAGGAAGCTGAACAGTTGCCCAATTCACATTATGTACTCCACCATCACCTTTAGCTCCTTCCCAGAAGAAATCACGAATAATTTTATTCAGTATTGAAATAATTCTCGACGGAAGTTTGAAAAGAGACATGTAGTAAGTAGGCATACTAGAAAGGGTGGCCTGAATCAGAGTATGCCGCCCACCTTTGGAAATGAAGGCATATTTCCAATTATGAAGTTTCTGTTTCAAATGCTCTATAATAGGTTGCCAAAACAAAGCTGCTCGAATTACCTCCCAATGGCAAGCCTAGATAGTCATTTTTGGCCAAAACCCCATTTACAAACCAAAAATCGCCACTAACTTTGTCCATCTCAAAGTTGATCAATATGTATGCCAATCATCTCACTCTTCGCTAGATTAATCCTTAAACCAGAAGCACTCTAAAATATCTTTATCAGTTCATAGAGATGTTGCAAGGCAGAATGATCAGAAGTTGAAAAAAGGAGCGTATCATCCGCAAATTGCAAATGAGTTAAGGCAAAAGATGAGGTACCAATATAATAAGAAGATATTCTACCTGATCTGGCACCAAAGTCTAAAAGTTGGCTCAAACAATCAAACACCAAAATAAAGAGAAACGGGGATAGAGGATCACCTTGTCGGATACCACGAGTAGGAATGATCTTCCCACGAGGGCGACCATTAATAATGATAGAGTAGTTAACACTCGTAAGACAACCCCGAATCCATTTCCTCCAGGTTGCCCCAAAACCTTTAACCTCCAGTACGACATCTACAAAGTCTCAGTCAACTGTATCAAAAGCCTTTTCAAGGTCAAGTTTTATAACTACTCCCTTGATATTCCGGATGCTCCAATCATCAATTAGTTCATTTGCCAATAATGATGCATCGAGAATCTGTCGGTTAGCCACAAAAGCAAGCTGATTTTCTGCTATTGTTGATGGTAAAACAGATTTCAACCGATTAGATAAGACACCCACAATTATTTTATAAACGCAAGAGATAAGACTTATAGGGAGGAACTCGGTCACAGATTTTGACCCAAACTTTTTCGGTATTAAGCAAATATAAGTTTCATTCAATGAAACATTGATGATGCCAGACGTAAAAAAATCATGAACCAGGCTCATAATGTTAGATTTAAGGAAATCCCAAAAGAAACTGAAGAACTCAGCTGTAAACCATCCGGTCCTGGGGATTTATTGGAACCCAAAGAAGAAACAACATGAAAAGCTCCCTCTTCTGTAAAAGCAACTTCAAGAGTTGTTGCTTGTTCCGAGGAGATAACACTCCAATCAACATTAGTGGACAGAAATCTAGAGTTAACATCTCTGGTATACAACTTTGAGTAGAAATCAATAAACTCATTTTCAATATCTGATGCAGAAGTGAGACTAACACCTTCTCTTGACAAAATTTCAGAAATCGAATTCTTTCTCTTCCTCGCAGCCAAAATCCGATGAAAGAAATTAGTATTTTCATCACCTTCCTTAAGCCATTTCAGCTTGCATCTCTGACGCCAATAAACATGGTCTTGTGCAATCAAAGATTCGATTTGATCACGTAAAAGCTGACGGTTTTCAATCTGGGGGATAGTTAAAGGCCCACTATCCTCCAAATTGTCAAGAGTTTGCAACTTCAAAATGATTCTGATTCCACCAATTCGATACCACATCTTTAATTGATTCAATCTGAAGCCACGAGTTCTCAAAACGGAAAGGAGAAGGTCCCCAAACAACATTACCAAAAATTAGAGCAAGCGGATAATGATCCGATGTAATTCGAGCCAAACGATTGAGAGCAACCGAGCCAAACTTGTTGGAACAACCTTCAGTAATTAAGAATCTATCCAATAGAGAGCAATAATGAGTGCTAGACCAGGTGAAACGACCATTCTGCGATGGGATATCGATCAAATCATAAGTTGAAATCCACTGATTGAAAGTATCCATATTTCTACTGATGGAATTGTCATGTGATTTCTCCCAAGTCCATCAAGTGACATTAGACCAACTCCTTTACATGCCTCGCCTTTCCCACATCATCTTCTCTATAACTTGCCCATTGATCACTAATAACCATATTTTGTAAACCACCTTTAATAAGTTTGAACCTCTTAAGCATGGTGATTACTGATGCAAAACGTGTTTCAACTATAGAAAGCAATTTAAGAGACACAAATTCATTAAACATGGCGAGCCTCATGGAATGATTCATGATAAAATTTTTCACTACCATGATATCACCAACAATATTAGATATCCAACTGCATTCCCCATATACAAGTTGATTGTTTTCAACATTTTTGGTAGCACATATGTTTTTCAAAGCAAGATTCAGGGTATGCACTACACATGGTGTCCAAATAATCGTCGGAAATTGTGCTTCGATGATTTGCCCTGCACCTTTGCAATTAGGAGCATTATCTGTTATCACTTGAATCACATTTTCAGGGCCGACTTCATTGATCACTTCTTTCATCAAATTTGCAATGAAATACTTAACTTTGATCTCACCAGAGCAATCCACTGCTTTTAGAAACATTGGTGTGCCATCAGACATTGCCATAAAATTAATCAAAGGTCTCCTTTGTGAGTCACTCCATCCATCACTCACAATACTCACCCCCTTTGTACGCCATTCACTTTTAATAGGTGTCAATAGTCTCTCAATATTTTCCTTTTCTTGTTGGAGAAGACTTGTCCTCAATAAATTATATCCAGGAGGAACATATCCCGACAACATATGGTTTGCCGCATAAGTAAAGGCCCCTATAAAATGAGGATTCCTCGCTAGATGGAAAGGCAAGCCAGCAGAATAAAACATTCGAGCAATAAGTGCATGTAATTGGTCTCGTGATGTCTTGTTGAAAGATCTTTCAATTGCACTTGTACCAACCTTTCTTTTCTTTAGCTCACTTGTAATGGGAGTGGGAGAATTACTGACATTAACACCACCAATTGATATGATTGAAGGCGTAGGTGGTAAAGGAACATTTTTTGGACTTTTTCTTTCCATTCGAGTCTTTGCCTCATCTTCTAACTTTTGCATCTCAACCATATCTTTAAGAGTGGCTTTTAGACACATTCCAATCCCTTGACCATTTATCTTCAACAAATGAGCCCTAACTCTTGTATAAGAGCTCTTTTTTGTGGCGTGACAAAAATTGCATATAAAAAATTTCCACCCCCATCACTCAATTTTTTAATCTTAGTCACATATTGCCATAGAGGTTTGGAATCATCTTCAAAAGTAGAGGAGGGGGATTCTATGGAAGAATTTGATGAATGAGAGTGGCTAGAGGTTGAAGATGCCATCCTTTTTCCTTCCTAATAAAATTATAAACTTGTAATTTTATTGAATGACAATGTTAGAAATGATGGAATAAGAATTCACACAGATACTAGTTTAGTTTAAGTTTTATTATATGAAAGAAACTAGGAAAGGAAGGAAAAAAAACATACAGTTCAGTTCTGTGAAATGAAAACCAAAATAGTGGCAAAATGCAGATTGGACAAGACGAAGAGTTGCGGTTGCGGACGGCACGATGACAGGCAACACGGCGGCGCGAACAAATCCTTCGCTGGTCGTGGTCGATGCGTGTTGCAGGCGCTGGCTTCGTGCGAAATGGAGTAGGGTTAAAATCGATGGGGGTGGGCGACTCTTTGTGTAAATCGTGGGAATGGGAAATGGAAACTTTGGCTTTTTGGGCCTTTATTTGGGCTGGGAAACGGAAACTTTGGCCCTTTGGCAAAATGCAGATCTTTGATTTCCATTTTTTTTACGTGTCCTTGCGTGTCTGATGTTAAAAAAAAAAATTGGATACGCCAAATTGCGTGTCCGACACGTGTCCGGTGCGTGTCCGGACGTATCCGTGTCCGACACGATTCTTAGCCTAATTTAAAGTGTCCGTGCTTCATTGGCTGATATTTAGAGGTGCCGTTTCAACCTCTGCTTCTTCTCCCTGCCTTCAGCTCATTTCTTGAAACACGTGGGGTTTGGGTGATGGGGCCAAAGGTTTCTTTCTGCACATATTTGTTTACCTAGCGACCGACTGGGATTCAGTTTTATAGAGCTTTTTATTTTGGTTGATAAAGTCAAAATGGAGGGACATGAGAAGAAATTTGGAAGTCAGGGTGTTGGGTCTTGGTGTGCAAATTTATGTCTGTTGCTTCGTTTGTGTTCGGTTGAGCAGGTGGTATGTTCTGTTGAGTTGGTGGTTTGCTCTTTATTGGGGATGTTGGTAATATTTTAGTTATGATTTTTAATGGGTTGATTGGAGGTGCATTGCTTTTTGAAGTTTTTATCAAGGTGGCGGGTGTGATCTTGAGCCGTTTTGGCCTACAGATGAGCTAGTAGCTTTGGTTGGTTTTAGTGTTGGTTTGGTTTTGTGTGGTAGTATTGGATCCTTTGATGTTGTTGTCAGTGGCTGTAATATGGTTGAAGAGCTTGCGTTGCTTCAGTTTATTTGGGGTATTTTTTTTGTGTCTTTGTTAAAATTTTTGCCGAGTGCTTGTATTCAATCTTCCTCTTGTGTATGTGTATTGTTATTTTTCTTTTCTCCCTTGTGAAGTTGTATTTTAAGCATTAGTTTCTGTTCATTATTTCAAATTCTTGTGAAGTTGTATTTTAAGCATTAGTTTCTGTTCATTATTTCAATGAAATTTGTTTTGCCAACAATGACTCATGATTCATCATGAAAATTACCTAAAATTTCCCCTTTCCCTTATTACTTTTGTATTTCTTTATTACCTCTGTATTTATTTGTTCAATTTCCATGTTGGAGAGGACTGGGGCTTTTACCATCTCAATTGAATTTGGAAGTTTAGTGAAAAAAAACGTAGTTTATTTATATTTATTTATTTTTAATATTTATTATTATTTTTTAAAATTGGATGGAAAACCAATCTTTTATTGAGATGAATGAAAGAATACACACAAATAATACAAAAAAGGGTGACCCAAACTCCAAATCATAGATTGTTATGTGCTCCTCACACACTCCAGTGGTGAAGCTATGTATAGAGATGAGATAATATATTTTTCTGTGTATCATTGAGTATAGGAATGTTACATTTATACTAGGAACTCTCAATCTAAATAAGCTGAAATTATGCAATCAATCTTATATGGAAAAGAAAAAATAAAGCAATATACAAGGAAACCATCCCAAATATAATGCCCTAAAGTACAACTTGATTTTCTACACTCCCCCTCAACCTGAATGATACATGCTTGTCATGCCGAACTTGGAGACTAACCCACCAAGGCTGGATCGATGTAGCGCTTTAGTTAATATATCTGCAACTTTTTGTTGGGATGACACATATCTTAGTGCAATAGTGTTTGTCTCAATTTTCTCACTAATAAAATGACGATCTATTTCAACATGCTTCATTCTATCATGATGTATTGGATTCTTTGCAATTGCGATGACTGATTGATTATCACACAATACTTCTATGGTACCTTCTGTCTTGATCTTGAGTTTAGTGAGAAGGCGTTTTAACCAAATTCCTTCACAAATCCCATGAGCTAGTGATCGAAACTCGGCTTCGGCACTACTTCGAGCAACTACAACTTGTTGTTTCTTGCTTCGCAAGGTAACTAAGGGCCTGTTTGGTAGGCAATTCGGATTCTGTTTTATGTTTTCGGAATTACTGAATTCAGTGAATACATGTTTGGCAAACATGTTTTTGAAAAATGTTTTTGGATTCTGTGATCCAAATAGTAGAAATTCTAAAAACAACATTTTTATGTTTTCATTGTATCCAGATTCTGAATTTGAAATTTTAAAATGCAGAATTGTATTAAACGAAGATGAAATCTTAATAAATATTGTATTTCATGTTTATAAACTTAATTTACTTTTGTTAAATTAAAATATGTATAATATAATATAATATATTATAAAATATAAAATATTATATTATAAAATATAAAATATTATATTATAAAATAATAATTATATAAAATTTATTAAAAAAACACATGTTCATAAATTAATTAATAATGATTTATATTCAACCTAACATTTAGCTTTGCAACTACAACTAATTTTATGATCTATAAACATATTATAGAACACACTTTAAACTACTATTTAAAATGGAATTAAATTTCTAAATCTATTACCAAACACATATCTGAAAACATGAAATACAACTCTTTTTTCATTAAATCCTTTGTTTTCAAATTTCTGTTTTCGGATTGCCTACCAAACAAGCCCTAAGTTTCCCCATACCTAGGAACAATACCCTAAGGTCGACTTACGGTCGATAGGAGAGCCAACCCAATTTGCTTCAGTGTAAACTTCCAACGATCGAATTGTAGTCTTTTTGAACATAAGCCCCTTTCTAGGATCATTCTTTAGATATCTCAATATTCTATACACAACTTCCATATGTTCTTTAGACAGTTTATTCAGAAATTGACTTACCACACTGACAGCAAAGCTAATATTTTGTCGAGTATGAGTCAAGTATATTAGCTTTCCAACTAGTCGTTGATACCTACCTCGATCGACTACTTCACTTTTGGGGTTAACTCCAAGTTTCGTATTTGCATCCATAGGTATTTCTGCTGGTTTACAACCTCTCATCCCTATCTCTCTTACGAGATCTAAAGTGTATTTTCATTGAGTGACCGAAATTCCCTTGTTGGGTCTTGCTACTTCCTTTTGCAAAAAATATCTTAGATGCTCCAAGTCTTTTATTTCAAATTCCTTTGAGAGAAGTTGCTTAAGTCTAGCCATTTCTTCACAAACATTCCCTGTGAGAATAATATCATCGACATATACAATTAACACAGTAATATTACTTGGTGGCAAATGTTTGATGAATAAGGTGTGATCAAATTGACACTGAATATAACCATCTTGCTTCAACACAGTTGTGAATTTATCAAACCAAGCCCGAGGGGATTGTTTTAGCCCATAAAGAGATTTCTTGAGTTTACATACCTTTCCTCTAGTATATCGGTCTTCAAATCATGGAGGTATATCCATATAGACTTCTTCAACTAGATCACCATTCAGAAACACATTTTTTACAACAAGTTGAAATAATGGCCCGTCTAGATTAGTTGCAATAGAGAGAAGTATCCGAATAGTATTTAACTTGGCGACTGGGGGCAAATGTTTCTTGATAGTCGATCCCATAAGCTTGGGTGAATCACATAGTCACAAGTCGAGCTTTGAATCGTTCTATATTGCCATCTGGTTTGTGTTTGGTGGATAATATCCATCTACATCCAACTGTACGCTTGCCTAGAGGCAAATATGTAAGAATCCATGTTCCATTTTTTTCAAGTGCTCGCAACTCCTCTAGAGTGGTTGTTTTCCATTCAGGTCTCTATAATGCTTCCTGTACTGTGCTGAGAGTTTGTATCTGATCTAGTGAAGTCATAAATGTATTGTGCTGGGAGTTTGTATCTGATCTAGTGAAGTCATAAATGCTTTAAATATTGGTGACAAATTAGTATAAGACAAATGGTACCGCATAAGGTGTTGAGTACATGAGCGAACAACTTTCCTTACAACTATAGGTTTGTCTGTATCATCTTCCGTAGTCTCGTTTACTATTTCAGAGACATTATGATTTTGGTTTAGATCTTGGCTCTACTGAACATGTGAAGGTTGAACTTCAAGTTGTTTTGTTCTTCTCGAATAAACTTGTAATTCGGTTTGAGGGATTGGCTCAGAGGAGGATTCATAAGGTTTTTCAGATAAGTTAGGAGGAAAATAAGGTATGCAATCCCAATTTTGTGATTCGATGTCATAATGCTCCCCCTAAAGCGCAGAGTTGGAGAAATATGATTGATTTTCAAAGAAGGTTACATCCATGGTATGAAAGAATTGATGAGTTGGAGGATAATGACATTTATATCCTTTCTAGTTGGCGAGTAACCTACAAAGATAAATTTCATGGATCGAGCATCGAGTTTACTACGATGCTGAGGGTAGATATGGACAAAAGCAGTACATCCAAGTATTTTAAGTGGTAGCTGAGACACCAGGTGAGATGTGGGTTAAAGAGTAAGTAAACTTTGCAAAGGTGTTTTGAATTTGAGAATGCGAGATGACATGCGATTTATTAGATAAGTAGCTGCTAGAACAACTTCACCCCAAAAAGTTTTCGGTACATTTGAAGTAAACATGAGGGAACGAGCTACATCAAGAAGGTGACGATTCTTGCGTTCAATTACACCATTTTGTTGTGGTGTGTTGACACAAGAACTTTGATGAACAATGCCATGGGATTGAAGATAAGGTCCAAGAGTAGAGTTGAAAAAATCTCGAGCATTATCAGTTTTCAGAATTTTGATATTGCCTTAAAATTGATTTTGGATCATTTTATGAAAGATTGTGAATAATTGACTAGTCTCGGACTTCTCTTTCATAAGAAATGCCCCACTTAAACGAGTGTGATCATCAACAAGTAAACGAAACCATCGTGCCCCATTGACATTTTTTACTCTCGAAGGTCCCCAAATGTCTCCATGGATAAGAGAGAAAGGTTGAGAAGGAATATAAGAATGAGGTGAAAAATGAGTGCGAGTGTGTTTGGAGAGGAGTTGACAAATCTCACATTGGTAAAGATGGCTTTTTTTTATTGATAAATAACAAAGGAAACTAACGCTCAAGATAGGCAAAATTTGGATGACCTAGACGATAATGCCACATCATGACAAGATTATCTTTGTGATCTAAAGATTTTGAAACATAAGTTGACTCACAACTAGACTGAATGACAAGTTTATTGCATCCCTTTGTTGTTGGTGGATTCTTTCCTTTGAGAAGATAGAACCCTACACATAATTCAGCATTGCCAATCGTCTTCCTCGATCCTAACTTGAAAAATACAAGAGTTCGCGAGAAATTTAGTTTGACTGTTCAAGTCCTTATTCAACTTACTCACATATAGTAGATTATATTCTAGTTTTGGCACAAACAATACAAACTCAAGAATCAAGGAGCTTGATATTTGAATACTTCCAATTCCAATTACTTTAGTAGGAGTGCCATCAACAATTCAGACAAAAAGGTCACCCTTATAAGGAGAAAATGATGAGAATAAGGATCTATCACCTATCATATGATCAGAGGCTCCAACGTCTACTATCCATTCAGATGGAAGAGTTTGAGTGTGGAGAGCAAGGGAGTTTTGGTTACCTTGTTGTTGCATACTCCCAGAACCACTTACAACTGTTGGATTTCTTTTGTTCAATAATTGTTGTAGCATATCCAAAATATCTTTGGAGAGTGGTGAGTGGTTAGGAGCTTCTGAGGTTACATCATTACCCTTTGTTTCTCGATCAAATTTGGCAGTATTTGGTTTCCAGTTTGCTGGCTTTTCGTGTATTTTCCAACCGGTGTCTTTAACATGTCATGTTTGTGACAATGGTCACACCATGGTCTCCCTTTGCGTGACCTTCTATCACCATGCATCTGAGAATTTCCACGAGCTGCAAGAGCTATTGGATCATTAGGATGATCCTGGTGGGCCAGAGTGCAGGTCCATTTTGAATGGTAGAATGTTCAATTGGCCCCATCATGACTTGTTTTCAACTTTCTTCGCTGCGAACCTCAAAGAAAACTTCACGAATACTAGGTAAAGGTTTAGTACCAATGATCCGACCACAGACTTCATCAAGATATTTATTTAGACCCATAAGAAATTTGAAAATCCTCTTCTTCTCCACAAATTTGCGGAATAGAGAGCCATCTTCATAGCATTGCCAATCATACGTTTCAAACAAGTCTAGTTGTTGCCAATAACGAGATAAAGTGGTGAAATAAGTTGTTACTGATAATTCACCTTGTTTGATATCCTGGTTAAGAGTCTCGATTTGAAAGAGTTCAACAGTGTTTTCTTGACTAAAGAATGTATCACGAACAACCTCCCAAATTTCTTTGGCAGTTGAATATAGGAGAAAATTCTCTCCAATTTCGGTGTTCATAGAATTGATCAACCAACTCATGACTTGATTATTTTCAGCCCTCCATATGCGAAATTTTGGATCCTCTGGTTCGGGTGGAGTTGATTTGCCGGTGATATGTTCTTTCCGTCCACGACCATATATGAACATCATCACAGATTGGGGCCTTTGAGTTTGTGACATGTGATACATGTGAGGTTGTTCTCATTGATGGTAATTTGAGAGTTTGTCATTTTGAGAATAACAACAAAACCCAAAAAAAAGAGTGAGTTATGAAACAGAAACCCTAAAAAAAATTACATTGCTTTAGATCTGAAACACGGGTAGATCAGGAATGAAGTTGTTGTCAGTGGCGGTGACGGTGGCTGCAACGAGCAAAGAAGGTGAAGATCTGGTCAAAACTTGCGAGGATTGGGAACGTGGATGAAGATCTGCCGATTTGCAACTTACAGAGTGTGAAGGAACTAATCAAAGCTTACGGACTTGCGAGAATGTCCAGCTTGAAAAAGTGTGAGAATGACTTTCGACAACTTTTAGGTTGTGACTTGTCGGCAACTCTTGGGTTGTGGGAGAACGACGACTAGAACGATGCGTGTGCACCGTGCTGTACGACCACAAGCTTGCTGGATGAAGTTGCTGTAGCGAAGGGCTCGGATGAATGGACGACTGGCGCGTAATGTGACTTCTGGCGAGCTGCAGCGTGTGACTTTAAAGACTGCATGGTTGCGATTTGGGCTTCGATCTGCGAATGCTAAAACGACCAGCAACTTTCAGATTGATCGGCAGGGTGGAAAGGTGGCGAGGATTTCGGCGACGGTGGCTAGGGTTTCGACGATGGCGACTAGGGTTATGGTGATGGTGGCTAGGGTTTGAATAGTTTCAAGGCTCTGATACCATGAAGCTATGTATAGAGATAGATAATATATTTTTCTGTGTATCATTGAGTATAGGAATGTTACATTTATACAAGGAACTCTCCATCTGAATAAGCTGAAAATATGCAATCAATCTTAACCTACATGGAAAAGAAAAAAATACAACAATATACAAGGAAACAATCCCAAATATAATGCCCTAAAGTGCAACTTGATTTTCTACAAGTAGTCTAGTAAAAAACATGTTGGTGTGTGGAGTGAAGCACATAGATTGTTAGGGTATGTGCACCTAATGTACTCCAATAGTTGGATGATTCTGAATGATCGATGTTAGGATGCTGTGAGAGTACTAATATGGTATCCTATGAAGTTTATGTGGGAGATTAATAATATATCAGCAACGGGTATATGGGTAATTAGTTATAAGTGTCTTGCTTATAAATAGTAGTGTGAGGGTCATTTTTTGGTGTGGAACATTTTGGTAGAGAGTCAATTGTGGGATTGAGGAGAGAGTTAGCCCTCTCGATAGGCTATTGGATATTGTAATTCCTTCATAGTTATTGCAATTTATTAGTTTCCATGTGTTCTTAATATTTTTTTTGTGTTTGGATACCTAACATATGCTTCTAGAATGAGTGGTAATTGTTGGAGTGTTGATATAATTAAATTTTCCATAACTTATTAGCTTAACCTTTTGGATTGATTGATGATTTAACATGTTGTCAAAGCAGGAGGTCCTGTGTTCGAATTCCAGTGATGTCAATGCTTCCCCCAATTAGTATTGATTTCCACTTGTCGGGTCTTTCTACAACTTTCCAAGCCCACAAGTGAGGGGAGTGTTGGAGTGTTGATATAATTAAATTTACCATAACTTATTAGCTTAAACTTTTGAATTGATTAGTGATTTTTGTTATCCTAATACATTGACCCAAACTCCAAATTTTAGATCTAATTTGAAAGAAAATACTAGTTGTGTAGGAAGAATCTTGGTGCCCTATACCACATAGTCGATAGAGGTTCAGGAAAAAAACACCATACCAGGTTCAGGAAAAAAACACCATCCCAATCTCCATTTACTAGTCCCCTAAAATAAAGAATGTAAAATAAGAAGCAATATAACTAAAAGACTTATAACTAAGCTATTTACAATATCATAACTAATTTTCATGCTATAACAGGTATCAATATTGGGCATAGGTTCTATTCAAGGGCTGAAATGGTAGCTGTTGGGTTTCACAGCCACTGGCTGAATGGAATTGATTATATGGGGTTGTCATACAGCAAAGCGGTAAAAGGATTCTACAATTTGTTTCGTTTAACAATTTATTTGCATTACTAATATTATTCCGTCTTTTTTTTTTTGGAAGAACAATCGTTTCATCATTGTTATCACATCATATTTAAGAGTTATATATTTGACAAATTTCTTCTGGACCAGAATCCTTAAAGAGAGAGTTGTTATCATCATTATCATTTTCTTTTTCTTGGGTAAACGTACACAAAGAAACACTAGGTTTATTCATAGTTGGCTTGGATTTATTTAAGGGGGTTGTTATACGGGTTTGAGCTATGGAAATGTTAAGGGCATGAGATTCTAGTGTTGTTGAGGCGCAGCCAGGCACTCGCTTAAGGCGAGAGGCAAGGTGATGGGAGACCTTGCAAGTACCTAAGGCGAGCACCTTCAATCAAGCGCTCACCTTTTGCACCTTTTAGTTGGCTTGAAAATATATTTAAGGCGACGTAGGCACTTGCCTTCCCTTCTCTGTTCTTCATATTTTCTCTCTTTGTTTTCAAATTTTCTTCTTTAATCCTTTGACTAAGAAGAAGAATGGAAGTTTGAAGAAGAAGAATTAAAGAAAAACCAAAAAAAGGAAGAAGAATTGAAGAAAAAAGAATAGGAAAAAAATTGAAGAAGCCATCTTTTTTGCTCTACCATCCATTAACTGTTAATCAAGCCACGATAGGCTCTCTTTTATTTTTTTTAATTTGGAAGAAGATGAATCGAACCGTTCGCTGCCGACATTAATGAAATGAAGGGTTGGTTGCCAGCATTAAAGAAATGCTAACTGCATGCTAGCCAAATTGCCAAATGGAAAAATTTCTACTCCATTACTCAAAGCACTGTTTTTTTTACCTATTTAAAAAGCATTTCTATTTCTGTTTTTTTCCCAAATATATTTCTTTTCTCAATATTATTTAAGTTAATTTTTATTTGAAACTTAAAGTTAATATTTTAACATTTTAAAAATTTAAGTATTTTTTTAAAATCTATAATTGTCAAAATAATATATATTTTTTATTATTTTATGAAGTGTGCCTTTCTTTAGTCGGGCAACACCTTTTTGTCCCCTCTCGCTTTGAGACAATCAAAGAACTTGCTGCCTTAGAGTGTGCCTTGCACTTTAAAAACACTTCTACCACACATCATATTGCCTTCTCAAAATTTATTATTTTCTGCCAAGGAAATGTACATTGCATAGTGTTTGGCAATTCAAGCATTTGAAACCATTTGAGTCCACATTTAAACAAAGTCATTCTAATTTTAGGCTTCCCACATCCATAATAATGGTGTAATATTCTCACATTGCCTTGAGTTATATTCATTTAGAGGACTACTCTTTAAAAATGTTATGAAACTATGTAATTACATTAAAAAGAAAACAAAGAGTAATTGTCATGATAGGGGTAAGGTGGAGAGTTGGGTTGTGAGGTTGGCTCACTCCCTTCTTCGTACTTGGACCTTCCTCTTGGGCACAATCCAAAGTTTTTTTCTTTTTGGAAACTTGTAGTGGACAATGTGTGTAAAAGACTTGTTTATCTCCTCTATGAAGTTTGTATTTTGAGCATTAGGCTCTTTTTATTACTTCATTTAAATCTTTGTTTCCTTGTCAAAAAAAAAAAACAAACAAGGATCCCCCTGCTTGTTTTCTCTCGTCTCTCTCCTTTGTTCATCTTCTTCGTGCTTCGTCTCTTCAACTTCCTCCGTTGGGTTCCTCCTGTCGTTGACTCTTCGATTGCTTAACGGTCGTCTCTTTTCTCTCCAACTCCTTCCTGTCTTCCTTTGATCTTGTCGGGTCGGTAGTTTAAGGCATTCTCTTGCTTGTTTATACTCGGTTTGGTTGATTTAGACGTTTTTCTTCGCTCCGATTTCCAATTTGGTTTTGCCTTTGTTAGTCACGCTCTTTCAGCAAGTTTTTTCGTCGGATTCTAGGTAGTAATGGAAGTTTCAAGCTGCTGTATTGGTAACACTTCCTTCTGTATTTGGTAAGTGAGTTCTTCTTTCTTCATTGAAAACTCTTCCATTGGGTTTAAAATTTCACTCTCCTTGACTCATCTAAAATGGTTTGAGGCTTCTTTCACGATGTTAGTCCAGAAGTCTGGGTCTTTCTTTCGGAGGTAGAAATTCAAAGACAAAATGGCTACTCTCAGTTTTTTTAAGTTAAGACGGGGTGGTGATTGGTTCGCTGATTCGTTGTTTGGTCTTCAGCTGGTGGTCGGGTTTTTCTCTGCATTTATCAGGTAGTCATTCGAAGGGCTAGACGGTGTTCCACGATATGTTAGCTGATTTCTTAAGAAAGTATGAAGTCTTGGCTGGGGTTAGCAAAAGTTCTGGGCAGAAGAGGCTGGTTTCTCTTCCTGAGGATAAGATTGGTTTGGGGGACGTGGCTTATTCAGAGGGGCTACTTCATCCTCTCTCTGTTTTTTTTTTTGGATTAAAAAGACGATCGGGGTGGTCGATGGAGACTTTGCAAATTGTTAGTGGTATCTCGACTTTTTGCTCGTATCTCTTGGAGTGCCATCAAGAAGGTGATTGAGGACTTTTTCCAAATTATTGTTCAGATTAATCCTTTCATGGTTGATAAAGTCATTCTTAAGATTGAGGGTGGGGCAAGTGCTTCTATGATGGCCTTCATTGGCAAATGACAGGTGGTAGGTAACTTTCATTTGAAGATTGAACAGTGGTCTGATCATCGACATAGCTTCCCCGATTTTGTCGGTGGTTATTGTAAATCACCAATTAACCCAAAAGCTTAAGCTGATAGGTTAGGGTGAATTTAATTATATCAACACTAACACACTAACACTCCCCTTCACTTGTAGGCTTGGAAATTTGAACAAAGAACCAACAAGTGGAAATCAGACACTCCCCCACACTTGTAGGCTCACCATGATTCGAACACATGATCTTCTACTCTGATACCATGTAAATCACCAATTAACCTATCAGCTTAAGCATTTGGGTTAATTGGTGATTTACAGTTATGGTGGTTGGGTTTCAATCAGAAATTTGCCTCTCAAATTATGAAAAAGAAGGATTTTTGAAGCCATTGGATTACATCGTGGGGGTTTGGAAGATGTGGCAATGGAAACTTTGAACTTTTTAGATGTTTTGGCAACCCGTATAAAGTTAAGGAAAACCTTTGTGGGTTCTTCCTGCTTCTCTTGAAGTTCACGATAATTCCCTTAGGTCATTTTCCTTAAAGTTTGATGATATTGATTGCTCGATTATTCCTTCGAGGCTTTCGGATGCATTGGTGTTGAAAGATGTCTCAATTGTTCTAGATTTGAACTGCATTCATCATGTTATCCAAGATGAAATGGAGGTTGCGGTTGTTGTCTCCTCGGGTCCCATGGGTTTGAATGTGGTTGATGGTTTGATTTCCCTCAGCAACAAAGATCTCGAGGATTCATTAGTCAATAGTTTAGAGTTTAATGACGATGGTTTGTGTAATTTCTAGATTATTGAAGATGCTTCTCTTCCTATCTCATGCTCTTCCCCGGTGGCATTAAATCATTCCTCTCCTTTGCCAATAGTTGCAGCTCAAGGTAAGGAATTATGTGCTCTTAGTCCTTCTCATTTTAAGGTGGTGCCTTCGACCTTAGACTTTCTTTTGGTCAGAGGTGCGCTTCTCGCTAGTCATGGTGGAATGGGTAGAGATGTTGGGTTGAACGTGTCTATTGAGGATTCTGATTCATTGTCTTTGTCGCCAATTCCGAGCACTGTGAAGGAAATTCGTGATCATTTTTGTTCTTACGCCAATTATTACACTCGAAGAAAGGAGAAGGAGACAGGGTCAAGGCAAGTATGGTCTTCTCGTTTTTTGAATAATGCCAATTCGGACGATTCTCCTTCTAATCTCTTGTTACCAGAAGAAATGTTGAAGGCAAGGAACGCTGGGGGGTCTCTCGAGAAGCTGGTTTCTGCCCGATTTGAAAAGTTTTCTTGGGTCCTTCTCAGTCTCCATTTTTTAAAGTTGCTTTGCAAAATGAGGCTTTGCTTAGTCAACAAGTGGAGTCTTTGGGTGCTGGACTGTTTGAGGAGGAAGAGGTGGGTTCAGATGTATGCTTAAGCAGTAGACAGAAGTGGAATTTGCTGTTTGGTTCTCCCTCGGCCAAGGGTTCTCCTGTGGTAAATCTATCTTTTTTGTTTAATTCTCCAGTAGCCAAATGTGGAAGTTGTAAGGAGCTTCTTGATCTAAGTTTGTTGGGAGGGGAGGTTTCATTCCCTCAGGTTCCAAAGGAGTTGGGTGCTTTTAATGAATTAATTAAGGCTAACGGGCTGCAATTCAGAGGGATTGGTCCAACCTCTCCTTGTCATTGAGGTTCTTTTCTTAGAGCACGAGAGGTTTGGGTGCTGGGTTCAATAGAGTGCTTTAGTGTTTCTTTTCAAATTTTTTCTTTTAATTATCATCTGATACGTGTATCTATCCTAATTGAGAATCTTTTTTGTAACTCTTTGATCCTTGTATACATACCCCATATATCCTTTTTTAATTTGGTTCTTTTGTTAATGATATTGTTATCATTTTCTAACATTAAATCCATAGTTAGATACTACTTTTTCAAATAGTGAACAAACCTCTCTTTTGGAGTTTGTTTATATATTTCTATACTCTAAATGAACTCTTATGGTAGGTTCATAAAAACTTAAACCATCATAGATTGGCTTTATGATAATTGAGGTGAGTGAAAAAAGTAAATGAACTTGAGGGGAATGAGTTCAAATCTCCTAGTAGCTACTTACCTAGGACGTGAACTCCTAGTAGCTACTTACCTAGGACGTTAGAATCTTGTGAGTTATTCGAGGACCTTTTGTAGGATTAGACGGTTTGAGTTTAGTTGAGATGCATGGAAGTTGCTTAGAAAATCGTGAATATGTAAAAATAAAAAAGGTAAGTTCATAGAACTTTTCAAGTTAAATTGTGAATAAGTTAATTTTAGTAATAGGAACAAAGATTTCTTGGTAATCAATCACAGATTTGGGTAATACCATTAGCTTCCAGTTTAACCTTGTATCTCGCAATTCTACTAACAACCTAACATTTTTTGGTAACCACTCATCATTTACATCCCAGGTTTTCTCATCTTTTGATAGATACATTATTTTATGGTTGTTTCTTGTTAAAAAAAAGATATATTACTTTATGTAAACCAAATAAAAGGATATTTACTAATTTATTAAAAAAATAAATTATATATTCCTTTTTTAATAATTAAAAACCGACCAGCTTTTCAATGCCAGATAATAAAAAATCAAGCAATTATTTCGTGAGATTGTGGTGAGGGAAGAAAAATTAGGGCTATGAAAACGAAAACAAATAATTAGTACAATTACAACATTAGCCCTACATCAGATTGGTTGGGATGACTATTCCTAACTTGCAGCACATTTTTAGGTCTCCATCACTCTTTATTTTAGACCTCTTCCTTTTCTTACTGTGAGCAGCGTAAACATACAGTTCTTTTCTTTTTCATTCTTTCTTTTTTAGAAAACTTTTATTTTTTTAATAAGAAACTTGACTTAAATAAATAAAACACAGAAAAGGACAACCTAAGAGCAGGGTAGAGAGAAGGCTTAAACATACATTTCTAATGTATTTTTATCTTTTCTAAGTTGTGTAGGTTTGGATGTGCTATATAGTTAGTGTTAAAACAAAAACAATAGATAAGCGAAGAGTCACAGAAGAAAAACCAACACACAGAATTTACATGGTTCACTAACGTTGTGTTAGCTACATCCACGGGCAGAGGTAGAGAGTAATTTTATTGGCTGAAGGAAAAACGAGAGAATAAAATTATACACAGAAGCAACTTATTTCAGATAGGAGTTTAGGGGGTTTATATATGGCACCCCTCCTAAACCCTAATACAGAGTCGACCCAATAGGCCCAAAATACGAAGTATAAACTGAGTACATGGTCATTCGAACCGCCAAATAACAAATTCAAGGCATATTTACAGTTAGTGTGTGTAATATCGAAAGAAGCAACTTTATTAAAAGAATGAAAGAAGTACAAACGAAGATAGGACTTCTATCGAATCCAAGAAAATACTTGGTGACTTACCGTGACATTCCAATTGGCATTGATCGAAGAGGGAGAAAAATTAAACAAAGATAGGACTTCTACCCAATCCAAGAAAATTGTTAGTGACTTACAATGACATTCCAATTCGCATTGATCAAAGAGGGAGAAAAATTAAAATATGTTTTATTTATTTTTTATAAGCAACTCTCATAGAGAAAAAATGAAAGAATACGAGGACATAAAAACGCCTCTAAAAGGAAATCCTACTAAAGGAAAGGACTCTGATCCAAAAAAAAAAAAGAGACCCAACGAATATTACAACATAACTTCGTTACTGACATCCAAAGAAAAACATGGAACCTAGAGAGGGACCGAACATCACAAGGGCCCATATTTGGTTTTCCTCTCTTTGGGTAATCCTTCTCCCTCTGCTTCACGGAGGAAGTCTGTCTTTGCCTCGGTTTGGAAGGTGAGAATCCCAAAGAAGGTTAAGTTTTTTGCTTGGCAGGTCCTTCACGGAAGAGTTAATACTCTGGATAGGGTCTCGAGAAGAATGCCATCCTTGGTTGGTCTATGGTGTTGTATTCTTTGTAAGAGGGCGGCAGAGGATATCAACGTTCTGGAGTTGCGAGGTGGCTTAAGATGTTTGGAATCATTTTGTCGAAGAGTTTAGGCTTTCCTTTTTTGGGGGAAGGGGCTTGTAGTGAGAGGTTGAAGGAGTTCCTTTTGCATCCCCGGTTAGGAGGAAAGTGTTGTTTTTGTGGCAAGCGAGGGTTTGCGTTATCCTTTGGGGGGGTTTGGGGGAGATAAACAATAAAATCTTTTGAGGGATTGAGTGATCCTCTCATGATATTTGGACCCCCCTTACTAGATTTTATGTTTCTCTTTGTAATTATCCTTTAGATTTTGTTTTGTTTGGGTGGAACGCTTTGTTGTAAGCTCCCCCTCGTTCTCTTTTGTGGGCTGGTTTTTTTTGTACGCCTTTGTTCTCTTTCATTCTATCTCAATGAAAGCTCGGTCTTTTAATAAAAAAAAGCATCACAAGGGCCCCTCGCAACACCCTTGAAGATTCTATTGTTTCTCTCCCCCCCAAAGTCCCATAACAACATACTCACTCTAGCTTGCTACAAAAACCTCTCCTCACCCACTCTAGCTTGCCACAAAAACCTTTCCTTCTCCCAAAAGGGTGAATGGAGCAAGAACTCCTCAGTCATCTCCTTTTAGTATGCCTTGTTGAAGGTGTGTATCAACGGGGAGGCCATGAAAGGAACTAGAACCAGAACAATTTTTTTCAATTTCTTTCTAACCAAATTTATGACTTTTGACTCTTTCCTTAAAAGAATGATCACAAAAGAGATGTAAGATGATGTCTTTTTATGTGAAAAGGAGCCAGACATCAACTGGCCCAAAATGATTTAGAACTGCCATATAAATGTGCAAGGAGAAAGGAGTGTATGTTTTTTTGTCACCTTTGTACGTTCTTAATATCTAATATCCCTTACGTTCTAAATGTTTAATATATTAATTGACTGACTTCAGAGTATGATATAGAATATCCATTAGGATTAGGACCTTTTATTTGGATGATTATCCATGGCAGTTTCTTAGGTTCTTTCTGAAAATAATTGCAGTATAGTAATTACTCCTTCCCACTTGCGGTGTCCATTGTTTTATCGGGCATGTATGAGGATGACTTGGATAATGCTGAGGATGTCGTTTACACTGGTCAAGGTGGGCAAAATTTAACTGGCAATAAACGTCAGATCCGGGATCAAGTTATGGAACGTGGTAACTTGGCTCTCAAGGTATGTACCTCATGATTTTCTGAGGATAGAACTTACTTATCCTTTGATCTTATGTAACATGATTTGGTCCTGGTAGCTAATGAAATCTAAGGAATTAGTCTAGTATTTGATACTATAACAGAGAGAGGAAGGTGAAAAGTATATTTGATTAAATGGTAAATTATGACAAGTTAGAAAATGAAGGTTGCAGAACTGGGGATTGGTTTGTTTGGAAAGATGTTTCAAGGCAATTGCTAATGGAGTTTTCTTTGAGTTTTTATTTTTAAAGTATGTTTGGAGTTCAACGTAATAGGTTTGAATTGAAAGATTATCATTAAGAAGTTTATATACACTTTTTGGAAATGCGTAATACCTAAAGGTGTCAAGTCTGTGTGTGAATATGACTTTGAGAATGGGATGAAAATTTTACTTTTTGAAAATGTTTTGGTTAAAACTCTCCTTCAAATCTCTTTTTCCCTGAATTTATATTTTATATTTGAATGTCATGATCCTTTTCTCTTTAGCTTCTCTGTTGAGTTGAAAATTTCCCTCTGGAAGTGTTATTTTTTATGAAGAAAATTAAGTTTATTTCAGTGTTAGATATTCTAAAAGATGTGCGCAGTTTTATTCTGTAAAGATAGGAGGACCCAGACTTTTTGTGGATTGTTTTCTTTTGACTCTTGCTTTTCCTAATTATAGTTTCTTAACTCTTTCTCAGATCCTTTCATTATCATAAATTTTTATTGTGTAATTTAATCCTCTGGAAGTTTTGGTGTTTTTTTTGCAGCTTAAGGTAGTCTAGAGTGTGATTGCAATTAGGAATGTTCAAATTTTTTATTTATGTATTATTTTGTTGTTTTTGATGTCCGCCATGAAGTCTACTTTTCTAACTTTGTTCCTCAATCTACACATCTGATTTTTCTGATCGGTTCTCCACTAAATCCAGAATTGTATTGAGCAAGCTGTCCCAGTTAGAGTGGTACGGGGGCATGAATCTGCAAGTAGTTACTGTGGGAAACTTTACACATATGATGGCTTGTATAAGGTACTTTTTCTTTTAGAAAAAGAAATATTTTAGGGTTTTATTTATTTTTTAGTTCAATGGTCTTATGACATTGAGGCAGTATGTTTTTGAATTAGATATAAAAAAACACCACTTCCATCCTACCATAGCATATTCTAGCAATATTGAGTTTCTTGTACATTGCACTATTTCAATGTTATTGGCTTGTGCTATACTAGCATGCTTGCCCGAATGCTAGAACTTTACACTGCAGTGTGCAACTTATTTAATATTTTAACATTTACTATCTAATTTATCTCAAAAAGAAAAAAAAAATTACTAACAAGTTTGAGTGTTGTTTATTTCAGAATCACTTACCTTTAGATCTTTAAGTACTTTTCATCTGCTGTGATACTAAATGACATTTAATTTTCTCACAACAATTCAGGTAAAGGTCCTGCACGTCTAGTAGCATCTTAGTTCTGAAGGGTATAAAAAAAGTAGCATCTTGGTTCTCACTTTTTATACGAAATTGAGAAACCATTTCATTGATATGTGAAATAGAAACAAAAGAAGTCTGTCTATGATAGTTACAAAAAGGATGTTCAATGAGATAAAAGAGTTGTTAAGCCATACTTACAAAACGGGGAGATAAAATTTTCCACAATGAAGCATGATAGGAAGTAGAGTCTATAAAGGATTGAATATTCTGGTGTTTTTCTGTGAAAACCCGAACATTTCTCTCAAGCCATAAATTCCATTGAAAAGCATAAATGAAAATGATCCAAAGAGCTTTTTTTTTTTTTTTTTTTTTTTCCTTTTTGAATGGATGACCGTTGATAAGCATATCTAGCAAAGTATAAATATACTGAGGCCACATTGTTGACCACCTAAACTGTTGTTGAATAAAGGACCAGAATGCATTGGAAAAGTCACAATTACTGAAAAGGTGGATTTGGGGTTCATTGTTTCTGTAACAAAGAAGACAACAATTTGGGGAGATAACCAACCCATGAGATTTTCTCTGTAATATGTCAAATGACTAATCTCCCAAACAAAGAACTTTACTTTTTTTGGATGGTGATCCTTCCACAACTGCTTATAAAATGTTGTTTTATCCAGGTTCCCTGTAGATGCAAGCTTACAACTTAGTGAACTCATAGAGAAATGACCATCCTTCTTCGTAGCCCAAACCCATCTATCCTCTTGGTCTTTGAAAATAAACGAGGACAATAGTTGAGATAAGGAAGCCCATTCTTCGATTTCTATCTCATTGAGGTTTTTTCTTAAAAAGCGATTCCAAGACCGATCCTTTTTGTGTATATCAAAGAGACCTAGTCCGCCTTCCTCAATAGGTGCTTGTAGAGTGGACCACTTTAGGAGATGACTTCCCTTTTATCGATACCACCCCTCCATAGAAAAGCCCTTATACAACTTCTCAATGGATGAAGTTTCAAAACAGGTACACTCACCCACTTCCTTACCCCTCTACTTTCTGTTCCTCCCACTGTTCTGATATTTTTAACATCTTGTTGCCATAAAAAAGTTAATGGCGTCTGAGCAATTTCAATAGTCTGGTTAGATATGATTGTCATTTTAGCTCTACGAAGAACCAAAATTGATCTTAAACCCTAAACTATATACAACCATTTGATGAATCTGGAATGAACTTCTAGATACCTTGCTTTATTTAGTATTTTTATCCCAAGGGTTTTATATCGACATATTTCTTGCTAACTCATCTTCGAGGGAGAATGAATTACCGATAGAGTTCCTCTCGGAAGAAGAACCTCAAAACCGGCCACCATGACCAATCCGTTCACCACACCTTGGAACCATTCTACTCGATCAATTTCAATCGGCCGCAAGTACTTTTCCATAGCCTTTGATGTTCCATCGAGGGGAAGTAAAGCAAAAATCACAGAAGTTGGGAAACTCTCATCCCACTCGCTTTCCCTTTCATGGAACACTCTCCACTGGATGGTCTCTTCTTTTGAATCCCTCTTTCGCGATCCATGCTCCTACAAATTCTTTCGAAAACATCAAACAGCCGAGGACACGTTTTGGATAGAAAAGCTTAGCAACAAATTTGGTTTCTAGCAACAAATTTGGTTTCTACGTGGAAGTTACTCACCTATGCCAATCTGGTACAAGGACAAAGCTTATTATCCCTTCCGAAGACAATAAACAAGGTTGGTTTTCTTTCCTCTCTCTTATTTCAGATTACCCGAGTGAGGCGCACAAAGCCAACCCTGCTCACACATCCTTTAGCAACGCAGTAAAAAAGAAACACCACCAGACTATTAACTCACAAGATGGTACTGCACATGACTCTCCAGTTCGACCACCTACCATATCACCTTGCCCGAATCAGTTAGAGAATTGGAGTGGCATCCTAATTTGTCAAAAATTGATGGAATCTGATTCTTGGTTGAACATTGGCACAACTATTCAAGAAAACCTCTCACCGCGATGTACCATCAACCCTTTTCAGGACAACCAAGCCTTGATTCACCTCTATGATCCCTCATTGTCTGCACGTTTAAGTCAAAGCGCCTCTTGGAGACTGATTGGAACTTTCAAATTGAGGTTCAAATCAGTCAGTACTAACTCTCTGATGCAGGATAGGAAAATAATCTCATATGGCGGTTGGATAGATATCTTCGATCTCCCTCTCACTCTTTGGAAAACCGAGGTCTTTTGCTATGTGAACAGTGCGGTGGTTTTCTCCAAATAGCCAACCATACTGAGAGATGGTTGAATCTGATAGCTGCTCGCATAAAAGTCAAGGAAAATAGCACGGGTTTCCTTCCGACAGAGATCCTTATTTCGGCCTCCATTGCCGGTGAAGCAGCCACCGTGCGAATCCAGCCGTTTTCGGTAAAGAACCGTAGGGGTGCAATAATTTCGAGCCCGGATTCTTCGCCAAAAATAAATCTGATTGATGACTCTTCGATTTCGGGAGTTTCTTTTGGAAATCTCAACGGAATAGAAGGAGATATTTGTGAGGCCTCGATGGAGTTAAAAAGGAATGATTTCCCTGATTTTGTGGATGATTATATCGATAATCAAGGAATAACCAGCATTGAATTGCCTTCTCGGCTTCCCCCGGTCAAGAGTTGCGGGGATTTAAATCTTCCCAAACCGAATCCCATAGCCAGCCAACCTATTCCCTCCACGTGTCCAGAAGTCGCAACTAATAAAACCCTACCAAATCTCGCACGACCTTCTCCCGAAACAACCCCTTTAGTCAACCAGTCTCTTCTGCGACCCGTGTCACGAAGCCCCAATCAATCTGTTCTCACCAAACCTCACACGACCCACGTTATCCACAGTCTCTTTTGCGGCCGGCTCCTCCATTGTTGACCACCCTACCTTTCAACTAGGTTCAAAAGGATCAACATCAATAGAAAACCCCAATATACCCTTCACTGTCTCTGATACAGAAGCTTACCTTTCTAGCCCCACTTCTCTCAAATCCAATGCTGATTTCGAGTTCCAACCTTTGCCCATTGACCTGGCTGTTTTTGGCGATAACCCATCTATATCCTCAGCCCTCCCCATTGACATTTTACCACCTGTCCCTAGCGACATTCAACCTTCACCAATCCAATCGCAAACTGAACTGTTTTCTTCGAAATCCCCCTCTGCCTTACTCCACTCTCCACCGAACCAACATCTTCACCCCCCAGCCTCTCTGCCCTTTGATCTTGGTGATATTGCAAATTACCTAATGACACATGGTTTGTGTATAATGGCCATTCCACCGTCAAAAACAAAGAAATCATACAATCCGGGGACTAAGAAAAATAAATTGAAGAGGGAATTGCAAAATTTGAAATCCAATATTCACTATGATAAATCGACTTTGGCCTTATTGGAGGGTCCATCGGGGGATCAATGAAATTGGTATCCTGGAATATTAGAGGGTTGGGCTCGTGGAAAAAACAAGCTTTGATTAAACGTTGTATTACTCAACAAAACCCGGGTATAGTTCTCTTACAGGAGACAAAGTTATCTACAGTTGATCATCACTTGATTAAATCTATTTGGAGTTCAACACATATTGGTTGGGCAACCCTAAACGCGGTTAACTCCTCTGGTGGCATTTTGATTCTTTGGAGTGAACCCGATTATGCAATCAAAGAAGTGATAACAGGTTTGTACTCTTTGTCGATCCACATTTTTTTGGCTGATGGTTTCTCTTTCTGGCTCACAACAGTATATGGTCCACCTGGGAATGGTTTTCATGTTGATTTCTGGAATGAATTGGATGACTTGGCTGGATTGGGAGGAGATAATTAGATTATTGGCGGTGATTTCAATGTCACTAGATGGACAGTTGAAAAGTCACACGACAATTCCATCACTAGGAGTATGAACACTTTCAATCAGTGGATTTCAAATTATGATTTGCTTGATATTCCGCTACAGAATGGTCGTTTCACTTGGTCAAATACCCATTATTGCTCTCTGTTGGATAGATTCCTAATTACTGCAGGTTGCTCCAACAAGTTTGGCTCAGTTGCCCTCAATCGTTTGCCTAGAATTACATCGGATCATTATCCGCTAGCTCTAATTTTTGGCAATGTTGTTTGGGGACCCGCTCCTTTCCGTTTTGAGAACTCATGGCTTCAGATTGATTCAATTAAAGACGTGGTATCATCTTGGTGGAATCAGAATCACTTTGAAGGCTGGCCGGGACATGCCTTGATGCAAAAATTAAAAGGGCTCAGACGAGTCTTATTAGAGTGGAGTAAAGGTAATCGTTTTGTTGCTTCAAATTTCCAATCCCTTGTCGCACAATTGCAGACTCTGGACAATTTGGAGGATAGTGGACCCTTAACAACCCCCCAGATTCAAAATCGACAGCTTCTACGAGATCAAATTGAATCCTTGATTGCACAGGACCGGGTTTATTGGCACCAGAGATGCAAGCTAAAATGGCTCAAGGAAGGTGATGAAAATACTAGTTTCTCTCATCGAATATTGGCTGCAAGGAAGAGGAAAAGTTTGATTTCTGAAATCTTGTCAAGAGAAGGTGTTAGTCTTACTTCTGCAGTGGATATTGAAAAGGAGTTCATTGATTTTTACTCAAAATTGTATACAAAAGATGGTAACTCTCGATTTCTGCCCACTAATGTTGATTGGAGTGCTATCTCAACAGAGGAAGCAACGACTCTTGAAGTTGCCTTTAAAGAAGAGGAAGTTTATCATGTTGTTTCTTCTCTGGGCTCCAATAAATCGCCAGGTCCTGATGGATTTACAGCCGAGTTCTTCAAATTCTTTTGGGATATCCTTAAACTTGACATTATGAACCTGGTTCAAGAATTTCATTCTTCTGGCACCATCAATGTTTCATTGAATGAAACTTATATTTGCTTAATACCAAAGAAGCTGGGATCAAAATCGATGGATCGATTCCGCCTATAAAGCTTTGATCTCTGTAGCGCTTATAAAATAATTGTGCGTGTCTTATCAAATCAGTTGAAATCTCTTTTGTCATCAACTATATCAGAAAACCAGCTTGCTTTCGTGGCTAACCGACAGATTATTGATGCGTCTTTATTGGCAAATGAACTAATTGATGATTGGAATATCCGTAACATCAAAGGAGTAGTTATAAAACTTGATCTTGAAAAGGCGTTTGATACTGTTGATTGGGACTTTGTGGATGCCGTGCTGGAGGTTAAAGGTTTTGGGGCAACCTGGAGGAAATGGATTCGGGGTTGTATTACGAGTGCAAATTATTCTATCATTGTTAATGGGCTTCCCACGATATTGGACTATGGTGGTAAGTTGGGTAGCATATCCTCTCACTGTATTGGTAACTCATCTTTTGCCTTGACTCATTTGCAATTTGCGGATGATACACTTCTTTTTTCAACTTCTGATCAGTCTGCCTTGCAACGTCTCTATGAACTAATCAAGATTTTTGAGAGTGCTTCTGGCTTAAGGATTAATCTGGCCAAGAGTGAGATGATTGGTATACATATTTTGATCAATTAGAGATGGACAGACTACTGGCGATCTTCGGCTGCAAACAGGGGTTTTGGCCAAACAGCTATTTGGGCTTGCCATTGGGAGGTAATTCTCGTTTGATTTGTTTTTGGCAACCTATTATAGAGCGGTTGAAGCTAAAACTCCACAATTGGAAATACGCCTTCATTTCTAAAGGTGGTAGGCATACTCTTATCCAGGCCACACTCTCTAGTATGCCTACGTATTATGTCTCTTTTCAAACTCCCTTCGAAAATCATTTCATTGCTGAATAAAATTATACGCGACTTCTTTTGGGAAGGAGCTAAGGGATGATGGTGGAGTACATAATGTGAAATGGGCAATCATCTCAACTTCCCAAGCTCATGGGTGGTCTTGGGATTGGTAACTTCGCACATCGAAACTCGGCTTTCTTTGGCTAAGTGGGTTTGGAGATTCATGCATGAACCTGAATCCTTGTGGCGGAAATTTATAGTGGCTAAATATTATGGTTCTTTGAATTCTGTCGACTGGCCCCCAATCATTACGAATACTAAACACAAATCGCCTTGGAGATCTATCTGCCTTTTACGTGATTTGGTGATTCGACGTTCTAAGCGTTGCATTGGGAATGGATATTCCACAGCTTTTTGGAAGGATCATTGGCTTAGTTGTGGACCTATTGGTCAGGCGTTCCCACGACTCTTTAGATTGGCTTTGAACTCTGATTTGATGGTGGCAGATATGTGGAATGTGATTGAGTTGGCCTGGGACCTGCGTCTTCGGCGTAATTTAACAGACTTAGAAATTAATGAGTGGACATCTCTTTCTCATTTATTATCGAATGTTCGTTTGTTGAATAGGCTGGACTCATGGAAATGGTTATTGGAGCCTTCTGGTTTTTTCTCTGTGAGATCTCTCACTGCTGATTTGTTGGATTGTGATGATATGGGACGAAAGGATACCTATTCAGCCATTTGGAAGGACTCATACCCAAAAAAGATTAAAATCCTTATCTGGGAACTCAGTTTAGAAGCCATTAATACTGCTGATCGTCTTAAAAAACGAATGCCCTACATGTCCTTATCCCCCTCTTGGTGTCTTATGTGCCAAAAGAACTCTGAATATGTGGGTCATCTGTTCGTGCATTGCCCCTTTTCGTTAAATTTTTGGTGGAGGATTCTGAATGCTTTTGGTTGGTCAACGCACCGCTTCCTATTAATACCTTTGATTTCTTATCCTCCGCTCGTGGGACATCCTTTCAAGGGTATTAGGAAAATTATTTGGTTGGCTTTAGTTCGAGTCTTCATTTGGAACCTATGGATTGAGAGGAATAGCCGTTTGTTCAGGGATGTTCCTTCTACTTTTGATCGCTTTATGGATAATATACTTTTGAATGTTTATCTTTGGTGTAAGGATGTTTATCCCATTACCTTGTTTAACTCTCATTTTTTCATTTACAATTGGCAATCTTTCTTGTAATACACCTTCTGGTGTTGGGAGTTCTCTTCCATTTCATTCATCAATGAAATTGTTTCTTATACCAAAAAAAAAAACTTCTCAATGGATTTTGTGACTTTGGATGGAGCAAGAAAAATGGAGAAATAATAGGTGGGTAAATTAGAGAGTGTAGCTTGGATGAATACGTCTTCCTCCTTTTGAAATATGAGAATTTCCTCAATTATGCCAACAATTCTAAATTTTCTCAATGATTGGACTCCGAAAACTTGTTGTGTGAGGGTTGCCTTTCAATGGAAGACCCAAGTATGTAGAGGGCCACCCCCCACCACCACCACCCTACATCCAAAGAAAGAGGCAAGATACTCAGCTTTTTGGGTAGCAATACCAATCCCCAAAAATTATGATTTCTGACAATTTATGTCTAGCTCAGATGCTTCCTTAAAATCGTGAATAACCTGAAAAAGATTCTGTTAATATATTTTGTTGGGTGATGAGAAAAGGATAGCGTCGTCTGCAAAAATTGGAGGTGAGTGGTAGAAACTGTTTGTGGAGCTTTGCCAACAAGGAACCCCTCAATGAATCCTTTTTGTTCTGCCAGTAACAACATCCTACTAAGGTAGTCAACCACAAGAATGAATAGGAAAGGAGATGGGGATCTGTTTGTCAGGGGAAAGGTTGGGTAAAAACAATGGTGAGTTTGTGGGAGATTTCGGCAGAGATTGGGTCACTGGAGGGGAGTCTTCAATAGATTGAGAGCAAGGTGAGGAAATGAGGCCTTCAAAATCTGATGAAATGAACTCAGTATTAATAGCAAGTTTGGTCCCAGTGAGGAGCATTGTTTGCTTGTTATTTATGAAGATGGGTTTTTTTTTGGATGATGTAGGTAAGGGATAAGTAGGATCCGTTGGGGGAGGGGGGGTGCCCAATAAAGTTGGCAATTTGTAGGTATTTGGGAGACGTCAAAGACTAAGGGTTGAGATAAAGGAGATGGGTGGGTCCCACTTGGTTGGTTTTTGTGGATTAGAAGAAACATTGGGTTGCATCTGGGCTTGGTTAAGGTGTGGGCCCCGTTTTCATAAACACAAAGAAGGAGGCTGATTAATTGCAATTGATTTTTCTACCAGATGAGTTGTTAAAGGGGCTACTCGATCGTATGGAGCGTTGAGGACGGCCAAACTCTCATCATTGCATTAATTATATTTCAGATTTTTAAAAGCTGTAATTTTATGTGATGTTTTGATTCTGAGAGAGAGTTGAGGAGGGGAAAGGGTCTCACCTAGTCAAATGGGAGATGGTTACAAAGCCAATGGATTTTGGGGGATTCGGGATTGGTAATGTGAGAGCCTGTAACAAGCCCTTTTGTCTAAATGGCTTTGGCAGTTTCATTATGAGTCTAGTATCTTATGACATAAGGTCGTTGTGAGCAAATTTGGGTTGTTTCCTTTTGAATGGATCTAGAATGGGGTCAAAGACATTTTGAGAAACTCTTGGAAAGGCACCATCAAGGAGCTTTCTTTCTTCTCTTTTTTTGTCCGTTGCTTGGTTGGGTATAGGAGATACTTTTTTTTTGGGAGGAAGAGTGGTGGGGGATAGATCCCTTTGCTCTTTGTTCCCTCGTTTATTCCCATTATCCTCGATGAGAAACTATTCAGAGTTCGATCTCAACCTTTGTCCTCTCCTTTGTTGGAATTTCAATCTGGTTTGTCCAATAGGAAAACGTCGAATATTGTCAACCTCCTTTCTTTGCTTGGGGAGTATCGTTGTACTATGGGGAGACGAGGTGTTCACATTTAGAATCTTAGTATGTTTGAAGGGTTCTCATGTAAATCTTCTTTTCTTTTTTCAGTTGATCCTTCTCCCTTGAGTGATTCAGTATTTGCCTCATTGTAGAAGGTGATTCTCAAGAAGGTTAAGTTTTTCATTTGGTAGGTCCTCCACAGAACACTTAACACCTTGGATAGGGTGCCATGGAGGGTGCCCAACTTGATGGGGCCATTGTATTGCATCCTTGTCAGGAGGGCATACGGGTAGCAGAGAGATGATCAAGGAGTTCTTTCTCCATCCTCCCTTTTGCGAGAAGGGATGATTTTTGTGGCAAGCATGAGTGTATGCCATTATGTGGGGTCTTTGGGGAGAGGAACAATTGAATTTTTAGAAGGCTTGAGCGAGGTTTGGTCCTTAATTAGATTCTATTTTTCTCCGTTGGCTTTTATGACAAAGCCTTTTCGTAAGTATCTATTAGGACTGATTCTACTTGATTGGAGACTCATTTTGTAGTTTGCCTCATTTTTTGTTGGCTTTCTTTTTGTATGTACTTGTATTCTTTCATTTTTTTTCAATGAAAGTTTGGTTATTAATTAAAAAAAATGTAATGTTTTGATTTTATACATAGGATTTACTGGAGTGTAGATTATGGAATTCTGTTTAAACTTAGAAGTTATTTTAATGCTTCTTATCTCTATCCCCCGCCCCCTAGGTTGTTGACCCTTTCTTTTGTGTTTATAATACATTCTCTTGTTTCTGATTGAAAAAAGTTATTTTAATGCTTCTTATGATATGTAGTACTTTGTATGTCACAGGTTATACAGTATTGGGCCGAAAAAGGTATTTCTGGGTTTACTGTGTTCAAATTTCGTCTTAGGCGGATTGAAGGACAGTCATTGTTGACTACGAACCAGGTCTATACTTCTCTGATTTAGTAGCTATCTTGTTTTGAAGAGTTTTTATGACTTGGTATGTTATAATTCTACTTCCATAAGATGCACCCTTTATCAAGCTTCTGCAATTAGCTCCGTGTTTGAGTTATGTCAATTGGAGTTCAATTTAGCTCCGTCTTTGGGCCTTGTCTTCTCTTTAGGATAGTTTGTATCCGTTCATTTTCCTCCAATGAAAAGCACCCCTGTTTCTATCATAAAAACCAAAATTGCTATCACATTTTACTCCTTACCTATCTGTCAAATCCCAAAGCAAATTTTATTTAGAGAAGAAAATGTTTGAAACTTCATTACTCTTGGTAGCTTTTATTCTAACTAATCACGATCTTTAAAATCTCAAACTAGTTATGGTTTCTTCATTTAGCTGTTTTTCTTACTATTTTTTATTTCCTCAGCCTGTTTGTTTTGTTTCCTTTTCTGTTGTCACAACCTGCCTTCCTTTTTCCCTAATTTTAATTGTCTTGGTTAATACTAGTTTGAGATTTTCAGATGCACTTTATTATTATTTTTTAAACGAGAAACGAAACTTTTCATTGAAAAAATGAACAAAGATTAATGCTTAAAGAATAAAACCTCCACGAGGGAGGGAAGAAGAAGACAACGACAATAACAAAACCAAATGACTCGTAAAATACTTAAACTGTTGGTGATTGAATGGTAATTGTTTGGATATGCAATCCACAAACCTCAACAAGAGAAGCAAATTTGGCTAGAATTTTGGGAGAAATCTCGGGTGAAACTACTCCACCGGACCAACGATAGCTGCTCATTAACTTAATTTAAAAATAGATTTTGAAAGCTGCTACAAATGAATCTTTTACAAATTGAATAAGAAAGATTGATTCCTTGCTACTCATACAAACATTTGATTCTCCATTTGAATCAAAACCAGAAAGATTCTTCGTACTTGTTGAGTGTCTTAAGACACCTCTGGTGAATTGTATGTTTGAACCAGAAAGAGTAACTTGTGATTGGCTAAGAAACTCGGTAGGATATATGGATTGTTGCAGGTGCAACTTAGAACCTTTAGTAAGGGACTAATGGATTTTATAAATGAGTCAAAATGCTAACACGAAATTCCTTTAAAGTACTCGAATTTGACTATGGATGTTCAATGAAAGAAGGAAGCTCTTTTTTCCAAGTATAATGGAGATGGAAAACTTTTATAAATCTTGGCTTCGGTTGTGAAGAAGTCACCAAGGAATTAATAGCAACAATAACCTCATTAGGACTGTTGGTGTTGATATAATTAAATTTGCCATAACCTATCAGCTTAAGCTTTTGGGTTAATTGGTGATTTACATGGTATCAGAGCAGGAGGTTCTGTGTTCGAACCCTGGTGAAATCGTTTAATCCCAATTAATATTGATTTGTACTTGTTGGGCGTTTGTTCAAATTTCCAAGCCCACAAGTTAGGGGGAGTGTTTGATTTCCACTTGTTGGGCGTTTGTTCAAATTTCTAAGCCCACAAGTGAGGGGGAGTGTTGGTGTTGATATAATTAAATTTGCCATAACCTATCAGCTTAAGCTTTTGGGTTAATTGGTGATTTACAAGGACAAAAAGTATTAATGACTTCATGCCCAATGAAATTAAGATCATTTAAAGTATCAAGATCATTGGAATTAACTTGTTTGTTATGCATCTTAGGGATCTTTGAACCCTCAACAACCAACAACCATCAACATACCCGTTTCATTTGGTAAAACAAAATCTTCATCTTCCATAACTTGATTTACTCTCTTTAAATCCATTGAATTTGTAAAGGTCTTTAAAAGGATAAATAATCATGATTCAAACTTCTCTTGCTTGGATGGTCTAAAGAAGGCATATCACAAAAACAAACAGAAAAATGTCCGATATTTCCATCCTTGACATTAATTTCTACTGGGACAAAGTCGCAAATATTTTCCTCGACTTCAATTACAACAGCTAAACAAGTGTTTGGTAGGAAATAATGATCAAACAACCAAAATGTTGTCCTATAGCTTCAAAGAATGGTTGTTTCCAATATATCAACGGTAAATTCTTTATATCTTCCATAACCCTAGATAAATTTTTAATTGGAATGCTTCTTATCAAACCAATGCTCAATTTTCAAATGAAGATCACCATAAAGACTCCACTTTTAATCAAAATTCAAATTAAAGAAAACATCATCAATCTTTATCAAAGCCTTTTATTTACGGGTGCTAACAAAAGTCCCACATTGGCTAGGGAAGGAAGAATCCATGGTATATAAGTGAGGACAATTATCTCAATTGGTATGAGGCCTTTTGGGGGAACCGAAAGCAAAATTATGAGGGTTTATGCCCAAAATGGACAATATCATATCATTGTGGAGATATGTGGAGGTTCGTTGTCCTTATCAATTGGTATGATTCACAAATCTTGAAAGTGGAACAGAGATTAGTGAGCCTCATGTTGACATTGTGGATGAATCCATAGTCGAATAAAAAGTACTTTGAGTGGTAAGCCAGTAATAACTCTATCAAGCTGCATGGTAGAGTAGATCTTTGTTCGAGGGGAGAAAGAGATGGTGCGATAGGTAATCACACCCCACCATGTGAATGATCCGTGGAACGGACGGATTTGTTTGAGGGGAGGCTCAAGTGTGGTATTTTGTTCGAGGGGAGGATTATTAGGAGTGCTAACAAAAGTCCCACATTGGCTAGGGAAGATAGAGATCCATGACATATAAGTGAGGACTATTATCTCCATTTGTATGAGACCTTTTGGGAGAACCAAAAGCAAAGTCACGAGGGTTTATGCCCAAAGTGGACAATATCATACCATTATGGAGATATGTGGAGGTTTATTGTCCTTATCACTTGTCATCCAGAAATGGATCAATTGAAATTTTGGACTAAAAATAATAAGTGGTTTCAAGTCAACCCATGGTGCACGCCTTAGTCGGGAGGCGAGGCGACCGTGGGCCGTTGTGCCTTGATGGTAGCTAGGACGAGCACCTTCAACCAGGAACTTGCTTAGCTGCACTTTTTTTTTGCCTTGATGTGCCTTTGTCATGCAAAGGCAAGCGCCTGCCCTTTTTTTAATAAAATAATTTTAGAATATGTGAGAAACAAAAGAGTGGGTGAAGGAGAAAAAAAGATGGAAGAGAAGTATAAAAAAAGCAAAAGAATAAAAAGAGAGAATATGAAAAGTGCTGGAAGAAGAGAAGAAAAAACAGGAGAGAAAAATACTGAAAAAAGAAAAGAAGAAAAAGCGGAAGAGAAGAATACATAAGAAAGAAAGATGAGAAAACAAAGAAGAAGAAAAGATAGAGTGGAAGAGTCTCATCTGAGACATGTACTGGTTGCATGAAGAAGAAGAAAAGACAGAGTATAAGTTTCTCATCTAAAACACGTACTTGTTGCATAAATGACCACATGACAGTATACTTACTCAGAAGATAGTTTCTAGAAGAATTAATTGGAATGGTTGCATGGACTGCCATCTCGTAATTTACTTCCATAAATACAAGGGCTTATATTTATAAGTTCTAGGTTTAATAGTTAATACTAAGACCACTTTTTAACCATATAAAATAATTCTCTCTATATATCTCTACTTTTTCTAAGCTAGTTTAGTTCTTGTTTAAAAATATTAAATCATTTGATAATACTTTTATGCTTTAGAATTGAGTTTTTTTTTAATCTATAATTGTTATAGTAATATTTTATTCATTTTTTTTACAAGTGCGCCTTGTTTTAGTTAGGCGACACCTTTTTGTTGCCTCTTACCTTGAGATGATTAGAAGACTTGTCGCCTTAGAGTGTGTCTTGCGCTTTGAAAACATTGGAAATAAAAGTGATCTGAACATCCTTCCAAGAGTAGTGGGCAAGCATCCTAGAAACCACCAAAATGGATTTAAAGTTCAAATCCACCACTTCTCTCTCTTTCCTTACCCAAAAAGAAGAAACCTCATTGGGTTCACAATGGGCACCGCTTTCAAATGATCACAACTTTGAAGGAAGCTTGAATCCTTTTAATTCATGCTTGCTTTTCACCATAACATCTTGTAGCGAAAGAACTTCCTCAATCTCAGTAGAAGAAATAGTCGCTGAATGCTTCAACTCCCCCTTTTCTAATCTAAGAGACATTCTCTTACCATCTCCCAAAAAACAATTCATCCTTATCAAAAACAATATGAACATGAATATTCTTTCTTCCGCGAAGGCCAAACGACACATTCAAAGCGCCAACCAAGAAGTGATCAAAATTTAGACAAACAAATGGTCCTAAAATCCTCCATAATTTTTTTTATGGAAAAACGAGTGTACTGGAAATTGCAATAGTTCAACCAAGGAGCATTCAAACCAACGTAAGATGGAGAAAGAAAGAGAATCTTTTGTTTGTTGCTCATTCTTTCTGCAAAACACTTGTCATTTTCACTCCATATGTAAATCCAATATTGCGGATAGAACTTTTCACTTCCATTGCATCAAAGAAGACGAAACAATCAAACTGAGATAAAACGAAGACTAGAAAAATCAGAAGATGGATGAAGACCACTGAGACCCACAAAAAAACTGCTTTCGGAGACCCACATCATACACAAAATGATGAATGAACGTGCAACGGTTGAGCAACAACTAGTGGGTAGGGCATTGGAAGGAGACAAACTACAATGAAGCTTCATCGGAAGAAGTCTTCGAAGAGGTTGACGTCAGAAGAAAGAGTCTCCAGTGAGGATATCGTCAGAAAAGGGTGGGCGTTTGATGGCTAGGGTTTCCACGCAGGCTTTAGGGTTATCGAGGAGGGAGAGAAAGAAGAGAGAGATGGGTGATTGAATATATGTTTATTGAATGGAGGTGAGATATTCTTCATTTGTGCTTTAAGCAATATAAACATTTGAGGAGAAGGCCTTAGATCGGGAAAAGCGCTTTGATTTGGTTCGACAAAAGGCTTCTTCTTGGTGTGTTCTTTCCAAAGACTTTGTGGGCTACTCAGTTTCTGATTTGTATTTTTCTTGGAATCCGTTTTTGTTTAATCCGTAGGGATGCTTCGTACTCTTGTTTTCTCTTGCCCTCTTTAGTTGTTGTTTGATGTTTTATTTTATTTTGCTTCTTTCTTTTTGTTACTATATGTTTGTATGCTTCTTTCTTTTTGTTACTATATGTTTGTACTTTGAGCTCTTCGCTCTTTCATTATTTCAATGCAATCTTCTTGTTGCCTTGTCCCAAAAAAAAAAAAAAATTTGCTCTTGTGACAGGTTCAATTTATTTATGGTCGAGTTCCCAAGTCAGTTTCAGAAATACGTGGGTATGAAATTAAATAAGCTGATAAAGATGCAAAGACATTACACTTCAGGGTTATTTTAAAATTAAAGGATCTTTTGTTGTGCATTTTTGTTTAATTTAAATTGTCCCAGGTTGGTGTGCGAGGATATCACTGGGGGTCAGGAGGATATTCCGATTCCAGCTACTAATTTGGTTGACGATCCACCTGTTGCACCCACAGGCAAGTGAAACAACAAAGTTGGTTTGATCTCATTAAGTTGTTTTGATCAATGTGTTAGATTGGTTTGGATACTCTTGTAGTAGATTGGTACTGCGTCTGGTACATTTGAAGTTTTTTCATGTGCCTGTTCTCTGCCTAGGTTGGAAAGGACACCAACATATTGGCTGGGTCCTTTTTCTTTTCACCATTCTTTTTTTGAACATTGCCTTTTTGGTTTATTTTTGTAGCATTTGCTTACAAGATATATTTTCACTCAGATACTCTTATTCTTTTTTGCTTACATTCATAAGCATGCTGGTATTTGTTGATGTACTTCTCAGTCTTTTATGACACGTAATGACTTAAACATGATGTCAGAATATAAATATTTTTCATCATTATATTTGCCATATATATATTTTTTCCTTCAAGAACTTATGCTATTCAACAAATAACAAAGGATGTTTGATATTATTCTTTGGCATATTTGATTTCTACTATATCTTGAAAATATGCATTTGAATCTTCCCTTAAGTTTTCTGCACGCTTCAAGTGTAATTTCTATTCTGAATGTATGCTCTTGAAATGTTTCAGGTTTCACTTATCGAAAATCTATTAAAGTTGCACACGGTGTGAAACTTCCTTCAAATGCTAATGGATGTGACTGTAGAGGATCATGTATAGCTTCGAGGACGTGTTCATGTGCTAAGCTTAATGGATTAGACTTCCCATATGTGCATCGTGATGGTGGAAGGTCTGGATTCCATTCAATCTTGATCACATATATTGAAATCACTCTAGCTTGGATATTCATGATTCTGAGAGGGTGAGTTGTTTTTTTTCAAATTTTAGACTTATAGAAGCCAAGGATGTAGTTTACGAATGTGGTCCCAATTGTGGTTGTGGTCCTGGTTGTGTGAATCGAACTTCTCAGAGGGGGATCAGATATCGACTTGAGGTTCGGATGTTGCATCTAGTTACAATATTGCTAAATTTTCTTTCCAATTCCGATTTGTGAGTCAGATTTTAAATTATTCAAATCAAATATTGTATCTTTTGTGGGCAGGTTTTTCGAACACCAAAGAAAGGGTGGGCTGTAAGGTCATGGGATTTTATACCTTCTGGTGCACCTGTTTGCGAATACACGGGAATACTTACAAGGACAGAGGATCTTGATCACGTGTCTGAAAATAATTATATCTTCGACATTGATTGTTTGCAAACAATTAGAGGCATTGGTGGACGAGAGGTACCATGCAAGGCACCTTAAATTAACTTTTTTTCTGAATATAAAATCTTCGATAATGCATATATTGTTCTTCACACTTGAAATAAAGCATCAATGAAGAGGGGAAGGAATGAGGATGAATTCCTCATCTGCATTATTGTGCCCTTAAACATTCTATATTGTTGCAGAATATTTTATGTAAAAATATGATGGGATAGGGGTTCTGTTCATGGGATTTGCATGGATTATTTTTCCTAATCTAGGTTGCAATAATAACATGACTATCGATTAAAAATCTTGGAATTCTCATTTTTCGTCCACCATGACTAGAAAATATGGCAATCACTTCATATGGCACAAAGGTGCCTTTGGTGGATCATGGTGCACGACCTCAAGAAGAGAATGAGGTTGAATAATTTGATGGGAGGGGGTGGGGAGCTGAGCTGAGAGTGTGAGAGCAAAGACATTGACATGGAGGTGTGGCATGACAATATATCGTGAGAACAGAGAGCTTGTCATTGAGGTGCGGGCATGAGACTAAGTGATCGACTCTAGCATCTTTGGAGTTGTCAAGTTGTCAGTTTGTTTCCTCAGTTTGGAACTGGTTTTTTTCCAGACTTTTAGGGTTTATTTAGCTCGGCACATCTGTGGTGGTGGAGGATGCAACTCTTCATTCACCCTGTTGGTAGTGTCGTTTTCTTTGGTTTGCTAGTTTCTGTGTGGTTTACGGGGCTTTTGGCTAGAGAGAAATAATAGGAATTTTAGAGGTACGAGAGTTCTTGGAAAATTGGTTGGTCCTTTGCTAGATTTTACGCTCCTCTTTGGGCTTTGTTCTACAAGGATTTTTGTAATTAGAGTTTATTTTGTTAGATTGGAGCCTCTTTTTGCTTTAGATGTGGCTCCCTTTTATGTGCTGTTCTCCAGTTTACCCTTTATTCTTTCATTAATTCTCAATGAAAACTTGGTATCCTTAAGAAAAAGAAAGGTTCTGGCATGGGCATTGCAAGGCCTGGGGGAGTAAGACTCCAGTATGGAATTGGGATATGCGTGATGGTGAGGGAAAGAGCAGTTATAGGTTTATATTCAGGAGCAGTTCTTTCATTTCTTTATCATTAATGTCATATCTATCCCTTATTGAGGTACAAGGTCTGGGTGGAAAATTCATCATTGTCCTTGACCACTGTCTTCAAATAGGGAGAAGAAAGAGGTTCTTCCATCTCTGACTCGTAGGCCAATTTCATCAGAGTGAAACTGTGACTCATCTGTTAATGGAATGCCCTTTTATCCTGCAAATTTGGTGGAAACTTTTTCAGATATTATGGGATAATCTTCACCCTTCCGAATATTGTGCATGGGAGTCATTATACCCTTCTATGTCGTCCTTACTTCGAAGGAAAATCTAATGTCCTTTTGTCTAATACAATTATAGCAACCTCTAAATTTGTTTGGATAGGAAGGGATAGATAAGTCTTCTGAGAAGAACAATTGCTGTAGACCATGATGGATAAATTGAAATTGAATGTTGAAATATTCAAATCGTATTATACAAGTTTCTGAATTCTATTTTCCGCTTATCTCTCATTCTATTACCATGGTAATCAAACATGTTTTATTTTTCCTGTCCTTGTAGAGGCGTTCAAGAGATGCATCTTTACCAGCAAACAATTCTGTGGATGGAATAGATGATCAAAGATCTGAAAATGTGCCAGAGTTCTGCATTGATGCTTGTTCCACCGGAAATATTGCAAGGTTTATCAATCATAGTTGCGAACCTAATCTTTTCGTCCAATGTGTATTGAGCTCACACCATGACATCAAACTTGCTCGAGTGGTACTATTTGCCGCAGAAAACATACCACCCCTCCAGGTTTCGACTTGTCTCTTTTTTGCTTTTGCTTCCAACTGTTAGTGCATGTGTATTGAGCTCACACCATGACATCAACTGTTAGTGCATGTTAATTTCTGCCACAAATTTTTGCTTTTGCTTCCAACTGTTATTATTTTGTTAATCATTATAAAATTCTATTTTTAAGACCGATTTTAGGCTTTGGTGGCCAATATTAATTACAACTGCTAGAGGAGGGGCATTTTTAGCAAGGTGCAAAGCCCCACTACCTGTTTAGGTCTTTGGTCCCTTATTAGATTCTATGTTTCTCTCTGGGCCTCGGTGTCTAAGTTTTTTTATAATTATCCTCTAGATTTTATTTTGCTTAGGTGGAGTGCTTTGTTGTAAGCTCCCCCTCTCTTTTGTGAGCTTGTGTTTTTGTATGCCCTTGTATTCTTTCATTCTTTCTCAATGAAAGCTCGGTTTCTTATAAAAAAAAAAAAAAAAGTTTCGACAAACGAGTTGAAAAAGGTCCTTCGATGATCACTACGGCTCAATCTGCTTGTATAAAGGGATGACAAATTCTTGATCAAACTCTCATTGCTAATGAGGATGTTAGACTATATTGATATAATTAAATTTAACCAAAACTATCAGCTTAAGCTTTTAGTTTGATTGGTTATTTAAGATGGTATCAGAGCAGGTGGTCCATGAGGTCCTATGTTCAAACCCCTGCAAAGTCAGTTTCCTCCCCATTTAATATAGGTTCCACTTGTTTGGCTTTTCATCAAATTTCATAGCCCACAAGTGAGGGAGAGTGTTAGACTATATTGATATAATTAAATTTACTCCAAACTATCAGCTTAAACTATTAGTTTGATTGGTGATATAAGAGAGGATATTGAGGATTATCGAAGGCGAGGTTTGGAGGGAGCCATCTATAAGTTTGACTTTGAGAAAGCCTAAGATCATGTGGGTTTGAACTTCTTGGACAAGGTCCTTGAAAAGAAGGTTTTGGGCGCAAATGGAGGTTGTGTGTATTATGGCTTCAGTAACATCGGATGTGATTATGACCATCCCGACCATGGCCAAGAATACCAAAACGACTCAATAACAAAAAAAAAAATTAATCAGACAGCTTGTTGGTTTATCGTCTAATGTAAATTACGATAACTCTTCTTCCAACTTTCTTGGGGTGGTGATTTAGAAACATGATTATTATATCATGAAACGTTTGAGGTATTGGAGATTGACAGAAAAGATCTCTCATCAAAACCTATCTCCTTAAATTCTACTGTAATCATCCTTCATGAGACCAAATTGTATCTCGTGGATCGATTAATCATAAAATCTCTTTGGAGTAGCAGGAACATCAGTTGAGTCGCTTTGGATGCATCAAGATCATCTGGGGGTATCATTACTATGTGGAATGATCTTGCCATCGTCGCCACTGATATCACCAAAGGTTTATACTCCCTTTCCCTTCATCTTACCCTTTCTGATGGTTTCATGTTTTGGATTACAGACATATATGGGCCCACCAAATACAAAGAGAGACCACCACTCTGGCAGGAATTATATGACTTCTCATGTCTTTGCACAGAGAACTGGATTATAGTTGGAGACTTCATTGTCTCACGTTGGGCCCATGAAAAATCTAATGGTAAATTCACTCGAAGCATGGAGATTTTCAATCAGTTCATTGTCGATGCTGAGTTATGTGATCTCCCCTTAACAAATGGGCATTATACGTGGTTCGACAACTATACTCCCCCTACGAAGACCCTCATTGATAGATTCTTATCATCTAGTGGAGTCCTTGAGAATTGGAGTTCTTGAAGGGCGGCATAAGTGGCATCTAGTGAATATTTTTGTTGGGGATCATTGTGCTTTGTTTCCACCTCAAGGTTGTTTTTACCGTGGTTGGGTTGGCATCCAAGTCTTCTTGTTGGCTCATTGGTGATGTTGGCAGATGATGAAGGATGATGAATTTGTGATATTTCGAGGATTTTTATCTTTTTGAAAGATATTTTAAAGCTGCTTAGCTCTATAGTTTTTGGTCCATTGCTTTGTTTGGTTCATTTTTGTTTCTCTTGACTTTTTATTGCTTCTCATGGTATTTTCTTTCTAATTTTTTTCTTTGTGGAGTTTGTAATTTTGAGCATTAGTCTCTTTTCATTACTTCAATGAAATGATTGTTTCTTGTCAAAAATGGACTCCTTGAGAAGTTCACTAATGCTAGTGTTTGGAGAGGTGATAGGTCCACATTCGACCACTTCTCCCATATTCTCTCTATGGGCAGTTATTGTAACGCCCCAAGCCTAGGATTCGGATTGGGATTCAGAATCTAGATTTGGCTCCTCGTGGCCCCAACATTCTCCCGCATCCCCTGCGACTTGGCCACGTCACCCTACTATCCATACTAACCTCGAGACGCTTGCGAGAGTGAAGACTTTCCTCACAAACCAACACGGGTCCTTTCAACATGTTTTGTTCTCACTCACATGCTCTGTAGGAAAATTCCCACGAGGTAACCCAACATAAGATTGCTCCAAGTCAAGCACGCTTAACTTTGGAGTTCCTATGATTGAGCCACCAAAAAGAAAGGTGCACCTTGTTGGTATAAGTAGTAGCTATCAATCCTTTTAAGCTTTTCTCAACTATACTTTCGTATCCTCATGGTGATTCTCATTCAAATGTGAACTTAGTCATTCATGTACCCCTCTTCCTCGAGCACCATACTTTCATATCCTTAGGATCTCTCTTATTCATTCCTCGGGTGTCACAGTTATAAATGGGGTCTCTCTCCTTTAGGTTTTGAAAATATGTGGCTTCAACACCAATCTTTCGTTCCTTTGTTAGAATATTGGTGGGTAAACATGCCTCTCCGTGGATGGTCAGGTCATGGTTTCATCCTCAAATTGTAAAGTTTGAAACACAGGCTCAAATCCTAGAACAATGATGCTTTTTGTTGTATATCTACCAAAAAGAACCAGGTATTGACTGATATTGCCATTGTTGACAACATGAAAAACTATAGATATGTCACCGTTGTACACGCTACACAAAGAACCTCACTGTAAGAATAATTACTATCTATGGTTGCGATGGAAGAGGCTATGGAAGAAAAAAAATGTAAAAAAAGGTGGCTTCAAGATGGAGACACAAATTCGAGCTTCTTCCATAGGGTTATGGCAAACAAAAGAAGGAAAAACACCATCACAGAAATTCTCTCCATGCAGGGTAGAAGTCTTTTAAATGAGGATGAAATTGTTGCTGAATTTATTGATATTTACAACAAGCCATATAAGAAGATTGGAAATTTGGATTCTTTTCTTGATGACATTGATGGGAGCCCCATTGATAGTCACTTTTCTGCTGATTTAGAGAAGGATTTCACATAAACAAAATTTGGATTCTTTTGTCGATAACATTGATTGGAACCCCATTGATAGTCACTTATCTGTTGATTTAGAGAAGGATTTCAAAGAAACAAAAGTTCTAAATTCCATAAACCTTCTCGGAAGTGACAAATCTCTTGGGCGATACACATCTTAATTCTTTAAGAAATGCTAGAACATCCTCAAAGTTGATATCATGAGAGTGTTCCTAGATTTTTTCAAGAATGGTATTATAAACGAATAATGTTATTCAGCCAATTATTGGGCTAAATTTGAACCCCAAAGCTTCTTTGTATGGAGAAATGCGGTGAAGGCTATTTTTTTTTGGAGCTTTGATTTGAAAGGAATCAAAGAGTTTTCGAAGATAAGTTCATGGATTGGGCGTTGCAGATTCTATACAATTGTAGGCTTCCTCTTGGTGTGCTCTTTCCAAGGCTTTTGCAAGATTTTCTATTTTTTGATATTTGTTTAAATTGGCATACTTTCATTATTAATCCTTGAGTTGTTGGGTCTCTTTCATTATTGTGTTCTTGTTTTTTTTCTTTTCTTTAGTCTTGTATCTCAAAGCATTAGTCTCTTTTTTGTTTCTTCAATGAAAAGTGTTGTTACTTGTTTAAAAAAAAACATTAGCTTCAACAAGACTTATATTTGTCTGATATTGAAAAAGATCGATACTAGATCTATGCCAGATTTTTTCCCTATCAATCATACTACCTGTCTTTATAAAGTTATTGCTCGAGTCTTATTTGAGAGACTCAAAAAGGTTCTTCCCCAAACGATCGCAGACAACCAAACAACTTTTGTGGAAGGAAGGCAAGTTCTAGATGCATCATTAATGGCTAATGAACTGATTGATGAGGGGAGAAGGAAGGAAAGGAAGGGTGTTGTCTTAAAATTGGATATTGAAAAGACTTTCGACGAGGTGGATCGAGACTTTTTAGATTTCATTCTTTCAACAAAAGGCTTTGGTACAAAATAGAGAAAGTGGATTAGAGGATGTATCTCAACATCTAACTTCTCTATTCTTATCAAGGATCAGTCCTCACGGTAAAATCATTGCCTCTCGAGGTCTTCGCCATGAGGACTTGCTTTCTCCTTTCCTCTTCATATTGATTATGGACAACTTTAGTCGAATAATTATCAAAGCTGAAACAGGAACAAATCAGAGGCTTCCAGGGGGGTCATGGAGCCCCATCCAGTTTGCTGACGATACCATTCTCTTTGCAGATATGGATGATGTATCAGTCGTTAAATGTTTTCTCGATGTGGGCAATTTGTTTGAGGTTTCTGGACACCATAAATATGAGATGATTGACATCAATATTGACCTTGAAACCATAGAGGAATGGGCACATGGCCTATTGTTTATTTGGGGATTCTCCTTAATGGTGTTCCCAGACCGCACACTTTTTGGGTGCCTATCATTGAAAAGATAAAGAGAAAGGCTATCAACATGGGGATCAACCTTCACATCTAGGGGAGGTTCACTCCTTCAAGCTACTCTATCCAATCTCCCTACCTATTATCTTTCTTTATTCTCTTTGTCTAATAAGGTTGCCGATGAAATAGAAAGATTGAACGTGTCCTTTTTAGGAAAGAAGGAACGAATACAAATGGCCATAACCTTGTTGTCCATCCTATTGATAAAGGAGGTTTTGGATTACAATCCTTGGGGGACAAAAACAAAGCACTTTTGGCAGAATGGGTTTGGTGTTACAATCATGAAAAACAGGCTCTTTGGGGAAAACTTATGGAGGCTAAGTATGGATTCACTACATGCCTAAATTGGGCTTCTCTAGCTACATCTAAAGGTCCTCGAAAAAAATATTATGAAACAACACTTGTCATCGGTCGCATTTGTCATCAGGTGGGTTATGGTGTAACAACTTCCTTTTAGAGGGATCCATGGGTATGAAGCCCTTCTTTAGCCTCTCGTACCCTCTCTTATACAAGTTGGTCTTCTTGCAAAGGGACCACTATCAGCAAAGTTTGGAACGACACCAATAACTTTTGGAACCTAAAATTGGGTTGCAGTTTGAAGAAAGAAGCAATAGAATTGGTGGACCGTAGCCTCGATCTTGCTCCAGTTCTCTCTGAATCAAAATGGCAGTGGATTCTCACCACAAGGGGGTTATTCTCTACAAAATCTCTTATATCAAACATGGGAGAATCCACTTGTCTCCTTGAATCATCCTTGGCCCGAGCTATCCCAAAAAGATCAAATTCTTCTTATGGGAGCTATCCCACAAAGCTATAAACACCAAAGATGTTCTCCAGAGGCGTATACCCTGTTTATGTTAGGATGCAAACAAATGTCCCACATTGACTAGGGAAGGGATTGTTCATGGGTATATAAGTGAGGACAATTATCTCCGTATGAGGTCTTTTTGGGGAACCAAAAGCAAAGCCATGAGGGTTGATACCCAAAGTGGACAATATCATACCATTGTGGAGATATGTGGAGGTCTATTGTCCTAACAATTGGGGTATCAGACCCATGATAAAACCTAGTTGTATGCCGAAAAAATCCTCAAAGTGGAATAAAGGTTAGTGAACCTCGGTTGTGCTCTATCAAGGTGTTATACCACTCGCCTTGATAAGAGCAAGTGTGATCCGTGTGTGGTGCTCTATGCGGATGTTGCCTCGGGATGAACCAGTTGTGTCTCGAGATGAAGAGCAAGCTCTCAGTTGGGAGTGGACGAATCTGTTCGAGGGGAGGATTGTTAGGATGCAAACAAATGTCCCACATTGGTTAGGGAAGGGATTGATCATGGGTATATAAGTGAGGACAATTATCTCTATCGGTATGAGGCCTTCTGGGGGAAAAGAGCAAAGCCATGAGGGTTGATACCCAAAGTGGACAATATCATACCATTGTGTAGATATGTGGAGGTCCATTGTGCTTAACAATTTAGCCATATTCCCATGGTGGTGTTCCATTTGTAAATTCCATGATGAATCCCAGGCCCATTTATTCATGTCTTGTTCATGGGCCAGAATTTGTACTATCTTCGGCTGGTATTTGACTTTGCCTTGGGACATTAGAAACTTCTTATGTATGATTATGATCGATATACCATTCAAACATGCAAAGGCTTTGCTTTGGTTGCACATCTCTTATGCCTTCTTTTGGATTATCTGGAAGGAAAGGAACAACACAGTCTTATGGAACGTGAACAGACATTCGATAAGTTTTTTGATTTGATTATTTACTATGCTATTTTGGTGTAAATGTTCTTATCACTTTGCTTCCCACTCTTACGCTTCCCTTTTAACCAATTGGGAAAGCTTCATGTAACCTCCATGGACGTTTTGTCCTTTTTCGTAAATTTCATACCTCAATGAAATTGTTTCTTATAAAATAAAAATATTTTTGAAGAAGTTAAGAATAATATACAAATAGTTCAAAATTTTAGAAACTGAACTGAAAAAATAATTGTTATTAAACTAAAGTTTAGTTTCTCCAACTGGATTATAGTGAGGTTATTGAGATTTTGGTTGTCTTGGGAAAAGTCCATTATCTTTTCTTGCTATTACCTTCTGAATTCTGATGACAAATTTTAGAATATCAAACATTTGTTACTTAATTGCAGGAACTGACATACGACTATGGCTATGCACTTGATAGCGTGTATGGTCCAGATGGGAAGATAAAACAGATGCTCTGTTTCTGTGGTGCAACTGAGTGTAGGAAACGCTTGTTTTAGTCTAGGGAAGCCTTCAGATGCTGGTACATTATCATTATGGTAGCCTCACGATCTTCTGCTCTTTTTTCTTCTTTTTTTCTTTTGCCTGAAAATCAGTCTTTTTCAGTTTCTTCTCATCCCCAATTCCATCGTCGAACTCACCTTGTTCATATTTGTTCTCCTATTTCTAGGTACGTCATACGTCCAAACAGATCTGCCCCTCAAAACTATATTTTGATATTACTCATAGGGGAAAGTTGTACATACATTTTTTGGGGAGGAATTATTGAAGTTGAAATATGAGACACCTCATTTATTTGATTGTGCAAACCTCATTTTGTTTTTTGATGCGACAATCTGTCTTGGACGTTTCTAATATAACGTTTATAAAACTCAATGGTCATCTTTTTATTGTTTTGGTTGAATCATCATTGAGCTATACAAAAAGTTTCAATCTATCTCAAATTCTTCTGAGGTTTAATTTGACTTTTAGATCGAGTTTGTCAGATAACTGATGCAGTCATTATCTGCACCATGAAGTCATTTAACTGGACTGAGGTTGAATAACTTAACATGATCCATTTTCTGATGGTAAACTAGGAAATTATTGATAGCATTTAGTATGAGAATGGTAATTCCTAAAGTAATGTCATTGTCTATATTTAAACTTTTATTTTTGTTTTTCTCTGTAGAGTCTTCATTGTTATGCTTATATATTCAAGATCTTATTTTTAATTTGTTTGTGTTCCTATTACTTTCTTTTTCTTTATATATATAGGTGGACTGAACTGTTACTGGTACCAAATTTGCTACCCTATCCTCACCACTTTGAATAGAGAATGGGAAAATGTGTTTTTTCCTCAAAGAATTAAAGCGGCTGGAAGGGGGAAGAAAGTACCAAGATTATCATAGAGAAGGAACTGGAATCCAAAGGGGCAAATCAATAGACAAGAGCTACTGTCCTTTAAATGGGCATATGTTGTAGAAATAGTGTCGGAGTCTTAAATGTCTAAATCATGTTTAGAAGTTAATGATGAAATGGCAATTTGTTCAAACTGTGGCAAATTGAAATGTAGAAAATATAATTACAACAAAGTTAAAATTAAACCTTACCCGACAAACCATATAATGCATTGCATATCCTTACTATGGTTGTTCAATGACATTAGATTTTTTTTCCTTTTTTTTTTTGAGGGGGTGTTCAATGGCACGAGTTAAATTATTACATTCATTTTTTAAAAAAAAACTTAAATTATTACATTCATAGGGGTGCATCTATTTGACCTATGAACTTTAAAAAGTGTGTAATGATTTTTTTTTAGATTTGTATCTTATAGATTCTTGAACATTCTAAAGTTTGATTGTGTTCAACAAGTGTCAAACCTTTATATATATTGTCTTTAATCTATTAATTTATATTTAAAATTTGAAAGCTACAATATTAGAGTTTACATAAAATTTTGATTTTGTATTAAATAGATTAATTAATTTTAAAATTTTTTAATTATATTATAGATTTATGACATTTTTTTTTAAAAAGTCCAAGAGTTAAATAAGAATAAACACAAATTTGAAAGTTTGAAAACCAATAGTTTATTTAGAATAATTGGTAAAAAATGCTTTTTGAACAAAATCAATTTTTCTAAGTACCTTTGAATAAATTAATAATGTAAATTCTGTGTAGTAGTTTATTGGGTGATTTTACGTCATCGAAATGGGGTTTTTTTCAAGAAAATCTTAATAAAGGCAAAGTATTTTAAATAAACATTTGATAGATAAATTATCCAAAAATTACTTTAAAATGTGTTGCGTGAAATTTGCAATACCGTAAGTGTATGAGTCAAATTTTAATATAGTAATTTGAGTTCCAAGTATCGTTCTCAGGAATAGTTTTCTAGATTGATTAACTACGAAGATACTGATCCTTAATTTTATCTAAAGAAATCGAAATATTGTCAAGGGTGAAACAAAAATAAAAGTTAAATATACAAGTGAAGACACGAAAGTGAGAGAAACGTTAGAGAATTGATTTCATTAGTTCATTATTTTAGCACATGAAATTGACTATGGTTGTGAGATTATAAACAAGAGGTTAAAGATATTCAAAAGCAGGGGCAGATTTTCCATGGGCCCAAGTTTTGGTTTGTACAGTTTTAAATGTTTATTTTCAATGTCATATTCAAGCCCCCTCTCGATACAAATTCTTTCACTCTCGTGTAAGGATTTAGTAAGGGTTTTGACAATTTTAATCTAATCTAAGTCTATTCTCTCGAATTCAACTTAAATCAATAAATCATGTTAATATTGTCCAGAGAAAAACAAACATTAAGAAAGAATTACCAAAAATAATTCAACACAACCAAAAGTTCAATTCAATAACTAAAATAAGTCCATAACTAGCTACATCAATCCCCTAACTATGGAAATTAGCTACTCATAATCACTACAAAACATGCTAAATCCATAAAAGTGTCCATAAACAAAACTACAACTAAAGAGAAAGAGAAAGAAAACTCTTCGGTGTCGTTGCCGAACCTCGTCTCCGAGCTCCCATCGCGATCTCATGTCATTATTTTGTCTTGTGTAGTTGGGTTATAAATTCTTAGTTTCTCTAATTGTCGTTTGTTTAACACTTAGTTCGATGCACATCATTGTTCTCAACACGACAATTCCTTTCATGCGACCTCCATATAATAGTTCTCTCTTCTCATCCCAAGCATTCACATACTGAATGAATAAATATTTGTCCTTCATCCTTCAAAATAAAAATACAAAAATCAGTAATAGTATAATAAAACATATAAAAAGAAATAAGTAAATTAAAAAAATAATTAATAATTTTGTATATTGTTTTAATTCTCGCTCTCGCTCTTGATATTGCTCGGGTGCAAGCTCTCAGTTTTGCTTGCATTCACACTATGGGTTCGGTTTGGCTCTCGTTCGTGATCGAGTCTTAGTCTACCTCTCGCTCGCCCTCGCATTTTTTATTCTCTCACTCGAGCTTTAATTTCTTTTTCTTTCACTAAATCACTCCCTCACTCCATTACTGGACACTAATCTTAAAAAAACAACAAACCTTATATTGTTGCTAGTAGATAGGTACTCAAACAACAATGTATGTGAATCAAACCAGCGTGAATGGAAAAGATTTCCCTGAATGTTTCTCTCACCTTAATATGTACGTAAAACAATGTTTCAAAAGTTTTGAGGTGTGTAAATAACTCTTTACATCAACAAAATTAAATTGATTTGAAAGGTTGATGGTGGTAGTTTGATGGAAATCAATTTGATTAGTAGTGGTAGTTTGATAAAATTAATTTGATTGTGCTCTTAATTACCAATTTAAGGCCCAAACTCTTGTAAGTCACTTCATCTAATTGTGCTATCACAATTGTTATGATATTAATTCATGATTTATGAACCGCTCATACTCTTGCGTGCGTTCTTTTAAAATGAGAGCTTGAGGGTGACATGAACGAGAGCGATACAAGTCGACAACCCATATAAAAGTTATATAAATACAATTTTTGTTTTCACTCGTGTTAAAGGTTATATAACTTCATTTTGAGTAGTTGGTTAGATAGACGATAGTCTCCCACAGCATGTGCCTTCCACATACCAAAAAACGAAAAACAAGACCGTTCAACCAATTGTCCTAGTACATTGCATCTCATCTTCTTTTTAGTTTTGGAGTTCTAACGATTTTGTTTCATACGCTGCAATTTGCACCTCTTCTTCATACAAGATATGAAATTGATTGGATTCTTATTAGTTCTTGAAGCTCAAGTATGAAAAAGACCCAAGAAACCCACAAGTTGAACACACGAAAGACTAAAAGAGAAAGAGTCAAGGGAGAGAGAGCATGCGTTCCTTTCTCTACCAAGTTCCAAAATCTATAATCCACTCCTACTTTTGCTTGTTCAATGTTATTCAGAACTTACTCAACTCGCAAGAGAGTCAAAACCCAATACTTGACTCGCACACAAAATCTTAAACTACAAAATTGATAACCAAACCATTAAGGATATATTTGGCTCACTGGTTATTATAACAGGTGTTATAATAACCTGTGAAATACTCTGCACCCCAAACACAGACTATTATAACCTCAGACTATCGTACTCTGTAGTTTAAATAATATTATTTTTACTATAACCTGTGAAATATTCTGCACCCCAAACACAAACTATTATAATCCCAAACTATACTACTCTGCCTTTTAAATAATATTATATGATTTTACAGATTATAATAACCCACATAATATTATAACCGCCCAACGCCCCAAACATCCTCTAAACGTCGATGTGGTTGGGTATCGGAGTCGAACCGAGTCGCCTGCACCCTTAGTAGAGACATTTGAATTTGCCGTAAAATTCTGAACCTTTGAAGGCAAGCTAATAAACTAAAAATTCTAAGTTATTCCTTTTAAAGTCGATGGCTCAAGTAGAGATTGCTTCCTCAAGCACTCAATTTCAACCATATCCCTAATTCCAGAAACATGCATTATCAAACCAATTACACAACTAGCTAATTGAATTACTATGGAAATAGAGTTATTGTCCATTGCCTGTTATCGTATTCATACATGGCGCTTGCCCACCGAGGTTGGAGCTCGAAGCTCAGTTATTGACAATGGCTATGGTTGGAAGCCCATTGTGCCAACTGGAAATTTTGCAGTTAGTAACTCGATAACTCGCCTGATCCTACATAGGGTTGTCAATAATTGTTGTTGTTACAGGGTACGTTAAAGACAAGTTTTAAAAAAAAAAAAAAAGATCATGAGAAAGGAAGAACAAAGATAGAGCAGTGCCTTGGTATCAATCAGGCCTCCTCCTCCTCCTCCGTCTTAGCTCTCATCCTGTACTGGCGGCCTGGCTTCTGTGAGCTGTTTCCTTTAATTTCTAATTTATCAGGCTCATCTTCCTCCATTGAACAAACATCATCGTCCACAGCTGCAATGCCGATGGGCATGCTTTTCTGGTGCACAAGCTCCTTGCCAAATCCATTCTGATGATTTTGCTCCCCTAGGGCAGAATTTTCAAGCATTATTGTATCACCTGCTTTCTTTTTTGGAGTGAAGGTGATTGATTTTGGGGGACCAGTTAAAGCATCATCCTGATGCGACAACCCCATTGTCTTTGACCCTCTAACCAACTGAAGGAATTCCATATAGGCTTTCTTGTTGGACTCTTCATCCACCTCACTGGATGAGTCAAAAGTGTAATGTGTGTATCTTGATGGATTTCGTAAGTAGTCCGGAACTTGAGGAGGATATCCTTGAGATTGGAGGGTCGCTTGATTGGTTCCTTCTGCAGCTTCAAGCGAAGAGCTTGATTCCATATACATATCTTTTGATCCTTGAGACTCTTGAGAAATTTTACATTCAGAGTCAAATCGGACACGTTTGTGCGACTTTGCATCTAGATGATTATCTTTCCTCTTCAGAATAGATTTTGGGTTCTGGGAAGTATTGCATTCAGAATCAGTGTTGACTACTGTACCGTTCTCAGAGACATCCAAAGAATCCATTCTTTTAGAAGCTTCTGCATCTTCCTTGAGCCTAACTTTTGCAGCCAAATGATTAGCTCGTGGATCTCTGGTGAAATTTCGTATCGAAGTAGGAAGTTCGGTGCACGAATCTATTTCAACACCACAGTCAGTTATGTCCTTCATATACAACCGATCTCCACCTTTCTCCTTGCCAACAGCAACTTTATCATACTCATCTTCCTCTTCCTGCATAAAATTTTCAGTTACTCATCAATTCAAGCTGTAGATTTCAGGAGGCAAGCTACTAAGCAAATAGAGGATAGAAAACCTAAATCAACTCCATATTCCACACGTTAAACAAGCTTCCCAAACACACGACATTGAATTAGGTTTTAAGAACTCCTGTACTGACAGCATTTGCTCGATTTAAACACTATGGACAAGGCATAAAATCAAAACATCGAATTCTCATTTTGTTTGTCTGTTGTATCCTCAAGTTTGCACTCGAAGCTGCTATAATCTACCAACATATTTCACGATAGTTCAACTTACCCTACCCGTCAAGCAGCAAAAACTAAGCATAGACTAATCAGAATAGTTCTTAACGAACATCGACAAAGAGCCAGAGAGAGAAGTACCTCGTAATCAAGGGTGCAGTCCCGGCCAATCGAGGACTTGATTTCCCATTCTTCATCTCCATAATCGTCAGGCTTAAGAAACTTACCAGACGACCCATTCGACTCTGGATTTTCGTCCAAATCATCGAGGTCATCCTCAAAATCATCTCCAAATCCAAATGAATTCCTCTCGTTCACTTTCCTTCGGCCGGGAAAGAACGAAGTCGGCTCGAGCTCCGGTTCCGGTTGGTCCTCCTTCCTCTTGATCCACTCTCTCCTCTCGATTTCATCGTCCGTAAGGCACCACAGAGAATTCAGAGGTGAACTGAAACCTGCCGTAGAAGAAGTAGAGGATGAAGACAGAGAACCAAAGATTCTGTCCACACGAACTTTAAAATTGTCCTCCATGCTCGGCGTTGGCGATCAGTGGCGAATTTAGGGCTGTTTTGATTTTGAAGAAGGAATCTGAAAAGGAAAATTGATGATTTGATTTCCACCTCAGTCGGATCTTTAACGGACGGATCGAGTTGAAGCTCACCGACTTCAGTGGCCCATTCATTCGTATCAGCAAGCCCGTTGGGTTGGAAAATGGGCCTGAGTCGGTGTTGGGTTGGGCCCATGAGAAAAAACAAGGAAACATTTTTGCTTATCATTTAATACTATTCAATCATATTAAATAAATTTATACTTTTATTTTTCTCTTTTTTTAATGAAATAAATATCAACTTCGTCACCAAAATGAACCTAGGTAAGTGATAATTAATACATATCATTGATCAAGAGATCATATGTTTCGTTCTCATTCTAATTGTTTATTGAACTAAAAAAAATCAACTATATTATCATTTAGAAATTTCGTAGATAAAATCATATATCATAATAAAGTTTAATTAAAATAAAAAATATATATTTGCAATTTTTTGCCAAGCTTTTTTTTAAGAAAAAAATTGTGCCTAACTTTGCGGATTCAAATATCTACTTTTATATTTCTTACCAAAAGAATTTAGTTATAAATTTCACACTAGAGAAAATCGTGTTTAAGTTTACTGGTAAGTCACAATTGTTGTATGCATTTAACTTTTAATTAAGTATTTTATTTTTTATAAAAAATAAAGTATTATACCGTATTTTTAATTTATAATAAGAAGAAATAGATATCTTTTTACATATTTAAAATTATTGATAAATCATATCTATAAAATAAAGATTTGAAATTAACATAAGAAGGTAAATGATTTATTTTTGTTGGTCGAAAATATATATGTCTTAATTAGTTGAATTATGTTACAACATTGAAATATAGTTCAACTAGTTAAGATGTTATTCAATCGACCAAAAAGTAATAGATTCCTTCGAAAATAAATAAATAAATAACTACCAAATGATATTTTTATGAAGGCTAAAGATGAAAATGGATGGAATATGGAAAATTAAGATTAAAATGACAATAATATATCCAAGAAAGGAAATAATGATGAAAATGTTGGGTGGAAAGACGGTTGAATAAAAAGGGAATTGAATTAAAATTGGGGAATGGTAACCGCGGCTGGCTGAACGCTAACGACGAACTCGCCTCTTGTTCATTCCGAGATTTTCATGTCCATCCTGCCTTCACAAATCCAGGGTTCCACTTCTTCAACGTCTTCTTCTTCAGTTTCCTCTCTAAACCCTAATTCCCACCATGGACCCGACCCCCTCTTCTCTTTCTCCCCTCCATCGCATTCCTTTCCATCCCTACGGATCTCCGATCCTCAATCTTCTCTCCCGGATTCCTGCAACGTTTCAGGTTCGTTTTTGTATCTCACAAACTCCTTTTACTTCACTTGCTTGTTTAAATAAATTGAATGCCTGTACTTGTCTTGATTACTATATTACTGTGTTTTGTAATCCACGGGATTTCCTCTTTTTGTTCTCCCTTGATCGTGGATAGTGAAGATATCGACGAAAAAGTGCAATTCCCAGTTTAATTTTTGTTTCTTTTAGCTGTTGCCGTGATTTTGTGATGTGATATCTTTCATTGCTTCTTGTTCATGTTGTCAAAAGAATGTAATGGACGGGCACGTGCGTTGAAATTACTCAAAATTAAGATGTGAGACTATCCAATTTACTGAAAAAGTTTGTTGAAATGAAGTTCGATCATTCACGCTTTAATCACTATACTTATCCCTTGTCTTGGCGGTCACAGTTGTCTTGTTATTTCTACATTCGACTGTGCTGACGATTGGGCACTTGGATGAAGTTTAGTTGGATAACACAATTCCAAGTTTTGTTTTGATTAGTCAATAAAGAAGTAGAATGGAAACGATAAATTCTCTTTTTAGTCATGTATTAAGATTCTAGCTTTTAAGCTACCTGACAATGGAAAAGAGGGACATTTTTATACCAGCGTTGGTCATGGAATCTGATGTTCTTTCTCATGTGCTTTTACTTTTGAGACGGTTGTGTATTTTCTTATATATTCTACAGATAATAATTATATTTGATTCATTTCAATTTTTTATGCAGGCCCGTCGACTCAACCTGCAAATGGTGCTGAATCTTCCAAGAAGGTACATAGTATATTAGTTATTCGTCAGTAATTTAGTGCGTTAAGTGGATTGGTTTAATTATCAACTTATGTAGTTAAATTGTAAGCCATTCATGGCAAATATTATATAAACAAATTATGTTAGGTACTTTTTTTGGTATATTACAAATGAAATAATAAATCAAGTTTGATTGTTCGAATTTAAAAAGAATTTATTGGTTTTGTAGTATATCAATAATAACTGAACCTAAAGCTGAGCAATTGGTTTTAAAAATTACCAATGGAGTATTTTTTTTAAAAAAAAAATGTTTCATGTCTGTTTTCCTAGACTTTATGGAACTAATTAATCTTTTGGCATAAAAATATTCATATAAAAATACAAAATAGTATATTTTCCTTTAAATAAATATTACAATTGGTGGTTAAATTAGGAAAGATTGTTATATAAGATGTATTAATTCGCAAGGGGTCTGGAGGGGTACAAAAGTTTATCCGCTCATGCTCCTTTTAGATTTAGCATAATAACGGATATGGATATTTTACTCATGAGACAATTCTTTCATTTTTTTACCATGTTCTTGGAGAAAACGTTGCATCTACATGATTTTTGTTATTTTGCTTCAGTTCCATGGAACAATGTATTTACGACAATAATTGGTGAATGTTTCATTCATTACACTAGGGAATTGGAAAGACGGATGATTTTTTAATGTTGTTGACTCAGATCATTGTTTCTTGTGGACTAGTAAGTGAAAAGTAAGCATACGATCTTACTTCATGTATACTGTGATATGTAGGTAAGTGAATCAGAGAATCTGAATGATTTGAAGATGCCAGCTCATCAAAACACTGAAACCCATTTGCAGTGCCAATCTGGCGGACGAGAGGCTGGATCAGTCCTACCCGGGAGTAAAATATCATCTACCCTAATTTCTTCTCATGATCAGCAAAGTGCTAGGTCTGCAAACTCTCACGGCAATAATAAACGCTCAGCTGGAAGAAAAGCCCAAATCACAAATGGAAACCATTTGCTTAATTTTCAATATGATCCCATTTCTCGTCCTCGTCCTCGAGCCAGAGCTCCTCCTCCAAGAAGGCCACATAAGATAAAGCCATACAACAAGGATCTCTTTCTCCAGGCCAATTACAAATTTGTGGTTTTAGATTCAGGTTATCATACACCTGAATATTTGGATCCTGATAAAATGCTGCGTTGGGAGGATATCATATGCGTAAGATATTCTACATCATCGTTGGTTCAATGTCCTATTTGTCTGGAACATCCACTCTGTCCTCAAATTACCTCATGTGGACATATTTATTGTTTCCCGTGCATTTTGAGGTACCTGTTAATGGGCAAGGAGGATCATAAAGGCGACTGCTGGAAAAAATGCCCTTTGTGCTTTGTTATGTTGTCTCCAAAGGATTTATACACTGTCCACATTGAGCTTTTAAAGCAATATTCTGTTGGTGATACTATAGACTTCATGCTTCTAACTCGGCAAAAAAATTCATTCACCATATCATTCAAGGATAAACAAGAGGATGATATCAGGTCGAGTGACAACGACGAAATCTATGATTCTTTTTCAAAATTTATATTTACATCTGACGTGGATCTCTCGGTGCGGAAAGCAATATCTGATCTAGATGCCTGGTTAGCAAAAGCAGAAGCAGGGCAAGTAGATGACCTCGAAAAGCTTCCATATGTTTGTGCTGCTCTGGAACAACTGGAGCAGAGAAAGAAGTATTGGAATGAACATCAGGCTTGTTTTAAGCATAATGACTGTCAGATAGGATCTCATGTGCTCCTGCCAACTGATAGTGTGAATGTGAGCAATGCTGGTCCTGGAGCATGCAGTTCTAGACATGAGGCTTCTTCCATTGATATTAATGATGGTTGCAAGTTTCCAGGACATGTAGTGCAAGAGAAGTTAGATTATTCTATTCCTGTGGGTCAGACTGAGGCTGTGGATGAATCTTTAGAACTCCAACAAAACTCGAATGAAATGAGAGATGCAAAGGACAAGGACTCGTACAATTTTTACCAGGTGAAAATCATTATCTTGCATCTTAACATCAGTTAGCACTCTGTGCTTTACATGATATGTCATTGTACCTTATTAGCTGTGTCAAAGCAATGCTGTCATATTTGATTTTTTTTTTCCTTCGATATGTGCTATTTGTATCCCATTGATGCTTTCTTGATTTTGATTAATAAATTAAATAAAAACAAGTTTTCCATGAACCTGGCAATGTTGTATGGTCTATTTATTAATTTTCACATACATTTTTTTATTAACTGCTTCTGTTGATTTTTTAGGCTACCGATGGCCAACATATCATTCTCCATCCATTAAACATGAAGTGTCTTTTACAACATTATGGGAGTTATGATAGGCTGCCACTCAGGTTTGTATATATTAAGACAAATTACATATCTCTCGCATTTTGCAAGCAAGGGATTGGAACTCTTGGATTTTATTAGGTTTATTTATAGTTTCTCATATTTTGTTTCTGCATTCTTAGAATTAGTGGAAAGATTTTAGAATTCGAAACAGTGACCCAGACTGAGGCCACAAGGAGGCGATATCGTTACTTGAGTCATTTTTCTTTAACAACATCATTTCAGGTATACTCATTCTTCAATTTTCTTGAATAATATTTAAGGGCTTACAAGTCATTATTTCTGATCATTTTCCCCCCCTAAATTTTTCAGCTCTGTGAAATTGATTTGTACAATCTATTGCCTTCCTCCTCTATGATTCCCTTCATGGATGAGATAAAGAAGCGTGAGAAGCAGAGGAAACTACTTGGCAAAAAGGTATTTTGTGAACTTAAAGCCTAGATGTGGTTGGGAAGTGGGAACTCCCCAATTCTTTTCTAATTTCTGTTAGCCATTTCCCCTTCAGTTCCGATGTACGTAACCCATTACTTGTTTCCCTTATAAGTCAGTTAATGTTGTCATAGTAATATGAATTTCCGTTAGTTCTTGTAAACTGAAGGAGATATCATTATACTCATACCTCATTCTAGATAAATGGCATTAATGAAATCTCAATCAGTGTTTTTAAAGGCTCAAGGCGCACTTAGGCACAAGACAAAAAAAAAAAAGCCCAGGCGCACTATATAAAAAAATATATGTATATATACACAATAAAAAAACCTTTCCGGAAAGAAATGAAGTTTTAACCCAGAAAAATATATTAAAAGTCACGTATTTGTCTTTGAACATAGAGTCAATACTCCATAAAAAAACATGAAACAATACAACACTAATAAAAAATAAGTAAGTGAGAACCTAAATAATACAACATAAGTGATCGTGTCTAGGGTTTTTACAAGCGCCATTTGGACTTTAATTTTTTTTTTAAAAAATAATGAAATTCAATAATCCTTGAGGCCCACGGAGCACGTGCCTCAGGGGCTTCAGGCGCGCGCCTTTTTACCAGTGTCTCGCTTCTTCGAGGTGAGGCGCTTCACATGCGCCTTGCACTTTGGCGCACCTTTTAAAACACTGATCTCAAGTGAACATTTTATTACTTCAGCATTTTTTTTTAATATTGGGTTGGTTCCTCTCTTCTGTAATCATCATGATCAGATGCAAAGGGAGAAGATCAAAGCGGAAGCTGCTTCAACGTGTTCTTTGTCAATGATGGCCAATTCAGGAAGTTCCCATCATTACGATACTCCAAAGCTTTCCCTGGATGACTTTGAAGGTAATATTTACCCTATTGTCACATTGCCTTCCTTTGTCTGCTTGAATGTTTGCGATGGGGGAAGGTGAATTCTATTGTAAATATGTTTGACTTATAAAAATACTGAGTTCTTTATGTAGGCATTAGAGAATAACACTGAGCAGTTTTGAATAACGAGGCCTATCTGATCATTATTTTGCTTTCGATTCCTGTTTTGTTAAGAAAAGTATATGCTTTTAGGAGTTATTGAAATTTTAGCCATATTCTAGAAATAGTAATAAAGTTATGAAAACTACACTCCTTAGTTTGTGAATTTTGGTTAGGATTTAAAAAATGTTATGAATGAAGAAAGGGGAAAAACTAACAAGAATATACTTGGAATGGCTTCCAAATAAGCTTATTTTTCAAAACGTAAGAAAATAGTTGCAAAGAGAGCTCGGAAGTAGTGACCCGTCGTAATTGGTTTGTCAAATCAAATATTTAAAATTTTAAACCACTTGAACAAAGTTGAATATGTAATTCTGCCTATATTGCTAATTTATCCCGATGAGGTATATAATTTTGGATATCCATGTAGTACTTGATGCTGCATGGTTATACAACAGCATGTACCCCATTGTAATATATTACTGTATAATTTTGGGTATTTTGATAATTGCATTTATTTCAAATGATGTTGCATGGCAATATGGGCATTGGGCAGTATGTATTTACTTTTCTTTGGTTCTCAAGAGCTTAGGTTATCCAGTCTATGGATGTAGTAGTTAGCAATAGTACAATCAGAGATTGCTACGCAGTTTATTGATATTAATCCCTGTGAATTATTCTATCTCTAGCTTTAGGAAGTTCTCCTGTGGCATCATCGAGCCCTCCTGTTGGGGGGAGGCAACTGTTCTCGAGTGTTACAAGACTTGGTTTCGCTGCTGCGCATGATTCTCCATCCTTGAGAATTGAGGAAACTGATACTCTGCACATTAATGCAATGAAAAGTGATTTATCTTGCGCAAATGGTACTTATCCGATGCCTTTTTGTTCATTGTAATTTCTTTGTACCAAGGCTTACAATTGTGAATGTGGGACCTTGGAATTTCAGTTTTCCAACTAGTTTCTCCGATTCATATCCTTGGTCTCTTTCTAAATCTTGCTGTGTGTTCATTGCAGAGATACACAATGCAACTCCATCGTTTGCAAACGTAATATCGAGAGCGAAGTCTGGAGGAAATAAAGAATCTCCAAAGGCAAATGAAGTGGGAAAGAAGGGGAAGAAACCAAGTCGAGTTCTGTTATCCACAGCGGGCGGGCGACGCTATTGAACATTTGAAAGTGATCTCCTGATTGTAATAATGGTATTTCCAATTTCAGATGTTTAAAACATGTCCATTTGCACTATCAGGCTTTTGATAAAAATCTTGGGATTGCATGTGGTAGTTTGTGCTAGAAGAAGATTAGCTGCGTACATGAGAAGGCTAAATAAAATGGTTTGCTATTGTTAATCTATCCTTTCTTTCCCCCGGCAAGAAGGGTGAATACAATGCCATATTTAAGAGACCTCTTCTTATATTTTGTTTGAGATTGGTCGAGGACTTTCTTGAGACTTGCATCGTTTGCCTATCCCTGTCTTCAAAGTTTTACCTTGATTCCTATAAATTTTATAAACTAAATAACTAGAGTTGGTAACAAATATAATAATTCATAAGTAAGGTTTTACTTCATTGGAATTTGACTTGAGGGAACGAAAGCGTGGAGCTGAGATAATTTTGACATTTTAAACTCTAAGGGATTAGATATAAATTTACAAGATAAGAGATTGATATATAAATTTACAAGATAAGAGATTGATGGAAAACTTGAGCTTAGTGTTATATCATACTCCTAATCATGAAGTGCCCTAAGCTTAGTGTTATGTCATGCTCCTTCTAATCATGAAGTGCCCTAATCTTACATCGATTATGGCCAACCTTAGGTAGGGACTATCCCTAGCCCAACATTCTTTTCATGATTCTTTTTGTTCCATTAAAATTTTGGTGAGATTTTCTCGATGTATCACGGTATCATCTTGAACATTCATCCAAACTAGCTACTCACATGACCGTCTCAAGCGGGCGTTCATTACTACCCTTGGCAATACATGTGACTGTTTGTTTATTTCAACTCTTTTGCGACTTAGACGACTTACCTCACTCTAGACTAAGTCTCACGACTCGACCTTTTCTTCATAGTAAGCTAAGGACTTTAAAATACTTTGCCACATCGTTTTTCATTATCTTGGTTTTCGGTCACTTTGTTGTCCCATTTCTACACCAAGTTGACCCTTACTAGGCTGAGTTATGACATTTCACGATGTTAGAACTAGCTTACAAGGCTTAACGAGTGCTAATGAACAACTTATACAACTTAACTAAGTTATAACTAGCTTAACGAGCCCACTAGACACCTCTAAGGTGATTCATGTCGCATAACTCGGTCATAACTAGCTTAATGAGTCCAAGAGTACTTTAAAAATGACTTCTGCCACTCACTGGGTTAGGAATAACTATACTAGGATGAGTCTTGCCACTTGTTGAGCCAAGACTAGCTTTCTGACGCTTATTGGGTACCCACCAATACCTTAGGATGTCATTTTAAACCTTAAGATGTCATCTGACTTCATTGAGCACTTGAACATGTTTATCGAGAATCAACCCATAGGTCCTTTCTACTGGTCAGGACTTTTCGAAAAATCCATCTAGACATTATTGAGGTATGATAATACCTTACGTCCATGCCATGTGTCTTAAGAATACCATATTGGAGCTCGATCCATGTCACAACCTTCAAATTAAGGGACAAGGTGTAATGCTGACACATTCATGACACTCAATGTTGTCCTAGAGTTTTTAATCCTCATAGGAAAGCACTTGAGACACTCATCCATGCTAGGAATACACACATGTGTCGTAGAGTGGTTAACTTGGACTATGCATCATGCCATGGGCTAGGGGTGGTGGAGACCCAACACCATGCCTCCCTTTATCATACATTCTAAGACATTTCTTCTATGTCACCCATGCACATCAAATGTGGACCAAATATGAAGCACATTTGATCTTTGTTTCTTCCATACTTACATCTTGGTTAAAATATCATTTTGGTCCCTGTACTTTGAGAATTGTTCCATTTTGGTCCTTATACTTTTAAATGTCCAATTTTAGTCCATATACTTTTAGTAAAGCTTAAAATTGGTCCCTACCATTAGTTTATTGTTAAAATTTTCTTTTTAAAAATAGTTTCTATTAGCTTTTTCCTTACAAATTTTGAAATGTTCACATTGTGCCTTCTTGTATTAAAATTATTATTTTGTAACTAATTTTGATAAAAATTAACTTCAAACTTATCATATGGACCAATTTTAAACTTTATTGAAAGTACATGGACTAAAATTGGACATTTGAAAGTAAAGGGACCAAAATAGAACAATTATCAGAGTACATGAACTAAAATGGTATCTTAACCTTACATCTTTCACTCATATGCACTTAACTCTAGAGTCACTTGTCGAAACTCACAATGCAACCCTGACTTCTGGAGCTATGCTTGGAGCCTCATCTGGTTACCACTAACCTTGTCATTGATATTGTCAATGCCACCAACACATAATCTTTCTTGCGCCTTAACTTAACTTTCTCATATACTTTTTCTTTGTGTATTAGGTGATGCACTATCATCCTTGATCACATCACAACACTACTCTCTTGCCCTATCAAGCAACACACGCATGTTGCCACTACACTCACTTAATGTTTGCTCCTTTGGTGGTGAATTTCAACTCGATCTCTTATAGTAGGGTTGGCGGTTGAGACATTCTACCCCACTTATCCTAGTCATCATCTTCAATGATTATCACATAATGTTACAACCTGCTTTTTACCCTTAGAATGGTAATAGTTAACTCAACCATTAAAACATTAGTAATATTTTTAGGTTATAAACTACCGAGTCTAAATGGTTTATAACTTTTGCAAATAAGTGCATAACTCGACTGACATGAAATATGGTTTATGATAAAAAAGTCATAGGTTTATGGTGTGTACACACACGTGCGCAGGTACATATAAGTTGTATCTTAAAGATTAATGTTCTCTTTGGCGAATGAATTTGGTAAGAAGTGATTTTAAATTTTAGAATTTTAAAAAATGGCAATAGTTTCAAATTTGCGTTTGGAACTACATTGATTTGAAACCACCAAAATTAAAATTTATATTTGGATGCTTACGAGAAAATGAAAAGAAACTCTTATGATTTTATAGGAGATTATTTTAATTAATAACAAAAAATTATAATATATGCATATAATAACCATAAAAACATACCATAAATTTGCCAAAATGACTATAACTTAATTGCCAACTAGCATAAAGCTTGTACTATCGACCTCAAGGTCAAAATTCTATTCCAAACAAAGGGTAAGGTAAATCTAAACTTATGACTCTAACTTGTGTGTGATTATCAATTTTATTATCTTATTTCTATTATAATTTGTTTTAAAAAACTACTCTCGAAGTAAAATTTTGATTTTTAATACCTCGTTTGATAACCATTTGATTTGAAATTTTTTGTTTTTAAAAATTAAGCCTATAAATACTAGTTCCACCCATAGTTTTTTCATGTTTTCTTATCTATTTTTTAGATGTATTTTCAAAAACCAAGTGAAGTTTTGAAAACTAGAAAAAGTAGTTTTTGTTTTTTTTTTTTTTTAATGAAATTTAGCTTGAGAAATATGAGAGTCATGATTAGGAAGATGAAAATTATTGTAGAGAAATGGTAAGAAACAAAAACAATTTTCAAAAATAAAAATTCAAATGATTATCGATGAACCTAAATTTTTGGAATTATATTTTCCTCGAAATTATTTTTCATTGAATTTTTTCCTTTTCAGTTCCTCCAAATTAAATTTCTTCTTCTTTTTATTTTGAGTTGTCGAAATTAAATTATTTCCAAAGTTCTAACAAAAATTAGGACAGACTTTCAGGACCCTTTCAGCTATTGATCCCTCATTAAAAAAAATAAGAAATATATATTTTTTTTTTTAAAAAAAAAAAACTATGGATCCCAGTAGGCAGCTCGTTTGTTATGGATGCCGATAATTTGCAAAGTAGCCCCTATGCTTTCTATATTCCATTTTTTGGTCGAGAAAGTAACTGAAAATTGATAAAATTACCCTATTCTTGAATTGTTCATACTTCATATGGAGATCGGACTTGCATAGTGATTCGCTCTCAGTCTCAGTTCCTTTCTTCGACCTCTGGCACTCCAGAAATCCGGTCCTCGATGAGATCTCTCAAAGCCGCTTCCTCCATCAATGGCAGCAGCAGGAGGCTTACGCTTCTTCATCTTGTTTGCGCTGCTGCACTCTTCTCTCTTCTAGTTTTCGTCCTCCAATCCTCCTTCTTTGCAGGTTCTCGTCCTCAATTGCTTATATCTCCCTTAACCATTCATCTCCGTTTTCATTTTTTAGATATTTTTCTCTTTTCTTGTTTGAAATTTCAGGTTATCAGCAGCCTTTTGCAGATCTTAACAAGGAGGAGGTTCGAATTTTGTCAGATTTTCAGTCCACCGTTCAGCAATGCGTGGTTTGTATTATGTTTAGCTTTAGTGTATTGCTTTCATATCTTGTCACCTTTTTCGATTAAACATTTATTGGACGAGGGAACGAGCTCAGCCTATGTGATAATTTGAAGTGATAGTTGATTTCTTTGAATTAATTATGATTTCTAAATGAAGTCTGATATATCGATTTCATGATTATGATACTGTTTGTTGCATGTTGCAATGCACTGTAATATTTCTAGGAGTATAAGGTGGGTAGTATCTTCTAAGCGCATTTTGGAGAACATTTAGTTACGCCGTCTGATCTCCACTTTTGGTTATGAAGTCGCAAATTTAATTGTTTTTCATTGCCGGTTCTTTCTTTTTCAATAACCATGGGTATCAAGCCAGTCATGACAAATTTCAGAACATACTATTTGACCCTATGCTCCGATGTGCCGGCCTAAGGTGGTTTGTATATATCCTGAAAATATCCATTGTCTTTTCAAACACTGCATCTTAGTCGTTTTAATTTTTTTGAATCTATGCATTATGCATGTGGATTACTCTCTGCAGTTTCCGTAATCTTTGGAACTTCATCTGCTCATGAAATTGGGTATAGGCGAACAGGGGGCTTGGACTCACTGCACATATTATTGACCACTGCAAGCTGATTCTCAAGTTCCCAGAAGGCACAAATAGTACATGGGTCTCTCTCTCTCTCTCTCTCTCATGTATGTGTATGTGTGTTCGCCCATTTTCTTTGTTGCTGATTTGTATATGCTTTGCATTGGCAGTATAATGAGCAATTCAAGATTTATGAGCCTTTGGAATACCCATATGATGTGTGTGAGGCTATATTATTGTGGGAACAGGTTGGTAGTAGCTGTCTTCAATTTGTGCATTCTCCTAAAGAGTATACATGTCCATTCTAATGTCTGTTGAGCAATACAGTATCGCAACATGACTACTGTCTTGACTAGAGAGTATTTGGATGCACGGCCTGATGGGTGGTTTGATTATGCTGCAAAGAGGATAGCACAATTGTAGGTTACTCGCATTTTATTCCTTCAAGTTAATTTCTTCTGGTGATTTTATTTGAACTAGTGACAGCAATTGTGTTTGGTGGAGTGAAATCTATTTATATTTGTGTAGGGGAGCAGATAAATGTTACAATAGATCTCTTTGTGAGGAACACCTAAATTTGATCCTGCCATCAAAACCTCCTTTTCACCCCCGGCAGTTTAAAACCTGTGCAGTTGTGGGAAACTCTGGAGATCTTCTAAAGACAGAGTTTGGTGAAGAAATTGACAGCCATGATGCTGTTATACGTGATAATGAGGCACCTGTAAATGAAGTAAGCTAGCTGCTCTAGCCATTACTTACTGCAAGAATTTTTTCATTGTTTATTGATTTATTAAACGGCTTATTCAGGTTTGCTAGAGTCTTTTACTTGGTAGTTTGTTCCGTAAATAGTAATTGAAGAACTCTTTCTGTGGTCATTTGTGCTTTATGCATTTGCGTTGTTTTGAGTGCATTTCTTCTAGGTATTAAGGTATTCTTGCATGCCTACAAAAAATTCAGTATCAATAGCTGTTTCCCTTTCCATTTTCCCTAGTTGTCCCCAGCCCGTCCATGTATCACTAGAACCATACTCATCAAAACATCAATGAAAAGACCAACATGTATTTGTTCAGAAAGATTAAGTTGTGAATATGTAGACTAGAATTATTTTACATGTAAGAAGATTTGTGCATGCAATTTTGGACTTTTGCCATCTTCATTCAAATCGTGGGATTGGAACATTTACATTAAATAAATTATTTCAAAGCCAGAAAAATGGTTAAGTAGGCATTTATCTTATAACAAATTAAAGATGTCAAATAATGAATGTTTATAAAGAAATTCAAGAATTATGTAGGGGAGTATGTTCTCCTTTATATGTCATTATTTTCCTCTAATATTGTTGTTGTGTCTGTCAACGTGTCTACATTGAGTTTAAGAGTAGTGTGGCTGATTGTTACTTGTCCTGGTTTTTAAGTCTAAGAATATTGTGTTAGGTGTCCAACCTTCTACCTACAATTCTTACTAACAAACACAAACAAATAATAGAAGAAATTCAAGATAATCAGAGTCCCACCCTTCGATATAGAGAGTTCTTATATATCAAGGGGGTTATCACTGGCATATATGACTAATAAAAGGAAATGATTTCAAACAGAGTCCTCCAGCAATTCAAGAGGTTGGTTCTCTCCCTTAGATAAAATGTCTCCAAAATTTTCAACAAAAACGCTAGTATGGCAAGTACCCTACTAATACCTCACTCTCACGCTCCCCTTCATACAATGGTCCCTTAATCCCCTGTGGTCCCCGACTCTCTACCCGTCATTCCTTTCTTGCCCTTTCTCTCACATTGCTTGATAATTGGGGGTCTTACATATTGTTTATGTGGCAAAACAGCAAAAGACTATTCACTGTTTTCTGGTTAGCAAAACAGAACATTTAGTATGACACTGCGAAAAGCCTAAGAATACTGTCTCGGAATATTGAAAATGTTATTCTTATGATAAAAAAAAGAATATTGAAAGTATTATATAAATAATTGGAAGATGGATAGTATCGGGAACTTCAATAGGTAGCCTTTCTGATGCTGACACCTGAATCTGAATCCTTGTGGTCTGTAACACCTTCCAGGGAACTCTGGTTTCTTATCTTTGAACATTACATACTTGATGCTTCACATTTTGTGACATTGATTTATTCTCCTTCTATGATCAAGTACTCCGGAAGATATTTAGATACTCACGTTGGCCCCTATGATCCCCTGTAGAAATATGCCAAATATGTTGGTCTGAAGAGGGATTTTCGTCTTGTTGTAAGAGGTGCTGCTCGCAATATGATTGCAATTCTAAATGGGTCTGGTAAGGTGTCTTATTTCTGTTGTTAAATATTCCTTGGACTCTGTTTAAGATGTCAGGTCTGATGATTTCTTTTCTTTCTTCAGATGATGAGGTACTTGTTATCAAGAGCGTGATTCATAGAGATTTTAATACAATGATTAAGGTAAAAGCTAATTCATATTCTCATATGGAAAATTCTCTTATTACTGTACAGTAGTGCTGACAGGAGGGGAAAGAAAAAAACTGGTATGAGGTTAGGAGATGATCTAGTTTTGAACATTGTGATGAACTGAAAGGCGAAGGCTTGGCATCCACGATTGTTTTGCTTTCTGATGCTTTGGAAACTTGTTACCTTTTGTAAATGATTTGTATGTTTTATATTGCAGCTTATTCCAAATCCAGTTTATCTCTTCCAAGGTATTGTTCTACGTAGAGGTGCCAAGGGAACTGGAATGAAATCTATTGAATTAGCTCTCTCTATGTGTGATATTGTTGACATATATGGTTTCACGGTTGATCCTGGCTACACTGAATGGTAAGTTCAACTTGCTGTTGCGCTCAAATCAACTGGCCTTCTTCATTTTTTTTAGCTTATTTACCCAATAAGAGTAAGAAACTTATTTTTGGAACTTCATTGATTACCACACGCAATTTGATGCAACTCCCTTGTCACTAGTTTCTATTTATACTATGCCTTGACATTTTCTCTCAACACAATTGCTTGCTCCCGGTTGACTCGTGTGTTTTCTTTCTTGCCACTAACAAGTTGAAATTTTCTCTGTTCCAGGACAAGGTACTTCTCCACCCCCAGGAAAGGCCATAATCCACTTCAAGGAAGGGCATATTACCAGCTATTAGAGTGCCTTGGCGTAAGTTTTCTCAACCCCCCGAGCAAAAAAAAGTGTGATCCATGCCTTGATACTCATTTGGTTTAGGGCTTCTCAGGTTATAAGGATACACTCCCCCATGAGATCTAAGAGGAAGCAAGACTGGTCTGACGTTCCAGATCAAGTAATGATTAGGAGGGCTCATGCTGCAGCCTTGAGCTTAAAGAAGAGTCAATCAGGTCAAGGAGGTGATTTGGGACAGTTTGGTAGCTGTAAAGTGTGGGGTAATGTAGACCCTGGAATGGAAGGTCCTATCTCAGGATCCTCTGATATGAGTGATACCAGGAAAAAGTCAAGTTACAGTAAGTGGGAACTAACACCTTTTAACAGTTTGAGAAAAGAAGCACAAGATCATTATAAGCAGATGGAAGGGGTCTCCCTTTATAAAATGGACGGCAATAAGTTGGACGATCTTGTATGCGTGAGACATTCATCGTGAGACATTCTTTGGATTCTGTAGCATAAAACGCTCTCGACGATCGACGATATGCTACACACCAATACCTTCTCCCCAATTAGGACTCACCCGTTCCACATGCCTCAACTGGCTCTCTTTGCTATTGTATTATGTAACACTTCAATATCCATGTTTGTTAAGACAATGGCTTCCTTCAGTTGTGACTGATGGCTAGGCACAAGCAGTAGGGGCATCATAGAAATCTCAGTCTTTTATGCGAGATTCATCGAGATGTCGTGTTCCATTGCCAAAAGATGATTCATCCTTCTTGGATTTCTATGCCTGGACTGAGAACTGTGAGCCGACAAAATTACCAAGTATATGATACAATGTTTAGTTTGAGTCCAGATTAGAATGGTCGCAAGAAAGAAAACTGAGTCAATTTATTCTTCGTCTTTGTTTCTAAATAGGTTGTAAAGCTTGTATTTTAGCCTCCGAAAGAAAAGTGTATCATTAATCATTCTTGCGGTTTTTTTTTTTGTAAAGACTCCCAAGGTAAAATGCCCATTTACTGGTTTAGGTAATGTAACAAAAATTCTTGGAATCAGAAAGACAGTATTCGTGTTTGAAGCTTGTAGTGTACTTATCAAAATCATGAAATTGTGTTTCAAATTCATTGAGTTTTGAATACAGTAGCTCAAACAAACGTTCTGGATTTAGATTCTAAAACCATTCAAATCCAATACGATGCCTCCAAACGTCTTTTTATGTCTTAGATTCAATCTAAATTAGTCCATTCCATTTTATAATTTTCTAGCGGGGTAGTGAATTTCATAAGTTCAATGGAAGTCACTCCTACTCAGGTTGTTCTCCCTATTCTCCTCCAACACCTTCCAAGAACGTTTTTAAGTTTCTGTCATTGTCTTTCTTGGATTTGCTATCTCGTATGTCATTTTTAGAGATGTCCATGGAATGGGAACTCAACTACACTTTGAGATTATTAAGAGTACAACCAATCGTTATGCAGAAGTACATTTTATTAAAATTTTTGAGATGGTCGATCCATAAATTTTTTAAATTTTGCGACAGTTTGTATTTGGTGTCTCTAGAGCTATCTTCTATGCACAAGATGGCCTCTTCAAGAGACAACTATTGCCAACACATTAAAACTACAATATTATTATAAATAATTAAAATACAATTTTTTATAATAAGTTTGAAAATTTGCAATATTAATAAAAAAAAAATCCAATTTTTTCCCGCAATAAATTTACAAATCTAACTACTAACTTTGCCGCTCATGTTTTTTCTATTAAATTGAAGTATTTTCTTACAAACAAATAATAGAAGAAATTTTGGCCCACACAAATGGGTGTGTATCGGTTTGGCACATCAACAGCAACTGGAAGTCGCATCTCTTTCAATTCCCCATGGCGCTTTCAGGTGGCAAATTCATCTCTTCAATGGTTCATTCATGGTGAACTCCTTCCTTCTCTCTTGATTCAGAATCTCAAATCTCCATCATTTGGGGCTCGAATTCCCGTAGGATTCTGATTTTCTAAGAAAATCCGCTTCAGAAATGTCCAAATGCCGCAATTTCAGAGCCTCTCATGTCTCTCTAGCTTGAGGTTTGGGAACATGTGATTTCTTGTCGAACTTTCTTGATTTCTTCTTTCTATCCTGAGGAGTACTAGGATTTTGTTCTTCTTCCTCCTTGCAGAGTGTGTGCTGAATCTGGATTCTTGAACTAGTTGTATAATGGTTCCATGTCTCTCGTATACGCATGACGTTTTTCCGAGGAAGAATTTACTCCTGAGCTCAAGAGGAAACATCGGAGCCAAGAAGGCTCTCTTCTTACTTCAAAAGTGCAAGAACTTTCAACAGCTTAAGCAAATTCATGCCAAGATAATTCGTAGTGGCCTTTCTAACGATCAATTACTTACTAGGAAACTGATTCATCTCTACTCTTCTCATGGAAGGATAGTGTATGCGATATTTCTGTTTCATCAAATCCAGAATCCTTGCACGTTTACTTGGAATCTGATAATTAGGGCTAACACTATCAATGGTCTCTCTGAACAAGCCCTCTTGTTGTATAAGAATATGGTCTGTCAAGGAATTGTAGCCGATAAGTTTACATTTCCATTTGTGATCAAAGCTTGTACAGCTTCCTTTGCAATTGAGCTTGGGAAAGTGGTTCATGGGTCGTTAATCAAATACGGGTTTTCAGGGGATACATTTGTGCAGAACAATCTGATAGATTTTTACTTGAAGTGTGGACATAAACATTGTGGTTTTAAGGTGTTTGAGAAAATGCGTGTTTGTAATGTGGTGTCATGGACAACCATGATATCTGGGCTAGTTTCTTGTGGTGATGTACAGGCAGCAAGAAGGATATTTGATGAGATGCCATTTAAAAATGTTGTTTCATGGACAGCAATGATAAATGGGCATATTAGAAGTCAACAGCCTGAAGAAGCTCTTGAACTATTTAGGAGAATGCAGGCAGGGAATGTTTTCCCGAACGAGTATACGATGGTGAGCTTGATCAAAGCATGTACTGAAATGGGAATCCTAAGTCTTGGTCGTGGGATTCATGATTATGCCATCAAGAACGATTTCGAAATTGGCGTTTATCTTGGCACAGCTCTGATTGACATGTACAGTAAATGTGGTAGTATCAAGGATGCGATAGAAGTGTTCGAGATGATGCCGAGAAGAAGTTTGCCCACATGGAACTCGATGATCGCTAGCTTAGGGGTGCATGGGTTGGGGCAGGAAGCTCTTAATCTTTTCAGTGAGATGGAAAGAGTAAATGTGAAGCCAGATGCAATCACTTTCGTGGGCATTTTATGTGCTTGTGTACATATGAAGAATGTGAAGGCAGGCTGTGATTACTTCAAACAAATGACACAACATTATGGTATTGCACCAATTCCTGAGCATTACAAGTGCATGGCTGAGCTATACGCTCGTTCTAATTCCTTGGATGAAGCCTCAAGATCAACAAAAGCGATTTCGATGGAAGCAGATGAGGATGTCTTGGCTTTACTTTGGATGAAATGGCACGACTTGGGTACTGATGATGAGTAAAGAAATATGCAAATGCAGGAGATGGCAAGTTTGGCCAGCAGCCCTTCTCTTTGTTTTGATGCCAGAGCTGATCAGGTGCGGACTTTCTGTTGAATATTTGGGCTTACTACTTGCTTTTAACTGTCATTTTGTACACTTGAAAAAGGGTTTTTCTTGCTCTTGCATAGTATACGACAAACATAATTGTAATTGATTCTTATTTCAATAGGCATATACCCTGTTGATTTCAATGAATTTCATTGTCGATAGCAAAATAGATGTAATATACTAGATATTGGACTTGCATTCATTGTTCTTATGCTTGTGCAAAAGTGGAAATTGCAATGCTTTGCTTGGAATTCCCACATGGACAATCTTCTCTTCAATTTGAAGTTCTTTTCAAATTTAAGTAGACCACAACATGATTTTGAATAAAACATTATGAATTTTTGTGCAGTTAAAGTTGGTTGGTTTGTCTAATCTTGAATAAAGCTCCATTGGTGCAAACACTAATAAACTCCTTAGGGTTGTGAGTAGGGGTGATAGCCTTAACTGAAAACCGATCAAATTGAACCAAACCAAACTGATCCAATAGTTTGGTTCGATTTTTTAGAAGAAAATTGGACGTCTCGGTTTTGTTTTGGCAAAACTAAAAAATATTAGTTCAGTTCGATTTTTGTCCGAAAAAACTATTAAACCTCAAAAAAGCCTACAATCGAAACGGATCCATTCTTGCATCATTTCATCCTTTTTCTTTCAATTAATTTTAAAGTAACAAAATGAGATTGTTAGCTCTACGAATTGTTGTTGAGGTGTTGAGAAATTTTAGGGCAAAAAAACACTAAAATATGGGTTGAAACCAAGAAGTAAAATAGCAGAAAATTTGTAAAAAAAAGACTCGAACCAAACCGTTGGGCTTGTCCTTTATTGGACATTGGTTCGGTTCCTTTCTTGCTAAAATTGATTGGATCGGTTTGATTCTCGATTTGGTCTAAAATTGTGAAAATCGAATCGTATCACCCTAGTTGTAATTAGTTTATTGTCAATATAAAGATAGTTTGCTAAAATTAATTAGTTTCTTGCTAAAGATAGTTGTAATTAGTTTATTGTAATTAGTTTAAACTTGCAGCAAACATCAAGTCTGGCCTGGATGTTGTCAAATACAAGAGACTTCCTACTAAACTTCTATAATTTGTAGGATTAGAAAGCTTCTCACCATCATTCTTTGATACTTTCAAGTTTGTCGCTAAAGGAGTGGAAACAGCTTTACATGTTTCCATTTTAAATTTCTTCAAAATTCCTTGAGCATACTTTCTTTGGGCAATAAAAATACCCTTATCTTCTTGAAGAATTTCCATACCTAGAAAATAATGCATGTGACCAAGATCTGACATCTCAAACATCTTTTCCATCTCGATTTTAAAATCTTGTAGCATTTGATAATCATTTCCTGTCACAAGCATATCATCAACATAAAGGGAAAGAATGAGTTGATTAGAGTTGTTACCAACCTTAACATAGAGAGTAGTTTCGCTCATACTCCTCCTGAAGCCTTGAAGAAGCAAGTAGGAATCAATTTTACTATACCAAGCACGTGGTGCCTGCTTCAATCCATAGAGAGCTTTCTTCAAACGGTATACTTTGCTTTCTTGGTCTTCATCCACGAACCCTTCAGGTTGGTTCACATAAATCTCCTCCTCGAGATCACCATTCAGAAAAGCTGATTTGACACCTAGATGGAATATTTTCCACCCCACATGTGCAGCTAAAGCAATAATCAATCGTATTGTGTCATGTCGTGCAACTGGAGCAAATGTATCTCCATAATCAACTCCAGGTTGTTGTGCATAACCTTTTACCACTAACCTTGCTTTATATTTGTTGACCGAACCATCGAATTATACTTCACTCAAACACCCATTTCACACCCAAGGCGTTCTTTCCTCGTGGTTGCTCTACAAGCTCCCATGTATTATTTTTATTGATCATCTCCAATTCTTCTTTCATAGCAGCAATCCATCCAGTAGATTGTGAAGCTTCATAATAACTATTTGGTTCAACAATAACAAGATTACAACTTTCATATACATCAACAAATGATCTTACCTTGTAATTTGGATTATCACCAGTTGCATCAACAAGATCATCATCATTTGAAAGAGGATATTGGCCATCTCGATCATTAGAATCAATTGAATCAAAGGAGGATTCATTTTGTTCTAAGATTTCAAAATTGGTGGATGAATCTCTCACAATTTTTTGCTCCTCAAAATCCCAATAAGAATCTTCATCAATAATGACATCACGACTCAAGATAATCTTTTCCGAGTTCAAATCAAAAATTATGTACCCTTTTGAATCAACAGCATAGCCAATAAATACTCCTTTAATTGCCTTCTCATCAAGTTTAGATCTCTTAATAGAAGGAACAAAAGAGTAACAAATAGATCCAAAAATCTTCAAGTTCTTAACTGAAGGTTTTCTACCTGACCAAGCTTCATAAGGAGTTTTGTCCTCAACTGCCCTTGTAGGCAGTCTATTGAGCAAGTAAACAGCAGTACATACAGCTTCTGCCCAAAATTTCTTTGGTAATATTTTTTCAAAAAGTAGACATCTTGCCATCTCCATCACAGTTCTGTTTTTTCTTTCCGATACACCATCCTGTTGTGGTGTGTAGGGAATGGACAGCTGGTGTTGGATTCCCAAATCTTCACAAAACTTGTCAAATTGCTTGGAAGTATATTCCTTCCCGTTATCTGTTCTCAAAGTTTTGAGCTTACAACCACTTTGAGTTTCAACCAAATTTACAAACATTTTGAAAATTTGGAAAACTTGAGTTCTCTCGACCAAAAAATATACCCAAGTTATCCTGGTAAGATCATCAATAAAAAGAATAAAATATTTATTATTCCCAATAGATGAATTTCGCATGGGACCGCAAACATCACTGTGCACTAATTCAAGCTTGTCTTTGGCTCTAAAGTCGCCACCTTTGGGAAAAGGTAATCATGCATCTTCCCTTCTTGGCAACTTTCACAAATCTGATCAAATGAGGTAAAATTGAAAAAATCATCAACCATATTAGTAGAATGCAAAATTTTCAAAGCTTTGTTGTTATAGTGACCAAAGCGATGATGCCACTTCTTCTTATCTTCTACTTTGACATTTAGTGCATGATGACATAAAGAGTCACCATTAAAAAGAAAGCATTTCCATCCATGTTGACCCTTGCAATCTCTACTCCTTGTGGGTCATAAATAACACAAACTTGGTCCTTGAAAACCACGGAAATTTTGTTATGCAACAATTGAGCAATACTGAGCAAGTTTTGAGATAATCTTGGAACATATAAGACATTGGATATTTTCTTTTCACCTTGCTTAATATGCATAATGGCGGTACCTTTACCTTCAACTAGTGCTGCTCTCGCCATGTCCAAGGACCACCTTAGATCAGTATGGATTTGTCAATTTGGCTAAAAGATCGATATCTTTAGCCATGTGAGTAGTGCATCCACTATCAATAAGCCATGAGGTTGACTTGTTGTCATTGGTATGAGATGCCATAAAAAAAAAATTTGTTTCATGATTATTGTGGGCACAATTCGCTTGTTCTTGAGGATGTTGGGTTTGGGTTTTCTTGGCATAGCAAAACTTCTCTCAGTATGACCATCCTTGTTGCAATATTCACAATGATAGACTTGCTTGTTTTTGGACCAACAATTTTTCTCGAGTATGATTGGTCTTCTTACAATAACGACAAGGAGGAAATTTACCTTTCTTTGATGTTCCTCCTTTCCTCTTGCTCCCGATCTTTGGTCTCTCGTCTATCATCTTCCAAATGCGGGTTTCTTGCCTTTAGACTTGGCATGAAATGCACCCTCAACATGCTCTTCATTGCGCATTGTATCTCTTTGTTCTTGAGCTTGTAATTTGCTAATTAACTCATTATAGACAAAGTAGTTAAATCGAAAGACTCTCTATGGTTTGAGATCTTCGATTCAAATTTATTAGGAACACTAACCATTATTTTTTCCACAACTCTTTGATCGGAAAATTTTCACGGATAGTCTTATCTCGATTTACGATGGTCATCACTTTTGTTGTATAGTCCTCACGAGAATCTGAATCCCTCATTTTCAACATCTCAAACTCTCTCTTGAGAGTCAATAATTTGACAGCTTTCACCCTCGCGCTTCCTTCAAATTCCTCATGCAATTTATCCCAAGCTTGTTTTGCTGTTTTACAATCAATGACCCTAGCAAAAATAGGATCTGATAAAGCGGCATGAATAACGGATAAAGCCTTCTGCTTTTTCAATTTCTCCTCTTCGTGTAGCCTTATCTGATTCAACGTCGGATTTTCTCCTAATGGTTGAGGATCAACATTAGTTGAGACAGATTCCCAAATGCCAAGCGCCATGAGGTAGGATTGCATTTTAACAACCCAAAACTTGTAGTTTTCACCATTAAAATGTGGAGGAGATGTTACACCAAAATTAGAAGACATTTTTCCAATACAAAGATTGAACTTCACACTCTCAAATAAAAACACAACCCTTTAAATCTAAGGCTCTGATACCACTGTTGGATTAAAAAAAAAGGTATTGCGGAAGCAATAATCAAATCAAAGTCTCAATGTTTGTTGAACAAAGAGAGAAAATTGAAAAATGAGAGAGTGGAATCCAATAAATGAATAGTTTTCTTATTGAAATAGAAAATATTGGTAATGCATCCTTCACATGGAAGTTCGTCCTTTTATAGGTACGAGGAACTGACACTCATTTAATTTTTCAACATTAAAAGCATTAGAAACTTACAAACTTAAAAAGCAAAATTTAAAAGACAAAAACCGAAATGTGTTAAATCTAACTTTTAAAAAAAAAAACATAAAACATTAATTGAAAAACTTAACGTAATTAAAAAAGAAAAAATTCATAACTCAATAGATTCCAATGAATTTCACATTGTTGATAGCAAAATAGATGTAATATACTAGATATTGGACTTGCATTTATTGTTCTTATGCTTGTGCAAGTGGAAATTGCAATGCTTTGCTTGGAATTTCCACATGGACAATCTTCTCTTCAATTTAAAGTTCTTTTCAAATTTAAGTAGACGACAACATGATTTTGAATAAAACATTATGAATTTGTGCAGTTAAAGTAGGTTGAGTTGTCTAATCTTGAATAAAGCTCCATTGGTGGAGACACTAATAAACTCCATAGGGTTGTAAGTAGGAAAACCGATAAAATCGAATCAAACCAAACTAAAATGATTCAATGGTTTAGCTCGATTTTTTAGAAGAAAATTGGACATCTCGATTCTGTTTTGAAAAAACAAAAAAATATTGGTTCAGTTCGATTTTTGTTTGAAAAAACCATTAAACCTGAAAAAAGCCTGCAATCGAATCTCAATCCATTATTGTGTCATTTCATCCTTTTTCTTTCTATTAATTGTTAGCCCTACGAATTGTTATTGAGGTGTTGAGAAATTTTGGGGCAAAAAATACTAAAATAGGGGTTGAAACCAAGAAGTAAAAATTCGAGGACCAAATCGAAGAGGGACTGAATCGATGATTTTGTCCTTTATTCGCTAAAATTGATTGGTCAGTTCGGCTCTCGATTTGGCTTAAAACCGTAAAAATCGAATCGTATCACCCCTAGTTGTAAGTTTATTGAGATGTAATATTTTTTTTATAAAAAAAAATGGTCAATATAACAATTGGTTTAGGTATATATTCTAGACTAAAAAGTCAGACATTCGAATTCTCACCCATAAATTCTTAAACTTACATCATGTTAATCAAACCATCTAGGACAAAACTCAGACAAAACTCATTACAGTGCTCTAATCGTACTCTTAGTTGTTGGACAAAAAACAAACATACAATTAAACAATATATAAGAACTTGACCTTTGTGATATGATTGACTGCATACATATAAATAAATGTAGTTCCACAAGAAAAAATTGATGAAGTCATTTAACATTTTCTCACTTGTCTTCGAACTTCTTTTCTTTAATCCTCACCACAAATTAAAATCGTAAAATTTGTAATGATAAAATGATTAAGCAGAAAAGATAAAAGATATACTACAAATTCAACTATTGCAAGTATGCATGCAATCATATACATTTTTATGATGAGGTCAATTTAAGTTTAGCTCAATAAATAAAATATTGATAATTATCGAAAATTTTTATGGTTAATCATCTACTCTCGTAATTGTTAAATATGAGGGAAAAAAACATTCCTACGAGGAGGAGGATTAACTAGCTACTAGTAGCTAGGACAATCAAACAAGTTTTTTGATCGAAATCTAGGTTGGGAGTTGGAAGTTTGAAACCATATCGATTGGGCCTCGCCGAAAATATTTGGCCCAAATTTAGCCATTGATCTGCCATTCAAATTTCAAATAGCCAAATTGGACTAGGTTCATCAAGCCATAGGTCTAGCTTATATTTTGTAGGTTAAATTGCCCTCTTTAGTATCTAAATTTTCATGTCTACGTCTAACATGTTCTTGAACTTTAAAAAAAAATATCAAATAGAATAGAATGTTCTAAGCATTGTTTTAGCCTTTAAAAGAAAGTGTATCTTTAATTATTCTTACGATTATTTGAAAAGACGACTCTGAGCCAAAATATTTATTTAATGCTTAGCTAATGTAGAGAAAATATGGGTCATATTATGATTAATCAAATTGTTGGAGGTGCAAACAGTATTCCACATTAAGTAGATAACAGAAAAATCTATCGTATATATAAGTGAGTTAGACGGTATCATACCATTATGAAAATGTGAAGAGGTTTATTGTTTTCTAACCGAAATGAGAAAACTTGATGCTAAGATCCAATCCAAATGAACCTATTCTATTACATTATTAATTATCGGTGGGGACTGCTAATTTGGCAGTATTTTTTTTTTTTTTTTTGATAATTGGATGTTAGAGCTTTACTCTCCTATACCCGAGGGCACCTGTACCCGCACCAAAAACATCAAGAGTTCTTATTTATTAAACTCACCTCAGAGTTTGAATCCAAGACCTCTAAGCTGGAATGACCAAAAGATCCTGAGTTCTTACCAGCGAAAGTTGTCCCTTAGAGGCTAGTGTACGTAAATTATTTATTTTGTTAGATATAATGACCTTGATACTTTTTTATTATTGATTATTGATTATTTAGAGGGAAAAAATATCTTGGGAGATTCACAAATATCTCCAAGGTGATGGGAAAAGTGTGAAAGCGTCCTCTAAATGAATAAATATCAAACAAAGAGGAAGCAAAGGAATCTTATCCAGAGGAACAGCCTCCAATCTCTTACATTTCAACACATCCACTGTTCTATATAAAGGCTATTCACTAACTTGCTTTTACTCATTCAAATATATCTCAAGCTTAACACCATCATTTCCCATTACATATACCATCAAAATGCAAGCTCTTCTTACCATTGTTGTTTCTCCCATTCTTCCCTCAACACCTTCTAAGAACCTCTCTCATTTTCCCTCTTCTCCCTCGATCTCAATTGGCTCTCTCTCCTCGCGCCGCTCGACAATCAAACCAACCGCTGCAGTCGCTTATGACACTTCAGTGGTTGATTATAGCTCTGTTATCTCGTAAGTCATTTTCTCTCACATCACTTCTCTTTTTGTATTGAACTTGAATGTAAACCACTCATCTCGATATCTTATTAACAGGTAGCGATACAGGTAGGATGACAAAAAAAATATTTATTATAACTTTGGTATATCCTGACTTTTAATTAAGACTATATCTTTTTAGTTGCTATACTTTAAAAAGTTTCTTTATGGATTCTAGACCTTCAATTTCGTTGTTTCAAGATTATGTGATGAGCTAAATTTGAGTAGTTTTAAGAGGTGTTTGATGGTATAAACATTAAATTTATGCGGTTAAATGGTAATTTATATGTTTTTTAAGAACTTTAAAATATAAGAACTAAACTCTCCCAGTCAATGAAATATTTTTATTTTTTATAATAATTACTTAGATTTTAAAAAGTGAACATCCACAACATAATCCTAAGATTTGTATATAGCTTTGCTAAAACTCATCGGGTCCTTAAAGTACAAAACTAAATAGACACTCTTTATCTAAATCTATACTTTCTTTAAAATTATAGTTTTATCAAAAGATAAGAAAATATACGATTTTAATTTTGATTATAAACTTGTGCTTTTTTTCCAGTTTAACCATAATAGAGGGTGAAAAATTAAGTGATCAACTTTTAAGACAATAATTTGATAGGTTAAATTATAAGTTTTGTCCCTAAACTTTTAGATTTGTATCAGATAAGTCCATAAACTTTAAAAAGTTTCTAATAAGTCCTTGAACTTTTGATTTTGTATCTAATAAGTACTTGAACTTTAAAAAATGTCTAATAAGTCCTTAAACTTTCAATTTTGTATCTTTTAAGTTCTTTAACTTTGAATTTTATGTCTAATAGATCATTGACCTAATTGACATTTTAAAAAATTCATGAACCTGTTGGACACGAAATTGAAAGTTTAATATGTTTTTAGACACAAAATTCAATTTTATGTTTAATAGATGTGTCAAGAACTTGTTAGATATAAAATTGAAAGTTTTCAGGAGCCTATTAGATACAAAATTAAAAATTCGAAAACTTATTAGATACAAACATAAAAGTTAATCGATATCTTATCCATTAAAGTATGTTATTTGATAGCAGAGTTTCTTGCAGAAGCATGTGAGACAATCGGTGGAGAAGCGTGTTGGGGTAATAATATATTTCCAGAAGTGAAGCTTCAGCCTCCTTCACAAGCCGCAGTTGCTGCTTTGGAAGAGATTGATAGAGAATATCTTGATTATGCAGCCCATTCAAAGACGTACGCATATCCCTAATTTTATTATTATTATTATTATTATTTACCCTTTTTAATGTTCATCTTAATGGAAATATTCTCAAAAAATTGAATTTTTAGGTTTATACTTTCAAATTCTGACTTGATTAGACATAAAGTGATGTGACTTTTTTACTAGTCAGATTTTGTGTTTTCTTCTTCAAACCACATAATCATTGATGGGTAAAAGCTTTTATTGATTCAACATACAAAATCTTACTGACTTGACAACAAGGTTCGTATATTTTAAAATGATTTTCAATCTTTTGTATATTATTATTAGGATTAAATAAGTTATTGTAGTTTGAGTTTTGTCGTATTTTAAGCTTTATTATTATATTTAAAGTTATTTATACTAGAGTTTAAACCTAAGATTTGAGCGAGGATTGGAGACATATTAACCACTAAGCTAAAAAAAAATTTGTGTTTTAATTTGATTTTTCCTATACATATTATATAAAGTAAAAAGTTAGAAGGGGCTCGAGCTCCCGGACCTTAACTAAATCTGCCCTTGTTTGAAAGTATAGTGACCAAAATAGAACAATGCTCAAAACATATGACTAAAATGGTATTTTAACCTATTATTTTATGTTCACTCCCTCAAATATTGTCCAGTCTATTTTACCACCACAAAATTTAAAAAAAAAAAAAAAAAAATCAGTGGTTGCACTCAAGTTTTTTCTTATTATCAAGCACAATTGTTCAATTTGACTGCATTTAAGTATTGTACAATACAACACACTTACAACAAAAAAAAAAAAATCATTATAAAAAATTATAAAACTAATATGGTAAATTAGACTCCACAATATCCAAATTTTTTCCTTATTATTTTAGTTAGAAAAGCACATTGTACTTTCATTAAAATAATTATTCATTCCAAATTTACCATGTAATGATTTGGTTTTTAAATTTAAATTTTATACTAATTTTGTTAAATTATAATGTAATTTTGTAAGCACTTGAATTCTCTTGCCTCATCATTGCTTTCCTACGCACGACTTCATTTTTATATACGTGAAATTTTTTACTTTTAGCTTCTTTTGCTATCCATTACAAATTATCTTATTTTTATTTACCTGAAAGCGGATAATTATTGATGTAGCCTAAATGAGACTAAAGGAGATAATTCTCCAAGAATCAATCAAGGACCTTTATTAGAATGAAAGTTGTGTAGAATACATGGGAGGGATTCTCTATTTATAAGGGATTAAAATACAAATGAGGGTAAAAAAGATTAACCTAGAGAATTTACTTAAGTTTTACCCTAATCCTACCTTCATCATTCTATCCCTCCAAAAAAAAACTCGTCCTCGAGTTTTAAAAAGAAAATGGAAACAGAAGAAAACAAACAAAATAGAAACAAGCTTCATTCGATGGTTGCCAAATACTCCAACTGAAAATTGCTTTCTGAATTCATCAACTTGCCAACCCAGTTGGTCATTGCTTATCATCCTGAAAAATAATTCTTGAAATGCAAGTTCTTGAGTCAACTGCTTGTGGTACTGCCACAATTCCTCCAAATACACGAACTTGTTGACAAAAATAATTTGCAAAAGAGCAGACATGTGAAATTTGTGGAAGGTTTTCTTTAAACTCTCTCGATTTGTCGGCCAAACCAAAGAAGAAATTCTTGGTCCTTTAACTTCCTCCCCAATGATAGAACGTTTTCCAAAATGACTTTCGAGAATTTGAGGTTCCCAATTCAATAATTGCAACTCAAGCAAAATTTTCTCATGTAATAAGCCAACATTGGATGTTTGAGAGAATTTTCTTGTAAACCCTTTTGAAGTTTCCAATTCAACCATGTTGATTTTATTTGTAATTCTTCCAACGTTGACCTCACGGGTTTCGACACAATTCTCCTCAAATTCAACTTCATGGGTTTTGATTTCATAGTTCTCCACCCCTAAGGTGTCTTCCATGACAGTAAAAAGTTTATCCAAACTAAATAAAATTTCATCCTCACCGTCAAAATATTCAATGAAATTCAAAAGAAATTCATCATCTGTTTCATTTGAACTCATCTGATTGTTGTGAGAAATTGGTTTGGCTTCCTTCTCATTTTCCTTCTCAATTTCTTGTTCTGTTTGTACATATTCTTGAAAAATTAAAGAACTATGCCCACTGGAGTCTTGCTCTTCAACTTCAAAGAACAATTGAGCCAAATAAAAAGGAGAGTCATCAACTGTCTCTATCAATTCTTTTTCAACTTCATCTTCCTCATCAAAATAATTTTCAAATTTTAGAAAACATTCCTCTTCTTTGCTTAAAAATCAAAATTGTTAACATCAAATCCATGAAAAAATTCTTCTTCTTTGCTGGAAAATTTGGAATTTGGAACCAAGAAACCTTCATTTTGACATTCTTGGAGTTTATCATGATGAAAAGGGTTTCTAATAAATCTTGGAAGGTCGGCTTTCTGTTTTTGCAGCATTTCTTCTTGATCATCTCCACGATTTTGGTATATATCTCCATGGTAGAAATCTTCTCTTTTCGAACATTCATCATCTTGATTCATGAATCTTGAAAATTGATGTTCAAGAGGTCTTCCCGCTATATTTTCTTGAATCTTTATCATATGATCCGTGAATTCTTCTTTGCGTTGAACTTGTCTTCCTTGAATTTTTTCCAAACGACGTCGGATTTTATCCATTCCCTTTTGAAATTCCTCCCAATTCATGGTTTGATCCGAATATTGATGTTTTCTTGAAAATGTTTCAGCCTCTGAATCACTTTCTAAATCATCCAAGTCCAAATTCTCACATCGATTTCTTGAAAAACTTATTTGATTAGATCGTATAGCTCTTTCTTGATAATATCGGTTCGTTAGTTTGTCCCAAACTATATTGCAATCTTTGTCGGAATCGCTAGAATCACTAGAATCAAAATTCCAATGCGGATCTTGATTGATTCTTTGATAAAATCGAGCATGAGCAACGTTGTGATGTTGAAATTCCTCTTCCGAATCACTTGAATCAAAATTCCAGCAATGATTTTGAGAGTATTTTTTACTTTCTTGCCCATACCAACTGCTGTATTTTTTCTTGGTCATCTTCTTTGAACGGTAATTATTCATTCTTGCAAATTCTTGGAAAATTCTTCAAGTTTCTTGAATCTATAGGGTTCCCCCTAAATAAGGATGTGTTGTTTGGCAACGAGCACAACTCACGAAGCTCCCTCTTGCGATCGACGTCACCAAGAGTTTTCCGGTCTTCCACCGGCGGCAGTCAACGTTGGCCCAGGCGATTGCTCTGATACCAAATTGATGTAGCCTAAATGAGACTAAAGGAGATAATTCTCCAAGAATCAATCAAGGATCTTTATTAGAATGAAAGTTGTGTAGAATACATGGAGGGATTCTCTATTTATAAGGGATTAAAATACAAATGAGGGTAAAAAAGATTAACCTAGAGAATTTACTTAAGTTTTACCATAATCCTACCTTCATCAATTATCCTATCAAATTCTTGTTTACACTTTCATGAAATTTTTTCCAGTAGAAACTAAATTGAATTATAACTACAAGGATTGAATTATTAGTTCTTTTCTTCCCTTATAAAATGATGGGTTAAATCACTGCAAATTTCGAACTAAAGATTGTTTAAATGGATATTTCAACTGACGATTCTTTTTCTGAAAATGCTGCATGTTTTGTTTACACTTAAAAATCTGTGCACTGCCTTGGAGTTTGGAGTAATTACCACTGTTTACTGAAACTGTCATTATTATTATTATTATTATTTCATTTTTATTATTATGTGCAGCGTTTTCCCAGGAGAGGCTTGTGATGATCTTGGTGGAGAATTCTGTGGAGCTGAGTTTCTAAATGGCGTTTTCTAATTCTTAGTATTATTCATTTTAATGTATAGTTTTATTCACATATACAAGGCTCTTAGTTAGGCCATATCATAGATTCTGTAACCCACTTTCCAGAATTCGACGGACTATTCTCATAAGATAACTGTCTGATCCTACTACACTTAAATGTCAAAGTAACCGACAAGACCAGAACTCGGTATTTGTTTTCCAAACCTTTTTTATGTTGTGGGAAGGCTGTGGAATTATTAGTTGAAGTTTCAAAGGGGAGAATGATGAAGGGATTGAAATTTTAAACCAACTCAGTGAGGCATTAACAGAAGGAAACTACATTTTTTGAAGAAAATCTTATTGCAAAAAGAACCCAACCAAATGAAGTGAGCATTTGAGGTTGATCTTGCAGTATGTTCTGAAAGCAAGATTGGTAAAAAACTAAAACTAAAACCACAAAATATTAGGCGACCTACTTGTCGATGGTGTGCACACATGCGCCTTCGAGTATTAGACGAAGCTGAATGTTGTTGGATTTACAGAATTTGTTGATGCATAACACATCAATTATTCCATCCATCAATGAAGGGCTGCATTTTTTAGAACAGCTTCAATTCAGTTAAATAACACCATGTAAACCAGCTGAATCCAACAGCACTGCTTTTATTTGCTCAGGTAAGATCTCCTGACCTTCCTTGGATTGCTGAAAGAAGAGAAAAAAAAGTGAATTCTTTGCAGGAGATTTATAATACAAACAAACATGGAAGAAATCGAACAAACGAAGAGAGAGAATGGGCGAGTACCAAAAGCTGACTAAAATCACCTTTATCATGTCTAGATTAACTAAAAAGTACTCAACAAAAGTGATTTTGACTATAACTAAGGAAGTCGAAAGGAGAAAATAAAAAGGAAAAGATAGCAAACCTCGGCTCGAAACACGTCTAAAGCAAAGCCATTGAAACAGCTGATTACAGCTTGTTGGATGTCCAAGCCGAGGTTATCCAGAGCCCTCATGGTGGATAGCAAGAGACCCGGCTTGCGAGAACAAAACATGTGAATATTGACAGCTCTGCCTTCTCTGACCCGGACTTCAACCTGTTATTTATGCACGTTACCAATCATGATTTGAAGCACATCTTCATTGTTCCAAATATGCACATGAGCACACATGCACATAAGAAAATGCAAACAAATCCCATAAATGATTGAGAACGAAACCAACTTCATAAGGAAATTCACAGAAAATGAATAGAAACCATGCTTAAGTTTCATAATGATCCATATCCTGTTGAACTGACTTAGAAGTAAGATGAAAAAAGAGATGCATGAGCTCCACCAATATCATTAGAACTAACAACAAATTTATAAGGTCAACCCAACAAATCTACTCAATGACACATTCTTGGACCTCTGTCTACTAAGACAAAAGGACTGAAGCATAAGCTAAAATTGATTATATTTTCCAAAGCCTAAAACAGTAAGACGAAGAGACTGTCATTCACATGATATTGCTAGTTTAAGAAACTGCAGACTGTGCACCATTAAAAGCATGTTTGGTATGACTCTTCAGAGTAGCATTGCGTACATGTTACTCCTTCGTGAGCAAGTCCCATACAAGCATCAGACAGATCATTGGACTTCATTATTTGGGGGACTTCCAAGTTCATACTAATTCATTTGACTAGAGGTTGAGTTGAAATTTTATTAGAAATTAAATTTCAGAAGTAACCCATTCAAACAAGGAGAAATTTGTGCATGCATTGGTAATTTGTACATCAAACCACACTTAAAATCACTTTCCAATCTTATACATTACTAATATAGGAAGAATTCTAAGCACTTAGCTCTTCAGAACCAAGTCTCAGCTCTTGCTACATGCACTTCTTGAGGAAGTTTAAAAACAAACAAAAAGAGAAGAATTCTAGCTACATAGATACAAAACACAAAAATACTAGCAAATACTAAAAGAAACAAGACAGCAGAAGAAAAAATATGAAGTGGGTTGGAAAGTTACCCTGGCAGGCTGGGTTTTGGGGCTGGACAAGGAGCTTGGACACAGCTCTTCTTTGACACGACAGGGAAGAGTCGGCAGCGTTGGCGTCAAAGGATGAAAGCTTGCAGAAGGCTGCAACAAAGAACCAGGAGGAGTCGATTCAAGTTCATTATGAAGATCATTTATCCTTTGAAGAAGCTCCTTCAAGTAATCGATGGCGTCTCCAAGTATTGAAGCTCTATCCATCTGTGTATACACAAGAAAAGGAAAACACAGATTTGGTTTGGTTTCACAGAGAATTAGAAAGAACTTAAATCATGAAACAACAGGGCTTATTGCTCAATTCCCCAGGAAAGATATCAAGTTAACGATTATAAATTAGATGCAATTATACCATAAACCCAAATAATTCTCGATCGTGAAAACTAAAAAACATTTGTTCTTTGCCACCAGTGGTTCAAGATCTCTCCACCATGAAATCGAGAAGAAAAGCCTGAATCCGTACCTTGCTTATTTTGGGTACGACGGACCTAAGCATGTAAAGTCTATCATTCAGCTTCTTTCTCCGCCGCCGTTCCGCCATGAGATTCTTCGCCGGCAGCCCCTTCTTCTTCCCCTTCTGGTCTCCTCCGGTTACGGTGCTGTTGGCATTGGAATTGCTTCCGCAGTTTTTAGCATTAACATTGTCCTCTTGCTTGTTATACTCATTGGCTTCATCGGAATCGTAATTCAACCGTGAAACATCCACGCTGCCGTCCTCAATGTCCTCGTCGCCATTCTTGTTCCTCAGCTTCTCTAAATTCGGCGTCCACATTGAGCCTTCTCCAAATTTCAACCCCGAAACCTCCAAATTCTCCAGTTTATCAGCTCCGGCAGAGCCAACTCGATGCGCCGCCCGCTTCTGAAACAGCGTCGGCTGAGCGCCTACCTGCGGGAACACTTCGAGAGGTCTCAAAACCTTAGACCTGGTCTGAAACAGAGCATTCCCGCAGCCATCGAAGCTCTCGAAGGCAGTCTCCGGATTATACCCAGCGCCGAATGCGGGAGGGTTATCGGCTACCGGAAGCAACCGAGTGGGCGGAAACTCGGAGTGGTTTAAGCTAAGTTCCTGATTACCGATATGAGGAAGAGACGAAATACCGGTAAATCCCATCAAAACGGAGGAATTGGAAGGTTGATTCCCCTGGTAAGATCCAAGCAGGCCAGTGTCGCCGCCCAAATCGAAGGCATTATCAAAATTACTTCCGCAAACGACATTAAGAAGAGAAGAGAAACAGGATTTGTGGGAATGGGAAGGATCGAGAGCAAAAGCGTGGGAGGGAGAGCAGGAAGAGGAAGAGTCTATGGGGTGCAAGAGCAGGTTATCAGTGGGATTGGAGGAGAAGGCAAGGTCCGGAATGTGGTTGTGAGAAGAAGAGAGGGAATGGAAATGTTGGTGAGAGGGATTGAGAGGAGTAGAAGAGTTGACGTACCAGTCGGATTCAAGCATGGATTTGAAGGAGGAAATGGAGCCGGCAATGGCGATGTCGTCGTCAGGGTCGTTGGTGGTTCTGGTCCAAGAAGCGGCGTCGTCATGGTCGCCGTCGAGCCAGAGGATTCCGGTGGATTTGGGAAGCATCTGGGGCGGCGGGATGAAGGCAGTTACAGAGAGAGAGAAAAAAGGAAATGGGTTTTGAGAGAGAAGAAGAAGAGCGTGGTTTTACAGAGAAGAAATGAACAGAAATATATTCCAAACTTTGAACGTTACGTATCAGAGAAAAGCTTCTTTCTTCTCTCTCTCTCTGCGTTTCGTTGTCTGTTTGGTTTTATCAAATTCGCTTCTTCAAACAAAAAGAAAAAAAAAAGAAAAGAGAAAGAAGCCTCATCCACAGAGAGTCGAAATTCTTTACAATATATATCAACTATCAAATATATATTAGTAATATTTTGTCTTTTTTATAATAACTTAATTTCCTTTTTTGGATTTTATAATATCTTAATTTATGGGGCATTTTTTATTAATATTGTAAAATTTAAAATTTATTATATAAATATTGTATTTTGTAAACTATTTATATTAATATTGTACTTTTAATTAGTTGGTAATGGTCGTCTCTTGTATGTGCTGGAACATGATCATCTCTCCAAGAGACAACCATGTTGATTTGTAAATTACAAAAAAAAAAAATTAAAAGATGGTAGTCTCCATCACAAAATTTTAACAATTTCTCCAACAGACATAGTAATTGGGTTAACTTTATATAACCCAATGGTCTTGGGTTTCGAGTACCAACAAAAACACAATTTTATCTTTTTATTTTTTTCTTTTATTTATTTTTTTTAAAAAAATAATTTAAAAAAAAAGTTAATAAGTTTTTCAACCTTATAAACAAAATTAAAATTAAAAAAAAAAAAAAATTTCTAAAGAAAGTTAAGAATTTTCAACCATTTAAAAAGTTATAATTTTATCTTCATAGCTTAATAAAATTTCATAATAAATAGACTCTAGGATTAAAAGTTACTAATGGATTGGATACTCAATCAAACTATAGAAATTTTATTGAGTACGTGATAGTTAGCTGACGACAAGTACTCAATTCGTTAGTAACTTTTAATCACTATTGATGAGATGAGGTTTTATCAGATTATAGAGATGTAATTCTAACTTTTAAAACAATAAGAAACTAAATTCTAACTTTCTTTCTACCATATGGATCAAATTTGTAATTTAACCATTAAATTATACGTAAAATTTGATGTTGTGCATGTCACACAATGCGACGTGAAAATTTCAATTTCCAACTTAAATGAAAGAGTAGATTTGTTGGATTCAACGTTTGTCTTCGAACCTTTTATTAATAATGATAGGGTTTGTGTAAACTTTTCCTTTTTGTTAGTGGAACAATATGTGGAAATGAGAATTCAAACTTCTGAAGTTGAAAGTATATATCTTAACTAGTTGATTATGTTCGGCTTAACATATAATACATGTGAATTTTTAAGGTTGTATATATTTGGTCTCGTTATCCAATAAGTTACTAATGAGTTGTTTTCTAAGACACAATATTAAGAATATTAAAAATTGAGAAAATCCATGGATATACAACATCATTCACCTAAGGTGGGTGTTCTTCAATCCAAATCTTGAACTGTATGGCATGCAATAGATCTAAGATCATTTGTAGTTTGAAATGACCTTCAATCTATATCGTGTTAACTTTGTTAATTTAAGTTGATATATTTATTGTATTATTTCATAATAATGTAGTATGTTGATATCATTAAAAAAAATATAGTAGGTTGGCTTAGATAGGGTGATTTTGATCAACTTTAAGTATTTTGTAGCATGTTAAAAGGTTAGCGGCCTAATACAAATCTTACCTTCTAATTTTGAAACATAAGATTCATTTAGTTTATTAATATAGTTTATTTTTATGTTTAAGTAGATTTCTAAGCGGTTAATTCATGAAAATTTTAACGTCATGTAATAATTATATATTTTTTTAAGTACAAAAATATTGTATGAAAATTAAAGTAGTACTAAAACTATATCTTCCAATTTCTAACCTTAGTTTTACTTTTACTTCATAAAGAAAAGTTAAATAACAATATTTCCGTGATTTTTTTTTAAGAAAAAAAATCTAAAACTCTAACCATGTTTGATTAAACTAATAAAAAACTGGTTTAATTATTATTATTATTATTATTATTTTATCTAAAGTTTCTAACTACTTAATAGCTTTATTTGAAATAAATGGATAGATATAAATTAGAATACATTGAAACTATAGATAAGGTTAATTTAAACCTCATTCGTCATTTAAGCATTATGGGACATTTCATAAAGTATTAGCTAAAGATGCTTGATAAAAAATAATAACTAGTTAACAAAACATAATTTAACTAATTAAAACATATATCATCAATCAATCAAAATATATATATATATATATATATATATATATATATATATATATATATATTTATTTATTTATTTATTTATTTCATCATCCATCAACATATATTAGAGTTTAAGATCTCCATCCACACATGTTGTTGCTTTAGATAAAATAAAGTAGTGTAAAATATCTTTTTGGGCCCCTCAATTTTGGGTTTGATTCCCTTTTAGTGTCTCGGTTTTCAAACTCAACAATTTAGCATGCATTTAATTATATTGTTAGTCATTTGACATAATTACTAAGCTAACATGACACCTATTTTTATTAAAAAAATATATTATTTTTTAATTTAAGATTTTTTTATTTAGCAAAATATTTTTTTTAATCTCTCACTTTTGTATTTGGTTCTCTTTTGGTCCCTTACTTTTTAAAATTTAACAAATTTGCCCCCAAATTTTTCATTTAGTTACACTATTAGTCATTCCATTCAATTATTTTCTATTTTTAATTAAAAATTTATTATTTATTTTTTTCCTTCTCCTTTCTTCTTCTTCCTTTAACGAAATTTGGGTGTGGGCAAACGAGCGCCCAACGGCGGCCGACTAGGTTTAAGAAGGAGGAGGAGGAAGATGGTGTAACTAAATGCAAAACTTGAGGGTAATTTTGTTGAGTTTTGAAAACTAGCAGACCAAAATAGACCCAAATACTAAAAAGATATTTTGTCAAATAAAAAATAAATTTTAAATTAAAAATAATTGATATCAATAAAATATTTTTTAAAAATAAAAATAGGTGTCACGTTCCTAACGGAAAATTGGATGGAATAACTTACAATATAAACAAAATTCATGGACTGAATTGTTGAGTTTTAAAACTGAGAGACTAAAAGGAAACTAAATGTAAAATTAGGAGACAAAAAAGATATTTTTCCAATAAAATAACGATCATAAACTTTCAAATATTATGGAAATTAAACATATAAAAAAGAATAATTCAAATAATTGAATAAATAAGAATAGTTGAATGGATAAAAATTAGTTAATTTGCATGTTTTTTTTTTAATTCAAATTGTAGAATAAAATATCTAGGTAAAAACGAGGAAAAAAAACTAAAAAACTCTCATATATAAGAAAAGTAAATACAAATTTTTTTTTTGGGATGACTATATATATATAATATAGTTTCTATCTATTACTTTTTTTTTTTTTTAGATTGGATTCTCGCCTTCACAATTATTAAAGTAGAAGAAAATATATATATATAAATAAATAAACATATAAATAAATATATATATATATATATATTTAGTTTCTAAAATTTTAAAATTTATTCCTTTATATTTTAAAAAGTATCCAATAGACACATCTATTATCCCACCATCTTTGTTATACTTTAATACAAGATTAATACATTTCAAGTTTTAGTATATGTTATAAGTAGGGGTGAGCATCGATTAGGTCGGTTAACTTAACTTTTTTTAAAAAAATCTTTTCCAAAACAAATCAAATGGCCCAATTCGATTCGATCGATCGGTTTATAATATTTATTTAAATAATTATTTAATATTTATAATTATTATTTTTTTATTATTTAATAATTTATTATTACTATTTAATATATTTTTAGAAAATCTTTTTAGTTTTTTATTTTTTTTAATTATTATTATTATTATTATTATTATATAATTTTTTTAAAAAAATTATCGGTCGGTTCGGAGCCCCAAACCGACCGACCAACCGACGGAAAAAAGCACAAAACCGACCAACCACCCTCGGTTCGGTCGGTTTCGGTCGGTCGAGTCAGTTTTCGGTCTTTTTTTGTTCACCCTAGTTATAAGTATAATTATACAAATTTAATTGTGATGTAATCGATATATTCACTTAAAATGTATTTATTTGTTATATTGATTTAGTTCATGTACTCTGAGCAAACTTATTTTAAATTTCCAAACTTAGTACAATTTCTCATAATTTATTTTATATAGAAATGAAGGTTAAAATGTCATTTTAGTCCTTGTACTTTGCCTTTTATTTGAGCTTTGTTTTTTCTTTTAAGCTAGGGATATAAACGGAAATTAAAACCTAAACGACTCCATACCGACACTTCCCTTCCATAGGAGGGAGAGAATGTCCTCTAGAAAGTTAGTTCTAGAAGAAGATGTCACTTTTCAACTATGAGAAGTTGTAGAAGAAGATGCCAAAGCATCTAAGTTGTGGGCGACTTTGTTCTCTTCTATTAAAAATCTTACAAAAACTAATAGCATTTACAAGCAGAGCAAACTAAAGAGCTTCTTCAAAAAAGAAAAAAAAAACTCACTTCAGAGAGGTTCAAACTCAACTCCATTTCACTCAAGTCAGATTCAACAAACAGGTGGGTGCTTCTAATCCCACTCTAAGTGGTCACCTCTTGGAGCTCATTTAGTACGTTAATCAATTTGAACTTTGTTTTATTTTAGTTTCTCATACTTTTAAGGATTGTTTGAGACGTGAGTTATAATAACCCGTGAAATACTCTACACTTCAAACAAAAACTATTATAACTTCAAACTAAACAACTCTATATTTTAAACAATATTATATAATTTCATAAATTATTATAACTAATGTTATTATAACTCACTCAACACCCCAAATAACCCCTTAAATGTTCAAATCCTTATATTTTTAATAAAATTTAAAATTTGCCCCTACTATAATTTTGAAAGTTATTTTTATCAAATAAAATTAAATAATGATAATAATTAAGAGAAATTAACAATAAACTAACAACATGGATCACTTTTAAGTTTTATTAAAAGTATAGAGATTAAATTTAGACATTTAAAAATAGATGGAAAGTACAAGAAAATAGTATTTAAAAAAAATTAATAATATGACTTGATTGCATTCCACCCTTTTTATGGTGAATTTGTCATAATTTCTTTCTACTTAATTTAAATATTAAAAATAAAAAGAGAAAAACGGGACTAATGAAAAATTTTATGTTAAAATATCATATTCGTCTTATACTTTGAATTTTAATTTTATTTTACTCGTACTTTTAAATATCTAATTTTAGTCTATTTACTTTCAATAAAATTTAAAATTGATTTCCATATTATTAGTTTATTATTAATTTTTGTAAAAAAAAATAATCTCTATTAATATTTCTTAAATTTTGAAAATATGTTCACATGAAATAAATATATTTCAGGCAGGAAAATTTATTATTATTATTTAACCAATTTTAATAAAAATTGACTTCATACTGACATTAGGTATTAATTTTAAGATTCTTTTGAGAGTATAAGAGTTAAAATTAGACATGGTAAAGCAATGAAACTAAACTCTAAAAGTATAGGGATCGGACTACAATGGTTTTTTAACCACAAATTTATCTAGTTACATAAATCTTACTATAGGAAATTTCAACAAAAGAACTCCCTAGACCTCTGGTTAAGACATATACTCTTGATCAAGAGATCAAATATTCAAATCTCACCATCCCACATGTTGAATTAAAAAGAAACTTTTTGCAACTACTACACTTGAAGAGGGAAAACTTTTGCTTTTACTTTTTATTTAAATTGTCTTTCTCTTCAATTGAACATTTGATCATATTCAATAAAATCATCCAATAATTTGTCGTATACGGAGTAGAAATTAGAAAGTTTGGAATTAATTAATTTCAATCTTCAACTCTTTTCACTAACATGTTTGATTGTTAAGTGAGAATATATATTAGCATATCCCATAGATTTTTAGAAATTTTATTCTTAAAAAATTGGCTAAAGTTTGGGTGAAATAAGATAGATTTTGGATTAATGTATTAATGCATGCGCATAGGGTTTGAAGGAAGTGAAAAACTCAAGGAAAAAAACAACAAACTCATTTTTTAAATTGAAAAAAAAAGTTTAATTCACTTCTACAATCATTTAAAAGAGAACAACTCTCTTTAAAGAGAAGTTGTGCCACTTAAATTGTCTTGTCTTATAAAAAAAGAGGAAATTGATGAGAAATTATTCACTGCGATATCGTGAGCGACAATTTTTCACCTTTAGATGGAGAGAAAAGTAATTCTATTTTATATTCTATGGTTATTACAGAACATGAAAATTATTGGATCTATCTCTATCGGTTATTACATGTGACAGTCTTATTAAATAATTTGTTGAAATTGAAGGGTGAAGAAAGAAAATAAAATTAACTTAATATAATTTTATGTGATATTTATTTGTTTTTGTTTTTTTTTTCTCTTTTGTATGCATGTACTTGTAACGGTTGTACGCATTTTCTTTTTCTTCAACAATCATCAAAAAGATGAAAAAGACAATTAGGACAACGGCTTCACTTTTTTTTTTTTTTTAATATCAATATCATATTATCTGTCATTGACCAAAACAAAATATCTTTTCGATGGGTCCAATTTCAAATTCCTAGTCCTAAATTTGTAATATAATATTTTAAAAGAAATATTAATGTTAATATTTTGAATTTATTCTAAACTTGTGAATTTAATACCACATACTTTCAAAATATCCATATCAGAAAGCATCCAAACATGTATATATCTAAGCTGAAGTTTAGGTTCGCTATTAATGTGAAATTTTGACTATATCTCTGATTAACAATTTTAGAATAAATTTCTTACAACTTACCATTTAAAATAAATTTCTTAACAAGAGTATAATTCAACTGATATCAAATAAGATTTATGATCAATAGGTTATGGGTTCGAATTCCCTCACTCCAAATGTTGTTGTACTTAAAAAGAAAAATCTTACATTTATTAAAAATGCTTTGCTAGTTAAGTCATCAATAGTTAATTATTCTTAATATTTATTTTAGGGGATTTAAATGTTAGTATAGTTTGATTATGTTTGTAGCTGTAAAAAGATAGCTTCAGAAATATCTCGAATTTGCCAACAAGAGCATAGCTCAACTGGTATCAAGTATAACTCATGACCAAGAGGTCATGGGTTCAAATCGAATTTATATCTAGTGATTATACAAGTAATTTGAAAACAGAGTTGTATTTCATATTTTCATATATGTGTTTGGTAGCAGATTTGTAAATTTGATTCCATTATAAACCATTGTTTAAAATGTGTCATGTAACATATTTATAGATCATGAAATTAGTTGTAGTTGCAAAACTAATTATTAGATTGAATATAAGTCATTATTAATTAATTTATGAACATGATTTTATAAATTTTATAGAATGATCATTTTATAATGTAATATTATATAATTTATAATATATTATATTATACATATTTTTAATTTAACAAAAGTAAATTAAGTGTATAATATGAAATATTGTATTTATTAAGATTTTTATCTTTGTTTAATATAATTCTACATTTTAAAATTTTAAATTCAGAATCTCGATACAATGAAAACATAAAAATGTTGTTTTCAGAATTTATATTATTTGGATCCCAGAATCCGAAAATAGTTTTCGAAAACACATCTACCAAACACATATTCACTGAATTCAGTGAATCCGAAAACATAAAACAAAATCTGGATTGCATACCAAACAGACCCTAAACTTCTAGGGCCTGTTTGGTCCACTGGTTATTATAACCTGTGTTATAATAACATGTGAAATACTCTACACCCCAAACACAGACTATTATAACCCTAGACTATACTACTCTGCATTTTACATAATATTATATGTTTCACTGATTATAATAACCCACAGACTATTATAACTTTCTGTTATTATATCCCGTTACTATAACCCACTCAGCGCTTCAAACACCCTAAGTTTTTGTTTAATGAGTCTCCTTTCACTCTAAAAAGTGTCCAATAAATTTTTGAACTTTTGATTTTGTGTCTAAACCATCTAGAATTTTAAAAGTGTATAATAGATTCATCAACTTACAGTTTTATGTCTATAGGTCATTGAGTTATTTGAAAATTTTAAAAATTCACGGACCTATTAGACACAAAAATGAGAGCTCCGGGTTCTATTAGGCTAAAATTTTTTTTTAATCTAATAGATTCATTAGTTTTTTTAATAATATTGAATATGTTAGAGATCTATGAAAATTTAAATACCTATTAAAAACTTTTAAAGTTTAGAAACTTACCAGGGCATCAATCTAAAAATTTAAAGCCTTATAAAATACTTAGTTAAATTACTAGGTTAGTCCTTGGACTTTTAAGTTTGTGTTTATTTGGTCCCTAAACTCTAAAAAGTATTTAATGGTTTTTGACATATTTGAAATTTTTAAAAATTAACTGACTAATATTAGATATAAAATTCAATTTTATGTTTAATGGGACTCTAAACTTTCAATTTTATATCTAATAGGTTCATGAATTTTAAAACATGAGTACGTCAAGGACTTATTAGACACGAAATTGAAAATTTATGATACAAAATTGAAAGTTTATGGACTTATTGACTGTTTTTAAAATTTAAAGATTAAATAGACACACATTTAAAAATCAAAGACCAAACTTGTAATTTAACTAAATACTTTTAATAGTCAACATGAACTCAACTTATTTAGACATATACTTTTAACTATGAAATAAGATATTTAAGGCTCTGTTAGATAATCATTTTTTTTTTTTTTAGTTTTTGAAAATTAAGCCTAAGAAAACTATTTTTACCAATAAATTTCTATGTGTTTCTTATCTACTTTGTATTTACGTTTTCAAAAACTAAGGTAAGTTTTGAAAACCAAAACAAGTAGTTTTCAAAAACTTGTTTTTGTTTTTAAATTTTGGCTAGAAACTTAAGTGTTATCTCAAGAAAAATGGAAATTATTGTAGAGAAGATGAAAAAGAATTATGAAAAAATAAACATAATTTTCAAAAACTAAATGGTTATCAAATGAGAACTACATCTTTCACTCATTAAGTTGTTAAACTAAAAAAGAACGTAATAAATACAAACTTAAAAATCGAAGGACTAATTAAGCTCGTAATTTAACCTTAAAATATACTTAGCTAGCACATTACATTGATATATACACACATAGCCTAATACGTGGCTCTCTAAATCAAATACATATTTGAAAAATATATTAATTGTGTATTGCCATTGGAATCACGCCACATTAATTGCAAATTGGAAAAGTAAATTAATAATGGAGGAGATGAGAGGCAAAGTTTGGAATAAATTTTGTAGAAGAAATCCCAAGTTTCTCGTGATTGATTCCCTTCCTTTCTTCAAAATTCACCGCCACTTTATGTACCTCTCAAAAATTTGAACTCTCGAATAAGAGCATAACTGATATTAAGTATGACTCATGATCAAGAGATCATGAATTCGAATACTCCCACTTCAAATGAGTTCGAATGCTCCAACTCCCAATTATTGATGTACTAAAAATAATTTGAACTCTCAAACTCATTTTTTTTGCTTTTCATTTTTTTTTTCTTTTCTTTAAGGTCTTCTTCTTTTGGTTTCACTGTTCATTTCCCTTTTCTTTCAACAACCTCTAATTTCGTTTTCTTCTCCCTAAGTCAACAAAGTTAGATATAGACTACGACGTATTACGTATGATTCTAGACTCATCTTTAAGAAGTTTCAAATTGACTATGCATTGAATAGAGATACATAGTCGCCAATTTAGATTGTGTTTGTAATTGTTTTTGATAAGTCTCAGTCAAATTTATCATGTATAAGCGTGACATAAAATTATTTTGTAAAATGCTAATAGAGTGCTTGTTTTCCAAAATATATACGTGATTGAAAACACTCTAAATATGTAGGATCAAATGTTAAACTAATGTATTTGTTAGATAGTGGTTTTCACTAAAGCTTCGCATTATAAATTTGAAAGATTGAGATTTTATTTATATATAAAAAAATTATGGACACATAGGAACTATCGACGGTCTTGTAAAAATTGTTGACAAAGCATAGACACGATTTGTCAACATTTTTTGTTTGAGTCGGCAGATTCCTGCTGTTGGGAGTGCGACCAAAGTCCCACATCGGCTAGAGAAGGGAAGATCATGGGTATATAAGTGAGAGATAGTATTTCCATTGGTATGAGACCTTTTGGGTGAAACCAAAAGGTAGAGAGCTCTATCGGATAAGCAGTGTGCTCTGGGTGGGTAAAAGGATTTGGCCTGGTCGTTGTCCCTAGCACCTGCCTTTGCCAACGACCTTTTTTTTTTTAACGAAACTTCAAATGCTTTCAGTCATATTATTTAGGATAGTGTGCTTTTTTTGGGAGATTCTTACCCTATTATATTGTTTTGGGCCTCCAAATTAGTGTAGATTTGTCATGTGAGTAGGGCAACTATACTAGAAGTCAAGGTTTGAGATTTGCATAGTGTGCGTCTATTTATCATATTTAAGGGAGCATAATCTTAATCTTCATAGGTCGGTAGATCAGTCTCTTAGACGTTTGTCCTTTGTGCTATTAGGGTGAATCTAGTTGTTTGGTGCTCCTCATGATCAGGAGCACTTGTCGTTCATCCTCGACCTCCTTGATTTTGATCATCTTGTTTTTATATGGTTTTTCTCTTGCTTTGGTCTTTAGTTTTGTTATATGTTCTATTATTGTTATGTATTTCCTATATTTTGTTCCTTAACCTCAAGCTTTCATGAAGTCGCTCTTTTGCCCCATATATCTATCTTTGCACCAAAAAAAAAAAAAATTGTAATTTTTACAGAAAAAAAAAAAACCGATCCAAATTCTTGCTAAAACAATCGGTCAATTTATGAAAACAAACTAAAAGAATGAGAATACCTCAAACTTTTATTCAATTCTTCTTGTTTTCTTCGAGCTCGTCAAACTTTTATTCAATTCTTCTTGTTTTTCTTCGAGTTTAGGTTTCTCTCATATTATTTTCCTTTTAGTTGTAATGATATCATTTAGGTTCAAATTTAATTTTAATTTGAAATGCTTAAAATGTCATTCAACCCTAATTTTTGTTTAAAATAATTATTTTCATCTTAAAAATTTTAAAATATCTATTTTAAGTTTCGAAACATTTCTTCTTTTACTTTTCATTGAATATTCACTCATTACTCACAATGCCTATTTTCAACTAATTAACTAGGTAACTTCTACGTACTCGGTACTCATACTTACATTACATTAATATACATTTTTACATTGTCAAAGTGACCATAATTTAGTTGATTAAAGCATATATTTTTAACTACGTGTACGTGATTGAATCTCTTTATCTACATGTTGCTAATTATATATACACACATATACATACATACATTGCATTGTAACATATTAGTTCCATTACTTTATATTAATAGATAATTAATGTACATTTTTCAAAAGTTACCTTATCCATCTGTTAATATATTGATGGTAGAATAATCGTAAAAATAAATATGGTTGTTTTACTAAAGTTTAGAAATTAAAATTGACTTTAAAAAGTTGAATAAAAAAAATGAAATAAACCTAAAATTTAAAACACTAAAATATATATTTAAAAAATGAAACGATATAGAAAAAGTTGAACTAAATAATGAATTAAACATATATTTTACCAAATTCTTAAAAAGATCACTTTTGTTGGAAATAAAAGGGGAGTAACACATGTTTTTAACATAACCGAGGTGAGTTTGAAAATTTAAGTCAGATAATATTTTCTTTTAATTTTTAGTTTTTGACATTTAAACTTAAAAATACTACTTCTACCAATAAGTAGAATATTTTCTGATTTACTTTGTATCTATGTTTTAAAAAATCAAACTAAATCTTGAAAACTAAAAACAATAGTTTTAAAAATTTGTATTTGTTTTCTAAATTTGGCTAGATACTTAACTCGCATTCTATAAACGATTAAAATTATTTTAGAAAATATAGAGAAAATTGTGAAATACAAACCCTAATTTTTAAAAATTAAAAACTAAAAATAAATAATTATGAAATGAGACCTTCAAAAAGTCGATATCTTAACCAATTAGAAGTGAGATTAATTTAACGAAAAAAAAAAATAATATGTAAAAACTAGAGGAGGAGAATGGGAGTGAAAGTGATTCTCCATCACATGGAAATGAAAGGAAAGGATACCGTTTGAGAGAGGATAATATGGATAACGCGGCCACGTGGCGAACATGCAACTTCTACATGCATTCAGTGAAACGCTAAGCTTGACTTGACTCCTCTCCAAAACGACGGCGTTTTTCGCCACTCCTAATGGACCACCTCTACCCTACACTCTCTCTTTTGGGCCGGCCCAGCCCAGCCCAATTGCCCCCAAAGTCCACACATCGAATCAATTACAATCGCACACATCATTTTTATTTTTATTTTTTTTATCGCCTAAAATTTTAAACATCCCCTTTTAAACTTTGTTCGTTGGCTCTCTTTTCCCTCTAAAGTTCGTAATAAGTTTGATTCTAATAAATCCCTATCACCCTTTTAAAAAAAATAATAATAATAAATCCCTATCACCAACGTTATTATTTAAAATATATTTAATAGCACACTAATTGAACTAATAACTAATAACTAATAATTTGATACTACACAACAATGAGTAGAAAAAAGATGAGAAGGGCAGCATTTTTCTTTTCGGTTAAATTACTAGTTATCTCTAAATTTTGAAATTTGTGTCAGCTAAGTCTAATTTGAAAAAGTATTTGATAAGTCTAACGTTATAATTTCGTATTCAATAGATTTGAACTTTAAAAAGTGTTTAATAAGTTTTTAAACTTCCAATTAATTTGTGTCTCGCAAAGTTCTTGAACTTTCAATTTTATACTTAATAAATAGTGATATAGTCAATATTTTAAAAATTCACAAATTTATACACACAAATATGAAAGTTTAAGAACTACTCCTCTAATAGGGGCTCATCTATTTTTTCTATCTTTCTTTTTTTTTTATAATTTTTTGAGTTCAAGGATTGTGGGGGTGGGGAATCTACCTATCTATATTTGGGATAGTATTTATTACTTAAGTCAAATTGACTCTCTTTTTTGTGTTCCTTTAAAATTCTTTACGACTTTTCATATATATATATATATATATATATATATATATATATATATATATATATATAATCTACTCTTCTATGCTATATAAATGAAATAATTTATTAGTCAAATCAAGTTACTATCTCTAGTTTTTAAGTATAAACAATGAGGCATAATGAACCGTCCGAACATTATTATCATTTTTGTAGATAACAACAAGAACATGCATGTTGATAACATAAATATAACTCAATTGATTTTAGTATATAGTTTTGATGAAGATATTAAGAGTTGTTTGCAATGCTGAGTAAGTTATAATAAAACATAGATTATAATAATATGTGAACTATTATAATCTATAAAATTATATAATATTATTTAAAATATAGAGTAGTATAATGTTATAATAGTATGTGTTTTGAGTGTAGAATATTACAAAAGTTATAATAACATGTGCCACAATACATATTCTTAAAAGATTATAATTTTGAATTAAAAAAATTAACAAAAGGAGACATATTAGAATCAAAATTCATAAATATAATTAAAAACATTTTACATTCGCGAACTTAAAACTAAAATAAGACAGAATTCCAAATTCCAAAGTTTGGACTAAATTTGTAATAATATTTAACTTAATTTACCAACTTTTTTTCTTATCTACACACGTGGCAATAGGCTAGTGGAGGGAAGGGAATTCGAGGTTTTTAAAGCAAGTAAAACCGCCGTCGACGACCAGATTATGACCGGTGATGTATTTAGCATCATCAGACGCCAAATACAGAGCCGCTTTCGCCACGTCACCCTCCTCGCATTTTGCGCCCTTCAGAACCCCAAGCCCATTGATTATTCCAACTATCTCTTCCCTACTAACCCCTTTGTAAAGTTCTCCTATCCCACTCACCGCCATCGCCGTCGCTACCGGCGCCGGCGATATGCAGTTCACCCGAACCCCGCTCCGGCACAGCTCCGTCGCCGCCGATCTCACTATCCCCGGAATGGCGTGTTTCGATATGGAATACGGATGTGGGCCCAGCCCACCCATTAGCCCACTTATGCTCGACGTGCACAGGATGGACCCGCACCCGGCCGGGACCATCACTCGAGCCGCGTGCTTTATTCCGGCCACCACTCCACGGACGTTGACGTTCATCACGCGGTCGAATTCGGCTAGGTCCAGCTCGGCGATGTTCGGCGGCACCGCCGGTCCGGTGATTCCGGCGTTGTTGTACACGATATCCAGCTTTCCGTGGTGGGCCACCGCCAAGTTCACGGCGGCGGCTACTTCCGACTCCACTGCCACGTCGCATTGTACGAATTTGGCTGTGGGGCCCAGCTGCTCGGCTACTTGTGGGCCCAGTGTTGTGTCTATGTCGGCAATGATTACGTGGGCCCCGTGATTGACGAACTCTTGGGCTGTGGCCCGGCCCAGCCCATTTGCTGCCCCCGTTATCAAAGCCACTTTCCCTTCCAGCCTGATTTTATTTATTTATTATTATTTTTTTAAACAAAGAGTGAATCAAACTGTATATACACCACTTTTGATCAATTCTTTAAATAACATTAGCAAAAATAAATAAGGAAAGAAAAGAAAATGTCATTTTCGGGCTTATAATTAAATATTTATTACATTAAGCCGAAAAAGAAAGTGCGACAGAAAAGACAGCTGCAGAAAAGTAGGTGAGGGCACTCATGGATTCCTTTCCTTGTGAATTTATTAGAAAACTTTATAATATATCAAATATTCGCACATAGTTATAATTTAATTGTCATCCTACAAACTCAAAACTAAAAAATTTCTAGTATTATTATTGTAGTATCTTAATTCTTCACTATATTTTTAAATTTTTAATACTTATAGGCGCTACAAGATGCTGATGTGACAAACATTCAATGAAAGTAGTTCGTTCAACTCTCCATACTAAGAGAAAATTTTCTAATACTACTGCAACACCATACTTTATTTGTTCACACTTTGTTTTTTAGTGTTTAATACTGAGTGGACCTTACATTATTCTTTATGGACCCTATAAATTTTTTAAAAAATGTTGACATGGTAAACATTCAATAAGAGTATATATTATGGAAAATTTTCAATATAGTACTAGAAATTTTCTCCTATACTATGATAGTAGTAGAAATTTTCCTTCAAGCAAACGGGTGAATTTCTAGTACTTTGGAAGAAACTATACTCCTTTTATTCAAACTATGCTTTTTATTTTTTTTATTACTAATAGACTGCAAGTATTAAATGATAGTATGAAAAATTATGTGTAGAGTAGTACTAGAATTTTTTCCCAAGCAAAGAGCTTAAGCACAGCGAGTTTCAACACTATATGAGAAAATGGGCGGTGGAGTGATTTTTTTTTTCCTTTTTCTTTTCTGGTTACTGCTTTTCTTTTTGCATGAAAAAAAAAGAAAAAAAATATATTACATATGTTTCGTTATATATTTTTTCTTATCAAAGCAATGAAAGTTCATCTTCCTATAAAAATTATGTATTTTTTTATAGTTTTTTTTTTTAATTTCTACAGCAACCTTAATATATGCAAGTCACCTAACTATGTTTCTTAAAAAATAACTACAAACAAAAAGTAGAAAGATGATTTCAAAATATTGTCTCAAGTAAGCCATAATGTTTTTGAAACATTTTCTTATTTTATAATCTACTTTTTTTAAAAAAATATTAAATCTCAGCCAAGGATTATTTGTATGTTACTTTATTAAAATATACATTTTTTAAGAATGAAAATTCTTTTAAAATGTGTTTGGATAATAGTTTGTTTATATATATATATATATATATATATATATAATTATTCTGCGTGACCTACTTTATAAAGAAATTATCATTTTCTCCTATAGTCATGACTGTATAGATAGTGATTTCAGCATGTACAGTAATACTAATTTTTATATAAGTTAATAGTTTCAAAAATGAAAAATCGAAAAAATAAAAATTCAAAAACTCTAAGACTTTGTTGGCTATATATCAATATATGGACACGCACACATTTTGGTTTTCCACTTTCAGGTCTACTTACTCTTCAACAAAATTTCATTTTAAAAAAAAAAAAAAAAAAAAAGAGAGCGAGAGAAAGTAAAACATAAGTTTCAAAATAAATATTTTTTTTATTATTATTTTTTTTAAAAGGAATCGAATCATAAGAAGTCATGAAGATAAGCCATCATAATCTTCTAATTTCGGAATTATACATTTCTTTTAAAAACGAGAAATCACATCAGTCCAAAATGCAAAGGAGATCAAAAGCCTGTATTTATTATTCATCTTTTTTAACAAAATTCAGCAAACCAACGAAAAAGAATCGAATTATTACCTTCTATGACTGGAAACGGAAGAAAATGACCTAAAACGACCTCTGAGAAGATCATTGCCGATAATCTCAATCTCTCTGCGATGAAAATCAACGGTCGCGATCGTTTTCAAATCACAGAGTAATTAAATTGTGAAAAACGAAAAAAATGAATATATAATCGTGAAATTGAGACTTAATTAATGAACTAATCTGAGAGTACGGACCTGGCGAAGGATCTGAGCATGTCGACGGCGATCGGACGGCGATGACGTGGAGGCGCAGTGGTTGCCGGATCTCGCCTGAAGAGAAAGGGCTTGAAGTTGAAGTTGGAGAGATTTGAAAAAAAAATTGGATTATATTTATGGGAGAAGAAAAGAAAAAACATTTGTGAAGTTGTAATCAACACGCATTTTCATGCACTCACAGATCAGAAAGAAAGAGAAAGAGAGAGAGAGAGAAGGAATTGAAGTTGAAGGGAACATGGGGTTATAGAAGAGCATCTGACCTGTCCTATTTAATGAACAGTTGAATACTTAATTTAAACAAAATTGCTTTAGATATATAAAATCATACATAATCTTAATTTTCAATTTTACTTTTGGTGTATTCAAACTTTTGATTAGGTCCTTCATAAAAAATAATTTGTTAAAATTTATTACCAGAAAGTTTTATGTCATCGAAGTATAGAGAAATTTTTAGTACCATGTAGTATCATACTCCTTGTGTTTATATTATGTTTTAATATTAATGTACCCATTGAATTATGGGAAAATTTCTAAATTTTCCCTTGAATTATTGTGATTTTTTTTTAATTTTAATTCAACAAGAATTCAATTCGAACTTTTGACTTCAAAATCAAAATATGTGGTTTAACTCGGGTTATTGGCTCTATTTATTAACGTATTTAGACATGTGGGCATGTTATATGGAAGAAAACGATATACATATATATTGTTGGGTTTTTGGAAATATATTATAAATGAAATTGTTCCACATCGAAAAAGTGCATAAAAGTGATGGGCTCCTGACACTAGGAGTCTATGACTTTGGTTTCAAAGCGTCCTAATTAAAAATACTTTAAGTTTGATGTACTAATTCTAGTTAAATTTCCTCAAGCGTGTGAGTAGTAGGGGTTCAAAAAACCCGATAACCCGACCAACCCAACTCGGTTGGGTTATGAATTTATTTGGGTTGGGTTGGGTTTAAATAAATTAAAATGTACAGGTTGGGTTGGTTCGTGGGTTCACCTAAAATTAATTTGGATTGACCTGATCAACTCGAACTTATTATTAATTTTTAAATTATATTCTTACCTACCATACTAACTACATATACATGTATTTAATTTATTTTATTTAATTTTAAAATTATTTATTATTTAATAACTCTTAAAAATACATTTTTTAAGTCGTTAGGGTATAAGTTTTCATAATATAAATTGAAACTAAGTAGCAAATTTTGATTCAATTTTTAAGAAACAAAAAGTCTTTGTTTTAAATGATGACGATTTATTTAGAATTTTTTGGGATAATTGTAAATTTGTAATATAATATTTAAGTTTTATGGTTTTATTTAGTATAAAGAAATTTGGAGTTATTTAATTCTTGAATATTTTATATCTATATTAATTTTAGATTTTTTTATCTTTTATTATTATTTTTAAAAAAAAAAACTAACCCGACGACCCAACCCAACCAACCCGAAAATGTTGGGTTGGGTTACCCTTAGGGTTATTTGGGTTGGTCCAAAAAACTAGCATAACCCAACCCAACCAAATCCGAAAAACTTTGGGAGAGTGTTTTTGGAATTAGGATCGGGGAGAGAATTCTGTTATTCGTGGTTTTTTTCTCTAGGTTTGGAGTTTTTCCACGTAATTTCTTGTGTTTCTTATTTTGTTGTTTTCTTTTAATTTCTCAATTATTTATGCTTATTTATGCAGTAGTAGTGATATAATTAAATTTACCTCAAACTATCAACTTAAGTTTTTAGTTTTATTGGTGATTTAAGATGGTATCAAAGCAAGTGATTCAATTTACCCAAAATTATTAACTTAAACTTTTGGTTTGATTTGTGATTTAAGACTAGTATCCAAGTAACATATTCATCTATTTAAATATGTTTTTCTAGATCAATAATGTTTTTTTAGCTCTAATATATAATATATATTAATTAGCTTAGTGATCCGGTTAAAGTTTATTTATATATGTTAATAAAATAATGGTTTATGATACATTAATTTTTTAAAACAAAATTAATCTACTAAAATAATTTCTTAAAATCTTATAATTATTGTTAAGAGGGGATTGGATGTTGGATCCCGAGTTAATTTCTTAATAGTAATGGGCCAGCTTGTGCTGAAAAAGCAGTATTTTATGGGAAAACATGAAACATAAAAAAGGACTGTACTGTAAAATCAGAAAATGTAGGGGTTCTTTTTTCTTCTTTTTAAGGAAATGCTTAAAAAGTTTTATAATAAGGACAAAATATTTATTTAATTATAAAGTATCTGTACGTACAAAATTATGGTGTTTCCTGCCTGAATTCGAGGAGAAAATCCCATTTATAACATTTTTGACACATAAAAAAATGCATTTGTTTTGTCAACTTTGGGAAGGCCATTTCTCTCCCTCTCTTTTTCGTATTTTTATGGCCATATTTGTTCAATTTTTTGGAAGGGCATCATCTATTACTGATTTTATTCCAAATCATTGAGGAGACCTTTCATTTTTTTTTTTTTTTTTTGCGAGGTGAGAATATATTTAATCTCCATTCCTTTAAATTTAGATTAAATTATAGATATAATACTTTAACTTTTAGATTTGCATCTATTTAGTTTATAAATTTTAAATATTATTTAATAGATCTCTAACATTTGATGTTAGATTTGCATCTATTTAGTTTATAAATTTTAAATATTATTTAATAGATCTCTAACATTTAATTGTACATCAAATAAGTTCGCGAGCTTTAAAAAATGTTTAATAAATTCTTAAACTTTTAATTTTTAGTTTTATAAGTATTTAAATTTTTAATTTTGTGTCTAATAGATTTTTTGATCTATTTGACATTTTTTAAAATTCACTCACTTACTATGCATAAAATTCAATTTTATATCTAATAAATCAAATAAAATTTTAAATTTTAAATATGTCAATGGCTTATTAGACACAAAATTAAAAGTTTAAAAATCTATTAGATATTTGAAATAAAATTGAAATTTAGAGGCTTATTAGACAATTTTTAAAGTTCAGGAAATAAATAAATACAAACCTAAAAGTTTATGGACTAAACTTGTAATTTAAGCTTAAATCTACTTTTTGTTTAACTCGTGTAATTTTAAAATTCTTATTATTGTCTTCGTTCACAATATGATTGAATTTGAAAAGAGTTAAAAAGCATAAGAAATCATAATTATTTTAAAGATAAATCACAATTTTAGTCTTTATAGTTTAGACCTAGACTTTATAGTTTGGTCAAACTACGTGTTAGATGATATTGAATTTTATTGTATTAGATTTTATTGCAGTAAATTTTATTTGATTTGATTTGATTTTTTTATCACTCTTTTAGGTTTGTATCTTGTTATCATATCAATTCACAATGTAAATCCTAGTCGTTTTTGTGTTATCTCTTTTTCCCTCCATTTTCTAAAAACAACACTACGTAAATCACCCATAAATTACATTCTACCCATAAAAAAGTTGCTTAAATCTCAATTTTATAAGCGCCAATCCAATCATCCAAATAATCATAGAAAACGTAACGATAACTTATTTGTGGGGCTTAATTAACCAAATCATAAAAGTAAAAATTACTTTAAAATATAGATAAAATTAATATAATCTAGATATATGTCAACAAGAGCATAACTCAACTAACATTAAGAAAAACTTAATATATCTCCTCAATTAAAAGATGAGATTAAGATATATGTTCAAATTTTTACTTCTTCATAAACTAAAAAAGATTATTTTAAATGAGAGAATACGTGGCAACAAATTGTGATGGATTATAAAAAGTATAATGCGTCCAAATCAAGCGTGTTAATAATTAGATATATGTTGGGCGACAAAAAGGTTATCAAGCTACTATTATAAGCATACAATAATTATTATTAATAATAAAAAGGAGGTTGACATGATTCATGAAATTACAGATAAAATCCAGCTGTACCACAGTTGAAAATTGAATCAATGTGTTCCACAATAAATATTATCATTCCAAAACAAATATTATCATGCATATATTTAATATGTATAAATATAAAAATTGTGGATTCGCATCGCATGCATCTTATTTTAAACTTTTTTTTCCCAACCGACCATTTGCCTTTTAACATATTTACGCTAATTAACAAGCAGAAAGAAAAGCTAAATTAATATTCTTACATAAAATGGGGATTTTATTTATTATTAAAGAGGTGCTTTTTAATTTTACTCAATTTTTAAAAGTTTGAATTTCTAGAATTTATGTTTAAATGCTGCCAAAAAAAAATTTAATTTTTAAACAATATATTTTTATAATCTGAATTTGAATTCTTATATTAAAAAGGGGGTTTATTTATGATTATTGAAGTGTTTCTTTAACTCAGATTTGAAAAGTTTGAAGTATGTTTAAACGGTGCCAAATAATTAATTTTAAAACTATATAATTTTATAATTAATTATTTGATACATGAGCTGGTAAGAGTTTATGTGAACTGAAGACGATTAAAGTTAATAATAACATACTATTAAAGAAACGTTAGAAATTTGTTGCCCAACCCAACAATGACTTTATGATTTAAGTTTAGTGTCTAAAGAAAACATCTAAACATATAACTTTTTTTATGGTAAAAAAAATAAATATTTTGGTTTTATGTTGGAAAACATTATTCTATTTTAGTCTTATACTTTCAAAAGTTCAAGTCTAGTTTTTGTCTTAAAATTAGTTCTTACTATTTATTTGAATTTATTCATTTTGATTTGATTTAGCCACGTAAATATATTCACAAAACTTGTAGATGAAGGCTTATAGAAGCTAAATTCTTTTAGCAAAAGTTAACCATAAATTAAGCCTCATAACTCACTTTAAGATATATTGAAAGTACAAATACTAAATTTGAACATTAGAAAATAGAAGAATTAAAGTAGAACAAGTTCGAAAGTATATGATTTAAAAAAAAAACAATTTTGAAAGTGTAGGGACCTAAAAAGTATTTTACCTTGTATTAAATTTAAGAGAAATTATGGTTCCATCTGAAACATGGAAGATTTGAAATATCAATCTTAACAAAAAAAAATGATTAAATTTACAAGTTTAGGTCCCTAAATTTTTAGATATGTGTCTATTTAGTCTCTAAACTTTAAAAAGTTTTTATACCTCTCTAAACTTTCAGTTTTGTGTTTAATGGTTATTGAACTTTTAAATGTGTATAATAGGTTATTAAGTTTTTAATTTTGTGTGCAATAAGTTCCTACCTTTTCAATTTTATATCTAATAGGTATTTAATTTGACTTATTTGTCATTTTAAAAAATTCAGAAACCCACCATACACGAAATTTAAAGTTTAGGGTTCTATTACACATAAACTTTAAATCTAATAAACTGATTAATTTTTTTTAAAAATTTAATATATCAAGATTTCATTAGAGACACAAAGATGAAAGTTGATGGACTTGAGAGATTTATAAAGTCTAAAGATCACTTATTAATCCCTTTTTGAAAGTTCATATTCATGTGCCTTTTTTACACTAAAAATCTTGGTACTAACCTTATAATCATCCAAAGAAAAAAGAATGGAATACATAGTTGAATTTAGGGATCATTTGAACAAGTTGGTTGACACGTACCTAGAGTGATGTGAATATTTCAACAGGATTTATGATTTTAATGCATAAATATACACATATATTGTAGCTAACTGCTAAGAAGATCCTTTCAAAAAAAAAAAAAAAGTGCTAAGAAGATTATCATATTGACAAAGACTATTAATTTTCTATTTTACTACTAATTAATTCTCAATCGAACTCTTTTTGTCACCAACAAGAAGGGGAACAAAGTAATATAGAGATTGAAAATGCTTTGGCTAAAACAGAGATAATAGGGGAATTTTTAATAAATAAATAACTATTGGACTTTGTATTTTGAGCTAATACAACTTAAGTACACTTACATAAACCCACTATAATGTGTGTAGGTGAGTGATCATCTCCCTAATCTACTCACTTAGCTAATTACTAATACAAACAGGGACCTAAATGTTTTTTAAGCTTTTTAGCATCTCTTATCTTTCCTAAAAATCAAAGGAACGTTGTTGCAATTCCGTTGGCCAAACGAAATCGAGCTAATGAAATAAAACTCTTAAAAACAAGATTGAGGTAGCAAAATGGTACTCAACTATAAAATTAATAATAATAATTAAAAAGAAAAATCAACCTCTAGCTAATCCTCATCTTAAGATTAATTCATAGTGTAAGAAATTCAGGAAATGAAATGAAAATCAAATATAATGAAAAACAGTGCAAGGAAACTAAATGGAAGAAGAAGAAAAGATGAACAGAACGTTGTCCCAAAAGGTACGATACAACATTACCTTTAATTCAACTGGAGATTCCTTCTTTTTTTGGGAAGCATTCGTCAATGGTCTCCTTTCGAAAGCTCGTCTCTCTTCCTCTCTATTTATTTTCGATCTTCTCTCTTCTTCCTACATTACAAAAATGGTTGCCCACAACTTAAACTTCTCATTTTGTGCAAATCAAGGTTGATCAAACATACGACCCATTAATTGCTCTTCTTATGTGTGAAATTGCAAACTTTGCTCTAGCAAATTGTGGTTAAATGGTTGCCCTTTACTTCACGAACCAATCTTCATCAACAATTACCAAATGACTTAATTCCAACCCTAAATTACCATATTAAATGCACCAATTACTAAATATCTTGCTCTCATAAGAAATTTACCTTCTCAAAACTAAACAAAGAGAAAAAATAATAAAATCTAAAAGGTTGTTTGTTGTACTGAATGGATTATAAAAACATGAGTTATAATTAATAGTATGTGGAATTATATAATATTGTTTAAAATGCTTTAATTTGAGGTTATAACAATTTGTGTTTGGGATACAGAGTACTCTACAAGTTATTATAACTCACACCTCAAACAAATCCTGAAGAATTTTTCATCAATAAATAAGATAAAATATGACGATACAACCCTAAAAAACTAGCCTCATAATTCTTATTTGAAGAGTTATCACTATTCCTTAGCCAAAGGAAAACATAGTCAACCTTGTAGTTGAGGTGTTTGGGTCTAAAAATGGACAACTCCATTTTTTTAGGTGTAGTCTATTACATAGATGAAGTACCCTTGTTATTCTTTTTGCTTGGGTACTACCCCTTCAACCACTTGCCATTCCTATACACAATAATTCATCCAAAATATACCCTCTTTTCTTATATATGGTCCCCTCCTAATTCTTTTAATATGTTCACTCATAAAGCTCTGTTTCTGGATTTTTTTTTTTTTTTTGAGAATTATATGTTTTGTCACTTGTCAGTAACTCAAAACAGATTCTCCATTCCCTTTTTTCTTTTCCCTCCACCATCTAACGTATAAAAGCATAATATACATAATACATTCCATAATATTTTTATTTCTAAAAATCATCCTTTGTTTGTCATGTAGACATTAAATTATCAATTTAGTTTGTGAACTTTTATGTTTCTGTCTAATAAATTTATAGACTTTAAAAATATTTAGTATGTCTTTAGTTTTTAACTTTATGTCTAATGAGTTCTCGAATTTTAACAATATCAAATAGGTAATTGAACTTTCAATTTTATGTTAATAGGTTCCTAAATATTTAACATTTAAAAAAAAAATTAATGAACCTAGTAGACATTAAATTGAATTTTGTATATAATAGGAAATTAATCTTTCAATTTTTAGTCCAATATGTTTGTAAGAAAATAATATTAAATAGGTCAATGACCTATTAGACAACAAATTGAAAGTTTAAAGGCTTATTTGACATATAATAAAAATTTTAATTAGGGACTTATTTGGCCAGTTTTAAAGTACAAGAACTTATTAGGCACACAATTGAAAGTTTCGAACCTATTTGACACAAACGTAAAAGTTTAGAGACTACACTTGTAAATTTCACATTTAATAAATTTTTGGTTAAATTATAAATAAAATTTTTATAGTCGTATAGATTTAGGTTCAATTAGATTCATATGATTTTATAAGTTTTAATTTCATGTATATAGTTTAGCCTTCAATTTCAATCTCATCATTATGGTTTTAAAAGTTGATTTAAACATAGATTTTATAGTTTTAAAAGTTTCAGTCTAGTTTCTATGATTTATTTTGTGAAACGCCTCACAAATTTATCACCTTATTGTTACAAGTTGTTACTATATATTGATCATGTGTGACATATTTTCTATTTATGTAGAAATAAACCATATATATATTAGTGAACTTTATCTGTAGAAGTGATTTGTGAAGTTTAATACAAAATTAAAACCAATTTAAAACTTTTAAAATCATGAAAATCAAATTAAATCTAAGCTCTAAGCATAGTGACAAAATCAAAACGGTTAAAATCATACCCATCAAATTGGAAGTCAACTTAAATCATAGAAATCAAATAACTGAATTAACTTTTTTTTTATATATATAAAATAGTTTCCAAACATCTCAAATTTGTTTCAAAAAGTGAAAAATTAAATGAAGATATAGCTGGTAAGGTAGCTTAATTTTAAAAAAAGGATAGTGAAATACAAAATATTATCAAAAAGTGAAAAATTAAATAAAGATATAGTTGGTAAGGTAGCTTAATTTTATTAAAAAAAACAATAAAATACAAAATATTATCAAGACAAGATCTAAATCTAATCCCAATATGCAAGGTTTCACTTACTGTACCCAACAAATATATATATATATATATAAAAACTATTGTCCTTAAAATAATTAAGAAAATAGAAATAGAAAAAGCTATGCATTATATCATTTTTTTTAAAGACATTATATCATATTTAATATAGATATAATATGTATTATAAATAATACAATATAGAGCCATGGCTAAAAGACAACGTTGGTCGTCAAGTTATAGGAAAAAGGAGACAGTCGTCGGACAGCTTCGGTATATTTTAATAATTTGGCATTTGCCAGCTTGTTTTTTTAATATATGTTTAATCAATAAATTAATTAGTAGTTTTCTTTTGTATCTTTTAAACAGTTTTTGCATAAGTAACTTTATCATTGGCTAAAAATAAAAATACCTATTAATTAAACATTGTGTGGAGGTGTTTACCTAATGTGTAAGGGCCAACACAAAAAGTTTATGAAACTTCTCCATTTTTTTTTATATATGTAGCTTATAATTTTAATAAGAAAACGTCAATACTTTTCAATGATTTTTTTAAAAAAAATTTACTCACTGATTTTGAATAACTTTTTTTTTTCTTAATAATAATGGCCGAGTATTTGTCGATAATTCATGATAGTACACTAAATAATTTGCATGTAAATTTATTAACCACAACATTTACTTTGATTATTTATGTCATACCGACTAAATACAGTGTCGGAAGATGTTTCGTGGAAAAATTTAAAAATTTTTGTAGTGTAGCCAAAGGTAAAATAGTGTATTTAAATTGTAGTTAGTTGAATATGAATAGTAAGTTTAAATATTTTTATAATGTGACTTGAGAAATCTATTATATAATGTGACATAATTTGAAGTGATTAATTAAGGTTTGTAGTGAGTGATGAGATGAAAGACTAGACCCAAACCGATAATTTTATGATCTTATCTTGTGTTTTTCATAACATGATTTAATATTTTAGCTAATAAGACGTATAATTATTATGAAAACATTACTCGAAATTTAATAAATTATTAAATAAATTGTTATTATTACATTAAAATTTTAAGCCATCATTGTTTACACGTAATTATAAGTTTTTGTTTATTTAGTCTTTTCTTTTCTTGGCATAAGCATAAAGTTTTAAAAAATTTGGTGAAAGATTGATACGGTCTTCTTATGGAGATTATTTTTTGTTGGTAGCATATAAAGCAAGCTCTCACGTAAAAGTTTTTGAATTTTGGTAGAATATTGATATTTCAAAGATTTTGATTTCCACCTATTTATGAGTGTTTTTTTTTTCTTTTTTTGAGATCAACAATATATGAAATTGGAATTCAAACTTCATACGATTTAATTAATTAGAATATATACTTTATGCTAGTTAAACTATGTTTATATTGGCCAACAATTCATTAAATAGAAATTATGTTTGGATTCATTAGCAAAATTCTTGATAGAATCTTTCAAATTCCAACAAAAACATCATAAACTCTAAAGTAAAGCAGAATACATAGAAGAAAAGGATAAGATTTGCACTTTTTAATGCAGTTTTGGTGAAAAAGACAGATTGCTGCAACAATCAGAAAAGGAAAGAGCAAATTTCAGAATAATAGAAGATTGCATTTTGGGGGGTTCTTTCGATTAAATCAAGCAAAAATTCAGAGTTTCTCAGTTAAAAGGATGTCAAGAAGGAAACCTAAAAAGGAGAGAGGTTTAAAAGAGTAGGTTGATTTTAGAGAACACAAAGGCGGCTATGGTTTACATTGTGAATTAATGTTATATTTAGATACAAAATTAAGGTCCCATATAAATATACAAAAGAACAAAACATACTCTCTAAATTCAGCCATTACTCTCTAAGGGATCAGATTCTTCACGCACGAATTACGTTTTTCCTGTTGCTGTCTTTTTCGATTTTCGTATGTTTTTCATTATGTATTTTTTAAGCTTTTCAGTTCTGTTCTTGAGAAAAAGCTTAACGTCCAATTCTTGGCTTCAAGGGCGGATTTACCATGAGTCCAAGGGGCTCGAACCCCCCTCAAATTTTTTATGTTTAATAATATGTATAGAAAAAGTCAGATCAAATAACCAAAAAGTCTTCTAGTATAATGGTAAATATGTCATTAGCCCCCCTCAAGTCTCAGGTTTAAGCTCTGGTTTGTACAAAGTTAAGAAATCGACTACCGTTCTACTTGAGATTAGCTTATAATTATTGTTGTAATACTATTTTTCCATTCAATTTTATTTTTCAGACAATTTTCGCTTCGTTTACTTTACTTTCTCTTCTTATTAGTTTGTTGTTGTATCAATTTTTTTTTTTCATTTTATATAAGTACCTATTCAAGTTTCGTAATTTCTTCCCCTTTGTTAGTGTTCCTCTTCCTCAGTTTCATCAAGCATTTTGCCTAATACGGTTTTCATAGAGTTTACCTTTTATTCAGTTCTTGTTTTCTACTTAACCATGTGTTAAATCTTGGGATTCAAGAACATGAATGCTCTTAGGTTAAGAATGCACAACCAATAAAACCAAAAGCAATCGACAATAACTTAAACATGGCTTGTTTTTACTGGTTTTATTTTTTTATTGGAGCCCTTGAATAATCAACTTAGGTTGCTTTTAAGTCCAATCTAATATCGAAGGAGTTAGAAGAAGACGAATTTCGTAAAAGTATTGAGACAAGAGCTTAGACATAAGCAAAGCACGATCCTAGACACAGTACACGCCCCTCAAAATCAAGAATGCGATCTCAACCCACCTAAGTACGATTGATCATAAACATATAGGTTCAATCACTTAGTCTCCTAAATGTTTTGAATTAAAACGGAAGGGAAGTTGATTATGTTTACCATGCTCCTATAAAATGTTTGATTGCTGCAACAATTGGTTGACAATCTTACCAAATCCTTGTATTTTGTCTTTTAAAAGTTGTATTTTAAAGTTTTGTCTTCACCATCACATACCCACAATTATTTGTGTTTGTATATTTTGATTACCAAAAGTTGTTATTATTGCAATTTTGATACATTTTCAAATTGCAATATTTGTTCCCTTGAGACTCGATACTTGAAATATTTTTCTTAGGTTAAATTATCAAAAATACCCTTGAACTTTGGGGTTGATTTCAATTACATCCCTGAATTTTGAAAAGTTTATTTTAACCCTTGAACTTTGAAGTTTAAATAACTGTGAACATATTTGGACATATACGTTTTAAAAAAAAATCAAAACATATGCAAATATTCATTCATAATTTTAATGGAAAAACCATTCAAGGGTTATTTTGAAATAAACTTCAAAATTCAAGGGTTAAAAGGAATTTTTCAAAGTTTAGGGGCATAGTTCAAGAGTATTTTTGATAATTTAACATTTTTTATTATTACTTACCATCGGTAATATATACTTGGTTAATTAAGGATATTGTTTTTATTAAATTTTACCCTCAAATTTCACCCGATCAACCACGTACCCAGGAGTAGATCTCCTTGGACGCTAGTCCCTCTAAAGTTATTGATTAGTACTATATTCACGCTAATCGATGAAAATGTACTCTATCTCAGTAGTACTTGTGCCTCTTCTTTCCCCTTTAGAGTCGTTTGGATTCAGGGCATGAGGATAGAAATAATGGTAGGAATCAACGACGATACAAGGTTTGGTAGAATGAAATTTGACATTATGAATGAGGTGCCATTCCCATATTTTTGGTATACCCATGAGTAAAGGTATTTTATACCCTTACAAAAGTATGGTTTTCTCCATGCTCTTCTCTTTTTCTCTTATTTTTGTTATTCTTCTTCTTTCTTTTGAATACATTGATTATTCTATTAAAATTAATTCATTAATATTAATTATATTATTTAAATTAATTTCTGTTATCAACCAGATTGTATAAAAGAATATTTTATAATAATGTGTATTGAATGATTCTAATTAATTATTTAATTCTAATAAATTAACCATAACTAATTGATTTATTAAAATTATACTTAACAAATTATCATTTAATAAAAAGAAGAAAAAAAAGAATCAATTTTTGTCTCTAACAACCTATTTGGGGTGCATGTTATAATAATCTGTATTATAATAGTTTATGACGTACTATGCACTCCAAACATAGACTATTATGATTCAGACTAAATAATTATGCATCTAAGTACAGAATATATATATAACTTCACATACTATTACCCTATTATAACTCACAGATTATTATAATTCATATTATTATAATACACTTAACGCCCCAAACAACCTTTAAGTTTGTCAAGTTCTATCGATTTCTAATCTAAACGTTTGATTTCATCAAATTATACTCCAAACTTAAATAAGTATTGCAATCTTGACCTTAAACTTTAAAAAGTGTTGTAATTTCTACCTTTCGATATGTTTTCTTTTGAAAATTGGTTAAACAAAGTATTCTCATTTAGTTTCAATGAATTCTAAAATATATGTATGGTACAAAATTGGTAAGATTTCAAAGAAAAACGATATTGGAGCTACGTTTTTGTTAAAATTTGTTAGTTTTGGTAAAATTATTCATTAGTTAATTTGTTGATTAACTAAACTTAAAATTTTGAAAATCTTTATATTTTTTAAATTAGTGAGTTTATCGAGATTTTTACATTGTTTTTTTTGTTAAAATCAGTGAAAATTAAATAGATAGTAGAAATTGCAACATCTAACTAAGTCGAAGATCTAATTTGATGAAATTAAAAGTTTACAGTGAAAATTGATACTCGTGGCATATGTACGGGTACAAATTGATTCTTTTTTTTTCACAAAAATATACTAAATTAATATATAATTTGTGTATTTATTGAAACTATTATTAAATTAGTAATCTATTAAATATATTTAATTAATTCAAATAATTTAGTATACAATTTTTAACTTTTATAATCTTTCAATTAAAATTATATATCATGACTTATTAAAATCAATGACGAGAATTTAGAGTTTCAATTGAAATTTTTTGAAGCATAAGAACCATACAAAAACAAAGACTAAATTTATAAATTAGGTTAATTTGAAAACCATTTAATTTTTAGTATTTTGATTTTTGAAAATTAAGTCTATAAATACTATTTATTCTTATGAGGTTCCTTGATTTGTTGTCTACTTTTTACACATTGTTATTGCTAAATTTTAGACAAAAAATTTCACCTGCCCTTCACTTGATAACAAACGTAAAATTTGTATTCACGGAGAATAACGTGATTTGTTAAAGTGAAGGAAACCTGGGTACGATACTTGCCACAGAGCCTTTGATACTTTAGAAAATCTTGTAGTAATAGCAAGTGTGTAAAGAATGAGAACTTACCTCTCTCCTTTAAGAAGAGAGTTAAATACTCCTATTCTAGTATTTTTTTTTTTTTTTTGGGAGGATTTCTCGTAGGAATAAAGCGAAAAAGGATTGGATTGAACTGAACAAAGGGTGTACGGGCCATGAGGGAAGAGGCAAGCCCCAAAAGAGGGCCTTGTTGTGGGCCGAGGTGAACCAAGTGCTTGGGCTTCGACTCAAGTCGGTTCCTCGTTCCTTTCTCATATTGACTCGATTTCGACTTGATTTTGACCCGTTTGAATTCATGTTAGGTTTTTTAGCCTCATTTTGTCTTTAATATTTATGATCTTTGTAGCTCATCCTTATGATCCAATTTCACCCATAAATTCCATAATACATATGTTTTTAAAAACTTTTTTGGTATTTGATTAAGAATCTGAACGTTTTCTTAAAAAAAAAATAAAACTTAGAAAAAAGAGAAAACAATCACAATTTTCAAAAACTAAAAACAAAAACATTAATCTACGTTTGTTATTCCTATGTTTGTTATTTGGGTAGGGTTGGGTTCAAATAAATTAAAGTATATGGGTTGGGTTGGTTTGTGGGTTCACCTAAAATTCATTTGGGTTGATCCGACCAACCCGAATTTATTATTAATTTTAAAAATTATATTTTTACCTACCATGCAACTATATATACATATATTTAATTTATTTTTATTTATTTTTATAATTATTTATTATTTAATAACTCTTAAAAATACATTTTTGAAGTTGATGGTGATTTATTTAGAAGTTTGTTGGGATAATGGTAAATTTGTATTAGAATATTTAAGTTGTATGGTTGTTATTTAGTATAAATACATTTGGAGTTCTTTAATTCTTGATTTTTTTATATTTATATTAATTTTGGATTTTTTAAATTATTATTTTTTTAAAAAAAAAACTAACCTGAATACCTGATGATCCAACCCAATCCAACCCGAAAATGTTGGGTTGGATTACTCTCACGAATAAGGTTATTTGAGTTGGAAGAATGACTAACCAGAAAATTCGAGTTGGTCTAAAAAACTTGTATAACCCGACCCAACTCGGCTTATGTACCCCTTAGTTATGCCATAAGTTTCTAGTTGTAGTGTTTGAATGCAGGGGTACGAACTAGGATTGGTAAGGAAGGGTAAAAGAGTACCAACATTCAATTTGCATTTTGCATCAGCGACTAATCAACAATACCCAGCCCAACTCAAGGGCTATTATGTGTCATGGGCCACGGCCCAAATGTGATTTGCAATGATGGCCTTTTTTTCTAGACAATTATAACCGATAAATTTATAAATGATGAGAATTTGAAATTTCTTTAATACCTAATTTGTCCACCGTGAAAAATGAAAATGCCAATACTAAAGCTAAACATTAAGAAAAACCCTCATTTAAGGATACATAGAGTTAAAACAGTTATGGGCTATACTTGCAATAAACTAATAAGATAAAGAGAAAAATAAAACACCTTGTCAAAATAAGGTTAAATTAAATTACAAGTTTAAGACCCAAAATTTGTAAGATTTTATCTATTTTGTTTCTATAGGATAAAGAGTTTCTAAAACTTTTTTCACTTTTATCCCTACATCTTATTTAGTCTTTATATTTTTAAGGATTTTTAATAAGTATCTTAACTTTTCAAGTTTGCATTTATTAATATTATATGGGAAGTTGATTTTTATTTTTCTTACTTAACATGAACTTGAAATGCTAATTGTGTATTATTTAAAAATGGAAGTTGATTTTGGGCACAATTGTTTAATAATACAGTTAGCAAGGGTTCCATATAATAAGTACTAAACTAAGGAGGTTAACGATACAATTTTAAAAGTTTAAATACTTATTGAAACCATTTAAAATACAAGAAACTAAATAAACACATTCATGTAAGTTTGTAAGTTTGTGAGGATTTATTCTATATTTGTTTTTAAAATTTAAAAACTAAAATAAATATAACATTGAAAGTTTAATGACCAAGTTTATAATTTAACCTCTACTAATGGTCATATAAAAAAACAATAAATGATTAAGGCTTCATTTGTGATTTTCGTACCTTTTAAAAATAATTGATGACAATTGTTCTTTTAGGAAAATCAGTTATCATAGGAACATATTACTATTTGGTAATTTTCAATTTTAAGCCTAGAAAAGCATATCACAACACTTGGTAAATTCAAAAGAAATTAGCTACAATGACCAAAGTAGACATTATTTTAATTATTCTATATTGACATTTAACATCAAATTATTATTATTATTATTATTATTATTTTTTGACAAGTAACTTTGTTTAATCTAAATGGTTAGATAAAGTCAAAATTGAATAAATCTAATTTCGCTGATATAGAAGAATAAAGAAGGATAGAGTTGATTTCTGGAAGATGACAGATTTTTAGGAAAGCTAAGCTAGCATGAGTGTGATTTTGTTGAAAAACGATTTTAGATGGATTAATCAGATTTACCAAATAACCTAAACCATTGAGATTCTTATCTAATTAATTTTCACTCATGCGATCTCAAACTAGGCCTAAAAACATTACCAACATGAATTATAGTAACTTTTTAAGGCAAGTCGATTAGATTGTTGGGCCTATAATTCTTCTCTAAATTTGGGGTTGGGAACGATTTCCAACAATGGTTTATCGACGTTGCTACATCAATGACAATGCATTAGTTAGATGTGCACTTGGTTCTCGGTATGTCAACTACGTTATTATTATTATTATTATGATTATTATTATTATTATTATTGTTGTTGTTATTATTTTTGTGAATGACTTTTGTTTAAATATAAATTTTAATATTAATGTAGGTGGAGAGACCAATTTTTGTCACCGGGTCAGCTACGCATGTACTTATCTAGTACAGATATATGTTTGATCTTCTTAAATTTGACTTGGTACGTGTTGCTTACTAAAAGAACTTATATACTTTTAATATGGTTTACAAGTCATTAATCGACTATATTTTGAAATTTTAGATGATTTGAGAGTCGTACACAAATGTCATACCCACATTGTCTGATTATGGTAGAAATTGTGAAAATATTTGGTGTACAAAGTGACATCAGCCAAATCGAGTTATGAGACAGTTTGGGATGAAACAAGTTATCTTAGAAGTATTGCATGACATAGACTTTTGACAAAGTGATTTATCAATCACGTTGACACCATCCGTAGTGAGATGATATTCGCGTCGTGAGTCTTTAACCATTGTTCACATAGGTCCTTGAACCGTAAAAAAATAAAGTCTAGTAAGTCCATAAACTTTTGATTTTTGTATCTAATAAGACTTTGAAATTTCAATTTTGTATCTAATACTTGATCCATTCAACATTTTTAAAAATTTACGAATCTACTAAATACAAAATTAAAAGTTTAATTCATTTACACGTGTATCGTTTCTTTCTATTTTGAAATGATGTGTGAACAACATGTAATTATAAATATATCATGACATATACTTTGGTAAATTCTTTCCTTCCATGACACAATAAATACTTTCCTACAATGGTATATTTTATAAATCTTTCGGCAAAACATTCTTAGAATAGGGTAAATATAGAATAGCCTATAGAGCTAGAATCAATTATTGTAAAATTTTCAAAATTAATCTCAGCCTATGTTAAAAGCATGTTTTATATTGAGGGCCGACGATGTTTTTAACCTCAGCGAAATTTACCATAGACTTTTTTACTGTGTTGATTGACATGTGTGTTTGGGCTGAGGCGTAAGCTTAAAAATGTTTGTCTCTTTTGTATACAACACAGAAACGTGAAGTTTTCAATTGTTTTGTACGAAACGGATCATGTGAGGAAAAAAAAAAAAAAAAAGACAATCATCAAATTGAAATCTCTAATCTCGCAGTAGCTCTTTGCCACAGCGGCCCATCTCCGATCAGATCTGTTCCCTTTTCTCTAGATCTGCACACCAACACCCCCACCGGAATAACAAACAAAAGCCCTCGATTTGTTTCTATCCCAAATCTTCGTCGCATTATGCAGAATTCTTGCTCCCCAATGCTCAATCATGAGCATTTTCAGTGAGGAATTCGCTGAGATTGATAAGGATTTTGCATCGATTTCGTTGCAATGGGATCGGCTCAGTCCGGGCAAGTAGCGGAGGAAAGGGAAGAGGATGAGGAGGAGGAAGAAGAAGACGACGATGACGATGATGGTGATGATAATGTCGAGCCGGCTAGGGCTGAATTGGACAACTATTTGGTGAAGAAGGTTCTCGAGCAGGAGCCGGAGATGCTACCGTGTCACGCATTGGCGTCGCCGTTGTCTCCACAGCCGTCGTCCCTTGGTACGCCTCGATTGGGGCCGGCGATCAAGGTTTGGGATCCGTATAATGTTCTGGCGCCGCCGCCGCAGCTTCCTCCGCCGCCTGTGTTCACGCGCAGCTTCTCGTCGAGTTCGATTGACGACGATCGGGTGGTTATGGAGGTTTTTCTGATCAGCCATGGGGAGTGCGAGTTGAATTTGAGATCGGACTTGGTCGGCGGACGGTGCCCTGAGGCGGCTTTGACGCCGAAAGGTAAGCGGCAGGCGAGAGCGTTGGCAGTGTTCTTGAAATCTCAGGGGGTTCGTTTCAATGCCGTGTATTCGTCTCCTTTGGATCGGGCCCGATCGATGGCCGTTTCAGTTTGCCAGGTAATGATTCCATCGCATTATGCTTACCAACTGTTTGTCAATTGTCCTCTGAGGCATTCAATTATCTTTTTTTAACTTATGATTGAATCAAGGTAATTTCGTCTGTGAATCGTCTGCCTGAATTTGATGGATAGCTTTGTTTCAAAGGACCAATGAAGCCAGTTCAGAATTTATGAAGTTTATAGAATAAACAAGCTAAATATGTAATGGGCTATGCTATGGCATTAATAGTATAGTTTAGGAATACTAGCTGTGCTGATCTTAGCCAACTATTATTTCATATTGGATACTTTCCAGCCAGATGATGATGTTCTTTTTTGAATTCTGGAGGGGTTTTCGATGATTTGTTCTGTTGAGGTTGGATTAAAATGGTTGAAAATTTGGGCTGTATATTAGAAACTATCTTCTGCATATTGCTTTGTTGTAGAAGAAAGCGCCTACGACTACGAGTCATCGGTTAACGCCTGTATTTGATCTTTGATTCTTTTTTCTGCATTGTTTCTTGAATTGTGTAAACCGTCTATACAATGAACTTGCAGGAAATGAATTTTTCAGAGGAACAAATACGAAATTCAGATGCCCTTACAGAGATGAGTCAGGGACACTGGGAGCGTTGCCTCCGGTCCGAAATATATACACCTGAAACATTGAGCTTCATTGATAGAATTCAACCTGACTTCTCTGCACCAGCTGGAGAATCGCTAAGGCAGGTCGAGTTCCGTATGGTTCATTTTCTGAATGGAACCATCTTGGAGCTTCCTGAAAAGCTGAGGTCAGACGGTTTATCACACGGTCCCAATGAGACACTTCAAATGTCACACGAACTAACCAATTCAATTCACGACCGAGATGGGCATTCTCTCCCGTCCCCACATTGGGAATCCCCTCACAGGCAGCGACACGGGATCGCTAGAAAAAAGTCTGGCAAAAGCAGGCTACAAACTGTGACTACCACTGGAGAACATGAAGCTGAAGACGAGATCTCCCCTCGAGATGCCCCTCACCAAAGTACACTAAATGATCTAAGTATCAGAAACTCTTCCTCGTGTACGACTTGTATCGGTGTCTTCACACATTCAATCCCAATTAAATGTCTCCTCACAGGCCTCCTAGAATGCAGCTTGGTAATGCTGCACAAGTTTTGCATTGAAGATTCATCTGTGACTGTTTTACAGCATTCACTAAAATCAGGCTGGCAGATAAAAACGCTGAACGATACCGCACACCTCAGGCTTCTCTAGCGAAAGAAATTTCACTTCCCTACCGATCAATTCCATCGCCGTAGGATGTTCTGTTGTTACATAATGGCCAAATCTGCCATTTATATAATTTTTGGATTGAACTTTTCTTTCTCATCCATTTCCTCATGTTTTTTTTGCACTAGCAGGCAATATTCCTGCATCTCTGTTGTAAACTTCTATTATTTATGATAGATTCAAACCCCCTCCCAACCTCACACAGAATGTTGTATCAAATGATTCTTTTGATATGTATCATTTATCATTGATCTTATATGATTGAACTTCATATACACGCACGATCTTCTCGTGAATGCAGGTCGGTATCGCAGCTCGTGATCATTCACTTGAAGCTGAGTGATAGATGGATGGGAAAGTTTGCTTGGTTTGTTCTTTTTATTATCATTTGCAGACAGTGTTAAGTGGAAGCAAAAACTCCTGTTGGCATAAAAGTACTTTTCTGTTGGTGGTTCTTGTCCTTTGAGGAATTGAAGATGGAAGGACAAGGACAACCAAACTGCTGCTGGAAAAAAAAGTAGAAAGAAAGCCTTTTCATGTTGTCACAAAACGGTGCCGTCACATGGGCTGTGGGTCTGAGAGAAAGAAGAAAAGGGAGACTGAAACTTCTTTACGCCATTAAAATGGTCATCTCGTCCTTTTTTTCTCTCCGGCAATTCTTCTTCTCAAAACACATAAATGGAGGAATCTTTCTGTACTTTGATGAACGAAACCAGACAAAAAACAGACAGATCAAAGAGAAAAACAAAGCTTTTAAATCACCAAACAGAGAAACGACATCGTAAGTTCATGTGGATAACATAACGCTGCTCTGCCGTTCCCGTGATGTTTAATCACCATTCCAACAGTTATGTTAAAACAAAAATAGTAGATAAAGCAAAGAATCGTAGAAGAAGATCGATTACGTGGTTGTGTGTGGTCGAAAATCTGGAAAAAAAAAAAAGAAACAAGAAAAAATTAAGCAAGAGAAAAGCTATAGCAGCAGAACGAGAAGGCAAGAACTAGAAAGCAATTTTACTCATTTATTCATTTTCTTCAGAATTTTGAGCCATTCATTACTATTATGAGAAGAGTAAGAGAGTAGAGCAAGAGGACAAAATATTTACTATCACGAGAGAACTTGAACGAGAGGACAAATGTAACAAAGCATGTGAAAACGGGCCTTCCGTGCAAATATCGCAAGACTCGAGGCATGTCTACAAGTTACCCACCCCAAAAAACTTGCTGTTTTACTGGTTTGTCCTCTGTTTTTTGCTACATTTCCCATCAATCTTTATATATTAGCTGTTTCTTCTTCATTGGTTGCTAAAGCATTTATTACAGCGCTCTCTCTGACATCAATGGCTACCGCCGCCGCCGGTTACTTTGTTGTCTGGTCTCTGGCTGTCTTCTTTGCCTTATCTCCGTCGGCCGTCGGCGCCAGCATTCATTCTTCTTCAATCTCAGCTTCTCCGGCTGTTTCACCTCACAGAACTTCACAAAATATGACTTCGTTTTTCCCTTCTCCGATTGATGAGCGATCATCTCCCATTTCTGCAGCTCCTCGGTCGCCGGCGCCGGGCTCCGGCGAGTTCATGGGGAAGAGTGGGTCCAGCTCTGTGAAGCTCAATTATGGCTTTTCAGTTTTTTTTCTGAGTATTTGTACTTTTTTTAGTTTAAGATTGTTTCTTAATGTTTGATTCGTTTACAGTGATGCTTCAGCTTTTCTTGTACCTTTGGATTGAAATTTGAAGATTTCATATGTTTGATTTCTGTGAATTGAAATTCTCTCTTAGTTGAAATAAATGGTAATTTCCATTTGAAATTGTGTTTTAGATGTTGTTCGAATTGTTGGCAAAATCACTATGAAGTTGTAGATTGATGAATGAGGATGAGAACCACAGGGGTTATTCAAAATCCCCAAAATTATTCTTCCATTTGATATCTGTCAGTGTCACCATGCCTAATTTTAAAATTTAGGTTAAAAAATTTGTTCTAAACTTTTTTACGAAAATAACAATTTAGTCTTTTAAATTTAGCTTATGGACTTACACTATTGTAACGATTTAATTTTTAAACTTTGTTAGGTAATGATTTAGTCATTTTAAAATTTAGAACCATTTAGTCTTTGTCGAAATTTTTTTGTCAATTTTTATTATGTAACGATTTAGTATTTGTAACTTATAAACATTCTAATTAATTAATCGATCTACATATGTAAGAAATACCATAAATCTTTTTAGATAAGACTAAATTGATAGGATTTTAGAGTGCAGAGACTAAATTATTACATGTTGAAAGTCATGAATCAAATTGTTACTCAATTGAAAGTATAAGGACGAAATCATTATAAACTAAAGTTCAAGGATTAAATTGTTATTTCTATAAAAGTTCAAGATTTCTTTCTTTCTTTCGTTTTTCTTAGTTCAACAATATGGAGGTAGACATTCAAATATATGAGTGATGTATAATGATCCCACATTGGAAATGTGCAGAGAAACCTCACAACTTATAAGATGAGTTACTTCTCTCATTGTGAATTACTTTTGAAATTGAATCTCATATAATATAATATGGTATCAAAGCCTATCAAATGATAGTAGTACATAGATTTTTGTAACTATCAATTACATATTTTGTTGAATCTCAATTATTAATAATTAATTTACGAACGTGTTTTATAATTTAAATTATATTATGTTATACGTATTTCAATTTTAATAAAAATGAAATAAGTTTATAATATTAAATACAATGTTTATGAAAGTTTTTCATAGAATTTATTTGATTCTACAATTTAGTCATTTGTAAACATAAAATAAAATCTAGATTATGCATACTAAGCCGAACCTACATTTTCATCTTTAAATTTCTTTTTTTGGTGGGTGAACTTAATAAGAATAATCATTTTGGTTAATGTTATTCTACTCTCTAATATTCATCAACCAAATACCTACCTCAACTAAACTATCAACTATGTAGTCTAAATATTTGTATGTAAACATGTATGCATATTCAAAGCCACATAGTGCAGTAGTCAAAATACACTTTATCAACTATTTTAAAAGTGTTTTATGTGTTTAATTTGATGAAATACCACAATACTCATCCATAAAGTATAAAACTACCTGTTTCATACAACTTAGCATATAGTATCTTATTTGACTTGAAATTGTTAATTCTTATAAAACATTGAGCTATTAAAATATTAGTATGCAATCTTAAGAAAATGTTGGTATACTAATAATTACCTTATGATAAGTTTGAAGTTAATTTTTATCAAAATTGGTTACATGATAATAATAATTTCAATACAAAAAAATGCTACAATATGAATTATTAGAGACTAATTTTCTTTAAGAAAAAATAATAATAAATTAATAGTAGGAACCAATTTTAAGCTTTATTGGAGTACATGGACTAAAATTAAATATTTAAAAGTACAGCGACCAAAATAGAACAATACTCGGGTTTTCGTACGGATGACCCGTTTCTGCGCATTAATGACATTTGACCTGACATTTCAAAATAATGAAATATGACCCAATTCTGACGTGACAATACGCGTAAAATTACTCATAAGGGTAATATGAAACGGTATTTCTTGTTCATGCTCTCGTAAGCAGAAACATTCTCGCTCCCGTTGTCTCGCTCTCGTTATCTCGCTCTCGCTCAAATGAGTGGCCAAAAATATAAAGAAAAAAGGATAAGGAAAAAAGTTAGAGAAGAGTTGGAGTAGCAGAGGTAGAGCGAGAACGAGTTAACCATAGTGCGATTTTTGTTTTTTTTTTCTTTTCTCCAGAATTTTGGCAACTTCATTACTATCATGTCGGGCGAGAAACAAAACTCAACGAGGCGAGAGAAATTTGAGAGTCAGTGACGATCACAATTCTGATGAATTTGACTGGAATGCACAAGATCTGAAAAGATCATATGTCATTAATTTCAGAACATGGATCAAATCACATCAATGCGCGTGAAAATGAGTCTTTCGTGCAATTTTCTCAAACAATACTCATAGACTAAAATAGTATTTTAAAAAAAAATTCTCATTTTAATTTAAAAGTCACTCCCTCCCTAGAATTATTTCCCGTTTACCTTTGTAAACGGAATTGGCTGCGACAGCTGACCTTAGGCTTAGACACATATAAATATTTATTAATACGAAAAAGAAAGCTAAGGAGCAGTCCCATTCAGAAGCCCAGCTCCGACCATGGAGAACACTAACCAGAAACAAGAAAGCTTCTTCTACATATGATTATGAATGGGAATTTCAAATCACCGTTCAATTGAATTGGTGCTTCCTTTGAAACACTGTTGGCGCCGATTCTCGAGCAAATCCAATCCTAATCTCGCGACGTGGTTCAACAAATACGTTGATAAATCCAATGTCCATTCATGGAACTCAGTCATCGCCGATTTGGCTCGCAGTGGCGATTCCGTTGAAGCCCTTCGCGCCTTCTCCTCCATGCGGAAGCTTGCCCTCAGCCCCACTCGCTCCACTTTCCCCTGCACCATCAAATCCTGTTCGGCTCTGTGCGATCTCATCTCCGGCAGGCAGGCTCACCAGCAAGCGTTTGTCTTTGGCTTCGAGGCTGATCTTTTTGTGTCGTCCGCTCTTATTGATATGTACTCCAAATGTGGCGAGTTGAAGGATGCACGAGCACTGTTCGACGAAATTCCCCTTCGAAATGTGGTCTCTTGGACGTCTATGATTACTGGGTAATGTTAAACTAATGATGTATTCTTAAGATTTAGTTGATAGATTATGGTAAATTTGAACTTTATTCATATTCTCAACACCATCCTCGCTTGTAGAGTTCGAGCACAAGACCTTGTATCATGTTAAACTATTAACATACACCTAAAATCTTAAGCTGATAAGTTACTATTATTCATATTCTTTATACTTTTCTTTACTTGTAGAGTTTTAATATATGACTCTTATCATGTTAATCGAAAATTTAAGTTTATATTATGGTAAATTTAATCTTTTATTCATATTCTTAACACACAACTTCACTATTTGAGTTTGAGCACATGCCATCCATACATCTCCTCCTACTTGGCTAAGGGATTGTGGTAAATTTAATATTTTATTCATATTCTTAATACTCTTCTCATTTGTGGATTTGAAATTAGCATAATACCCACCAAGTGATTATCAATATTTATTGGGATGAAAATGATGTTTTAGTAGTTCTAACAGCTCAGATAATCACGTTAAATTATCAAGAGTTTAAGTTGATAGGTTAAATTAAATTTAATCTTGTATTCATACTCTCTACAGGTATGTCCAAAATGAGCAAGCAGACAACGCATTGTTGATTTTCAAGGATTTTCTGGAGGAGGAAACAGAGGTTGAAGATGGCAACGACGTTCCACTCGATTCAGTTGTCATGGTTTCAGTTTTATCCGCATGTTCTCGAGTGTCCGGGAAGGGGATCACAGAAGGAATCCATGGCTTTGTGGTAAAGAAAGGCTTTGATGGGAGCGTTGGAGTTGGAAACACATTGATCGATGCGTATGCAAAATGTGGGCAGCCTTTGGTTTCAAGGAAGGTGTTTGATGGGATGGAAGAGAAGGATGAAATTTCTTGGAACTCAATGATTGCAGTGTATGCTCAAAGTGGATTGTCTGGAGAGGCTTTGGAGGTTTTCCATGGAATGGTGAGGCATGTTGGTGTTCGTTACAATGCAGTGACATTGTCCGCTGTTTTGTTGGCTTGCGCTCATGCTGGGGCATTGAGGGCTGGCAAGTGTATTCATGATCAGGTGATTATAAATCTATCCCACTAATTTTTTTGGTTTGAATCGTATTTATTTTATTGGCTGTTGGTAAACTAGGTCCCGTTTGATAACGATTCTTTTTTAGTTTTCTGTTTTTGAAAACTGTGCTTGTTTCCTTACTGTTTCTTCTCTATGGTCTTTGCCTTTCTCAAGGAAACATTAGAATTCCTAGCCAAATTCCAAAAAGAAAAACAATTTTTTAAAAAAACTTAGGCCTCATTTGATGACCATTTGGTTTTTGGTTTTTAAAATTTAAGCCTACAAACACTACTTCCACTTATGAGTTTCTTTGTTCTATTTTTGGAATTTGGATAAGAACTTTAATGTTTCCTTAAGAAAGATGAAAACTATAGCGAAAAAATAGTAAGGAAACAAGCACAATTTTTGTAAGTGGAAGTAGTGTTTGTAGGCTCATTTTCCAAAACTAAATAGTTAACAAACGAAGTCTTAGGTTTTTTCTTTTTCTTTTTTGAGTTTTGTGAGGGTAGAGATTCGTACATCTTACCACTTGGTATATGCCTGAATCAATTAAGCTATACTCAGGTTGACAACTAATGGTAAATTAGTTTATTAGGCTTAAAAGACCATTTTGATTTTAAAAAATTATACAGTTAGATTCATTTTTTATTTTTTTATTCAAAATTGCAAATAGATTGATTATGGGTGAGACAGATGTATTGGTTTAAGAAAATTAAAAACCAAGTCAAAATTGATCTTTCCCGCCTTTTTTTGCCCACTTAATAAAACTGATTTAAACCAAATCAAAGTTGAAAAAAGTCTATCCAAATTAAACTGATCAACTATTCTTTTCTTCTTCTATTATTTAGAAAATCGAATAAGCCGACAAATATAGTTCAAACCGTCTAAACCAAATTGATTCGATCAGTCTAATTGGTTTTTTTATGTTTCCGCTTGCACCCCATACATTCATCTAGTGCGTAAATGTTTGAGCAAGCAAGTGTTTGATACCACATGTATTGGGTATTGTGTTTAAAAAATGATGAGGAAGAATCGACAACAATTATTTTGTGAAAAGTTTTGGAACTAAAATAGAACATTTGAAAGTTGAGAGATTAAGATAGAATATTTAAATGTTTAGAAATCAAAACAAGAGAAGTACGAGAGTTGAGGACCAAGATATGAATCTCAGCCATTTTTCATCATAAAATTTGTCAATGTAGCAACGAAATGATAATCTCCTATGCTTGTCTTTTTTCCATAACTCGCTGCTTTAAATGTCATAATCTCCGTACAAACAAATGATAATGCTTGATCTGCTGCTGATTTGTGTAGGTAATAAAGATGAATTTGGAGGAAAATGTGTGTGTTGGTACCTCCATAATTGACATGTATTGCAAATGTGGTAGAGTTGAAATGGCAAAGAAAACTTTTGATCGTATGAAGGAGAAGAATGTAAAGTCATGGACAGCCATGGTTGCCGGTTATGGCATGCATGGCTGCGCCAAAGAAGCTCTCGGAATCTTCTACAAGATGGTTCGGGCCGGAGTGAAGCCGAATTACATCACTTTCGTATCCGTTCTTGCCGCGTGCAGCCATGCTGGTTTGGTGGAAGAAGGCTGGCACTGGTTTAATGCCATGAAGCATAAATACGATATCGAGCCGGGCATCGAGCATTACGGTTGCATGGTCGATCTTTTTGGACGTGCAGGATGCCTCAATGAGGCTTATAATTTAATCAAGGGAATGAAGATGAAGCCTGATTTTGTAGTGTGGGGCTCTCTTCTTGGGGCTTGTAGAATCCACAAGAATGTGGACCTCGGCGAGATTGCCGCTCGAAAATTGTTTGAACTCGATCCGGATAACTGTGGGTACTATGTTTTACTCTCAAACCTTTACGCAGATGCTGGAAGGTGGGCGGATGTTGAAAGGATGAGGACGCTAATGAAGAACCGTCAATTGGTTAAACCGCCCGGCTTCAGTTTGGTTGAACTGAAAGGCAGAGTTCATGTCTTTCTGGTCGGAGATAAAGAGCATCCTCAACATGAGATGATATACAAGTATTTGGAGAAACTAACATTGGAGCTTCAAAAGATAGGCTATGTGCCAAATATGACCTCAGTTCTTCATGATGTTGATGAAGAGGAGAAAGAAATCATTTTAAGAGTTCACAGTGAGAAACTTGCAGTTGCCTTTGGTGTAATGAACTCTGCTCCTGGAACAACCATAAACATTATTAAAAATCTTAGGGTCTGCGGAGACTGCCATACCGTCATTAAGCTAATTTCTAAAGTCGTTCATCGGGAGTTCGTGGTCCGAGATTCAAAGAGATTTCATCATTTTAAGGATGGGGTATGTTCTTGCGGAGATTATTGGTGATTCTCATGAAGAACTTGAATTGATTTGATCAGATTCTCAGCTCCGAGACGAAGCTAACGACGCTCTCGAAAGAGTCCCAGTCATATTTAAGGAGGTATGATGAAGATCGGGTTTCCTATATGTTGATTTGATGGAAGATCAAAGGCTTGCCTCCAAAAATTAATCTGGCTAGAAGCTTATATGCAGCTGAAAGCTACTCTACATATTGTTATCTGCTTAATTTTATTGATCAATGTCCTGAATGCACAACAGGAAGAAGTATCTGAACTGTAGGCGAGCCTGGGCTCGAGTCTCGATTTTATTAAACACGACATATGCTCAAAAGAAATCAGAAAAGAGCCAGCTCCATCGACTGGCTCCTTCAACTTCAATCGATCAAATATAAATTTCAATAACAGATCACAGTGTTGAGTATGGAGGGATCTGTTGTTGAGCAACTGAAGTTCAGGTCAAGAACAACCTCGCCCCCAAAATTTGTTCGAAATCGTTTCTGCCAATCGTGATATTGGAGAGCGATATGGCTTAAACTTTTCTTTGGTGAATCTGAGAGAACTCTGGAGGGCCCTCTTCTCACTCTTTAGGCGTTGTATCTGTTGCTGAAGTTCTTTAATGGCTTCTCTCTTTTCATTGTTTCTCCTAGTTAACTCCTCCTGATGCTGCAGGTTTTCCTCCATGAGCATTGTCACTTGTGAGTTTAGTTCATTCCATCTACTCTCCCACCTAGCAATAGCCACTGATGGATGTACGTCTTTAACACGACATAATTCGAACTCGTTCATCGTTATTTCAGCATTATTGATATTGGGATGAGCCGTGATTCTGCCATACGTTTTATCATCGTCTCTTACTTCAACTATTTTTTCAGAATTCTGCCTGCATATCTTACTTGAAACCAATTCATCTCTTAGCTTGATCAGGAACTCTTTGTTGAAGATGTCATTGTTACATTTGATGCTGCGATCGGCAGCAGCAGATTTGATATCTGGACTTTTGATATTGCATCGGAATATCTCGGCGTCGGTAGACGAAGACGACCCAGAATAGAAAGTGTTGACAAATACGAACTTTAAACAGTCATATTTTTCAGCCAAGGATTGGTAAGATCTGTTGTACTCTTCAAGCATATATTTAATTTCCAGAATTCTATTTCGGTAATGCCCATCTTCTTCCAAAAGGGTCACTATGGCCTTCATTTTCTTGTCTATGTCTGAAACAATTGAAACTGGTTAGTTTTTCAATCCACTAAAGATTCTCTAATAAGGTTACTTATGTTTTAGTCCTATAGTTTGTTAAATTTCAATTGAACTTCCAAATGGTTTTAAAATTTTCAATTTAGTCCTTTGATTTGGTTGAATCTTAAAAAATATCCCTATCATTACCAGATTTGAGCTACTTTCTTATGTTGACATGTGAAACATTGTCATATCTGGACGTTTAAGGAGATTTGACCAAACCATAGAGACTAAATTGAAAATTTTAAAATTAAAGGAATCAAACTGAAATCAAACACAAATCATACGATCGAAAACAGTCGATTAACGTAAAAAACGTGATGTGAGAGAGACAGAGAAACCTGAATGAGTTGTGTGAAGGGTGGAGGAATGAAGAGGACTATCGGAGCTGCTTGTATCTGTTAAACAAAGGAGGCTTTGTTTTTCCATTGCGATGTTTTTTTTTTTTTTTTTTTTTTTTTCTGAATGCTAACAGTGAACTGAACTTCGTAGTGAAAAGCAAGAGACAAAGGGAAAGGGAAAACTAAGAGGCTGCAGCTTAAGAATATAGAAGGCTGAAAATGGAGGTAATGGATCTCTTCATTTTTTTTTCTTTCTTTATAAAGATTAATTGTCTTATAAAATAAATTCAAAATGCAACTTTAAATGACAAAGGTATTGCTCCCAATCCCAATCCCAACCTTGATACGCTCTCTTTATTGCGTTACAAGACAAAAAAAAGAATCCGTTAGTCTCTCTATTGCAAATTGTCAGTCATTTAGCTGAAAAATGTTGCATTCTTCGTTTTTCTTTCATATTTATTAAAGATAGAAGTTTTGATTTTATTGAATTCAACATTGAATTTGAATAATTGAATACACATTTTGGCAACTTGAGAAGAGCTCAACAGTTAGAATTTCTCTATTTTTACGTGAGATTAGCCCAATCGAAATATAGCTTAGTAAATATGGCATTTATTACCATTTCAAATATCCATTGATTCGATTTTTCCGCTCTTTCAATTTTTGAACTAAAGAAAGGAAAGAGTTACTTCTTCGGAATCATTCCTGTGGTAGTTTAACAATTAACTTTATTTGCTGACTTGGCAAAATATGTTAAATTATTATTTTATTATTATTTTGGTGAGGTGTCATTTTACTCTCTTCCCCTCCTCCGATGAACCTTATCGCTACCATTGTCGCTTGCCTCCTTCGATCATCCATCGTTGCCCACCAATCATTTGCAAAAGATCTTCGTTCTAGTCGTCTGCCATAAACTTCTTTCCAAATAGAGCCTTTTTTTTCGTTCCATGAAACCTTCATATCTAGAACGAAGCTCTTATTCCATATGAGGAGGCGGTAGCGATGATGGACAATTGAAGGGGTGATAACGAGGTTTGCTAGAGGAGGGGGTGAAGGTGAGAAGGGAAGAAGACGAGGGGAACAAAGATGCCAAATCAACAAATACAATCAGCGATTAAACTACCACCTCATGTTTTTATTAGTCAACTAATACCATTTTAAACTATTTTCCAAACCTCAAAGACAAATAATAATGATAATAGTAAATAATAATAATTTTGCCCTTTAAGGTGCGTTTGGCGCGCAGAGTTGAGTTGTGCAGAGTTGAGTTAAGTTGAGTGTAGGAAATCTGTGTTTGGGGTGCAGAGTTGAGTTGAGTTGTGCAAAGTTGAGTTGAGTTGTGCAGAGGTATTTGGTGCAATTTTTTTTTAACATCAAATAATCAGTTTTTATCTTACTATGGTTTTAAGATCAAATAATCAGTTTTTATCTTCCCATCATTGATGATACATTCATTTATGACAAAAGAATTAATAACATGCTATCAAATCTTATCTCTCATGCCTCCAAAAAATTAAAGTATACAAAAAATATTATCACTCACAAAATATATCTAACGAAATAAACATGAAGTGCTTGTGGAGTAGGTGTTCAACCAGTCCTACCAAGTATATGCAAGTAGTATTTTTCTTGGATTGTGGTGGGACTTGGAAGAAACAACCCGTCTTTTGCATGTCTGCGACTAAAGAGATCATCATTGGTCAACCTTTCTATTGCATACAGTTGGCCTACAACATTTTTACGTCTAGCGGATTCCATTTCATATTTTTCTTTTCTTAATCACTCATCTGTAACCTTTCTTTTCGTTTCAGCAACGAAACTTATGGATAATTTAACTTAAACTCCCTATTTTGTGTAATCTCGTAAAATCAAATGATTTAATTGTATTTGATTAGAACTTTTTGCTACCTATTTCAACTAGAGTAATTGCAACTTAAAGGATGCACTTCAAAACTCTCCTCTTCTTCTCCTTCTTTTCTTTTCATTTCGCTTTTCATCTGAAGTCGTCGGGTCACCGCTAGAAGTCGTCGGGTCACCGTCGAAGGTCGCGCGGACCACCGTCGAAGGTCGCCGGACCACTGTCGAAAGTCGCCGGACCACCGCGCGGAGGTCGGAAGGGAATCAAGGTTTAAGAAAATTGGTGGAAAAGGCGTGTGAATTGATTTTGTGGGGAGATGTAAGGTGAAAAAATTGGGGGAGATATTTGGGAAGTGGGGAGTTGAGAACTCAACCCAACTCAATGCTCCAAACAATGAGTTGGACTCAACTCAACCCATACCATCCATTCAAACACACCCTTAATTATTTTGTCATGTTATTGGAAAGAAATACGTTTTCTTGGTGGGTGGGTCAAAATTGAATGACGGAGAGGATAGATTGAGACATAAGTGATATTTGTACTTGTCTAACAATTTTTTTTTTGTTATTGGAGACTTAATTGTTTTTTTTTTAATGTATGAAGAATAAAATAAAAAAAGATTAAATATTGCATTGAAAATTACTGTAGTTAAAGTTAGGGGTGAGAAAAAAGGACCAAAAATCGATCCAACCGACCAAAACCGACCAGGTGTCAGTTGGGGTCAGTTTTTCCCCAAACCGATCGAAATTTAAAAGAAATAAAATAATAATAATAATAATAGAAAACTTTAAAAAAAATAGAAAACTGTAATTTTTTTACATATTTTTATTAAATAATAAAAAATAGTAAATAATTAATAATTAATAATTTAAAAAATAAATAAGCGTCGATCGGTTTTGGTCGATTTAAGGCCAAAAAATTAAAAAAAGAGGGGTCGATTGAACCGACTGAATTTAATCAGTTCAGGGTCGGTTGGGATCGAAAACTGGCCCCGATCGATGATAATCCCTAGTTAAAGTCATGGCGATACCTTTGAGGGGATTTGGGAGAAAGTTGCAAGGGTAATATTGAGAAATAGCTTCTTCAAAACTCAACGATACAAGGAATCTAAAGGCCCATACATGTGGAGCTATGAGATGGACGGAAGAATAACCAACTCTTGGAAAATATAAGACTGAAAATAGACTCAATAATAATTAATATTCTATCATGTAGGCTATAAATTATTTAGCGACTAAATGCAATAGGATTAAGTGGTTGTCACTAAGGTAGTATGGATACTCATAGATATTAAAAATAAAAATAAAAATTACCTAAGTGATCTAAAATTAGATTAAAAAAATATTTTTGGTCTATAAACTTCATTGGAATTAACAATTTAATCGTTATACTTCTAAGTTCGCAACAATTTAGTTAGTCTATGTAATTTAAATTTGTAACAATTGTGTAAAAAAAAAAATCTCTCAAAATTAAGTATCAATTTTTGTTATATAACGATTTAATCTTTGTAGCTCATCAATACATTTATTCCTTAATTAGTTTATCGATCTATGTAATAAATCTCATCAAAGCTTTGCAATATTAAAAATTGAAAATTATGTAAAAGATTTAAAATTATTTTGCAACTTTAACCTTAAAAAAGAAATGTAGTTTTGAGGAGAGCCTATATTTGTGGGTTCGTGGTCATCACGCAAAAGGCGTGGAAAAATAAGAGAGCATTTTTGACAAGGAAGGAAAGGGGAAGCTGTCAGATCTGACCTCAACTTCTGAATTCAAAGACCAAATACAAATTACAATGACTCAATACTCAAATACATTAAGTTTGAAATTTCTCAAGAAAGTTCCCACATGAATATGCCCCAAACTTCAATGGCGGCTAGCTCTTCTTTTTCTTATACATTTTTATCACATAAATTGCCATTTCTTTGCTCTTGAAATTACCAATCTACCATCCCTTGTGCAAATTTTTACGTCTAAATAATATATGACCTACTTCTTTTAAATAACTATGATCAAGTTCTTGATAATATATGACTCAATACTTCTTTTAAATACGTAAGCAAAGTGATCAAGTTCATCAAGCCACGATGAAATAATACTGAAATTTCAAGTTCACCAAGCCATGATGATCATGTCCCGTCAAAGATACCCTAGAAAGTAAAAACGAGGTAGCCTTCACCATTTTCCTCCTTTTGGTGTGTATTTCTCTTCTTCTCATTGTGACGCAAAAAAAATGTTGTCAATCATTATTTTTACAAAATCAGTCATATTTCATTTGAGCTTAAAAATTTAGGTGAAAAAAAAAAACTGCAAACTTTCTTCTATGTGTTTCTTGTTTTGTAATATTTCCAAGTCCATTATACTTTTGCTTCTAACCTAATATTTTATTCAATAATTCAAACTCGAAATTTTTTTTTTTTTCATACTACCTCCACTTGTTGTATACCATAATAGAAGTATTAAAAAGTAATGTGAAACTCATGAAATAAAATAATATATCACTTAATGATGTGTCAATTTGTGAATGAAAGGAGTATGTATTACTCAATTTGTGAATGAAAGGAGTATGTATTACTAGAAATTTTCTTTAATATTCATAATTTTTCACTCAAATAATGAATAAAAATTTGAATTAGTTACTGTTGGATTTTATCTACTTTCTTTTTAACAGCTATATTTCATGAAAGAATTGGAATTAGAATTAATTATTTTGTAAGGAGCAATTGACGTATTATATACCACAACCATCAATTTTAGTAGTTGAGATTGGGCCCTTTGTGTCAAAGACTAGAGATGGCAAAAATACTTGCGGAATCAAGCCTCTGTGCATCTCCACCCCAAACGGACAAGAAATCTCTGGTTTGATCGAATATGGGATCAAACTAGGGACTTTTTCAGGTCTCCGAGCAGAGACGGGGCGTAGACGGGGACGGTATCCCCGCTCCATTTCTGTCCCCAAATAATTTTTGCTCCGTTCTGTTACTATCCCTAGCAAAGACCAATTCTTCCATCGTCTGAAATTTGATTTCTATTTGATTCATGAAAAGAAATAAATTGAATCAATTCTCGAAGATGTCAACAGAGGTTGAAGAGATGATATTGTTAACTGAAGGTTCCTCAAGATTGGACCATGGTGCTGCCTATGAACATGCAAAACACCCTTACACAAAAAGGCTATTTGTGAGAATTTTTCGTTCTATGAATTTTAAATGTGTTATAAAATCTCAATTAAATTGTAAAAAGTGATTTTCCTAAAAAAATGTGAATGGTTGTTAACTAATATGGACCCACCATTTTGATGTTTGTTGATGTATGAAATCTAACCTGCTTATTAGTGAAGATGTCAATTCTCAACAGTGCGGGATGATTTCTCGGTCCTCATAGTCATCACCACTTCTCATTTCAGGGGTTCTCTATTTTTTATTATTATTTTTATTTCATAAAATATTTCTTTAGAATAATTTTATTGAAATTGTTAATTTATATAAATTCGTGTGTATGGGTTTGAATCAAAACTAACGTAGATTTTTAACATTTTTATTTTATTTTTTTCTCTTTCTTTCTTTCTTCAGTTTTTCTATATTATCTATTTTTCTTTCTTTTATTTATTTTACATTTTTTTCTCATGAAAAAATTTAAAAATTTTTGTGGATGGTTGTCTCTCCAAAAACAATCATTTTCTATTATATAAACTGTTGTAAACTACTATGTCACAAACTGTTATTGTTAAAAATTTGGAAACGGTCATCTCTGCAAGAGACGGCTAATATCTACGCACCAGATGGTCGCGATCATCTCCAACTCATTAAAACAACAATATTATTATAAATAGTTTGAAAAATACAATATTTTTATAATAAGTTTAAAAAATTACAATATTAATAAAAAATACCCCTACATAACACAGTAGAAATAAATCTGGAATATTTAGAAAAAAAACAGTTTGCCATATGAATATGAATAAATTGTTCAATGAGTCATTGGATCCAATAATTTTTATAGATGTGATAATCATTGTATATAAATGGCTCAATTGTAGTTTGAGGCGAATATGAGAGTCCAAAGTTGAAGAACTTGGTAGTTATATTTCAAATCGCGCGAAAAGCTTGGAAATGGTCTCTCACTCGCCAATTAAAAATTCAAATCAAATACAAATTTTTTTGAGAATTTGGGAGAGATATAAATATCAGAGAACTCTTCATCTTCGAATTGAATTGTATTACCAATCCATTTTGCATTTCCCTCTCCAATTCTTCCATGGCCGTCTCAGAATCTCAGTTCCGTTCCTCTCTGATCCCTAATTTCCTCTACTCGTCCTCGGCCACTCCATTCCAGAAGATGAATGATCCTTGTGGATCGCCGTCGCCGTCGTCGTCGCCATCTCCGATAGTCGAATCTGCACCGAGGAAGACCTTTGCGATTCCGACTCCGAGTGAACCGAGAAAGAAATTGGAGATGTATTCGCCGGCTTTCTACGCCGCCTGTGCCGTCGGTGGAAGCCTCAGTTGTGGCCTCACTCACACGGCCGTCACTCCTCTCGATCTCGTCAAGTGCAATATGCAGGTGCGTACCGGTACTGCCTTCTTCAAAAATTTCAAGCTCAAGGTTTATTCGATCGAATTTGTTTTCATCCGTAGAAAAATATCTCAGAAATCTATGATTATTGAAATTTAGGCATGTTTCATAAGGATTCTGAACTGAATTGATCGTTATACCATGAAGTTTTTGTACGTAATTAGTCACTTCAATCGGATCGAATTTCTTGCTTGTTTCTAGTATTATATATGCTTCGATGATCAACATATTTAGGTATCGGTATAAAGTAAGATCAACAAATAATATATTAAAATGCTAAAATGAATGAGTTCAGTATGAAAGCTTCTTAAATAACAAATGTAGATTTACAGATATATATATAACAAAGTGATGCTCTGTATTTGAAAGTTGAATCTGCGCTAAACATAGCTATATTGAGATTTTTAATCAGTAAAACAAATTTTAGAGAGAACAATCGGATTCTGTATTTCTCTGTATTCAACACTGTAGCACTTTCTTCTTTAAATAGAAATAGAGTAAGGAATGAACGTGGCACTCTCTCATTAGAATATTTAAAAAATAAAGAATAAACGTGTAGGAACAGAAATCTCTGGAATAATTATTCGAACTCTCCTTCTTCCTTTTGCTAAAACGTCACCGTTTGATGATCCTCCATATTCCTTAACAATTTTGACATCGAACTGTTTGTTGCAGAAGCTTGATCCTATTACGAATCGTTTTAGAGTTTTATATTCGATGTGTTGCAAGATGTGTACAACTACATTATTTGTGAGAGCTCTGTCTTCTCTTGCATGATAAAGACATGCTTTAATAATATCATTTGTAACAACTTATTAAGCTGCATTTCTTTATGAAAATGGCCATATCTGTTGGAATTGTGGGGTGCAACCAAAGTCCCATATTGGTTAGATAAGGGGAAGATCATGGCCCATGAGTTTATAAGTAAAGGACGCCATCTTCATTGGTACGACGCCTTTTGAGTGAAACAAAAAAATGTCTAAAGTAGACAATATCATATAAATGAGGAGATTTGTTGAAGTCAGTTGTCTCTAACAATATCCATAATATTACTCTAATTATAGAGCATAACTTGTTTTATGATGAAGAATGAAGGCAGTTCTATCTTTCAGAAAAGAAAAAGAAAAAAAATTATAAGTAACTGTGCTTCTGCTTATGTTCTTCATCTTGACATTCTCAGTTCTGAAACTATACTAGATTATGCCATGTTCTATTTTTGGTAAAATAATATCAGGTTGAGATATTTGTTAAAGGTCCATGATGTGTGTCCCTTTCTATTTTATGAATACATGTTGGGTCGAAAAAAAAACATACGTTTTCTCTGAATGAAATCATGTACATAAACACAAGCGTTGCTTTTGAAATGAAATTAATCAGATGATATATTTGATGTTCTTGATCATTGTAGGTTAAATATTATATGCACTTTGATGTTTTCTTTTGGATTCACACAGCTTATAATATGCTTCACATTTTAATAGTTTTTGAAACTTTGCTTTTGTCAGTTGGCAAGATGCCATTTAGTAGTGAGTGTCATCATTTTCAAATGCAGTCATTATCTTCTTCACATTGATTTTCCACTGTAGCAGGTGATCTAATTAGGATATTTTTTCTTTCCAATAAATACTTAAAAGTAGAGTATGCTCGAAAGTTTGAATATCGTGGCTTGGCCTGGCCATACGAATACTGTATTTCTACTGTTTTTAAAATATTTTTCATCATCAATCAATTTTTTTTATCCTCTGATATACAATTTTTCCTTATGTATATTAATTTCATATGCCAATGCAAACAACAATCTTTTTGTCCAGATTGACCCTGTGAAATACAAGAGCATTTCATCTGGTTTTGGAGTTCTGCTAAAGGAGCAGGGAATCAGGGGCCTCTTTAGGGGTTGGGCGCCAACTCTTATAGGTTATAGTGCTCAAGGTGCTTGCAAGTATGGAATCTATGAATTCTTTAAGAAATACTATTCCGATATAGCTGGTCCAGAGTATGCTGCAAAGTACAAGACATTGATCTATCTTGCTGGCTCTGCATCTGCCGAAGTGATTGCAGATGTTGCACTTTGCCCTTTTGAAGCTGTTAAAGTTAGAGTTCAAACTCAGCCAGGTTTCGCCAGAGGTTTATCAGATGGCCTTCCCAAATTTGTCAGATCTGAAGGTGCCCTTGGGTAAGCTCACTCAATAATCTTCTATTCAATTGGCCTCTTAATCGAAAGTATATAACTTAACCAAGTGAGCTAGTTCAAATTGGCCGATTAGACACCATCTTAAGGGGGCATATTGAGGGATCTCACAATGAAAAAATGTAGAGAGACCTCACAATTTATAGAATATATGAGTTACTTCTCTAATTTTGAGGTTAAACTTCCTGTAATCTAATAGTACAATCTGTATTCCTTTATTAACTAATTTGTTTTTTTTGTAGGTTATATAAGGGTATTGTTCCTCTATGGGGGCGTCAGATCCCATGTAAGTTGTGTTTTCTTTCTTTACTAAGATCTTTGGAATTTATGTGACAAGTTGAAATATAGAGTCGTGTTTCCTAGTGGTTTTTCTTAAGCTTAATATTGATAGGCAAAAAAAAAAAAAAAAATACTTTTTGCAGATACAATGATGAAATTTGCAACATTTGAGAATCTAGTGGAGCTCATATACAAGCATGTCATTCCGAAGCCAAAGAATGAATGCAGCAGCGCCTTGCAGCTGGGCGTCAGCTTTGCTGGTGGATATATTGCTGGAGTTTCTTGTGCTATAGTTTCTCACCCTGCTGATAATCTGGTCTCTTTTCTCAATAATGCTAAAGGGGCTACCGTTGGTGACGTAAGTATTTGGTACCACAAAAAAAAAAAAAAAAAAAAAAACCAGTTCCAAACATCTCCAACTTATGGATAAACCTGTTTCTAAAATCCACTTTTATGTTCATATTTTAAATTTTACGTTGTTGGGAATAAATTTGAATTTAGTCTCTATAATTTGAAAGGTTAGAATTAGTCCCTATAGTTTGATAAAACTCTCATAAAACTTTAGGTTTATCAAACCATAGAGACTATTTAAGAGATTTTATCAAACTATAAAAATGAAATTCTCAATTTTTAAAATTATAAAGACTAAATTCAAACTTTCTCTAGATTATAGGAATTAAATTTATAATTTAACTTAAATACATAGGTTAAATCAATTATAAAAAAAGTCAAGCTCCAAGCTCAACTAAATTTAACTTTCTCTAGAGGTCATGAGTCAAATCCCCCACCCGTTTAAATTTTTTTAAAAAAAAAGAAAATTTTCACTTAGTCTGAGGGAAAGAAAAAAAACTTAAACATGTCTTCATGAAATTTTTTTTTAAAAAAACATAAAGTTAATTTAAAATCACTTACACAGAAGACAATTCATTTCCAAGTTTTTTTTTTTTTTTTCGTTTTAGTTATTTTGAGTGATGGTATAAGTATTGCAGGCTGTTAAGAAGCTTGGAGTATGGGGTCTGTTCACACGAGGGCTGCCTCTACGTATAGTCATGATTGGAACCCTCACTGGAGCTCAGTGGGTTATCTACGACGCATTCAAAGTTTTTGTTGGATTGTATGTTTCTTCAAGAAACCAACCCACCCTCAACTCCATTATTATTATTATTATTCTTTTTTTAAAAAATAAGGAAAAGTCCATTATTATATTTATTGTTAGTTGTATTTTAATTTCAATGTCATAATTTGGCTAATTTCTTTTCAGGCCGACCACCGGTGGGGTTGCACCTGCCGCCGCTGCCGCCACCATTGAACTTCCAAGTGCTTAGGCTGTTGAATCATTGGCATTGCTAACATTTGTTACTGTAAAATTGATAAGAATTAAGAAACCCATCTTCGTGGGGTTATAAAAATAAAATTTAGAGCTGTTTAGTTTAAGATATTGGGAAAGGGTAGTTTTCTTTACGAAATTGAGAATTACATATGAGGGTATAGTTGTTCAGCCCATACTTTTCTTTCTAGTTGATGAATTGTTCTAAGATTCTTTCGCCAGACATAAGTATGTACCACTGTAAGTATATCCAAATGAAGAAAATATAGATTATTGACTTGAGTACTCAATATTAAGTAGTTTTTGTGACTTGAGTTCAACAATTGAGAGGGTAGAAGATTATTGACTTTTGAGATAGTAAAATATTATCGACTTTTGAGATAGTAATTGAAGTTGTATAGACTGATTTGTGCTTAAATTTCCTTATCTACTTAATAAAATTAAAATTTTGATTCTTAAACTTTGAGATTTGTGTCACTTAAATTTTCAAAAGTGTCTAATAAACTTTCAATTTTTGAGTCTAATATGGCACTGACAAATTCAAAAAAAAATTCAAAATTAATTCATCTATTAGATATAAGTTTAAATTTCATGTCTAATGAAACCTTCCATTTTCAATTTTGCATCTAGTAGATCCGTGAACTATAAAAAATTTGAAAGTTCAAGGACCAAACAAGACAAAACTCAAATTTGTAATTTAACCTCAAAAGTATTATAACTTTGTATTTAATGTGCAATTTGGGAATAAAACTGACAGAAATGTAACTCTTTTCTTAATGTTATGAAAAATTAGAACCAGTAACATGAATCTCTAAATAAGAAAACAAAAACAAACAAGACTAATCCTACATGCCTACCTAAAGTTTAAAATTGAACCCAAGATATAAACCCAACAACACTACCAAGAGTTGAAAGGAAGATAAAAATGTAAACTACATTCTAAATTCATTGCGAATCTAATAGGTTCAGTAGTTGAGAATTCTATATTTTACAGTTAAAAATTTCGTCCCTACCCGATATGAGTAAATTCATTGATTTGACAAAAAAATGGTCACAAATCGAGTAAAAGCACTAACTGCATAATCGAATCATGAAACCCGAAAATATTCATCCATTGCATCAAGCCCTTGAACCAAAGAATATGGTGAAAACAGAAAAAGACGGATTTTTTTTTAATATATATATCCGTGAGTGTGCAGACTAACTTGTACGCCCTCAACTAATCTCACGGTCAACTGTCTGACCCTACTACATTTAGTTGTCAAAGAAATTCATAAGATATCAAATCTTAGGGACAGAGGGAAAATGACCATGATCTAGAAAGCAGCATATCTAAAAATCATATAATAGAACCTGAATATATTGAATTAGGAAAGATAATCGAACTACAAGATAAACCAAGTGTTCGAGGTAGTTTGACCCTCCCTAACTTGAGATCACTCAAATTCTAAACCAAATTCACTAAATCAATGCCTCCCTTCTCTTTATAACACTCCTATTTATACCCAAATACCTTAACAAAACAAACTCCTAAGGGCCTGTTTGGCCCACGGGTTATTATAACCCGTGTTATAATAACCTCTGAAATACTCTGCACTCCAAACACAGACTATTATAACCCCAGACTATATTACTCTGCATTTTAAATAATATTATATGTTTCACAGACTATTATAACCCCTGGTTATTATAACCTACTCAGCACCCCAAACAACCAACTATTTACTAATATACTCTTAATACCGTTCCTAACACCATAATGGAGGGGATAAACGCATGAACATTGTGAGAAGAAGAAAAAAATAATACAACAGAAGTATACCTAGCAAGGCCTTCAATCTAAGGGTGAGTAAAAAAAGACCGAAAACCGACTCGACCGACCAAAATCGACCGAATTTTAAAAATTATATTATAATAATAATAATAATAATAACAAAAACTGTAAAAATTTTATATATTTATATTATATCTTATAAATATATTAAATAAATAATTAAAAAAAATTATAGACCAACCTACTTCGATCAAAAGACCTTGCAAACAGTCAAGCAACAGATCAACTAGAAATACGTAATTAACATTATGTCTGCAACTAACAAGTTGACGGGCAATTGCTTAATTGAATTGCATTTTCAGGTTAATATCTCCCTAATCATATATTCATTCGGCATCTGGAAAAATTAGAATTCTGCAAGAGAAAGCTAATATAATTTATAAAGAAGGTCGCAAACCTTATATAACTTTACTTCTATAATTGTTTACTCGAGAAAGATATTAAGATTAATGACATAAAAAGGACAATATTATTGATGAAAGCAAAATAGATGAGTTATAAGTTAAAAATAATTAAGAAATGTAATTGAATTTCAATGACGCTAATTATAATTGTTAAATGGGTGCAAAAGTAGGTAATGTATGAACAAATAGGTATAACAAAAACCATTACAAAAGGGCAATATTGCTGATGAAAGCAAAATAGATGAGCTATGCTTATTTCCATAGCTCAAATGTACAAAAAGATTGATTTGTGGTTATGATAGTGAACCAAGTTTACGACCTCAAAAGCAGTCAAAGACTACCTGAGAAGCAAATGTTTACTATCCCCATTCCTGGTTTATTTCAAGCAGATAGATATTAAGCTCAGATAGAAATCAAGAAAATTAATACCACTTCAACCTTCACATAAGACTAAAAAGAAAAGAAGAAAGAAAAAAAAAAAGACCAACAAACACATTGAGCAAAAAGATGGGAGCATTATTTAAAACATGTACGGAAATTAAATAGAAAATTAAATGTGCGCAAACGAGTATATGTAGCACCACAAAAAACATAAAAGATAAGTTATATAAAAAAGAATTACCATGAAAAAGAAAAAGAAGAACGTAATGTACAAAATATAGGCCACTTATAGGAAAAACAACCGACACTTCATTATCATTTTATGTCAAATCAAGCACTAGCTTATAAAATCAAATGATTTCAAACGCACTAAAACAACTACTAGCTGCTAGAATGGAATAATATCTAAATCTTTAAATAAAAACAAGCACTGCTAGCTCTAAGAATGCAATGGAACTTTAAGCATGTCAAGTGATTCCACTATAATATTTTGAGAATGTAAATCAACCTTGTTTCAGAAATAATGACAGCTGATAATATTAAAATTAGCCAGAAAATACCAGACTTTCGTGCAATCATGTTCACACATCATAAATTGCAGTAGATAGAATAATATTGGACATAATCTTAACTTAAATATAAAATCATCCATACTGAATATAAATGCCTTTTACCTTTATATAACAAAGTTAAAGATCCAAATATACCACACATCCCAAATTTGTATTCTTCTAGTTCTAACAACTCAAAACTTTCAGAAATTGTATTCTTCAAAAACTTTAAGTAAAGAAGAATCAGACTCAAGTTTTTCGAAAAACAAAAAAATCAGAAATTGTATTCTTCTAACAACTCAAAACTTTCAAGCTCATTGAACAGTTTAAGGCTCATCAATCAGAGTAATTTCATTCATTGTTCATTAGTAATATCCACGACATGCAAGTTTAAATAAAAGAGAACAAGTAAAGCTGTTTGAAGCAGAAAGGCAATACACATATCAAAGCATAAGGTACCAGATGCAGGAAAGAATCAGGATCTAGATAATATATGATTACGCGGTATTTCTATCATCTGGTTTGGTAGGTTATTAAGAAAAAAATTCAAAAATTGATCAAATGAAAATATAATTCGGTTTCCAACCTCTACTATTTATGATCTCACAGACAACAAGAAACAGACTTAAAGCACACGGTTCTAGAATCCTCAGTTTACTAAGGAATTCCTAAGGAAATAAAATTCTGACATTCGAAACACTAAAACTTAATGTTTGAATGCACATTTGCAATATGTTAATGATGCAGCTGACAAAGATTTTTCTATTCCTATTTCCTAGTAACATTTTCCATTGCCATTGATTATAGATCTACCGTCTGGACTTCTAGTTTCATTTTGAGCATGAACGGAACAAAGGGAGGAAAAACTGTATAAGTGAAAACATCCAACTAAATCGTCGATCATAATATAATAACAAAGAAAGGAATCTAGCAGAACTATTTCAAGTAATTTATTTCTATAATAGAGTCGAATCCGTATCTGCGCAGGGAAATTAACATGCATAGGCGAAATTTTACGCAAACACTAGAAAAGAGAGAATAAAATATCAAAATCAGATTAATCCTTCGTAATGTAAGACGAACTAAGAGCGTTACCAGGGGAATGAATGAAGAGATCTCGAATAGAACGGTCGGAAGTCAATCGGACGGCATTTTCTTCTACTTCGAAACTCGATTTACTATCAGTTCCCTCAGCATCAATGGAGTCGTTCAATTCGAGATCTGATACATCAATGGAGTCGGTCAATGCGAGATCGATATTCCGCCATTTTCGATCGGAATATGGCTCAGGAATTCTTTCCTCGCTCTGAAACTCGCCCAAATTGTTGGTAAATTTGCTGTACAAAACGTGCCCTTCTAAGTTCAAGATTTTCAATATTCACTCATTTTATACTCCAAGTTCTCGCACTGTTCCAGAACCCGAACCAGTGTCTTATTAATTGGGCCGTGTTAGATACCTTCCTTCGTAGCCCGGTTCAATTCGCTGGGCCCAAATTAAAATGGGCCGGCTCATAAAACAATGAGTGGACATAGACTTCGCTTAAACTTCTTACGGGCAATGAAGGAGAAGAATGACTAAAATCTAACAGTGAAGTTAAAAAATAGCTACAAATCTATTTTTTCTCAAAATGATTAAACTTAATTTTTAATTATTTTGTTAATTATTGTAGGACATAAATGTCTTACCTACTTTTTCTCAACTAAATGAAATCCTAAAAAAACAAATCTATATTTTCCTTTTTATAACAACTGAATGAGATTTTCTCTTTTATAAAAATCAAATAAAATTCTAAAATATACAAAATAGGAGAAAGAGAGATGATAATTTTTTGTTAGACAAAATTAACAACTTTAAGTTTTATTCAACACTTCCAATTAACTCCAATTAAACTAGAACACTAGAACACACCACCGAAATTGAAAACAATGGTCTTAATTATGTAAGTAAATAAAGATGATTATAAATGCTCTATATCTCTACCTCCAACGGATTTCAAGAAATGTTTATATCTTTGAGCCTCCCACTTTCGTTTTTCATCACCAATAATCGTAACTTCACCCTGCTCAATTTATGGTATTTCTCGTACAAGGGCTTCTTTTGTGGTATTTCCTTATGCTTACTAGTTCATATAGGTTTACCTTGTTCCTGTATATATTAGTATCTACAAAACAATATCAACGTCCTTGTATATATTAATGTTTATAACATAATATAAAAATAAACAACAATTCTTGTATATCCTTTTGATATCCCCAATGACAAAACAACAATCCTTGTCAAGGCGGATTTAAGAAAGGCCCAGAAAAGGCTCGAGCCCCCCTCAACTTTTGAGTAACTTAGTTTGTATATATAAAATGCTATAATAATTTTTAAAATTTTATCTTGGCCTAGTGGCAAACCTCTCAATTTTTTCTCATATACTTACGTAAGAAAAATTAATCATATTTCTTGTGGTTTGTTTTATTTTAGTCTCTATACTTTCAAAGTTCAATTTCTTAATTTCAGTAAACCATAAACATGGAAAGAGATTATATATTGTTATAGGTAAGATTGGACCAACAAGAATGGGTGGGTCGAATGGCCAAGGAGAAGGGTCAAACAGAATGAGAAGCCCAAACACTAGGTCAAAGCGGGTCGAACTATGGAACGAGACCAGAGGGTTTGTCCGAAATCCGACCCAAGCGCGTGGTCGGCCTCGGCATAGGACGAGGTCGACCAGGGTAGAGACCTCTCATTTGGGCTCTACCTGGGCCCCACATCCCAGGAAAAGGAGACGGGCTTGGGCCCAAGGCCGACCATACCTAAAGCCGTACCTGGACTTTGTTCCAATGGGACTGGACCCATAAGCTCGATTCCGGCCATTTCCAACTGGCCCTTTTCCCAAAAGGCGAAGGAAACCCATCAAAGGGAAGACTATTTAAACTCTCCTAGGGGGAGGAAAAAGGTAAGTCAATTCCAGTCACTCAAACACAAACTCTTCCTAAATTCTCTCACAAACCCTCTCTGACTTAGGCATTGGAGCTTGTGTGGTGACACCGGTATCCAGGTTTTCCTTGTCTTGCAGGTTGCGTTCTTCCCTAAGAATTACAAATTTACCGTCGTTGTCACGTGGAGGTCAGGTGTGTTCTTCTGTCCAAAATTTGGCAACAACAGTTGGCGCCGTCTGTGGGGATCGAACAACGCTTGCTTGGAAAACTGTAAACCTAAGCCAAGTAGCTGAAGAAACATGAGCCGATTCATGGGGAATCAAAGCCGGAACGAAGGTGGAGAATAATCTGATCCTGACCGTCATCCCCAGAGAATCCGAACAATCTCCTCTCCTCGGCCTCCTACTGACACAGGCCGACCACACGAGGGGATTGTTGATTTGAAGGAGAAGGTTGACAAGATGGACGAGTGCCTGTGGAGGATTCTAGAGAAGCTCGACCAGCAAGATCAACACAAGGGAAAAGCGAAGGTTGCAGAAGGGACATGGGAGTCAAAATCCCCAACCCAAAAACACACCGATAAGCTGATCCTTGGAGGAAACAACAGACCACGTCGATCCTATGCCAAGAGCAAAACAAGCAAAGCTAACAAATTAAAGTCCATTGTGCAAGTTGACCCGCACACTTACCGTAGAAAACAATCGGGCAACTCGAAATAAGTGGCTGAAAAAGGCTCCGGAGCAACGTCAGACTTGCGAGAAATAATTAACCAGAAGCGGAAAGCACAGGCCGAGGCCGACCAATTCACGGCCGAGGCCGATCAGATGACGGACGAGGCCGACCCGAGGAGGAGCGAGCGGCGACATATAGCCGGAACGACTCCACCTGGAAGGTGACATCCGTAAGATGCAGAAAGAGTTTGGTGACCTTCAAGGGAACCTCTTGAAGGTTCGAGAGGTCGAGAGGTGGGATCTTGAGGCTCTCATCGAGCAAGTTGATCCCCCCTTCACCGACAAGATAATGAACGAGAAAATTCCAGAGAAATTCAAAGTACCTGTTATCACCCCTTACGACAGAAGCTCAGATCCCGTAAAACATTTAGACACGTACAGGTCGCGCATGGAATTGCATGGAGCATCAGAAGTACTTAAGTGCAGAGGTTTCTCTTCTACACTAACAGGGCCAACGCAAGATTGGTACAGAAAATTGAAAAGAAAGTCTATCAATTCCTTCAAAGAACTTGCCAGGGCATTCGTGTCACAGTTTCTGGGAGGGCGAGACCAACGGAAGCCCCAAATGCACTTGCTTACAATCAAGCAAGGACCTAAAGAAAGCCTACGCGACTATGTCTCTCGTTTCAATAAAGAGACTCTACAGGTCGAAGGTTTCACAGATACTACGGCATTAATAGCCATAGTTGCAGGTCTGCAAGATAAGGGTCTATTGAGATCGATTGGCAAGAAGGAACCAGCGTCTTACGTTGAATTCATAGCAATGGCACAAAAGTACATAAGTGCGTAAGACTGTTTGCGATCCAAAGAAGTGCAGGCCAAGAGAAGAACAACAAAAAACACGGATCGGTGGGACACGTAACCACCCTCCAAATGACCTCTAAGAGAAGAAGAGGTGGAGAAGGTAGCCGAGGCCGACCAGATAATGGTCGAGGCCGACCCGAGGAGTATCGAAGCCGACCAGATCATCGAATGACCCCAAGTCAGTCATTCGAGAGATACACCTCCACGACTCTCCCTCCTGAAAAGATCTTAATGGAGATCCGCCATTTAAAACTTGTGAAGTTCCCCGAGAGAAGGACACAAAACCACCCTCCAGCAACCTCCAAGAGAAGAAGAGGCGGAGAAGGTAGCCGAGGCCGAGGCGGATAATGGTCGAGGCCGACCCGAGGAGAATCTTGGCCAGACTGGATCATCGAATGACCCCAAGTCGGTCATTCGAGAGATACACCTCCACGACTCTCCCTCCTGAAAAGATCTTAATGGAGATCCGCCATTTAAATCTTGTGAAGTTCCCTGAGAGAATGAGAGCTCCGTCTGGAAGAAGGGATCCAGCTAAGTATTGCATGTTTCACAGGGACCATGGGCACGCGACCTCAAATTGTTACCAACTCCGCGACGAGATCGAAGCCCTAATTAGAGAATGATATTTGAAAGAATACATTCAGGACGAGACTCCACCTGCGCCATCCAGAAACGGCCGAGGCCGACCAGAATCGAGCCGAGGCCGAACAGACGATGGCCGAGGCCGAGCTGAGGACGAACAACCTCGGGAGATCCGAACAATTTTTGGAGGACCGACGGGAGGCGAGTCCAGCAGAAAGAGGAAGGCAATCGCTCGTGAAGCTCGACAAGATCCCTATTTCCAAGGTGTTTTCTCGCCTCGTCCGAGGATGGAGAGGCAAACCCTCGAGTTCACGAGAGAGAAGAAGCTAGAATGGATCCACCAACTCCACAATGACGCGTTGGTAGTAACCCTTGCCATAGCCAATGTAAAAGTCCATAGGATACTCATGAGACGGAGGAGCTCACCGATGTCTTATCCTACCGCTTTCAACGCCATGAAACGCAAGGGGCTTAAAAGAAAATCAAACTCCCCTCGTAGGATTTGGAGGAGAAAGAGTTACCCCAGAAGGCACCTTCTGCTTACAATGCCATCCTTGGAAGGCCTACGCTTCATCAGTTAAGGGCAGTTGCTTCCACATACCATCAGTTGTTGAAGTTTCCAACCACCAACGACATTGGGATCGTTAGAGGACAACAAAAAGCTTCGAGGGAATGCTACTTCACTACATTAAAAGAGACAAGGAAACGAAGTTTTGAAAGAGACCTCGACCCCAACATGGATGAGGCCGACCACGAGATGTCCGAGGCCGACGTGGCCTGAAGCTGAAGCCAACGAACAAGCACAAACGCTCCATTTTTTATTCAGTAGATAGGTTTTATTTTCATTCGAAGTCCTCTGTAAAGATTTTTTTTCTCTCATAAATGAAAGACGTTTATTTTCTAATGACTCAAGTACGACCATCAAACCGATTTTCCCACTTGAGTAGGGGGCTACATGGTGATATACCTTACACACTCCCTCACACACCATGTTCTCCTTATACCCGAGGCCGACCACACAAGATCCCGGGATCAAGGTCGATCCTCTGCGCAACTAAAGATCTCGAGTCACCGGTGGTCCGAGCACATCACTACGGAGGCGACACGAGATCCCGGAATCAAGGATCAATCCTTCCACTGCTAAGGATCTCGAGTCAACCGAGGCCGAGCACATCACGGCCGAGGCCGACCACATGAGAGATCCGTAATCAAGGATCAATCCTTCGCTACTACTAGGATCTCGAGTCAACCGATGCTCGCGACTAAGGATCTCGAGTCAACAAAAGCGACCACCACGAGATCCCGAATCAAGGATCAATCCTGCGCAACTAAGGATCTCGAGTCACCGAGGCCGAGCACATCACGCCGCCGGGGCCGACCACACGAGATCCCGAATCAAGATCAATCCTTCCGCCGCTATGGATCTCGAGTCAACCGAGGCCGAGCACATCACGGCCGAGGCCGACCACCACGACACGATCCCGTAAGCGAGGATCAATCCTTCCGCTGCTAAGGATCTCGAGTCAACCGAGGCCGAGCACATCACGGCGAGGCCGACCACACGAGATCCCAGAAGCAAGGATCGATCCCTCAACAACCGAGGATCTCGAGGCCGACCGCAAATGATTCCAAAGGCAGATAATCATTTTCTCGATTTGTTAAGTGAAAACACTTCATCTATTTCGTCCAAATTTGATAAAGCGGTTTAGTTTACCTAAGCCTATATCCTCACACATATGAAAAGAAAGAAGAGAGCAATGGATAGAAAGCGCACGTTCATTTAAAGGAAAAGAAAACGACATGACAGAATTTCAAGGAAAAGAAAAGCACATGGCAGAGTTACACCAAACTTAGAAGAAGCGAAAAAAGAAATACATAAAGTCTAAGACTCATCCACTTCAGCTCCACCGCTACTGTTTGAGTCCTCAGAATCCGGAAAGGCAGTGGGGTCATTCTTGAAAGTAGCATAATCCTCCTCAAGAATCCCAAAGTTTATATCCTTGAATCGTTTGGAAGCGCGTTTGATAGCCCAGTTGCATCCACCATCAAAGATGTTGTTTTGAAGGGTTGTAAACTCCTCCGTCTTCTTAAACCCTTCAGTCAAGTACTCAACATTAGTCAAAAGGGCATGTGCTTCACTCAGTTGACTACGAAGAGTCTGAATCTCAACATTGGCAAAGTTGAGTTTGATCTCACTCTCTGCAAGTAGACGATTAACCTGACTCAAATTGGTTTGAGCTTGAATTAGCTCAGATCTAGGAACAGAAGTGCGTTGGAAACTATTGATGGTCTCTTCCATAGCCATGGCGACCATGCCATGCTAATCGACCAAACTCAAAAAAAAAAAAAAAAGCAGGGTTACCAAAAAGCACCAAGATAATAACAACACCCTCAATTGAAGAAAGCTTACATGACGGAGCTCAACAATCCCTTCCGTTGAAGCCTCTCATGGGGTCATTGGCCGAACCACGGGGGATGATCTTGACTCATCCCTCTCAAAGCTCGAAACTCAGACCAAGCGGCTCTCAACCTCGATGGTGGTGGTGAGGTATAGTCTGGGAAGAGTAAAGACCCGGAGAATGGAGGATTCTCTCCTTTCGATGAAGAAGAAGGAACGCCTCCCAGTACGGCGCGTGCTAACTCCAACAGGCGAGGTGGAAGTTCACGAGTTTTTGGGTGGCACCTCATCCCTGAGAGGGTCTGAATCTTCAACTCTTGAAGGACCAAATTTCCACCACGAGCTTTCTTCTTCTTTTTTTGCTCCATGACCTCAAACAAAAAAAAGCACTTCGTGGAGGCATTTCTAAAAATATATATATATATAAAGGCAATAGGATCACTAAATCAAGTTACAACAAATGGAAGCTAGATCAAGCGCGCGGCATGGCGGAGGCCAGCCAAAGCATGGATGAAACAGTAAAAACTCTTACCTTCCGGAAGGGGAGGAGGCGCGAAACCAATTCTTTCAAGATTCTCTTGGCTCACAAGAGCGAGCCCGAGTCGGGAGGAGCTCTAAACTCTTCACGGCCTAACGAAAGCTCGAGCGCACAGCAGGACGGCGAAATTCCAAAGGAGTGAAGAAAAAGAAAAACACAACCCAGTTAATCAAGATACGCAGTGCGATTTCCAAAAGAGAGAGAACAACTCACCATAATTCCCAAACTTAGTGAAAACGCATATGTAGCATTTTGAGAGCCACGAGACAACCAATTGCCACTCACTAAAAAAACCATTGATTTTTCGATTGTGAGCGGAACTTGGGTTATTAATTAACTTTCCACGGGAAGAACTCAAGAAATAAAAGAAACGACCAAAAAGATTTGATTTCACTCAAGATATATAGAGACATAAAGGCGTGCGGACTAAGCGGGCTCCCATCCCCATAAGTTGCCCATAATACATAACGACCAATGATGTGAATCCAAATTTGTTTGGGACAATTGAAATGGTGCCAACCTAACAGAGCCTTGAGAAAACCTTGCAAAAATAAAGGAAGAGGAAGACGAAAGCCAAACTTGAACATTGCAGAATAAATAGCTACTTCGCCAAAGAGGAGGATCATCAATCCGATCATTTGGCCCAGGAAATATCATACTTGTACCGTAATCGCTCAAGTTGAGCTCCGGTCACCAAGGATGATATAACCTCATGACTAGCACCGGACCTCTCGAAAGAATGATCAGAGGATCGGGGAGCCTCATAACAACTTGTGTCATGAGAATCCTCACCACAAGAAGATTCATCAACCTCAGGAGAAGTAGTAGACCAACCACCCTCCATTCACACACAAAATACAAAGAAGAGAATAAAGAGAAGAAGGAACGACTTAAAGACACAACAAATATAGAGAGCTACCTTAAGAAAGGGAAAATGAGAAGAATGGTGTGGAAAATGAGAAGGATGATTATGCCCTATTTATAGGAGGAGGTGAAGACCAAATTGGAGGGGAAAGAGTTTTTAAAAAGATTCAAATAAGATTTAAAAAAAAAAAAAAGAGAGGAGAGAAGGGTCGGCCTCGGCCAGCTTCAAGTGACTATGACTGACGGCGCGAGCTCTTGCCAGATCGATCGAGCAGCGCGCGGAAGAAGCGGGCTGCAGCAAAAGCCAGCTCCCACGAGCACGCCTCGGCCTCGGCTCGGCCGCGCGCCGAGCGAGACCACTCCATGACGGTGGCGGGCTCGCAACACATACAGCGCGTCGAGAATGGAAGGCATGTCGGCGTCGGCTCCCGCGAGCGCGCGCTCGGCCCTGGCCGCCCAGGCCCGGCGGCCGTCGCCGGCGAGACAACTCCATGACAATCGGGCGGGCTCGCAACACATACCAAAGCGCGCGTCGAATGGCGGGCATGTCGGCGTCAGCCCTCGCAGGCACGCCTCGGCCTCGGCCGGTCGGGGCCGCCGAGGCCGACTGCAGACCACCGTGATGAAGTCGGCGGCGAGCTGCCGCGCGCGTCGTGTGCACGGTCGATCCCCGCCGGAATCGGCTTTCGCGAGCGACGCCGCGCCGCGCCTCGAACTGGCGCCGGTCCGGCCGAGGCCGACCATACCAAAACCAGTTCGAGCCGACCGGACCAAATCGACCCAGGACCGACCAAACCAAACCGGCCAAGACCGACGGTGCCGGCTTACATAGGTTGAACCGACCCTAGGGCTCGGATCCCCCTCTGAAACTCCCTTTACTCCTGCGATAAAGGTTATTCAACTTTCACCGCCTACTACCAAGATCAACTTTCGACGCTTTCAAGCTCCGATAATGACATAAGTATCAGGCAACAACTCCTATCAAACACGCTCTATCCAAGAGAGCGACGTAAGTCGTGGATCGGGATTAGAGCACGTTCCTATCAGAAAACGAGAAACATAAAGCAACACGATTATAAAGCGACAAAATTTTCCCTCCAGCGAAGAAGCGGGAAGCCCAAGGTAATCCCTATAAGGATTAACGGTGATCCCACTCAAAACCTAAGAACGACAAGTACGCATAATCACTGGAGAACGACGTTGGTCGTGAATCCGGATGAGTGTTTAAACCCCCATTAGAATCGATCTGGGGATGACCCAGGGAAAAGGGGAACACCTGAAATGCATAATAAGCATGACGGCTGGCCGAGAATCCCATTGGGTAACGGAGAAATTGACCCCTAGTAGACTGAATATCCTCATAAGGATGGACAGTAGAAACAGGGAAAATTTCAGGGCAACCCTCGAAATAAAATGACTCCAGATAAACCTTACTAGGAGAATCGAAACGCAAGTAAAGCGCAACGAGATCCTAACACTTATAATAAATACCAGAGGAATTGGCACTCTAGGAGACTGAATATCCTCATAAGGATTGACAACATTAACTAGAGAAGATTCGAGGCAACCCTCGAAATGTTTGAAATGACTCTGAAGAAATTCTACTAAAAGAACCAGGTGAATCGAAACGCAAGATAAGCGCGACGAGAGCCTAAAATTCCAAACCAGACAACAGGAAAGTTACTCCCAAGTCAGGCTCCACGTCATTAGTTCGCAAGCTCCCAAGTCTCAAATCCTAACTAGGGAGTGGGGGCTAATGTTATGGGTAAGATTGGACCAACAAGAATGGATGGGTCGAATGGCCAAGGAGAAGGGTCAAACAGAATGAGAAGCCCAAACACTAGGTCAAAGCGGGTCGAACCATGGAACGAGACCAGAGGGTTTGTCCGAGATCCGACCCAAGCGCGTGGTCAGCCTCGGCATAGAGACCTCCCATCTGGGCTCTACCTTAGCCCCACATCCCAGGAAAAGGGGTCGGGCTTGAGCCCAAGGCCAAACCCGTGGTCGGCCTCGACGCGCCGAGGCCGACTCATACCAAAAGCCATACACAGGCTTTGTTCCAATGGGGCCAGGACCCATAAGCTCGATTCCGGCCCTTCCCAACTGGCCCTTTTCCCAAAAAGCGAAGGAAACCCATCAAAGGGAAGACTACTTAAACTCTCCTAGGGGGAGGAAAAAGGTAAGTCAATTCCAGTTACTCAAACACAAACTCTTCCTAAATTCTCTCACAAACCCTCTCTGACTTAGGCATCGGAGCTTGTGTGGCTTACACCACACCGGTGTCCAGGTTTTCCTTGTCTTGCAGGCTGCGTTCTTCCCTAAGAATTACAAATTTACCGTCGTTGTCACGTGGAGGTCAGGTGTGTTCTCCTGTCCAAAATTTGGCAACAACATATACCACCAATATTAATACGTTCAAAATAATTTATATACGAAAGTTTTGTATCAGCCACCGATCCTTGTATATCTCTTTTGACACCCCGACAAGCATCCGATATCCTCAAGTATTTTTACTTATCTACTCAAAGTAGATAAGAAAACAAGATTTAGAATCCCTAAATCACAATAATCACCTTTCAAATGTTGATTAGTGGTAAATAGGAATAACTATTAATGATGTATTTGAAAATCTCATCATCTCTTCTGATGAATTGTGTTTTGTTTATACATTCGAGTCCTAAAAAATGTCATGCATTTAAACCCTTATCGGTAGGGGTGTGCAGAAATCGATCCGAACCGAGGAACCGAACTGATGGCCTCGGTTCAGTTTTTAAAAAGAAATTCGGTTCTTCGATTTATATGGAGGAAAAATCGAGTGTCTCGGTTCGATTTTTCGGTTCACAACCATAAAAAATCGAATAAAACCGAACCGAGAAGCCCAACTAATTACTTCTTCATAGTTCATACGAGCCCTATGTTTTTAACTTTTTCAATACTTACAAGTTACAACAATTTAAGCCCATAATTAATAATTTTTATTTTTTAATGAAAAGAGGTCCAACATTAAATGAAAGGTGAAACCCTAAAACTAAAATCTTCGTTCCATCTCCTTCTTCTCAGAGTCAATCTTCGTTATTCCCTTTCCTCACTCTTAGTTGCAGCTTCCATTCTTCTTCTTCTCAAGGTCCCTCAGTTGACTTCTTCAAGTACTCGTTTGCCTTGTCCATTTAGTCGTTTCCTTCATTGCTTAAATTTTTTGTGCAGATCTAAGAGTTAGTTAAGGGTGATAGATATAATGATGATATGACTGTATATATGAATGCCCATAAAGAGTATTTTGGGAAATCAACATTATATTAACATTTTCCTAAAATTGTCATAAACATAATATTGAAATTATTTTAGACATATTTCATTAACCTCGCTCTTTTATTTGTAGACATTCTTCACAATTTCCCACCTTCTTATCTTATTGCCTTGAGTTGGTTGTCTAGTTTATTTTAAAATTTTAAGGGTTTTTTTTATAATTCTATCTAGTTTGTTTTTATGTTATAAATTTTTTATAATTATTATTTTAAAATATATGTATATTTTTATAATATTATTTTAAATCTATCCACTATTTGATTGAGTGAATCTAAAAACATAAGTAAAATTCATATTGCATACCAAACATCGAGATGGTTAGATCTAATAATTTTAGTACATTAAAAGTAGGGGTGAGCATCGGTCGGTCGGGGTCGGTTTTCGACCCCAATGAAACCAGCCCCAACCGACCAAGGGCTGATCGGTTGGTCGAGATTTTTTTTTTTTTTTGAAAACCTTACAAAAACCGAATGATCAATTCCACGATCGGTTTTTTTCGTCTCGCTTATATATATATATATATAAATTTATTTAATTAATTATTTAATAATTTATAATTATTATTTTATTATTATTTAATAATTTATAATTATTATTTAATTATTTTGAGAAATTTTTTAGTTTTTTTATTTTTTTAATTATTATTATTATGATTAATAATATATATATATATATATATATTTTTAAATTTTCGGTCGGTTTTGTGAAGACCAAAACCGACCCCGATCGAAACCTTCACAAAACCGACCGACCGCCCTTGGTTCGGTCGGTTTCGATCAGTCGTGTCGATTTTCGGTGTTTTTTTGCTCACCCCTAATTAAAAGTACTTAATAAATATTTTCATAGTTGTATCTATCTTTTTGAATTGAGTCTAATTCACACTTATCAACCCCATCAATTAAAGTTTTACGTTGATATTTTAGGCCCCGTTTGATAATCATTTTATTTTTTGTTTTTAGTTTTTGAAAGTTAAGCTTATTTTTTACCTAATTTATCTACAATAGAGATCATCTCCCTTAAGTAAACATTTGAACTTTTAGCCAAATTCTAAAAACAAAGTCAAGTTTTTGAAAACTACCTTTTTTAATTTTCAAAAGTTAGCTTGGTTTTTGAAAACATAGGTACAAAGTAGATAAGAAGACATATAAACTCATTGGTAGAAGTAATATTTTTAGGTTTAAATTTCAAAAACTAAAAAAAAAAAACAAAATGGTTATCAAACGGGGCCTTAATTGTATGTTTGCATAAGTGATGGAGTTTCTTTAGTACGATTGGGATTGGGAGAATTCACGCTCATGAGTCATTAACACATTGGATATGCTAATTGAACTATGTTCTTTTTGGCTTAAAAGGATGGAGTTAATCTTACTTACCACAAAGGTTTAAAATGTCGATGTTCATGAAAATATCGAGATCTCAATTTCATGGAAATATCGATAAAATGTCGATGTCGATGAATATTTCTGGAAAATTTTAAAAAACAAAAAATTTAAAAAATATATTAAAATTAGAAAATAAATTTTCTACACTTTTTAAATGAGTTAAAATACTTGTTATAATATTATATTCACATTATGTTACATTTTATTGTTACTTTTTTTAATATTTCATCAATTTTGTACGATATAATGGAAATGTCGATTCACTCCTAGTGTCGATATCGAATCGATGGACATGTGGAAATATCGTCGACAAAAATTTAATACCATGCTTACCACACCTTTTAAACACGTAAAATTAATACTTTCACCACTTACTATTTTTCCTTTCACATTTGATGTATTTGAACGTGTGTGTTTTTTTAATTTTAGTATTTATAAAAATATTTCGACAACTGTTCCTAGATTCCAAAACTTAATTCGATAACAATTTTATTTTAGTTTTAAAAGTTTCTTTTTTAATATTAACCAATTTGAAAAATACATGTATATAATTTAGAAATTTATGATGTCATCTTTGGCATGATGAATTTGTTGATGATCACAAAATCTATGATTCGAATCTCCTCAACCTCAATTGTACTAAAAAAATAAAAGAATTTGAAAATTTATCTCTTCTCATTTTAAACTTTTAATTAAGATTGGAAAAATGTTTTAATTTTAATAAAAATAATATTAAAAATAAAGTAAAAACTATCCTGATTAGGTAAAGGTTTGTAAATTCATTTTTTTTAATGTTCAACCATGTGTTAGAAGTGGATATTTCTAACATTTGACTTCTTAATTGAGGTACATATTTTAATAAACGATAAATAGGTATAAAAATAATTCTTAACTATCCTATCTTTTAATATAATATAATAAATAATGAATTATATAATTGATTGGCCAAATTTTAAAAAATTACATTAGCATTATTGAAACTATTCGTACCTTCTAATATAAAATACAAATAGAATTTATTAGACGACACCTACAAATTAAAATAAATATAGTCAATTCAAATATAACTCAGTGGATAAGATAAAATATACTAATTACAATTTTCAAAGATAGTTGGTTCAATCTTTAGCTTCAAAATTGTTGAACTCGAGAAAAAGAAAAAAAATCTAAATGTAGGTATGTTGTTGGAAATAGAGTGATGTTTTTGTAGGAAGCAAAGAAAAAAAAGGTGATGGGAGGAGGTGACGTAAGCAAAAGTAGTGCATAAAAGTTAAAGGGTTAAAGGTTAAAAGAATATTATGAAGATGAGATTTGGAGAAGGAGAAGGGAAGGGACTAGAGAGTGTCTTGAAATTTCCCTATCAAACCAAACCACACACATAGTTTCAATAAAGCCACCAATTTTCATTTACGTGGTACATTCACAAATTCTCCCACCTATTCTATTCATTCTTGTCTCTGTTTCCGTTCTCGTCCCCGTCCCAAAATTTAGATCTCATTTTAGTCTTGAATTGTAAAAATTGTTTCATTTTTTCTCTAAAATTTTAAAACATATATTTGGTCTTGAGATTTTGTTTTTTTTGTTTGGTTTGTTTCTAGTCTCCCATCCTTCTAAACATTAGTTTAAGTTTCATTTTAAAAAAACATTAGTTTAAGTTCCTAAACTTTTAAAATAAAAAAATGCAATTTTAATTTTTGTACTTTAGAATTTGTCTTATTTAGATCATGTTTGATAACCATTTAGTTTTTGGTTTTTGAATATTAAGCCTATAAATACTACTTTCATTCTATATTTTTTTTTATCTACATGTGTTTTAAAAAACCAAGCCAAAATTTGAACAGTAAAAAAAAATAGTTTCCAAAAATTTATTTTTGTTTTTGAAATTTAGCTAAGAATTCAAGTGTTTTCTTATGAAATGTGGGAACCATTGTAGGAAAGATGAACATCATTATAGGAAAATGGTGAGAAAACAAGTACAATTTTTAAAAACCAAATGATTATCAAATGAGCTTTTAGTTTCTATATTTTTAAATGTTTAACTTTAGCCTTTATACTTAAATTTTAAAATTAGTTCTCATGGTTAATTTTTAAGCTACTTTTTCATTTATTGAATTTGGTAAAATAATAATAATAATTTTCATTCAAGAAAAGACACGATATTAATAAATTTTAAAATTTGTAAAGGTAATGCTAATAGAGACTAAATTTATTTCTTAAGAAGTTAATCATAGACTTACAGTAGGAGACTAATTTTAAAGTTTATTGAAAGCAAATGAACTAAATTTGAACCTTTGAAAGCATAAAAATTAAAATATAACGAATTTCAAAATACGTAGACCAAAATGGTATTTTAACAAAAAAAAATATTTTGATACTTATTGTTATTATACTTTTAATAAATAGATAATGTAAGTCCTATTTGATAACTATTTTGTTTTTTGTTTTTTAAAATTAAGGTTGTTTTGTCTCATTCTCTACTATGGTTTTCATCTCTCATTTTCTCTAAAAAATTTGTTTTTGTTTTTGAAATTTGGTTGGGCATCTACATATTCCTTTAAGAGAGATGAAAACCATTGAAGATAAATCGAGAGAAATCAAGCTTAATTTTCAAAAACTAAAAAATTAAAAAACCAAATGTTTATCAAACATGGTTGTAGGTTTCGAGTATATGTATTGAAGTACTGTCACAAGTATATATTTAAGTCACATAAGTTGATTAGTACAAATATTGATGGTAAAAATGATGATATGATAATAGTAAATATTGAAATGGTGAAATATTTTTAGTTCAATAATCATGAAATATGCGAAAGTTGAACTATCTACTTTTAGTTGTGTTTTTACCTTTTTGAATTAAAACAATTACTTTTAAAAGGATTCAAAGCTAAAATTAGGTATTTTAAGTTAGAATTAACTTCACATATCTCCACAATAAAGTATAATATTGTCCACTTTGACCATAAACTCTCATAACTTTACTTTTAATTTCACTCAAAATGTCTTGTACCAAATGTATAGTGTCTCTTACTTATAAACTCACAAGTTTCCTCTTATTTAGTCGATATGAAACTTTGGTTGTACTTCCAACCTTTTAAAACGTTACATACCAAAAACAAAACCGATTTAAAAGTTTAGATTCAAAAAATGAAATTTAAGAAAAGAAAGGAAAAAAAAAAGCCAGCTAACAAGTAGAAGGGGCCTTTTGTTTTATAAGAAGGAAAGGGACCACACTTATATTTAATATTTATGGGGCATTAAATTAAAATGACACGTATATTATATATATCTTTTGCTTCTTCTTCATCTTCTAATTTCTTCTTGTTTTATCCCAATCCATTTCAATAGTCAAAAAAATAAGGTAGGGCGGCCAATCTTTTAGGAATTAGGACCACACGTATCACTCCCATGCGCTATCATGCCGCATGCTCCATTCTTTTTCCTATTTTTCCCTTCTCTTTTAACCTCATGTTTTAACATTTTTCATTCTCTCAACATTCATTTTTTTCCTCTTTAATTTATATACAATGTTAAAAAGTAGTGTTAATTTACTCCATTGTGTTAGGGATAACGACACTCCACATTGGTATGATATTGTCCACTTTGGGCATAAACCCGTGGTTTGCTTTTGGTTTTTGAACCAAAAGCGCCATACTGCGATGGAGATCTATCCTCACTTATATATATCACGATCTCTCTCTCTCTCTCTAGCCGATGTGGGACTTTGGTTGCACTCCCAACAAATTGTTGGTATAATTTAGAAAATCGTTATCGGTTTGCAAAAGAATAACAATGGTGGTCAGGTGTTTTGAGGGTTATCATAGTTCGTGCTCTCGATACTTTGAAATCTTGTGATCTAGTTTGAACTAAGTCACTGATGATATTAATGAATAAAATAGAGAATTAACTAGAGAAAATGTAAGAAGTACTTGATCTGGTAAAACGTTGTTTGTCTGTAAAGAAATAGTTTATGGTGGAAAGATCATGTGTTTTTAAAGTTATCATAGATCGTGCTTTATATATTTTGAAATTTTATGATTTAGTTTGAACTAAGTATTGTCTGCAAAGAAATAGTGATGGTGTGACCACGTGTTTGGGAATTATCATAGATCGTGCTTTCAATATACTTTGAAATGTTGTGATCTAGCTTGAACCAGGTCATTGGTGGTGTACTTCTTTAAAGAGTGTTTGAGGATGTCAATGGTTGCGTAGATACAATGTATATTGTTGCATCTTTAGCGTGATGTAAAGCTATTAGGAGGAGAATAATGTGTAACTTGTAAAGGACGAGCACTCAATGCCAAGTGACCAAACTAACATGTGTGTTGTAGGCTAGAGGTGTATTGATAAATAGTTTTGTTGAATAGAATCTATAGGTCCAAATAAGTGGGAGATATGGATGCAATTCTTTCTCTAAAAAAGATTATGGAATCTTATTTATATTGATTAATGAGTGTGTTGAGTAGTAGCTTTACCAAAGTATTAACAATCACATCTAAAGTATAAAAAATAATCAAACTCAACTTTTGGAAAATTAGAACCAAATAATATCATATATACATCTACTTAGCTTTAGGTTGTTGATTTTGATTATTACTCTTTCATTCATATTTAATGCCTATTTTATCTTTTAACACACAAAAAAAGAAAGGTAATAAATACATAATCTGGTTAACAATAATAACATACTTAAAAAATTATTATAAATAATTTATAATTTAGACCGAAAATAAATAATAATATAGAATAATTTTTTTCATTGAAATTTGCTGGTTTTTTATTAGCCGATTTTTGTTCCTTTATTCTTCATTTTTTATATTTTGTTTTAAGTTCTTAACAACTATTTTCTTGTATTGTTCTCAAATTGTAAATTTAAATTATAAAAATAAATAAATAAAAGTTCCTAACCATCTATCTTTAAAATTCAACTAGTGATTTGAGAGATTAGTTAGAGTTTCATTAAATATCTTATATTAGTGGAATGCTCCATCTTCAAAATCAACATAATGATTGATACTAATAACGTGTAAAAAAAATTAATATATATTTATAAAAGATAGCTCTCGAACCACCACCTAAATATGTAATAAAAATCAAAATGAAATAACAAAATCTAACCTTCAAAAGCAATCATCAAACAAAAGTTTGAAGGAAAAGAAATATTATACTTATTATCTTACGTATACATAAATATTTTTTAAAAAAACACACATTGATTGGAATATCATTGAGGTATGTAAAAAAAAGATAATAAATATTTGGGAGAATAGATCAAAACTCCATCGTAATTAGTGTGAAACCTCTCCCAGTAAAATGTGGTTCGGGGACGAACCAAGGCGAAAGTTGTTGGGCATGTGATGCTCGAGGAAAAGGGCTACATGAATGAACTTAATCCACATTTGAATGAGAGGGATCCTGAGAATATGAAAGTATGGTGTCCGAGGAAAAGGGGTACATGCGAGTGACCATGAGGATATGAAAGAATAGTTGAGAAACGCTTAAAAGAATTGATAAACTACTACTATATACTAACAGCGTGACAACTTCGCTTTGGTGGCTTAATCATACCAACTCAACAGCTAAGCTCGCTTGGCTTGGAAAGCGATCTATGTTGGGTGGCGCTCGCACGGGAATTTTTCGTAGAGAGAGGCGTGAGTGAGACAAAAACATCTTTGAAAGGACCCATTGATGGATGATATAGTGCCGACGCAAATGCGTCGGTCATGAGAGATCGTAGATGCGAGGCGTTACATTAGCAGGGGAAGTAAAACTAAAACAGGAAGGAAAAAAAACTTAAAGCTAGAAGAAGAAAGTTTTTTTTTTTTCTTTAGGAAAAATTAAAATTGACTTAATACGAAAATCAAATATCCACGTAGTTCACATGGTCGATCCCATCACTAAACAAGCAATCAAAGATGGAACGATAATGACTTTTCTTTAAATAATAATAATAATATTATTATTATTGTTGTTATTATTAAAAGGATTGATTATTGCTCCATCTCCAATTTCCCTTTTTCGCTTTCAATTTAAATGACTGAATCCATACTTTCGCGTCAATGGAAGTGCTATTTATTTTGCTATTTTATTTCACTCACTTAATTTATTAATTCTCAGATTTTTTTTTCCATTAAAAATCCCTAATTATTATTATTTTTAACTTAATGAATCTTGCGTTGATTTTAAATATTACGATATTGCTAAATATGATTTGGTACGAGAAGATCCTATATTAATGTAGTATTACAAAATCTCTCCATTTGCCAGGAAAGAAACGATATATTAGAGATTTTTTCCATTTTAATATGTATATTAAAAATAAAAAATAAATAAAGAACTCCAATGAAAGAAATAGGGCTAGATTACAAAATTGCCCCCCTACCTTGCTACCAATGGCTCTATTTTAACATTTTCAATTTAGTTATAAAAATTTTAAATTAATTTTCATTTGATTTCAATAATTTTAAATTTTCCAACATTATTAAATAATTTTTTACCAATAGGTTAAAAAGATTTATATTATTTTTAATACTCAATCCCTACTTTGACTCTAATATATAGAAGTGTAGTTTAAGGGATTGTTTGGGACGCTGATTAGATTATAATAATCTGAATTTATAATATTTTATAGAATTATATAATCTGTGTTTAGAATGTAGAGTTATTTAATTCGAGTTATAATAGCGTTATAATAGTCTGTGTTTAGAATTCAAAATTATTCCTAAATTATTATAATACAGATTATTATAAGATAGACCTAAATAGGTCCTAAATGATTAGGACTAAATTAGTAATTTTGAAACTTACCCCATAAATAATGTTTATTATATTAGCAAAGCAACGAATTGGCTGGATTGTTTTTCCACGTCATGTATTTCACTGAAAATTAATATTTTAAAGAAAAGTATATTTTATTGAGTGGGGGTGGTACGTCGCCTAATACCAGACAAAATTTGCCAGGCTATAACCACTTTCCCACTCTCTAATTTAATCTTTGTTTAATTTTTTAAAAATCATTTATTTATATAATTTTTCTCCTTTTTCCCTCACATGACAATAAAATTTTTAATTATCAAAGGAGGAGAATGGACCGAGTCCAACTTCCTTTCTCACACACTTCGCCATTTCTAATTTAATCTTTGTTTAATGCTCACTTTTGTTTCTTAACAACTCAGAATCCTCAATTTAAGTATAATTAAATTGATTAATACACAAATAATCTATAAGTCTCAAATCGAATTCTATTCCATTATACGAAAAAACGTGTTTTCCAAATTTCTTGAAAGTTGTATTGAATTTTTAAATAGAATATCTTTTAATTATATGCTAAAAAGTAACCAAAATCAAGCATTAAGAATATTTCGAAGATTTTCTTTTAACCGGTCAAAATACTTTTAGCATGTTGAAAAACTCTTTTTGCACAATTTAACCTTTTACAAAAAAATCAAAATAGGACCAACATATATTTGCGTATTAGATTGAGTCGAGATTTAATTATGAGGTAATAACTTTTTTTTAGTTCAACAATATAACAATATATGAAGATAGTAATTCGAATATTTAAACCTCGTCTGTTATTTGTTTTTGAAAATTAAGTTAATAAATACTACTTTCATTTTCATCTATGTTTTTCTTGCTTTTGTTTATTAGATGTATTTGATTGTTAATTAGTTAGAGCTACTTTGTAAGTTAGTTGGTTAATTAGTTTTTAATCCCTCTGATATTGTGTATAAATATCTCAAGGAAATGAGTAATCAATACAAGTGTTATTTTATCTATCTTCCAACCTTTATATTGTTATCTACCTTTTACCTATGTTTTAAAAATCAAGTTGTCAAGTTTTGAAAACTAAAAAAAATCATTTTCAAAAACTTGTTTTTGTTTTTGGAATTTGACTAAAAACTCAAATGTTTCTTTAAGAGAAAAAAAAAACTTATTGTAGAGAAATTAAGAGAAAACAAGCTTAACTTTCAAGACCTCAAAATCAAAAATCAAATGATTATTAAAGGAGACCTTAACTTCTTGGTTGAGGATATATAATTTAACTATTTTTAAAAAACTAATTTTAATCAATTAAACTATGTTCAAGTTCACAATTAATAATCTATTTTGTAGCCCTAACTCATTTGAAGTGAAGTGATAAAAGAATATACAAAATTTAATGTCATGTTTAAGACAAATGGTTCAACATCATCACTCTTGTTTTTATTTCAAGTACATGGGCTATGAATCTACTAGCCTCTACATTATAGCGATAGCGATGTATCGAACATTTCTTTTTCATATTTTTTAACTAACAATAGAGAAGCTTTTTTTTAGTTCAACAACATGTAAGTTAGAGGATTCGAATATCTAATCTCTTGATCGATGACATATGTCTTAATTATTTGAACTATGATTAAGTTGGTCAATAAAGAGATTGTTATTACCTCATTTAATTAAAGTCATGGCATAGCAAAGAAGGAATGGAAGAAAATTCATCAATCAAGGCATTCAATTAATCAAAACTGTAAATGTCTAATGACTACATCAATATAATCCATAAGATAAAAAGTCAACTAACAACTACATCAATTAATCAATGTCATTCATATTCACTATTATAAAATCTAAACTTTTAAACTAACAAAACTACAAGATAAAAGGTAAAAAAGAGTAAAAACTGTTGTGGGGTGTCAATTCTTTTTCCGGTTGTAATCTCCACAATCTCAAGCTTGAAAATCCACAATCTCAAGCTTGAAAATCTCTTACTCATGCTCCAAAAGCCTCTTCTCACTCTCAAATGTGGGAATTAAAAGTTAGAGTTGTCTCTCCAAAAATTGGCTCACAAAATCGATTGGCAACACGTTGTATGTATAAGAATAAGAGGAAGTGTTGAGGTGATAGGGATAGCATCTTGATGTTATCTTCAAATAAGGGAATTTTACAAAAAGGAAATAGGAGCATTGAGCATAGAGTTGTAGCGCGCTACACTTAAAGTAAACAAGACATCTTTCTTTAGTCTATAACGTCTCGACACTACTTGTTGGAACAAATGACTTGATTGCTCCAATTAATTTAGAGGGTCACAATGCTTTGATAACGTCTCGAAGCTATCTCCTCGAGATTTTATCTCGATTTCCTTCTTCTCTCTACTTGGTTACTTCAATACGTACCAATTCATGCCCAATTAACTTCTTTTGCATCATAAATCTTTCAAATTCTAGTTTATTCCAAATGCTCAATTTCTAGAAAATAAACAAACATGTGCGTGGAAATAATTGCTTAAGCCACAAAACTAGCACAAAACAAGTCAATAGTCACAATGTGTGCTATCAATAAAGTTATAATGTAACATATTTTGCCCCCTAAATATTTTCGTCTCTATTTTTAATTAAAATTATTGAATATCTCTCCTCTCTCCTATAATTATTGAATTCAAAAAAAGAAACCAACCAACAATAGTGAGAATGAGGACAAAGAAAATAAAAACCAAGTGGAAATTATATCATGGAATTTTGGAGAGAGAGAAAAAAAGATAGAGAATAATCACGTGGTAGATTAGATAAAGAAAAAAAAAAGATAAAATTTTGACTAAAAATGGTGGGGGGTGGTTCGGTTTTAATTGTTGCTTACGGCTCTTGAGATGAGACGTACGGTTCTAACTAAGAAGAGAAAAAAAGAAAATTAGAGGAAAAAAAAAAGAAATTAAAAGGAAAGGGGTTTTTCAGTTTTTGTAGGGTAAGAAGAGACGTTGAATAATGATTGGCCCAGCAATAAAATCACAGGTGCCCACCCCCTTTCTTTTCAATTATTTTATCTCCTTTTTCTTCTTCTAGTTGTAGTTGGTATTTTCATAACCAATACAAGCGTGAGAAATTTCTTTTTCTTTTTTTTTTTAAATTGCGTATTCAACGACCATAAACGTGACGGTATTTTTCTCTTAGTTCAACGAATACATGAATGTCAATCTAAACATAGTTTAACTGGTTAAAATATAGTCAATTTGAACATAGTTTAGTGAATAAAACACTATGTTAGGCTATATTGATATAATTAAATTTACCTTATACTCTCAGTTTAAGGTTTTAGTTTGATTGGTGATTTAAGATGGTATCAGAATAGGTGGGTTCATGATGTTCTGTGTTCAAGCCACTACAAAATCAGACTATATTGATATAATTAAATTTACCCCAAACAAACTCTTAGCTTAAGTTTTTTATTTGATTGGTGATTTAAGATACTAATTATCGCTTCATATTTTTTATTTTTTATTTTTTTACGAAACTCCAATTTGTATTTATTTTGTTTGTTTCATTTATTTTGATTGGCTTGGTCGATTTTGGTTGATTCTATTAATTTTGTTGGTTGGCAACTTGGGTGAGTTTAATTTTTCTTTCTTAACATTTTGATTTGGGCAATAATCCGACCACTTACACTCGTACTCCTTTGAAATTTGGATTGCTGCTTTTTCTTAAAGGGGTTTTGTCAAAATATAAAAATTGTTAAAAGGCATGGGCATTGACAATTTATGGAATTGTAGTGATAGGGATAATGAAGTCGGTTTGATAATTATTTTGTTTTTTGTTTTTAATGTTTTAAAGTTAAGCTTATTTTCACCTAATTTCGATAGAGATCATCTCTTTTGAGTAAGTATTTAAACTCTCAGCCAAATTTTAAAAACAAAGTTAAGTTTTTAAAATTTTTTTTTTTTAGTTTTCAAAAGTTAAATTTGTTTTTGAAAACATAGGGACAAAATAGATAAGAATACATATAAACTCATGGGTAGAAATAGTATTTTTAGATTTATATTTCAAAAACAAAAAACAAAAAACAAAATAGTTATCAAACGGGGTCGAAGTAAGCAAAATGCATCTTCAACATTTGAAAACCATATGCTCAATTTTTTTTTTTTTTTGCAATATTTCTTTTATTCTTCCATAGATTTTTCATGTATTATCAAACACGTTTTGTGGAGAATGACTTGGGCCCAAAGCCCAAAAATCACATGGAATTTGAAAGAACTCTTGTCCCACATTGGAAAGGTCGTAGAAGTAGGAGTAGTTTATATAGCATAAACTACATGAGAGTTTGCAAAATGTGGATGTATTGGTATTAAAACATAGTTAGATTAGCGAGTTTAGTTAGATGTGCTTGTGCAAAAAAAAAAAAAAATTATTTCCTTTTCTTTTTTATTTTTGACTTAAGAAAAACGTTTTAACGGATTTTATTTTGGAGAGTTTCTATATCTTCTTCCACATCGTTTTCTCGAGCACTCACATTTTGTCTTGATTCCTTCACTGACGAGTGCACGTCTCTGAAGGTCTTTCAAAGGTGTTGTGTTAACCTTGGAGAGTAACCGACCATAACGATTTAGCACAGTGGCCGTGTCGAAATTGCTTTCAAGGCAATGATTCTCCACGGCACAACAACATTCTGTTCATCGTCAAATTGCACATTTGAATTGTAGTCCATATATTTTCTAAAACGGACGCAAACAAGGCATAAAATGTTCATGTCATTATATTTACGCCATCAACCATTAAATAATGAAAGGGCAGTCAATAGTAAAAGACATTTTGTTATTTTATTAAATATCAACCCGAAAATAGATTTGTTAACTTATTTAACACTTTACAAGCTAAAATAATAATTAAAAAAAAAAGAGAGCATATACAATACATTAACCAAATTTTTATAACTCAAAAAACATTTTTGCTTTCACAATTATTTTATAACATAAAAGATATTGTTTTTCATTTAATTTTAAAGATAACATTCTAAAAATAATCATTGGTTACTTTTATGTATAGGAATACATGCACTTTGTAACTCCAAGAGTAAAATAAAAGAACAAGTATGAAGAATATTATTGATTAAAGTTATTTATATTATTTTAAAAAGAGGGATATGTTTTAAAAAAAAATCATTTTTCCAAACAATATTCCAAAAAATATGTTCAATCGGTCCCTTGGACTCTGTTTAATGAAATGACAAAAGCATGAGAGATTGAATTACAGTGGAAAAGTGGCCTAGAAAAACAAAAGTAAAATTAATATAAAAATTTTATACCTATATTATTAGAAGTTATTATTATTATTTTTAAACCGAAATAATAAAAATATTATTATTCTTGTTGTTTACTATGTGGAACGAGAATCAGCTACAGAGAAGGAAATAAAAAATTAAAATCTTATTGGAAATGGAATTTTACATCTATGTGAAGAAATGATTGACAGAATATCAGGGTTTTTTTTTTTCTCTTTCTCTTTCTTTTTCATAAAATATAAGTTTCATTTCAATCATATATATATATATAGATGCATTTCAATTTTTAAAATCCAACATGAATGTGCAAAATTGCTTTGACCAGTTAGTTAATTTTATTTTGGTTATCAAATTTTCACAATAATTTTATTTCAGTGTTCTCATATGTGTAAATGCTTTTCCGTTTTTTTCATTTATTTTTTAAGGCTTAGTTTGGATTTTTTTTTTTTTTGTAATTTTTGAAATAATTATTGTCATTTATGCTTTTAAGAAAATCAACTCTTAAATTAGTTTAGGTAAAATTATATTTAAACCTAAAAAATAAAGATATAATGTTTAATAAATTAATATTAAATTATTACAAAATAATTATAGTGACAAAATTAGACCTATATTTTAATTAAGCAAATGCTTGTATTAATATTTAACTAAAAAAAAAAATCTTAATACATTTAACTTCAAAATTTTCCATAAGATAATTATGTAGATTTTATGTAATTTATATTACAAATTATATTTTGTTTGCTATAAAAATAATTTGATATACCAACAAGAGCATAGCACTGACATCAAACAAGACTTATGGCCTAATAACCAAAAGGTTACGGGTTTGAATCCCCACCCTCAAATGTTGTTGTACTAAAAAACGATTTGATATAAATATAAAAAAGGCGATTATTATAAAAAGAAAAATTGTGTCAAAATAAGATCTAATTTAGTTTAAATAAAAAAAAAAAACATATCTACAATAACCTTTTGTTGTAGATAACGTATGGAAAGATTAAAAATATATATGTGTTTGTTAGTTTTTTTTATTTTTATGAAAATCAAATAGTAATTTCTCTTTAAAGCATTACCATCATTTTTACCAAACACAAATAAATGGTTAAAATTCTTCTACGATCACTTTAAGTCTTCAAAATCAATTCAAATGAGCCTAGCTGCCTAAGTGTCTTCTATTTTGATTATTAAACATTCATTTAAATTTATCTCTAGGCAAAATATTTAGACCACATATTTTTAAATTTAATATCAAATATATGCATGTGACTTAGAACCCAAATAAATTTCTTATATAATACTCGTCTATATATTACTGTCATTTTTAATGTTTTAGTCTCTCAATTTTTAAGTTTATTTATTTTAATTACCACAAACCTCGAAGCCATTGTATACTATCTTTGACCACTTTTTTAGTTAATCACTTTAAATTGATTATTGAAAAAATGATTATTAATTAATCTAATTACTTGAAAAGTGATTTTTTTTTATGACCAAACACTCTAGATTTTTTTACAAAAGCATTTTTTGTCTTTTATAATCATTTGCAAAATTAATCTAAACACGCCATTTTTTTTATGAGATGAAGATTTAAGCCTCTAACTTATTGGTTGATAATATTACGTTTTTAAACCAATTCAACTATACCCAAATTGCAGTTCAAACACAACCTCAAACAACTTAATTAAAAAGGAAATTATATCACATGTTTTTGGAAAAGAAGAATAATAGAAAGAAAAGTAAAAGAAATTAAGGAAATTTGGAGCATAATATATAAAATTATAATAATTCATAAAGGGACGAAAACCATGCATATAAAATTCAAATGTGGAGCGGGTTTGGAAAATAATTGCTGTCAATATTTGACTAACGCAGTTGAGAATAATTCTGATCCAAAGGCATTTCATTAGGTACTTTTTTTTCCTTTTTTTTTTTTTTTGAATAAATCATTAGGTAGGTTTTGTTTTAGTATTTGAAGAAAATTTAATTTTATAATAAGAGATTTTGGGCATGTTTGTGCCGTATAAAACAAAGCATCCGCCAAACCGCATTAGGTTGTCACATGATGCACTCCAAATTAAAACTCAATTTGAACAATATATATATTTCAACAACAAATAACTCTGACTCTTTTATTGATACTTGCTTTTCAAACCCTTTTTTTCTAACGTTTTTCCTTTTTTCTTTGACTACCTTCTTACCTTTTCCTTCCACGATTCACGCTCGGTTAGATTTAAATCTTATTTCGATCTTTCAACTCTCTTTCACCAACTTTAAAATTTTTTATTTTTATAGTAATATTAACTTTAAATTAAGTGTCAATCTAAAAACAAACTTGAACATAGATAGCTTCATTGGTTGAAACATATACTTTCGACCAAATGCTTAGAGGTTTAAATTTTTACCTTTACATGTGTGTTGAATTTTTTTTTTAAAACATCAGTCTAAATGTAGCTTAGAGGATATAAGATAGTTGTTACTGTCTTGTCCCAAAAGTCGATATACTTAGAGGTTTAAATTTTTACCTTTACATGTGTGTTGAATTTTTTTTAAAAAAAACATCAGTCTAAATGTAGCTTAGAGGATAAGATAGTTGTTACTGTCTTGTCCCAAAAGTCGATATAGGTAAATTTATACCAACAGTCATTGAACTAAAAAAAAAAACTTTTTAAATTATGTTTGACTATTTTTTTCCTTCAATTTAATTTTTTTATAAAAAGAGTTCTAAATTAGTTTCTTTCGCTTTAATGTTTTTCAATTATACATTTTTTATCAATGAAATTTTGATTAAAAAAATTGGGGCATCAAAGAGAAGAAAATTATAATCTTTGTTAACCTCTTAAACTTATTGTTTAATTGTTACTAACTTTGATTGGTTTTAAACAAATTAGATCTTTTATTTAATTACTATCTATTTTTTAAAAGAATTAAAATCTTGATAACAAGTTTTTTCAAAATTAGAAAATGGTATAGGTTGGAATCTATTAGATATGAAATTCAATCTTGATTAAGACAATTACAAACTTTTATAATTCTAAAGATCAAAACTTAATTATGGAATTAACATTTTTTTTTATTTGTCAAAACAAATCTATCAAATATAAAATCTAAATAGTATATTGAAGACTTGTATCCGATTGTTAGTAGGGTATAACTCAACAATTTTCTAGAAAAAAAGAGTACAACTTTATTGACAGTTTTTAACTATCAAGTTTAAATAGTATTAATTGATGCTTAAAATCTGTCAATAAAACTATTTTTATTGACAATTTGTGCCCGTCAATAAAAATATCTTTATTGGCAGTTATTAGTTGTCAATGAAAACTATGTATAATTGACAGTTTTTAACTGTCAACTATGTAAAAAATGTGAAGATGCTAAAAAATAGACGAAAAATCGCATAAATACTGTCAATAAATGTATCAAAATTGATAGTAGATTGTGTCAACTTAAATATAAATCTTTATTGATGATTCACAGTCGTTAAGATATGTATTTTTAAATTAATAATTTATTTTAAGGTAAAAATGAAATTTTTATTGACGGTTTTTTATTACAAGCGTCAACTAAACAAAATAGTCACGCGTCAATAAATGTCAATTTTGTAGTAGTGACACAATTTATTCTATACTATAATTTAAATCGATGAGATTAATTGAAAGGTTTGTAGTTAAATTTGATTTACTTTTTAACTTAATTATATAGGAAAAAATGAATTTTTATTATTAAAAATTAAAATTTAGGAGGCAGTGAATAATAGAGAAAAAAGGGTAGGGATTGAGAGGCAATCAGGAGGAGATCTATAATAATGCAAAAATCAAATCAAAAGGGGATTGATGGAAGGAGTTTGGGATATTATAATAATAATAATAATTATTATTATTAGAGATAAAAGGTGGATTAATGAGAGGGTTGCACTTCGTCAACTCCATTAATCATTCCATTATATACCCCTCTTTTCTATTCCACCATTTCCCCTTTCCTTTTCCACCAATAATAAACTCCAAATTTTACTTCCCTTCACTATATCAATATATCATTGTTACTTTAGCATAAAATAAAATAAAGTAGGGCGGAATTTGAACTTTTGATCTATAGAAAATATTATCAATGTTTTATTCATTAATTTATATTTATATATTATCATTTTTTAACTTTATTTTTCTTTATCGAAGTGAGCATAACTTAGCGATAATTGACATATATTTCTTTCATTGAGGTCAGAGGTTTAAATATCCTCACGCCTTGCAATTGTTGCACTGAAAAAAGCTTCATTTTTCTTTTCTTTTTATTAAATTTTTGTATGATAACCTTACACACGCACATATATGCAATTGTATAGACTAACTTACACAAGGTTGACACACTCGACTTAACCCAAAAACAATCATAATTATAACATTAGGTTGTTGGAAAACTCGTAACATTTTAACATTTTAGGTAGGTCTTGGACTAGCTTACACAAACTTCAACTAACTTCAAGGGGCAATTATAATTACAACATTCAATTATAAGACAACTGTCGCATTTTAATATTATATATGGATGGAAAAATATATATAATTGAAATTAAATTACAAATTTCATTATTGTATTTGACTACTTTTAATGTTGGCATCCCCTTTTTATTTCTAATTCATTTACTTGCTTAACCCAAGTATAGGGTATGATCTCATGTTATGTTATTTGTGTATAATTGTTATAATAAAACACAACTATAAAAAAAATCAATTTTTTTTTTTAAAAACAATAACAATATATCCATATTTTGATTTAGAACTTCTTTTAGAATTATATTTTAATTTCGAAAGATTTTATGAGGGAATTTTTTTTTTTAGATTCTTTAACCGTCGTTTGACGTTTTTAAGGCTCTGATACCATCATAAGAAAACTACACATCAACAATGATCACATTAAAGTGTCTCTCTTCTCATTAATGATCAAGTAAAAATCAATTTTATTTATAAGATTTTGGCTTAACCAATTATAACAAAACTAAGTATGTAACAAAATATAACAAAAATATAACTAATATTCATAAATACAACTTGTTCTAGTGTGACTCTCTTAACAGTGAGATACATTTTTAGTTCTGTTTTTATTCTTTTAGTACATTCAACACGAAAAATCTTATGCGATATTAACTACCTTCATATTAATCAAATTCGATACCAAATTTAGAAACAAGATAATCCGAAGCTTTAGAAACTATTTCGAACAAAATAAACAAAATTTTAACAAAGATCTAGAAATGTAACTAAACTAGTTGCAATAAGAAAATAATGAATAAATAATAATGGTTAAACTAAAAGTTTAATTTTTAACCTTTTAATTTTGGTGTCAATTAAGTCACTAAACTTTAAAAAATATTCAATACATCTCTAAATTTTCAATTTTATGTTTAAATAGGTCTGGAAACTTTGAAATCTAATAAGTCCTTAAACTTTGTTTTTATATTTAATATGCTACAAAGTTGAAAATTTAATGTCCTATTAAATACGACATTCAATTTTATGTCTAAAATACTGTTACTTTTAAAAAACATTAAATATGCTAAGATTTATTAAACACAAAATTCAAAGTTCAGTGACCTATTTAACATTTTTAAAGTTCATGACCTATTAGACACAAAACTAAAAGTTTATGAATTTATAATTTTTTTTTTAAAAAAAAATTAGAAATCAATTAGACAAAAACATGAAAGTTCAAGAACTAAACTTGTAATCTAACCATTAATTAAATAAGTATGTAATTTTATGACCAAACTGCAAAAATATAAGGTTAAAATATCTTTTTGGTCCATGTACTTTAAAACTTGTTCTATTTTAGTCCATATACTATCTAACACCCAAATTTAATCGGGTAGTTTCAATAAAGTTTAAATTTAGTCCTTATTACTAATTTATGGTTAATTTATCTAAAAACACATTAGTCTCTATTAATCTTATCTCTATAAATTTAATTTAGAAACATATTTATATAGTGTATTTTTTTAATATAAATTATTATTATTATATTTTATCACATTTAAACAAAAAATAACTTGAAACTTGTCATGAGGATTCATTTTGAGAATTATAAAAAATGTAATAATAAATTTAGTTTTTTTTTTTTTTTGAAGAAACCAAACATACAACAACCACAAACAACTAACACAACTACCTCACTCGACCCCTTCCGAGGATGAGGGGCACCACGTCCTCTGGAAAGCCATTATTTCATATCCAAGAGCACTTTGAAGAAGATGTCAAAACTGTCAATGCATGAACAGTTCTGTTTTCTTCTCTATAAATGTGACAAAAAGAAAGGAAGTGTAAATCCTTAAATAGAGATAGGATATCCTTAAAAAAAAAGAAATTTCAAACAAATCATTAAGAAAAAGAAATTTAAATAAATCATTAGATAAAAAATTAAATTTAGACATTTGAGAATACATGAATTAAATTGCAAATGGAGAGTCTAAAAAATGGTAACTATAATGATATTCTAAATGTAATAATAACAAGAGAAAATAAAAAGGAAAAAAAAAAAATCTAAAGGAACAGGCATTGTGCACCACAGAAAATTGAAAGGCCACATCAAAGAGGGAACACTGTAGGGTGTGGTTAGAGGAGCAGAGTAGCATTTCTCTCAGCGACACAGTAACCGACTGATTTGGATAAGATGAGGGAACTGAGTGATGCAACCAATAAAGTGAGACTATTACACCACAGTACGGTACACCGTATCGCACTGAATCATCATCATCATCATCATGTAAAAGTAAATACACCCACTTTAATGACTTAAAACTCCGAGTTTTTTTTTTTTTTTCCTTTTTTTTCTTTTTGAGGGATAATATTCCAACAATTTCAAGCTCTAGTCGATTATGGTCATTTTTTAAATCATTGTTTTAATTACTACTAGTAAAAGAAAATCAAAACATATATGATTTTTTCCAAAATTTTCTTGGATTATGGTTTCAACTTTACATGGCCATAGATTAGATCATCGTTTAATAATTCCAACATGTGACATTACAAAGTGATTAAATAGGGTTGATTTGTTAAATATCTAGTTAATTAGGACAATCTATTTAATTTTGTATAATTTTAATTAATTAAAATGTGAAATGTTTTGATGGTCACTTTAGTCGATTTTAGTCAATTTCGATCACTTTAATCTATCATCGCGAGCTTCGCGAGCTTCACTGTTCATATTCGACATTACATCACTTGCACAGATTTTAATGAATAGGGAGGTTAGTGAATAGGTTTGTAGTGAATCCAATGATTGAAATATTCTTAAATCGGACAGAAAATGACTTTCTTAAAAAAAAAATATTTAAAGCTTGATCTATAATTGTTATAGCTTATAAAATAATTGTTATCAATTATGTTTTTAGAAAAAATGGTTATGCATGAAGTAAAAATAGTATTTGCTATAGACTTTGTTTGGAATTGCTATAGTATTTGGTAAATTTCAATTTTAGACTTGAGAAAGTATATGATAGAGTTTGGTAAATTAATATCAAATTATTGTGATTTAGTTATAATGACGAAAATAAACATATTATTTTCATTGTTTTTAAATTGATATTTAATATCAAAATAATTATAAGGTAATTATCTAAAAACTTATATAATTTGTAACTAACTTTTTTAATCTAAATTATTTCACGTGGTGAAAAATTCTAAATGGTTTGATCGAAGTTTAGGAAAAATAGTTATTATAAAAAATTGAAGCAATCTAAAATTTAATTAATATAAGAAAATAGGTGTGAAAGAAAAAATAATAAAATTTTAAAATTAAGTTAGAGACTACGATAGATTGAAAGAAAAAAAAGTACCCAATTCGCCTAAGTTAACCTAAATATGACTTTAGTGGTTAGACATTTGTACTTTTTTATGATTGGTTCGCAACATCTCACCTATTGAATCAATCCCTCACGAACTAAATAAACGTTGTTAACCCTCATAATAATCCTCCATTTTAATAAAATTCTCGAACAGAATACCACTTGAGCCTCTTTTCAATTAAATCCATCCACTCCACCGGATCACACCATTCACTTTCTCCACTTTAATAAAGATTACTCATCTATCGATGCGTCTTGATAGAGTTATTACTTATTTGTTTGTCGCTCCAAGTATTTTTGTTCAATCTATTAGATATCTCCACAATATGATATTAGTATGACATCGTCCAATATAAACCCTCATTTTTTTTAAAAAAATATCATCCAAAAAATGAAATTGAGATAATTGTTCCTATATCATAGATTTATTAACACTCATAACCAGTCTAAATTTCAATTTAACAAACTCGAAAAGTTAAGATAAAACTCGACCCACCTTATGAACATGAGGGGTAAAAACAAAACTTCACCCAAAACGGAATAACAAAAAGTGAAAACGCAGTAAAGATTTAATGAGAACAATCAAAGAAAAAGTAAGTTTTTTTTTTTTTTTTTTTAAAAAAAAACCAATTATTTCAATAATTTGAGAGGGAGAAAAAAATTGAATTATTTTTGTGATTCTCACTCAATAGAGGGAAAAAAAAAAAAAAAAAACTATCTCTCGGTCGCCAAAGCTGAGTCTAGAGCAATAACATTCGACCCACATGGACCTGTCTCCGTCAAGTCCATCACGCCCACGTAGGAACGCCCGTATCCTATCATAACCCCATCAAAGTTACCAATGGCAAACCCCGTAATTTCCCTAAAAAACCAGTGCCATTTCTCTGACACTTCATTTAAAAGACTTTGGCAGGGATATGGTCATACATTACACAGATAAAGATAGAGAGAGAAAAATAAAAATAAATAAATAAAGAGTTTTTTTTTTTTTTTTTTTTTATAAATTTTAATTTTCTCTCTCACTAGACAAGAGCCAGTGTGGGGGCCTCTCTCTCTTCGAAACAAGAGATAAGGACACATGCATGTTCACCCATGGTTAAACTTTCTCCGGTTAAAAACTAACCATGGTTAGCTTTCTCAAGCTCTTCCTCTCTGTTTCACCACCAGTTCGTTTTTCAGTGGGAGAGACGACGCTGTTCTTCTGTATTCTCTCTCTCTCTTTCATCTTCATCATTAGAATCGAATCCTGAGTTCAATTTCTGTACATATTTGTTTGTGTTCTTCCAGGGATCTAAATCGTTTCCATTTCCAGCTGGGTTTGTTTTCTTTTCATCATCGTCTTCATTTTATTCTGCGGACTTCAATCGCCTGAAATTCTTTCGCCTTCTTCTCCTCCTCCTCCTCCTCCATTTTCGACCACTGCGGCAATTTTTGGTTCGTTTTCGGGTTTCTTCTTCGGAATATTTGTCTTCCCTTGCCTTAGTCTCCCTCTGCAATTTCAGATCTAGGTTTTTGAACTGGTCGGGATGCAAGATTTGCTGTTATATTCTCTTCAGGTTCTCGGATCTGTCGACTTCGCCGCGGATTTCGAATTTCATTAGAGAATCCGTTGGAGATCTGCTTGAATTCCTGCGGTTTTTTTTTTTTGTTTTTTTTTCCGGTATGTAATAGCGCTGGATAAAGAGAGTTTTTCTCGTTCTCTTTTTGGAGGTTAAATATATTTTTCCTCACAAAGTTTTTTCTTCTTCTTTTTCCTTTCCCTGGGGAAAGTTGCGTCCATTTTTAATTTTAATTTTTTTTTCCTGGAAAGTTTTTGGGGGAATTTTCCGTTTGGATGCTGAGAAACGATGAATTATTTTCCCGACGAGGTTTTAGAACATGTTTTCGACTATGTGACGTCTCACCGGGACCGGAACGCGGTTTCGCTGGTCTGCAAATTGTGGTACAGAGTTGAGAGATTTAGCAGAACGAAAGTGTTCGTCGGAAATTGCTATGCGATCACACCGGAGAGGCTAATCGGAAGATTCCCCGGCGTCAAATCCCTAACCCTAAAGGGAAAGCCCCATTTCGCCGATTTCAATTTGGTCCCTCATGATTGGGGCGGCTGTGTTCATCCTTGGATCCAAGCCTTCGCTAAGCGTCGGATTGCCCTTGAGGAACTCCGTTTGAAGCGGATGGTCGTCACTGACGACAGTCTCGAGCTCCTTTCTCGATCCTTCCCCAATTTCAAGTCTCTGCTTCTCTTCAGCTGTGAGGGATTCACCACCAATGGCCTTGCTGCCATTGCTGCCAATTGCAGGTATAAAACGAAAACCTTCTTTCCTTTGAATTTTGTTTGTTGGGCTGTAATTAGAAACATTTCTGCTCTTGCTTGGTTGCTCTATGTTGGTTTTTGGAACTCTTGTTCTTTCTGAGCTTAGCATTTCAAGGGTGGATGATCTGCTGTGTTGTTTATTGATGACTTTATTGGTTGTTCTTTAGGCGTTTTGTTTAGCTGCTGTGTAGATTGTTGTTTTGTAAATGAAATTTGTTGGGTATTTTGGTGATGAGATTAAGGTTGTTTTGTGTTCGTTGTTGTGTTATCTATCGATCGGTTTAGGTTTCTAAGGGAGCTGGACCTGCAAGAGAATGAAATTGATGACCATAGTAATTACTGGCTTAGCTGCTTTCCAGAGAACTGCACGTCGCTTGTCTCCCTGAATTTTGCTTGCCTCAGAGGAGAAGTCAATCTCGGTGCTCTTGAGAGGCTTGTGGCAAGATCTCCTAACCTCAAGAGTTTGAGGCTGAACCGTGCAGTGCCTCTCGAAACCTTGCATAATTTATTGTTACGTGCGCCTCAACTTGTGGACTTGGGCACGGGGTCTTACGTTCACGATCGAGATTCCGAGATCTATGACAATCTCAAGAATACCATTCTGAAATGCAAATCGATCAGGAGTTTATCTGGATTTTTAGATGTTTCTCCTCGCTGCCTGGCCTCCATTTACCCCATTTGCTCAAATTTGACTTCCTTGAACCTGAGCTATGCTCCCGGGCTTCATGGCGGTGAGCTTGTAAAGGTCATTCGGTATTGCGAGAAGCTTCAACGCTTATGGGTATGATCTTTCGACTTTACCACTACAGTATAAACCATTATATGTATATGATTTCATCTGTATGTAGGTCTATTTTATGCATTTTGAATGACGAGAAATGTTCTGGGCGATGTCTGCAGATTCTGGATGGTATTGGCGACAAAGGACTGGAAGTTGTTGCTTCAACTTGTAAAGAATTGCAGGAATTGAGGGTTTTCCCATCTGATCTGTCTGGGGCTGGTAATGTTGCTGTCACAGAAGAAGGCTTGGTTGCTATATCGATGGGTTGCCCGAAACTTCATTCGATATTATACTTCTGCCATCAGATGACAAATGCTGCCCTTGTAACCGTTGCAAAGAACAACCCGAATTTCATACGCTTCAGGTTGTGCATCCTCGACCCCACGAAACCGGACCCTGTAACTGGGAATGCACTGGATGAAGGTTTTGGGGCGATTGTGCAAGCGTGCAAAGGTCTTAGACGTTTATCTCTCTCTGGCCTTCTTACAGATCAGGTCTTCTATTACATCGGCGAGTACGCAAAGCATCTCGAAATGCTTTCTTTAGCATTTGCTGGTGACAGTGACAAGGGAATGATACACATACTGAACGGTTGCAAGAAACTTCGCAAGCTCGAGATCATGGACAGCCCGTTTGGCGACATGGCACTTCTGCAGGACGTGGGGAAGTATGAAACAATGCGATCCCTTTGGATGTCGTCCTGCCAGATTACTCTTGGTGGCTGCAAGACACTAGCGAAGAAGATGCCGAGGCTGAACGTGGAGATCATCAACGAGAACGACCAGTCGGAATTCTGCCGTGACGATGGGCAGAAGGTAGGAAAAATGTATCTGTACCGTACATTAGTAGGGCCAAGGAAAGATGCACCCAAGTTTGTGTGGACATTGTAGATTGAAGTTTCTTTCCTTAAAGGCCTTTGAATTACTTGGTACTTTTTTTTTTCTTCTTTAGGGCTACTGACCAGTGGGATTTTTATTTTTAGCTACGTGAGTTTAGTTGTATTGGTGTTATTGTAATTATTGGGAGTTTTTTCAATTTGTAATCTGCATTGATGTTATAGACAGACTTTGCAATTCCAGTTTTCTCATTTCTCACCTGCTTCTGGTTCTCTTGTACATCTCTGTTTTCTACTTCATTTTCTCTTCTCCATGAGTCAGTATTTAAAAATGTTTTTTTAACATGTTTGAAATTTGTAATAATTTTCTTAATCCTTAAGAAAGTAAGTGTTAAAAAAAAAAAGTGTTTTTAAGCACTTAAAAAGTCATTTTATACTTTTTAGTATCTAAACTTTTAAATGTTTATTATCTATATATAATAATGTTATCATTGACACATTTACGAAATGCTCATCTCACATGTGATTATTTCTCTAATTGCACAACTAATCATACCCATTTGAACAAAGTTTATTCAATAAATAAGGCACATCAATGTTTCATTGGGAAAGATAAGTAATAGTTATGGAAAGATAAGTGTAATTAAATTTTGGATAAATTATAAATTTAGTCTAATTTTTATCCCGATGTCTAAGTTGCTTCTAAACTTTAAAAGGATCTCAAATGAACTTTTAGAAAGTGTATAATAGATTTTTGAATTTTTAATATTGTAATAGATCTCTAAATTTTAAAAAAGTTACGTAGGTTCTTGATATATTTAAATTTTTTTAAAAATGAATTGATCTATTAGATGTAAAATTAAATTTTAAAAGTTATATCTAAAAGATCCATGCATTTTGAAAAATGTTAGACAAAATTAAAAATTCAAGAACGTTTTGAATAAAAAATAAAAGTAACAAAATCAAAAGTTTAATGATTTATTAAATACTTTTTAAAATTTAGACCAAATAGATTCGAGTTTAAATGTTTAGAAATTAAACTTATAATTTAACCTCAAACTTTAGAGACATAATAGAAACTTTTTTATATTTAGAAACGAGATTTGAATTCAGTTTGAAATTTAACCTTTTAATTCCAAAAGAGGAATCTTAATTCCTGATTCAATAATTCCCAACAATTCCTATAAATCCTTGTTTCCTCAACTTCCCTAGAGAATAAGAAAAGTATTGGACTCTTATTTGTAGCTTCCCATTCCAAAAAGTGTCTGATTGTGTGTATTATTGCTTACACTTCAATCTCTTCTGGAAAGCAAGAGTTATCAGATGTTTTAGGTTCATCATCAAACAGTCAAAAAGTTTTTTTTAAAAAAGTACAAAACAAAAGTGAGGGCCAGCATCAATTTGCCACTCACAAAACCAATACCAAATGAAGGAACACAAAAAAAGATGAAGGATTAAACCAAGTTTCAAACAGCATATTCTCCTTTCTATATCAAAGGCTCCAAGGAAAAATTGCATAAAAATCTCAAAGAAAGTTGAATCTGAATGACAACAATTGGGATTCCAAGTCTACTAGTATATTAACTATTATTTGTTTAGGTGTTGTGTATACAAGTAAATAAAAGCTTTTAGACATCAAAGAACACAGAAAGTTTAAAATCACACAACCCAGAAAAAAACTACAAATCTTATTTCAAGTGACTCGAAAATAGGCGTTGTTTCATAATCAAAGACCCGAACACGACACCACACGGCCATACAGACCGCAAAAACACCGTGTTGCAATGTCTATCGGAAGCAGGCCAAGCACTCCTCCAACATACAACAACAACAAAGAGTAGCTAAACTGCAAAACCAAGAGAGAGAAGTTTTATATTTTTCATCATCAGAGAAGTTAGTTATATTTAAACACAATGAATAACCATATATATACTGGACTAGATTAATACCCCAAAAAAAAAAAAAAAAAAACCAGTTGGTCAAGGTTATCACAGATAGCATCAAGTTTCATGAATCCATTCTTGCTTCTATATTTCTTAGTAAAAGCTAAAAGAAGCCACATGAAGGATCTTACGTCGATTACTCCAATATATGATACACTCGTGGTCGTGGTCGTTTAACACTTCTTGGGTGTGATATATCTCAGTTGTCGATGATTACTTGTTTACGAAATCAATCAACCCAGTCTAATATTTCAGCATCCATGAGAGGAAAATGGCATAAGCTTTGGTAAGTGCTAAAATACTATCCATAGCTAGAAAGTAAACTTGTTAAATGTTCTTCTTTTTCTTTTTGAGAAAAGAAACATGCATTAAACTTCAAAGAACCCGAAAGGGAAGCATTCAAGTTCCCACATCAACAAGAATGACTTTATTTTTATTTTTATTTTTTTACTTTTAAATATTAACAAGAACCAAGCTTTCATGGAGAAGAATGAAAAGATATACATGAGCATACAGAAAAACCAGTCTCTCAAAAAGAGTCCTAAGTCTACCTAAGCAAAAGCAGACTCCAATCTGAAAGAAGAGGACCGAGTTGATAATTACAAAAATCCCGAAAAACTGATGCGCATTAAGGGGAATTAAATCTAGCAATATCTCACACCTCTTCTCAAGACCTCTCAACCTCTCTAAAAATGCTATGGTTCCTCCCAAGCCAAATACGCAACCAGAAAACAAAAAACGAACAAGTCAATGGACTCCGTCCTTATCTCAAAAGGGAGGATTCAAACAAACTTCCTCCATCATAGAACAACCATCTCTTTTACATGCCAAGAAAATCCCAAAAGCGAGAACAAGATTGTTAAGGTCCCGTTTGATAACCATTTCGCTTTTGGTTTTTGGTTTTTGAAAATTAAGCATATAAATACTACTTCCAACTTTGAGTTTTTTTGTTTTGTTATCAACTATTTACCTGTATTTTTTTTGTATAAGAAACTATTTCATTGATAAATGAAATAAAGGCGAGAACGCCTGTACACCTTAGTGTGAATTACAAAAACAGTTTCCAATTGGAAAGAAAAAAAGACAAAGTATAATGACTAAAGGGTTGAACAGACTTGCACCAAAGGAAAACATTAACTAAGACATTATCCATAAACGAGAAAAAGTATGAGAGACTCCCCTAAAGCTTCAACTATTCCTCTCCAACCATATGCTCCAAAGAAAATAGCCAAACTTTTTACATGTATTTTCAAAAATCAAGCCAAATTTTGAAAACTTTTTTTGTTTTTGGAATTTGACCAAGAATCCAAATAGTTCTTTAAGAAAAAAGAAACTCATTGTAGATTAATTGTGAGAGAAAACAAGCATAATTTTCAAAAACCAAAAATTAAAAACCAAACGGTTATCAACCAGGGCTAAGTTCTTCCATCATTAACTTGACTAAAAGACAGTCCAATTCAATGGTTTTCTCAAAGCTATAAAAAAACATAAAAAGAGGGAGAAAGGATTGAATCATCAATTTACCTTTCTCTTTTTCTTCCTAAACAAAGAAAAATACCACTTAGTTCATGATAACAAGAACACAAATGATTGGTTCAGATTTGCCCCTTTGATTCTATAATGTCCTTCGATAGAGTGCATTCAAACAAATTGAAAATGTTAAATTAAATCAAAGCATAATCAAGAAACCCCCTCGATGCTTAAATTGATCTACCAATCATTTGTTAACCAAAAAAAAAAAAAAAAGTTCACGAAGGTAAAAAATCATCGAATTCCTAAATTAGAAATCCAAATAATTCAACAAACATTCATCTCTTCAAATCCAATCAATGTTTCACAATACAGAATCGATCAATCAACAAGATCACAAAGACAAGCAAACAAATAAAAACCGTGTCAACAAAAAGATCATCCGCAGAGCAAAAACAACCAGAATAGAAATTGAAGAAATGGGGAAAACGTACCATCCATGAAGGAATGAGGAGCAGTCATCTCGATCATCGTAGTGATAGTGCTGATGATGATAAGGTGGTGGAGGAGGGCCGGGTGGCGGAGGAGGAGGCGGTGCCGATGGCTGATAGCCATCGTAGAAATACCCTTGATACCCTTGGTGCGGCGGGGGATTGCCGGGATATCCAGACGGCGGCGGATTTCCGGGATATCCAGGCTGCGGTGGAGGGTACCCTACGAAGAGAAGAAAGAATGAGATGAAATGAAAATGGAAGAAGGAAAATCAGAAGAAGAAGAAGAAGAGAGAAATTGAGAAGAATGGATCTCACCGGGAGGAGGGTAGGTTTCCGGCGGAGGATGGTGGTAGCCGTAAGGGTAACTCATAATTTGTTTGGAAATTGAAGAAGAAGAAGAAGAAGAAGATAGAAATGAAGAGCAATTTGGCTCTGTGGTTTTGTTTTTTGTTTTGTTTACTTAATGTGGTGGGTGTTGCCTGAAAGTCAGCTGTAAGCATTTATAACTTTAGATATTTACATGGCCATTAATAAATTACATAAATGATTATAGATCGATCTAAAAATATTAGGGAAAAAAATCAATTTCGCCAATGGTAGCCATTTTAACTATGATTTTTAATTTCATCCATTTAAAACTTAAATTTAGGAAAATTATATAATTTTCACCAATCTAAACTTTAAACTTGAATAAGTGTATCAATTTACACTCTCGATTAGGTTTTCGTTTCAATCACGGATAGAAAGGTTTCTCACGCATGTCCAATGTCATGTGTTGTTCTATGATATATGTTTGTTTGTTATTTTTTCAAAAAATTTATCAAAAATAATCAAATCATTCTAGATCGGGTTGTCACAATCATGAAAACTACAAACTCGACTCTTGAAAGTAGGACCCACACAAAAATAATGGACTCTTGTGTTTCCCTCGCCTTGTGTTGATAACAACGATGATGAGTGTGAAGAAGATTCAAGCAGTGACATCATTGAAGACGACAACACCATGTCATTTTATCGACTTTAGTGGTAAGGAGTTTAAGCTCGACTAAAATGTATGAGAGACCAAAGAAGACAACAGTGAAAAGAATGACGCCCACGAACACAATGAACTAGACATAGTTGACTTTGTTGGTCATGTCGACAGTCTTACAAATGATTAAAATGACATCGATACTAGAGAGGAAGTGAACAAAGATTATGATGAGAGCGATTTTGAAAGTCCTACGTATGTTGTGGTGGATGGAGGACAAATCAAGCTTGAGGCCAATGAGAAACTAAAAAAATCAATATTGACGGTTGATTCAAGAATGAGAGCACTCCATTGAGGAAAAAATATTGTGCAAATATGCTTGTTTCTACTAAAAGATTGAGTAGAATTATGCCTAAAAATTGAAAACCTCTCCATTAATGAAATGAAAAAAAAGTAGCAAAATCAGAGAAGATAAGAAGTGAAAAAAAAAATCATGCTCTGAAATTGAAAAAACATTATGGTGAGTCTACCCCAATTTTCCTCAGCATTTTTTTAACAAAATAACAAATATATATTTGTTATAGAGCAACATGTGACTTTTGATATGTTTGGGAAACCTTTCTAATGGGTATTGAAACAGAAACTTAATCGAGAGTGTAAATTGATATACTTATTCAAGGTTTAGATTTAAATTGACGAAATTGAAAGTTTAGAATTAAAATTGATATAATTGGCTAAGTTTGAGGTTTAAATTGATGAAATTGAAAGTTCAAAGTTAAAATTGATACAACTTATCAAGTTTAAGATCAAAAATAATTTTTCCCCTAAATATTATTACACAAATATACTAAATGGACACACCCATTAAAAACTATTATGATATTATACATGTAGCGCTCGAAAAAACAAAGTAAAAGCGACAATAGGGCATCAAAGTGAGCATAACTTAACATAATTGACATTTATTCTCGATCAAGAGGTTTTGAATTTTCTAATCTCAATTGTTGTTGAACAAAATAATAGTATCCAATAGGGTCAATTTGAGTACAACGAATAAGACACCAATCACCATTTCATTAACTTCTTGGTCAAGGGAATTTTGGTTACTATCTCGGGTTGGCAAAATTTATGGACCTATTAGTTATAAAATTGATATTTGTATCTTATATGACTTATGTTTCAAATTTATATCTAATAAGTCTATGAATTTTTTAAAATGTAAAATATGAGTAGATCTATTAGGCATAAGATTGAAAATTAGAAAAAAAAAAATATATATATATATATATATATATATACACACACATTTTTAGTCCATAAGGTTTGAGTTTGGTTGTATTTAGATCCTTGAGTTTTCAAACTTAACAATTATACCTCAGGTTTCATTTTGCTCCCTCCGTCTATTTTTTTCGTTAATTACTCACGATTTTTATTATAAAAATATATTTTTTATTTTCTATTTTCTAATTAAAATAACTTTTTTTTCCCTTTTTCTTCTTATTCTTCCGATGCCGACCCTCGCTTGTAATTTTTTTTCACCCTTGTTCCAAATATAGAATGAGGGAGAGGAGAACTCCCCTCTAGAGATGTCCACGGGGCGGGGTGGGGTCGGGGATGGCTTCCCCGTCCCCGCCCCCGCCCCCATTTCATTTCTCGTCCCTACGAAATTCCCATTTAATTTCGCAGGGAACATGACGGGCATTCTCCGAGGGGAATTCGCGGGGATCGAGTTCCTCGCAGAGAATAATTCTCTGTTTATTATAATTATTTTTAATTTTATTAACTATTTTTTTTTGAAATTTTGTATTTAAATGGTTAATTCTTCATTAGAGATTTCTAGTTAAGAGGCATTTTTCAATTTTCTTAGAAAAATAAAATGATATTTAATAAAAGTTTAGAATTATGTTTTATTATATATATAGAAATATATATTTAAAAATAAATAAATAAATCGGGGGCGGCGACGGAGAATGTATTTCCCGTCCCCGTTTAGCCAACGAAAAAATTAGTCCATGTTCCCTCTCACGTTCTCCGCCTAAACAGGGATTCCCCACCCCGCCGGAAAAATGGGCATCTCACTCTCCTCCCCTCTCAGAGGAGAAAAAAAAAAGCAAAAAGAAGGAGAAGAGAAAGAGGTAGGTGGAAGAAGAAGAAGAAATAAATAAAAATAAATAAATGTTATTTTAATTAAAAATAGAAAAAAAATTAATATGGGGGACCAAATTGAAACCAAATACAAAACTAAGGATATATTTGTTGAAAAATGAATGGAGAGACCCAAATGAAAAAATCCTTTAAATTGATTTAACAGACAAAATTAAAAGTTGATTATTGATGTTGTATCTAATAAACTATAGTTAGATTGGATTTGCAATTTCAATTTTACATTTCCTTGAAATGAAAAAAAAATTGAGTTATTAGAATAAATATTGACCCCATGGACAAAATATTCAAACAAAAACTGACAAAATAAAATATATATTGGTTAAAAATTGATGATTTAGTATTTGTACTTTTAAATTTGTAACCATTTAGTCTATATAGATCAATAAACTAATTAGAGACCCTATATAAACAACAAAATCTAAATCATTAAATAACAAAAATCGACAATTACTCTTGAAATTTTGTGTAATAAGAATCAAATTAATACAAATTATTTAAAAGTTCAATGGTCAATGACTAGATTGGTACATATTAAAATTCAAAGACTAAATATACTCATACTCATAAAACAAAATTCTGACACCGAATGTATTTTTTAAACAATATATATAACTAACAAAGTCAAATATATATAAACTTTTTTCCCCATTTTATAACATTATAATGGTAAAGATTTTCCAAAGTGAGCATAGTTCACTTCAACTTAATTACCATCAACTTAATTACCATCAATCAAGAGATTAAAGTTTCGAATCCCCTTGCAACTTACTCCTTCAGATTTCATCACATAACCTCACATTTTAAACAAGCAATTTAAGATTTCTTACAAACAGTTTAAGCTGTATATTGACGTGAGATTTATTTTCAATACAACGAAAAACTCAACAATAAATTTTTAAAAAAATGATGCAAAGACCAAAACCCCAATACTTGAAAGGATAAGAACCAAAACAAACTCTACGTTAGTGTAAAAATAGAAACTATCTGAGGATTCACGTACTAAACAGAATTTAAACCAAAATCTCATTAAAAAAAACAACAACAAAATTAAGAACTTTAAACACCAAACTTGGTTTAGGATCCTGTCCATTTTCTAATCATCTGTGTATTGGAGAAGGAAGAAGGCAAAGATTTATGGCTAAACAGAGAAGAAACAACTCAGTAATATGATGAACAAATCCGACATTAACTTACTTAAAAAAGCAACAACTCAACTACTGGACCATGTGTTTGACTGACTCTTGTGCATGCCTATCATTAACTCCTGTTTCCTCCGGCTCTACTTCATTAGGGGGTGAGAACAAAAAAACTATCAATTCAAAAAGTTTTTTCTGTACCTTTGCTAACCCAACAAAATATATCACGGAAACATCCTCAAATTTTGGGTGGGGGATCAAAAGTAAAACACAGTTAAAACCTACTTTTCGAATTATCTCCCAATCTTAAATTAACGCTTCTTCTTGCTTCCTTTTGCAGCAGATTTCGATGGACTGGCGACGAGAAAGATGAACAGAACGATGATAGAGACCACTGAGATCAGGGAGCCATACTTTGCAAGCAGCCTCTGCAGAGAGGAGAAGAACTCGTGTGAATAAAAAGACGGTAGTCAAAAGTCAATGCAGCAGGCACAACACTTTCCGGTGTGGGGATGGATTTGAAGGGGAGAATGGACAGATATTATTAACAGAAGAATTAAGAACGCGGAATGGATCATACCTTAACCTGTCGAATTTACGCCCCATTGAAAGAGAAATTCCATGCAAAAGCAAAAGATTGCTCCAGTTAACCAAATTGGTAAGGCTTAAATCATTAACCTTGAAGTGGAAAAAGAAAATGTTTACATAAACTTACCCACTCAAACTTCTTCTCTGGTGGCCTGTCAGCCAGGACATCCAAAGGCAGTATTGGGGTTGACAAGGCCTCCTACAGATATCCAGATAAATGGTAAAACGTCTGCAACTTTTAAGTAATCACAGCATAATATAATACCATCACTGATAGGATAATTGACCTGTAAAGCGGACTTTGTAGGGACACGGAATGTGACAACAGCAGGTGAACCATGAAACATTCCTTTTGTTTTTGCTTCCAACTCAAAAGAATGAGATAGATGACCACCACTGTCAAACAGCAGATTTGTATTAGTGGGACACAAAAACCAAATAGCGTGTATCATATAGGAAAGAATACTAAACAAATGGTGCCGCTTACGCATCAAGTCTTTCCCACGATTTGGAAGTTTCACCACTGATGATATCAAAGACATCTGCAGGCCAGCTTGCATCGTTCAGACTTACATCATACGTGGTCCTGTAATACAAAAAAGAGGGGAAAAAATAAGAAACCAGGCCACATAGAAATGAAATAGACAAAAGGAAAGGGAGTTAAGCAACTTAAAAATGAAAAACTAAGGTTTGTATAAAAAGTTGAAAAGATAAAATTGCACTGTAATCTGCTTGAACAGTACAAAGGCCAACAAACACAACAGGATAGGAAATAGTAAACTCAATGAGATTTACTATAAAAAGAAAGAAAAAGATATGTAAAATCAGGCAACTCCTCCCTTCCTTAGTTCCTAATCCTAATAAACTCTCTCCTTAATCTTAAAACAGAAGCCCAAGTAAACATGTCAAAAGAATATCTCGTGAATCCCCTTCCAAGCTTCTCATTATTTTCTTCATTTAGGTCAAATAGATACTTGGGCTACTTTGATTTAGACAATTTCTACTTTTCAGTTAGTGCTCAACACACACACACGCACACCCCCTCCTCACACCCACGGCTACCGATCATAAACAAATAAATCTACATCAAATTGTAAAAATTTGACAAAAAATTGAATCCAAGGAGCAGCTTATTTCTTCTTGTTGCATGCAAAAAGGTCGCAGCCCTATTGAACAAATTTGTAATGTGACACGAGATCTAGGCAAAACTCCTGGAATGGCAACGACTATCATCGCTGATGGAATATTCTGACAGAAAACCATAACACAGACTTTGTTGGTGCAGCTAAGGGAGCTACGCATGGTTCCAGTTCATAATAGCCTCGAGAATCTTGGTATTGAACCAAGACATAACGAACTTAGTCCACAATTGATAAAACACAAATGCACCAAAGCCAATGAAAACCCAAAGACTTCTAATCTTCCATCCTTGAAAACATCTTCCCGAAGCCTAAACCTAACATTTCTCTCCGAGAAAACGACTACTTAAAAACAATCACATACACAGAGAGAGAAGGGAAGAAGAGAAAAAAAATGAACAAACAACGCACAACCAAATCCAATATAGATCCAGAACAAAACATAACGAACCAAACACGCATGCGCAAAGAACGATTCGATCTACAACACACAGACCGCAGGGTCAGGAAAGGTGAATCTAGAAACCGAAAGCGAAATCAGATTGAAGGAATTAAACAGAACATACGAAGATCCTTGATTGTAAATGTCGATGGAGACAGAGACGCGTTCGGTGCCGGATTTGAGGCGAGTGAGCGACGCCTTCTTGTGCGCGACAATGAATGGGACATCGGAGGTTGCGATCGTTGACGAGACGAACAGCAAAGCCAAAAGGACATAGATCAGAGGAGCCTGAATCGGATTCGCCATGAAATCGTCAAAATTAGGGCCAGAGAGATGATCGGAGAAGATGAGAGGCGTCGACGAAATGGAAGTTTGAGAAGGAGCCGTCTGATAAATTAGGTACGCAAAAATGTGGAACAGTCAAAGATCATATGATGATTTCTGAGATCCTCACAAATTTCAAACAGGGGTAATCTAGTCATTTTGCTCCAAAGGGAAATACTCTTTTCCATTGAACATATATTTTTGTTCTCTTGTTTTTTTTTTTTTTTGTCAAGCGTTGTTTTGAAAATAATAATAATAATAATAATATTTTAGCTAAGTTTAAAAAAAAACCTAACTCAAGATATATAAAGATATATGTTGTTTTGTTTTTTGAGATCTTATATAAAATATATATCAGTTGACGGAGAGATTAGAAGTTTATTATCTCCCTACTTTTATATTGTTGAATTAAAAAAAAAAGAAATTTTTTTGTAATTATTATAGCAAAAAAATATTACATTTTTTCTTATTTTTTATTTTATATCATTGACACTTTCACTTATTTTAAGTAATATTTTCTTCTTTAGGTTTAAGCTAATTTGACATGATTCGTTTTGTGATTGAATTTTTGTGTATTTTGTGGTTAAAACTTTAGTATTTTTGTTAATTGGATTTTATGTAATTTATTGATGTGGTTTTTAGATATGTTTTTAGCTTATTTTGAATAAAATTCTTAATGTTAGCACATGCTTAAATTCAGTTTGATAAAATTAAGTTTTAATATAAAATATTTTTTTGATTATTGCAGGTGAATATTTATGATGGAGAAATAATTATAATTTAAAATACAAGTACATGTTAAGACTAACATGCACAATAATGACCAAAAAGAGCATAGCTTAACTGACATCAAGTATTACTTATGACATAGGTTCGAATCTCCCACCTTTAAATGTTGATGTACTCAAACATTAAAAAAAAACATACACAATAATGTACCATAAAAATTTTGAAGGGAGAGATATCATGATTCATAACAACATAAAAAAAGAATATATGGGTGAGTTATCTCTATAATCTAAAACCGAGGACAAATTTACAGATTTAACTTCTTAATCTTTCTCTCCCTCCTCCTTCCAACTAATTTTGTTTCTATTGCAACAAAACAAAGGTGAGTATTTAATATCTAACTTAATCTAGAGAGATGTATATAATGTCTTAACTATAGTTAACTAGTTGAGTTATATTTAGATTGACACACTTCTTAAACTCTTGTTATACAAACTTAACTGATCTAAGTCAAGTACCTCCCTAGAAACTTCGTGAACTATAATATTGTTTAGTTAAAAAAAATCATATACTCAATATAGAGACTTAGAGTACTTCTTAATTCTTAGTCATAAAAGCTTGATCCCATAAAAACTAAAACGCCTCATAAAAGTTCATAGTCCCATTTTCAAACCTCCAATAAAGAAAATGAAAAAATATATGGAGAGAAGAGAAAGTCTAACATAAGAGAGAAGAGACGGTCAAGTTAACCAAGATGACCTGCCTGAAAACCCCACAAGGGTGTTATACGTAAAAACGAGCTTCAAACTTCTAGTAAAAAGAGAAGCAGACAAGTCATCTTTGGCCACCAAACACTCGGATCCCTTCTCCCCAATGCTAGACCTCTTTTCCTCTTAGCTTAAAAAAAAAAGAAGATAAGAAGATAATGTTGAAGAGCTTTGACTATTAGATTATATGAAATTTCATCTTAAAACCAATTGAGAATAAAAGGAGCAGGTCATATATCTTATATATTATGAGGAGATCCCACGGTGCCTCTTTGGGTTCACCATTCTCGGATCCCAATTTCAATTTTTTGACCGAATACCTGTTTGGGTCCTCAACATGCCTCCTCAAGATGGTGTCTTTTTGGGTTCACCATTCTTGGATCGAATCCCAATTTTAATTTTTTTTGGACCGAATACCCGTTTGGGTTTAATGAGCTCTGATACCATATTAGATTATATGAGATTTCATCTCAAAATCAATTGGTAATGAAAATAGTAACTTATATATCTTATATATTGTGAAGGGATCTCACGGTCCCTATTTGAGTTCACCATTTTCAGATCTTAATTTCAATTTTTTTTTTTTGATCGAATACTCATCTGGGTCCTTAACATTGGCACCATGGTCATTCGATTTGTATAGGCGGAGTGCTCGAATTTGTGCGCCAAAGTCGGAAGGGATCTGATCTGGCTGCAACTTGAAAAGAATTTCATGCACCTCACTTTCAAGTTTTGCGCATGGCCATGGACCATATATAAAAGAGTCCACAAACAACTAACAAGCCATGTTAATTTAAAATACCTTATAGTTTTATATTTTTATAAAATATATTTTCAATAAAAATGTTATTAAATCTTACCTTTCAAAAAATTATATACATTTTTCAGTTGAATTATATTAAAATCAAAATAACATTCAAGGCTTTGGATTTTAAATTTCATTCTATTTTAGTTTAGGTTATTTTCAAATGTTTAGTTTTAGTTTTTGAATTTTCAATAAATTTTAAAATTAGTCCATGTGATTTGTTTGAGGTTTTGAACTTTCAATAAATTTTAAAATTAGTCTATGTGATTAGTTTGAAGTTAATTTTTTAATTAAAATTGATTAAATAATAATAATAATAATTTTAAATCTAAGAGAAAAGACACAATGTGAACATATTAAACACATTTAAAATTATTAATTTGTTCAAATGTGTTTATAAAAAAACTTTTTTTTTTGTGGACTGAAGTCCAATGTTGACAATATTGTATCATTGTATAAATATAAAGAGCCCTTTAAAAAAATAATCATACTCACGTTTTTTTTAAAAGGCACATTGCTCACATTAATACATAAATTTGAAATCATTTTTTTCTATATGTTTTTTTTAGTACATCAACCTTTGGGCTGGGAGATTCGAACTCATGACTTATTGGTCATGTCAATTGAACTATACTTTTGTTAGCATTTTTTTCTAAGACTAAAAGTTGTACATTTACAATGTCCAAAGACTAACATGTTGACATTTAAGAATATAAAGTTGTAAATTATTTTAAATAACAGGACAGTTTTATCAAAGCCTAAATGCCTACTATATAAAAAGATAAAGATAGTACTTTTTTTTAATAAATAAAGATAGTACTTTTTTATTATATATATATAAGACATTTTGTTAAAAATAAATTTCATACAGTTGACTTAGATTATTATGCCTCTCTTAATGCATGCATGGACCACTAAAGTCAACGATGCTAACTCAATTTAATCGATTATTTCTTCGATTTTGACTCAAAACTTTTGTAAGTAAATTTGATCACTTCTATCTAAGCAATAACCCATGTGGACAATAGAATTTGATTCCATTGCCAAATTGTTAACAATGGTAGATTCTCTTTTTAAGTAACTAGCAAGTAGCAGAATGTGATTTTTTTTTTTGGGTAGGGATAATGGTTGAAATAAATATTTGATAGTTGATATTTTTATCTCATAATACTTCAACGTAAGGGAAGACAAATTATTCAATGAAACTGTCACAATGTGATTGTCTCCTCATAAATAACCATTAGGTGTAGATTAAATATTTTTCATGCCTCTTAATACGACTTATTATAAATTCAAGATACTTCTGTCTCTCTATTTAACGATAAAAATTATCGGTCACATTATAACACTCTAAAGGAGACTACTTTTGATAGCATGTGCTAATGGAACACATTTAGTTGGGATCATATGGACCAGGGCCAATGGGCCCATTTGTTGGCCCGAATCAATGGTCCATTTGTTGCCCAAGCAAGAAAGGTCCATTCCAAGAAGGATCAGTGCTCAATTATATTAGGAAGGAATTTTTACGTGGATAACCAATTTAAATATATGTATTTTCATAAATGTAGAAAGATTTGAAAATTTGTCATATCTAGATTTAAGGTACAAATTTGGACTATTATACTTTTTTTTTTTATATTTCTCTCCAATTAAAACATATTATAATTATAATGATTATTTTATACGCTTTCTAAAATCCCACGATTTTAGCAAATTTACTCTCTTTTTTCGCTTCTCTCTCTTCAATTAAAATGTATAATAATTATTTTATTTTCTTCCAAAACCATACGATTTTTTAGCAAATTAATTCTCTCAATTTAACTTAATTTTAGGATTTTAGTTACTCATCTTTGTCAATGTCCAACCAGTCATTTTTTGTTGAAAAAAACTCTTCAGCTTATCGACTCCTATTCCCGACGACCAATGTTTTCAAAGTATAACAAACAAATTCATTGCTTAATCATTATATCATCGCACAACCATCACTAGCTTTGTCAACATTTCGAACCATGGGTATGACGCTACTATGTATTTATTTACTGCAGATCCCATGTATTTGCTTTATATTTTTTTGTTATGCGAATATATAATAATATTTTTTTATGTTTAAATATATCATATAGTTATCATTTATATACATTTATACCTAGATATACGATGTAATTATCGTTTATGTATGTTGGAACGTATATTCATATAATCTCAAAGATAATGTTGTATATTTAATATATAGTATATTCATATAATATTGAACATGATCATTTATACTATCTCATACATACATATATATATATATATAGGTAGTTGTGTTGTATCGATGTTATGTGACAAATCTTAGAATGAGACTCACCCAATATGAAACATTCAATTGGTAAATCCAAGAATATTAGAATTCTTTAAAAAACGGAATTCGAGAGATGCATTAAATTGTATAGGTAGTTGTACTTTATCTATGTTATATGATGGATCTTGGAATGAGTCGTAATATGTGTATAAAACATGACAATATAACTTAGATTATATATTGTGATAACCTCATTTTCATTCCGTGTTTTTCTTGCTTTTCGGCTAGAACTACCCATTGTCCTTTGACTTATTCGCATTTTCCCACTTTTTAGTGTATTTTACTTTACTTATTACCTAATATATATATAATATATTATATTGAATATATTCAAGGGATAACTACAATCATACTATTGTAAATATACACGAACCTCTAAAATATACCTATATTTATATAATTAGTATAATGTTCATATATATGAAATATATAACTATTTATGTGTTTCAAGCAGAAAAATATGAGAAATCGGGAAAATAGAGAGTCGATTTTGTTGGGGTTTGTGCCATAAAACTCGTAGTTTGTAATTATGTTCTAATTAATGTAATAAAGTGTTATTATTATCAATAAAAAGTTATTGTTCGTTATCTATGACATCGCCTTTATTTAAACCCTAAATCCAATAAACTAAACATCCAAGCCTGTTAAATGAATCTTTAACTGAATGTAGTGTACATATAAAGGATCTTGGTTCGAGATATAGCCTAAAAGGTCTATAGTTAGGGGATAAGGTTTGGGTATCTTACCCTGGTAAAACTATGGAAGTGACCCACTTTGTATTTGATACAAATACAGTGATCCTAACGTGTTCGTGTAGATGACATGTGAGTGGGGATATCTTATGTAATGAGATTACATAAGACCAGACCACGAAATAACAACTTCTAGCTGTAACTCTGTTAACTAGTTAGGTTTCTATTTCACTAGGATGACCTAGGCAACTTGATCTCAATCTTGAGCAGGTTACGAACTCTTGTTCGCGAGAGATTGTCCTTTGACTAGTATGGGTGAGAGTGACCAGATTCGCCGACTCAATATGCTTACCTTCTTGGGGACAAGACCGAGTGAGCGGCTGGGAACTTAACTTAGCAAGATGAAATTCACTCCTTCCCGCCTACTAGGGTAAGTAGAGGAATGTTCCCTTAAGTGGTGTCTCCGGGACTTGAACAAAGGGCCCGACCCTCTCATTGGCTCGAGAGGGACTCTGTTTGTTGGTAGGACCACAAACAAATTGTTCATTAGAGGAGCACTGGTACTTAAGGCACAAGATGTAAACCAGGGGTAAAATTGTAATTTGACCCAGCTGGTGTTATGAACATTCGTGAAAGATTGACTTGTTGTTATTGGTCAGTATCCGTAGACACAGAAATATATCTGCAGCGAGAATAGTGCAATTGCGGGACTTTAGTGGAGTGTTCCCGCAGTTAACGAATGTTGATTGAGAGGTTAATGAGATTAACCGAGCAATCTCGTATCGTTGGAGCTTCTGATCTGTAGGTCCATTAGGTCCACCTTCTAGCTCGTAAAAGGTTCTTAGATCGTTTGAATTTGAAATGTTCAAATTCATAAGGGAATAAACTTAATGTTTATTGATACAATATAATATATAGTTTTGGAATTATATATTATAAATTTAATGTGAATATGATTCATATTAAAATTATGTGAGAGAATTAAATATTTGAAAGAGTTCAAATGTTAAATTCAAATGTGAATGTGATTCATATTTGTAAACTATAGGTTAAATTTAATGTGCATTAAATGTGCATTAAAACTATAGGTTAGAGGGACATATTGATTAAATGTGATTTAATCCAAATTAAATATATGATATTTAATTTGTTTTATTTAAATATGATTTAATTAATAATTAAATATGATTTAATTAATATTTTATTATTTTAATAATAAAATGAGGGAACGTGTCATCCAGACACGTTCCCACTACCCACTCTCCTTCTTCATATCGATAGCTTAACAGGGAGAAGGGAGTTGATTGTTCAACTGATCGTTGATCTTGCATTTGGTGAATTGCAATTACACAGAAGATATAGTTCTCTCTCTCACTCACACTATCATTCCCATTTCTTCCAACTGTTGGAACCCTACCCATCTAGGGAGGTCTAAGTAGAACTCAGAGATATAAAAGGTGCTCTCTGTTGGTAGTATCTTGCTGGAGAAAGCAGAGAAGTCATGTTGCTGAGTTACTGATTTCTTTTGGAGTAAAGGAGTTGTTGTTTCCTGTAGAAATCATCAAAGTAACATTTCTATTCCTTTTAGTTTAATTGTTAAACTTATGTATGTTTGTATGCATTAATCCATGTCTAATTAGATTAGAATTTCCATGCTTGTTCTATTTTTATCAATGTATGGATTTTTGCTTTTTCAAGCAAAATAATCTTGCATATTACGATTCCAAATTCGTTTCCACTGCTCAAGGGGATCCGATCTCAATCAGATTTGTTTTGATTCAAAACATTCAATGTCAGTTTCTCCATTTTTTCTTCATTATTTCTTCAATCATTGGTTCAATTTTTCATAAGGAAAGGAATGTAAAAAGATTGATTATTTCATCAAAAAAAATTCTCAATTTGTTTGGTCAAATCTCATTGTCTTTTTTGAACTTCCTCTTAATAAGGGATTTGAGAATTTTTTTTTTCATATATTGTTTTTATTTTTTTAAAAACAAATGGTGAAATTGAAGTTGAGGGTGTAATAGTAGGTTATTCATGTAGAAAACTCTTCTTTTTATTTTTGTTTAAAAATTGTCAAATAGATGAAAATGAGTCCAATTTTCCATTTGTGTAAAAAATAGTGAATTTTGGTCTATTATGTAAATTGACTCAATTCCTAATAAGGCAATGGTAAAAAATAGACTCAATTTCTAATAAGGCAATTGATAAATCTTTGGGTTTCCATATATTGATTTTATTTTTGTTTAAAAACTGTTAAATGGAAGTTGATCATATAAAAGTAAAAGATCTACGACATTTGAGTAAAAAATAGGTCAAAATGTTCATTTGTGTAAAAAATAGTGAATGTAGATCTATTATGTAAATTGTACCTCATAAGTAGGTTATTTATGTAGAAAACCCTTATATGAACTTTTAAAACAAGGGCAAATAGCAAATCCAATACGTGGTTTAATTTAGATATAGATATAGCACGTCAAATTTTGCCCACTAATAAATATTTGGTTTAAATCTCATTCGAGTCCCTAAATTTTGTAGACCACTATTTTATTTGAGTGTCTGAATTTTTTAAATGCCTATATTAGTCTCAAAACTTTTAATTTTTTTTTTAATCACCGGATATTTAAATCTATTCTATTTCAATCTCTCAATTTTAGTTTTGTTCTGTTTTGTTAATTGTTGAGTGGATAGATAACAACATAAGAATTTTGAATATGTTTATAAACAAGTTGACATGAGCACATGTTTGAACTACCTAAGTTAGCTTAGATAAGTATTGGAACGAGTAAATATTAAAAGATAGAATAATAATAATAATTAATAATTATTGTAAACCTAAAAATTAAAGGACAAAAATGATATCATCCTAATAATTGGAACTCTACTATCTTCCCTCCTAGTTTGGTTTTTGTATTGCTTCTTCAAACATCATCCTAATAATATCACTAGTTACTTTTTTTTTAGTTCAACAACATGTGATCAGGTGGAGATTTGAATCTCTTATCTCTTAATTGACTCGATGGTACATGACAATTATCGCTAAATTATACTCATTTTGGCTACATATGTGAACAAATTAACAATTAACTTTTAGAAGAGTAATATTAGAAGAGTAATATACCTTATCCACTCATCTATACTCAAGTTAGCCTAAAAAATCTTTTTACCTAACTTTGGAAAAAAGCAATTCATTTTTAGATAGCTTGAAGTATCCTAGTTGTAACTAACTTTGATGGTATGTAATTTTAAAAATGAATTTAGTTTTTATTTAGTCCATGAGATTTATCCTCAGTTTTTATTTGGTCTCCACGTTTTCAAATCTAACCATTTTAGTTTTCGAGATTTGAATTTAGTTTCTATTTGGTATTTGAGATTTAAAAAATGATATGTTTGGTCCTTGAGATTGAATTTGATTTATAATTGGTCCCTAAAGTTTGAAATTGATTTCTAATTGGTCCATAAGTACAAAAAGAATAAAATATGTATAAAAAACCTCTACTCATTTAAAAAATACATATCATCAAAGACTCAAAGTTAATTAGCATATAACAACTACTACATCATTATTCCATTAGGCCAATTAACATCAACTTTATCGAGAACTAATTAAAAATTAACTTCAAATTTTGGAGATCCAACATGTCACACTAAATAAAAATAAAATTTAAATCTCAAAACTAAATATATTAATTTTAAATTTAAGGAAGCAAAAGTATATTTATTTCAAAACAAGATCAAATAATTTCGTGTACTCAAAATTAGGTAATTTTGTAAAAAAAAAAAGAAAATGTGAATAATTAATTGACTTTTGTGTTTGGTTAGAGATGAACAAAAATATAACTCAACTGATATCAAATATGATCAAGAAATCATGGTTGGAATCTCTACATATTAAAAAAAATAATAGAAATAAACCAACATTCCGGACCCACAGATCATACGAGCCGTGAAATAGAAGCAATGGCGTTGGTTTAAATTTCCAATGCATCCGTTAAGATATGGGAAATGTTCAACTCCTCATCGGTTTCTGTACGAAGCTTCTTGTTTTTCTAACTTCATAATTTAACTGCTTCCAATTTTTCATTTTTTATTGTACTCGTAAGTTATAGGTTAAATTATAAGTTTAGTTTATGAATTTTGAGATTTTTATCTATTTAATCTATGAAATTTAAAAAATATCATGTGGGTCCCTAAACTTTCAATTTTGTATCTAATAAATCTCGTCTAATTAGTCATTAAACTTCCAATAGGTTTCCAATATATTCACATTTTTTTTTAATTAAGCGATCTATTATATATAAAATTGATTTTTTTGTCCAGTAGAAACTTAAGTTTTCAATTTTATGCCTAGTACGTTCATGAATTTTAAAAAACGTTTACTAAGTTAAGGATTTATTAGACACAAAATTGAAAATTCAGAGATCTATTGGATACAAAACTGAAAATTTGAGAACTTATTAGATACATTTCAAAGTTTAGGGACCAAATAGATACAAAATTGAAAGTTAAAGTACCTATTTAACACTTTTAAAAGTTCGAACCAAATAGACACAAACATCAAAATTTAGGAACTAAACTTGTAATTTAACCTAAGTTACAATACAAAACATTTCTTTTTATATTGCCCCCTCCTTCCCATTTTCCAACATATGTTCAAATTAAAATTATAACCAATGTATTCATATCTCTATCGTCCTTTTTATCCATATAAAAGTTCTACGTTCATGTAAGGAGTGATTTAACACTTTTATCATAATCTAAAACTATAAGATTTTTTTGTTGCTAAATTATATAAAAAAAATACTCATGAATTTCCTTATTTATTTAAAAAATACCTTTGTTTTTTCAAAAATTACAATATTACTCTTATGACGTTTTAAAATTAACTTTAAAATAAAAATATAAAAATATGTTAAAATGTTAGATGGAAAGTTGACACGACAATAACTAGAATATTTGTTTGAAAGAACGACATTTTGCCTTATCGACTTTTTATCCAACATTCAAATAGATTTATGGTTCAAAGATAATTGTGAAACTTTTTTGGAAAATTAAAGGTAATACTATCACTTTTAAAATAATAAGATATTTTTAAACAAGTAATAAAGTTTAATGGTAGTTTATATAATTTAGCAACAAAAAAAAAAAAACTATATATTTTAATGCTCTACTTGAAATTCAAAATAATAAAATTTGGCAAACTGATTTGACAAAGCAATCTATGGTGTAATGTCTGGTTACATCCTTCAACTTCATGACCCTTTTTTTAAAAGAGTTCATGACTACTCTTAACCTCCTCCTACAAGTGAACAGAAATAATGGTCATCATATGGCTAATAATATTCCATGATAAAGTTTCATTTAAAAAAAAAACTGAAAATTCACTTATATTTTAACCCAAGTAAAAGTTTAAAAACCTTGTAGACATTTTTTTGCGGTTTGTAAAATAGATGTAAATCTATTTTAACTGATAATATGATAAAGAAGAAAATCTAATTGAATGGGTAAATTGGCAATCATCATACGACAAGTTTAATCCCTGAACTTTTAGGGGCGTTTGGATTGAGGAGTTGGGGGAGTGAGTTGGGAGTAGTTAATAACTCTCTCCAACTTCTTATTTGGCCCAAGGAGTTATTAACTCCTTCTTGTAGGCCCCACAACTTTATTAGCTATTTCTTCAACTCTATTTGTGGGGGACTCCACATATTTTTTAACTTTTTTTTTGTGGGTCCCACAGACTTTTTTACTCCTACTCCCCTAACTCCTCAATCCAAACGACCCCTTAGGGGTTGTGTTGACCCATTGATACGAGTTGGGTTGAGTTCCCAACTTCTCACTTTCCCAAATATCTTCCACAATTTTCTTAACTTACATATCCCCACAAAATCAGTTCACACACCTCTCCACCAATTTTCCTAAACCTTGATTTTTTTTTCGGAGGTTCGACGATGGTCCTGCGACTTTCCAGCGTTGGTCCAACGATTTTTTAGCTGTGATCCGACGACTTCTCAGTGGTGGTCCAGTGACCACTAAGTAAAAGTTTAAGAACCTTATACATTTTTTTTTACCTCCAAGTAAAAGTTTAAGAACCTTATAGACATCGTTTAATAACCTTATAGACATTTTTTACTGTTTGTAAATTAGATAGATGCAAATCTAAATATTTAGAGACTAAATTTGCAACTTAATTTAATTGATAATATAATGAAAAAAAATCTAATTAAATAGGTAAATTGGCAATCATAATATAAAAATAGGTTAAATTATAAGTTTAATCCCTAAACTTTTTAGGGTTGTGTCTATTTGATCATTGAACTTTGAAAAGTGTCAAATAGGTCCCTTAACTTTCAATTTTGTGTCTAATAAGTTATTGAACTTTGAAATGTATCCAATAAATCCTTAAGGTTTCAATTTTATATCTAATAGATTATTGAATTTTCAATTTTGTGTCTAATAAGTCCTTAACCTAATACACATTTTTTAAAATTCATGAACTTACTAGATACAAAATTGAAAGTTTAATGTTTTATTAGACATAAATTCAATTTTATATCTAATAGATCAGTTAATTTTAAAAAAATTTGAATATATCAAAGACCTATTAGATATTATCAAAGACCTATTAGATATAAAATTGAAAGTTCATACACTTATTAGATATTTTTAAAGTTAAAAAAATTAGATACAAAATTGAAAATTCATGAATTTATTTGACACTTTTAAAAGTATAAGAGTGAAATAAATACAAATTCAAAAGATTAGGGCTCAACTTGTAATTTAACTTATAAAGATAGTGATTTTTTTTTCTTTTGAAAATATATAAAAATGTGACTTTTACTGCAAAACTTAAAAGTCAATAGTAGAATCATAAATTATTTGGCGCCCTTTGAGAAGTGGGAAATCTCCAAATCAGCTCCTTGGGCAACGGGGCGACTTCTACGTCTCCGCCATGTGAGATTATGTCTCGGCCTCTGCACCTTCCTATTCCCAGATTCTCTCTCTCTCTCTCTCTCTTTCTTTCTGTGCTTTTGATTCTTATCAGATCCTTTCTAATGCTCCCCCGAACCTTCTCTGCTCTCTCTCCTCTCTGTAACCAGTAAGTCTTTTCTGTTTCTCTGACATTTTCTTTTGAATAATTTTTCCATCCAACTTGTGCTCCCTCCCATCTGTTTTTTCTCTTTAATTTTTCATTCTGTCTCCTTAATCATTCATTCCATTTCCAACGATTTTCTTCTTTTTTGTGTTTCTTTTTTTTTTTAACTATTTCTTCTATTGTTGTACTACTAATCGTCTGATTCTTTGCCCCTTTTGTGTCTACTTTACATTCTTCACTCATTCCACGATAACCCACCTCTTCATTTTGATGCTTAATGCCTTCTTCTATGGTCAACTCTTGTAATCTGTTTAAATGGGGCTGAAATTCGATGTGGGGTTTCTTTGATTTTGTGTAGGATGTTAAGTTTGGAGCAATTTCCCACCGAGAAGAAGAACAATGGGTTGCACTTCTTCTGTTTACGCTGTTGGGAGGAAGAAGAAACTGAGCATCCCGGAGATGGTTGTGTTTGTTCCTTCCATGCGAATTCCTGTGCAATCTGATCTTCAGAGACCTCTTAGAGGGCTTATTTCAAAAGATCTTGCTGATAGACTCTCTTCACTTCGTAATCAGATTGTGTTAGTGGCAGAGGATACAGGTTTAATTCTGGCCCTTTATAAACTGGTTGCTGTTATTGCTTAAAGTGCTGTTTGGTCACTGGGAAATGAAAATTTAGGCGTTCTTGTTTGGTTGTTGGTCATTTTGGACATCCCGGAATTTTGTTTTTGTTCTTTACGGATATGATTTTTGTTGTAATTGTAACCCCAAATATTAATATCACACAAGTTTCTTTGATAACTAAAAGTTAGATTAGTCTAGTTGCAAGCAAGATGGTAAGGATACTTGCAAATATAAAAGGGAAAATGTTTGTTTTGACTTTTGTAGTGAAATGAAATGTGTTCTTGCAGGTGGATCAGCTATAACGGAATTGCGGCGAGCTCTAGAGGAGTATCTATCTGTTTTAATTGGTTTAGCTAAGAAAGGTCACTTCATCTCATCCCACAGTTATACATGGTTTCTCTCTCTATCTCTCTCTTTCTCATGGATGATGGTTCAAATTTGATGCAGAAACCGTAGATGATGGATTAATAGAGTTCAAATGGAGAAATTTAGAAAATGGGCGACAGGTAAGACTGAGTTTGAATTGCTCTCTGTTGTTTACTTATCCGAAATCTTCAGTCATGTAATTGAGTTTCAAATAACAAACATGGTGTTGGAACACATGGTGGGCAGGAAATCTGTGTAGCAAACTTCTGGTTTGAATTGCTCTCTGTTGTTCACTTAATGGCTATGCTGACTCTATCAGAAGCTGATTCCTTGATGATCCCCAAAGATCACACTGGTTCTGGTTTGAGAGTAGTGTCTTCAGGTCATATTTACAAGCCTATTTTTCGATACTTGTCTTCTAGAAACCGACTATAAAGGTCCACCTATTAACAAAATGTTGCTTAACTTTCAGATTTCAAGAGGGATGCCATTGATTTACTTCTTAAAGCATCGGGGTATCTTGATTGCTGCATCCGGGATATACTGGTCTACATTCCATTTGACATTAAGTATGCAAGCTACAGCCCTTTTAAATCTTTCCAAGTAGACTTTTGCTGAAGTATCATCGACTATCTAACATTCTCTACACATGTATCCTAGGAAGAGATTGCCTAAAGATTTTCAACCTGGTGTGCTTGAAGCCATTTCAATTCAAACTTTGGGTCAGGTACAATGTTGTTATCGTCCCCATATTGAGTGGACGTGTCTATCCCAAGTTTTTCAATTTGCAAGTTATCTCTATTTTACTTCTTACTAGGCTTTATGGTTTCTAGTATCTATATCTAAAGTGAATGGAGGTATCTGTTTATAATCAGGGAACTGAAATCCAACTTGGTTTAGCTGTTGAAAGCCAAAATGCTACTTTATCTGTTAGAAGAAGATTGGCATGTGAGCAGTTGATCTATTTCAGCCAGGTTTGAGTGACTTTATCTTTCATTACTCAACCTTACTTTTGTTGTGGTATCAATCTCCCTAGTTTTGCCTTTCCTTGGAGTTTGATGTGTTGAGTCTTTTGTTCGTCGTCAGGCTTACCAATGCTTATCGGAATGCGACACGGACCAAGGGTATGGAAAGAAGCACATGTCATTCATCAAATGGAAATTTCTTGAAGCCAAGGTTTTTGCATAGTTGTTATTAAAATGAGCTATTGAATAACCTATGTTGTTTCTGCATTTCTCAGACATCTTTATATCCTTAGTTTCGACATTGTTGTAACAGGCTGCAGCTTACTACTACCACGGTCTGATCCTCGACAAGGGTTCAGAACCGTCATGTCATGTCAGTGCTGTGTGCTGTTTTCTTGCTGCAGAAGAGCTTCTGCTTGAAAGCAAGAAAGCCTGTTTGAGCTTCTGTCTTGCATCTCCTGTCACCAGGTTGGTTGCTTTCATACTTCTCAAGTACAGCATTCTTCTCTCCTTTTGCCTTTTTGGTTTTGCTGCTCTGATTCTATCAGTTCAAAACTTGAACACTCAGCTTTCTTTATGCTTTTATCTTTGCAAGATCTCCTCCACTTTGGGGTGCTATGAAGCATTTACATCAGAAAATCCCAGAGGTTGCTTCTAGGAAGTCTCAGATGTATGGATACCTCTTGGAACAAGAGAAGTAAGACATCTTCAATTACTTCAATTACTTCGCGCCGTTTGATAACCATTTGGTTTTTTAAAATTAGTTTTATAAACACTACTTCCACCAATGAGTTTCTTTGTTTTGAAGTTAGTTTTTGAAAACTTGTTTTTGTTTTTGAAATTTGGCTAAGAATCCAAATATATGAAAAATATAGTAAAGAAAAGGTGAGAAAACAAACACAATTTTCAAAAATTAAATGGTTATCAAACAAGACCTTCCTTTCTGCAATTTGGTTTATGACTCGTTTAAAATGAATTTTCAAGCAAGTCGTTCCAAGCATATCCTTATATCCTTCTTTTGTTCTTCTTCTGTTGTTTGGTCTCTCTAGCTCAATTTTGCCACTTATCTTTAGTTTCACTTCTAGCCTCTAGGGATTTTTTACTCAAATTTCAAAGTCGAGTTTGGAGTTGGAAGGTCTAGGTCCATGTAACCTTGTGTTTTTTTTTAAAGTACAAGGCACATTAAAATATAATAGCCCTCTAAAACTTAAACGCAAAGTACTAAAAACAAAGTAAAGGAGATTGCTTTTTGTGAAGTGTACGATAAAAATTTGTAGATAAAATTTTGAGTAAAATACACTTTTGATTTTTGAAATCTAAACTTAGTTTCTATTTGGTCTTTGAGTTTCAGTTTTCAAAACTAACCCTTTTGGTCTTTCAGATTTAAATTTAATTTTTAATAAATCTTGAGATTTCAAAAGTGATATTTTTTTATCCCAAGATTTGAATCTCATTTATTAATTGGTCCATGAAGTTTGAAATTAATTTCTAATTGGTCATTTAAGTTTGAAATTTGTTTATAATTGGTCCTTGAACATTAAAAATTAAAAAATATAGAACAAATTTCTAACTCATTTAAAAAATACATATCATCAAAGTCTAGATAGCATATGTTAATTATCTTGTCATCATTTCGTTTGGTCAACCAAAGTCAACTCTACTAGGAACTATTTAGAAATTAATTTCAAACTTCAACGACTAATTGAAACTCATATTCAAACTTAGAGACTTAATATGTCAGTTTTGCAATCTCAAGTACCAAATAAAAACTAAATTCAAATCACCAAAACTTAAATTGTTAAGTTTGAAAACCCAGTGACTAAATAAAAATTAAGATAAAATTCTAGGGGCTAAAAGTGTATTTTATCTTAATTTTTTCCCCGTATTTTACATTATTTTTTTATGTATGAAAAAAAAATAATAGTACAAGAAAAATTTGAGAAATGAGAGATTTTTTTTCCCTAATAAGAGAATGCTTTAAGAAATGAGTAAATTTTGAAAAAGAATAGAAAAATAGTTACCAAACAAACAAACTTAGGCATCAAAAGTAGATTTAGCTTCATGACCCCAGTTCTTATACCTCAAATAAATTATACATATAGTCCCCATATTTTAAAAAGGAATAATAGGGATTAAAAAAATGACTAAAACAGTATTTAAATGTGTATAATTGTCTATATTAGGGTATTAAAATGCAATATTAGTTTGAATATAAAGTAATGATGAAAGTTTGATGAACTGTCACAAACAGGGCCCTACAAGCATTACCTGAATTACCAGAATTTCAACTGTCACTAAGGCCAGAGGAGTATCAACTGCCTGAAGTTGATTCAGCTTGGAGCTCTGAAAATTGGGAACCCCAAAATCACACCTTAAAGGAACACCTTAATGATAGTGATGACTTCTTCTAATCTTTTCTGCTTAATTTTATTCTTTTCTTCTGTAACCTTAAAATATATCAATATCACTCATTTTGGACATAAAGAAGTTAAATCCAAAAAAAAAAAAAAAGAGCATAGTTTACATTTTATTATATGTAAAATATAAAACCATGGGATTGGATAACATTATTATTATTATTATTATTATTATTATTATTATTATTATTATTATTATTATTATTTTGTTAAAATACTATTTTAGTCTTTTTATTTTGGATTTTATTCTATTTTAGTCATTGTATTTTTAAATGTTAGATTTTAGTAATTGTACTTTCAGTCATGCTTAAAATTAGTCAGTTGATTTTTATTGAATTTGGTCAAATAATAATAATAATTTTCATACAGGAAAAGATATAATGTAAGCGTATTTCTAAAACTTATAAAATGAAGGCTAATTGGGATAATTTTGTTTTAGATAAGTTAACAATAAACTAACCATAAGAATCAATTTTAAGCTTATGAAAACTAAAATTGAGCATTTGAAAGTGCATAGATTAAAATGAAATAAAATACAAAGTACAAATATCAAGTACTATTTTAACTTTATATATATATATATATATATATATATATATATATATATAAATTTTCCTCTTGTAATGAAGAAAGGATCCAAAATTTGGGGGTGTTTGGAGGATCGTTTCAAAATCAAAACCTTTGGAATCGAAACTTTGAGTGATTTGTTCTAAGGGTTTGAAACTCTGAGAATCAGAAAACAGTGTTTGGTATGCAATGTTTGATATCTGAGAATTAGCGAAACTATGTTGGAATTAGCGTAACAAAACTATAGGGTTGTGTTGTAAATCCATTAGGTTTTGAACACAGTGATCCAAACAACGTCTTGGATTTGGATTCTAAAACCATCCAAATCTAAGACGGTGCACCAAACACCCCCTAGGGTGTTTTGAGACGAGACTCAGGCACGGTTGTTGGGGTCGTATTGAAAGGTCCAGATGCAAGAAGCTTAGGCCCAAGGCCAGCATGCACAAGATATCAAAAGATCCCCGCAAATCAATCCAGCTGCAAATTTACTTTTATATCCTTAAGCTCATCAAGGAAGTAAGAGGTGTTTAAAAAACCCGATCACCCAAAAAAAAAAAAAGTACGATCAATCCAACCCAATTAAGATTGCATATCAATTTGTTTTGATTGGATTGGATTGGTTTCAAACAAATGAAAACTTTATGGGTTGAGTTGATGGGTAGGTTCATTAAAAATTAATTTGAGTTGAACTCCTATTCATTTAAAAAAATATGTTTTTTATTTGTATTACAACAATATATTCATACATTTATTTTAATTTTAGAATCATTTTTAGATTATTTATTCTTCAACAACTCTTTTAAAATAAGTTTTTAAGACTTTGAAGAGTAAACGTTAATAATACAAATTGAAATTGAGTTACTAATCTTAATTCAATATTTATAAATAAATAAATATATATATTACTTATCAACACTTAACTTTCTTTTTAAATGCCAAAGAGAGCATGGCTTAACTGACATAAGATCACGAGATTTGTGGTTCAAAACCCCCAACCCCCAATTGTACTAAAAAAAAAAAAATTCTTTAAATAAAATTTGAGTATACAACTCAATCCACCCAAACCAACCCAACTCAAATGTTCCATGGTTGAGTTGGGTTGGATTGGTTAGGGTTATTTGAGTTGAAAAACTTTTCAACTTGAACAATTGGATTAGGTTTAAAAAGCACCTAAACTCGACTCGACCCAACCCACAAAGACCCTTAGGAAGCTATACCAACACAAAATACATAGCAACAATTTGCCACATGCGCCATATAAATAAATATAGTTGCCAAAGTATAGTTCAACGCTAATTGGCATGTATCTATTCTCTTGAAGTTGGAAGTTCAAATTTTATACTTCTACATTTTTTTAATACACCCACAGATTAGAAATTTAGGTTCTCGTTTAATAATCATTTTGCTTTTTGTTTTCTTTAACTTATAGTTTTTTTTTTCTATTACTTATTTTTTAAGAACATTTAAAAAACTAAGTCAAATTTTAAAATTTTAATTTTGTGTTTTGAAATTTTGCTTTGGAATTCAAATGTATTTTATGAAAGGTTAAAAACTTACCAAAAAAATTGGGAGGAAATAAACATAATTTTCAAAAACAAAAAATTAAAAATAAAGTGGTTATCAAACGAACCTTTAATATTTGAACTTTTATAGTTGTGTCAAATAGATCTATAAACTTTAAAAAATGTCTAATACATATTTAAACATTCAATTTTGCATCTAATAAATCTCTAAATTTTATAAATAATGTTTAATAAGTTTTTAAACTTTAATGTAATTAAAAATTTGAGATAATTAGGCATATGACAAAATGAGGGTAAAAAATAGCACATATAGCAAAATGTAAAAAAAATTACAGATATAGCAAATTTGATTGCTCAACCCATTTAAATTACAAAAAAGCCCACAACCATCACCTATAGACTTCTTGGTGGGATTGTTGATCTATTTTGATTAAAGTCTATCAATGATAGAAGTCTATTACTACACTACCATTATTACTAATAGACTTCTTGTTTGAGATTTTTTTATCTGTTTTGATTGAAATCTATCAGTGATAGAAGTTTATCACTATCACTAATAGACTTTTTTCGTTGAGATTTTTGTCGGTTATGATTGAAGTCTATCACTATCACTGATAGACTTCTTGTTTGGAGTTTTTATTTGTTCTTATTGAAATATATCAATAATAGAAATCTATCACTATCACTGATAGACTTCTTGTTTAAGATTTGTATTTGTTCTAATTGAAGTCTATCATGTTGGGGTTTGTGCCATAAAACTCGTAGTTTGTATTTTTTGTTCTAATTAATGTAATAAATTGTTATTACTTCAATAAAGTGTTATTATTCATTATTTACGATATTGCCATTATTTTAACCTCAAATCCAATAAACTAAACATCCAAGGCTATAAAATGTATCTTTAACTGAATGTAGTGTACATATAAAGGATCTCGATTCGAGATATAGCCTAAAGGGTCTATAGTAAGGGGATAAGGTTTGGGTACCTTACCCTTGTAAAACTATGGATGTGACCCACTTTGTATATGATACAAACATTGTGATCCTAACGTATTCGTATAGATGACATGTGAGTGGGGATATCCTATGTAATGAGATTACATAAGACCAAACCACAAAATAACAACCTTTATATGTAACTCCGTTGACTAGTTAGGTTTCTATTTCATTAGGATGACCTAGGCAACTTGATCTCAATCCTGAGCAGTTACGAACTTCTGTTTGCGAGGGATTGTCCTTTGACTAGTATGGGTGAGAGTGGCCAGATTCGCCGACTCAATAAGCCTACCTTATTGGGGACAAAACCGAGTGAACAGCTGGGGACTTAGCCTAACAAGATGAAATTCACTCATTCCCGCCTACTAGGGTAAGTAGAGGAATGCTCCCTTAAGTGGTGTCTCTGGGACTTGAATAAAGGGCTCGACCCTCTCATTGGCCCGAGAGGGACTCTGTTTGTTAGTAGGACCACAAACAAATTGTTCATTAGAGGAGCACTGATACTTAAGGTACAAGATGTAACCAAGGGGTAAAACGGTAATTTGACCCAGCTGGTGTTACGAACATTCGTGAAGGATTGACTTGCTGTTATTGGTCAATATCCGTGGACACAAAAATATATCTGCAATGAGAAGAGTGCAGCTGCAGGACTTTAGTGGAATGTTCCCGCAGTTAACGAATGTTGATTAGGAGGTTAATGAGATTAACCAAATAATATTGTATCGTTGGAGCTTCTGATCTGTAGGTCCATTAGGACCACCTTCTAGCTCGTAAAGGATTGTTAGATCGTTTTGAATTTGAAATGTTCAAATTCATAAGAGAATAAATTTAATATATATAGATACAATATAATATATAGTTTTGGAACTATATATTATAAATTTAATGTGAATATGATTCATATTAAAATTAAATGAGAGAATTAAATATTTGAAGAGTTCAAATATTAAATTCAAATGTGAATGTGATTCATATTTGAAAAGTATAGGTTAAAATTTAATGTGCATTAAAACTATAAATAAGAGGGTAAGATGATTAAATGTGATTTAATCTAAATTAAATATGAGATATTTAATTTTAATTACTTGAATATGATTTAATTGATATATATAATAATTAATTAGATTAATTATTATTAATTTTATTTTATTATTAAATTAATGGGAACGTGTCAGGAGGACACGCTCCCACTTCCCTCCAACTCCCCATCGATAGGGAGTGGGGAAAATGATCCCTTGACAAGAGGCTCTCCTGGAGAGAAGAGATTGATCATTAACGGTGATTTTGGTAAAATTTGCTCTCTGGAGAATTTTCTCTCTCAACTCCCTAAAATTTCCAATTGTTAGATTCCTTCCCACAAAGGAATTGATCAAAAACATCCAGAAAATAAGAGGTTCTCTCTTTTGGTATTGTCTTGCTTGGAGGAGAACAAAGGATTTTCTCTGTATTGCTGAATTACTGGAGAATCACGTTTTTGGAGCAAGGAGTTGCAGCTGTGAAACTACAAAGGTATTATGAATTTCCTTTTAGTTTAATTATTTTTTTTAAGCATGTTTGCATAATTATTCCATGTCTAATTTGATTAGAATCTATGCTTATCTCTGTTTTTACACCAATATATTGGTTTTTGTATTTCAACCAAAATGAACTTGCAATTACGATTCCAAACACATTTCCGCTGCTCCAGAGGATAAGATCTCCATCATATCAATGATATAAGTCTATCACTATCGTCGATAGACTTCTATTTGTGTTGTTATCTCTTCTGATTGGAGTCTATCAGTGCTAAAAGTTTATCACTATCACCAATATACTTATATATGTGTTGTTTTATCTGTTGTGATTGGAATAGATTAATGAGATAAATCTATAACTATTATCCATAGACTTAGATTTGTGTTGTTTATCTTTTCTTATTAGAGTTTATTAGTGATAGAAGTCTATCACTATCACTGATAGACTTCTATATGTGTTGTTTATCTGTTCTAATTGGAGTCTATCACTATCACCGATAACCTTCTATTTATATTGTTTATCTCTTATGATTGAAGTCTAGATGTGATAGAAGTCTATCACTATCATTGGTAGGCTTCTTGTTTGGTATTGTTTATCTGTGTCGATTGAAATTTATAAGTGATAGAAGTTTATCACTATCACTTACAGACTTCTTAATTGGTATTGTTTATTTATGTTGATCGAAGTAAATCACTCTCACTAATAGACTTATTGCTTGGTGACTGATGGACTTCTTACTTGGTGTTGTTTATCAATGTTCAATGTTGATTGAAGTCTATTAGTGATAGAAACCTATGATATTAAACCTATCACTATCACTGATAGACTTCTTGTTTGGTATTACTTATATGTGTTGATTGAAATCTATCAATGATAGAAGGATCTCACTATCACTACCACTGATAGACTTCTTGTCTGTTGTTGTTTATCTGTGTTTATTAAAGTCTATCAGTGATAGAATTCTAGTATTGTTCTTGCCTGTGTTCACTGATAGACTTCTTGTTTGGTATTGTTTATATGGGATGATTGAAGTCTATCAGTAATAGAAGACTATCACTATAACTGATAAACTTCTCGTTTGGTGTTTGTTTATCAGTGTTAATTGAAGTATATCACTAATACTGATAAACTTCTTGTTTTTCTTTGTTTATTGGTATTTATTGAAGTTTATCATTATGACTAATAGACTTCTTGCTTGGTGTATTTTATCAGTATTGATTGAAGCCTGATAATCCCATGAATGGGATTACTTTTAGCATTTTTCATTGCTTTCTTTTGCTAAAAAATTGAGTTGTGTGCGTGTTTTGTTCGCTTTTCTTAGTGTTTTATTCGTTGAGTGTTGTGTTAAGTGAGTTTAGTGTTAGTTGTTCATTTTCTTGTCTTGTAGGTTAATTTTAGTGTTTTGTGCCTTGTTGTTTTGTTGTTTGTTGTGTTTGGGTGTTGTGGTTGAGTGTTGTTTTTGTTTTTTTATGTGGAGTAGGAGAGAAAAGAATGTTGCTGCAGCACTGGTTTAAAAAGCAGAAGAAGAATTCACATTATGGCAGCAATGTCACAGCATTGCCACAACACTGCTGTCATCGATGTGTTAGCAATGTTACAACATTGGCTTCGGGGCAGATTAATCAAATGTGGGGACCACATTTCGGGATGACGTAATCTTGGGGTTGAACCGTCATTTTTCAAGTGGTTGCTGACCTTTTAGAGAAAAGAGAAGAATTGAAGGACTAGGAGTGCAAATTTAAAAAGAAAACAATCTACCCTAATTTAGAAAAGGGTAGAATCGATAAAAAAGGGGGGGATCTTATCGAGAAAGAGGAGAGAGGGAGAAGGAGGCTGCTGTTCGTTCAAGCTGCTACTTCATCAACCTTCAGCCAACCCTAGTTTCTTCTTTTCTTCTCATTTTATAGCTTGTTTTCTTCTTGCCCTAGTTTAGATTGTTGAAAAACTTGTTAGTTAACCTTTCTCTTGTAATTTCAACTCCCTTTTCAGCATGTGGATGATCTTTATCTTCTTTGTTCTTGAATTCTCTGTAAAAACTATGGGCTAATTGTTTAAGTTGGAATTTATGGAATGAAACCCTAGTTTTGAAGTCTTTTGTTGGAGCATTGTTTATGTGTGTAGATTGCTTATGGGTGTTTTGTTGTTTAATGTTCTTCTTAAGATTGATCACCTTAGGAATGAATTCTAGTTTGTTTTAATTATGAAAAGGTTAAAATGAATGGAAAAAGCATGGGCAATGCAAGAGAGTCTTTGTCTTGAAAAAGAAAAGGGTTCCAAGGGTATAGACATATGCCTTTGGCTTGTAAACTTAGGGAAATTTGTGTTAATTTGATGTTTGAAAGCTGGGTATTCATAGACATATGTTAAGCTCTGCTTTTAGACTGTAATTCGAAGGTTAGAAATGATTTTCGAATTTACGTAATTTCTGTTTTTCGCACAATATAGCAGTTAGGCAGCGTGCGTAGTGTGTAGCATTGCTACAACATTATTACACAATGAGAATTTAGAAGTTCATTTCCATAAATTCCAACGCTTTTATCATTTCATTTTCAGCCTGTTATTTGTCCTTTTGAGTAGTTTATCGCTCTTAGATAGCTGGTTTCTTTCTCTCTTGTGCCAAGCTTATTTTAGTTGCTTTGGGTTATTTAGAAGCTTTAAGATTAGTTTAATTTTACTCAATTGCATCATTTTCACTGACTTTAGTCCTTATGGGATCGACCTTGTTCACCAATTACTACCTGCGATTGTGTATGCTTGCGTAGTGAGTTTTTGCACAACAAAGCCTGTCAGTGATAATAGTCTATCATTATCACTGAAAGACTTCTTGTTTGTTATTGTTTATCTGTGTTTATTGAAGTTTATCACTATCAGTAATAGACTTCTTGTGTAACACCCCACGTATTTACATCCGACTAATTTTCGTCTTTTGGTGTGTTGTTAGAATTAAGTCACTAAATTGAGATAGATATTAGTTTAGAAGCTTATTTCAAAGTCCCAAATTCAATAATTTAGAAACTTGGTAAGTGTTAAATACTAGTTTTAAATTACAGATTTAAAGATTAAACCCAAAAGTTTTTATTAAAGATTAATCATTTATAAATAACTTTGTTTAAATGTAAAAATGCTTTTTAATTACACATTCTATCGAATGATATTTTTCAACAAATATTTCATTTTTTATTTTCAAGAAGATTTAAGTAATGCTATGATCATAAAATTTCTAAACTGCATAAAAAGTTTGAATGGAAAAACATGTGTATGAAGGAAATACAGAAGGACACATGTGGAGAGAAGAGGAGGAGAAGAGGAAGCCAAAGAAAATTACAAGAAAATAAAAAATGCAAAAAAAATCTGGTTTAGAGACATTAAAAAAAATCACAATATCCTTTGGGTGGTCATTTTTTTCACTCTCATATGCAACCATAAAGGTAAAAAGGGAATAACAAAACTTTATTTAAAAGATTTGCTATATTTGCAATTTTTTTAAAGTTGTTATATTTGCAAATAATTCACTTTAATTTGCTACTCAATACAATTACCCAAAAATATTAGAGTTATTTTTTAAACAAAAAATTTAGAGACTTATTAATCACATTCTTAAAAATATAGAGACTATACGTGTAACGACCCTAAATTTCGGAAAAAAACCTAACTAGAGCGTTACTTAAGACACGTCGTTCGCGCCGAAATTTCGGCAACATAACGACGCTAGTAGGACTTTTCCAAAAATTTCAGGAACCTGATTTAACAACATAAGCACTTTTAAAACAAACCACTTCTCCCAACCACCCACTAACTTCAAATATAAAAGGGTTGGGGCTCAACAACCAGAGATTCACAACATAAACGAGAAAAAAACTTCATAAACGCTCAAAGCACAACTTAAGTCTTAAAACATGTCAAGAAAGTTTAACAGAATAAGCAATCCTACAAGTGTTCTCAAAACAAGAAAAGTGTCAACAACTCTTTAAGTACAAAACTAGGCTTAAGGGGAAAAGATGGACTCTATAGCCTCACAGGTAGTCACCGTCGTCAGCCAACTCAGGATCAAGCCCTATATGCAAACATAACAACAAAAGAAGCAACGTGAGTATTGAGAATACTCAGTAAGTAGCCCACTCAAGTCCAATATACAACAAAGCAGCAACAAACAACAGGTTTCAACCAAACGAGCACACTAGCACACAGGTCCTTATTCGAAGTCCTATGATCCTAGTCTTCCCTCATGCACTCCACTACCCTGGCTTCGTAAACTGAACCCCCGACTCACGGCCACAAAGGCCAGCTTGCCACAAAGGTTGTCTAAGTCATGCCACAAAGGCTATCTAAGTCATGCCACAAAGGTTATCAAGTCATGCGCCACAAAGGCTACCTGGGGCTCGCCACAATGCCACAAAGGTTATGGTGTCACAAAGGTTACGGTGCCACAAAGGCTCTAGTGCCACAAAGGCTACGGTGCCACAAAGACTATCTCGGGCTTGCCACCAGGCTAACTAGCCACAAAGGCCACTCATCACAAAAGAAGTTGGGTCTAGTTCAATTCGAAGGCCAAGGGTCCTAAGCTAGGTCTATACGGACTCGCAAATAGGATAGGGCATCACCAGGTTAGCCCTAATCACTCTACCAGAAGGTTAACTCTCATTTGTCGGCTCATCAAGCTAGCCACCAAGGTTGATCAACAAAGTTAGCACAAAGTCAGGCTACATTCTCGAGCCTACCATACTATCACCACAAAGGTCACCCTGTTCAAGTATCACGACTGACACACAACCCAACAGATTCTCAACAATTTAGATTCATGCCACAACCAAAACCAAAGTTTACACATGCTAAACAAGTCCAACATCATGCATCAACAAAAAATAGAGGCTAAGTTGATAGGTACACAATCAATTCAAGTCATAGGCATAAACTCAGAGTCAACAAAAACATCCAGACAACAACCACATGCATGAGATATATTCAAGGATTAACTCCGAACCTTTTGAACATACACGACACCGTAAGTTTTCATTTCTACATGCTACGCAAGCAAGCCCTCACACTTATGAGCATGCTTAACAGATCCAACTAGCTACTTACCTCGATTGAAGGTTCCACGAGACAACTACCTTCAAGAGTTGAGAATAAGCTTGCCCAACACATACATTAACAACAATGAGCCAAGCTTTGAGGTGCCAAAGGAATGTCAACCTTAGCTCCAACTTTTCCCGAATTGAATTGCACAACAGTTCACTGCCCTGACCCTACAAACCAACCAAAACCATTTGTAAGCCTAAACAGAGGGAGAAACAGAAAGAGAAGAGAAGAGAGGAAGGATTTCGAGTCGGGGTGCTTGGTCGGCAACGTCTGCTCGTGCGAGGGGGCGTTTCCACGAAGGCATTCTGATCGGTGTTCGCGAGAGAGAGATTCGAAAGGGGAAGGACAAGGGCTCAAAATTGATGCAGAAGGCTCAAAATTGAGACTTCGGGGGCTCGACCAACGACTTGAAACGAGAGGGGAGGATGAGACGGCGAGCTCAGCATTAGCGGCGGCGACGTCAACCTCTACACGGAGGGAAGGGAGAACGAAGAGGGGCGGCGACGAGGGTCTTCAATCGTCTCCTTCGACTTTTTTTTTTTTTTAAACCAAAACGCCGAGGGAAAGAAAAGAAAGGGAGCGCTTACCCAAGTGATCTCGATCTCTGAACCTGCTCTCAAAATGAAGTGAGGATGCTAGGAATGAGACTGTCGCTTCCTGGACGTGGATGACCTGAATTTAAAGAATTTAACACTTAATTTAGGTTTCTAACTTAAAAGAACAAGAATTGTCCATCTGCCCCCAAAGACTCAAAATTATAAATTCTGGCCCGAACCACCAAAAAATCACAATTTAAGCCAAGAATTAAATCTAAAGTACCTAAATTAACTGGGGCATCACAATACAGATAATTTAACCTAAAAAGTTATTAACAAGTTAACCTAATTTTTTTTAAAAAGATAGTAAGGATAAAAATAGAAATATTTGAAACTTTGATTCAAATCCACATCATTCCCACTCGTTTCTTTCTTCCCAACCATATCAGGTGACACTTTTGAAGTGTCGTTTTCTATTTTAATTTGATTCTCTTAAGTTCTACCGATGTGAGACTATGATTGAACCTTCAACTTTAAAATAATGTAATGGAAGGAAAAAGTATTGCGGTTGGAAATATTATTGTCAAATTCTTAGAAAATGAAAGGAAAATGTGTATGATTAGTCATAACTGATAACATAGAAGAAAATTTAATTTTTGTATTTCTAAGAGTTTGTTTGAGGTGCATATTTGTGTGTTATAATAGTTTATAGAATATTTTGCACCTCAAACATAGACTATTATAATTCAGACTAAATAATACTGCATCTTAAACACATGTTATATAACTCTACGTACTACTATAATCTAGGGTCTGTTTGGATTGTGGAATATTGTGCACCTCAACACAGACTATGCATTTTAAATAATATTATATGATTGCATAGACAATAATAACTCACATATTCTTATAACTCATATTATTATAATATATTCAGTGTCCCAAACAACCTCCAAACTATTATAATTCATCTTATTATAATTCACTCAAAAGAAAAGGGTGCGAAGAACAAAAACTATGTGAGAATTATTAAATTAATTATTGGTATAATATTTAAAGAAGATAGCATATTTTAAAAATTCAAGATTTCTGTATTCATCAGGATAGCAATTATTTTATATAATATTTTCAATTAATTAAGTTGTAGGTCAAATGGACATCAACCTATTAAAGAAAACGAAATTTTTGTTTCTTTTTTATGTTTTCATTGATAGAACCTTTCACTCAGTATACCGTTGCGTGTTTCTTTAATGTAACGTTACGTGGCAAATTATAAAACTTATAAGAAATAGTTAGTTTAAATTTTGATTTAGTCTACTTTTTTTTTAATTTATCGAAATTGATTAAGACATATATTTTTTGAAATCTAATTTAAATCTCTCACATTTATGGCTGAACTAATATCTTATCCCTATATTTTAAATAGTTTTTTTAAAAGATATTTAATATTTAAATTTTGTGTTTAATTAGTTTTTATATACTTATTCTAATATACAACACTGGAATAATTTTCAATTTTCTGTGATATGTTTCTACTATATATTTCGCCAGTTTAATGTTCATGGCATACTGACCGTGTTATTTAAGAATTACGTGGCATATTAATCGTAGGTAGGTTTTAAGACCTATTAATAAAGAATCAAAAGTTTAAGAATTTATTCAAAACTTAAAAAAAAAATACAAAAACTGGATAGAGTCAACCTTCAAATTTTAAGAATCTATATTTTAAAAATTTTGAAAGTGTTGAGACTAAATAAATATAATATGAAATGTTGAAGGATCAAAACTAAAAGTTGATACTTTTATTTTTGTTTCCTAACTTTTAAATATGTATTTTAGTCCTTTTAACCTTTTCAAAAATAATCTTTTAGGTACTTTGTTATTTAAAAAATAACTATTTAGATCTTTTAGTTTTGTCTCTTTCCTTATCATATAGAATAAATAGAGATCGAAAGGATCTCATTATCTGCTAAAATGTTAAAATAAGTTTTATAAACTTAATTAATGAATATTTAAATTATTAATCGAATTTAACGATGAATTAAAAAGACAGTTCAAAAGAGATGACACAAATGTTTTTAACGTGGTTCAATTTTCAAACCTACTCCATGAGGCCACACCTAGAGAATAAGATTAATCAATAAAAAATTAGTACAATCTACCATCAATATTAACTAATGCATAAAAAAGAAATTCCTTCTTAAATCATGCCACAATAGTTGATCGGCTCATCCTTGGATTGAATATTTTCAAACACAAGCTCCCTCTCGGGTTCAACCACCATTTGAACTCTCTTCAATGGTAGATGACTTCTCCCAAGGCTGGAAAATACGCCTCACAAATACAAAACGATTCACACTTTTACAATTTTACATACTCTCAACTATATATTACAACTTTCTAACAATTAAAAGTGAATAAATAAATTTGCTCCACCAATCTCCTTGTCTAGCAATGCTCCAATGCTTCTGTTTACACGTGATTTCAGCGAAGAAATATAAACGAGACACGTGTAATTTAACGTTGTGTTTTGTATTAATTTGAATATTGTGAGTTACAATCTCTAATATTTATCCTCTGATTCTTTCTCTCTCTCAAGTGTAATTTGTCTGAGGGCTTTACAGCTTGTTCTCGGACGTAGACTTGATTCGAGGGCTTCGCAGCTTGTTCTCGAACGTAGACTTGTCTTGAGGGCTCTGCAGCTTGTTCCCAAGTGTAGACTTGTCTTGAGGAGTTTTGCGCTTTGTTGAAGGTCTTGGCTCGTAGCTTGTTGAAGGCCTTCGCTTGCGAGTTGTTGAAGGTCTTCGACATGTTGCGTGTTGAATGACTTCGACTTGCGGCTTGTTGAAGGACTTCGGCAGTAGCTTATTGAACGCCTTGACTTGCGCCTTGTTGAAGGTCTTCGGCTTGCAGCTTGTTGAAGGACTTCGGCTTGTAGCTTGTTGAAGGACTTCGGCTTGGAGCTTGTTGAAGGCATTCGACTTGTTGTTTGTTGAAGGACTTCGGCTTGTTGCTTGTTAAAGGTCTTCGACTTATTGCTTGTTGAAGGGCTTCGGCTTGCAGCTTGTTGAAGGACTTCGACGCTTGTTGCTTGTTGAAGGTCTTCGGCTTGCAGCTTGTTGAAGGTCTTCGGCTTGCAGATTGTTGAAGGTCTTTGAGTTGTAGCTTGTTGAAGGCCTTCGCCAGAGGTTGTTGAAGGTCTTCGGCTTGTTGCATGATGAAAGACTTCGGCTTGTAGCTTGTTGAAAGCCTTCTTGGTTTGCGGCTTGTTGAAGGACTTCACTTGCTTGTTGCTTGTTGAAGGCCTTCGCTTTATAAAGATGTCGAGGTCCTTCAACAGGTTGTTTGTTTGAAGGACTTCGCTTGTTACTTGTAGTAAGTCCTTCGCGAAACATTTAAGGACTTGTCTTATAGCATTCCGCCCTTAAAGACCCGCCTTTACAATGTTCCGCACTTGGAGACTCATCTTCCGCGCTTGAGACTTGTCTTCCGCGCTTGAGACTCGCCTTTCCAAGGCTTCGCACTGGAGACTCGTCTTCCGCGCTCCGCACTCGGAGACTCATCTTCCGCGCTGGGAGACTTGTCTTCCGCGCTTGAGACTCGTCTTCTTCCGCACTTAGAGACTCGTCTTCCGCGCTCGCACTTGGAGACTCATCTTCCGCGCTTGGAGACTCGCTCTTCCGCACTTGAGACTCGTCTTCCGCGTTCAAAGACTAAGGACTTGCAGAGTGTTCAACACCGAGGATTTTGCTCTCAATTCTCCGAGTTCCTTTGGGAGTGAAATTTCTCAACCTTTGGAATGAAGGAAACTCTCTATTTATAGAGTTTTCCAAGGCATGTGGGTTTGGGCTTTAGTGGCTTTTGGGCCCAACAACTTTGAACTTGGGCTTTATTGGATTTGGGCTAATCATTTGGATTTGGGATTTATTTAACTTACCCAATTCCATATAATCCAATTTGACCAAAATTAAATTTAATTATTTTGGCAAATTGCATGTTGACCCTTAACTTTTAGAATTTGTCAATTCTTGCCTTCCAACTAAATTTAGGACACGTGTCAACTTATCATTGGTCCCAAATTTAATCATTTACAACTTCGTCATTAATTTAGAATAACGACGTGGCAACTGGGGATTGGTCGAAATTTCTATGTCAACAAATGCCCCCTTTTCGAGATTTAGGCACAAGTATGTGTGAGTGAATCTCGAAACAAGATAATTTGGAATCAAAATTTAAGATTTTTGCTCCTAAGTTGACTCCATTTAATGTATCAGTTTAATCAAACTATGAATTTGATTCATAATTTAGACTTTTTTTTTTTTACTTGACACATTTTTATGCCAACAAAATCAAAATATGAATTTGTGTCAGTACTTTGATTTTCTTGCATGACATAAAAGTTGGACTAATTGGAGTAGATTTGGAGTTCTACCCAATTTTTTTTAACTTGGAGTGGCATTTGAATTTCACTCCAACCTTGATTTGTGATAAAATCTAGGCAAGTCTCGAGTATGCCCAGATTTCAACTTTGTGGGATAAAATTGAAATTCTATCACGATTTTGATTTAGATAGAACTAATTTCATCAATTTGATTTGTGATAAGATTTGGAGTATGCCCAAATTTTGTTTGGCCACATAAAATTAAAATTCTACCATGATTTAAACTTGATAGAATCAATTTTATCTAACTTTGATTTGGGATAAAATTTGGATTATGCCCAAATTTTGTTTGATAAGATAAAATTAAAATTCTACCATGAATTTAAACTTGATAGAATTAAATTTATCTAATCTTGATTTGGGATAAAATTTGGATTATGCCCAAATTTTGTTTGACAAGATAAAATTAAAATCCTACCATGATTTTGAACTTGATAGAATTAACTTTATCTAATCTTCATTTAGGATAAAAATTTGATTTTGAGATAGGATTTGCAGACAATTTTCGATTGGAGATAAGATAAGTCAAATTTTGATTTGAGATGAAATCCTATTCTAACTCCTATTCGAATTCCAACTTTCATTTTGAAATCTGACATTTATCCTCTTCTCAAGTATAAATAGAGGAGGTGATTGCAGGACTTTCCCCGTTCCTAGCGCATATACACTTGTGTGGGACCCTTGTCGGTGCCGGGTGTACTTGTAGCGACGAACTCCACATGTTCCCGGCTCATATACGCCAGGTGGGACCCTTGTCGGTGTCAGGCGCTTACTTGTAGCTACTTTAACTCCACATGTTGCCTTTTTTATCGACCAGTAACCCCCATTTTTTACGAGAACCCTTTTCGAGATTTGTTCAAGAACACTCGACCCTAACAGGGCCTATGGTGTTCCTGCAGCTCTGTTGTTATTTGATGTTATGTTAGAGACAACTTATAAGGTATGTCGCATCTCACACCTACTTTGTATTCTTTTTTTTTTTGTTTTTTTTTTAATTTTGAATTTTTTTTTTTTTGTATTTGTATTTTTTTCTCTCGGGTTCATCAATATTTGCTCTATGATGTTACTGTTGGTATGAAACCTCCTACCTTAGTGAAGGAGTTGGTGACGGTGGGTGAAACCTTAATCTTGATATAACAAATGAGTGAACACCAACAAATAAATCATTTGGCATGGCAAATGAGCCAATATCGACAAACGAAACCTTCTGATTTGACGGAGGAACGAGTGTCGAAGGATGAAGCATCCTAGCTCATGAAGGAGTGATACGTCGAACTTGAAATGAACAAATCACTTATCGTGAAGTAACGCTTAACTTTGAAAAGTAAGCTAAAAACAAGTGGAACACCAATCTTGAAGGGAACGAAACTCGAATTTAGGAGAGAACCACGAACCAAACTTGAGAGGAACGGCCGATTTTTTGGGTGAGCGACGAACCAAACTTGAGAGGAACAAAGCTCGAACTTAGGAGAGAGCCATGAACCAAACTTGAGAGGAACAAAGGCCAAATTCTTAGGGAGAGCGACAAATAAAGCTTCAAGCTCAAAATTTAGAGGGTGAGTGAGCGAACCGACCGAACTTGAAATGGATGAAGCTCAAAGTTTGGAGGAGAGAGCAATGAACCAAACTTGAGAGGAACAAAGCTCGAACTTAGGGAGAGCGACAAACCGAACTTGAAGGGGTTGAAGCTCAAAGGTTAGAGAGGTAAACGACGAAACCGAACTTGAAAGGAACGGCCGATGACTTTAGGGGTGAGCGACGAAACCGAACTTGAAGAGGTTGAAGCTCAAAGTTTAGAGAGTGAGCGGACGAACCAAACTTGAGAGGAACGGCTGCGATGATTTTTTGGGGTGAGCGACAAACCAAACTTGAAGGAACGGCTCGAACTTAGGAGAGAGCCACGAACCAAACTTGAGAGGAACAAAGCTTGAACTTAGGGGAGAGCGACAAACTGAACTTGAAGGGGTTGAAGCTCAAAGTTTATAGGGGTGAGCGACGAACCGAACTTGAAGAGGTTGAAGCTCAAAGTTTAGAGGGTGAGCGACGAACCAAACTTGAGAGGAACGAAGCTCGAACTTTGGAGAGAGCCACGAACCAAACTTGAGAGGAACAAAGCTTGAACTTAGGGGAGAGCGACAAACCAAATTTGAGGGGATCGAAGCTCGAACTTAGAGTGAGAGAGACAAATCACACTTGATGGAAATGAAACTCGAACTTAGGAGAATGAGAGACGAACTGAACTTGAGGGAAACGAGGCTCAAACTTAGGGGGGAGCGTAGAACCAAATTTGAAGTTGTCAAATCTCAAATTTTAAGAGGTGAGCAACGATCCGAACTTGAAGGAAATGAAGCTCGAACTTTAGAGAAAAGTCAGCGACGAACCGAAGTTGAGGGGAACGAAGCTTGAACTTTAGAAGAATGAGCGACAAACCAAACTTAAGGAGAACGAAGCTCGAACTTTAGGAGAATGAGCTACGAACCGAACTTGAAGAGGTTGAAGTTCAAAATTTAGAGGGTGAGCGACGAACCAAACTTGAGAGGAACGAAGCCAGTACTTTGGGGGTGAGCGACGAACCAAACTTGAAGGGGAACGAAGCTCGAACTTAGGAGAGAGCAATGAACCAAACTTGAGAGGAACAAAGCTCGAACTTAAGGGAGAGCGACAAACCGAACTTAAAGGGGTTGAAGCTCAAATGTTAGAGAGGTGAACGATTTAACCGAACTTGAAGAGGTCAAGCTCAAAGTTTTAGAGGGTGAGCGACTTTAACCAAACTTGAGTGGAATGAAGCGAGATTTTTTAGGGGTGAGCGACAAACCAAACTTGAAGAGGTTGAAGCTCAAAGTTTAGAGGGTGAGCGACGCACCAAACTTGGGAGAAACGAAGCTCAAACTTAGGGGAAAGCGTCGAACCAAATTTGAAGTTGTCAAATCTCAAACTTTAAGAGGTGAACAACGATCCGAACTTGAAGGAAATGAAGCTCGAACTTTAGTGAAAAGTCACGACACTTAACCGAACTTGAGGGGAACGGCTTGAACTTTAGAAGAATGAGCGACAAACCAAACTTGAGAGAAACGAAGCTCGAACTTTAGGAGAATGAGCTACGAACCGAACTTGAGGGAGCGAAACTCAAACTTTAGGAGAATGAGCAAAGAACCAGAACTTGAAGGGAATGAAGCTCAAACTTTAGGATGAGCAACGAATCGAACTTGAGGGGAACGAAGCTCAAACTTTAGGAGAATGGGCAACGAACCGAACTTGAGAGGAATGAAGTTGGCATGTATGCATCCAACTTGCAATGTCTTATTTTCATGAGGATGGATTTTTTAGGGACTGAACTTAAAAGTTTTTTTAAGTTGCCTCACGTACCACTTTGAACAAAAGGGATCAAGTCATAACGTAGTTCAATTTTTTTTTTTTTTTTTTTTTTTTTGCCATTCACCTTTTAAGCTCATGTGGGCCAGGAGCATCATGCAGTTTAGGCTCTTGCGACGAGGAGCTTTCTTTACATCTTAGATGTTGTTTTCATCATCATGGTCTTGATCATGTCCTTCATTTATAGGATTTATTAAGACGATGAGATTTTTCTTCATTTTCAAGAAACTCTCTACGTTTATGAGAACAAAGAGCTTCCTTTTCATACGCAAAGAACAAGATCATGAATCTTTTGGTCGTTGTTCACTTCATCGAACAGCTTCTACCTTTAAGGATTTCATCTTTCTTTCATGTTGATCGCTTGTTACTTTGAGGCGATCAAAATAGATGTTGAAGGTCGATCGTTTCTTTGGTGTGGAGACACTTAACCTTTGGAAGGTTGAATGTCGAGGTGAGGCGAGAGTGGACCTTGGTTTTCTTCTTCTCGTCGCGACCATACTCATCCTTTGGAAGACCAAGGTTGAGTAGTTGAAGGCTTGATGCGATCAAGACGGAAGTCCTTTGTTTGATTTCTTTTGTGTCGCCGCTTTCATTTATCTCAATGTAGTATGAACTTGCAGAGTTTTCTTCCTCTCTTTCGCTATGAGGAAAATCTCTCAAGAGAAATTCTTTCAAGGTCACCATTGACAAGGTTGAGGATGATTTTTTTTCTCTCCTTTCGGACTTAGGTTTCCTTGGATTCTTCTTTCTTCGATGTTTGTCCTTGCATTTGAGGCTTCTAAATTGACAAGAATTGTTTGAAGCTAAACTTTGTTTTGCTTCTTCAAATGAGTCACCGTAACCCTACCTTTGCCTTTATCATTGGTAGGTTTGATCGCATATTGAGGTTCATTTCTTGGCACCTCATGTTGAAACCAAACAACACACAGTTCCATGGTCCCAAACCGACTAGGCACACTTCTTTATCTTGAAGCGAACAAGAGGTGTTTGACCGCATGTACTTGATGTTACTTTGCAACATGATTTGATTGAGCTACTTCATTAAGGTCTAGCTCAATTTTTCCTTCTTTAGCTGACCTTAGGATTAACTCCTTTAGGACGAAACATTTCTCCACCGGGTGACTGACGGTAGTTGTTCAAACATGTTAGGAATGTCAGAATCTGGAAAGGGATAGTCCTTATTCCGTCTTTCCTTTAGACTTAAGCGAAGTCTTTCATTTTCTTGTTGCTTTTTTCGATCTTCTTGTATTTTTGCTTTGAAGACAACTTGAGAGGGTTGTACTCGACAACCATAGACACTTCTAGAGTCGCCTCAATGTCACTTCCTTCTTCTTTATGCTTGGAGTTAGAAGGTTTTTGTCTCATCGACTAGCAATACTCAACTTCATATAGTGGGCGCGAGTTACTAGCTCTTCAAAGGTGCAAGGCTTTATACCTTGGAAGATGTAAAACAACCCCAATGCATGCCTTGAATGCACATTTCGACAAATTGACAGCTTCAACGAGACAATCTTTGCAATCGAGACTCGTGGCTCTCCAACGATTTATGTAGTCGATAACGGGTTCACCTTTTCGTTGTCTAATGTTGGTGAGCTCTCGAACATGTTGATGGTACGCCTTTTCTTTGTAGAATTAGTTGAGAAACTCTTTTCAAGTTGTTCCCAACCGTCTGTCGATTCGTGGTTTAGATCAATGTACCGATCAAAAAGCATTCCCTTAAATGTTCGAACAAACTCTTTGACCAAGAGATCTCTCAAGTGCCAACATTTTCACATATGTCGATGAAATGCGCAACATGTTGCTTAAGGTTTCCTGTCCCATCGAATTGTTGGAACTTTGGTGGTTTGTATCCAATTGGCATCCTCAAATGATCAATTCTCTTAGTATATGATTTAGAATACAAGAGAGAACTTTGAGAACCCCCATCATATTGAGTTCTGACAGAGTTAGTTATCATGTCCTGCAGTTGTTGGACTGATAGTGAAGTGATCGAAGTAGAGGGTTGTGGTTGATTTTCTTGCACAACAACCTTCTCTTTGTTCCGATCTTTGATGACAGGAGTATGGCTTGATTTAGCGGCATTTTGATTCTCAATCTGATTTTTTAAGTATGCAATTTGAGAATCTCTTTCTTCGATCGCTTTCATCAAGTTGTTGATTCGCTCCTGCATCTTTGTCAATCTCTCTTCCTTAGTGCTTGTTTCAGGACAGACACTACGTTGGAATAAAAAAATCGAACAAAGGGTTACACTTGACCAGGAACTTGTTGTTAGTTGATGCCCCCAGCAGTGTTGTTACTTCATCGTCTTCCAACCTTAGTTCATTAGAGCAACTATGGGCAGTAGAATCCGTGTACAAGTTACTCATGACAACGATCATCGAAAAAGTCTTGAACGACATCACTTTACTTCTGTTTTGAGGTGAGAGAAAGAGATGAGAGGTAGAGATGGTCCCACTGGGCGTGCCAATTTGTTTACACGTGATTTCAGCGAAGAAATATAAACGAGACACGTGTAATTTAACGTTGTGTTTTGTATTAATTTGAATATTGTGAGTTACAATCTCTAATATTTATCCTCTGATTCTTTCTCTCTCTCAAGTGTAATTTGTCCGAGGGCTTTACACCTTGTTCTCGGGCGTGGAGACTTGATTCGAGGGCTTCGCACTTGTTCTCGAACGTAGACTTGTCTTGAGGTGGCTCTGCAGCTTGTTCCCAGTGTAGACTTGTCTTGAGGAGTTTGCAGCTTGTTGAAAGGTCTTGGCTCGTAGCTTGTTGAAGGCCTTCGGCTTGCAGGTTGTTGAAGGTCTTCGACATGTTGCGTGTTGAATGACTTCGACTTGCAGCTTGTTGAAGGACTTCGGCTTGTAGCTTGTTGAACGTCTTCGGCTTGCAGCTTGTTGAAGGACTTCGGCTTGTAGCTTGTTGAAGGACTTCGCTTGGAGCTTGTTGAAGGCATTCGACTTGTTGTTTGTTGAAGGACTTCGCTTGACTTGTTGCTTGTTAAAGGTCTTCGACTTATTGCTTGTTGAAGGGCTTCGGCTTGCAGCTTGTTGAAGGACTTCGACGCTTGTTGCTTGTTGAAGGTCTTCGGCTTGCAGCTTGTTGAAGGTCTTCGCTTGCATTGTTGAAGGTCTTTGAGTTGTAGCTTGTTGAAGGCCTTCGCAGTAGGTTGTTGAAGGTCTTCTTTGTTGCATGATGAAAGACTTCGCTTGTAGCTTGTTGAAAGCCTTCGGTTTGCGCCTTGTTGAAGGACTTCACTTGCTTGTTGCTTGTTGAAGGCCTTCGCCTTTATAAAGCATGTCGAGGTCCTTCAAATAGTGTTGTTTGTTTGAAGGACTTCGACTTGTTACTTGTAAGTCCTTCATGCGAAACATTTAAGGACTTGTCTTATAGCATTCCGCCCTTAAAGACCCGCTCTTACTGTTGTTCGCACTTGGAGACTCATCTTCCGCGCTGAGAGACTTGTCTTCCGCGCTGAGACTCGTCTTTCCGCGCTTGAGACTTGTCTTCAAGCCCTTCGCTGGGAGACTCGTCTTAAGCGCTCCGCACTTGAGACTCATCTTCCGCGCTGAGACTTGTCTTCCGCGCTGAGACTCGTCTTCCGCACTTAGAGAGACTCGTCTTCCGCGCTCCGCACTTGGAGACTCATCTTCCGCGCTGGAGACTCGTCTTCCGCACTTGAGACTCGTCTTCTTAGCGTTCAAGACTAAGGACTTGCAGAGTGTTCAACACCGAGGATTTTGCTCACGAATTCTCCGAGTTCCTTTTGGGAGTGAAATTTCAACCTTTGGAATGAAGGGAAACTCTCTATTTATAGAGTTTTCCAAGGCATGTGGGTTTGGGCTTTAGTGGCTTTTGGGCCCAACAACTCGAACTTGGGCTTTATTGGATTTGGGCCTAATCATTTGGATTTGGGATTTATTTAACTTACCCAATTCCATATAATCCAATTTGACCAAAATTAAATTTAATTATTTTGGCAAATTGCATGTTGACCCTTAACTTTTAGAATTTGTCAATTCTTGCCTTCCAACTAAATTTAGGACACGTGTCAACTTATCATTGGTCCCAAATTTAATCATTTACAACTTCGTCATTAATTTAGAATAACGACGTGGCAACTGGGGATTGGTCGAAATTTCTATGTCAACAGCTTCATATTTAATTTATATAGAAAAAGAACTTATAGAATAAGAAATATTATAACAAACTAAACCACAACCACCTCAATTGAATTTATAGATTGATAGATCAATCAATTAAAAAAGTAATAAGTAATGTCAAAATAAGAATATAATTGTTAGACACATATCTACACTAGGCAAATTGAAATACAAATCTCGTGGTGGTTAACAATACATTATATTCGATATGTCGGTTGAGCTATATTATCTTTTGTCTCAATACTCAATATATACTTACTCCGCTCAATATTCATTTCACTAAATAGTTACGATAAGTACTTCATCGTAACGTTTAACGACTAATTAATTAATAGACATTTTATAAATTGAATTTAAAAGTTGTAGAACCAAAACTCAAACTTAGACCGACCATACTTGTTTTTAGTTGGTATAAAATATGGTGGAGAAAGTGATTGAATTAAATACTTGTCACATGTCTTGCATCACCAGATCATCAGAAAGAGCCAAATCTGATATAGAAATTCATCTTTGATTCTTGAAAATATTACAATATGTGGGGCTTCTGAAAAAAAAAAAACAAAAAAAGTCAATGCTTGTAGAGTCCTTTTAATGCAAACGGTCAACTTCTTGTATTGTACTAGATTAAAACAACTTCATAATTTTCAAACTATTTATATTTAATAAGGTGCAAGGCGAAATAAAAAATAATTAAGAGCAGTGGCGGATCTAGAATTTGTATAGACTTAAACGGAGGCTGATAATATATTTACCACTATGCCAGAAGGCTTTTTTCTTACTTGATCTGACTTTTTCTATATATATTATTAAAGGTAAAAAATTTGAGGGAGACTCGAGCCTCCGGGCCTATGATAAATCCGCCCCTGATTAAGGGCATGTTTGGTAGGTAATTCAGATTATGTTTTATGTTTTCGGATTCACTGAATTCAGTGAATACATGTTTCTGCATACATGTTTTAAAATCATTTTAAATTTGTGATCCAAATAGTAGAAATTCTGAAAACAACATTTTTATGTTTTTATTGTATCCAGATTCTGAATTTGAAATTTTAAAATACAGAATTATTTTAAACAAAGATAAAAAAATCTTAATAAATATAGTATTTCATATTTATAACCTTAATTTACTTTTGTTAAATTAAAATAGGAATAATATAATATATTATAAAATATAAAATATTATATTATATTATAAAATAATAATTATATAAAATTTATATATGAAAAAATAGGTTCATAAATTAATTAATAATGTCTTAACTACAACTAATAAATATATTATAAAATATATTTTAAATTACTGTTTAAAATAGAATCAAATTTCTAAATCTGCTACCAAACACATATCTGAAAACATGAATACAACTTTGTTTTCATTGAATTCCCCGTTTTCAAATTTCTGTTTTCAGATTGCCTACCAAACAAGCCCTAACTCTCTTCTATTTTGATTGACTTGTTCTCGATATTTTTTAGATAATGCCACTTTATTAATTACAATCATTTTGTCAAAAAAAAAAAAAAGTTAGTACATGAATCAGAGGTATTTTTTTTCTTTTTCTTTTTTAAGTGTTGGTAAAATAAGTTACGTTTGTCAATTTTGGTGGAAAAGGATATATAAATTTAGAATAGAATATGGTTTGTAAAATTTGTAAATAATAAAAATATCTAAAAGATAAATATAATGAAGAGATTTCATAAATTATAGGATTGTAATTTGTGAGTGTCTTTTAAAGGCGAAAGTATAAGAGAATTTATTTTTTCAAACTAGGTTCCTTAATTTTAAAATACACTATATTATAAACCTACCTCAATCTAAATGTCAATAACTTTAGTGAGTCGATTTTAAAAAAAATAATAAGTCTAATAAAAATAAATATTCATTACGACAAACTAATAGTTCAATGATAATTGACATGTACTATTTATCTTAATGTTGAAAGTTCAAATTTCTATACTCTATCTTTGTTGTATTAATAAAAAAAGGAAAAAAAAATCGTATTTGATTCACATATTTATTTAATAAGTAGTTGATTTTCTAAAGCCATGACTATATATTTTTATTAAATAATTGTCCAAGCTTAAGAAAATAGCTTATAAGTCATCGTTCCCCTAGATTGAACCTCCAACTAAGAGGTTAATTTTTTTTGTTCTCAAAAAATTAATAATATAAATCACAACACAATATATTGTTAATTATTTAAATGAAATTATATATTACAAAAAAAATTGCATCTCATTTCAAGAGAAATAAATATAAATGCTACAAAAGATAAATATTTAGTTCAATTACCAATTATGTAAATCAACAATAATATTAAAAATAAAAATCAAATAGTTACGTATTTGATTTTTCTTCTATTTGATTTTTCTTTTCTTTTAGTGTCATATTTACGACTGTTTTTTTTAATATAAAAATATCATATTTACCGTTAATTATAGACATATATATATCCACTCTTTTATTTTTTATTTTACCGTTCCTATCTTATTAATATCACAAAATCATGTCACAATTTCGTTAGTTGGTTTTGTAACATCATGTAACTTTATTATTATTCGTAAAATACCAATATTTATTTTTTAGGGGATAAAATGAATTTTTCGTGAATCAGGTTTGAGATGGGTGTCTATTTAATCTATGAGTTTTACAATAGAAACTTTTAAGTTTTAATTCTGGAGGTTTAAAAAATAAATATGTCCTCATTTGATCTTTAGTTGACTTAATTAAATGTTGACATAGTAGTTAATTGACAGATTAAACTTTGATGAGGTGACAATTTTTCTAATGAGAGACTGAGGTGGTCAACTCCTCCCTCTCTTTGTTCTCCTATGATAAATTGTTGAATGAGGCCGTCACAATGTTATTGTCCTTACAAAAATTGTTTTATATCATGTGCCTTGAGTTTTTTCACTCCAAGTTTGATTAATTTTTATTTTAACAATAAAAAATAGCATTTTTAAATGTACGACCAAACATACGATCTATGATTCTAAGAAATCTCATTCTCAAGCATCTTCTTTCAAGGCATCTATTATTTCAAGTATATATGAAACTTTGAACCAAACGTTCCTTAAAGAGTTGACCATAAAAATAATTAATCTATTCACATGCATTTATGTCCATTGACATCAATATTCTATACCCTCTATGAACTTTCACTTTGCTCATCTTTTTTTTTATGCTTTTAGATTTAATATGTAATGTTATTTTAAATATAGTTGATTAATTAATAACAAATTTTTTAGTACAATCGAAATGGAGAGATTTGAATCACATACTCCGTAGCCGTTAATACATTTGATATGTCAGTTGCACTATGCTCTCTTTGACAATTATTAATTAATAACTAATTGATATTAAATTACCAAAATTAATACAATCAATTATTTAATTAGTATTTAAAAATGTATTTAACTAGATTAAATCAATAAAAAATTATTAAAACATATACTGAATTCATTATTACAAATAAATATTTATTGAAGGGTTGTAATTACGTATATAGTGAGATTTTAATTAACGAGTTAACCATATCTAAAGTATATTTAATTAGTAAATTAGAGGTATTTAAATAAACCCAACAATATTTGATTTCCAGAAATGTTATTCTTGACCTTCTTTATCGCTAGGCATCTATAAAACCTTAAAGCAAACTGTTCAAGGTAAATGATAAAGGATAAATCATGAGCCTTTACTCCCTTAATATAAAAGGCATAAATGATTCATTTTGATGACCAATCCTCCAAACCTTATACCTATCCTTTGTTGATTCATATCTTTGATTTCATCCTCATGTAGCTAGATGGCATTCACGTTGTCGGTCTATAGTCATTGCTTCTCCAGTTGATGCCTATGGATTTACAACTCCTGATTACAATGATTGGTATCAGAATATTACTTGACGTTTCATCACTCGAGAAGGAGCATCATTTGGTGAAGCAGTACAACTTTTGTTTTATATATTTACGTTAATTATATATCCATTTACAAATATTGCTTATTTTTCTTGTCATTTGCAGAGGTCGTGCTTTAGACAAATTTGATCTCTTACACAAGATCTATGAATTTTGAATTTGTGCGATAGTGGAGAATGAAATATGGACCAGATTCATCATATGTATAACATCCCTATAGCTCCCTCGTCTGGTCCTAGGCAAAAAAGACATCATAAAGGTCATCATTGGTGTAGAGGAGGTTCAGGGTCATGATGAGGTCAATCATGATACAGAGGACATACCTCCTACAACTCAAACTCAAGATGGTATTAGTTCTTCGACAACGATGACGATGATACCGACTCCTGGTTCACATTATTTTATCACACCATCATATTACGCTTCTGAAGCTGATCCGTCGTCGTCATCACATACTCAGAGGCATGCACGTAGATGTGGAGAATATGATCACTACTTGTATCATACTGGAGGACATGAGCCAGAAGAGGAGGAGGAGGAAACACAAGAGGATGCACAAGGAGGGCGTCGACCACCATCACGGAGAAGCCACTAGACTTTTTTTTTTAAAACTCTTACATGTTGTGTAAACAAAATACTAATTAATATTATATTTTCTTATTTCTAAACAAAATATATTTATTCAATAATAAAAATTAAATTAATAACAATATAACATTGAATGTAAATTTGAAAAAATAAATTAAGGAACTATTATCACACCACCACTAAGGAAGGAACTACCACATCACTTAAGGAATGAACTTCAATGAACTAAAAAGAAATGGAGGTCTCTGTTGTGGTCGTCTCTTGAAAAGATGACCATTTACCACGTTTACGCGAGAGTCGTCTCTTGATAATATAAAAGGCAGAGGATGGTCGTCTCTTCTGCCACATTTACGCAAAGTTGGACATGGTCGTCTCTTGAAGAGACGACCATGCAGCCTTCACGTATAGAGACGACCATCCGCTAGCTGAAAAAAAATAACAATATTTTTATAAATAGTTTGAAAATAACATATTTTTATAATAAGTTTTAAAATGTATAATAATAATAATAATAATAATAATAATAATAATAATAATAAAAAAAAAAAAAAAAGCCCCCAAACTCTTTTAAATTTTATATCAAATAAAAGTATCACTATCACAAATCCTTAACTATTCCATCTTTCGATCCTAGTATGCACCAAGCAACTCCTATATATTTAAAGTTTTGTTATGTCATAATTACATGCTTAGCATTTATGAATCTGAGCATAACTTAGCATAGCAGATAAATATCAATTACAATCCAAAAGGCCATCTCCACTCCTGCAATTGTTGAACTCAATAAAATAAATAAATAAAGTTGCTTAGATTGAACTTAAAAACTTTAGGTCGTGAATTTTTGTTACCAAATAAATGATAAACCACACATATGTGTATCTTCCAACAAATAAGCTAAATTAATTACATTAATTATACCAAAAAATTGTCGTCTAATCAGTCAATTAACTACTACCTCAACATTTCCTTATGCCGATAGGCAATAGAGATGAGACACCATTTAGAATTATTTTCAAACTTTAAGAACTATAGTATTTATTTTAAAAATAGACTAAATAGATAGTAACGTCAAACCTCAATAATCAAATAATCAAAATATATTGTGTTATTTTTATTAGGAAGAAGGGATCCTTTGTTTATATTCAATCTTCAAATAAATCAGAATTAAAATAAATAAAATAAAACCTTAGTTTGTCTTATGTGACGTGTATGGTCCGAAAAATATTCGCCCATACTGTTACCGCATTTTAAATTTCAATTATTGACTCGCCAAGTGTCATCAATTAATTAGACGATCTTCTTAGTCAACAAATTAGCCCATTAATTTTCATTTCATGTCTCTCTTTCCTTAAAAGAATGAGCTCATTAGCTATTATAGTTAACTCTACGATTCTAACTTCTTGATTGAGAGTATATATTTCATATTAGTTGAATTATATTATGTTGACAAAAAAATTTATATATTATATAATGAATAAAAATTCCATAACAAAATGATTTTCATAAGCTTTCTTTAAACACAAAAATCTCTAGTACTTTCATAGTATGAAAAATTTTATACACTACTCTCATTTATTGTTTGTCACATCATTATCTTTTTTAAAATTATGTAAGGTTTACTAGCTTTAAAAAGCTATTTATAATTATTTTAAAAAAGAAAACATGAAAAGAGAGTATGGTACTCATGTAATACTAGAAAGTTTCTCTCTTTAAACTATAATTGACTCAAGTGCTAATTATTTTTTGAAAAAATTACACGAACTACTGATGAACTATTATGATTATTATAAATTTATAATAGCATGTAGTAACTGTTGTTGCCAAATTTCGGACAGGATAATGCACCTGACCTCCACGTGACAACGACGGTAAATTTGTAATTCTTAGGGGAAGAACGCAGCCTGCAAGACAAGGAAAACCTGGACACCGGTGTGGTGTAGGCCACACGAGCTCCGATGCCTAAGTCAGAGAGGGTTTGTGAGAGAATTTAGGAAGACTTTGTGTTTGAGTGACTGGAATTGACTTACCTCTTTCTTCCCTCTAGGAGAGCTTAAATAGTCTTCCATTTGGTGGGTTTCCTTCTCCTTTTGGAAAAAGGGTTATTGGGAAAGGCCGAAGTCAGGCTTATGGGTTCGGTTCCGTTGAAACAAAGTCCGTGTATGGCCTTGGGCGTGGTCGGCCTCGCCGTCGTCGAGGCCGACCACTGCTTGGGCTTGGGCTGGACCCGCCTTTTCCGGGCACGGGGCTGGGGTTGAGCCCAATTGGGAGGGCTCTTTCTCTGGTCGGCCTCGGCCATGCCGAGGCCGACCACGCTGCTGGGCGGATCTCTGACGAGATCTTCCGATCTTGTTCCATCATGGTTCGACCCGCTTTGACCTATTATTTGGGCTTCTAGTCCTGCTTTTGCCTTTCACCTCGCCATTCGACCGCCCATTCTTGTTGGTCCAATCCTTACCCATAACATTAGCCCCATTTCCTGGTTAGGATTTGAGACTCTGGGAGCTTGTGAACCTATGACGAGGAGCCCGACTTGGGAGTAACTTATTATTATTATTGTTATTTTTCTTTAGAGTGTTAACCTTCCCGTTGTTTGGTTTGGAATTTCGTGTTCTCGCCACGCATATCTTGCGTTTCGATCCGCTGGTCTTTGATTTTCGTGTTCTCGCCACGCTTATCTTTGCGTTTGATCCGCTTTGGTTCTTTTAGTTGAATTTCTTCGTGAGTCATTTCAAACATTTCGAGGTTGCCTCGAATTTTCTCTAGTTATTGCTGTCCATCCTTATGAGGATATTCAGTTCCCTAGAGTGCCAATTTCTCTGGTATTTATTATAAGTGTTAGGATCTCGTTGCGCTTTATTTGCGGTTCGATTCTCCTAGTAAGGTTTATTTGGAGTCATTTTAGACATTTCGAAGATTGCCTCGAAATTTCTCCTGTTTCTGCTGTCCATCCTTATGAGGATATTCAGTCTACTAGGAGTCAATTTCTCCGTTATCCCATGGGATTTTCGGCCAACCGTTATGCTTATTTTGCACTTCGGGTGTTCTCCTTTTCCCTGGGTCATCCCCAGATTAATTCTATTGGGGGGTTTAAAACACTCATCCGGATTCACGACCAGCGTCGTTCTCCAGTGATTATGTGCATTTAGATTTTGAGTGGGATCACCGTTAATCCTTACGGGGATTACCTTGGGCTTCCCGCGTCTCTAGTAATGGCATGCTCTGATCCTGATCCACGACTTGCGTCGCTCTCTTGGACAGAGCGTGTTTGACAGGTGTTGTCGCTTGACGATTGTGTCGTTGTCGGAGCTTGAAGGCTTTGACGGTTGGTCTCGGTTGCAGGAGGTGAAAGCTAGATAATCTTCATTGCAGGAGTAGGGTGAGCCTCGGTGGGGGGTCCGAACCCTGGGACCGGTTCGGCCTAGGTAAGTCGACCCTATTAATCTTGGCTAGTTTGGTCCGGCGGGTTCGGACCGATCGGTATGGTCGGCCGACCGCACCGACGCCAAGGCCGAGGCCGAGGCGCGGCTCGTGAAGGCCGATTCCGCAACCCCGCTCTCCCGGTGCTCGACGACGCGCGCGGGCGGGCCGCCACCGATCTCGCCACGGTGGCTGGTCGGCCTCGGCCGGGCGGCGATCGCCGGGGCGGCCGGCGTGCTCGCGGGTGGCCGACGCCAGACTCTGCGCAGCTTTGACGTGCTTGACACGCGTGGCGCAGATCGCCAGATCAGTCGTCAGGAGTACTGACGGCCTCGGCCGACCGGCCGCCGCCGAGGCCGAGGCGTGCTCGTGGAGCCTTTCCGCAGCTCGCTCTTCCGTACGTCGACGGCAGCGGCAGCTGCTCGCTTTGCCATGAGTCACTGAAAAGGCCGAGGCCGAATTCCTTCTCTCTCTCTTCTCTTTTTTTTTTTTTTTTTTTTTTTTTTTTATATGTCTTTGAATTTTAGAAAACTTCTTTCCCTCCAATTTGGTCTTCACTTCCCTCCTATAAATAGAGCACCTTATTCTTCTTATTTTTCACACCATCCTTCTCATTTTCCCTTTCTCTTAAGGTAGTTCTCTTCTTATTGTGTCTTTAAGTCGATCCTTCTTCTTTTTAATCTTTCCTTTGTATTTCGTGTTTGATGGAAGGTGGTTGGTATACTACTTCTCCTGAGGTTGATGAATCATCTTGTGGTGAGGGGTCTTATGACACAAGTTGTTATGAGGCTTCCCAATCCTCTGATCATTCTTTCGAGGGGTCTGGTGCAAGTCATGAGGTTATATCATCCTTGGTGACCGAGCTCAACTCGGCGATTACTGACACAAGTATGATATTCCCTTAGATGTGCAAATCGTGGTTCCTGCCAAATGATCGGATTGATGATCCTCCTCTCGTGAAGTAGCTCTTTACTCGCAATGTTTAAGTTTGGTTTTCGCCTTCCTCTTCCTTTATTTTTGCAAGGCTTTCTGGCGTTGGTTAGGTTGGCACCCGCCCAAATTGTCCCAAACAGCTGGATTCACATCATTGGTTGTTATGTATTATGGGCAACTTATGGGGATGGGAGCCCGCTTAATCCGCACGTCTTTATGTCTCTTTATATCTTGAGTCGAAATCCGTCTTTTGGTCGTTTCTTTTATTACTTGAGTTCTTCCTGTGGAAAGTTAATTAATAACCCAAGTTCCGTTCACAACTGGAAAAATCAATGGTTTTTAGTGAGTGGCAACTGGTTGTCTCGTGGCTCTCAAAACGCCACATATGCAGTTTCCACTAAGTTTGGGAATTATGGTGAGTTGTTCTCTCTCTTTTGAAATCGCACTGTGTCTTTCGATTAACTGGGTCGTGTTTCTTTTCTTTTTCTACAGTTCCTTTGGCATTTCGTCGTCCCGCCGCGGCTCGAGCTTTCGTTAGGGCCGTGAAGAGTTTAGGAGCTCCCTCCCGACTCGGGCCTGCTCTCGTGAGCCAAGAGAATCTTGAAAGAATTGGTTTTGCACCTCCTCCACTTCCCGAAGGTAAAAGCTTCTACCCGTCTTATCTGTGTTGGTGGTCGGCCTCGGCTGTGCTGGTCGGCCTCGGCCAATCTGGTCGGCCTCGGCCAAGTTGGTCGGCCTCGGCAAGGCTGGTCGGCCTCGGTTCTCCAAACTCTGCTCTTCGTCGTATTTTTCTTACTTAACTTTCATTTGTTGTGACTTGATTCGGTGAGTAGCTTATTTCTTATTTTTAGAAATGCCTCCACGAAGTGCTTCTTTGTTTGAGGTCATGGAGCAAAAAGAAAGAAAGCCCGTGTGGTGGGGTGGGTCCTTCAGGGTTGAAGACTCTAGCCCTCTGCAGGGAGGTGCCACCTTCCAAAACTCGTGATCTTCCACCTCGCCCCTATTGGAGTTAGCACGCGCAGCGCATGCCGGAGGAGCGTCCTTCTTCATCGGAAGGGAGAACCTCCATTCTCCGGGGCCTTCACTCTTCCCTGAATTATACCTCGCCGCCATCACGAGGTTGAGCCGCTGGTCGAAGTTTTGAGCTTTGGAGAGGGTGAGTCAAGACCATCCCCGGGGTTTACGCCAACGACCCATGAGAAGCTTTACTAACGAAGGGATTGTTGAGCTCCGTCATGTAAGCTTACTTTAATTGAAGGCGTTATTATTATCTTGGTGCTTTTCGATGATCCTGCTTTTCTTTCCTCTCTTATTTTCAGAGTTTCGGTCGTATCAGCATGGCCGCCATGGCTATGGCGGAGACCATCAATAATTTCCAACGTACTTCTGTTCCTAGATCTGAGCTAATTCAAGCTCAAGCCAATCTGAGTCAGGTTAATCGTCTGCTTGCAGAGAGTCAGATCAAACTCAATTCTGCCAATGTTGAGATTGAGACTCTTCGTAGTCAACTAAGTGAAGCACAGGCCCTTTTGACTAATGTTGAGTACCTGGCTGAGGGATTTAAGAGGACGGAGGAGTTTACAACCCTCCGCAATGCATTATTTTCGATGGTGGATGCAATCGGGCCATCAAACGTGCCTCCAAACGCGTTTCAAGGATATAGACTTTGGGATTCTTGGGAGGATTATGCTACCTTCAAGAATGACCCCACCGCTTTCCGACTCTGAGGGACTCAAACAGTAGTGGTGGTGGAGCCGAGTGGATGAGTCTTAGGCTCTATGTACTTTTCTTTTTGCTTTTTCTAAATTTGATGTAATTCGCCTATGTAATCCTCTTTTCTTTGAATGAAAGAACGCGTGTGCTTTCCTATCCAATCCTGGTGTGCTCGGCCTTGGCCGATTTGGGTCGATCCCGCATTATATGCGCTCGGCCTGATTTGGTGTGCTCTCGGCCTCGCTTATAATATGTTTGGCCTTGCGCACTCTCGCCTTTTCTTTATTTAAATGGTGTGCTCGGCCTTGGCCGGCGGTTTGGTCGATCTGTGCATGCCTCGTTATCATATATGCCCGCCTCGTTTTGGTGTGCTCTCGGCCTCGGTCGTAATATGCTCTTGGTCTCACTGGGCATGTTTTTATCACATGTGCTTAGCCTTAACTTTGTGTGCTCGGCCTCGGCTATGATATGCTTGGCCCCGGCCGACCACAAGCTTTTCATGTGTTTATGTGTAAAAAGAAACAAAATGTGTGTGAGGGAGTGTGCAAGGCATATCTTCCCCATAGCCCCCTACTCAAATAGGAAATCAAGTTGATAGCCGTATTTGAGTCACATTTTTCTTACTTGAAAAGCAAAACTGAACTTCCATTTATGGTAAAAAGAAAAGAAACTTCGAACTTTACATGGGGTCTTCTATATAAATAAACCTATCTATGAACATGGAGCTTGACTTTAAACCGCGTCGGCCTCGTCCATTCCGTGGTGGCCTCTCGCTATTTTGTGGTCGACCTCGCGACGTCGGGCGAGATCCCTTTCAAAGCTTCGTCTCATTATCCCTTTTAATGCCGCGAAGTAACACTCTCTTGATGCTTTCTGTTGTCCCTTAACGATGCCGACGCCATTGGTGGTTGGAAACTTCAAGAGTTGATGGTATGTGGAAGCCACTGCTTTTAATTGGTGAAGTGTTGGTCTCCCAGATCGCGTTGTGGTCGAGGTGCATTCCACTACTAAGAAGTTGATCATTTGTGTGAGAGTTCGCCCCTTCGCCAAAGGTGACCTGAAGCTCTATGCTACCTTCAGGGTAACCCTTTCTCCGCCAAAACCAACTAAGGGGGTTAAATTTTCTTTGAGAAGCCCCCTTGCTAATTTCATGGCATTGAAAGCGGCTGAAGATAGGACGTCGGCTGAACTTCCTCCATCTATGAGTATTCTGTGAACCTTCACGTTGGCTATGGCGAGTGTCACTACTAATGCATCATTGTGGGGTTGATGGATCGCTCTAGCTTCAACTTCGTGAACCGAGGACTTGGTCTCCTATACTTGGATGAACCGAGAAAATACCTTGATAATAAGGATCTTGCCGAGCTTCACGGCGATTGCCTTCCTCTTTACTTGGACTCGCCTCAGCTGGTCCTCCGAAAATCGTTCGGATTTCCCGGGGTGGCTCGTCCTCGGCTCGGCCTCGGTCGTCAGCTGCTCGGCCTCGGCTTGACTCTGGTCGGCCTCGGTCGTTTCTCGACGACGGAGGCTGAGCGTCGTCTTGGACGTACTCTTTCAGGTACCCTTCTCTGATTAGGGTTTCTATTTCATCTCGGAGTTGGTAGCAATTGGAGGTGGCGTGCCCGTGGTCCCTATGGAACATGCAAGATGCCGGCCGGGTCTCGCCTTCCGTGGGGGCTCTCATCTTTTCAGGGAACTTCACGAGATTCAAATGTCGAATCTCCATCAAAATCTTCTCTGGAGGAAGCGTCGTGGAAGTGTACCTTTCGAATGGTTGACTTGGGACCACTCGATGATCTGGTTTACTTCGGTACTCCTCGGGTCGTCCTCGGCCATTATCCGTCGGCCTCGCCACCTTCCTCGATTCTTCTTCTTTTTTGGAGACCGTTGAGGATAGTTACGTGTTCCAAATGAATCCACGCCTTTGTCATTCTTGTCTTGACTAGGGACCTCTTTCGATCGTAATAAGTCTTCTCTATTCATATACTTACATGCCGCTGCGCTAAACTCCACGTGGGGCGTCGGTTCTTTCTTTCCAATTGACCTTAATAGGCCTTTGTCTTGCAAACCCGCCACGATGGCAATCAGAGCTGTAGTGTCTGTGAAACCTTCGACCTGCAGGGTTTCTTTGTTGAAACGAGAAACATAATCACGCAAGCTTTCCTTAGGTCCTTGCTTGATGGTAAGCAAGTGCATTTGAGGCTTTCATTTGGTCCCGACCTCCTGGAACCGGGATACAAATGCTCGCCACTCTTTTTGAGGAACCGATGGATTTTCTCTTCAATTTTCGGTACCAATCTTGCGCCGCCCCGTTAAGGTGGAAGAGAAAGCCACGTGCATTTAAGCACTTCGACGCCCGTGTAGCTCCATGCGCGATCTGTATGTGTCTAAGTGTTCTACAGGTCCGAGCTCCCATCGTGAGGGGGTGATGGAAGGTACTTTGAACTTTTCTCGAATTCTTTCGTTCATTATTTTGTCGGTGAAGTATGGGTCAACTTGCTCGATAAGGGCTTCAAGATCCCATCTCTCGACCTCTCGAATTTTTAGGAGGTTCCTCGAGATCCCCGAATTCCTTTTGCATTTGGCGGATGTCATTCTTCCAAGGTGGAGTCGTCTCTGCAGCGCCATCTTCGCTTCGCGTCGGGTCGGCCTCGCGACTTCTTCTGGTCGGCCTCAGTACCCACCACCGCCGCTTTGGTTTGTGCTTTCGCGCTTTGGGTGATCACCTCTCGTAAGTCGACGTCGCCCGTAGCTTTTTCTAGCTCTCGGTTCCGAAGTTTTCGGACGGTTTACGTGATGAACGCGTCTGAGCTCACCCGCACAATGGACTTTATCCGTGAGCCTTGCTTGCTTTGCTTTGGCCGAGGAATGGCGCGCGCTGTCGTTCCTCCCGTGATCGGACTTATCGGTGCGCTCTTGGGGGGGGATTTTGATTCTCCCATCCCTTCCGCCACCTTCGCTTTTCCACGATGTTGGTCTTTTTGGTCGAGTTTTTCCAAGATCTTCCATAGGCACTCATCTATCTTGTCGACCTTCTCCTTTAATTCGACAATCTCCTCGTGTGGTCGGCTGTGTGTCGGGGCGGGCGAGAGAGAGGAAATTGCTCGGATTCTCCGTGGATGACGATTAGGATCGGACTCTTCTCCCACCTTTCGTTTGGCTTTGATTTCCCATGAATCGGCTCATGATCCTTCAAATTACTTGGCTTAGGTTTACTGATTTTCCAAGCAAGCGTTGTTCGCTCCCACAGACACGGCGCCAATCATTGTTGCCAAATTTGGACGAGGATAATGCACTGCACCTCCTCCACGTGACAACGACGGTAAATTTGTAATTCTTAGGGGAAGAACGCACTGCAAGACAAGGAAAACTCGACACCGGTGTGTGTGTAGGCCACACGAGCTCCGATGCCTAAGTCGAGAGAGGGTTTGTGAGAGAATTTAGGAAGACTTTGTGTTTGAGTGGTCTGAATTGACTTACCTCTTTTCTTCCTCTGGAGAGCTTAAATAGTCTTCCATTTGGTGGGTTTCCTTCTCCTTTTGGAAAAAGGGTTATTGGGAAAGGCCGAAGTCAGGCTTATGGGTTCGGTTCCGTTGAAACAAAGTCCAGGTATGGCCTTGGACGTGGTCGGCCTCGCCGCCCGAGGCCGACCACTGGTTTGGGCTTGGGCCTGGGCACCTTCCTTTTCCCGGGCACTGGGCTGGGTTGAGCCCAATTGGGAGGGCTCTTCCTGCAGTCGGCCTCGGCCATGCCGCTTGGCCGACCACGCGCTTGGGGTCGGATCTCGGACGATCTTCCGATCTTGTTCCATCATGGTTTGACCCGCTTTGACCTATTATTTGGGCTTCTTAGTCTGTTTTGCCCTTCACCTTGGCCATTCGACCTGCCCATTCTTGTTGGTCCAATCCTTACCCATAACAGTAACAAATTTCATCAAATTGCACCCAAAACTTAGATAAGTGTTACAATGTTAACCTTAATCTTGAAAACGTGTTGCAAATTTTTACTCTTTGAAAAGTTTTTGTTTGAAAAACATTAAGAATAAGCTTTCACTAAATTATTAAACAAATGCCTAGTACAAAATTTATAGAATATAACATTAGAGCTAAATTTTTATTAATTTTTGTGAGTTTAAACAATATTATTCAGTGACAATTTGTATAGCAATAAAATTTAAATTTATACAAAACTTGATATTATTAAATCTAGTGAATTTAGGGAGATTTCACATTGCTTTTTGTTACCATTAGTAAGTAAATTAGTACAATTTCTATTCTTACCTCTATTGGAAAAAAAAAAGGAAAAGGACTATTAGGTATTTTCATATTAGAAAAATATTTATATGTGTCGAATAGCAATTGATATAATTTTTGAGGTCTTTATTACTGTAAAAAATAAAATTATCAATTTCCTTTTTTGAGTTTAAATATTTTAAAATGAGAAGATTCAAACCTATAACTTTTTGTTATAAGCTATACTAGTTGAGTTATGTTTTTATTTCTAATAAGTTTTCCCTTAAAATAATTATTGTCTCTTTTCAAATAATAATAGTAATACAAATATGTTTGTTTATTAAAAAGCAAACAAAATGTTAGCACAATTATGTTTAAATTTGAGCGCTCACTCCACGTCCACGTCCACGCCCATGGGGCATTTGTTTTATTAGCCGTTATAGCTTCTTTATCTAAAAAAAAAAAGAAAAATGTAATATATGGTAGGTTGAAAATTACTTGTATAAAATTCGTCCGCTTTTAGTCCATTATTATTAGGTATGCTATTAAATTGTATTTGACATTTTTTTTACTAAAAAAACAGATATTATCTAAAAATATTTATTAAATATAAAATTAAACGTGAGAAACTTTCTCTTAAATGAGAACTTAAAAAGCTACTAAATACCACACTAAAAATTTATAAAGTTACTAAAAGTTGAAAGTTCACGACTTACTAAATGCATGTTTGAGAATGATTTTAGAAATATTGATTTTAGTGTAATTGATTTATCTATAATTGATTGATTAAAATTGATTTTCATGTTTGGTTCTATACTTTTAATAATGATTTTGGTTTGAAAAAAAATATTTTTTTATAGAAATTTATGAATTTTGACAAAAAATTACGGTTTTTATTTGTCATTAAAAGTATACTATTTTCAAAAATGAATAATAGTCATTTTAAATTACAATCACTTGACAAAAATCACTTGGGAATCACCTCCCAAGTGATTGAAAGAGAATCACTTCAAATGATTTTTAATTTTTTCAAAACCACTCGCTTAATATTGCCAAACATCATACTTTGAATAGGAAAGTGATTTTAGACATGTCAAAGTGATTTTGGTCACTCCAAAATCACTCCCAAACATGCCCTTAAAAAAGTTAATAGTTTCGAGATCAATTAGATATTTTTTAAAATTCAGTAACCTATTAAATATAATGTGATAATCCAAAGATCAAATTAATAATTTTAACTAATATTCATTTTTTTTAAGTGGTTTGAATTACAAGTTTAGTTAATGAATTTTGTATTTGTATCTAATAGGTATGTGAAATTTAAAAAGTATCTAATAAGTGTTTGGACTTTTCATTTTATGTCTAATAAACCTTTGAACTCTACAAATATCGAATAGGTCTCTAAAGTTCCTCACATATTCAATATTTTCTTTTAGTTAACGAATCTAATAGACATAAAATTATCTAATAGAATTTTAAACTTTCAAATATGTGTCTAATAAATCGGTAAATTTTAAACTTTATAAAATAAGTCAATGACCTATTAAATTTCAAATTAGAAGCGGAAAGACTTACCTTTAAAATTGAGAGATCTGTTAAATACAAAATTGAAAATTTAGAGACCTTTTTTAACACAAACAAATTTCGGAGATAAAATGTGTAATCTAATAATATATTGTATTTTTAATCTTTAATTTTAACATTATAACAGTGGAAAGACAAAAATATGTCATTGTCTATTGATCGTGGGCTGAAGTTGGTTGAGCAAATGAGCGCATAAAGGAAGCAATAGAGGTGCGTGACAGCGTAAAAAAGCCCGCTCTGCCATTTACCAATTCCGGAATTGCCGACCAGTCCGTAGCCACCGGCCACCACACAGCGCCCATTCATGTCTGAACTCAAATAGTCCAATGGCCAATTTTCAACAACAAACACCCACTGTCCACAATCCACAGCTCTTTGTACTTCCACTCTCCGGCACCACTACGCCGCCGCCGCCGCCGCCGCCACTTTCCTGCCACCTCGATCCTCTTTAACTTTTACCTCTTCCCCCACATTTTCCCCATTCAACTCGCTGTTTTGACTCTGTTGCTATCATTATACCCTCCATTTTCCACTGTCTTTGACAATTGACGCCTCTCCTTCATTCTTGGAGCGGGAGACTTGCTATTTTGCTGCTCGGTTTCTTTTTGGTTCTTCCTCATGGCTGCCACCGGAGCTTGTGTCTTCCGTGGCGGTGTCTTCTCTGCTCTCCGGCGGGATTGGATGTCCTCCAACGAGAGTTTCAAATCCCGTCCGATTACGATCCCTAATGCTCGGCGGCTTGTTGTGCCTACTACTTCCATGGACCAAGTGCCTTCGACATCCTCGCCGGAGACTACTGCAACGTCGTCGGTGAGTGACTTGTTTGGTAATGGCCGGTTTGAGAAGACTCACGAACAAAATGCTATGACGGCGATTGCTGGAGTTGGTGGTGAAAATGGAACTCGGTCGAACTCCGGTTGGGAAGATATGGAGGTGCGGCGGAGCTTGAAGGACTATTTTGAGCAATCGATTGAATTGATTAGATCGGACGGCGGGCCTCCTCGCTGGTTCTCGCCGTTGGAGTGCGGTTCTCGGATCGATAATTCTCCTTTGCTTCTGTTCTTGCCTGGTTGGTTTTCTCCTCTTGATTGGATCGTTTGCTAGTTTGTGATTTGTATCAGTTTTTTGTCTCACGCTCAAATCCACTGCTCAGCTTATAGAATTACTAACTTCTTCTCCATGTTCTCTGTTTAACATCCATGTATTTCCTTTTTCTGGTTCTTCTGGCCTTTTTGAATTCGATGCGTGTGTATCTTCGCCTTTCTTTATATCATTGCTTTTGATTATCATGCGATCGCTTTATGATTTGAATCTGCAGGTATTGATGGGGTTGGACTTGGACTTATCAAGCATCATGACAAACTCGGGAAGTATGTATCAGCTCGTATTTGAGTTCGAATGATTTCCGACCTTTTCTCTTCTTTTCTTATCTTTCAATTTTGATCAAAATTGAATTCGAATTTACAAATTGGCGGAAACCTGTAGCAGCGGCTAACTCTTCTATGATTTTTGTTGCCTTCATTCAAGGATTTTCGACCTATGGTGCTTGCATATTCCAGTCAGGGATCGAACGCCATTTACAGGTCATTGTCACTTTATCAGCTCGTTTACTGTGTAATGAGGCCTTTGAGTTTCTGCATCGTCCTTATAAGGATTTTTCTTTTTTCCCTGACAAAAAGTACAAGTGGGGTAAGAGAATTTGGGTCCATGATTATCTGAATTTTGTTTACTTTTCCCAGTTGTTACTACAATGGTCGTCACTAAGTGATTGATCTATCCATTAAAAGAAATAACCATCCTTAGTTTTGGGCAAGGATGATTCTATTTGTGTTATCTCAACTTAGGTAGATTACTAGATTTAGATCTAGAAATCTGTATTGGTTATACTGAGTTGACCAATGTCAATTTCTGCAATATTGGCGGCTTAAATATCTTGAAGTCTCTGAATTATAACTCAATGCAGAATTACTGAAGTTGGTCGAAAAAACAATAAAAGATGAGCACCATCATTCACCAAAGAAACCAATATACCTTGCCGGAGAATCCTTGGGAGCATGCCTTGCTCTGTCTGTTGCTGCTCGCAATCCACATATTGACATTGTATTGATTTTGTCAAATCCAGGTAAGATCAATGGACTATTTGCCGAGTCTCTTTGCCTCTATGGTTGCATGAAACCAACCTCCTGCCCATCGTGGCGTGGACTGATGTTGAACTTTGATTTTATTTCTCAAAAACGCAAGATGAGATTACTAAATTGGATGCCTGAAGACCAAAAATGAATGCAGTCCTTAAAGTGAAATGCACAACATTTGTAACTTTGTGATGTGGTGCATGGGAAGGGATGAGTGTACCTGGAAGATCAAGATGCTACCACTTTATTGGGGCTGAAATTTGCTCCTAAAATCTATGTTTGGTAGAATATGATACATGATACAAATAAACATATTTATTCAATATGCAGCTCTTTCAGACTTCAATTAACGTTGTGTGTAATACACGTATCACGTATGTTACTGAATAATCCTTTTTTATCTTCCCCTGGCAGCTACTTGTTTCAGCAAGTCACCATTACAACCTGTAATATCTTTGTTGGAACTCATGCCAGAATCATTGCAAGTTAGCCTCCCTTACATACTGAATTTACTGAAAGGTTTTCTTTCCTTGTGATTCACGTTTTATTTTCTGTACTTATTGCTTGAAATACATACTTCATTTGCACTTGGTAAATTGATATATATATTTTTTTCACGATAGTATTTCCAGATTCTCAATTCTTTATAGGATGATCTAAGATCTTGACTTGGGAATTTGGTATTCTTTTACAATGACAGACATAGGTAATAAAATACTTGAGCCTTGTTGAGGGCATTCTTGAACTTTTGAATGCTATTTAACAATTAGGTGACTTCTGGTCATCCTAAAGCATCTCTAGATGTTTAGTACCATCTCATCCTCTTCCAGTTGTAATACTGAAATTCATGGAGGTATTTTGCCTGTATTTAGTTCCAGTCTACCACAGTCGTCTATGCAAGCCCTTTGTCACTAAGATTTCATATTTCAACTCCTTAATCCTTATTGTTATTGTTATTATTTGCACTCTGCACGGCCTTTCCAATCAGTGGGAGCATTCTTCCTACATCACAAGGTGTGAAGACACAAGAAGCATTCAATAGTATGCCTTTAAAATCCTAAACCGCTGCTTTCCATTCAAATGGATGGGCAAGTTGCTTCGTACTTGATTGAAAATTGTACTTTGAAATTTACTTTTTGTGTAACTGATTTCAAAAGTTTGTTGTTAAAGAATGAACTGATATTAGATTAAAAGATTCAAGTTCAAATCCCTAGAATGTAGCTTTTGGACATAGAGGTGATTATGCTCTAGAGGATCATGTTTAATTATTGGTACTTCTGATGATTTTTGACTTTATACAATAATTGATGGCAACATATTTTTTAGGTGATGCATCTAGGCTGCCATTGGCTAATGTGGAATTCGTATTACAACTAATAGTTGGCGAGTTATCGCAGGATCTTGCTGCATTATCTTCTCACCTCTCTGTAAGACAAAAGCTCTTTGACCTGTGTACTCAAAACCAAATATGATAAAAGATTGTTTCTCAACTAATATCTCCTTAGAATCTTATGAGGAATATTGCTTTGTAACTGGGTTTTCTTAACAATGATGCACACGTTAAATTTTCTTATCCTGCGCCTGATATTATGAGATTTAATTAATGATTGAGGCTACAGGTTCTTGCCGATATTTTACCAGTAGAAACGCTCATCTGGAAGCTGCGAATGCTGAAATTTGCTTCAGTGCATTCCAACTCACGGCTCCATGCCGTAAAAGCTCAGACTCTGATACTCTGCAGGTCTATATCTTAAGTTAATCCTTTATGCTAACAATAATGAAGGGAATTTTTCTCTGTATGTTGTCTAGCTTCTGTGCACCCTCCCCTTAATTTGTTCCACCCATAACAGACAACCAAGACAAGATTGGTTATTTCATTCCATTCCGTTTTTGAGCTAACCTTCATTCACAAATTTTTTTTAGTAGCTTCAGATAATGGAGTCCAACTCTTGTATCATTTTAGAGTTTAACACTCTGGAAGGAAGATAGTTTTCCATAGAAGAGGTGTAGTTTTGGATAAGGAATAAATTAGCAGTGTACTTTTTCTTTTAAAGATAATATAATTAAGGACGACTTTCTAAAATAAGTTTTTTTCCTGACAGCCCTAAGCTCACAGACAATCACTTCACAGTAATCTATTTGTGTTCTTCGGTTATGGTTGACTTCAATATTAGTATAATCCAGAATCATTCTTAGCTTCTGAGCAATCTATAGTGGAAACATGGTCATCATAAATCTTGTCTATGATCATGAATTATTTTGTCCTTACAGTGGTGGAGATCAGTTGTTACCCAGTATTGAGGAAGGTGGAAGACTTCGTCAGTTTTTGCCAAAATGTGAGATTCGAAAATTTTCCGACAATGGCCACTTTCTTTTCTTGGTAGGCGACCATTTTCCTTGTATGGAAGAAATGTTAACTTTCTCGGCTTTAGATTATTTTTTTCTATTTTATCGTCCTAGTGACTACAAAAGCAATCGAAGCCAGTAATGGTCTACGCAAATAAAGGTGATTGCAAATAAGAATGGTAAAGGAGAAAAGAAACTGTATCTGTTTCATGTAGTTGGAGGAAATAGATAAAAGAAAAACAACTTCTTTCTTTCTATTTTCTTCTTCTTCCAAACGCAGCTGGTTCCATTTCATTGAGGTTGTTATAAACTTTATTTTGCAAATAGTGAGTGAAATGGTGGGAATTCACTGAAATTAATAATGAATGCATGGCAGGAGGATGGTGTTGATTTGGCTGCTACAATTAGAGGTGCTAGTTTCTACCGTCGTTCACAATACCTGGACTATGTTTCTGATTTCATCCCACCATCGCCTGCTGAATTCAAAAAAATATTTGAGGACTTTAGGTGACTACACTTTGACACAAACTTGTACAATTTCGGCTACTTATTTTCTCCTCTTTGTTAACGACAAGAGAGCCACTCGTTTAAAATATAGTTTACTATCTATGTGAAGGTCAGGGATATGAACTTTGTTGATTTTGAGAAGTTTAAAGAAGAATTTATGGTGTTTCAGAATCTATTGATTTTTCATTTTCAGTACTTAAATTTTAAGAATTTTAGTGACCACTCATTTATAGACACGTTATGCTTTTTCTAGATTGGTTAATTTGGCAACTAGTCCGGTGCTGCTTTCAACTCTAGAAGATGGGAAAATTGTGAGGGGACTCGCAGGTATTCCTGAAGAAGGTCCAGTCTTGTTGGTTGGCTATCATATGCTATTGGGACTAGAATTGGCTCCCATGGTAGGCCAGTTCTTCAAACAAAGGAACATAATCTTACGAGGGATGGCACATCCAATGATGTTTATAAAAGTGAAGGAAGGACGTTTACCTGAATTAGCATCATATGATTCATTTAGAATGATGGGTGCAGTTCCTGTCACTGCCAAGAACTTCTATAAACTTCTTTCTTCGAAGGCTCACGTCTTACTATATCCCGGAGGCATGCGCGAGGCTCTACATCGGAAGGTTAGTTGAGACTGATGAATTGAAGGCACTAATTCTTTCTCTCAAGTCTCATCACCAGCGTCAAAATTTGGTTAGATTATTTTCTGTTTGGTTGACAGGAACTTTATTCTCATAATATGAGTTCGTTCAATACAAAACATTCAGTTCATTTATAAATATTAGGGAAAATGATTTTACATGTAGTTCCACCTGAAATTATTTCCTGGGTTATCTTATTGCATAGAATAGCTCCACTTGTAAACTTGTGCAAATTCTTTCATCCATCATATGGACATGATTTAACATATCTCTAAGAAAAACTGGGCTTTATTAAAAAATGCAACACAAGTCCGATTGCACATGTTTAACTAGAAAGACCAAGTTGTCGACTCGAAAGTATGGGAGCTAAAGACCTCTGTGATTTGTCTCTCTTTCTGTTTAGGGTGAAGAATATAGGCTATTCTGGCCTGAGCGATCAGAGTTTATTCGGATGGCTGCCCGGTTTGGAGCCAAAATTGTACCTTTTGGTGCTGTGGGAGAAGATGATATTGGTGAAGTAAGCTCCCCCTTTTCCTTTAATCATCTTTCGCTTTCTTTCACTTTTTCTTCCCTCGTGGTCCAGAGTAGTTGATAACTTCAAGTGTTTGGTCATCTGCTTTTTTTTTGTTCATCAGACCTATTGGTTCAAAATATCATCTCTGGCTCTTGCTCAATGCTGTTCTCTCCGGGAAAACTAATTTCTTTTATCATCAGGTGGTTTTTGATTATGAAGACCAGATGAAAATTCCGTACTTTAAAAAACAAATAGAGGATCTAACCAGTGAAGCAGTGAGACTGAGGTTCTTTCTGTTCTCGTCTTGAACGTTATCTATTCGTAAACGCGTTATCACTTTTCTTGCTTGCATATTGTTCTGAATAGTCTCTATCTAATTAACAGGGCTGACATGAATGGGGAGGTTGCAAACCAAGATGTCCACCTCCCTGGAATTCTCCCTAAACTTCCTGGAAGATTTTATTATTACTTCGGAAAGCCATTCGAAACCGAAGGTACGTCGACTAGAAAAATGTGTACTCTTTTGATGTTGTGTGTGGCTACCTTGTGATATATACTTCAATTGTTATATATATAAAGGGCGAAAAGAGGAACTACGAGACAGAGAGAACGCGCACGAGCTATATCTTCAAGTAAAGAGTGAGGTGAAGAACTGCCTTGCATATCTAACGAGTAAAAGAGAAAACGATCCTTACCGACAGTTATGGCCTCGTCTAGCTTATCAAGCTAAGCATGGCTTTACATCTGAGGTTCCTACTTTTGAGATCTGATTGTTCTTAGCAAGAGAAGCCAGCAAGAATGCTCTGAGATTTGTTAGTTAGGCCAGAGGCCATAAGCATGTTGTTGAAAATCTGACCCTGGTGGCCAATTCTTTGTTTCTCATAGGATTACTTCTTTTCAGGTAAAAACTATAGCCCATCTCTCTAATCTCTATATTGTTGTTAAGAATTTTCATATAATTCCAATTTGTGGTTGTAAATTTTATTCATATGCTGAAGGGGGAAAGAAAAAAAAAACAAGCCTTTGATTTGGGAGACCTTGTATTCATGATCAGTCTTCCTTGTATTGCAAAATAATCAGATATCAATAGTTTTATCTCAGTTTATTATTATTATTTTTTTTATTATTAAAAAAATTATATGTTTGGATTGCTAGAAAATTGTTGATTTGGATTGTATCTCAGTTTTATTTTAGTTAAATTACAACTTTAGTCCCTGAACTTTTAGGTTTGTATTCTAATAGGTCTTTAAAAGTTTGATTTTGCGTCTAATAAATCTTTGAATTTTAAAAAATATCTAATAAGTTTCTAAATTTTTGATTTCGTATGGATTAAATCCTTCAACTTTCGATTTTGTGTCTAGTGCGTCCTTGACCTATTTGACATTTTAAAAAATGTATGCACCTGTTGGATACGAAATTGAATGTTTAATATACTATTAGACACAAAATTTAATTTTATGTCTAATAAATAAATTTGTTAATTTTTTTTAAAAAATGAATATGTCAAGGATCTATTAAATGTAAAATTGAAAGTTTGAGAACCCATAGGACATTTTTAAGGGCTATTAGACACAAAATTGAAAGTTCAGGAACCTATTAGATGCGTTTTAAAGTTTAGGGACCTATTAAATATAAACATGAAAGTTTAGGCACTAAACTTGTAATTTAACCTTTTATTTTTTATAAAAAAAAAAGATGGATATGTTTGGATTGCTATAAAACTGTTGATTTGTATTATCTTCTTAATAACTCAAAGGCCCTTTTAAGGAATCCTATTCTACTCTACTATGGATACTACTCCTATTAATTGGTAGCCACAACCGTATCATTTAAGAATGACGTGGGTCCAATAACATTAGAGAATTATTTATAAAAGAAAAAAAATTTGTGAAAAGGAAATACTGAATAATAGAAATTTTTCATGAACCTTTCTATATTCCTTCTATTATGTCTCAAGTTTTTTTTTTAATTTATTATTTTTTTTATCTTCTTTTAGGCTCTCAAGTTTTTTTTTTTAAATTTTATTTCTAATTTTCTTAATAGTATTTGTAGTGCAATGAATTGTTGGAGATTGTTGGGAGAAAAAAAAAATCTTGAGCTGATGAAGATTGCTTCAAGCGGTCGAGAAATGAAAATGAATGAAAAATTGTTTTCGTTCTGATTTTTGAAGTGTAAGACGCTTGCACAAATAGTTTGGAATCAGTTTGAACAACTAGGATACTATAATGTTCATTCATGTTCGATCAAATCAATGACTCATTTTGATATCATTAGAATAAACATATTAAACTAAGAAAAACAAACCTCCAAAATCATGAAAATGAATGAAAATAATATTAAACTAAGAAGAAAAAAAAAACATCCAAATCAATTGATGCAAAAGACTAAAAAAAGCCCTTTGTTGGTAATAAAGATTGCTTCTAAAGATTGAAAATTCATCTAATATCATTTTTTTTTCCCATTTGTTATACAAATATCTAAAGTGCTAAATTGAACTTAGAAAAAAGAAAGGTAAAAACAAACATCAAAATTAGATGAATAACCTATTAATCATTACTTGAAATTCATTACCAATGAAGACGGATTTTAGTGAATGTAAAATAAATAATTAAATAAATAATCATGAATTTATATGCCTAGAGATTGAACTCTTATTTTTTTAGTACAATAAATATATTAGTGGAGATTAGTTTGAACCTTTGATCTTGAAAGGAGTAGACATCTTAACCGTTAAATTATGTTCATGTTAATTTTCATACCTACTAAATACCTTATCATGTAATCATATAAAGATTACGACTATCTGTTTACAAACTTACTCATGAAAGTATAAAAAATATAAATATTTGAATGGAGAATGCAAATCAACAATGTCAAAGTGTAAACAAATGATTCCCATTTTGGAAGGAATAGATTTCATTAGTTTGAATATTATGAGATAAAATCTTGAATACAAATTTGGAATCTTTGTTAACATGTTTTTATCCATCTCTAACCATTAGAGCTCCAACTCATAGCTGAAATAGTACAAAGTCACACCACTTGATTGACAAGATTCCTTTCATGATTTGGGCTTTCAGCCCAATTTCCACTTTCTCTTCATTAAAATTCAAATTTTAAAATTAAACTACCAAAAAATAAATCAAAATATATTAACTAAAGTTGTTATTCTTTTTTTTATTATTATTAAAAAAAAATCCATTGATACTTTTTATTTTGTCCCAGCCGAAAAAAAAAAACACTCCGGTGAACTTTTTCATCCATTTTTGCATTTTTTTTTAGTTCAACGAGATGATAAAATGAAGATTTAAATCTATAATCACTTGATATATCAATAATATATCAGTTAAATACACGAACATCCATTTTAGCCAAATAAAAAGAAGGTAAAAAAACAAAAGAATGGCAAAAATCACACACTTCATGGATTAGAAAAAAATCATAGAATAGAAACTTCGAAATATAACTAACATATATATATATATATATATATATCCAAAAGAAAAATGCAAAAAAAAAAGAAAAAAAAATCAAGGAGAGAAAGGAAGAAAAATGACAAAATGAAAAACGCATTAAAACTATATAAAAATAAAGTTGAAAAGTAAAAATATAACATTCGATTGCATAGTGAGATTTTTTGTAATATATGATTTCTCATATACAAATTTTGGCCCTAAACAGTTTCTCAACCTCAAGAACTAAACAAAAACCGCCACGTGGCCTTCATATTCACATCCAAAAACAACTCCGGTCCGCCGCCGTGGAATAATTCCAGAAGTACCGCCAAAACAAAAACAAACAGTCGCCGGAGAGAGTCCTAATAGAGAGAGCGAGAGAGAGAGAGATTTATAAGCGAAGAGTGAGATCGATGGTTACATGATCAATGGCTGCATCAGCGTTCGGAGAGATATCGTCCGGCGAGGCGGAGGTGGAGGCCGCGGTGGTATTACCTCGATAGTGATTATTCTGATGGAACCAATGCTCGTCGAGAAACGGCGCCGCAGCAGGCGGCGGTGCAAGATAGTGGTGATCAGTGGTCGTCGTCAGCGGCGGCGGCGACGGCTGGTGAAGCGAACCGAGATGAAGAATTTCAGAAGTGAAGGCCTTACGAGAGGCGGCTCGTTCTCTCTTGTGAGCATTCTGATGGCCGCCTAGGGCTTGAGAAGTGTAGAATTTGCGAGGGCAGTAAAGGCATGGGAAAATGCGGGAGGAAGAGTATTGAGGGTGAGATTTTCTCGAGGTTTTCGGTGCAGAATTGGAAGCTGTTGTTTGGCTGAGGAAGTCGTAAATAGCAGGATCCGCCATTGATGAAGAACTTAAAAAAACCAGAGAAATGAAGAAGAAGAAGAAGAAGAAGAAGAAGAAGAATGAGCAAAAAGAAAGATGGATAAAATGGGGATATATATAAGCAAATAAATTTAAATAAAAAGTAAAAAGCTGAGAGTGATCAAAGGAATAATATTATCAATGATTTGTTAATTTGGATGGGACAATATTACCCTTTAAACCATCAAATGGAAGTTTGGGATTAGAAGCTTTAAAAGAATATATCAAATAAATGATTAAATGTCAACTGTAATCTTTATTAACTTCATCTAATTTTGAGTTTATAATTTCAAAAAAAAAAAAAACTAATTTTGAGTTTATGAATTATGATCATAATTTAACAAAATGGAGTCCAAGAAAGTGTTAGGGCTATGTATATATGTATATATATATTTTTTTGCAATGTTAATATGTGTTTTAATTCCTAATATTTGAGTGAAAAATAGACAAAATTTAGAGGACCAAATAGACGCAAACGTAAAAATTTAAACACTAAAATTGTAATTTAAAAATTAATTTATGTGTACTTTAAAATATATTAGTTTAAGCACTTTCAATTTAGTCTCTCATTTTTAAAATTTTTAATTATATTATTTTTGTTAATAATTACGTCAGCTAAGAGTAATAAATTAAAACTCCTTTTTGAAGTTTGAACTTTAAAGAATAAATTAAGAAATAGATACAACTTCAAACACCTAATGCTCTCTTTAGTTTGGATATCATTCGAAACTTGAATTACAAGTTTAGTAATCTATCAAATTTGAAAAGTGTATATATTTTTAATTTTTAATTCTATATCCAATAAATTCTTAAATTTTAAAAGTATCTGATAACGGTATGAATTAATTAAATACTTTAAAAGTAATTAAATAATTAAATACTTTTTAAAATTGAGTAACCCAAATAGATACAAAAGATTAAACTTATAATATTAATAAAAGATGATAGAGTAAATTAAAAGTATTTAAAAAGTGATAAAAATTTTATATAAGTATATTAGGGGGCTAAGCCTATGGATGTAAGCTATTATTATTAGGTTGGAAGTAGAAGTAGTTTAAGATAGAAGGGTAAAAATGGAAAAAAGAAAGAATATTTTTGTTGAGGATTTGGATAAAAAGGACAGGAAGTGGTAGCACCAACAATCCCTGCACTGCACTGCACACAGAGTTATGTCCGACATCCATACCCCAATTCTTTTTTTTAATTAAAAAAACAATTATTAAAATAATAATAATAAAAAAAAATTCTCTCTCACATTTATATGGAATCTTCATTTTATTTCATTGGAAAAAAATCATTTTTACACTTAAACGTTTAAGTTAAGTTGTATTTAATTTTTTATTGTCAACTTTTAATTTTATCGAATTACACTCCAAACTTAGATAAGTGTAACAATATTAATTTTACACTTTACTCTTGAATAAATTTTAATTTGTTTGAAAAATTGTTAAAAGAAGTATTTTCATATAGATTAATAGTTATAGAACATATGCATGGTACAAATTATTGTTAAAATTTCAAAGAAAATCGACATTATTAGAGTTAAATTTTTATTAAAATTTGTGAAGTTTTAGCAATGTTATTTAATGGTTACTGTATACATCAGTCAAACTTAATTTTGTGTCGAGCTTGATACATATTATTGAAATTTGTGAGTTTATAGTAGTGTTCATATTGCTTTGTGTTAAAATTAGTGAGTGAATTAGAAGAGATTGAATATAGAGGATTATATATATTGCAATACTTATCTAAGTTTAAGATGCAAATTTGATGAAATTAAAAACTTATGGTGAAAATTGATACAACTTTTAGAGATAAAAATTAAGGAGTTGTTTGGGTACGAATTATAATAACCTATAAAATACTATGCACTAAAAAAAACACATATTATTATAACTTCAGACTAAACAATATTACATAATTTTTTAGACTATTATAACTAACTCATTTTATTATTACCCACTTAGTGCCCCAAACAACTCTTAAAAAGTTAAAATATAATTTTGATCCATGTATTTTGGATTTTGTTTCATTTTAGTTCTTCTACTTTCAAATGTCCAATTTTAATCATGATACTCTCAATAAGCTTAAAATTGGTTTTTATGATAAATTTAAAGTTATTTTTATCAAAATTGAGTAAATCATAATAATAATTATAATAAAAAAGAAAAACACAATGTGACGATACTTCCAAAATTTATAATAAAAGAAAACCCCTAGTAGATACTAATTTTCTTTAGGAAAATTTTGTACACTAATATTATGAACCAATTTTGAGTTACATGGAACTAAAATCAAACAAGGACGAAAATGGCATTTTCAGTAAATTAAAAATTGTAATGTATTTAAATGAATTTTGGTTTTAATTTAATAATGGGTTTATGTGTGTACAGTTGTCATTTAGTATGATGTACAGCGCAGCACTTTTTCAGTTGCGGTCACTCAGCTGAAGCAGTGCAGTAGACGACGGCTCTGAAATTGGTTAAAAGCGCTTTTGGGCTGTGCTTTTTTTTTTTTTTTTTTATATATATATTTATTTTTGAATTTTTAATTAAAAAAAAAAAGAGCTTTTTTCTGTTACTGCAAAATCCAAATCTGAGTTTTCTTATAAGTCATAAGGGAAGGAATATACAAATGAAACGTCATGTCGACTTGACCATTAATGTATAAGCAAATGTAACTCTATTACGTAATCTCTATCCTTTTTATATTATTCTCTCCTTTCATTTCATTTCTTTTTTTATTTTTTATGTATAATATAATTTCGGATTTCATGGCTTTTTAAATCTGATTTTTGTTAAATTATTACAAACTCATTTTACACCAATGTTTTTTTTTTTTCTTTTTTTTGGATTTCATGGCTTTCCGGAGTTTTCCTTTCATGTAGAGTTGGTTTTTGATATGAGGGGTTAAGTGTAAATACATAAGTTTCCAGAAGAAAAAAGAAAAAAAAATTATCTTGGCTAGATGAAAATTAAATTTGTTCTCGTTCATTTTCTCTACAATAATTTTCATCTTTCTTAAGAAAACATTTGAATACTTAGCTAATTCCACAAACAAAAAAGAATTTTTGAGATTTTTTTTTTAAAATTTAGTTAGGTATCCACATGTTTTCTGATGAGATATGAAAATTATGGTAGGAAAATTAGAAAAAAAAAAACTTAATTTTAAAAAACAAAAAATCAAATGGTTATTAAACAAGGCCTTAGTTCCTCAAATTCTATTTGGTTTATTAAGGATTGTAATACCATTTTGGTCCATGAACTTAGGTTTCATTCCATTTTAATCTGTGTAATATTTTTAATAAAGCTTGAAATTGGTCACAACGGTTTGTTTAATGTTAATTTTTCTAAAATTTTAAAATATGTTTGGATCGTGTCTTTTGTTGCGTTGCATTAAATTTATTGTTATTATTTAACCAATTTCGATAAAAATTAACTTAAAACTAATCGTATGGACTAATTTTAAGATTTATTGAAAGTATAAGGACTAAAATTGGATCAAAATGATACTTTATATAGCCTTTGTTGTATTTTTGTATACTTTTTTCTAATGAGATGTTCTATGGGCATTTTTTTTTTCTTCGATACAACGATTTAGATGTAAAGATTAAATTCTCGATTTTTAAAATAGTAATTAGTGTATTATTCATTAAGTTGGGATTGAACTAGTCTTTGTATTATAAAGGTATTTCCATGTGCATATCATCAAAGATAAATTATTACAAAACTATATTGAAATTGCATGAAACTCTAAGGGCATGTTTGGCCCACTGGTTATTATAACCCGTATTATAATAATCAGTGAAATACTCTGCACCCCAAATACAGACTATTATAAGTCTAGATTATACTACTCTGCATTTTAAATAATATTATATGTTTCACAGATTATAATAACTCATGTTATTATAATCTATTCAACGCCCCAAACAACCCCTAATAGAACAAAAATGACATGTTAAATTTAGAGATTTAGGAATTTTTTTTGTTCAAAATTTAAATATGGAAGAAATTTTAAATATCAAATCTAAATTCTCTCTCTCCTCATGACGTACAATTACCCACGTGGCCACGTTCCTCAAGTTCCTTTTTTTTTTCTCCTTTTATTTTCTAAACAATTTATAAGGTTTCTATATTATATCAATTAGAATTGTTTAGAGCGTTTCTTAATTGGTTTTAAAATCTAATATAGGATTTCAAAATTATTTATAGGGCACATCAATTATTTACAATTTATCGATTATTTATACAATTGAAATAATATGGATTCGTAGTGTATAATTAATATTTATACAATTAAAAGGAGTTGATTTATAGGCTACATATTGATTATTTATACAATTATAAGATATTGGTTTATATCATAGGGTGTATATCTATTAATTCTGGTGCATTTTGATTATTTAGCAATGTAAAGAATATTTCATATTTTAAATTTATTTTTAAAAAAACCAGGGGGTTTAAGTTAGGATTTTTTGTTGTTGTAAATTTATAGTGTATTTCTTATTTACAAAGTATACCGATTATTAGGGGGATAGAGTATTGTAATTTTTTTATTTTATTTTATAGTGTATATTATGCAATTGAATTGTTTCTATTTATATAGAGAATACAAATTATTTATACAACAACAAAAGGTTCAGGCTTGGATTTAATCTAAAAAAAGGAAAGGCAGCAACAAAAAAGGAAAATCAAGAAATTAGATGGGAGAGAAAAAATAAAAGAAAAAAGAGAAAAGAAAAAATAAAAAGGAAAAAGAGAAAAAAAATACAAATATATATATCACTTTATATATATATATATATATATACTATTTTTTATATATTTTCATTAGCGAACTTCGTAATAATTTTTATAAGATATATTTTATACTTTATATATCATGGTTTATAGTAAATAAAAGATAGAAGTGTAAGAAGCTAAAACAATATATTAAAAAAAAACACTAACACAAAAATTATAATATCAACCATTTTATTGAGTAAAATTAACACAAATTCTAAAAAGCTAAAAAACAAAATATTAATCTAACAAATCTGAACAAAGCTTAGTTTTAGAGATCTAATTTTCTTTAAAAAAAATAAATAATTAATTATCTAATAATCATCCAAGCTCGATCTTAAGTTTGATTCAATGAATCAAATGAGTAGGGCATTTAAACCCGCTGAACTTTGAGCTTTAATCAAGCTCGGGCCTTTACCTTTTTGGATTGGCTCGACTAGAGAAAGAGAAAGGAGAAAGAGATATTTAAATAAATAAATAAGAAAATAGTTTAAAATATCTAAAATTTTGTAAATCATCCTCAAATTAAATTAGGGACAAATCCTCAAAAAAGAAAATATAAAAAAAATAAAAAAAAATAATTGAATGGTATATAATTATAAATATTTGATTATGACAAATAGTTTTATAAATATTTTGAGCCGAGACTAATAACTAATAAGTAAATGGGCCGAACTTTGAGACGGTAGTTTGCGGTCCAGATCGGTTCAAGAACAAAAAACCAACTATGGTTTTTAAAATTTTTTCAACTACATTTCCAAAATTTTTATAACAGTTGGTTAGATTTAGATAATCCATAATTATAAATTTTTTATAACAGTTGGTTAGATTTAGATAATCCATAATTAAAATCAATTTATAGGACAATTTAATAACCATTTAGTTTTTTATCTTTTGTTTTCGAAAATTATTCTTGTTTTTTCATAATTTTTTTTCATCTTCTCTACAATGATTTTCATCTTTGTTGAGGTACCATATAAAAATAAAAAACAAAATTTAAAAAACTACTTTTTTAGACCTCATTCGATAACCATTAGGTTTTTTAGTTTTTGTTTTTCAAAAATTAAACCATACTAGATTTCATGTTTTCTTATCTACTTTGTACCTATATTTTCAAAAAACCAAGTTAAATTTCGAAAACTAAAAAAAATAGTTTTCAAAAATTTGTTTTAGTTCTTGAAATTTGGCTAAAAACTTAGATGGTACCTCAAGAAAGATGAAAATTATTGTAGAGAAGATGAAGAGTAATGTGAAAAAAACAAGCATAATTTTTAAAAACCAAATGGTTATCAAACACAACTTTAGTTTTCAAGACTCAACTTGGGTTTTAAAAACATAGGTGAACATAGAAACTCAATAATAAAATTAGTATTTTTAGGCTTAATTTTAAAAAATCCAAAATCAAATAGTTATCAAACGAAGTTTTTAACACTATAAAAAATAGTACACTTTTATTTGGGTGGAGTGAAGGGAAAAACTATTAGTAAATTCAAAAGCACTCATAGATAAAGTGTCATAAATACACTATTTTGAAAAATCATATTGAAGTGCCAACAAGAAAATAGTCCAATTGGGACTTTAAATTCTCCCCTCCAAATGTTGTTGTAGTAAAAAAAAGAAAAACCATATCAAAGTCACTTTATATACTTTTTTTCATGGGTTATGAAAGACTTAAAAAAGAAAGCTTTTTGTTTCAAAAAAATAATAAAAATAAAAAGAAAGCTTTTATTATTATTATTATTTTTTATTTTTTTTTTGTAAAACTACCAAGGAAAGCACCCATTGAGAATTCCTTAGGAAATTTTTAAAATTTTAAAATCATCTTTGATAATGAGTACTTTCAACGAACTAAAATCATTTTTCACTGTAAACCGGTTAACCTAAACCTAAAAGCTTAAGTTGATAGGTTATGACAAATTTCATTATATCAACACCAACAAATCCCAAAAAAAATTCAAAGGCACTTTAGTAGCAACTAAATTAAAGCAAGTGGTTTAAAAAGTAAGTGATTTTGAAATATTTAAAACCTACAAAATCACTCCCAAACATATTTTTAATCATCCAAAACCAATCTTGACTATGAAAATTGCATTTAAAAGTGTAAAATCAACTATTAAAATGAATATATGAAAACTCATTTTACAACAAATTATTTTCACCAAAATCACTCCTAAACATGTGATTAATCTCCTTAACTTCAGGGCAAAGAAATTGATGACATAAGAGAGATTTTAATTATTTTCTTTTGCCGTTAAAGTTGTCTGCTTGGAACAATGCCAAAGCAAGTGAACGGTAAATTTTTGGTTCAATATGTGGAAGAGATTATATACAGAGGATAATGGAATGGGAACTGGGTTAAGCCATTTTTGAGATGCAAACACAGTAAAAATATGTACACATGAGATGTGCTAGAAAAATAACAATCTTTGCTTAGCTGGACATATTTGCAGGATGCCATGTCAGCTGATGCTGAAGTATCTGGGATCTTCTGGAAAATGGTATTCCACCTTCAACTGTCATTTCACAGTTCCAAAATAGACAAAATGAAGACAAAAAGCACTTTTATTAGAGGCCATTTTCAACAGAATGAAGACACAGCTTTAGAAGCACACAAAATCACTAGAAGTTCTTCAACAGAATGTAACAGCAGATTCACCAAGAGATTGGCATATATGTATGCAGTTTCAAGTCAATAAAACAGTTAAACAGTAAAAGTAGCTTTAACTACACTAACTAAATTTGTTTATATAAAAGAGTAAAAGTAGCTATCCTCTCACGTGCTCAATCCGTGAGTGATTTTTAAAGGTGGAGACTGTTTATGAGGTTTTATCAAATCATAGGAGCGACATTCTATCTTTTAAAACCGTAGGAACCAAATTCTAACTTTCTCTAAACTATAAGGACCAAATTTATGAGGTAACCAACCATTGGTATTAAAAGTAGCTCGAACTATACTAACTAATGAGTGGTTTTTTTCCTATCTCAGAAGCAATGAGAGACTTCCATAAAGCTGTTCTATCAGTTAGTTTGAATCCGTGTGTGCGTCAATGCACGACGACGTAGATAAATGGAGAGGAAAGAAAAATATGGGTTTCAAAGTGTCAAGTTTATAATGAGGAAACTACTATTAACCATTACCTTGCCCTCATCAGAATCTGAATGGCGTTGAGGGAAGACGACCCTCAAGTCGTTGTACAGATAGAATTTTCTTTCGCCATCTATATCCAAATTAGGCTTGTTTTGCATAGAGACTGGATCCGATCTGGATTTCCGAGATGATCTAGATGACTTTTTAGGAAATGGACAGAGGAACCGAAGGTGAAGAGCATAGCGGAGAGCACCAGCAGTATTCTCATTGACCTTTGAACAAACATGCAACAGTTTTTTATCAGTTCCACAGCAATTATCACCCCAGCAACCATCCTTCTGATCAGCCCCCCTCTGGCACTGATTCTCAAGGCCTAGAAGCGCAGTATCTATCTTTCGGTTATCAAAAATTCGCTCTGATCCGTCCCCATTATCAATGAAGTCAACCACATCGGAGCTTTCTCTTTGTCCATTTTCATTCCCTAATACCACATTCTCCCCTTTGTGCACAGCCTTAACTCCATTGGTCTCTGTTAGATTCTTGCTAAACACCACAGCATCACCTCTTTGGGAGGCTAAAGTTGCATTGTCCGCCATTTTATTGTCGAGATCGACCTTCCCTTCTCTTGATGAAGCTGCATTGGATGAGCCTAGAATAACCTTCTGGCGCAGGAACGTCTAATTTTCAGAACACAAAACATTAACCTAATTAGATACATCATACACAAAAAAGCTAATAAGTGCCAGCTAAAATATGAACCATGACCATCTAAAAGTTGTTCGATATTTAACATCACGAGGCGGTAATATGATATATATAGAAATTAAAAGTAGCATCAAAGAAATATTCACTACCTTAGTGCCAGCTGGCATGTCGCTCAAATCATAATTGCAGAGAAAAGTGTGCAGGGGAGTCTTCTCAGGATTGCTAAGAACCTGTGAAAAGAAAATAAATCAAATACTAGATAATTCTTTAATAGCTTATGCTTTTTAATTGCATGGAAGTTACCTATAGAATGCATAATGTACCAAACCAGGCCAAACCAGCACAAAATTGCATTACAATATAGATATTAAAAATCAATCAAGCACTAAGAAAGCAAAGTTAAGAGAAATGATAAACTGATAATTATTGAAGTTGCCAAAAACCTCAATGGAAAATTGAGACAACTTCTAAAGACAACAGATCTAGTTCCTTCTAATCACCTCGGATTGTAAGAGGAGCGCTCATTGTATCACTTCTAAAGATTCTACCCATGAAAGTATTCGATTAGATTAGTATCCAAATGGACATGTACTCCAATGCCAAAATTCAAAAACAGATGTAAATCCTGATGTAACCAAAAATAGATTCACCCAAAACAGCACTACACAACAAAGGGTATCTTGAACAGGCCTAGATGGTATCAACACTTGATAAGATAATGTAACGATTCAATGTTCTTAACTCAGATATCAGTTAAATCCATGAAGAAGTGATGACATCATAAAGTAGATGTTGTATGGATCAGGTAAAAAATTATAAGCGAAAAACTGATCAAACAAGATGGGAAGAAAAAAAATATAAAGATAATGAACTTTCACATTAATAGTTATTCTAGACACTATGAAATAATACAAATCTTCAAATAAGTCGATCCATCATTAAAAATCTCCACATTTATAATGTATAATACATGAGGCAACCTTCACAATTTAACATCAAGAACAAGCCCCCACATACCTAACAAACTTTTTCAATCATTAATGAGCCGTCCAGTTCAAGCTAAGAGCTAAAGCTTTTTAACCGCAATGTTATTAAAAAGTAGCCCCCAAAAAAAAAAAAACAACTCACCACCAATCATTAATATCACACATGATTGAAAACAAGAAAATAATTTCTCAACATATAAAAGGTTGTCCTAACTAGTCCTTAAACCGTGCATCCTGAAAATGAACGAATCACTTAAAATAGCACAAATACATAAAAGCATCCTCTGAAATGGAAGACAATAAGTATAATAAATGCTCCATGCCATAATAGAATATAAATCCTTCTAATATAATTAGCACTCACAGATATAATAATCATATCAAAGGAGACCAAGCAACCCACCAGTTGTATACGCCCTTTCATAGGAACCCGAAGTCGGCTCTTCACCATTTGCGACTCATCATTGCTTGAAACTTGTTTGGATTTCTGAACTCTGTACTTGTTTAGCAAAGAGTTTTTAGCAAGATCAATGGATGCATAATATAGTAAGTAGCGATCTCCATCCACACTTGCTACTGAAAATGGAAGCTTTTGGGACTGTGGTGAGAAGTTCCCTCCGGTAATGCTTAGCACAGCCAGAAAACCATCAATTTTCTGCGCATAGAACACATAAGTAACAAGTAACCAAGACAAAAACAAGGTAAAGAAAGCCTTCTATATCAATTCAGGACCAGCATTGTGCAGCAGAATACTAACCTGACATAATTTGCCAGATAAGAATCGACCAGATAATAAAGACTCCTCAAATGAACCAACCAACGATCTCCTAACTGGCAGTCCACTCAAACTTCTAACAAAGCGCATACTCTGGGAAGTAGGGACTGAATCCTGAGACATAATCCAACGGGCGCTCTTGGAACTTTCCAAGGAGGACGGCCGAAACTCTTTCTCCAATATAACATCTTCAAATGATTTGATTTCCTCTTCATCAGAGGCAAATAAAATATGTGAGTCTGAACCACCAATTGATTTTTCTATATCGCCAAGAAGTGAATGATAACCAACATTCTCTTTCTTGATGTTTCGGCATCTTCCTGCATTTTTCATTCTCTCTGAAATCTTTGGACCAAGAGGTGACAGAGAAAGTGGTACCACAGACACCATCTCAGGAGATAAACTTTCAGAATCCACATGGGTTCTTACTCTACTCAACTTACTGAGTTCATCATGTCCTGGACAAGATAAAATCTCATCCTGAACAAGGGATTTCTTGTTTTCTAGCAGAGGACCATCACTTAAAACAATTGATTTCACAACATCACTGTCATATAGCATTTTCTTCTGTTCCAATAAACCTGCTAGAGATCGGGTTCGCAGGGTAGAATCATTTTTGCTTCCAACATTGGCTTTCTTAAAATCATGAGCTGCAGAGGTTCTTAGATTTTCAGATATAGAGGTATCAGTTCGGATACTTCTGCTACCAATGTCCAAAGGATCACCCTTAAATTGGTCTGGAAAAAGCATGCTACTCAGTGGAGATAACAGCCGCTTTCTGACTGCTGAACCACTGGATTCAGTTTCATTGATCCTAATATCAACAATGCTTTCATCATTTCTAGAACTAGTTTCCCCTGACATAAATCCCACTATCCTAGAAACAGGTCTATGGCTCTCTCGTCCACATTTAGAGTTAAACCAGCAACCATCATCCATAGAACCAATTTTTGTACCATGATAATTGGAAGAATTTTCCAATCCCCCACCAACCTTAGCCAAGTTCTCACGAAAATTTGGAAGCTCCATATAGAAGTTTGTCTCAGAATCTCCAGAAGAAGAGCATGGTGAACTCCCAGCACACCTGCTCAAGCCTCCATTACAGATTCCAGCCAAATTGCAGGAGCTCATATCATTAAAACGTGGAGGGCTCTGCAGAAATATGCTCAATGAGCCTGCTGGTACCTCCTCAGTCGTTCCACTTATGGGGACTTGCGGTAAGCCCATGATAGATGTTCCCAGAAACTAGTTCTAATATTTCAAATAGGATTTCACTCCAGTTCCTTGCTCTTTTTTTCAATTACATATATAATTTCTTTCCTTAAGAGTTGAGTTGAGAGAGCTTTGAGTTCCCCTCTGCTGCTGTTGGATATCAGATACCACTCTACCAAGGTTTCTAATGGACGATCTTCTAATCTTCTACCTTTTAACACTATGATTTTAAATTCTTAATTACCTATGCTTATTTGTACCCTAATGAAAGAAGAAAAATCAAAAGATTGCAATTCCCAGATTAAATATAAGCCAATGCTAGGTATCTTCCAAATGCATCCATGATTCAGCCATACCCTCTTCCATGTCCATGGAGTTTTTCATGAAGAAAATCAAGCAGATGTGGGATATCCAAAAATCACAATGAGCAAACTTCTTCTGATCTCCATTCAAATGAACATCCAAAGACACACAATTCCTCATTGCCAATGGAACGAATGAACACCCCTGAAAATGATATGAACAATGATTAGTCCCTTTGCCAAAATCTATCATATTCACTTTACCTTGCATTTCTAAATGCCTGGTATGGAAACAATTCCATTAAAATTCTATAAAGCATCACAACTTTTTCTCTTTAATTAATGGCTATAAGATGATCATTGATGGGCTTTATTACTCTTCATGATATGATCTACTGGAATTGCAACTTATATCCCAATGATCAACCCAAATGGATGAATGCAGGACAAAAAGCAGAATCCACCATAGATGAACACAATGGAAGAACCAAGGACGGCAGAGAAATTAACACCAAAAAAGAAAGTAAAGATTCTTCAAATTCACAACCTCCCCATTAGACTAGAACAAAGGATTTCTTGGGCAAAGATCTACAAGAGATTGTCCATCTCCTAAACGAACACTAACCCAAAAGGCAGAATCCAACTTCCAAAACGTTCAAACAGGAAGATGACTCAAAAGAAGAGAAGTTGCTTCTACGATACCCATAACCCATCCAACGCAATTGCATTACATTTGGGTCACCATCCACAGCAAGCAACTGGAGTTCTTAATTGTTAATTCATATGTCATCTCTCTCTCTCTCTGTGTTCATCTTTTTAAGTCATTTCATTCTTCAGTGTTTAAAAAAAAGAAAAAAGAGTTAGCAAAAAAGAAAAAAAAAACATGAAACAGATTCCCATCAAACTAAAAAGTCTAAAACCACAGCTCCCTCCTCCAGCAGCACACAGAAATGAGCAAGCAAAAGCTAAAATCAGAGTTATCGGAAGCTCGATCATCCAAAATCAAGAAGGGAAACAAAGGCTCTACGTTTTAGTGAGTGAAATTCAAAAGAAAACATCCCGATTAAAGGACGCACCAATTAGCCGTCGGCTGAAAGAATCCGGGAAAAAAATCATTTCCAAAGAAAAAGTCTACAGCAGCAGATCGGGAATCCGAAATATTCAACGATTAAAGAGCAAAAATCAGAGAGAGCAAAGAAACAAAAGAGGGAAAGGGGAAGAGGGTAGTTTTTTCTCCTTTTGGTTGGTGTGAAGAAAGAGAGAGAAATGGAAATGGAAGAGAAGAAAGAAGAAGAAGAAGAAGAAGAAGTGGGTAATGAAAATGTGATAATGGGTATAAGAGGAAAAGGGGAAATGGGTTTAGTTTTAGAGAGAAGGATGAACCAAAACCAAAAACAAAACCAAAGTGTGTGAAAAAATTCTCTCTCCCATGGCCATGTTTGTTTATGTTTATAATCCCAAAATACAGCATCCTCATCTCATCACCATCATCGCCTCCATCCCCAACTTTCCCACCGCCACTTCTTAGGCTCTAATTCTTTCGCAAATCCCATCGCTTTTATCTCTCTCTTCTCTTTACTCTTTTTTTTTTTTTATTATTATTATTATTATTATTATTATTATTGTTAAATTACAAATTTAGTTGGGAAGTTTTTATGTTTGTGTCTAATAATGTTTGAGGTTTAAATTACATTTGCCCATCCCGTAATTTGGTTATCTTGATCAAAAGTAATTTTTTATTTTAGAGAATGATGATATGCCTACAAGACAGAAATAAGTGAATGACGAGGTGGTGCTAAGCCATCGACGCTCAGATGCTTAAGTCAACAATCGAGTTTAACAATGATTTAGCTAGTAGAAAAGTGGTCTTTATTTGGGTGTATCGTCAATGTCGTCTTCTCCTAATTTTATAATAATATATTTGTAACGTATATTTGAATGCACCGACATTCTCTAAGAGTTTTGTCGGGTTGTCAAGTCTTAGTAATTACATATCAGTTACTTAATTTCTTCTGCATGAGCTCAACGAGATCTTTCGAGTACCTATTGTTCAACTCTTTTCTCCTCTTACATCCAAGGTTCCTTACATGCCACCTAATTGACCCTCGAAAATTGGTTATGCAATGCTTTAGACCGATCCTTTGAGGAGTCGACTATCAAGCTCAGGGGTGGCCCAAGCCAGTCTAGGTCAATCCTTTTGAGTGGTCAACCTCACCGGTCTTGGTCGACACCTTGAGTGATCGACCAAGGCAAGGGGTCGGCCAAGCTGGTCTAAGGGTCAACCAAGGTAGCCTTTGGCTAACCTCTAGAAGTATCCCAAGTCAGTCCGAGCCAACTCCTCTGTTCCTCAGGTCTTCCGTTTGAGCCCTCCTCTCAAGCCTTTGTGTTTTCTCGAATCTTTGATTCGATTTATGGTTAATCTTACTCATAATAGTTGGCCTCACTCGCGAGCTAGGCATTGTCAGTTTGGTGGCGTATTCTTCACTTAACCATCAGCTCGATCTTGGGTCGAGAGTTCGTTTTTGTGGAACTTTAGATAGCCTGTTGAGTTATGGTTTTGTCCAATTAACTTGGATGGTTAAGGTCCTATATCCTTGGCCAAGAGAGAACATGTGGTTTTTGTTTTAAATTTTGTCAACTCATGTAGACTTAGTTATGGGATTGGCCTTTTGGTTTCCTTTTAAGGGCTAGTTATTTGGTTTATTCTTTAGGGGGTCGTTCTTTCGGCCTCCACCCTAGGGGTTAATCATTTAGACTCCTTCCAAGAGGGTTGGTTCTTCTTAGCAACATCTTGAGAAGGATAATATGACTCATTCGTAGGGATTAACTTTTCTTGACTTCCTCTCAAATGAGTTAATCTATTAAACCTCACCCAAAGGGATCAACACTTTTTGGCCTCCTTTTGAGGATTAATTTCTTAAACTCCTCCCAATAGGATCGACACTTCTATGCCTCCTCCCGTGGGATCTCAACCTTTTGAACTACTCGATCGTTTATTCTTTTTGAAATTACATTGTATGATTTATGCTCCCACTCATGATGCCTTTTTGGTTTTTTTTTAAACAAAAATTGCTTGAATAATTATAATATGAGAAAAACAAAAACTTCATTAATTGGAATTAAATTGGGGTACATCATTACTAATAAAACATAACATGTTTGGCTAGCTTTCCCATTAATAATACTTGGGGTCCAAAGATGGCTTGACCTTTTCGTGGTTCGGAAGCTCCTTGGTACTTAAGCGTTATGGGATGTCAAGGTTAGTGATTTGTCCCATGAGTCACATGTGTGAGTTTCACTTCTTTTATGGTTGTGAATGAAGGAAATCGAATTCCCTGAGCAGTGGAAACGTGAATTAAATCGTAATTACTTATTTTGTTTTGGTTTACTACAAAAACTAATACATTGGGAATAAGAAACAGAGATAAGCATAATTAAAGCATGGATAAGCATAAATAAAATATGTTGTGAGGTTTTCTAAACTAAAAGGAAAGGAGTATTACCTTTGTAGTTTATACTCGAGCAACTCCTTGCAAATCTCTCAACTTGTGAAAATCACAGCAACTCAGCAACACTCTTCTCTTCTTGGTAAAGTAGGACACTACCACTGAAGTAAACTTCCTATCTTCTGAGTTCTCTAGATCTCTCCTTGGTGGGAAGGATCAAACTATTGGGAAGGGGAAGTTTTTTAGAGAGAGAATTTCTTTAGAGTTTTGCATCAATTCTCAATTGCAAAACTGATTATCGATAAGTTCCAAAATAACCCCCTCTCCCTGTATATCTATTGATAGGGATAGGAATGGGGTTAGTGGGAACGTGTCAAGATGTCGCGTTCCCTTAATTAATTTAATTAATTAAAATAAATAACAAATTACTTATTTAATTAATAATATAATTAAATCATATTTAACTATTTATTAATATCAATTTTAATTAAATCACATTTAACCAAAATTAAATTAAATATCATATATTTAAATATTCTCTTTAACCTATAGTTTTAATGCACATTAAATTTTAACCTATAGTTTTAAATATGAATCTCATTCACATTTAAATAATATTTGAACTCTTTCAAATATTTAATTCTCTCAATTAATTTAATATGAATCATATTCAAATTAAATTTATAATATAAAGTTCTAATGCACATGAAAACTTTATATTATAATGTATCTCTATACATCAAATTATTCCCTAATTGAATTTGAACATTTCAAATTCAAATGATCTAAGAACTCTTTACGAGCTAGGAAGTGGACCTAATGGACCTACAGATCAGAAGCTTCAACGATACAAGATTATTCAGTTAATCTCATTAACCTCCTAACCAACCTTCGTTAACTGTGGGAACACTCCACTAAAGTCTCGCAGTTGCACTCTTCTCATTACAGATATATTTCTGTGTCCACGAATATCGACCAATAACAGCAAGTCAATCCTTCACGAATGTTCGTAACACTAGCTGGGTCAAATTACCGTTTTACCCCTGGGTTACATCTTTTATCTTAAGTCTCAGTGCTCCTCTAATGAACAACCTGTTTGTGGTCCTACCAGCAAACAGAAGTCCTTCTCGGGCCAATGAGAGGGTCGGGCCCTTTGTTCAAGTCCCGGAGACACCACTTAAGGGAACATTCATCTATTTATCCTAATAGGCGGGAAGAAGTGAATTTCTTCTTGCTAGGTTAAGTTCCCAAGAAGGTAGACTTATTGAGTCGGCGACTCAGGCCACTCTCACCTATACTAGTCAAAAGACAATCACTCACAAACAAGAGTTCGTAACCTGCTCAGGATTAAGATCAAGTTGCCTAGGTCATCCCCGGAGTTACACCTAGTGGTTACTATTTCGTGGTCCGGTTTTATGCAATCTCATTATATAGGATATCCTCACTCACATGTCATCTACATGAACACGTTAGGAACACTATATTTGTATCATATACAAAGTGGGTCATATCCATAGTATTACCATGGTAAGGTACCCAAGCCTCATCCTCTTACTATAGACTCATTAGGTTGTACCTCAAACTGAGATCCTTATATTAACTTATAAACAAATATTAACTTATATTAACTGAGATCCTCTTACTATAGATCCTAAAGGGTCTATAATAAGGGGACAAGGCTTGGGTACCTCACCCTGGTAATACTATAGATATGACCTACTTTGTATTTGATACAAACACAGTGATCCTAGCGTGTTCGTGTAGACGACATGTGAGTGGGGATATCCTATGTGATGAGATCGCATAAGACCGGACCACGAAATAGTAATCACTAGATGTAACTTCGTTGACTAGTTAGGTTTCTATTTCAATAAGATGACCTAAGCTACTTGATATCAATCTTGAAAGCGATTCTGAAACTTCTGTTTGCGAGGATTGTCCTTTGACTAGTAGTAATGAGAGTGAGTGGCTTGAGTTTCCGACTCAATATGCCTACCTTCTTGAGACAAGACCGAAGCGAGCAAATGGGGACTTAACCTAACAAGATGAAATTCACTCCTTCCTGCCTATTAGGGTAAGTAGATGAATGTTCCGTTAAGTGGTGTCTTCTGGACTTGAACAAAGGACCCGACCCTGTTTATTAGTAAGACCATAAACAGGTTGTTCATTAGAGGAACACTAGAACTTAAGGTAAAAGAAGTAACTCAAGGGTAAAAAGGTAATTTGACCCAGCTGGTGTTACGAACATTCGTGAAGGATTGACTTGTTGTTATTGGTCGATATCCGTGGACACAGAAATATATCTCAGCGAGTGAAAGAGTGCAATCATGCGGGTTTAATGGAGTGTTCCCGCAATTAACGAATGTTGATTAGGAAGTTAATGAGATTAACTGAATAATCTTGTATCGTTGTAGTTTCTGATCTGTAGGTCCATTAGGTCCACTTCCTAGCTCGTAAAGAGTTCTTAGATCATTTGAATATGAAATGTTCAAATTCAATTAGGGAATAAGCATGATATATGGAGATACATTATAATATAAAGTTTTTATGTGGAGTGAAACTTTATAATATAAATTAATTTGAATATGATTCAAAGTTAATTGATTGAGAGAATTAAATATTTGAAAGAATTCAAATATTACTTAAATGTGAATGAGATTCATATTTAAAACTATAGGTTAAAATTTAATGTACATTAAAACTATAGGTTATAAGGGAATGTGATTAAATTACCTAAATTAAACATATGATGTTTAATTAATTAATTAAGGAGTTAACTAATTCAATTAATTAAATGTGATTTAATTAAAAGGTTATTTATATTAATATAATTAAATATGATTTAATTATATTTGATTAATTAATTTAATATATTAATTTTAAATTAATTAAATGGGAAACGTGTCATCAACACGTTCCCCACTACTTCTCTGTTCTTCTCCCATTCCCCATCGATAAATATGGGGAGTTGGGAGAAGGTTTGGTTGATCGATGAATGTTGTGTGATTTTGTGAAATCACTTGCTCTCTCAATCTCTCTCAAAATTCTCTTCTACCAAATTGTTGGAGCCTTCCACCAAGCCAAGATCTAAAACTCAGAGGATATAAAGTTTTCCTCGTGGTGTTGTCATGTTGAAAAGAAGAGAAAGATAAAAGTTACTGTGTTGTGCAACATTGGAGAGGAAGCAAGGAGTTGTTGTTTCTCGAAACTACAAAGGTAATTTTGTATTCCCTTTAGTTTAGATAACTCACAACATGTTCTATTTATGCTAATCCATGCTTATATGCTTGTCTCTGTTTTATTTCCAATAGACTGATTTTTTAAGTAAACTAAAACAAAACTTGCAATTACGATCCAATACCACGTTTTCGTTGCTCAAGAGAATTTGATTTCCATTAGACCCTCGATAGCCTACTTATATTTTGTGAATATTTCACTCCTACATGACACTAATGTCGAAATATATTATTATTTTCTTGTCATCTTGAAAAGATAAAATACTGACATTTCCTTTTTTGAAGATGTTCAATTTAATACATGTGTATTAAATAAATGTATATAAACAATTGTCTTCTACAAAATAATAATAATAATAATAATAATAAAATAATAAAATAAGTAATGAGTAATGACGAATGTATGTTACAAAAATAACTTTTTCATAATGAAAAACCTCCTTAGTAATTGAAAAAAATCATAATAAAGACGCCATTTGTAAGTGCGAAAGAAGTTCAATGTGTGTTTATAAAATAAAATCTTTTATTTCTATATTTTGTAAGTGTACATTGCATTTTTTCCAATAACTAGTTGTCACTATAAAAAATGCAACATTTGATTTCTATAAATTAAAAGAAATTTAATGTGTGGTAGAAAGAGAAAATAATGTTACCTTGTCCATAGTTTCGAATAAGTCAATTTATAAAAAATAATAAAAATAAAGAATGAAGTTTTTTTAAAAAATCAACATCGATGCATTCAAACATTACTTTTGTAAATATTCGCTCATAGATTCCATTAATATTGAAATATATTGTCATTTTGAAGTTACATCTCAATGGAGTGTTGCGAAGTTGGGAAAATGTATTTGCAATTGAATGGTTGGAAAAAAAAAAATAAGTAAACAAAAAATGTCAACAAAAAATCAGACTTATTCGGTTTACAAAAAACTATATCAACTAACTCTTACTTAATAACTCAACTTTGCACCCCAAATATAAATTTTGTGACTTAACTCAATGATATATTAACTTATAAACAAATTAACTCTACTCAACTTAGCTTCACACGCCAAACGCTACCTTAAAGTTTAAAGACTTATTTGATATTGACTTAAAAATTTAGGAACTAAACTTGTAATTTTACCTTTCTTTAAAAAAAAATTGTGGTAAGATAAATAGCTCATTAAAAAAAAAATTGTATTCAAAGGCCTTATTACATGAGATTGAGGTGTAAAAAAAAATAGCACAATTAGTTAAAACATTATTGTCTAGGTTAAAGATTCACATCTTTCATCTTTCATCAACGATTGATTAAAACTTATATCTTAAATCAAAAGATCATATTTGAATCTTTACCTCCATATATTGAATTAAAAAAATGTAATAATATATTTAGTACTTTTTTAATTCGAGATTCTAGCCATTCTAGGGATTTTATAAATTTTACCTTCAAAAGTAATTTTTACATTTTTTTTTCCCCACATTTTACTACCCTACACATCTTTCTATTGGAAAAAACATGTTTCAAGTGAAAAAAAAATTATAAGAAGAAGATTAAAAAACTAGAAAAATGAAGTTTGAAATAGGATAAGTGATTGTAATTACTATATAAATATAATTTTAAAAAATAAGTTGATATAGAGGGAGGAGTTAAATTATAGATTTGGCCTCTATGATCCGAACAAAGTTAGAATTTAGTCGGGATAGTTTTAAAAAATATAAAATTAAATTAAATTGAAAGAGAAAAAAAAAACTATATAATAAATAGATTGGTTGAATATAGGATGTTCTACGGATAGGCCATATTACAATAGATTTGCCTTACAATAACTTTTTTATTTAATTAATTTATAAATGCAATTTAATAAATTATTTGAATTTTTTTTATTGTTGTTGTGCAAGTGCTTTAAAAATAATTAAGTTGCAACTGAAAGCAAAGTAATTGCATAGAAAGTTTTGGTTGAATATTGAATTGTTCCATGTGTTAGGCCATGTTTGGGAATGGATGAGTTTAACATCAGATTATTCTTTATTAAATATACTTTATAAAAAGTTATTTGAATCCTTTTTTGTTTAATTGTGAAATATATATAGTTTAAAAACTAATTTGATTCTTTTTCCTTCATACCCTTCATTATAGGACTATAAATTTATAGTCCATTTTTTTTAATTATTTTAAAAAAAGTAATTTGAATATTTTTTAATTTTATGCTTACACTTTTATAGTCTTTCTTTACCTGTAATTTAAAAAACAATTTAATAGATAAAATTGAAAATTTGATAATCTATTGGGGGAGTGATTTTGGTCCATTAAAATAACTCTCAAATATAATCTAAAACATTTTAATATTAGTTAGGGAGTTTTTAAACTCTTTTCTTAAGCATTATTCTCTTCTTTTCTAGATTTCAATTTGATATATGTTTATACATTTCATTTTTGTTCTCACCTCTCAAATTATTCTTCGCTTTTGTAGATTAAGTCAGGGTTTTTCGAGAAATATGGAATCGAGTCCCTACAAAGAGATTGTCTATATTTTACATGTTTGTAGAAAATTGAGGAAAAGATAAAATATATATTTACCACTTCACGTAGCAAGTAAAAAGGGGAAAAAATAATATTAAAAAAATTAAAAAGGAGGAAAAATAAAAATATTTTTTCAAGGTTTTTAAGCATTATATATATATATATATATATATATATATATATATATATATATATATATATATATATATATATATATATAAGTGAAAAACGTTTGGATGAGATTTCAACCAAGAAATTTAATTCGTGGAATGAACTTAATTTTATTGAACTTGAAGTGTTGTTACAATCTCTAATACTTATCATCTGATTTTTTCTCTCGAATATGTAAGCCTTGACCTCTAATTGGTTTACTTTTTGGATCGGCATGTTGGCTTGTTAATCTCTTGCATGGACTTGCTGACTTATTGATCTCGTTAGGATGCAAACAAAGGTCCCACATTGGCTAGGGAATAGATTGATCATGGGTATATAAGTGAGGACAATTATCTCCATTGATATGAGGCCTTTTGGGAGAACCAAAAGCAAAGCGATGAGGGTTGATGTCCAAAGTGGACAATATCATACCATTGTGGAGATATGTGAAGGTTCGTTGTTCTTAACAATTGGTATCAGAGCCCATGATAAAACCTAGCTGTGTGTCTGAGAAATCCTCAAAGTGGAACAAAAATTAATGAGTCTTATGTGGACATTCAGGATGAACCCTGGAGTCGAACAAAAAGTGCTTGGAGTGGCAAACAAGTAGTAAAACTCTATCAAGCTGCCTGGTAGAGGAGTAGATCTTTGTTCAAGGGGAGGATCAAGGAATATCACACAATGTAGTGAATTGGCTAGGGAATAAATTGATCGTGCGTATATAAGTGAGGACAATTATCTCCATTGGTATGAGGCTTTTTGGGGAAACCAAAAGCAAAGCGATGACAATATCATACCATTGTGGAGATATGTGGAGGTCCATTGTCCTTAACATATCTTGGATTGGATTGTTGTCTTGTTGATCCTTGATCGGGTTGTCGGTATGATGATCTCGATGTGTTAGCTTGTTGATCTTGAATCGGCCTATACGCTTATTGATCTTTGATCGACCTGTCAATTTGATGATTTTGGATTAACTTGTCGGGTTGTTGATCTTAAATCGACCTGTTAGTTTGTTGATCTTTGATTGACTTTTCGGTTTGTTGAACTTGGATCGACGTGTTAGTTTGTTGATCTTGGAATATAGACTTTTGTTTGATGGCTTGCGAGCTTGTTCTCAAACGGAGGGAGATTGAATCTTCAACTTGTAGTTGATGAAGAGATGATCAATTTGTTGAAGATTTCAAGTAGTTGAATCTTATATGAATTCTTAATCTTGAGATATTCAAATTTCTCTGGGCTCTCTGACTGAATTTGAAACTTATGAATTCTGATTTTTGAAGACTCGAATATTTTTTAATTCTCTGGTTGAGCGTAAGTTTTTGAATTCTAACTCTAGAAGACTCTAAACTCTCTGGTTGAATGCTTTCAATTCTGACTGTGAATTGTCTTCAAATGAAGGATGGTCTCCTCTATTTATAGAGTTTGGTGGACCTTTGTATGAGCTTGAGCTTGGTTGACTTTGGATCCAACTTTTGGGCTTAGCCTTATTTGAGTTTAATCCAAATTTTTTTAACAGACTTAGATTATTCAAGTTTAGCCCAATCTATTTTTAATGATTTCGTAATAAATTGACTTGAGTCCAATTACCATGTAGCATAACTTGATTGGACGAGTTTAAATTGTCAAACGGATTAGTATTAGACACGTGACATTATTTAATTTAATTTTAGGACACGTGTAAATTTGTAATTGGTCATACATTTATTTTATCATTAATTTAAATTAATGATGTGACCATTTATGATTTGTCAAAATTTATCATTCCAACAGCTAGTTCACATGTGTCAAAGCGAGCATAGTTCAACGATAATTGACATGTACCTTCAACTAATAGGTCAGATGTTCGAATCCTCCGACCTACCAATATTGTTGAATGTTATAAAAAAAAAAAAGTGGGTCCACGTCTGCAAAAGTAAAACAGAAATTTTGTATTGTCCTTACTACGTTCAAAATGAGGAACCCCACTCAATTCAATACAAATTTTCACAAGTAAAATTGATAATACTAAATTTTATATCCGTTCAGATCAACGAAGATGATGATGTCTCATAAATTATACATTTGCATATTATATATATATATATATATATATATAACCATTTTGAATGTCTTTTGTCTTTTGAGGATTTAATTCAGACAGAATTTCGAATCCATAGAATTTGATTTTGGTCAACTTTTGTGCATTACATTTTAGAAATCATTGTGTGTTTCTAAATTGAAGGTCATTCATTTCTCTTTTGTGAGGTGGGTAAAAAAGTACTTTTACCCTTTCAACCTTCTCAGTTGGTAATTAATTATAGTTTAAATTGTATTAAAAAAAAGTATCTTAAATTTGTCCTCTATTTTAAATATACTATTACTCTTTTAAAGGTGGTAATACTACTTTTCACTTTTTATAAATATTTCAAAACTATCCTTAAAAGTAGAAATTAGTTGGTGAAAAATCAAGCGTGTTGGTTTGATAATCATTTGATTTTTATTTGATTTTCTATTATTTTTTTATAAAAATTAAGTCTAAATACTACTTTCACATGTTGGTTTACTTGTTTTATTATCCACTATTTATATAGGTCTTCAAAACCAACCAAAAATTTGAATACTAAAGCCCCATTTGATAACTATTTGATTTTTTGTTTTTGAAAAAAAATAAGGCTAAAAATACTACTCCTACCAACAAATTTTTATATTTCTTAACTATTTTGTACCTATGTTTTCAAAAACCAAGCTAAATTTTTAAAACTCAAGAAAATAGTTCTCAAAAACTTGTTTTGTTTTTTAAATTTGGCTAGAAACTTAAATGATACCTCAAAGAAAAATGAAAACCATTGTTAGAAAAGATGAAGAGAAATTATGAAAAACAAGTATAATTTTCAAAAACCAAATAGTTATCAAACGAGGCCTAAAAAGTAGTTTTCAAATTTCGTTTTTGTTTTTGAAATTTGGCTAAGAGTTCAAATGTTTTGTTAAGAAATAGAGAAATGATAAGAAAATAACCACAATTTTCAAAAACCAAATGACTATCAAACGGGGGCCTAAAACACCTGATTGGATTAAGTTTGAAAAAATAAAATTGAACTATGTTGACTTTTTGAACAATATTTAACGATTTTTCTACTGTAAAAATAGTTTTGAAACGAATAGTCAAGAGTAATATTATAATCAAGTTTTTTTAAAAAAACAAAATTAGCAGCAATAGTAGTAGTAATAATAATAATAATGTATTTAAAATAATAATAATAATAATAATAATAATAATAATAATAATAATAATAATAATAATAATGTTCCCAAATAATTTGTTTGAAATATGAATATTTAATTAATTGACTTTTTAATAAACATTTTTAATCCCTTATTCAAAATTCAAACCAAGTTTTATTTAAAGAAAGAAAGAGAGAGCATTTAGGTTGATGGCGAAAAGGTTGACGCATTCCCATTGATAATGTCTATGCATAAAGCATTAGCCACCAATTTCATGCTTCTTCCCATTCACTCCGTTTTCTATTTTTCTTTCTGTTAGACTATGTGATATAATTAAATTTACTCCAAACTCTCAGTTTAAGCTTTTAATTTGATTGGTGATTTAAGATGGTATCAGAGCAGGTGGTCCAGGAGGGAGAGTGTTAGACTATGTGATATAATTAAATTTACCCCAAACTCTCAGTTTAAGCATTTAGTTTGATTGGTGATTTAAGACTCTCTCTTTTTTTCTTTTATTTTTTCTCTATTAAGACATTAATGATTGAATCGCTCAATAAGAAAAATGATTGATTCACACTAAAATACAAGTTACTATACTTTAAAAAAGTATTTAATGAATTTTTTATTTTGTGTAGTCATTGAATTTTAAAAATTATCTAATAAATTATTGAATTTTAAATTTTGTGTTTAATAGGCTTCTAAATTCTAAAAAGTATATAATAGATTATTAAACTTGTAATTTTGGGTTAAATAGTTAGCTAAAAGTTTAATATAATGTTTAATAGATCATTGACTTATTTGAAATTTTTTAAAAATTCACAAACCTATTAAATAAAAGTAAAAATTTGGAGTTCTATGAGACATAGAATAAAGATCATCTAATTTTTAAAATTTTCAAATATGTCAAATGTCTATTGGACAAAAATTGAAAACTCAAAAACTTGTTAGATAATTTTTTTAAAAAAGTCAAGAACCTATCCGATACAAAATTAAAAATTCAAGTATCTATTATTATATACTTTTTAAAGTTTAAAGACTTATTAGACACACACCTAAAAGTTTAAGAACTAAACTTGTAATTTAATCTATTAGACACTCTTTAAATTTTGAATGTAAAATGTTTTTTTATATGTATAAAATATGTTGTACAATAGGTAAATTAAAAAGTAAAAATAAAAAGCTAAATTATATTTTAAAAAACACACACATCTCAACTTTGCCCCTTGTTTAAAAAATATCCCTACTCTTTTAAAAGTTACCTTTCATATTAAATGTTTCAAAACTAACATATAGTAAAAAATTATTAGAATATTGGAAAAAAAATCAACGTTATGGTGAATAAGACACTTTCTTGAATTAAGTTGGTAAGAATGAAAGTATTTTTTAAATAAAGAGCAGAGTTACAAGGTATTTCTTATAATTTTAGGCGACAAAAAAACTAAGAAATGGGGGAAGAAGAAGATTAGAAGAGAAGAGCGGAAGGAATATTTTAATCCTTTTTCATCCCAAAGTAAAAGAGCCACATACATATATATATATATATATATATATATATATAAAAAGTATAAACTAACCATTTCAAAGTTGAAAGTTGAAACCACTCACTCACAAAAGAAAGCACCTGGTTTCTCTTTGTATTTATTTATTTTTTATTTTTCTTTCTATAAACTTGTTTAAGGTCAATTATGTCTTTTTCATAACCCACAATACTGTAACACACTGCGTCCTGATCCACTGAACCAAACTTTTATGTAACACCCGTCATATTTAGGGGCCTTGATTTTGAAATTTTAGAACCAAATTTAAACTTTTGAGTTCTGTTTTGGTCTTGAGTTGGATTGAAATTCATTAGGTTTAAAAAGGGCAAGTTTGGAAGGTTGTGGAGTTAAAAGTTAGAAATAAAAAAAAAAAAAAGAATGGTGCCCTAATTCCCCTTCCTTTCGTTTTTCTTTGTGCAACAGGGAGAACCAATCGCCACACCTTCTTCTTCCTCCCCCCCCGTCGCCGGCTCCATCTCCTCCGGCATCGCCTCCCTCGCCGACCGACAGCTCCGTCCGACCAACGCCGCCCACACTCCCTCATCCCCTTCTTTCCGTCTCTTTCATGCAGACTCGTCGTCGTCGATTCCTTCTTCTTCTCTTCGTGACGTCGCCGACCAGTCGAGCCTTTGACCGCCTCCCTCTTCTTCGACCAGCACGCGCCGACAACCGACAAATGCCCAACCAGCCCCTTTTCCTTCCCGTGAAGCAGTCAACAGCCGCCATCTAAGTTCCCTCTTTAACGCCGACTAGGGGTGTACCCCGAACAACCCGGACTACCCAACCCAAATCATAAGGGTTGGGTTGGGTTAAGTTTTTTCTCAGTTTAGGTTGGGTTAGAATTTTAGAGAACCGACTTTTCGGGTTGGCCCTCTTAGGCTCGGGTTGACCCGACTCAACCCAACCCAAAATTTATATTTTTATTTTTATTTTTATATATATTTATAAATGAATTATTTGTCAATTTTAATGTTTTTCTTCTAAGATTCTAACAAATATTAAAATGTTATGAACTTTGAAGTTTGATAATTGAATTTTATGTGATTTTAGTTATAAATTAAAAAAAATTATTTTAAATAATTGAAAAAAAAATCAGTCCGGCGACCCAACCCAACCCAACCCTTCAACCCGAGGTTGGGTTGGGTTGCAACCCTTAATCGTGTAATTCGGGTTGGTTCCAAAAACCCTTCAACCTAACCCGTGTACACCCCTAACGTCGACCCAAGGGTTTGTTTCGTTTCGTCGCCGACCAACTCACCCTTCAATGTCGCCGTTGCAGATCGACCGCGCTCGCAGATTTGAGGTCGGTAAGTATGCGTGCGTTGACTTCGAGGGGTTTTTGAGTCGGTATCAATGTTTTGGAGTTTAACCTTAGTATTTCAGACTTGAATTCAGATTATCCATGATGCTCGAGCCTTGGATTCACAAAGTTAGGCAATCCGGAGTTAAGTTCAATGGTGATGCAAGTTTAATCGAGGTTGGAGGCTCTCATATTAGAGGAAATTATTTGGGTAAACTCCCAGACTGCTTTAAAGTGAGTTTACCGAGTTTAAAGGTTGTTTTGGGTTAGTGTTTGGTCATTTGAATTTACCCTATGATTTTCAGACTGAATTATAGGACACCCATCGCGCTTAAAGGCCATTTTGGACGATCTCAAATCGATTCAAGCCACTTACCAACAACTTCCAACACTATTTGGGGTTGCACGTGATTTTTTTAGTAGGAGTTGGGAGCTCTCTATTCTTGGATTTGTACTCCAAGGTAAGTTGTCATTTGGATTCAAGCCCTTTTTAAGTTCTTATTTGAATGTGATGCATGTGTGAGAATTTGTGAAATGTGAAGTGTGCTCGTAAACTATGTTCTTGCAACATGTAATCGTTGGTGGATCTGTTAGGTAGTGTTTAGAGCAAATATAGCCTAGTTTGGGGTTACAATGGAATTAGGGACCTGAAGTCTCGAGTTGTTTGTAGTTTCCCTATAAGTGTGAATGTCTGTGTGGTTTTTTTGAATTGAGTAAGCATCGAATGTTTGATTTGTTTGTGACGCGTGCCTAGTAGTGTAACTCAAGATGCTTGAAGAGGTGTAGTAGTGTCGGTTTGAGATGTTTAGGAATTGAAATTGAGTACAATATGTTTGAAACACTAAAGTGGTTGTTGGATTTTGTACTCTCAGGATGTTGGAGGAGTGGGTTGTGTGCAGTACGTTGGAGTTGATGGTTTGAGGTATGGCTTGGTTATTGTGTTTTGTGATCAAAAGTCGTCTTAGGTTGTGTCCACTGTGTTGGTTGGATATTAAAAGTTGGATGGACTTGATGTCAAAGGCCGGAAGGTCATTTGGCTCGTTCGCAGACAAAGCTTGGCATTGACCTTAGAAGGGTTTGACTCACCGTTAAGTTCCTAACTCGAAGTAAGTGGTCAGTTGGGTCAACAAGCAAACCCATTAGTGTGAGGGCTTGTTGTACAAGTGTGAATGTGTAATTTTGTGTGGATTTATATTGTAAAGTGTTATGATGTTAACCCTTTATAAGGGGAACTTGCATGTGAATGGTTGAGTCATTTACCCTTAGGATGGACTTGTGGTATGAGATACATGACTAGCGATCCGAATTGATTATGAAATGCCTTGCTAGACTGTGCTACCTATGCTCGTTTTGAAGCCTGTGAGTGATTGTCACTTGAACGTTAACTACTTAGTTACGTGGTAAGTAGTCGTTTGGACTATCCCACCCGTAAGTGTAGGGGTTAGGGATGAAACTGCATGCATGCTAGATAACCAAGGATTTATTAGTAATCAACCGTCTTAGTTTATGGCAATTGACTGTTTGGATCATAGAAGTTGATTGTTCTGGACCTGATAGTATGTGTGGTGGTCTGTGTGTACTCCTGCGTGCCTGGATTTAAGTTCGCTTGTTTATACTTGATGTAGGACTTGTATTGAGATATCGAGTATGATAAAATTGAGATGTGTTATATGTTCCCACATTAGAGGCTTGTTAGATCTGTGCTTAGTGTTGTAGTAACCCGGGAAGGTATCGTGTAGCCTTAGGTGGTAGCTAACACAACCGGTCCTAGCGTAGGCCCAAGGTCGCTGTGTAACTTTAGCAAGCTAAGACTCGAGGTTGGCGAGATTGACATGGGATGTGGGGTTCGTCCTCCATCCAGTTGTGAGGCTCGGGAGTGATTCCCAGAGTTGCAAAGGGGTTGGGTACGATCTTTCACCCTAGTTGAGACCCGAGAACGAGCCCCGTGGTAGTGTGATTGTTCCCGGGAGCACCGCCATTAATACTGATATGGGATGTGGGGTTCGTCTTCCATCAAGTTGTGAGGCTCGGGAGTGATTCCCAGAGTTGCAGAGGGGTTGGATACAGTCATTCACCATAGTTGAGACTCGGGAACGAGCCCCGTGGTCGTGAAATTGTTCGCGGGAACACCACCTTTGATACTGATATGGGAGGAGGTGGAAGTCTGAGGGGTGGGTTGTGTCTCATGTTTAGCTAGATCTAATGCCTGACCCTTTTGTACGGTTTCATTTTGGACGAAGTGGGCTGCTTATTGAGTATTCTTGTACTCACTCGTCTACTTTTCTTGCTTTGGTTGCAGACAAGGTTAAACAATGAGCTTGGAGGACGACAACGCGACGTGGCGAGGCTATATGACCTACGTTTGGGTTGAGAAACTGTTTTCCTTAGAGTTTAGCATGTTCTAAGATTCTGTCTCCGTTAGTTGTTCGTACTTGAGATGTTTTTTTGGGGGGTTTCTGAAACTCTTAGATTTGTGGATGCATGTTTACTCGTTCTTTTCCATGGATCAGCGTGTATGTAAGGTTGTTTTAGGATGTGTAGCTGCGTCTGCATTCGAGTTGATTTCTACGTAACTCTGTGTTGTGATCTGAAACGCACAACCTCGTTATTTTTGTAGTTTGGTGGAGGTTGGACAAGGTTGGACTATTTTGAAGTGTTTACAGATTTATTTCAGGTCAAGGGAAAATTTTGGTTTTGTCCGGGTAGTGTCGTTATGTTGCCAAGGCGTAGAGGGTGTTGCCCAGCGACGCCCCTAGTTTTGAGTTGGTTAAAATTATAGTCGTTACATTTTATTTTTATTTATTTGGTTCAAGGAGAATCCAATTTCAACCTTTTTTGTAATAATAAATCTAATCAATTAAGTTGGATTGTTAAAAAAAATAATAATAATACTAAAAAACCTTTCCAAGTAAATTGAAGACTTTTCTTTTGAATTCAATAATATGTAAGATGAGAGATTCGAATCTCCAACTTCTTAATCAACAATATATGTCTTAATTAGTCGAGTTATGCTTCATTTAGAAGAGTCATAATTTTTTTTGGTACTATAAAAGTAGTAATACTTCTTCCATTTCCTATTGTGACACCAAGATCGTTTTTAAAATGATATAGGATTCACCTGATAAGGACAACGGACCCCCTTTGAGTATAAACTCCCATGGCTTTCCTTTTAGTTTTCCAAAAGCTCTCATACCAATGAAGATAATTGTCCTTATTTATATATCATAAAACTCTTCTTTCTCAACCAATGTGAGACTTTGTTAGCACTCCTAACATCACCAACACTAAAAAAGTATTACAAAGACAAAATCATAATGTGAACATAAAAGTAAAGAAGCAATCTCTCTCCAGTACTATGTAGTACATACTCTTCTGTCACTAAATGACATTAATTTAGTTCATGAATCTCACATTATTCTTAACTACTACTATTATGACATGTAATGAATGAAGTAGTATAAAAAAGTTCATAAAATATCATTTTGGTTCGTGCACTTCGAATTTTGTTCTATTTTGGTCAATGCACTTTCAAATTTTCTATTTCAGTTTACTTTTAATAAAGCTTAAAATTGGTCAATATAATAAGTTTAAAATTAATTTTATATTTATCAAATTTGGTTAAATAATAATAATAATTTTAATACAAGAAAAGGAACTATGTGAACATACCTCTAAAATTTATAAAAAAAAAATGGATAGAAACTATGTTTTTTAAAGAAAAACTATCAAAAAACTAATAATATGAATCAACTAAAATTAAATATTTTTTTGACATGTCGTAACTCGTAAAAAAGAAAGATCAAAAGGCGTGGCTAAGGCTTTGGCCTAACGCCTATCTATCTATTTTATTGCCTTTTGTATTTTTTTTTTTTTAAAAAAAAAATTGATCTCTCTTTCTTTTTTCCGTGTAGGAGATAAAAAGCTGCGGCCGTTTTGCCTTACCACAGTCCTTTTTGTTTCTTTTTATGCAAATGAATCCCTCATGTCTCTACTCAAGGTTTGGTTTAAAATATTGACCATCGAATAGATGTCTCAATTTCATGGAAATATCGATAAAATGTTCGATAGATATTTCTAAAAAAATTTTATAAATGTATTAAAATTTAAAAATAAATTTTCTACGCTTTTTAAATGAGTTAAAATTGTTGTAATATTATATTCGCATTATGCTACATTTTATTGTTATTTTCTTTAATATTTCATCAATTTTGTACGATATAATAGAAATGTCGATTCACCTCTAGTGTCGGTATCAAACCTATGGACATATGGAAATATCGATGGAAATGTCGACATGTCGATGGAAATTTAATATCATGTCTCTGCTCACTTCCTACAGCCTCTAACCTATGTCCTTTCATCTTATTCCACATTTACACCAAATTAGGTCCAACTTTAAATATTGTCTAATAGGTTTTTAAAGCTTCGATGGATAATTATTTAAAAAATTAAATCTGAAAATATTACTTCTATTGTGGATTTCATGTTTTCTTATCTACTTTTTAGGTATATTTTTAAAAACCATACCAAAATTTAAAAAATAAAAGTCTCGTTTGATAACCATTTGGTTTTAAATTTTTAGTTTTTGAAAATTATGTTTGTGTTTTTCACAATATCTCTCCATCTTCTCTACAATTTATTTCCATCTTTTTTGAAGAATCATTTGAATTTCTAGCCAAATTTCAAAAACAAAACACAAGTTTTTGAAAACTATTTTTTTTAGTTTTAAAAATTTAGCATGGTTTTTAAAAAAATCAAAAATAAAAAACCAAATGGTTATCTAACGGGGTAAACAAAATAGTTTTCAAAAACTTGTTTTTGTTTTGAAATTTTGCTAGAAACACAAATGTTTGCTTAAGAAAGATTGAAACCATCGTAAGGAAGATAAAAATCATTATAGAGAAATTGTAAGAAAACAAGCATAATTTTTAATCTAAAAACTAAATGATTATTAAATGAGGCATAAACTTTCAATTTTGTGTCTAATAAGGTTCTGAATTTTAAAATATGTATAATAGGTATTTCCATTTTCAATTTTGTGTCGGATAATAATAGGTCATTTACATATTTAAAAACAATTTAAACACAAAACCAAAATTAAAGTTAAGAAACAGATACTTTTAAAGTTTAAGGATTAAATATACCTAGTTCATAGACTAAACTTTAATTTAATCACGAAAAGAAAAAAAACATGAAACTTTTAACAACAATCACAATACTGTCAAATCACAAATCTCTCTATGATTTTGGTTTGATTCTAATTTAGTCCAATTTGATTGATATAGCTCCAACTTGATTTCAATTTGGTCTTTGTAATTTTAAATATATTTCTTTTATTTAATACCTATAATTTTGGAACCTCGCAAAATGTCTGTCAACTGTGTGTGTGTTTTTTTTACCTACATGAAATGAAACTATTTTTTCTTACTTTTTATTTGGTTCAAATACTAATATAATAAACTAACACAATCTAGCGAAATTTAAAAATCAAGAGATTATTGTCATTTAAGTAAAACATGCCTCACATATTCAAGGCTGTAATAGCAAGAATGAAGTGAGATAGGTCCAAACTATTAGAACCAAATTGAAACTTAACCTAAATCACAATACGAATATTCATATGGCAAGACTAGCCTAGGAATGAGTCCATGCCATCATCCCACATTTGATTCGGAGTTTTTGTATATAATATCTCTTTTCACGCGCTTTAATGTGGTATGACCTATGGCAATGCGTGCAAAATTATCCAAAACAACAATATGAAGTTGTCTCACTTGGTCACACTCTCGATACTCATTCTTGTTCTCGCTCTCCCTTGCTATGTAGAAAAATTTCTTGAATTTTAAAAGATGTTCACTCCCAATGCTCGTTCTCGCTCATAATTGTAAGGGCCAAGGGTGAGATTGAAGAAAAAATGATCGAAAAAGGAAAAAAAAATAAGTCAAAGAGGAGCGAGGGCGAGAACAAACGAAAGCGAAATTGAAGAAAAAATATTAGAAAGAATATAAAATTAAGTCAGAGAAGAACCAGAGCGAGATTGGAGAAAAACGAAAGAAAAAAAATAAAATTAAGCCAGAGAAGAATGAGAACGAAAGTAAGAACAAGAGTACAGCAATACAAGGGCATGTAAGAGTATGCTCCCTCACGATAATTTGGATGAGTTGTGAAATACGGAAAAAGTCATATATAATGCATGTCGAGTGACATTTAAAGTACCTGAGAATAGATATTCTGTACAAATATCCCATTTGATTCTCCCTCTTTTTTTAAAAAAAATCTCAATTAAAGGACCATTTTAAAAAAAAATCAAATAAACGGGTATCCATCCACTTAGGTCACGAGGAATTTTTTTCCCACTCACATTCCAAGCGGGGCCTCATCCCAAAAAGAAACAACCCTAAACCATAAAGATCAAATTGTTTAACCCAATTTTCATCACATATATAATTATTTTCTTTAATTCACCGTATGCATAATTCACGTGATTTTGATTCTCTAATAATTAATAAATCATATGTACTACTAAACACAAATTTGTAAGTAAAATACCTTACAGCAATATTTTACACATGTTTACCTCTTGAAAAGAAGGAGAAAAAAATCACTTCTATTTAATAATCATTTGATTTTTAAAAAATTAAATTTATAAATACTACTTTCACCTCTAATTTTCCGTTTGAAACAAAATTTAAAAAACTAAAAAAGTAGTTCTCAAAAATTTTAATTTTTGATTTGAGTTCTTTACAAAGATGAAAATAATTACACAGAAATCAACTAAAAAAATAAATGCTTATGTGTCTTTAGTAGTGGACGGCAGAAAAGTCATTCTACTTTGTCAACAAGTCGTCAGGTAAATATGGTACATTTTCAAATGGATCACGAGTAAGACACGATTTTGAAGACACTAAACTAGTTTGGTCGTTACTTTTTAAATTTTTCTAAAAAGTACAATATTAATGAGTTCAAGAAAACTGCGATGTAAGTAAATATAACAAGCATGAGAGAGGTAATTTTAAATTTACACTGCTCAGATCAGAATGACTTACCCCAGCGAGGTAAAAAGCTACCCAATCAAGTCCTCCAACCATTGGGGCAGTTAATTGTTATTATGTGGACACCATACAAGAAAGAGCTGCATTTTTGGTTAAAAAGGTTTTGCTGCTGCTTCGATCATCTTCTTCACTCTTGTCAGTTTTTCTATCTCCTTCAAAGCCTGTTACACATCCCAACATAGTAAATCATCTGCTGGATAGCAATTTACTGATTGATTAGAGGAGCTATAATATTTTAAAACCCTCTCTAATTTCCCCCAAATGATTTTTATAGTTGAAAGATTATAGGTTGAACTGAACTTTTAAATTTATATCTATTTAGTCTCTAATCTTTAAAAATGTCTAATAAATTTCTAAACTTTCAATTTTGTATCTAACCAGTCTTTGAGCTTTAAAAAGTGTGTTAAACTTTCAATTTTGTGTCTAATAAGTCCATAAATTTTTAATTTTGTGTCTAATAGATTCTTGACTTATTCTACCTATTAAACACAAAATTGAAAGTGTAGGGCACTATTAGACTTTAAATTTAATTTTATATCTAATAGATAAATTTTTTGAATATGTTAAAGAACCAATTAGACACAAAATTGAAAGTTCATGAACTTATCAAGATACTTTTAACGTTAAGGACCTTTTAGACATTTTTTTCCTTCTGATATCTATGAGTGTCCGGGCTAACTTACATGCATCTCGATTAATCTCACTAGACAATCATCTAACCATACTATATTTAGTTGACAAAAAACACGTAGGATATTAAATTCTAGGTAGGCAACTATCATGGATTGAACTCATTCTCTGTTATTTCTCTCAAGGCCGTTAGGATCTTTTAGACAAACTTAAAAGTTTAGAGACTAAACTTTATAATTTAACCAATACTATATATGTAAAGTTGGAAGGTTAGCTCCTATTTTATGAAAATTTATGGTTCCAACCCACTAATTGATGTAACAAGTATAAATACCGTAAGGATTCACACCTCTAAAGCCACGTCTTCGGTTGTGACAGCATTGAAGTCATCGTATCCTAATTTACTTGCTAGTTCTGTGAGGCATGGAGGTGTTAGAAGCCAGAATATGCACGAAAGCCTAGAATATTCCAAAGTGCGGGAAGGATCAGAATCACGTACTTTGGAGTGATACTGAAGCATCAGCCGTGGCATATCCATCTTTTATTTCTTGGTATAGGGAAGTTATTTGACCCAGCACCTGCGTTATACACAAGATAGCCAAGGATGTCTATGGATTCAAATCAATGCACCCATAAAGGTGAGATTCAAAACCTCAATAGAAAATCTAGGACTTGTTTTGAAGATTCTTTTCCTGATAGTTTTCTAATTTTTAAAACAATAATTTCTAGAAAACATGTTCGATAAACTGTTTTTTATAGATAACCTGTTTTTTAAGACAAAATTGAAATTATTCTTCTATTCAAAATCATAGATTTGCAAACAACGATTTCAAGTGCAAAATAACACCTTAAAGAACCAATAGATTATAGTTCTTAAAACCTGGTTAAAAAAACGAAAACTATTTTAAAAACCAGCTTCAATTTCACACAAATCCTTAATTACCTCTGTATAAGAACCAGAAGTAGATATATCAAATACAGGAAGTTCGCTACGATCTTCAGCCAATTCCTCTGCTATCATCTGTAGGGGTAAATCAATCCATAATGTTATGCCATGCCTCAAAAGCGCCCTGCATGTAAAATGTTTATAAAAAAGAGCAACATGAGCATAATAATACTGAAAATTGCTTTAAACCAGGAAAATTGAGCATTGAACATTCGTACAGATTAGTGGAGCTCTGAACGGCACCATTTCCAGCAGATATGACTAATCGACCCATAGAAGATAATTGTTTTAACACTTCAGTCTGCAACAAAATGGCATGTCACTTGTCAGGTACCTGTGACTAGATTTTATAGAGAATTTAACAAAATGTGTCTTGTTAAGCATTACCCAAGGACATTCAATAAGAGTCCTCAGGTAAATGAGCCTCAGTATTTCCACAGGCTCAATCACTAAAAGGTAAAAACTAATTCACCAATCACCAATAACCAAAAATGAAAGAATCTAGAAAATGGAGTTCAAAAGGATGCGACAAAGCTACCAGTTTTGATCAAATAACTTCTGAGCAGATGTAACAAAGCATAACCTATAAACATGAGATAATTACCTCAGACGCCCGAAAACCATTTTCATCACTCTCCTTATAAAGTTTGGCAGCAGCCACACCACCACTAGCTTCCACAACTAAACTATCACTATATGCATTTGCATATGACATATAAAAATTCAGAATTGGTAATGTTAGGAAGGAGAGCAATACCACATGCCAAAAAAGAAAAAAGTACCTTTACAAGTACCTGTCAAAGTAATAGTATCTCAACATATCAGCAAGGAGTTTCCCCAACTTAGTTTTAATGGAGCTGTTGATCCCTTCACATGAAATTTTTTCATACGTTAGTTTGTTATAAATCTAAATTGCCCCAAAATAGAAGATAGGTGCTTACCCACGAGAAAGATGGAAGTTCCTTTCAATTCAGGAGCTACATCCATTGCTTTCTTCTGAATTCAAACTGAACAGTGTAAATGAACACTTCAATCCACAAGAAAAATGAAGCCAACTAGAACCAATCTCAACGCACCATCACGACACAAGACTTAAATAGAGCAAAAAAGAAGTTAAAAAAGGATTCTCTGAGGTTTAAAACTTATGTTTCTTCCATTCTTTCAGTTCACTATAATATGGAAACTTGAGGTTACAGAACAGCATCTAACCTTCACTTCAAGAGACAGATCATTGACAGTGACCTTCGCCTCCACATCTAACAAAGGCCAAGATAAATCACTGAGTATAGAGAGATGAAGCTCAAACTAGAAAATTCATCCTTTACATTCTTATTCTCAAATAAATTTTTATTCGCTGAATTAGATATCAATTTAACTCCAGTCATCAACTTCAGGCAAGCGCGATTCACTGAATTGCACAGGTTTGCAGCAGTATTCAAATTAAACAAACTGAGACTCTGTTTCATCTGTCAATCACGATTTCTAGCAATATAGCATCTTACTTACGAGCAAATAGCATTTGTGACCTTGGAATCCAGTTCCAAGTGAACTGACAATGAATTGCACTATCCTAAAGCAGAGACAACATTCATATACCAATTAACTGAATAAAAATTCATTAGAGAAAATCCAAAAGCCATTTCTATGAATTCACTTGAGTGAAACAAAGATGTAAGCGAAGGCGGAAAAATTCGAGTCGTCGTGAGAAAAATGAAGCATAAACAGATTACCGAGTTCCTCTACGGAAGAAAATAGATTCAAAACTCGAACTCACTGAATACAGTTCCGTCGGATTCAAAACTAATCGACGGCAGAGATCTACGGCGCTGAATGGAAGAGAAGTGCAGAAATGGTCGACGAAAATGAAGTGGAAGGTTTTGATTACGACGAACTGAGGACGGCAGGAGCAAGGAGCAGCTCGAATTCAGAGCCATTGCTTGAATTTTTGGCAAGTGGATATTGAATTGGAGATCAGTTAGCGGAGAAACGGCGGTTTTCATCGCCAAGAGAAAAGCTCGCTTAGAACAGGAAACACTTCACAGAAAGCACTTTATCCTTCCCAGTTCCACGGTCGCCAGCCCGAGTCCATTTCATTTTCCACATTAATATGGATAAGTGTATATTTCTGCATTCTGCTAGTTAATTAAAAATATCACATAAAAAATTAAATGGTGGGTTGGGTTGGAGTAGATTTTTGGATCAACTAGATATTTCTTCCATCCAACCAACCCTATTCATCAGAGTAACCAATATAATCTAATATTTTTTCGGGTTGGATGACCGGCTTAATTTTTTTATTTTTTTATAATTTTTTAAATTATTTAAAATATTTTGTTCTTGAATTAATAACTAAAATTACATAAAATTCAAATATCGAATTTCAAAATTCATAACATCTTAACCTTTGTTAGAAGTCTAGAAGAAAAATATAAGAAATTGACAAATAATTCATTTATACGCATATATTTAGTTAAAATAAAGTTTTAAAAATATAAACTTTGGGTTGGGTTAGGTCAACCCGAGCCTAAAAAGCCCAACCCGAGAATCGGTCTGAACTTTTCGGTTCTCTAAACTTCTAACTCAACCCAAACCGAAAAAAAAAACAAAACAAAAAAAAATCCTACCCAACCCTTACGGTTTGGGTTGGGTAGCCCGGGTTGCTCGGATTATCGGATTAGTTGTACACCCTTAGGTCTAACTTTTAGATTTTCATGTATTTAGTCTCTCAACTTTAAAAAGTATTTAATCGCTCATTTTCAATTATATGATCAATAAGTCTTCCAATGTCGATACACAATTGAAAATTTAAGATCTTATTAGATTCAATATTGTATTTAATAGATCGTTTAGTTCATTTAAATAAATTTTTTCCTTTACGAATATTTATTATTATTTAAAAAAAATTAGACATTTCTTCTAATACATGTTCTCGAGTTGCAGAGAACAATCCGAACTGAGGCAATCTTTTCGGATTCGCTCCGCCACTCGCTATTTCCAAACACAGAAGAAGCTTCACCCATCCCCAATTTTGAATTCGATTTATGGCAAACAACTATTTTCATTTGATATTCTATTAGTAATTAATATAACTATATATTCAAATTTAAAAATATATGTACATTATTTAAATTATTAGTATTAAATAAATCAACCCAAATTAAAATGAAAGAATTTCTAAATAGAATTATAGAAGAAAGGGTGATGAGAATGGAAGATTCATAAATTCAATTTTATATTTAATAAATCAGATAGTTTTTAAAAATTTTGAATATCCTAAAAGCATTTATGTTTAACAATTTGTAGGGTGGAAATTTCGAACCTTTGAACTTTTGGTCGATGACACATGTTTTATACTCATTGAGCTATGCTTATATTAACTTGTAAAATATGTATTAGATATAAAATTGTTTGAATAGATAGGTTAGTTTTTAAAACCATTAAAGGTCTCTAGAAAAATTAGTAATCTAAAATACATTTAAGTAGAGGATATTTTTTTTTAGTACATTTAACTCTAGGATATTGAGTGATGTTGGATGATCGAAAATGATTTTTTATAAAAATTTTAATAAATAAAAAAACAGTTTAAAAATTCTTTTGAAGAAGCGCTTGAATAATAGATTATCCAAAATAAATTTTATAGTGGCCGAAAAAAAATCTGCAAAATATGTAGAGATAAAACAAAAAAAAAAAAAGTATATATTTGTAATTAATAGGAACTTTTAAAAACATATATATATATATATATATATATAGTGCAACTAAATTAATTTATTGGTTAAATTACAAAGTTAGTTTATAAACTTTTTGAATATGTGTCAAATAGATTAGGACTTTAAAAAATATCTAATAGGTTCTTGAATTTAAAAAAAATGTCAAAGTTCTCCATTTTCGATTTTGTGTCCGATTAATCCTTTGAAGTTTTGATTTCGTGGGTTAATAGGTTCTTGACCTATTAAACATTTTTTAAAACTTCACAACTCTATTAGACACAATAATTGATATCTTGTTAGACACATTATTCAATTTTATGTCTAATGAATTCATTAATTTAAAACGTGTAAAATATGTTATATTAGACACAAAATTTAAAGTTCAAAGGCCTATTAGATAAAAACATGAAAGTTTATGGACTAAATTTATGATTTAATTGAATTGTTATTTAAAGTTTTTTTTTTGTTTGTTTAAATTTTAAGAAGAAAATGCTTAAACTAGAATGTAATCCAAACATACTCTAATCATAATAGCATCATCAATCGTCAATCGACGACAACAACATCTAAGAAACTAATAGAGTAATTTATTGCACGCATGAACATAATTTTTTTTTTTAAATGCAACATACTTTTTCAATTCAAATGTTGAAATGTGTTTACACTATATATACTTGCATTTGAAGGAATAAAAAATGAATGGTATAAATTAAAATTGAATGAATAAAGAAATTAAAAAGTGGTTTATGTGTGTGAAGAACAATGAAGATGGTGTGTGTTTTGTTTGAAAATTGAAAGGGAATCAAGAGGCTTTGGCGAGTAGTTTCTGAGTACTGTCATGACGACGTGAAGGGCTTAAAAGGTTCCTCACTCCACCTGATTTACCGCGCCGTAATACTTTCCTTATGCCTCTTCCTCTTCGCTCTTTTTTCCCCGTTTCACCCTCTAATCCCTGTCAATCAAACAATTTTCATTACTTTCTCGGCCCGACTGAATAAGATACTAATTATTATTTTAGACGTTGAATATATAAAAAAAAGATTAGAATACGAGTTTTGTTATTAAGATCAAGTTTGATAATCATTTAGTTTTTAGTTTTTGCAATTCGTTCTCATTTTCTCACCATTTTTCTACGATGATTTTTATCTTCTCTACAATAGTTTAATATTTCTTACGAAAATATTTGAATTTTTAGTCAATTTCCAAAAAACAAAAAATAAGTTTTTACTTTTTTTTTTTTTTTAATTTTCAAAACTTGGCTTGGTGTTTGAAAACGCATCGAAAATTATATAAGAAAACATGGAAAATCATAAGTAGAAGTCGTATTTATAGGCTTAATTTTAAAAAATAACCAAAATCCAAAAAATAAATGGTTCTCAAACGGGGCCTAATTTTTCTGTTTGTGTTTAATATTTAGTCTCTAAATTTTAAAAAGTGTTTATTAGGTGTTTAAACTTTAAAAATGTTTAATAGATTTTTTACTTTCAATTTTACATCTAACAGTTCTTGATATATTCGAAGTTGTAAAAAATTAACAGATCTATCAATCATAAATTTTGATTTTATGTCTAATGAGACCCTGAAATTTTAATTTTGTGTCTAATAGTCCCTCATATTTGAAATTTGAAGTTTGGTGTGCTCCTAATAACAATTGGATCTAGATTTCAAAATACTTTTACTAGCTGCCTCATCCACAATTTCTTATAATAAAGATTTTTTAGTACAACAAATGTGGAGTGTGGGTGTGAGGGGATTTGAACCTTTAGTCTCAAGAGAATAAGTATATGTCAATTATTATGTGAAATTCATGTGGACTATAATAATGAAATTTAGGTTAAATATATAAAATGTCTTCGATTTTTTTTTTCAAAGGTAATTCTTGATTTGGTGTTTAATTTTCTTGAAAGGATAAAAGTTTGCCTTTAATAAATTAACAATTTCCAATTAGGTATGTTCATAAATTTTGGAGGGATTGTTGAACTATGTCTTTGTTAATGTATTTAAACAGGTAAATATACCATTTAAATGCTATTTGATAAATAAGTACCGATGCATCTACAAATATGCTAATAAAAAACTTAGCTTGATAATAAAAATATTTTATGCATACATATACATATACCCGCAAAATATATATTTTGAGAATTTTTAATATACTAAAACAAAATTTATAACTTTAAAAAATTAAAAGGTTTAGGATCGTCTAACGCACAAAACCAATATTTATTAAAATGAGTTTATCATATCTTTGATTGTAGCGTTATTGAGTAAAATACTTTTAGAAGAAGTACTAATGAAGCGATTCCTCCCAAAGTACTTTAAAATATTTTTAACCAAAATCAACTTCAAGTGTGAAACCAAATTCGATGAAAATTTTTATAAGTATTTTTAATTTTTTCCTATTTTAAAAGTGATGTCAAATCCACCTTATAATATTTGAATTATGCTTAGATTAATCAAGTCCCTCGTAATAAAATAATATTTATTAATCTTCTTTCCTGAGTCGCATTTGGATTACAAAATTTTGTTTGCATATTTTATATGGCTTTTTATGCTTGATAAAGTCAAATTTAATTTGGATACCAAACCATCATTTGTTAATTAAAGAGGTTGAAAAATAAAAATATTATGGGCTATAAAAACTAACTATTAAATTGTCTTTTTTATCTTACAAATTCATAAATTAGAGATATGTTACATAAATTTTTAAAATAATGATGGTTATATTATGAAAAAATATCCTCAACTTACCGTTAAATTAATTAAAATACGTGTATCTTTAATTAAGAGCTTAGTAGTTTGAATCTTCCTACTCTACATCTTATTTAACTTTTATTATAAATAAATAAATAAATAAAGGCTCTTTTCTTTTCAAAAATAAAAAATAAAAAAATAAAGGCCAGCCTTTGTATAAATCGAGAATAAAATCGAGAAGTTGAAATGGAAAGTACCTTTTCCTTTTCTGGATTTAGCGATCGTTCATTTGACCACTTGCACGGATCTCCTTCACTGTCATCTGTGCAAAACAAGACCAATTTACTAATAAATTTATATACTTTATCAATAACACAAAATTGGTACAACTAGGCTTATCAATAATATACTTTATTACATAAACAATAAATATACATACACACACGAGAGAAGAAATTTTCATATTTATAAATTATTTGTTCGGGTAACAAATTTGTAAATATGCATAGATCCATTGGTTAAGACATCATAATTTCATACTAAAAAGTCAAACGTTCAAATTAGAATCCCAAAGGTTAAACTCCAAGTTTAGTCCTTGAACTTTTAGATTTGTGTTTATATTTAGAAAGTGTCTAATAGATTCATAAACTTTTAATTTTGTGTCTAACAAGTTTATAAACTTTTAAAATATCTAATAGATCTCTGAGTTTTAAATTTTATGTTTAATAAGTTATTGAAATATTCGAATTCGACCATTTTAAAAATTAGTTGGTTTATAAGATATAAAATTGAATTATTGTGTCTAATGGTATCATAAACTTTTAATATTATATCATATCTAGTAAGATAATAAATTTTTTAAAAATGAAAATAGGTCTAAACTGCTATTAGACACAACATAAAAAATCCGACGACCTATAGTACACAAAATTGAAAGTTAATCTGTTAAACATTTTTTAAAGTTTAGAGATCTATTTGTTACAAAATTGAAAATTCAAACACCTAATTACAGATACAAATCTTAAAAAGTTTGAAATTGATTGGAGGAGTAAGTTTTACCTTCGCTTCGCACACTTCTCGATCTCGAGTCAGAGTCAATACAATACTCTCGGAAACTCGGCGACCCTCCTCGACAAATCTCACGACCATTTTGATCATCCTCAACATCGTCGTTGTTACTACAATCATCTTCAAACTCTATCCGAGTCCCAGTAGATGGCATCCTACGATCCTTGATCTCCACCGCTTCTCGTCGCTTGACATTAACGGTCGATAGCTTCTCCTCGTGGGGCTTTCGGGACGTGCGATCAAGTGCAACTTGTTGATGATGATCCAAAGGGAGCTTGGATTCACCGGTGAAACAATTGGAGGTGGAGGACTTGGAGGAATGAGGAGGATTATGAGAGGATTTACTGGTTGCTTCGACTACCTCCTTCGGGTCGAACTTTGAGATGCCACAACCCATCGAGAGGCGTCGAAGGAAGCGACGGGGAAATAATGGAGCGTTTTGGTAATTCTCTGATTTTTGTCCATTGCCATTGAATTCTAACATAGAAAACCAATTGGGAAATTCAACACTCACCCACGCTTAAAGGTTAAAAATGGAGCTTTACAAATGAGCGATTCAAAAATTACCTCTTTGTAAATTCCATTTCTCACATGTTACTTTTATTGATGCTCCCAACTTTACCGTTGTAAAACTTAGTTACAGCCGTTCAAACACAATTGTCTTCCAGCTAAGAACACACAAACCCAACCCCCCTTTGACCAACTCCTGATTTTTCATTTTTTTTTCTTTTTTAAAAATTAAAGTTAATTAACCTCCTTACTCCCTCAACCTCGAGAAATTATTTAATGAGGCCGCCACAATGTGGCTGACTCATAATAACCGTTGGATGTGGATCTAATAATTTTCATGCCCCCTAATATCTCTCGGATACAAATTCGGAGCATTTCTCTCTCTTCATCCAACGGTGAAAAATTACCAGCCACATTGTGATGACCTCACCGAATAATTTTTCCTCAACCTCCATGTACTTGTGTCAAATATAATATGTATAACTCAACAATAATTGATATGTACTCTTTTTCTCATGGTCACATTTGTTATAGTACAAAAAGTAAAATCGCTATTGAGATTAAAAAATATCTAATAAATTTATGAGTTTTCAATTTTGTGTGTGTAATTTTTTTTTTTATGGTGATCCTATATTTTAATTTTGTGTTTAATATATTAACTTGATTTTTCTGAGTTTTTTTTTTTTTTTAAATGTCTTTATTGTTCCAATTTTGAGTTTTATTCAGTCCAATAGTTTGAAAAGGGGAAAAAAACTATTTTAACTGTATCCAACCATTGTCCTTAAAACAAGAGAAATCTATTGACTGAACACAACAATAACAAATAGACAGTTAAAAGTCATTAACCTATCTGTTGATAAGTCAAAAGTTGAGTTTCAACCTTACATTTGTAGTACTATATTTAAAAATTTACCAAAAAAAAATAAATCAATCTTACTGTACCTCTAAACTTAGGAGATTAAGTCAATTAAAATCTTCAACTAGTTTATCACTACGTGTCATTGCGTGCAATATAGATTTTTTTTTTGTTTTATAATAACGCCAATAAAGGAACAAACAAATTAAAATACCACTAATTATTAAGAAAACAATACCATGTAGATGTAGTAAGATAAAACGCTAACAAAACTTTTGAAATTCCCTCATTATATAATTATGATTAAGAATAACTCATAACTTTTCTTAATTAATTTATATTTTGCTCAAAAAAAATTATATTAGATAAAAGAACCCCACTTAATATCTTCTAACTTTTCATATTTGGCTACTTTTTCAAATCTAACTTTTCATACTATTAAATAAAAACTAATTAAATAATTAACATTTCATTTTACAATATTCAACTTAAAATTTATACAGGCTGTGATCATAAGTTTGGTTAAAGAAAAAGGGAAAAAAAATTTAAGGATGATAAATTCAATAATTGAATTTTAATTTCAAATTTAAAAAACTAGGTTCAACGTTGTATAATAAAATATTAAATTAAAGTACATAAAAAAAAGACTTGAATCTCAAATTTTAATATAGTGGAGTGGTCATCTTTGTATTGTGACTCTTCAATTTCATAGATATTAAACTTATCTATACTTTTGTTACTTTGTGAAATTGTTTCTAATGGAATTGCTAAATTAAAAAAAGTTATAATTAAAAAAAATCATATAAAACATATAATTTTTCATTTTTTCGCTAATTAAATACAAAAAGAAAATCTTATTCTTTCCACCATTTTTTTCTTCCAAAATCAAATGCCTCATGTATATTTATTTCAAATACTTTTTAGATTCATTTCACATAATCCTCAATTTTGCAAGGAGATAAGCAACATGATTTCCATCTTTAGAATTGAAGAGAAATCTTCAATTTGAAGATTACTTAACAAATTTTTTCTAATGCAATTACTAAATTAAAAAAAAGTTATAATTAAAAAAATCATATACAACATATAATTCTTCATTTTTCGCTAATTAATTTTTTTTTAAAAAAAATCTTATTCTTTCCACCATTACTTTCTTCCAAAATCAAACACCTCATGTATAGTTATTTCAAATATTTTTTAGATCCATTTCACATAAATCCTCAATTTTGCAAGGAGATGAGCAACATGATTTTTATCTTTGGAGGTGAGGAGAAATCTTCAATTGGAAGGTTACTTTGGTCTCATATGTCTATGAGGACCTCAAAAATTTTGAATTTAGTATTCTATGGTATGTGTGACGGTTGGTTTAAAAAAATAATAATATATGATTATATTTTGTACAATACGTTTACGTTGAAGAAACGCTCTATTGTCCCAGTTGTAAGACACCCAGTTTACATGCATCTATTAGAGTACTGGACTGAAAGTTTAAATACTTATTATATACTTTTTAAAGTTTAGAGATCTAACATACTAGAACTTAAAAGTTTACGGACTAACTCGTAATTTAACTTTTTTTTTTCTATTTGATAAGTCATTCAAGTTATTCAAACTTAGTTAGGAAGTCTTTTGTACAACTATCTATTATAATTTTTTAGGTCAACATAATGATGAGTTCAAACTGATCTTTTGGTGAATTTTTTTTATTATGCCAACAAGAGCATAACTCAACTGGCATCAAGTATGACTACCAAGAAGTCATGGATTTGAATCCTCCCACCCTCAATTGTTGTTGTGCTCATGTTGGCCCCCAAACATTAGTATCTGAGTCCGCCCTTCTATGAGCATCATTCATTTCAGTTGAATTTTCTAGTTCTTTCTTTAAATAAGCAATCACATTTTTGGCATTTGACTCGCGGATCATCTCCTCTATCCAATAAGATGGTTGCTTCCCCAATTCTAACATCCAAGGTTTTCAGAATTGTTTTTTTTGTTAGACTTATGATATCTTTTTCACCTCTTAGCTTTTTGTTGTGATGAGCATGAAGAAGAGAAGAGATATTTATACAAAAAAAAATGAGAGAGAGAGAAATTTGAAGTGAAGAGTTAATGAGAGAGAAGGGGGAAATGTGAAGAGGGGTGTGAATGTGTGGGTTAATGTTAGATAAATAATGAAGGGATTAATTAGAGATTAGAAAATAATGGGAGAGGAAAAGGGATTAATTAGAGAGTATTGAGAGAGAGGAAGTTCAGAAAAAGAGTAATACAAATGATATTCACTCCTTTATTTACAATCCTCCCTTTGTATATTTACACAATAATATGATATTGTTCACTTTGATAATTAATTCATTTATTTTACACCTATAACTTGGAGGGAAGGAAGTGTTAAAACACAGTCTTACAAGTGTATCATCTTACAGTATGAATTGCTTTCGCTTGCCCAAAACACCACTAAATGAGTGTAAACAACTTATTGTCCGTTTTTGGTGGGGACGTAAAAGGCCAAAACAGAAAGATACATTGGTTAGCTTGGAGGGAGATATGCATGGCTACATCTAAAGGGGGCTTTGTGACACCCCGAAAAATTGAACACAACTACTCGAGGCATCACTTCCAAGTTGTACTGCTCATTATTAAAAACCTAAGCAAAGATAACGACGCAACCTGGACAAACCGAAAATTTTACAAGAAAACCTGAACCTAAACGAGAACACTTCAAAAGACTCACGAGGGTACCCAGCCTCCACCAAACTACACAGAAACAATAGGCTGGGCTCCAGTCCCTCGGAGTTAACAGAGATCTCAAACAGCAGAAGCATGCTTTGAATATGAAAGAAAACAACAGAACATACTTTGATCCAAACGAAACAGGAACGATGCAAACTAAGTTTAAAACATAAACGAAAGAAACAAAACGCAACAGAAGAAAAGAAAAAAAAACAACTCCTAACGCAACCCCTAAGTCCTACAAGTCTTCCATAGCCTCGCAGGGGTCTCGCCGTCGGTGGTCACCTCACCGGTTTGCCTTACCTGCAACAAAAGAAGAAACAAAGAAGGAATAAGTATAAAAATACTCGAAGTTGTACCACCACTTGTCCAAAAATAAAGAACATAAAGAAACGGCCTTAGACTTAGCTAAACACGACACCTAACCCGCCAATCAACCTCAACAAGCATCCTGGCCCTACTCTTACTCAGGTTTCTCAGTTCTGTCCTACCCTTAGCTCCTGGACTGGGTTGGCAGCACGTGGCCACGAGACTCATCCCGGGCTCGCACTAGGGCGAAGGACTCTATCCAACCCCTCCGACTCTGAGATCACACCCGAGTCACACAACCGGATGGGGCGGACCACCACATCCCATAAGCATCAAAGCGGTACTACCGCGCACAATCGACCACGAACTCATTCCCGGGCCGGCACTAGGGCGAAGGACTCTATCCAACCCCTCTGACTCCAAGGATCATACCCCGAGTCGCACAACCGGATGGAGGCGCGGACCATCACATCCCATAACATCATCGTCATCTCGCCAACCTCGAGTCTCGGCCTACTAAGGGGTTACACGATATACTTAGGACTTGGGCTGCGCACTAGGGCTAGTTGTGCTAACTACGATACTAAGACTCAACGACACTTCCCGAGTCACTTCGGACTAAGCACGCGAGACAACCGGCTCTCGGGGACAAACAATCATAAGCACGATAACGCGCTTGAGTTCTCAACACTAACTTACATCGCCCTACTAGTTATAGTCACATGGAACTAACAAACAACCAGAATGAACTATCGAGTTCGAGTTTCAACGCAGATAACATCGACATCAACAATGAACTAGATTCATGCACAATTGCGAACATCATGGCCTAACATGCCACTACCAGGACACTAATAATTATTTCCAAACAAATATTGCATGCAATGCACCTTAAGCCCTACACTTAGGGGCGGTAGTCCAATAACTACTTACCGGGAATCCAACCACAACGAGCGACTTTGAGTAACGCGCGTTCAAACGTGCTTCAACTTCCAGGATGAAACTCCTAACGAACAACACGTGCAAGGTCAGTAAATCGAGATGTAAAAACGACCTTAAAAGCTTACGAGGAGCAAAACTCACCCAACGGAGATCCAAAACGGACTAAGGAACGGACCGAGGCGACCGGACGGAAGGGAACGGTCGCGGCTCTGAAGGCGGCGGCGACGGCGGCGCGTGAAGATGACGGTGACGGCGCGTGGGCAGCAGATCTGAAATCCTCACGGCCCGATCTATCCATAACCGGTCCCTTTCTCAGTCTCTCTATCCCGCTCGAAGCCTGTGACGCCCGAGGAAGAGGAGTACATGAATGAACCGAACTCACATCTGAATGAGATGGATCCTGAGGATATGAAAGTATGGTGCTCGAGGAAAAGGGGTACATGAGGATGTGAAAGTATAATTGAGAAAGGCTTAAAAAGAATTGATTGCTACTACCTATACCAACAAGGTGCACCTTCATTTTCGGTGGCTCAATCATAGGAACTCCACAGTTAAGCGTGCTTAGCTTGGAGCAATTCTATGTTGGGTGACCTCCTGGGAATTTTCCTATGGAGCATGTGAGTGAGGACAAAGCATGCTGAAAGGACCCCGTGTTGGTTTGTAGGGATAGTGTCTTCACTCTTGCAAGCAGTCATGGATGATATAGTGACGCAGCCAGGTCGCAGAGGATCATGGGCCTGGGGCGTTACAAATGGTATCAGAGCGAAACCTCTCCCAGTAAGATGTGGTTCGGGGACGAACCAAGGCGGAAGCTGGTGGACATGTGACGCCCGAGGAAGAGGGGTACATGAATGAACCGAGCTCACATCTAAATGAGAGGGATCCTGAGGATATGAAAGTATGGTGCTCGAGGAAAACGGGTACATGAGGATGTGAAAGTATAATTGAGAAAGGCTTAAAAAGAATTGATTGCTACTACCTATACCAACAAGGTGCACCTTCATTTTCGGTGGCTCAATCATAGGAACTCCACAGTTAAGCGTGCCTAGCTTAGAGCAATTCTATGTTGGGTGACCTCCTGAGAATTTTCCTATGGAGCATGTGAGTGGGGACAAAGCATGCTGAAAGGACCCCGTGTTGGGTTGTGGGGATAGTGTCTTCACTCTTGCAAGCAGACATGGATGATATAGTGACGCAGTCAGGTCGCAGGGGATCATGGGCCTGGGGCGTTACAGGCTTAGACTTCTGTAACCTACAACACTTCAATTAGGCGCTTTTGGCTTTATTGTCTTTCCTATAAGGATCCAACCCTAGCATAGCAGAGAATCCCTATTCAAACAAGAAATAGAAAGAAAAAAAATCTTCATGACCTAAATAGAGACGGGGCAGAAATTCTCATCCTTATCTCCATCACAACCCTAAATGTATTTTGCGTTATCTCATTATAGCCGTAATGACAAGAAATAGAAAGAAAAAAAAATCTTCATGACCTAAATAGAGACGGGACAGAAATTCTCATCCTTATCTCCATCACAACCCTAAATGTATTTTGCGTTATCTCATTATAGCCGTAATTGCTAGTCACATTAATTTCTTCCTTCACCCCTTATAAAAGAAATAAAAAAAAGAAATCCACTTATCTCACTAAATTCAACTTTACATTTTACAACTCTAATTATAAATTATCCATGAGCTTAGATAACCACTCCCTATTCAATTGTTTTTTTTTTCCCACTATTTTCAAAGAAAAACAACACATGAGTCAAAATAGGAGAAATAAAATAAACAAATGTTGAATACAACTTGAGTAAAAAACGATAGAAAAATTAGAAAGAAGGCACATTTGAAAAAGCCTCTCCAAAATAGACAGTAGGATTGTCTTTAAAATAAAAAAGGAAATACAAAATACGAAATAGAGCATATGCGTAAATTTGTTCTTTTTAATATAATTGTTCTTATTAAAAAAGGTAGAACGGTGGTATTCTCTCGGCCCAGCCCATCACTCATAGTCCTCCCCCAAATCCCCAATCCAGCACTACGAGTCTATGACTCATTATGTCAATTGTCATAAAAAGGTTAAAAAATAAAAATAAAAGGTTAAATTACAAGTTTAACCTGAAACACATGGAACACTTGAGGAAAAAGGATATACGAATAAATTGAGACCACATATAAATGAGGTTATAGAAGTATGGATGAAAAAGACTTAAACATAATTGATAGCTACTATCTATACCAAAACATTTGAACTTTTTGTATCTAATACTAATAGGTCTAAGAACTTTAAGAGATTGTTTGAGGCGTGAGTTATAATAACATGTGGTATACTCTATGCCCCAAACACAAACTATTATAATTCAAACAAAACAACTTTGCATTTTAAACAATATTATAGAATATCACAGATTATTATAACTCACTAAGCGCTCCAAATAGCCCCTAAGGGGCCATTTGGTGCAAGATTTTATGGTAGGAATGGGTAAGAGTTTTAAATCTCCTTGTTTGGAACAAGGTTTGTAAGCATGGACATGAGTATCACTTATTCTCATGCATCACTTTTTTCCATGGTGGATGGATTTCCTATACCCTTCAAAAAATGATGGGTTTTATTTATACCCATCCATCTCTCTCTTGCTCTATCTTCTTTATTAATATCTCTCTCTTCTTATTTATTTATTTATTTTCAACAATCATAATTAATTATTTAATTAAAAATATTTATAATTAATTAATTAATTTTTATTAGTTGACATTAATTTTGATTAGTTAATAAAATAATGTTTTTAAGATTAATTTCATCAAACAAGCATAAACATTCATTATAAAATTCATTATAAAAATATTAAATCACTAATTAATATTATATTAATAAATTAATTATAAATATTATTAATTTATGGTAAGGATAATCATTATAATTAATTATTCACGAGTTATTTGTGATCAATTAATAATTAATTTTTTATTAAAAATATTAATTAATTATTATTTTTAAATGCATTTTTATTATTTTATTAATAATAGATAATAATATATAAAATTTATAAGATAAATATCATAAAATAAATTTGCACATTATTTATTAGGTCGTAAGTATATATTACATAAGATTTATATATTAATTTCGTCAAATAAATATAAAATATCATTTTTTTAACATAAAAATCTGATAACATTCTCATGTAGAACTAAACACAATCATCTTATTACCAAACATTTATTATTCCTAGACATCTTATTCTCAGACATCTATTACTCATTCTCATCTAATAAAACCTTAAACCAAACGGATTGGGGAGTTGGGGGAGTGGAGTTGGGAGGAGTTAATAACTTCCCCCAACTCCTTGTTTGGCCGAAGGGGTTATTAACTCTTTCTTGTTGATCCCACAGATTTATTAACTCCTCATGTGGGCCCCACAGATTTTTTGAACTTTAAATTTTGTGTCTAATAGGTTTTTGACATATTTAAACTTTTCAAAAAGTAACTAGATGTAATAGCATCCTAAACTTTTAACTTTATGTCTACCCTCATGAAATTTAAAAAATGTTGAATAAGCCAATAACCTATTAGACACAAAATTAAAAATTTAGAGGTCTATCAGACACTTTTGAAAATTCATGGACTAAATAGACATAAATTTAAAAAATTCAAATTTTAAAAACCAAATAGACACAAATCTAAAAATTAATAGATTAAACTTATAATTAATTTTTTTAATTCAACCATGGTAGGGATGCAAATAACAAATTGACGAATGATATAGTACTTAATGCCTTATCCATACTTGAACTGACTTTACCCCAATGTGATTGTTAAATTGTCTTCCAATAACAATAGGATATCGAAAGAGAATATATAAGAAGAATGCATTGAAGAAGAGAATAAAGTCGCAACCTAAAGACTAAGAAGGCTGAACATTACATATATATATATAACTAGGTTAAAGTCTACCGGTATAATACCTATTGATTACAAGACTACTGTAAATAAACACTAAAGAAAAAAATGATGAACTAAATACATATCATTAAATAAGTCAACAATAATAAGAGTTAATTGATAGATTAGTCCAATCCATATAGACTTAAGAACTAAAAATGTGCATATTTTCATAACAACTAAAGATTTAATATATATATATATATTTAGTTTAACAATATATATTTTCACATGACAATAAAAATGTTGTTTTTAGAAGATGGAGGGGAAAAAGGGAGATGGAAGGGGAAAAGGGAGAGAACACAAAGGACGACTAGGGTTTATATTGTGAATTGATATTGGGTTGATATATTCTTGAGATACAAGGATAAAGGTCTTATTTATAGGACAATATAAAATAAAATAAAATAAAATCTAATTTAATGCAATAAATACTAAGATCTAATGCAATAAAGACTAGGATATTCTAACATCCCCTCTCAAACTCATAATCCTTTGTGAGTTTGCTAGGATGAGGCAAGCATGCCAGGAAGCACAACAGAGGCGCCGGCGGAAAGTGCGGAGCACAATGCAGAGCAGTGCCAGAAGCACAACGGCGGCGACAAAGGCGAGCGACGTCGCAAGAAGCACAGAGAGCGCCAAGCATCGCAATCGAGGACATGTTGAAGCATTACATGCAGATACAAAGGATGTTACGGATTTGAGGAAGAAGGCGACAAAACCGTGTGGATCTGACGGAGTGATCGAACGGGCGGACGAAGGAGAAATCCTAACTTAGGGCTCTGATACCATGTTGTTTTTAGAGAATGGAGGGGGAAAAGGAGAGAACACAAAAAGTGACTAGGGTTTACATTGTGAATTGATATTGTGTTATGTGTTATTGAGATATAGGACAATATAAAATAAAATGAAATGAAATCTAATCTAATGCAATAAAAACTAAGATCTAATGCAATAAAGACTAAGATATTCTAACATCCCCTCTCAAACTCACAATCCTATGTGAGTTTGCTAAGATGAGCCAAGCATGTCAGGAAGCACAACAGATGCGGCGGGTAGGTGTCGAAGCACAACAGAGGCGGCGGGCAGGTGCCGAAGCACAACAAACAGGTGCCGAAACACAATAGAGGCGATGGGCAGGTGCCGAAGCACAACAGAGGCGGCGGGCAGGTGCCGAAGCATTACATGACAAACTAATCTAAACCAAATAAAGCAAAATGAACAAAATAAAGTGGCTTAACCAAAACGGTCTGAATAAGATGAACCAAAACGAGTCGGGTTGAGAAAGCCAGACTTGAGTCGGACGACGAGATTTGCAGTGATCAACACAATCTGAGACAGACGAACGACCAGATCTATAGTGGTGTTAAGACGAACAATGAGATCTGAGTCGGACGACGAAATCTGCATCGGGTCGGATCTGAACGATAAATGATGCAAACCGAAAACTGAGTCGGACGCGCGAAATTCCACCAAGACGAATCCTTGATCCGAATCGAGCACCGATCCGAGACGAGATCTCAAAGCGAGGATCTGGAGATGGATATCTGAAGCAGGGATCTGGAGATGGATATTTGAGGCTCGGTGAGACAGAGATCGGAAACCTCAACGAGATCTAAGGATGTTTGAACCCTGGAGGAGACAAAGATCTGAAGCGGACTCGGATCTGATCGGACGACAGTGAACGAACGGTAGCAGTGACAATAATGGTGGTGAAACCCTAACTTAGGGCTCTGATACCATGTTGTTTTTAGAAGATGGAGGGGAAAAAGGGAGATGGAGGGGGAAAAGGGAAAGAACACAAAGGACGACTAGGGTTTATATTGTGAATTGATATTGTGTTGATATATTCTTGAGATACAAGGATAAAGGTCCTATTTATTTATAGGATAATATAAAATAAAATAAAATAAAATGTAATTTAATGCAATAAAAACTAAGATCTAATGCAATAAAGACTAAGATATTCTAACAGAGTAGATCAACAAATGAGGGTGGGAGATTCGAACTCATGAATCATATTTGATGCGAGTTGAACTATGTTTTTGTTGGTAATCTCTTTGTGGAGAATATAGGTTAAACAAACACTTTTATAATTACAATTGATAAGGGTAAGTAAAAAAAAGACCGAAAATCGACTCGATCGATCGAATCGAGGGCAACCGATTAGTTTTTGGTATTTCTCGGTCGGGGTTGGTCGGTCGGTTTGGAGCAAAAGCCCCAAACCGACCGAACCGACCGATAAAAAAATATAATAATAATAATAATAATAAAATAATAATTATGAATTATTAAATAATAATAAAATATTAATTATAAATGATTAAATAATTAATTAAATAAATATTTAAAAAATATATAAAATCGACCAAACCGACTGGTCGATTTTTTTTTTTAAAAATTGGTCGACCGAACTGACCAACCTTTTTCGATTGGGATCGAAAATCAACCCCGACCTATCGATGCTCACTCTAATAATTGATATAAAATTAGAGTCACATTGTGACCCTTAATAATTTTTCCCCACATTTATTTTCCACTCCGCCTATAGTTGATTTCTTGTTCCCTTTGCGATTGTGTCCCAAACTCTCTCTCTCACGTTGGCCAACGTTCGGCGGGGCCCTCCTCTTCCAAATCTGACAATCTCTTTCACTCTCTCTGGTTTCTGCTCTCATCCATCGCCCATCGCTCGTCGATTTTCCTCCTCTCTCTCTCGGTACGTACTACGTAGTCCCTGATCCATCTCTCTCAATCTCTCACGCTCTACTCTCTACTGCTTTTTCCTCACAGCACTCAACGGTTTCGTTTTCTATCCAGGCTTACTCCGGATTCGTAGGGCTTGGATCGCACCGATTGGATCTTCTCCGATTAGATTCAAGAAATCGGCAAGATGAATGACGCAGATGTTTCCAAGCAGATCCAGCAGATGGTGAGGTTCATCCGCCAGGAAGCTGAGGAAAAGGCCAACGAGATCTCCGTCTCCGCTGAAGAAGTATGTTTCCCGTATTTTTCACTATTTTCTTTTGATTTCTACTCGTTTCCGCTTCTAGATGGCCCGATTGTACTTTATATTTTTTCTTGATTGCTCATTGTCGCCCCAAATACCTACTTCTCAGCGTTGCTCTGTGTTAGGTTACGTATGCCTTACGAGTTCTAGGTTTCGTAGGTGCTATACATGTGTTTGACTGTCTACATTGACTATTGAATGGAACGAATGGATTTTTGTTTTTTTTTCCTCCTGCAGGAATTCAATATTGAAAAGCTGCAGCTGGTTGAGGCAGAGAAGAAGAAGATCAGGCAAGAGTACGAGAAGAAGGAGAAGCAAGTTGAAATTCGGAAGAAGATGTAATTATTTGCACTTTTCCCTCGTAATTCGCTTTTTACAGTTTAATTATTCATGCTTCTCAGTGGCTTGGTTTGTTATGGTGAACAGTTTTCAATTGCTGGAAAGATCTTTTTCTTTCTTTGTTTCATTCTGCCTTTGTTGTAATCTAAAAAGGTAGTAGTTGCTGAATTAAATCTTTGTGTAATTGATGCTTTGTTCCAGCGAGTACTCCATGCAGCTCAATGCTTCTCGGATCAAAGTTCTGCAAGCACAGGATGATGTAGTGAACTCTATGAAAGAGGCAGCATCAAAGGAACTTCTGAGTGTAAGCGGAAATGAACATGTCTACAAAAATCTTTTGAAGGATCTCATTGTTCAGGTTAGTAAATTCCGAATGTCATCCACATTAAAGCATTACTGATTATTTGATTTAGTTAAAGTAGAAGTCATAAAATTTGTCTGTTCATTCACTTTAGAGTTCATTGTTAGAGTTACTCATTGTTTATTATTTTTGAGGTTATAAGTTTACAAAAGAGAATTCTACACAGAAGATTTGTGCTTGATAAAGGAACTTTAAATATCCAAAACAAATCTCTGTTTTGCATAACTCTTGCTGGATTAAATTCTCTACCTGTAAGGCATCAAATTGAAGTACACACCACTCTTATAGATGATGATTGAGTTTTCTTTTCTCAATTTTTTTTGTTGGTGGTTGCTGCTTAGAATACATTGTGGAGGTTTAGGGCCTGTTTGGTATGCAATCCGGATCCTGTTTTATGTTTTCGGATTCACTGAATTCAGTGAATATGTGTTTGGCAGATGTGTTTTCGAAAACTGTTTTCGGATTCTGGGATCCAAATAGTAGAAATTCTGAAAACAACATTTTTATGTTTTCATTGTATCCAGATTCTGAATTTAAAATTTTAAAATGCAGAATTATATTAAACAAAGATAAAAATAATAAATACAATATTTCATGTTATGAATTCAATTTACTTTTGTTAAATTAAAATATGTAGAATATAATATATTAAAAATTATAGAATATTATATTATAAAAAGATAATTCTATAAAATTTGCAAAATCATTTCCTAAATTAATTAATAATGACTTATATTCAATATAATAATTAGTTTTGCATCTACAACTAATTTCATGATCTATAAATATGTTATAGGGCACAGTTTAAACAACTGTTTAGAATGAAATCAAATTTCTAAATCTGCTACCAAACACATATCTGAAAACATGAAATACAACTCTGTTTTCATTGAATCCCTTGTTTTCAAATTTCTGTTTTCAGATTGCGTACCAAACAGGCCCTTATCTTCCTGTTAAGATTTTGGTTAGTGGTTGCTACGGGATAAATATGCTGACAGATTTACTAGTTGTTTATGCGCTGCCTCAAGTTTGTTTCTTATTTTATAGAGCTTGCTTCGACTGAAAGAGCCAGCTGTTTTGTTGCGATGCCGCAAAAGTGACCTCCATTTGGTAGAGTCTGTGCTGGGTTCAGCAGCATTTGAATATGCAGAGAAAGCAAAAGTTCATGAGCCAGAGATCATTGTTGACCATGTCCATCTTCCACCTGGTCCAAGCCATCATCATCATCATCATCACGATCCTTTTTGGTAATCCTTCCTTTTAGTTTTTATAGGATTTAATTTGTTACAACGTTTCTGCTTCCGAAAATATTGTCAGTGATTGGCGTCTTTCTATATACACGGTTATAATTTATTTCAGCATTGGAAAAAATATGTGTTAGAGACTGCAAGTTAACTTTTGCATACTTTTCCTGCCAGGCATCTTATTTGTCAAGCTGATAACTAATTACTCCTGCCCTGGGGGCGAGCACTATTTTTAGAAGAAAGATAACTAATTACTTCTGCATTTTGTTACAATTTGCAGATTGTACCCTTCTATTTAGACAATAGTTTTAAATAGCCCATGGTTCCATTTCTAAATCTGTGAATTAAACCATTCTAACAAAGTTTACCAATACTTTGATAGAGATGGTTGTTTCCTATCCAAAAAAACCTTTGATAGAGATGGTACGCATGGCATGTTCTACTTAAGCCCATGCCCATGTTTACTGATTCTGTTAAAACTAACAGTCTTAATTTATAGAAAGATTCAATTTGTAGATTGTGGAAACTACGTGAGTGTGTAACATAAATTTCAAAATACAAGGATACAATGTATGAAATTCAACTGGAATATAATTTACAATTTTCCCTTTGCAAATTGTATAGAAGCCTTGTATTGTAAGGTTTTTTTCCTTTTGGTTCTGTATACACCTATTTTCTTTGAATAGTCAGTAAAATATCTATAAACACTTCTAATATTAAGTTTTGATCATTCAGCTCTGGAGGTGTAGTACTGGCATCTCGAGATGGGAAGATTGTCTGTGAGAACACCCTTGATGCTAGGTTGGATGTTGTGTTCCGTAAAAAGCTTCCAGAGGTACTTTCTCTTCTCAACTATACCCTACTGTCTATTATTGGGTGCTAATTACATTACCAAATGCTAGTAGAGATCTGAAAAACTCAATTTTATGCACCATTTTTAGAGAGGAAAAAAGATCTACATTTATAAGATTCTTTTTTTTATTTTGCTTTTTGACAAGGCATAAACCTAATGTTAACCGGGTCTGCACTGTTTGTATAATTTACCATGTCGTTTCTTGGTCTTTTGTAAATGTTCACTGCTCTCAACTGAGTATTGAATATCTAGACACGAATTGTGAAAAAATTTGTTGCACCATTCCACAATTTTGATGAATCTTTCACTATAACTGCACATATGTAAAGGATAAAGAGAAAGCGTGAGACAGGCTTTTAGATTTTGCCACTTAAATACTGCTCAGGATGCATAATGTTAACTTTTGGTTAATTAAGCCTAGCTTGACAATAAAGAGCTCGCACTTCAACTTTTTACCATCCGAATATCAGCTGCAACATGATTCCTTTACTTTATATTGGCTTTCAAAGGCACATTTTTATACTCCCCCCTCACCTTTTCTTAACCTTTAGAAAGATATGGATTCCTTATTCGGGGATTTTATATTTTTAATAAAAAGGTACAAATACTTTATTTGGGGCTGTTTGCAGTATGTCTTTCTTTTATCAATACTTCACTAACTGCAAGTTCCTATATTAGGTCATCTAGGCAATTCTTGCCGATGGTTATTTTGTTGCACCATTTTGTCATAACGTTCATATTTAGAGTACTTACAGCTGCATTTCTTATTGGCAGATCCGAAAAAGCCTTTTCAGTCAAGTTGCTGCATGATGGATTGCTTTCGACTCTATCATGGTGCTTCCTGTGAAATAATTTATGAGTCCAAATTTGGTCTTTTGATGCGAATTATATGTCCCAAATGTCATGGTGCTTCACGTATCAATAAGTATTGCATTCTTTGATTTTCTTTATCTGATAGTTACTTTTGTTCTTGGTTTGATTCACAGCTTTACGGGGAGGTAGGAGCCCCTATCGACTCGATAGTATTTCTGGTATCAATAATATTCCAGCTTGATATTTCCGTTTCCTTATTCAAGTTGGAATGACCTTTTTAGTTATTAAATATATTATTGTGTGCACATCATTAGACTACTGTCCTTATATAATGTAATGTGACATTTCTCTTCTTAAGGCAGTTGTTTCAAGTAAGTTATTTCACTTGCATTCAATCTTGTAGAGCCCTTTTAATTGGATACAATGTTTTAACCCTCATAGTTGTAGTTAAGATCGATAGTTTATCTAAGGTTAAAATACTATTTTGGTATCTGTACTTTGAGCATTGTTCCATTTTAGTCCTTGTTCTTTCAAATGTTCACATTTAGTCCCCGTACTTTCGATAAAGCTTAAATTTGGTCTCTACTATTAGTTTATTGATATTTTTTCTTAAAAAAAATAGTCTCTATTAGTTTTTCCTCTACAAATTTTGGAAGTATGTTCAAATTGTGCCTTTTCTTGTATTAAAGTTATTACTATTATTTAACCAATTTTGATAAAAAAAAAATTAGCTTCAAACTTATCATAGGGACCAATTTTAAGCTTTATTCAAAGTGCAGAGACTAAAATTGGATATTTGAAAGTATAATACCAAAATGGAACAATGCTCAAAGTACATGGACCAAAATGATATTTTAACCTTTATCTAAATTTATCCCCCCTCCCTTACTACACATTTTTCTTGAACAATAGTTATTATTACTACTGAGTTGGAAAATGCCCTCTAGTATTTTCATGGCTGGTTTAGGGATTAGATTGTATCAGAGATTTTTGTTTTAATTTATATACGAGAAGTCTGAGAGTTGATCTTTAAAATTATTTTATAAAATATTTTTGGACAAAAGAACTACTGAAAAATATTTAACTGTTTTTTTTTCTTTAAATGCTTTTCCTTAATTTGTTTTCATGTAGGATAGAGATTAGAACTTTTGACCTTTCTGATCAAGGGTATGTGTGTTTAACTTGGTGAAAATATTCGGCCTCTATAGATATGGAGTAACACTTCATAAATTCCATGAATCTCAATATACATACATTATCCCTCTTCGTATTTTACCTATGTTTTAGATTTTATTTTTCATGGGTGTAATTCAAACAGAGGTCTATAATTTATGAATATAATTCTTTTTCAAATATAGAATAAATGATTGCAAAATGAAAAGAATCATTACTATCAAGCTTTTTGAAAAATATGAGATATCAAGAAGGACACTTTTTGAAGGAATTTCTTTTGGTTTTCATTGAGGCCTGATGCCAAGCTGATATGAAATTGTGGTCCTTCCCCAGAAAGCAAAGCCTTCTCATCCCATCTACTAATTCCTCTCCTTGGAAATATGCCCTAAAAAAGGTGAACTTTTCTCCATGGATATTCATAACAAATCCCAAAAGAAAAGCCCTCCATTTTCATTTTCCCTTGCCTTCGCAAGAGATTTAGATCATCTATATTTGATGTTGCCCTTGTATTATATTATGTGAACTTGCCTTCATATATTGCACGTAAGGGTACTTTCCCCTCCTAACGTCAAAAACTCTCGTCATCCAAAAGTATATTTTTAGATTCATCGAGTTCATCGAATATGCGTTTGACATGTGTTTTTAAAAACTGTTTTTGGATTCTATGATCTAAATAGTGATTTTTTTTTTTTAATGTTTTCGTTGTATCCAAATTTTGGATTGAAAATTTAAAATGTAGAATTATATTGCAAAAGGTACAAATTTTAATAAATATAGTCTTTATGTTGTAGCCTCAATTTATTTTTGTTATTTATCTATAGTATTTTACTGTAAAATATATGATATTATAAAATAATAATTATACAAAATTTACTAAAAAACACATATTCGTAAATTAATTAATAATAGTTTATATTCAACATAAAATTTAGTTTTGCAATTACACCTATTTAAATTAGAATTCAAGTCCTGAATTTGCTATATCTGAAAACATGAAATATAACTATATAACTATATATAAGATAAGGGCAAGCTATGACTCATTTTGCTTTTTCGTGTACAAGTCATACAGGTTTTTGTGACGAGTTTTGTAATCAAGTGGCATGTGTGGGGGGATTCGAACCCATGACCTCTTGGTCATGAGTCATACTTGATGCAAGTTGAGCTATGCTCTTGTTGACCAATATACTATTCTTTAAATCAACATGAAAAAAAAAATCTATTTTTTTTAGTTTTATTTTATATTTGTGAATGTCTGAACCAACACACCTCGACTCATCCCACGAGACAATTGCCTACATCTACTACATTTGGTTGTCAAGAAATACCTAAAATATAAAATCCTAGGTAGGTAGTGGTCATTATAGATGGAACTCATTCCTTCTAAGCCTTTTATTTTTCCCAAGTCTATTTGGTTGTCAAGAAAAAAAAAGTTTTGTTGATCACATCAACTATTTGGCTAAGTTATTCAATTTTGTCATTTGGTTGTTATGACAAATCAAACTAGCGAATGTTTGTTTCAAGATTTATCATTATTCATTAGATGTGTAAATAATAGAAACTATCTTAAATTACAATTCAGAGTTTAAATAATAATTAGTCATTATTTTTTTTAAAAAACAAATAACTTGATGTAAATTTTATGGCATTCCAAAAACAATCCCCAATTTTCGAAGGAATATAAACAATAATTTTTTACAAAGTGTAAAATATACGTTTTAGTCTCTCCTATTTAGTTATTTTTTCAATTTAGTTTCCATTGTTTAGAAAGTTTTAATGTTGTTTCCAATATTTCAACATTTTTCACTTTAATCTTTCACACTTGGTGTATGTTAATTGGCCGATCATATACTTAACATAATATTTACTTAATTGATATAAATTTAAGAGAGAATAGAAAAAAAAACTCAAAATTTCTACTAATTTCTTAGCCCAAAAAGAACATGAGAATCTCAACCCGCAATGGGAAGAGGCAGATGCTTATATGGGCTAAGGATGAGGCCCATTATAATAGAAGCCCAGCCCATAAAGTTGAAGAAACCCCTATCAGTATCTATCTGGTAACTTAATGAACCGCGCCCCGCGTTTTCTTCCATTGAGCAAAGAAAGTTTTCGCGCCTTTGTTTATACTCCAACTTCTAAGAAGCTCAATCTTGTTCCATTTTCTTTCCCATTCCAGTTTTTTCACTTCGAAATGCTCTGAAGACGGCAGTAGCTATGAAGAAGACCCCATCATTAATCATTCATTAGACTTAAACCAATTGGGCAATGTTCACTGGAAGACATCTTCAGATTGAGAATCGCTTTCTTTTGCCTCATCGGAGTTGTAGTCCGAAGAGCAGGTAAGTGTGTTAATCTTGGATTTTTCTCAGAAGATTACCCATTAGTTTCTTTATATGTAGCTTGTTTAAGTTCGGTTTGATTGGATGCGATACACCATTCAACGCCGAGGTAAACTTGGGAGCCGGTGTTGAACTTACTTATGTGGTATTCACTTTTGTGGCTAAATGCTAATTGAATTTCTATGAAGCCATTTAGAACGAGTTTAGTTCAAAACCTTGTTCTAAGAAGCTCTCAAGCTCCAAAACCATCCATCAATGGTGATTATCTTTTTGATGCCCATATTGTCAAGACTGGTTTTAATGCAAATACATGCCGCTCTAACTTCCAGGTCAATAACTTTCTCCAGAGAGGAGATCTTTTCCATGCACATCAGGTATTTGATCAAATGCCTTGCAAAAACACGATCTCTATGAACGTGATGATTTCTGGATACCTTAAGTTTGGCAACTTATCTAAAGCTAGAGAGTTGTTTGATGGAATGGTGGAACGTACGGCAGTATCATGGACAATTTTGATTGGTGGGTATTTGCAATCTAGCCAATCTAAAGAAGCGTGTAGGCTGTATGCTGATATGAGAAGGGGAGGGACAGAACCAGATTATGTGACTCTAGTGACTTTGTTATCAGGCTGTGGTGAATTGGAAACTAAGAGTGTCATTATTCAAATCCATACCCATGTCATTAAACTTGGATACGAGTACAACCTCATGGTTTGCAACTCCTTGGTTGATGCTTATTGCAAAACCCATTGTTTATCTTTAGCTTACGAACTCTTCAAGCAAATGTTAAACAAAGACACAGTGACCTTCAATGCATTAATGACAGGTTATTCAAATGAAGGATTGATTGAAGAAGCAATAAAGCTCTTTGTTGAGCTGCAGAATAATGAAATCAAGCCCTCAGAATTTACGTTTGCAGCTCTCCTATGTGCTGCTGTTGGTCTAGATGACACAAGTTTTGGACTACAAGTTCATGGTCTTGTTCTCAAGACCAACTTTATTTGGAATGTGTTTGTGGGAAATGCATTACTAGATTACTACTCAAAGCACGACCAAGTGGATGAAGCAAGGAAGCTTTTTGATGAGATGCCAGAGTTGGATGGAATATCTTACAATGTAGTTATCACAGGCTATGCTTGGAATGGGCAATTCAAAGAATCTTTTGATCTTTTCAGGCAATTACAGTTTACAAGATTTGACCGGAGTCAATTCCCTTTTGCAACACTATTAAGCATAGCTACAAATTGTCTTAATTTGAGGATGGGTCGGCAAATACATTGTCAGGCAATTGCAGTTGGAGCAAATTTTGAACCTGTGGTAGAAAATGCCTTGGTCGACATGTATGCCAAATGTGACAGATATGAGGAAGCCGAGAAGATATTTGAAAAACTTACCTACAAAAGTACAGTGCCATGGACTGCAATGATCTCAGCCTACGTTCAGAAGGGAATGCATGAAGAAGGAATAAAGGTATTCAATGACATGCGTAGAAATGGTGTGCCTGCTGATCAAGCAACCTTTGCTAGTATCCTAAGAGCATGTGCAAATCTGGCTTCAATTTGTTTGGGAAGGCAATTGCATTCATTGCTAATTCAATCAGGGTTTATGTCCAATGTATATTCTGGAAGTGCATTGCTAGATACATATGCAAAATGTGGTTGCATGACAGATGCGATAAAATCTTTTGGAGAGATGCCTTTGAGAAATTCTGTCTCGTGGAATGCTTTAATCTCAGCTTATGCACAGAATGGGAACGTTGAAGGCACGCTCGATTCATTTCAGCAGATGATTCAATCAGGCTATAAGCCGGATTCTGTTAGTTTTCTCAGCATTCTGTCAGCTTGCAGTCACTGTGGTTTTGTTGAAGAAGCCCTTCGGCATTTCAATTCCATGACTCAAATTTATGAAGCCACTCCAAAGAGAGAACATTATGCATCGATGGTTGATGTATTGTGTCGAAATGGAAGATTTGATGAAGCTGAGAAGTTGATGGCCCAAATGCCATTTGAGCCTGATGAGATTATGTGGTCGTCGGTATTAAACTCATGCAGAATTCATAAGAATCATGAGTTGGCTAAGAAAGCAGCAGATCGGCTTTTTAATATGGAAGAGCTTCGAGATGCTGCTCCTTATATCAACATGTCTAATATTTATGCTGTAGCTGGTCAGTGGGAGAATGTTGCAAAGATCAAGAAGGCAATGAGAGACCGAGGGGTTAGAAAGGTCCCAGCCTATAGTTGGGTTGAAATCAATCATCAGACTCATGTATTCTCAGCAAACGATAAATCCCATCCCCAGATGAAGAAGATTTTGACGAAGATTGATGCACTCACAAAGCAGATGGAGAAGAAAGGATATAAGCCAGACACGACTTGTGCCCTTCACGATGTGGATGAGGATGTTAAGATTGAGTCTCTTAAATACCACAGCGAACGCTTAGCAATTGCATTTGCTCTACTCAACACACCAGATGGATCCCCGATAGTGATAATGAAAAACTTGAGAGCTTGTACAGACTGCCATGCTGCAATCAAGGTGATCTCGCAGATTGTTGGAAGGGAAATTACCGTTAGAGATTCAAGTAGGTTTCATCATTTTAAAGATGGTTTTTGCTCCTGTGGGGATTATTGGTGACCATCAAATCTCTCGATGAGCACTCTAGATTGTTGTCAAAACAATCAATGCATGCAATCGTTCTACAGAAATAAACTTGTCTACAGTAAGTGTAGTTTTCTTATGCTGTGTTACCGAAAAGTTCCATTTAATTGATTGATCTAAAAGCAATAAGTTTGTAAGATGGTACTCTAAATCATTTATCTATTGACTGATTCTTCATATAAGCTTAACGTTTTGTTTCATTTTGCTAGCAATTCTACAAGGCAGAGCAAAATAGGCTGTGTCGTGACTCCTTCCTCGAAAGCTTGTTCTGCCACACATTGTCCAAATAAGAATTCAGCAAGGTACTCAAGGTATTGTGCATGATATAATTTCTAATCTTTTTCTTCTTATTACCTATATGATTATTCTTGGTTGCCATGAACTTGGAAATATACTATAAAAGCTATAATGACCTTCATGTGAAGTTTGTTTCATAGACAGGTGAACAGCTTTAGATCGGTTCATCATCTTTGATCTTTAATATAAATATACTAATACAAGGCACATGAGAAATGAAAGAGTATCATGTAAAACCTGATTCTTGTTTCATGAAATGGTCAATTTCCTTTCTCCATCCATGTCCTCTCTATTAAGGTGGTTGGGATTCCAATACCCTTATATTTGTAGTATATAATGCTTTGAAAAGTTTTCTTTGTGTCATTGAAACATGCAAGTCCAATGACAAACTATTCTTCGCACAAAGTGCCTTAAATCAATTTGTTTTATGCATAAAAAATTAGAAATGGAAAAGAATTTCTATTCTTCATAGTTATGAAGAATAGTTCATAGAATAGCAAGCACTTGACGGAACAAACTCAATGTTTGCCATTTGAGGTATCTCCTTTTTTTTGGCTCCACAATTGCGTGGTAGTTGATAATTGTTCACAATTCAACTTGGTGTAGTTGCGTGATGGTGCTGCATTTGACAATAGTACCAACCATTTCCCTTTACTACATTGCTGTTCTTTTTCCTATTACTTCTACGTCATGGCTTCTGAAGTACTTGGTTTTCTCTTGTGATAGGCCAATATGCATACTGTTTTAAGAGCCTATGGTAGGAAGAGTGCCGAATGAGTTATAAGAATGAAGGGAAGTTGGACGCCAAGGGGGTCACTTTCCCTTTCTCAATTGGTGTCATTCTATCTTCCCACTTGTTATATTTCAACCTTTAAAGCCCTGTTGACGTGACTAACATAATTGAGAAGATTGTGAGAGAATTTCTTTTGTGAAGGTCCTTAAATGGAAGGTTGTACCCTTCCTGTTCTCGTGGTGGGTCTTGGTGGAATCAGTAACATTGCTATCATATGCCGACTAAATGATTACAGAGGTTTTCATTGGAAGCCAACACACTTTAACATGAAATCATCAGAAGTAAATGTGGTTATCATTCCCTCCGGTGGTTCATGGCTTAATGTCAGTATGGTAACTCTAAAAGCCTGTGGATTAATATAGCTAAATACAAAGAGCTGGAGGAGAGTGATATTTAAAAGAGGTGACGGTTCCAGGGAGAGGTAATTGTGTTGTCCATCTATCCATGCAATTGCTAGAAGCAAAAATAGAAGAACAAAATAATGTGGAGCTAAGGGGAATACTTTTGGAGTATTGAGTTCAGGATTTATCTTGGGATTTTGAAGATGAAGAATGGCAAGTCTGCTCGCAAAATATGCACGATTTCAAGCCTAATGCTCAGCCAGATGTGATATTACCGTGATTTGCAACCTGTGTTTCTGTAGATAAGCCAAAAAGGCTGTTTCATGCTGCCTTCTGCACATATTGATTCTGTCTTAAATTAACCGAATATGAAAACAAGGCATCAGGTTATAAGATATGGTGTTTATTTTTTTGAAGTTCTCTTATCTGCTTTTAGTTTTTCCTTGGTTCGCTTCAGGGACTCTATTAATGCTTCAAACTAGAATAAAGTTATGCTGAAGACGTGCGTACTTGCCAAGTTTCTTGTGTCAGCGGCTCTTGCTGGTGCTCCTGCATGGGATTTCAGACATACTCTTTATGTAAAAAAGTAAACCAAATTGAAGCAAAACTCTCTAATAGTGAATTGAGACGAGCCTGGGAGATTTACTGTTGATCACTTCCAAGGATTTCGTAGTATCAGCTGCAACGTTGAGAAACCAATTATTAATTTTTTTTGCAACGTTGACAAACAAATTATTAATTTTTAATAGGTTTGTCAATGTTGCAGCTGACAAACCAATTATTAATTGAATATTGGTGTGGTGGACTAATTCATAGATTTGTGCGATGTGGCTAAAATTTTTTTTGTTTCCCTATGAACCATTTGCTATTTTAAATTCTTTTTTCATCTTGATCTTGTTGAAGATTATTGCCTTAAAAGTTGTGACAAATGTCATTACTTGCTGCTTTAAATAGATATGCACACACATGACAAATACCAGTACCTCTCGTACTTGCTAATGAATTTCTGAAATTGACATGACAGGTCCACTTCAGGAGCTTGCACACCAGAACTTACAGACAGGTTATTTTTCTTTACATCTTCATCTGTCTTCTTTAATATTGTGGCGTGCAGAATTTTACCATCGTTTAATAAGATCATCTCTTCAAAGATTCTAAAACCTCTGCTACAAGAAACCAACTTTTGCTTCCCCATTCAAACTATTTTTCTTTAGACTTCCACTTTACTGTTGTGCTGCTTAGGGAATCTGACGTCGTTTTTGCTTGTATTTGGCGACAAAAACATTGAATTCTTGAAATATCGAAGCAGCAGAACAAAAAATCGAAAGGGCAGGAAATTTCTCAACCGTAGAAGGATTCTTTTTTCTTCTTCCTTTTTTTTTTTTTAATATCTTGCCCTTGGGAAAAATAGTTTCTGGATATTTGTGTTTTCTTAGGTCTTCTACTAGTAGACAAAAGGAATCTTATACCCGTAGCTCACCGTGAGGATGCGCTGTGTTGCCCAAGCTTTGAATTGTATTATTTTCCCCCAATAAAAAACACTATACTTTATTTAAAATTTTGCTCAGCCATCCCATTAAGACAAACGCCGTTATCTAGGAGAAAACACATCCAACCCAAATTTAATAATTTAAACTGCTACGGCTATTGAAGAAGACGAGGGAATCTCTCTTTTAAAAAAATCAATAAAAATCTAAAATCAAGAAAGTCGTGGAGATTCGAGGATTTGGGAAGATATTAAAATTTTACTAATGGGGCATCGAGTTCATATGCTAAAAGATGCCATTAACAATAGCCCCACATGAAGGTTCCCTCTCCCTCTCTCTACTAATTGCCGGTTGAATTAGATACCAAAAAACCACCTTTGCCTGCTCTAATGGATGCTGAAGTTTGTCATTTATCTTTGATAATTATATGAGTTACAAATTGTCTCATTTTCCCCATAGTATGGCCACAGCTTCTGGTTTTTTCATATGGAAACAGGTAAAATACCCCCCAAAAGAAAGAAAGAAGGATAAACAGTGCAACCACTTTCCTTCTCCCTCAGCCCATGATTACTCGAAAATCGAGTTTAGGTAGAATTACAGAAGCAGGGCACACAAAAAGTTGAAACTCAAATCACATTAAAAAGGCGGAAATTTAAAAGACATCTTTTTTTTCTCTTTCTTTTCTTTTTCTTTTCTCCAATGAAGAGTAAGAGTAGTAAGAGTAGTAGTAGTAGCAGTTAAATTTGCCCTTTTTCTTCTCTTTTTGACTCATTCTCGTTGCTTAAACAGAGATCAGAGCAACCGAAAAACAAAACAAATTCAACTCTCACAGGCATTGAAGAGTTGGGGGCTTGGGTTTTGTCACAAGTCACACCCCTCTCCTCACATCACGAGCTTGAGAATATGAAGAAGAAAAGCCTAAAGCTAAGGCTAAGGCTAAGGCAGTGCTGGTCTCTTCCTGATCCGTACTTTCCATATCATTTGAAGAGACTTCAGTGACTCCACTTGAACACGAAGTCGAAGAACAAGCCTGAGAAAATTCCCAACCATTCTCCACCCTCAATCTCTTCTTCTCTTCCACCCCTTGCTTTTTAGGCCTTTTTCTCTTCTGAAACAGGCAGTACACAGCCCAATCCCCCATTTCCATCTGCTTTTTAGGTTCATAACCACAACAAAACAAAACAAAACCCACACAGTAAAAAAAAAAAAAAAGAATTCAGTACTTTTTGAAAAAACAAAAAGAAGGGGTAGTGTTGTAATTTACTTAGCAGAAGTAAAGTCCATGGTCAAATTTGTCTGTTACCTACCTGGGTTGAGTTGGGCAGTCGATATTCATGCATGACCCATCGAGTTGTTGCTGTTGTTGTTTTCTGAGAAAAAACCAGAGATTTCCTGAGCCCAACCACCTGGTTCATCTCCTGGTTTAAAATGAACTTCTCTTTCCCAATGGACTTCCAAATCCCACACCCAACACTTCTCCTCAACAAACTCTTCTGTTTGCTAAAGAAGAATCTCTTTTCCTTCAAATCCCCTAAAAAATCCAAAAAAAAAAAAAAAAATCATAGAAATAATAAGAATATTGAAAGTTTTTTACATGAGAATTTGAATTTGTTGTAGTTACCAGGCAAGCCCCATGGATCTGTTTGGAAGACATCAAACTCAGGAATGACAGAAGCAGGGAGAGGCAAATCAAACACTTTCCTCTTCAAGTAGTGCTCCACCAGCTCCTCATCTGTGGGGCAAAATCGATACCCAACAGGCAATCTGATGCCTCCATTGATGACAAAGCTTGAGGTTTTGTCCATTGGTAAAATTCTGCAGAAGAAACCTCTCTCTCTCTGATTCAAGATCTCAAAGAAATGGTGAAATATAAACGGAGAAGAAAGAACCCATCTGGGATTGGATTGGATTATGATAATCTGCAAGAGAAAAAAGAAGAAGAAGAAGAAGAGAGAGAAAGAGAAAGAGAAATGAAGGGTAAAGGGAGAAGCATGAGAAAGACAAGGATCTTTCCTTGCGTTTTATGGAATGTAAGAAATTGGAAATCCTAGTCCGACTAGAATTCGGAATCAGAAACTGATTATTTTTTTTTAAATTAAAAAAAATAATTTTTTTAAAAATGTAAATTTCTTTTTTGACTTTTTCGAAACGGAATTCCTTTGTTGTTTTTTTGACGGCGTCGTTGCTTTCACAACCGCGTGACCGTAACAGACCCCAAAAAAGCCTTTCTTTGTTATTATTATCAACACGCTACCCTAAGCTATGTTATGTTTTACTACTTTTCATTTCATTTTATTTTTATTTTTTATAAAATTATTATTTTTATCAATAAGTTAAAGACTTATTTAATATAAAATTTAAAATTGGAGAGTTTGTATCCATTTTTATTCTAAACTTTCAATTTCATTAAATTGCATCCCAAATTAAGATAAGTGTTGTAACCTTAACTCTAAAGTTTTAAAAGTGTTGAAATTTTAAAAATGTATTCTAATATGCATTAAATAAATTTTAAATATATATATGATAGAAAATTGATAAATTAAAAAAGAAACAACTTTAGAACTATTTTTCTGTTTGAGAATTATGAATTTTGGTTAGGTTAATTAACTTGTGTATTGAGAGTAATTTTAGTTTTGTTAAAGCTTGATTTTATTGAAATTAGTGAGATTGTAGAGGTTATCAAACTATTTTTGTGTTAAAATTTGTGAGTGGATTAGTGAAAATCAAATAAAGGGTAAGAATAGCAACACTTATCTAAGTTTGGGGTCCAATTTGATGAAATTGAAAATTTAGAGTGAAATTTGATATGATGTGGCGAGTTTAGAGATAAAAATTAAAACTTTTCTCTATTCTTAAAATTAAAAAACTTATTAAATACAAAATTGAAAGTTTAAGAATCTATTAGACACATTTTAAAGTTCAAGAAATGAATGGGTAACTTATTTTTATTTTTTTATTATTTTCTAATATGGTATCCCATCTTTTAAAGTTTTAATTTCAATCAAATTCTTATTATCATGGAATTAACTAAGAAAATGTTGACGTAATGCCAAAATACATGTAATTAATTGAGATTGATTTCTTTAATAAAATACTCTATATTTTAGTTTTGTAAAGTAGACATATCATTCACCTATAAAATATATATTAAAAAATGTTAAAATATCATTTTAGTCTTGTACTTTAAATCCTATTCCATTTTGATCCTTGTATTTCCAACGTTCAATTTTAGTTCACATACTTTTAATAAAATTTAAAATTTTTTGTCCCTATGATAAAGCTAAAGTTATTTTTTTTTTTTATCAAAATTGATTAAAATCATAGGAACTAATTTAAACTTTATTGAAAGTATATGGACTAAAATTGGACATTGAAAGTATAGGGGCCAAAATGGTATTTTAATCTAAAAAAATGTTCATTGCATATGATTTAGAACAAAATAACTTAATTGATTTGAAATTGCTTCTTATTGAAAATTAATTCATTAAAATGTTGGTATAACGTATAGTAATAATTTAAAACCTTACAAAAATAACTATTTTTAATTCGTATGATGTTGTTGTGTTTAAGACTTAGTGGATGGTAAGGACTTAGAAAATGCAATACATAAAAGATGAAATCGAATTTTTCAAAGATTAAATATCAAATTAAATGACTCAAAACATTAGAGACTAAATTATAATCTAGTCTTTCTCAAAAAAAAAAAAAAATTATAATCTAGTCAACAAATTATCTGGTTTCATAATCATCTAATTTTTCATTTTTGAAAATTAAGCTTATATATACTACTTTATTCGTGGGTTTCCTTATTTTGTTATCTATTTTTTACGTATGTTTTAAAAAAATATCAAAATAGAAGAGAATGAGCTGTTAAAAAACAAGCCAAGTTTTAAAAACTAAAAAGAATAATTTTTAAAAATTAGCATTTTGTTTTTGAAATTTGGGTAAAAATTCAAATATTTTCTTAAGAATGTTGAAATTCATTGTAAAGAAATGATGGAAAAATAAATACAATTTTCAAAAATTTAAAACAAAAAATCAAATAGTTATCAAATGGGAGACCATAGTTTTTATTTATATCTTTTAGAGTGTTTTGAAATTATTAGTCAAGTTTTAAAATACAAATTTCAAAATTGAAAATGATTTTCGTGGTAGCCAACTCTTTTTCTGTTTTTTTTTTAATTTAAATTTAACATCCCCCTCAAGCTTCAACTTGAAAATTAAATTTTTATTTGAAATTACAAAAATAACAAACTAAACTTAATACTATGCATGTGCCATATGTTGAAATTAATAAGCGACTAAGAGGTCAGAGATTCAAATTCTTTGAATCCAAATGTTGTTGGACTAAAAAAAATCATAAGGAAGAGATGAATTTCTCTCTTTTCCCATACTAAATATAGTTTGGATCTTTTTTTTCTTTAGTCAGATTACTTAATTAAATTTAAATTTTGAAAATTTAAAGTGTCTACTTAGGATCCATGAATTTTTAAAAATATTTTTTAAAAGTATAAACTATAAAAATATCCATTTTAGTTTTGAGTTTTCTTAAAAAAAAAAAAAAAAAATCATTTTGGTCTCATAACTTTCAAAAGGTTTATTTTAGTTCTTAATTTTTTTTTACAAAATCATTTTGATTTTTGTTAGACTATGTTGATATAATTAAATTTACCCCAAACTATCAGCTTAAACTTTTGGTTTGATTGGTGATTTGAGATGGTATTAGAGCAGCAGATCCTATGAATCCCTATAAAGTCAGTTTCCTCCCCATTTAATATTGATTCTACATTCAAAGTTATACCATTCATCTATGAGACAATTAACGACCAATCAACAATGAGAACCAAAATAAACGATTCTAAAGGTTCAAGGACTAAAAATGAGATTTTATTTTATTTTATTTTATTTTAATAAATTCCTTTTAGTTTTATAGATCTTAAAAGTAACCATTTAACTTTGTAGTTAATCAACCAATAAAGTTAAGTCGGTTTAAAAGTATTCGACGTGAATTTAAACATATAACTTTATATAGAACAATAGTGTAATAACTTTATTTTTAGAAGACAATAGTAATAACTTTAATTTCAAAAGGGGCATGTTCATTTTATTTAGGTCTAATTTATAGAACTCTGAATGAGAATTGAGAATTGAGAATGAGAATCATTCTCCTTTCTTTTCATGTTTTTTTTTTTATAAAAAAAATAAAGAATCTAAAATTGAACAAAATATGAGAACATTTATTCTCATCCCACCATTTTTCACATGGAATATATTTATTTCACATAGAATAAATTTGGTTCTAATTCCATCTTAATCCCACATTTGTTAAGCAAAGGGGCGTGTCTAATATGAAAAAAAAAAAAAATTCCTCAAAATCGAAACTAATTTTGCAATTTATTGATTCTTTTCTTGCATTTTTTGCTCAACAAAAATTTTATTCTGATTGTCTCTTATTCATGTTCTTATCCGGTAGGGTACGCGTACGAAATTAAAATACTTCAAAGTCGAATAGATGTTTTCACTATTAATCAATTTAATTCACGTATATAGCAAGTTGACTATATCACGATTCAATAATCCTTTATTGATTTATAATTAAATTATTTATGTGAAGAAGCTCAAAGTAAGTAACTCATCTAAATAGTATGTAGATAGTATGGGTGAGAAAAAAAAAGACTGAAAACCGACTCAACCATCCAAAACCGACAGAACCGAGGTCGGTTAGTTTTTGCAAGAGTCGGTTGGTAAACCGACCGAATTTCAAAAAATTATATAATAATAATAATAATAACAACAAAAATTGTAAAATTTTATATATATCGTATAAATATATTACATAATAATTATAAATGGGTCGATTTTGGTTGATTTAAGATAGTAAAAAAAAAAGTCAACCGAATCGATCGAATTTGGTCAATTCAGGGTCGAATAGAGTCGAAAATCGACTCCAACTATCGATGATCACTCTAATTAAACATAATTCAGTAGATAAAACATCAATTATCATTTTTTAAGTTGATACTTCAATTTTTTACTATGTCATTGTCGTACTAAAAAAAAGGAAAAAAAAAAGAAAAAGAAGAAAGAAGAGAGCAAAATATAGCAATGATTTTTTTAAAAAGAAAACATGGTCGTGTATGACACGTTTAATCCATATGTTATTTGTGTTAGAAAAGGTCTTTTCATTGTCCTTATGGGCTTACCTCACTTTAGTTTCTAAAATATTTTCACTTTGAGAAAACTTTTTTATTTTATGAGATTTAATTAATTTCTTTTTAGTTGTTTTCTTCATATAATTATAAAAATGTCCTTTTCATTTTTCCTCTCTACTCTTCTCTTTCTCTCCATTGCTCTTTGAGAAATAGGTTAGAAAATGAGTTCTTGATGTTTAGACAAACCCCAAAAACTTAGGCCCGGTTTGATAACCATTTTGTTTTTTGTTTTTGGTTTTTGAAATTTAAACCTAAAAATACTACTTTTACCAATGAATTTATATGTCTTTTTATCTACTTTGTATCTATGTTTTCAAAAACGAAGCTAACTTTTGTAAACAAAAAAAACAGTTTTCAAAAACTTGACTTCGTTTTTAGAATTTGGCTAAGAGTTCAAATGGTTACTTAAGGGAGATGATCTCTATTGTAGAGGAATTAGGTGAAAATAAGCTTAACTTTCAAAAACTAAAAATAAAAAACAAAATGATTATCAAACAGGGACTTAGGAATCAATTATTAAACTAATTCCGACAAAAAATAACATCTCATTTCAAGGACAAAGCAAAAAAGAAGGAGGCTCCTTTTTTTTTTCCCCCCTTAAACATTACCATTCAAACAAGGGGAAGAAAAGTTATATCAATTTTGTTGGTTGATAAATTTTGATCTTAAATATAAAAAAATCATCATGATCTCTTTATTTATTTTTATGGGATTCATGGGAAATGAAGTTTAGCCTAAATATATGACAAGTCTTGAAATGAAAGAATCTTCAACTTTGGAAAAATCTTAATGCAATCTTTACTTTGGTTGTAATTATAAGTAAATCCTATTTGTAATAATAATCTTAAATATTTTAGGACTACAAGTCACTTAATCAACACTCAACATTGAAGAATCAAATGTTGATTTGTTCATATGATTCACAAACCCCTTTTAATGCAACAAAATAGATTTTACTATAATTGCTAATATTAGATTACTATGTTAGACATTTCTTAATCTTAAAGTTCTTTCTCTCTCTTTGTCTCCTCTAAAAAAACTAGTTAACAATTTTATTGATTTTCAAGAATACCTATGACTTTATCAACATTTATAGAAATTTATGATAAGGAGGATAATTCAATAATACAATTACAAATTATAACTATTTAATTGTATTCAATTAAACATTAAATTATAAAAAATTAAATATAACATCTGATAACTTATTCTTATTTGATACGAAACACACAAATTAATGGTGTTGATTGTTGTTTTTGCACTTAAAAAAAAAACAATCGTTTCTGTTTATTAACTTTTCAAGATGTCTACTTTAAGAACGAACTTTTAAAATGGCATTTTAATCCATATACTTTTAAAAATGCCTATGTTATTCATGATTTTTTTTTTAAAAAAAACAATCAATTTAATTCTTGCTATTCAATTGCCATCCAAAATGCATTCACCAGCCAATATTTGCTTAGCCAACTCATATAACTCTAATATATATTTTCATCACGACGTTAATATAAATATTTGAAATGGCATTCTCCATCTTCAAAACAATCAACAACAAAGTAACAAACGTTTCAAAAAAATAAACAACAAACTTACCCTTTTAAAATTTAAACACTAAAATAGACATTTTTTTAAAGATTTTAGAGTCTAAGATATAATGAATTTGGAAATTTAGAAAATTGAAATAGATATTTTAAAAGTTAGTCTAGTAAATAGAAGTATAATTCTATACGTTGCAAGATTAAAGTAAAATTTAAATGAACTCAAAAAATTAATAATAAATTAAAGGGCAAAATACACTTTTGGTCCCTGAGGTTGGAAGTTGATGTCTATTTGGTCCCTAAGGTTTTAAAATGAATACTTTAGTTCTTGAGGTTTAGAAAATAGTTCTAAATGGTCCCTGGAGTTAGTTGACGTTAGTTGACTAACAGAAAAATGATGTCTCAAAATTTATATTTAAGATTATGTATTTTTTTATAAAATTTATATTTAAGATTATTTCTTTTCTTTTCTTTTCTTTTGGGACTTCTCATGTGCATTTTTTCGGGTATTCCATTTCTTACGTATGAATTTTATTTTTTCTTTTTATCCAACCACACCACTCTACATAATAAAAAAAATATAACCACCAAAAATAAGATACTCATCACAAAAAAATCGAATCAATTAAATAAAAATTAATACATGGATACTTTAGTTTTGTGGACAAAGACAAGTTTTTGAGGATTAAGAAGGGTGGATTGAATAAGACGCTGCATTAACGCGACGAGAAAGTCTATCTCGTCATCGTCGTTTTCCATATTGGTGTTGGAGCCAAGGAAATAAAAAGAGAATAACAAATAGACGAGGAAGAGGAAGAAAAGAAAGAAGATAGAAGATGAAGAAACAGTAAAAATAAAATTTAAAAAACAACTACATAATGTTAAAATAATATAAATTTTAACACCTCATCTAAAAATTGTCAATAAAACATGTCTTGTTAGTCAACCAACGGTCAATTTAACGTCAATGACCATTTAGAACTATTTTTCAAACTTCAAAGATTAAGACCCTATTTGATAACCATTTTGTTTTTAGTTTTTAATTTTTGAAATTTAAACCTAAAAATACTACTTCTCCCAATGAGTTTATATGTTTTCTTATCTACTTTGTACCTATATTTTCAAAACCAAGCTAACTTTTGAAAACTAAAACAAATAGATTTAAAAAACTTGACTTTGTTTTTAGAATTTGACTAAGAATTCAAAGACTTACTTAAGAGAGATGAACTCTATTGTAGATAAATTAGGTAAAAATAAGCTTAATTTTCAAAAACTAAAAATAAAATGGTTATCAAACGGGACCTAAAGTATTCATTTTGAAATTTGAGAGACACATCAAACTTCAGATACTCTATTTTGCCATAAATTAAAAAATAAAATTTAAGCCCCTTTTAAACCTATGTGCCCATCCTGTCCACATGGGCCAAAAATATGGGCCGTTGAATTAAGTAACGGGGCTTTCCAAGGTTTCCAAATATAGCAATGTCATTTAATATGTTATATAAAATAAACACAATAAATACACTATATAAAATTAGCCAATTTTTTTGTCAACATGGGAAAAATTAATTTTCATAATTTATTTTTCATATGATATATGCTATGACAAAGACAGTTTATTTAAAGCTAGATGTGAAAGATTCTAAAACTTAGTGTAAAGATTTACATATTTAAATTGTAAATACCATATTATACAACATAACTACAAAAAAAAAAAGAGCATATTATAAAATTGTTCATTGGGATATCTTTATTTAAAACTATTCTATTTAGTAAGATATTTTCGGACAGACAATTCAGAGATAGAGATTATAACTTTTGATAAGTTTTTTTTTTACACCAACTAGTCTTTGTGAGTTGAGTTGTCTCTGTATCTATACTATATTAAAAAGTAAAGAGGCTGGAAAAACATTTTTTTGATACTTTTTTCATTTTCTTTAATTATTAATTTACAAAATATGTCATTGACTATTAATTATAAATAATATATTATATAATTAGCAATTAATTATCAATAATAAATATTTGTGTGATCTACTAATTCCTATAACTTACTTTTAATTATAATTCATAATTGACTTTTAGAAGTTATAGAATTTAAAAGATTTGGTAACTCTCATCTTCTACTATTATAAAATGAGTTACCTTCACCATTTTTTCTTCACCAACAGGAGTTTCATTCTTTCTTCATATTTGTTTTCTTTGCTCTCAAAACCTCTTCATTCTTCAAAACATATCAATTCATGTTGGTCAGTGGCGGTACATTCAAATTGCAAGGAATGCACGTGTCAGATCTATATCACAAATCTCAAGTTTGTGACATTACAACTCCTACTTTGTTGAAGTTGAATAATAATGTTTGTCTATTAATATATATTTGTCAAGTGGACAAATCAATTTTAAGGAATGAGGGTATATGTAAGATTTTTGAATTTTTTTTGTTACTATTTAAAGTACATATTAATTTGTTAAATAGATTTTTTAAACAAATTATAATTTATTTTTTTAATATAAAATAAGTAATATATATGAATTGCATGTGGTAATAAACTAGTATATATATATATATATATATATATATATATCAACCTTTTTTTAAAAAAAGAAAAAGGATAATTGTTCTTGGAACATTATTTCAAATATTCTTGGTATAATACCTTGCTTCTTGTGCAATTTATGATAAATGAGATTAGCTTGAATATAGTTTAAACACACCACTGGCTTGCTTTGTGGTTACTCAGGGAAATGTCAATCTCAAACAGTCATAATTTATATTTTGATGAATAATTGTTTATCAATATACTTTTCAAAACACTTGTATAAAAAATTGAGAGTTTAAAAATATATTTAAACTCTCAATTTATATATATATAATCTGCTAAAAAGAAACTATTTCTCATATCATTCTTCTTCTTCGTTTATTGTTAAAGTATTTTCTCATATCATTCTTCTTCTTCCTTTAGCTCATTAAACATAATCTAATTGATCAGGACATATATCTTAGATTGTGGGATTCAATCACGTTTCTTTTGAGATAAAGTCTTGATTTCTTCTTGTACTTACAAATTTATAACAATGTAATCCTTAAATTTTTACATGTAATAATTTAGTCCATGTATTTTAAAATTTGTAACAATTTAATCCATAAAAAATATTGTTAAGATTTAATGAGACACCTTACCTATGTAAAAAATCAATAAACTAATTAAGGACTACGTGTTTACAAACTACAAAAACTGCTAGTTAATAATAAAAGTTGACACTTGATTTTGATGAAAATAAAAAATATATAGACTAAATTGTGATAAATTTTTAAATATAGAAACTGATTTATTACCTATTAAAATTTAAACTAAATTGTTACAAACTTAACTCATAAACTAAGGTCCATTTGATAACCACTTGATTTTTTATTTTTGAAAATTAAGCCTATAAATACTACTTCCATGTCTTCTTATCTACATCTTAGATGCATTTTTAAAAACTAAGCTAGGTTTTGAAAATTAAAAAAAGTGGTTTCCAAAATTTTATTTTTGTTTTTGAAATTTAGCTAAGAATTTAAGTGTTATCTTTTAAAATATAAGAACTATTGTAAGGAAGATGAAAACCATATTAGAGATATGAGTGAGAAAACAAGTATAGGTCTAAATTGTCACTTTTATGAAAGTTCAAACACCAAAAGTATATTTTTATTTATTGTTTTTTGAATTCAACATAATTTGGGAGTAGAAAAATTGGAACTCCAATTTTTTAATTTATGATGCATGTCAATTACCGTTACACAGAGTATATTCATTGTGGCAAAGACCAATTAATTAAAAGTCTTGAATTTGCATTGTGAATTAAATTTAGTTGTTTTATTTAGAAATTTAGAGGATCAACCTTGTATGCATGACAAGCAAGTTTTAAAATGTCGATATCAATGGAAATATCGAGATCTCAATTTCATGGAAAAGTTTATGAAAATATCGATAAAATGTCAAATCTTGATGGATATTACTGGAGAAATTTTAAAAACAAAAAATTTTAAAAATATATTTAAATTAGAAAGTAAACCTTCTACAATTTTTAAATGAGTTAAAATACTTGTAATAAATATTCACATTATGTTACATTTTATTGCAATTTTCTTTAATATTTCATCAATTTTATACGATATAATAGACATGTCGATTCACTTTTAATGTCGATGTCGAACCCGTAGAGATGTAAAAATATCGATAGAAATGTAGAACGTGTAGACATAAATTTAATACTATGGTAGCAAGAGATAGATAGAGGCTCAACAAGTGTAAAATTTTTCATTTTTTATACTATTTTGAGATGGTCAAACATTTCTGAGAACTGTCACAATATTTCTGGGCAGCCCATATTAAATGGACAGAAGAGATATATTGACTTTATATACAACAGTAACATAATGCCACACTGAACACAACCCCAAAAAAAGAGACCAAAAAAAAAAAACCCATATCAATTTGGCCAACTAAAAAGACAAAAAAAAGAAGAAAAAGAAAAAGAAAAAGAAAAAGAAAAAGCTGCTTCTTGTTATGTAATGTTAGAGCTCTATTAGTTCTGGGATGAGCTTCAAAAGAAATGAAAGCTCCCTCTCCGAGAACTGAGGCTTTTTGTCCCCTTCACCTTCAACCTTCCCTTTTCCCTCACATCCTTCCTCCTTCCCTTCTTCTCCGGTCCCGATCGCCTTCGCCGGTTTTATCAGATCCACCATTGCCTCTGTGATTTCTTGCACAAGATCAACTATCACTCCCTCTATTCCCATCAAATACTGCATGTAAACAGCTTCTGGCACATTGCTGCATTTTGAACAACCAATTCATGAGCATCAATCAATGTCTGCTAAAGGAGCAGTGTTCTTACGAACATCACAACATTTCAGAAACTTCAACCAATTCAAGAACCATAACGTGCAGGGAAATTCTTAAGGAACAACCAATTCATGAGCATTCATGGCAGATTAATCCATCAGATAGTTAACTGAAGGGATCTTTAGAATTCAGAAACTTACTTTAGTTTTCCGTAGGTTAAGAGGGAGAGTTCTGACTCTCTGATCTTCTTAACAGCCCCTGGATTTCTAAAAATTCCTTTGACTTCAGATACTATACCCTGTAATCCACCTTCCAAGCAAAGTTTCAAAGCTTCCTCTAAAGAATTTCTCCTCACATCATGATACAACTCGGTTCCCCCATTTGTCAAGAAGAAAACCTTGATCAATTAGAACCAATTTTGTGTTAGCAAACTAATTATAGTGTTGTTTGGGTCACTAAAATTGAGCTACACTATATAAAATTTATATGGTTGGTTCAAGTTTTGATTTGAATGTTTCTTACAAGCAAAATTAACTCACCGGATATGTCGCCTGCAACTTTCGGACAAGCAATGCTGCATCTGGTTGGAAGGTAGAGAAGATGATGGGTCTCTCTTTAGCATTCTCAAAGACCACCTGTTAAAGATGAACAAAACCAGAGCTAAGTTTCAAAGAGACATATTAAACAATGGCTGAAGCAAAATATCAGAAACATGGTAAAAGTTAAAGATCCCCACCTGTAAAATAGCCTGAAGAACACAGGTAAGATAACTATGATCATAAACAATGTGATCGTCAAATTTTAACTCAATATTGAAGCCTAGAGAAGATTCCACTTTCTGAAAAGCTTCTTCCAAAGTGCAAAGTCTATCGTCTGTTTCAACATTCCAATTAACAATCTTCCCATCTTTAGTTTTTCTAAGCAAGCAATTTCCCTCCTTCTGAGGATCTTGTTGGGGACCGTAATAAAGAAATTCCGAAAGAGATAACTCTGTGATTCTTTTCTCAAAAACAGTGCCCTGAAATCCCAGATCAGAACCAAACACACAAGTCTTAACAAAAATAATTAACACACAAGAATCCCCACAAGAACAAATATGTAAAGACAAAGGATAAAGATTAGCTTACGTAATTTACAGAGAGAATAAAGTCGTCGTGAAATATGATTGGGCAATTGTCCCTTGTCACCTACAAAAATCACCACAAATTTGTTTTTTCACTTCCTTGATTCTTTAACTTTAAGCTCAATCAACCTCTCCTTACTTCTATGTCCATTGAAGTTAAGAAAAAGAAAAGGGAAAAAGGAGAAACAAAAGCAAGCATATAATCAGTATCAGAGAGAGAGAGAATTGAAAAGTAATTGGGTTTTGTCCCTAATATGAAAATTTAAAATCGATTTCATGTCCCCACAAAGTCCCAAAAAGGCAATTGCAACCCGGCGGAATCACGCCGCATACAGACAAGATCAGAAATCTAGACGTAGCGCAAAGATTCATGGCAACTAACAGAACTTCTCACCGGAAAGAAAGAAACTCGGCCGACCACGACGACGACGACGCAAGAGAATTAACACAAGAACGCATAAAGAAAGTAAATCTTAGAAACAACAAGAACAGAGAGAATCGACGAACAGAAAGATCGAAACCCAACCTGAACGTCAAATTCAACGAAATCGATGGGGAATTTAGCGGCAGCATTAAACGACAAGATCGAATTCTCTTTAATGTCCCTCATTCTCCTATCTGGAGATTGCAACGCATTCATCCCGTTCCCTCTATGCCCTATCAACAAGAACTTGGAGGCTCTAAACGCACACCGTCCCAATTCCACACCTGCCAATCGGAAATCGAAATCCATTTCTTGGATGAACAACAAGATTGAGCAAGAAGAAGAAGAATGATAAGGAAATGAAGAAAGAAAGAGAAATGACCTTTGGAGAATCGATTAGAGTACAGGGCCAGAGAGGCATTGTCCGGCACCTGATCGAGGTGAGGAACGTCGGAGACATGGACCGCCTTCAGAGCCATTGTTTGGAAGAGGGAGATAGAAACGAAGGAGGGACGCGGCGGAGGAGAAAATGGGTGGGTTTAGAGGCACAAGGCCTTTGCAAAGAGCTTCAACAGATTTCGGCTATGGCTGATGGATATGGCGAAATGAAGTATTTAAGGAGAAAGATGATCGAAGAAGGTGGAATGAAACATACAAAAAACGAATCTTCTTACAGAATATTCCTTCTTCATTCTTTATTTATTATTATATGCTCTTTGGATATTCCTCCTCTTCTAACCTCCTTTACACTCTTTTTAACCCATGCTTAAAATTATATAATTTTTTTTCTTAATTAAATTTAATTATTATTTTTTCATATTAAATTACAAGTTTACTTAAATTTTTTAACTATAAATTTTTAAATTTGTAGATTTGGTTTTAAAAAAAAGTGAATAATAATTCCTTAAACTTTCAATTTTATGTCTAATAGGTTCTTAACCTATTTGATATTTTAAAAAATTCACAAAACTACTAGATATAAAATTAAAAGTTTATGACTTCATTAAATATAAAATTCAGTTTTATATCTAATAATTTAATTAATTTTTAAAAATTTTGGATATAGATACGAAATTGAAAGTTTAGAGACCTATTAGACATAAAATTTAAGAATCTATTAAGTATTAGACAAAAAAAAAAGTAAACATTTGGGACCTATTAGACATTTTTAAAGTTTAGAATTAAATAAACACAAACCTAAAAGTTCAAAAAATAAACTTGTAATTTAACTTTTTTTTTATATATCGGTAAGTTTTACATACTATAAATAAGAGGTTAGATGTTTATATTTCTCCATTCTCAAATGTTGTTGAAGTTTAACTAAAAAAATAATAAGATAAAATAACTCAACAATACTTGGTTGTTGCCAACTTAAGATAAGGTAGTTAGTACCTTCTTTTAAGATTGAAAGCTCAACTATCGGTATTGTTGAACTCAAAGAAAAAAAAAATCTCTCTCATTCTCATGATATTATAATAGGTCATAAGTGACGGTTAAGTTTGAATTAATTTTTTTAATTTGAGTATAACTCAATAGATAAAGACATTTATTACCAAGCTCAAGTCCGTAATTGGCCTTGGCCTAGGCTGGTAAATAATAAATTATTAATTTACCTAAATCTCATGGTTTGGTAGGAGGGTTTGGGGATGGAAATGGACAAGAGTTTTGGATACCATTGTTTCGTACAAGGTTTGGAGGATGAATATGAAAATGAGTTATTTTTGAGTAATGGTATTTGACACTCTTCCAAAAGCATGGAGTTTCTTATATCTCCCTTTTTCTCTCTCTTATATTAGTTAATATTTATCTTTTTTTGAATATATTTATTTATTATACTAAAATTAAGTTAATTTATTTAAATCTTTTTATAATCAACTGAATATATTAAAATTATTTTTTTTAATAATTATTGGATTGACTTAATTAATTATTTAATTGTAATAAATAAATTATAAAAAATTATATATAACTAATTAATTAATTAAAAATATATACTACGTATTCTCATTTATAAAAAGATAAAAGGTCAATCTTTACACGTCGGTGAGTTGTATCAATCTTGTTGAGTTGTATCAATTTCTATCATAAACTTTTAATTTCAATTGTCTCTACCATTAGTTTATTTTTTTTTAAAAAATAGTATTCATTAACTTTTTTCCTATCAATTTTGAAAGTATGTTCACATTGTGTCTTTAAAATAGTTTTCATTAACTTTTTCCTACAAATTTTGAAAGTATGTTGAAATTGTCTCTTTTCTTGTATTAAAATTATTATTATTTTGTAACTAATTTTGATAAAAATTAACTTCAAACTTATCATACGGACCAATTTTAAGCTTTATTGAAAATATGGACTAAAATTGAACATTTGAAAGTACATGGACCAAAATGGAAAAATTCTCAAAGTACCGCTACCCTCTCGGGTTAACATAGTTCCTCTTGACTTATTCTCTTGCCCAAAATGCTAATTTGTGACTCAAATTTACTCATTCCCCTCAATTCTCCTTCTTTGGCACATTTATTCTTGAATGCTCTATTTCTCCAAAACGAACACTAAAGTGCATGAAAGTATTCGATAATGTCTCTAAAAGTGCATTAAAACAACCCTAGAACTGCATCGTGAATTCTGCTTAGACGCTGAGGGCGACCACATGGCAAAGCTCACATTTGGGCCTTTGGGTCATTTGGTTCCCAATTGAAGACAAAAACCTTAAAACGAAGATATTTAAGTTCTCTTCCGGAGCAAGGTAAATTATTTTTCATTCTCAAAATCCTAAATTGTCACATTCATCCACTCTCTAAAAGCATCGGAGCCTAGCAAGCACTCTCTAAAAGCATCGGAGCCTAGCAAGCACCACACGGTGTTCAGATCTTTTTTGTTTTGCAGATCATGTTCTTCTCACAAATAATAATTCACAGTCTTGTCACGTGAAGTGTTCTCTTGTCTAAAATTTGGCAACAATATAAATAAAAATTGAAAAAAAGTGTGACATTTTGGATTGATAAATATCCAACAAGTGTTTCAATTTCTATCTTTTGTTCACCTTTAGTTAAATTTATCTATTAATTTAATTATATAAAAAAAATAAAAATCTTTTGAAACTCACCAAAATCCACCAGCAAAAAAATCGAACATGACATAAAATTAAGTCAATTACTAAAAAATTTGAACAAAAATCTAACTTTCATATTATTTTTCAATTTCTCAATCATCAATTTCGAATCTTACCTATTTGGTCATTGTTTATTAATATAAAATTTGTAATCTTTATCAAAGTTTAGAGTGTAATTTGATGAAATTAAAAATTTAAGATAGAAATTGCTAAACTCCGACCTCTATTAAAAATTAACTATTTTTCTCCCACTCATTATCATTTAACAAATTTAGGGAATTGGTATGTTTGATGAGTTGGCTATTAATTGATTGGAGTAGGTAGTATTGAATTTTTCTCCATAAAGAGGGGTGGATGAAGGGTGAGGTGTTGCCACGTTGGACATGATCCCATTTAAACCAATTAACCTATTTTTTTTTATGAGAATTTTTTTTTGGGAAAATAAACGTGTACAGCAAGGATCCAGCACCTAATTTTCTTTAATATTATTCTCCTTTTATAATATATTATCTTTCCACGTCATTATTAACAAAAGCCAATGTGGCCTTAGCTCAATCCATTTCTTTATTCCAAGATTCCAATTGGATTTTATTTTTAATGAAATAAAGAAATTTGGTTTTTGTATTGTTTAGCTCTACAAATTGAAATGATTTGGGAACATGTGGAAGAAAATTTAACATTTTTCTCTATAATCTAATCTTTTATGTGTGGCTTTTAGCAACTATACAACAATATATATGGGAATACAAGTTGTTTTTGTTGCTTTTCCATTTACAACTATAAATATTAGAGGCGATGGGGAAATTTGGAAAGTAAAAAAAATGTAGTGCTTGTTAAATCTCATCCCATTCCTAGGTTAGAGCTCGAGTTGACAAAATTATTATTATTTTTTTTAATTCAACAATGGTGGGAGTAGAGAATCTAACCATTAATTTTTTGAAATGATAATTGGTGTCTTCTCAAATGAGATAAGATCGATTTGACTTATAAAACATTGAACTTTTATTAGATATGTCACGTGGGTAATCTCAAATTCCCTTGTCTGTAGGATAAGAGTAATAGCTAGTTCATTTTAGGTTAAAATACTATTTTAGTCCATGTATGACTTTAGTTCATTTTGGTCTTTGTACATCTAAAAAGTCTATTTTGGCACCTGTACTTTCAACTTTTATTCATGTTAGTTCTTGTACTTTCAAAGTATTTATTTTAGTCCTTGTACTTTTTAAAACTGACCATTTTGATCCCTTCATGTTCATTTTATCTCATTTCTTTCAATCATAATTTTAGCGGACACTGACCTGTAGCCATAAATTTCTATTAAAAAGTCTCTATTGTATATAAACTTTTGCAAAATAAGGACCAAATTGATCACTTCATAAAGTACAGAAACCAAAACATATATTTTGAAAGGACAAAGACTAAAACAAATAAAAGTTGAAAGTGCATGATTCAAAATGAACATTTTAAAAATACAAGAACTAAAATGAACTAAAGTGAAAAATGAAAGGACCAAAATAGTAAAGGGATTGTTTGGACTGGGGAGTTGGAAGGAATTAATAACTCCTCTCAAAGCAACCATTTGTTTGGTTCAAGAGTTTTTTAACTCATATTGTAGGCCCCACAAACATATTTAACTCTTTTTCAACCCTCTTTTGTCGGTCCCACAAATTTATTAACTCCTTTTTTTCAACTACACATAATGGATCTCCCAACTTTTCTATCTCATTTTTTTCTTCACCTCACCTTACTTTTATCTCTCTATTCTCTCATCTTCTCTCTTTTCTCTCTCTATTTTTTTACATATATTTTTTTAATTTAACAATTTTAAAAAATCTTTATTTTTTTATATAAATTTTCTTATAATTTACTAATTACTAATTAAATGTAAATATATATATTAAAAATATTTTATTTTTATCCTATAATTTTAATATATTTTTAACAAAAATATATTTTTATTCTATAATTTTATTTTAAAATATAAATTATATAAAAATATTTTATTTATGATACTATTATTTAAATTCAAATTTTTAATATAAATTAGAGTAATACATGACATTTTTTTTTTTAAGTTTAAACAAAAATTACTCATACCAAATAATAATAGTATCATTTTTTATTATTTATTAATAGCTAAATAATATTATCTAAACAAAAATTACTTTTTTTTTTTCTTATTAATTGCAATGTCTAGCTATCCTAAAGAGTATACATGTGCCAAGGGATGTGATGTCTCCTCTTGTAAGGATGGGAGATCAAAATTGACTTATTTGGAAATATATTCAAGTTGGAGCTAATATTTAGAGAGAGAAATTTTTGATGACGGACAACCCAACCCAATCAAAGTTGCGAAATGTCCAAAATATCACTCTGTGTTAATCTCACGTGTTTGCAATATAACGTACATCAACAGTCTAGTAATGATATATTGTTGATATATCTAATATGAAGAATATCAATAATATACTATTGATGTATTTTATTTAAGTATAATTCATAATACTTAGTAGATCAAAATAGCTAATACGAAGCTTATCCATAGTATAAAAGGGATTTATATTCAATATATCAAATATACCTAATATGAAGTATATTAGAAATATACTTTTAATATACTCTACTAAAGTATATTTAAATAAAATGAGAAACATGTAATACAAAGTATATTAGTAATATACTACTGATATACTTTATTTCATTTTTAATTATTTTTTGTTCCTGCATTTTTGTTGATATACTTATTTTTAGTTGATTCACTATATCAATAGTAAATGAATAAAATAATATTTATCACTTAAAATGATGAAAGGTATATATATTAGTGATATACCAATATACAAAATATTCTTAATAGGTTACTGATATATTTCATATAGAGTATATCATTTAACTGATAAACCTAAAAAGAAATGTATTGGTAGCATATTAGTAATATACTACTAATATGCTTTATTTTAAAATATAAAGTATATGAGATGTATTACTGATATACCTACTGAACTAATGAGTGTAAAACTGGAATAATAATAAAAAAATAATTTTAAATTTTTTTGTTATATTTGCAAATCTCTGCAAACCATAACTAGATTTGCAAATTTTTTTTTGTTACCCATTACAATTTCTTTTTTTAAAGTACCTATGAATTTTTAAAAATTGATAGAGTTAAATTATATATTTGGTCTCTAAACTTTTAGATTTGTGTCTATTTTATTTTTAAACTCTTAAAAGTATGTAATGAGTCTTTGAACTTTCAAATTTTGTGTCTAATAAACCCTTGAACTTTAGAAATATTTAATAAGTTCTTAAACTTTCAGTTTTTTTTATCTAATATGTCTTTGACTCATTAACATTTTAAGAATTCATGGATCTATGAGACTATAAATTGAAAGTTTATGGTATTTTTAGGCAGAAAAATCAATTTTATGTTTATTAGATCGATTAATTTTAAAATTTTCAAATATGTCAGAGACCTATTGGACATAAAATTAAAAGTTTAAGGACTTGTTAGACACTTTTAATTTGGAGACCTATTTGAAATAAAATCGAAATTTAAGGGACTTATTATATACTTTTAAAAGTTTATGGACTTATTAGACACAAATTTAAAAATTCGGGAACTAAACTTGTAATTTAATCTACGATAATGTTTGGTAACAATTTTAAATAGCGGCAAAAAATATATTTGGACCAATTAAAAGTGCTTCCTAAAATTTTTATTGATAAAAAATGGTTTGAGAAATTCTACGGAAAAAAAAAACAAGTGATTTTAGAGGAAGCATTTAACTATGTTGTTCCAAAATGGTTCATATAATAAGCAATTCACTAATTATATAAGTAAATTGTTTATATAATAAGCGTGTAACGAACCTAGTTTCCAACCCAACTCCAACTAGGGACGCCACTAGATAGCATCCTCTGTGCCGAAATTTCGGCAACATAACGACGTTATCCAGACAAAACCAAAAATTTTACTTAACCTGTTTTAAGCAAGAAACACTTATAAGGATTCTCCCAATGCCCGACCTCCTCCGAACTACAACATAACAGGTCGGGTTCCAGCAGAACAACAAACCACAAGAGTAAAGCACATGCACCACACTCAGCAGTTAAACGAGCATGCTAAGCCAAGAAACTAAAATGAACAGATAAAATGTCTAACATCACAACGAGTACAGAAATCCAACGAGTAACAAACAGAAGTCACAGTTCAACTCATAGATACAAAGAATTGTCTAAGTTCAAAAAGAAAGTTCCTCTAAAACAAGGAAGTGATCTCATAGCCTCGCCATGTCGCCACTGTCGCTCTTCAGTTTACTGTTTGCCCTTACCTGCAACCAAAGACAATAAAGTAGACGGGTGAGTATAAGAATACTCAGCAAGTAGCTCACTCACGTCCAAACTACAACCGCACACACAGAGACATATCAAGCTTTCAACCGAAGCATCTTAAGGACTCATGACTAGGTACCCTTGAGCATACCTCACCTCGAGACTCACCGACGATCCAGGAACCTAGGCGACCACAGACGGGGACGCACCCCAATGCGAAAGAGTGATCACTCTAACACCCACACAGAAATGCAATAAAGCCTCGACTCTAAAGCCCACACAGATCGCATAAGGACGACTCACCCAAGTGCCCACATAGCTTGCAAAAGGGTGCATTCATCCTAATGCCCACACAACTCGCAAAAGGACGCACTCGACCCTAATGCCCACACAGAGATCACAAAGGGTGCTCGACCCTATGTCCACACAACTCGCAAAAGGGTGCGCTCGACCCTAATGCCCACACAGAGACGCCAACCTAGAGGTCCTACATCGCTCAGGGTCACTCAGTAGATTTGGTGATGCTAGCCTAGAAGGTCAGACACTTCGCCTCTTCCAGACCTTCCCCTAAACTCCTCTCATGGTCATCTTAGGTACCGAGTCTCTAATCATCAACCCAACTAGCCAACCACATAGCCCGCCAAACAACCTTTGGCCCAACCACAAAGCTAACCAACCACTCTTGGCCTAATCCACCACATAGCTTAACACACTCAGTTTCAGCGGTCACACACACAGCTCGTGTTACCAAGAGGCTCGAGTCTCACTCAGCAACCAACCACAAGTCATAAGCATATTCACGACACGCAGGAGAGCCAAACACAACACACAGAAGCAAGTACGAGATACACACAACAAGTACAAGATATTCAGGGTCTCACACACCAAACAATAAACTAACATCCACATAGCAAGCTACAAAGCCAACCACAACGACCCTATGCTCAAACTCAATCGCTTACGAGTTTGATGCTTAAACCTGAAGGGAATCGAAGTCCCCGCAGCGGAAGCGATTGCGAATCGCGCGCTCTTGATTTAGTTACAATAGAAAATTCAAGAACGTAAACATGGATTAAGCATATAATAAGAGTTTGAACAACAAGTATTTACCTTTGAAGAATCTTTCTTCAAGTGCTCCCCTCTCCACGGTCACGATCTCAGCAACAAGAACTCCAACGTGCGAAGACACGACCACCGGATCTTCTCCGTTGTTCTCTAGGTGAGGGAGGAAGGTGGGTTCCCTTTAGGAGATGTGAGGTATTTTTTAGAGAGAAATATTTTTGTTGTCTTGGAACTCTTCCAACAACAACAAAGGAGCTTTTCCAAAACCTTAACCTAGTTGCATCTCATGCAACCATATATATAGAGAAATAGGATGAAAATGATCATCCTACCCCTCATTTAATCTCTCTTTAGTATATAGTTTATATATAAATCTAATTCACATTAAAACTATATATTATATCAATTATATCATATATAATTGATATAACTCCTCTTGCATGAAATTGAACACTTCAATTTCACTCCTAACTTTATACCCTCAATATTACCATATTGAGCCAACGGAGGATCTAATGGACCTACGGATCATGAGCTCCAATGATGTGAGATTAACCCGATCAAACTCTTTGATCCTGTTAATCAATATTCATTAACTACAAGTCACTCCACTATAGACTTGTAGATGCACTCTCCTCACTGTAGATATTATTGTGTCCACTGATATAGTCATTACCCATGAGTCGACCCTTCACAGGTTGTTCGTAATCACACCGGGTCAAATTACCATTTTACCTGTGATTACCTCTTTGTTCCTTAAGCACCACCGATCCTCTAATGAACAACAAGTCTAAGGTCCTACCTTAGACTCATACCTCATCATGAGAGGGGGCCCCGTTGTTCAAGACTGAGTCGGTTCTTGAGGAACAACCTATCTAATTCCTCGGTGAGAGGAATGAGTGAATTCCATCTTGCATAGTTAAGTTCCAAGCTACCTACGAGGTTCTATCCGAGAAATGTAGGCTTATTGAGTCTGGCCACAGTCACTCTCACCCATACTAGTTTAAGGACAAACCCTATAAGCGGGAGTTCTTAACTTGCTCAGATTCAGTCAAGTCACTAATGACCATCTATAAATTACTAGTCTTATCCTCATTAATCTGTTATCTTTGGTTAGACTAATAATTTGTGATCCATCTTGTATGAACTCTTCATACAAACATGTCCCCACTCGCATGTCAACTACATGAATGAGTTGGATTACCTCATTTGTACTAATTACAAAGTGGGCCGCATCCATGGTGTTACCAGAATGAGGTTTCCAACCTTATTCTTATACCATAGACTATTTAGGTTATAATCTTGAATTCAACCCAAATAGTGTCCACTACACTGATTTCAAGATAAACGTTATAACCTTGGAGCTTAGTTTATTGGATTTATAAAAGCAAGACTGTAATCTTATCAAAACAAATAACACTTTATTTAATTGATCAAAATTACACAAGTTTAGGGCATAAATCCCAACAAAACCAACCGACTACTTACCTCGTATTAATGTGCAACAAAAGGTCCTTGCTCTTGCTAGCACCCTAAAGCACCTACAGAAACCACAAACAATGCACGAGTTCAGCTGGGAACCAACCTCGTGGTTCTACCCTTGAGGCATAAAACAATAACGGACTTAACCAACCTAACCAAAACACCTTTTGATAGTCCAACAGAATTCACAGTCGACCCAACAGTTCTAAGCTTAAATACAAAACCAAACATATTCGAGATCGAGTCTTACCCACAGTTACAAGTCGAATCAGTCCTCCACTCGATTTTAGCCTCGAGGTTCCTCCAAAGGTCTACTCCTTCGCCAAGGGGTTTGTTCTTGTGCAACAAAACTAACACAAATCAGCGAGAGAGAAACGATTCGGTTTAGGGCAGTTCGGTTCGGATTCGAGAGAGAGAGAAACTGATTTGAGAGGAAGAGGGAGACGAATCCGAGGGAGAGAGAGAGATTGGTGGGCGGAGGACGGACGGAGAGGGAGGAAGATCAGAAGAGGGAGAGACGGCGGAGAGGGAGGGAGATCGAGGAGAGAGAGAGAGAGACGACTCAGAGAGGGAAAACGTCGAGGAGCAGCGGGCGGCTTCGCAACTGGAGGGACGACATCGCGGTTGGCGCCTTCGGCGACTGGCTACGGAGAAGACGAAGACGAAGGGGAGAATGAAGGGAAAAATCGTGCCCTTCCCCCCTGCGGTTTCCTTTTTTTTTTCTCTTTGTTTTTTTTAACTAAAACTTAAAAACAAGCATAAACAAGGCGGAAGACCCACCTCGTTTCCTTCTCCAAAGACGCTCGATAGCAAAACCAAGGGAGCTAACCACCCAATTTAAAGGTGAGATTTAATTATTTAGGTCCCTACAATATCCAATAATTAACCTCCTGACCCAAAACTTAAAAAAAATCATGACATGAGCCCGAAATTAACTTTGAAAAGAAATAATAAATTACCTGAAATTACCGGGCGTCACAAAATGATTCACTAATTATATTTGTGGTCCTAGAAAGTAGAAATTCCAGGAACAAAAAAGTACTTAATAGTGATTTTAGATTAAGTATTTAGTGCATGTTTGATAATAATTTTAGTATAATTGATTTATTAAAAGTGATTTTTCATATATTCATTTTTATGTTTGGTTCTATACGTTTAATAGTGATTTTCATACAATTAAGATGTTGGGAGTGACTTTAAAATAAGTGTTTTAAGCTAAGTGATTTAATTATAATTAATTTTTATAAATTAAAGTATTTAGTTGTAAATCATTTTAATATTTGATTCAACCATGGTAAAAGTGATTTAAATCTAATTAAAAGTATTTTTTAAAAATGATTAATGTTTACTTCAAAAGGGATTTTACCATCAAGTTACTAAAAAAGTATTGCATTGGAGATTTAAAAATAGAAAGGTAAACAAAAAAAACTTGGACAAAAGTTATACAGAGAGAACTAAAAATCAAGAGAGAAAAAAGTTTTTTCAAAGAAAGAGAAAAAAAATTTATAAATATGGAGGGATAAAAATTTTAGAGGGAGTGACAAAAAATTCCGAGAGAGAATTTAATAAAAAGAGTGAAATACAAAGATAGAAAGGTAAACAAAAAAAAAACTTGGACAAAATGATAAAAGTTTTAAGAATAAAAACTATAATGAGGAGAAAAAAGTTAAAGTTTATGGAAAAAAGTACGGAACAAAAAAGTAGAGCAAGAGATTAAAAAAAATTAGAGAAAAAATTTTAAAAAGATACGAAAATTATAGGAAGGATTGAAAAAAAATTAGAAAAAAATAAATAAAATGAGGGTTAAAACCATTAGAGAGAAAAAAAAATGAGAAAAATGAATAAAAAATATATTAAAAAAAAGATAATAAAATATGAGATACACATTATAAAAACTTTAGAGAGAGAAATATTGACATTTTGTAAACAATGACGAATGAATTCAATAGTGACTGTTTTGACAAAATTCATTTTTTGATAGAAATTTATGAATTATGAATTTTTACAAAAGATGACAGTTTTTACCCGTCACCAAAAGTAGATTTTCTCAAAAAATAAAATAATAATAATTTGTAATCACAATCATTTGACAAAAAATCACTTGGGAATCACCTCCTAAGTGATTGACCAAGAATCACTTCAAGTGATTTTGGACTTCCAAAATCACTTCCTTAATATTGTTAAACATCACTTTTTTTTTTTGTAGGAAAATTTATTTTAGACATGTCAATAGTAATTTTGGTCTTTCCAAAATCACTCCCAAACATGCTTTTTAATTATTTTCTTCTAAAAGTTGTTATATGATAAGTGATTCATTTTTTATACAAGTGGTTTGAGGAATCCTAAAAACAAATAAAAAAAATACTTAAATATGATTTTAGATGACATAAAATATGTAACTATAAGCAATTCACTTATATAATAAGTGACTTGAGAAATTTAGAAACAAACCAGAGCAGGTTTGTTATGCAATCTAATTTTCATTTTATGTTTTTATATTTTGTTGGTTGATTTGTTTTTTAAAACTATTTTTAGATTTTGTGGTGGAAACAACATTTTTATATTTTGGGTGTATCTAAATTTTGAATTTAAAATTTCAACCATATAAAAAATGTAAGAAAAAACTTTGATAAATATAGCATTTCATATCATAAATTCATTTTACTTTTGTTAAATAAAATATGTATTATATAATATATTATAAATTATATGGGTTGACTTAGAAATTTCGACCAATCCCCAATTGTCACGTCGTTATTCCAAATTAATGACAAAGTTGTAAATGATTAAATTTGGGACCGATTATAAGTTGACACGTGTCCTAAATTTAGTTTGAATGCAAGAATTGACAAATTCTAAAAGTTTCAAGGGTTAACGTGCAATTTGACCAAATCCCCAATTGTCACGTTGTTATTCCAAATTAATGACGAAGTTGTAAAATGTTAAATTTGAGACCGATTATAGGTTGACACATGTCCTAAATTTAGTTTGAATACAATCATTGACAAATTCTAAAAGTTTCGGGTCAACATGCAATTTGACCAAATAATTAAATTTAATTTTGGTCAAATTATATTATATGGAATTGGGTAAGATAAATAAATTCAAGTATAAATGATTAAGCCTAAAGCCAACAAAGCCCATGCCTAAGATGGTTGGGCCCAAAAGATTGCTAAAGCCCAAGTCCACATGTTTTGGAAAACTCTATAAATAGAAGACTTTCCCTCCATTCTAAAAATTCGGAAATTTCACTTTTAAGAGAACTCAAAAAGAATCCAGAGCAAAGTCGTTAGGTGTTGGATGCTCCCTGTAGTCTTTAGGTGTTGGTATTGAACGTTGAGCTTAAACAAAGTCGAAAACTTTCAACAAGCTACAAGCCGAAGGCCTTCAATAAGCTACAAGCTGAAGGGCTTCAATAAGCTACAAGCCGAAAACCTTCAACAGACCTAAGTCGAAAACCTTCAACAAGCTGCAAGCCGAAGAGTTTCAACAAGCTACAAGCTACAAGCCGAATACCTTCAACAAGCTGCAAGCCGAAAACCTTCAACAAGCTGCAAGCTGAAGACCTTCAACAAGTTACAAGCTGAAGACCAAATATTCTTCAAAGTTTACACTCGGGAACAAGCTGCAAAGCCTTCGAGACAAGTCTACGTTCGAGAATAAACTGCAAAGCACTCGATACAAATTCACATTCAAGAACAAGCTGCAAAGCCATCAAATCAAATCTATATATGAGAATAAGGTGTAACATTAGAGACTATAACTCACAACATTCAAATAAATAAAAATATAACATTCAATTACACGTGTGTTATTTCTGTTTCTTTACTGAAATCGCATATGAAAAAATTGATATTGTAAAATAACAATTATACAAAATTTATAAGTTATAACATATAACATGTTTATAAATAAATTAATAATAGTTGAGATTCAATATAATATTCAATTAATAATTACAACTAATTTTCTGGTTTATAAATATATTGTCAAAAACATTTTGAACAATTATTTTTAATTAGGATTTAATTTCTAAATTTAATATCAAACACATATCCAAAAATACTTAAAATATGAAAAACAACTATGTTTTATTGAATTGTTTGTTTTTAGATTTCTATTTTAAAATCACTAATCAAATGCACCTTAAATAATTTTCTTACTAAGATGTTTTTACAAAAAGTGATTCATTTAACTATACTTTTTTTTTGTTAGTACATGAACAATCGGGGGTGGGGGGATTCGAACCTATGACCTCTTGGTCATAAGTCTTGTTTGATGCCAGTTGAATTACGCTTTTGTTGGCATTTAATTATATTTTTTGGTGCATGTAATAACCTGTGTTATAATAAATTGTGAATAATTCTACTCCCCAAATACAGACAATTATAAGTATAACTCACCCTAAATAACTTTGATCTTAAATACAAATTAGATAACTCTACAGACGGCGCTCCAAACAACCCTTAATTTTTATGGATATGTTTATCTTTAAAAGGAACACATGCCCTGTGAAGCAGAAGCCTTGTCACACCTAGTATGTTCATTCCACCATGCAATATTGTAGCTCTCTAGAGGGTTGATTTTGATTGGCTCATATGGACACACCTATTTAAAACATCAATTAATATTAAGGTCCAAGTGGAATCCACTAGCAATGTTCCCATTGACAAGGTTCTATCAATTTTTATAGTTCCATAAAGAATTCCATTCCACCTACTCCATTTCTGTTACATCTCTTTCACAAAGGGAAACCACAGAACATTTAATTATGCATTCCAAAGTCAAAGGTAAAGAAGTTCCAAATGAAATGGATGAAGATAGAATTTTCAAAACTGAAAAGCAACAAGCTGTTAGCTCAACAATTCGATCATAGCTTAGTAGATAAGACATCAATAACTATCTTAAATGTTGATAGTTCAATCCCTTAACCTGCAATGGTTGAATGCAAAAAATAATAATAAAAAATAAAAAATAAACCATTGCTGTTGGGTCTGATCATGAAGAGAAGCTTACTAATATTGAAGAGAAGCTGTTGACTAATTTAGCACACTAATTTCACAAATGCATTACAATGGGCTAACTGATTCCACAAATGAAGTAGAAAAATCAGAAATGGAGAAGAAACTCACTCATACAATTATAACACACACCCAAATCAACATTTACATCTGCCAAATCCAAATCCCCCTCTCTCACCTTCCTTGCATATTGCATTGCACATAAACTTAAATGTGGAAGCTGAATCACAAACCCTGAAACCTCAACAAATCCCACTTCAAACCCATAAAATTAGACTCTAAAATTCGTTTCTCTTCAATCATTTTTTTTTTCCTTTCATATAACCTCTAAATCTGTTTTGAAAGTTTATCAATGATCGCGTGTTTCTCGGTTGTCACCCGTCAAGTTGCCGCTGCTGCTGCTCCCTGCAGCGCGATTTTCGCCACCCCTTGCTGCCAAGGCGACGACTTCAGGCGACATGTCCCAGCTTCCACTTTTCCTTCCCCAACTGGATCGCCTAGGATGTAATCCACCACGTTCAGTAGCTTCTTCAACTGCAGTTCTAATATCTGGAGATACTTCACCAAGTTCGCCTTCTTTTATGTTCAACCGCTCGCTGATCTGAGGTTGCCCATCAAATGGATCTGCTCCAGAATTGATGTCTCCCCACACTGTTTTCCTGCCCATTTCAATGTCCTCCACCCCTTTGCCCACATTTGGACTCATAAAACCACCGGTTCCAAGTCGAGTTGGAGGTAAAACAGGCTCTTTAGGAACAGCTGCTCTGAAGTTGTTCTTGGATGCAGGAATGCTGGAGCAAAAGATTTCCTTGAAGTTGTCCAACACTCCTTTGTTATACGGGTTGGCTCTTCGATCATAACGATATCTAAAATTCTCATAGGTAGTCTGCAAATTAAGCCAGCTCAAAATGGTCAAGAATGAGGATGTGATAAACTTATGAGCTCTAGAAAGTTTTGTTTAGAAGATGATGCTCACCTGATTTGTACTGATGAGATATAAATGGAAAGCAGTAAGGCCACCAACGAACCACATTGAGATGAAAGTGTAAACAATTAACACAATGGAGGCAGGAGTCTTGATCATTGCTTTCCAGATCGATGTTTCCTCTGCTGACATAATCCGCCTGATGTAGACCCAGCAGAACGAAAACACGTATATGCAAAGAAGAGTTGTTGAGAAAACGAACATGAAGAAGAACCGATAGTTTCTCTGCATCGAATGTCAAAATATTGAATCATATCAATAAGCAGAAAGAGTTCAAGAGGGAAAAGAAACCCACAAGACTTCATGTTAGAAAATAAGACCATAAAAAACTTTAAAATAGAGGAATCAACAAGAAATTGACGTGATGAATCTGAATATAAGGTTTTAATGAAAAGAACTCTTACCAGACCAATACACTGCCCGACCCAAGGACAATGATGGTCAAATCTTTCCACACAATTATTGCAAATCGAACAGTGTGAGCAGCGAGGAGGTCTATAGAGCATGCAAGTGTCACAATACTTTATCTTAACAGTGATTCCATTGACCTCGACTTCCTTGATACGAGGCAATCGTAATTGGGGAGTTTGTGCAGATCCAGTATCAACACTACCTTCATAGGGTTCAGGTTCGGGTGGGTGTGCATTCCGAGGAATTATTCCAGGATCTCTTCCAGACGTAAGCAGCAGGAGGACTAAAATCTAGAATAAAGCGCATAATTATAATCACAAAACCTCAAGAAACAACGCATCAAGAGCAGAGAAAATACAAACAACAGTTGTACAAATAATTATGCTTGCTATTTTTTTGTTGAAATGTCCAACAGTTGTCATGTTCATAAATGGCCATTGTCACGATTACTATAGAAACTGAGATAATTACTCAACCATTGAACCTCAGTAGCTAAAAAGACATCCATCAAATATCATATATGCTATACAGTTCTAACATTCATCAAATTTCCAGTATAAATTAACTTTAAGTCACATTCTAGTGGCCAAACATGTCGGAGAGCAATAGATCGCTCTTATAATCCAGTTTGCTACCCTCCCCTTATTCAGCAGATGGGCGTGCAAAAGATCCACTAGAGCAACAGCCAACAGATAGTCATCCTGTTATAAGAATATTACAGGCAAGTCGGCCAAGCTTGTTTGAACATTCCTTTCAAGCATGAGAACTACCTTCAAACAACATATGCTCCTGCCTGTTACGTGAGGATTGAAAGGATTGCTTGGAGAATTTAAGGCATCGAAACAATTATTTAAATTAGCAGAAATTTCTACTGAATTATACATTCTTTGTCTAAATCGATAAAGATGTATGCCATCAAATGAGTGTAAAATCCTCCATAAGATGGAGACAGATGGTATCACATCTTATGCAAGTCATTACTAAAGCTAATAAATGTAACTTACATACAAACCATTCCAAAACAAAACCCACATGAAAACAAAACGATGCAAGTTGACAGCAGAAATGTTATGGAGAAACATAGTGCTTCATTTCTATATGGAGTTAGAAGGATGGAACTCACAAAGACTGTAAATACAACAGCAACAACCAATATCGATATTCCCCAGTCACCAGAAAAGTCGTCCATCAGCTTCTTGGCAACAAATACACAGAAAATGGAAACAGGAGCAACAATAAGAAATATTGTCAGCACCAATGACCTAACATCTGGTCCAAAAATGAACCTTCCTTGGAGGAAGAAAATCTGCAGAAGAAGAAACAGAAACAAACTATTAAATAACTCAGAAGAGTAGAAATGTAATTCCTATTATAACCCACACTGATCATTAAAATGTCAAAAAAGATGAAAGGATATCCATAGCCAATGAGCGAACACTAAACTATCGTGGATGATACATGCTTCGTGGTGAAAATAATGAATGCAAGTTACGTCATTGGGATAATAATACTTGCAATTTGTGACTTCATACCATGGGGGCATCATAACAGGCATCGATTATCCAAATTTCAAAGATCAAAAGAAAAACGCTCGTACAGGTACTATTTCATCCTACCACTTCACCACATATATAAAGATCTTATAGAAATGAGTTGATACTCGGCCTACTTCTTACACACATACAACCACCTACAATATGCCATTAGAAAGGAAGACAGCCACCAAGGGGCAATTATACAACTGGGCAGCCTTTCCAGGCTTGGTAGTTGGTATTTGTTTCTGAATTGTCTTTTGTCTGCACTAAATTTTTTTTTATTTTCAACACTCTTGAATTTGCAGTTAAACTTCATCTTCTTCGTCGTATTATTATTGATCATATACAACACAAATCAATTAAATTAGTAACTTGGTGTGGTTCTGTAAAGCTTCTAAATGTTAAAAAAAGAGAAAGAAAGGCTCAGTGGTAGACATCCCCCGGAATTTCACCATAGCAGGTTCTTCACAGTATGTTCAAGATTCATGAGAAACCAGAAATTAAAAGTAATGTTAAGCTAAACAGATAAAAATTGGAGACGGTAGCAAGGAACCGATTAAGCTAAAACACAGCATAAAAACGAAATCAAAACAAGAAATTAACGAGTAATCTAAACAAAAAGAGATAAAAATACGACTCACATTGCTTCCTTTCCAAGCTTGGTAGACTCGTAAATCAGTAGAACCGCTGGAGGATCCAGAAAGCGGATCCGATCGCTGCGGTGGAGGAACCACATACATCTTTATATTTCTCTCGTTAATCTTATGAACTCTCTCCTGAAATCCCTCAACTCTCTCAGCTTAAACGGGAATCCTACAAACAAACTAAAACAACATAACAAAACAAACCGCAAATCAGATCAAAGAAACAACAAACGGAAACAAGAAGAACAAAGGAGCTGGACTACTCCGGCTGAAATTTCTGGCGGCCGCAGTTACAGAAGCAAATCTGAAAGGAAAAAAGAAACCCTTACCCGTCAGATTTTCCGGCGAGCTGAGAGAGGGTCAATCAGAGTACAGCGAAGAGGTAATGAAGGGTTTGGACATTGAAAAATCGAGGGTTTCTATTTCTCTCTCTAGAATTTCTCTGCTACGGCCTGCTTTTTGGTGGGGGAGAAGAAGAGGAGGAGAGAGAAAAAGAAGGAATGAGAGAGAGGGAGGGAAAAATTGTACGAGTGATTACTTTACAGTGCGAAATGGCGACGTGTCGGATTTTGATTGGGTATGGTAAAATGGGCCGGTTCTGGTGGGCGAACCGGTTTGGTCCGGTTGAGTGGTCTGAACCTGAAATTGAGCTGAAAATTCCAACCATGTGGGTTGTCTTGAATTGAACAAGTCTGTGTTTTTTTTTTCCTACACATTTATTTTTTTCTTTTTATTTTTTTCCAAAATGCAACTAATAATAAACCTCCCCAACTGCGCCGTTAGCTGCATTTAATATTTAATTGTCAAAATGCCTTTTCTGCAAAGAAGAGAAATAATTATTCATACTTTTCCTTTTTTAGTCCTTTACCTTTTAAAATATTTTATTTTACTCCTTCAACTTTCAAATTCTTTTACCCAGGTGGAGATTTGAACTTCCAACTTCTGAAGCAGGAATGATATCTTAAGTAGAGATGTTACGGGACGGGATTGGAGAATGGCTTCCCCGTCTCCAACCTCATCTCACATCCTTGCGAAATTCTATATTTGCAGAGAACGGGCCGGATATTTACTAAGAAAAATTCGTAGGGATCGAGTTCTCTACAAGAAATAATTGTTCATTCATCATTTTTACTTCTTTTTAATTTTTTACATAATTTCTTTTTTTCTTAAAAATTTTTATTTAAATGGTTAATTTTTAATAAGGAATTTTTATTTAAGAGGCATTTTTTTTAATTTTCTTAGAAAAATAAAATGATATTTAATAAAAATTTTGAATTATAGTTTATTACATACATATACAAATATATATTTGAAAAAATAAATAAATCGGAGCAGGGAAGAGGAATGGGCGGGATGGAGAATGTATCCATTTAGCCAACAGAGAAAAATACTCCTTGCTCTCTCTCTTATTTCTAGCCTAAACGGAGATTCCTCTTATAGAGAAAATGGGCATTCCTAGTCTTAAGCACTAAATTATATTCAAGATGATGTAGAAAATATTTTATAATTCTTACCGTTTATTTTTTTATTGATTATTCGTTATATATTTAACTTTATTGTTAATGTTGGAATGTGCAACACAGATTATCAAGAAGACTCAATTTGAAGAATCATTCGAAGCCTAGATTGAAGGAATGGAGAAAGAGAGTAAATAAGCAATGTGGTAAAAAAAAAAAAAACAGAATCTATGGGTTATGGAGTAGAGTCATGGCACTGAAGTAGATAGGGCGGGACTGGGGAATGACTCACCGTCTTCGCCCTCATTTCATCTCCCTCCGTAAAATTCTCCATTTAATTTTGCGGGGAATAGGGTGGGGATTTCCTACGGGGAATTCGCGAGGATCGAGTTCTCCGTTTAAAATTTTATTTTTTTAAATTTTATTAACTAATTTTTTTAAAAAAATTATATTTAAATTGTTAATTATTCTTTAGAGATTTCTAATTAAGAGTCATTTTTTTAATTTTCTTAGAAAAATAAAATGATATTTAATAAAATTTTAAATTTATGGTTTATTAGATACATATAAATATATATTTAAAATTAAATAAATTAATCAGGGCGGGAACGGGGAGCGGGGCGGGGTCGGGTCGGGGACGAGGAATATATTCCCGTCCCCGTTTAGCCAACAGAGAAAATTTTATACCCGCTCCTACGGGGCGGGCCCCCGCGGAAAAAATGGACATCTCTACCACGAAGTCATGGCACTCCAACTTGAAGTTTAAAGAAGGCATGCATTTGGAGCACTATGTTGGGTTTGGATGGTTTTGGAATCCAAACCCAAAACATTGTTTTGGCTATTGTGTTTAAAACCCAATGAATTTGAAACACAATCCTATAGTTTTGAATAGTGCATTCAAATTACTGTTTCGCTAATTTTTTTATTCTAAGGGTTTCAAACCCCTCAAAGTAAACCCTCGAGGATTTCAATTCAAAGGGTTATGATTCCGAAACGGTGCTCCAAACACCCTCAAAGTGTTTTTCAGAGTGTCACAATGCTAACTCGATTTTTCCTTTGTAAATCTTAGTGCACATATGATTTTTGTTGTATCCTATATATATATATATATAACCTTATGTTTTAAGTCATTAAAAAGTGATAGAAAGAAAAATGTGACGATTAAGAAAGAGTGAGATGTACAGCTAATAGTGTAGGTAGCTATTATTGTAGTACCTAAGAAAAGCTTTGAAGTTTAATTGTGAGCATTTTCTTGGAGAGTTTAAGAGTCCTATTGTAAAATCTTCACAATATTTTAATATAGAACATTTCATTAAAGAAGATTGAATGTAGTTCTAAACTTGGAGTCAACCTATATCTATATAAATATTTGGTGTCAGCTCTTATCTCTATTTGGTCTATTTTGTTTTATTTTACTGTGATATGATTTATAATGTGGAAGAAAATTTTCTTAGGTTGTAATTGGATAGTTTTACCAAATTTTCGAACAGATAAAGCTTTAATATATGACTTTAAATGCCAATAAAAGCATAACATAAAATATGATTTATGACTAAAAGATCATAGATTCGAAACCTTCATCTCCAAATATTGTCGAACTCAATATATATATATATATATATATATATGACTTTAAATACTTGTTTCCGGTAAATATATGCTTATAGTGTAAATGTGTCCAAATCATGCTATGACTTAACTAAAAAAAACAAAAATCAATTTATACTCCTAAACTTTAGGTATAAAATCCCTACACTAATAATTTTACCAATTTAAACTTTAAATTTTCATAAGTTTATTAATTTACATTTTCTGTTAAATTTTGAATGTCAGTTAACACATGTGTAATTATATCAATCAAACACATTAACTTTCTGAAGAGAATCTCATTTAGATCAACTATTTCAAATAATCAAAGATTTTCAAATACAAGGTCCAGATTTCTTTTAAAAACTACACCCATGTTAGAATTGATGCATGGACGACTTTCAAATTGAAAGCACAAATGGATTCACTTTTGATAATTTAGAGATTTAATTATCAAAATTATAAGTTTGCATATTATAAACTACAAACAGAATCTGACATAGGGGTAAATTGATACGTTTATGAAAGTCTAGAGTTTAAATTGATGCAATTATTAATTTAGAGTATTTTTTTATACCTTCCTAAAGAGTTTAGGGTTTTATTGAATAAATTGCAATGTTATAATAATTGTAACCATAATAAGAACAACAAAACATTGTGTCTATATTAGGTTTTTATTGAATAAATTGCAAAAAGAAATCATGATGCAGTTAATATTTTTTTAAAAGTTTGAAAATTATTTAAACAATTTGATTGAGTGTTCAAAAATTAGACATATTTGGTAGCGAATCGAAAAATAGAATTTTGAAAGTAAGAAATTCAATAAAACACAAAGTTATAATTCATGTTTTCAAATATATATTAGTAGCAGATTTAGAAATTGAATTCTAATTTAAGCAATGGTTGGTAATGTGTTCAATAATATATTTATAAACTATGAAACTAGTTCTACTTGTCAAACTAAATGTTAGGTTGAATATAAAACTATTAATTAATTTATGAAGATATTTTTTATTATAAAATTTTGTATCAGTATTATTTTATAATATTATATAATTTATAATATATTATATTACACATATTTTAGTTTAACAAAAATAAATTAAATTTATAACATGAAATACTATATTTACTAAAGTTTTTATCTTTTTTCATATAATTATGCATTTTAAAATTGTAAATTCAAAATATGAATACACTGGAAATATAAAAATGTTATATTTAGAATTTGCACTACATCAGGATTCGAACATCCAATCTCAAAAAAGGTAGTGTGTGATAATTATCTCAGATTTATGCTCACTTTAACACTTAATTATTGTATTATTATCGTACTTAGACATCTCACTTATAAAAAAATGATTTTTTTCTGAATTTTATAAATAGATATGTCAAATTTATTGATAAATAAGCATTAGTTATATGGCCAAAATGAACATAACCTAGCGTAATTGACATGTACCATCAATCAAGAGATTAGAGATTTAAATCTCTACTTTCCAATGTTGTTGTTGAACTAAAAAAGCAGGTCCAAATATGTTTATTTTTTAAGAAATTAAAAAAAAAGTTTAACTACATTAAAAAGTAAAATTTAAAAAAAAAATAAAAAAATGAAAAAAAATAGAATGCAAGAAGTTTGTTTAACTACATTCAATTGGTATGATTTTTTTTCCTCAAAAAACAAAAATATAGGCATGATTTCATGCATATGGCTTTTTTTAAATAATAATCTATAAGAAGCATTAATTTTTTTTTAAGTACATCTAAGAAGCATTAACTTTGCTTTTGATGGTCAATGACATAGTGATTTCATTTTAAGTAATATATTTAGAAAATGGGCAACTTCTTAGCATATATACATCAAGCCATAAATGTGACGTTTATATTTATAATATATAGTTTTGCTTGTTATAAAATCTAGTTAGAAAACTGAAGTTTAATAGGATTAAAATGATTTGAAAAAAAAAAGTAGGTGGAGAAAATGGAGGGAATTTAAAGATGTTTTATTTGGAGGAAAAGTCAACGGTCAACAATTCAAAGGAATGTTTGACCATTTTAATTAACCCACTATTAGTTTCAGGAATTATTGAATAATGACAAAATTATAATAATATGATTAGTAGTGGTTTTAGTTTCTTTTTTTTTTTTAATAACAATTATCAATCCTGTATGATTTAGATTTAGTTTTAATTTGTTCTTAATCGACTTTCATAGTCTTAATTTAGTTTTCTATAGTTAAATTACAAGTTTAGTCCATAAACTTTTAAGTTCGTGTCTATTTTATCCGTAAACTAAAAAAAAGTATATAATAGGTCTCTAATCATTCAACTTTATGTTTAATAGGTTTCTAAACTTTAAAAATGTCTAATAGTTTTTTTTGGAGTACATCAACAATTGGGAGATGGGGATTCGTCATGAGTCATACTTGATGCCAATTGAGTTATGCTCTTGTTAGATGTCTAATAAGTTCTTAAACTTTCAATTTTATGTCTAATAAGTTCCTGACATATTAAAAAAAAAATATTCAAATAACTCAACTATTACATCTAAAATTAAAATTTATGTCTAATAGGTCCCTAAATTTTCAATTTTGTGTTAGGTAGGTTCATAAATTTTAAGATAACGTCAAATAGGTCAATGACTTATTAGATACAAAATTAAAAATTCAAGATTTTACTAGACATCTTTATAAGTGTTGAGACCAAATAGACACAAATTTAAAAGTATAGAGCTTATTAGACATTTTTTAAAGTTTAGAAATTAAATAGGAACAATGAGAATAAACTTATAATTTAACTGTTTTAATTTAATTTACATAGTTTGGTTAAAAACTTTGGTATGCAATCTGGATCCTGTTTTATGTTTTCGGATTCACTAAATTCAGTGAATATGTGTTTGGTAGATGTGTTTTCGAAAACTGTTTTCGGATTCTGGGATCCAAATAGTAGAAATTCTGAAAACAACATTTTTATGTTTTCATTGTATCCAGATTCTCAATTTAAAATTTTAAAATGCAGAATTATATTAACACAAAGATAAAAATAATAAATACAATATTTCATGTTATGAATTCAATTTACTTTTGTTAAATTAAAATATGTATAATATAATATATTATAAATTATAGAATATTATATTATAAAAAGATAATTCTATAAAATTTACAAAATCATTTCATAAATTAATTAATAATGACTTATATTCAATCTAATAATTAGTTTTGCAACTACAACTAATTTCATGATCTATAAATATGTTATAGGGCACACTTTAAACATTCAAGAATGAAATCAAATTTCTAAATCGCTACCAAACACATATCTGAAAACATGAAATACAACTTTGTTTTCATTGAATCCCTTGTTTTCAAATTTCTGTTTTCAGATTGCGTACCAAACAGGTAAATGTTACAAATTATCTCTCTAAATTGTATTTTGTACTCAACAAAAAAAACCATCATTTTCCCCTAATTTTTTTTACTTGGTGTAATATAGTCAACCAATTTAAAATATACAAGTCTATTGGCACACAAGTAAAACATACTTAACATACTCAAATTTGATAACAACCAAGAATAGTAGGAAAAGCAGGCGTGAATTTACCATAGGCCTAGGGCCCCCTCAAATTTTTACCTTTAATAATATGTATAGAAAAAATCAGATTAAATGACAAAAAAGTCTTCTGACATAGTGGTTAATAGATTATAAGCCCTCCCTCAAATCATAGTTTCAATTTCTAGTTTGTATAATTTAAAATAATTTTTTCCAATGTCATATTCAAGCCCCTCTCATACAAGTCTTGGATCCGCCACTTAGGAAGGTATATATATATATATATTAGTACAATAATAGTAAGAATAATTTGTAAGGAACAAACTACTATAGCAAAACTTTTTAAACCATTAAATTTAAATTACATAGAAACCATTGGAATAAAATAAAACTTTTGGAAAACCATATCTAAACCAAGTCCAACATAGTAAGAAAAACAACGGGACAATTTGATCGTTTTTTAAATTAATGTAAACGTACCATGAAGCAAATTTTAATGGTCAAAGTTTTTTTTTTAAAAAAAAACTATATTTTACAATGGATCGTTGGAGGAAAATGGTAGATTTTGACCTATAAGAGACGAGCTTATGGTTTTAGGTTCCAAACCTAAAGTCATATTTGGTCCAAAGTGTTCAAAATCTTTGGTTTTGACACAGGATCCCATAGGATACATAACTCTGATGATAACTCCGATGATCACACCGATGACTCGACTACCGCTAACTATTAGTTCAAGCGTCTAATGCGATGAGAACTCCATAGATCAGTTTGGCGACCATCCTTGCGATTCGATCACCCCAACAACTCAACACTCTGATGACCCAACCACCGCGACTCAACTTGTCTGAAGCACTGCCAACTGTAACGCCCCAGATCCAAGATCTCCTGTGACCTGGTTGCGTCACTATATCATCAATGGTTGCTTGTAAGAGTGAAGACACTATCCCCACAAACCAACACGAGATCCTTTTAGCTCGGGTGTCACATGCCCTCATCAGCAGGGGCGGATTTAAGAAGAGGCTCTGGAGGGCTCTGAGCCCCCTCAACTTTTTGAATAAATTTAGTTTGTATATATTAAATGCTATATTATTTTGTATATTTTATCTTAGCTTAGTGGCAAGCCCTTCCTGGATTTATACTGAAATATGTAATTTTACATATTTCTTCACATCTCGTAAATAATTTAAATATATTTAATTAAAAAATATCATATTTTTTATTTTTTAAAGTAAAATAGGGGTAGGAAGATTCAAAATGTCTTTTAAAAAATTTAATAAATCATATTTCTTTTTTTAGTACAATAGATCATATTTCTTCACCACTTGTAAATAATTTAAATATATCTAATTAAAAAATAATATATCATACTTTTTATTTTTTTTTATTACAATAGGGATTGAGAGGATTCGATATGTCAGTTGAGTTATGCTCTCTTTTCCTCATAGCTTTTGTTGTAATCTATTCTTAAAAATATTTATTGTTAATGATTTTTCTTCTTGGTATCAAATATAAATAAAATTGAATGCAAATATTTTTTAATTTTTATAAAATTATTTTTAAAAGTTAATTGCATAAAGAAAATATGATTTTATGAATTCTTATTAAAAAAAATCTTATTATTTGTAATTTTTTCTCATATACAATATACTTACGTAAACAAATTTAATCATTTTTCTTATTTCAAAATATATAAACTATTATATTAAGATTTCATTTTCATCCATGTACTTTGTGGTTTGTTTTATTCTAGTCTCTATACTTTCAAAGTTCAATTTCTTAATTTTAGTAAACCATAAAAATAGAATGAGACTATATACAACCAATATTAATGCGTTCAAAATAATTTTGATATGAATTCAAGCCCCACTAACTTGAAATTCTGGATCTGCCACTGCCTTCATGTGACCTGGCTGCGTCATTATATCATCCATGGTTGCTTGTAAGAGTGAAGACACTATCCGTACAAACCAACATAAGATTCTCTCAACATGCTTTGTCCTCACTCACATGCTCCCTAGAAAAATTCTCAAGAGGTCACCCAACATAGGATTGCTCCAAGCCAAGCACGTTTGATTATGGAGTTCCTATGATTGAGTCACCGAAAAGGAAGGTGCATCTTGTTAGTATAGGTAGTGGCTATCAATTCTTTTAAGCTTTTCTCATCCATACTTTCATCTTTCTCAACCATACTTTCATATCCTCAGGATCCCTATCATTCAGATGTGGACTCGTTTCATTCATGTACCCCTCCTTATCTCGGGTGTCACACCAACAATCATCTAACAACCACTTCAATGATCCAACGACCTGACAACCATAGTTGATGACCACCCCAAAAATACAACTACCCCAAAAATACGACCACCTAGTAATTACTACCGATGATTACCTAGTAGTCACTCTGATGACTCGACCAACCCGATAGCTACTTTGGCATCACCCTCACGACTTGACAACCCAACCACCCAAAACTAACCACATAGTGACCACCCTGGCGACCCAACCACCCGACAATCACTTCCACAACCACCCAACATCCAATCCAATGACCCGATCACCCGACAACTACCCAACGATCACTTCAGCTACCTGACCACCGTGCAATCACCACCAACGACCACCTCGACAACTCAACCAACCCATCAACACCAACCACTCCGACGATTACCCCAATGACCCAACTACCTAGTCAATTTTTTAAAAGGTTAAAATAAAACTAAAAATGGCTCCTAAACAATTTTTTTTACCTATTATATATTTGAAATATGTTTCAAAATACTATGTAAAATAGAGTTTCTAATATTTAAATTTTTAAAATAGAATTCGAATTTTATAACCCATTTATCCTTGAAATAGATTTCAAAATACTGAACATAATTTTATTTAAATTCCATAATTTCTTAAATATACTTCCAATATTTTAATTTATAAAATAAAAAAATAGGATTATGAATACTTAGTTAAATGAAGTTTTAAATTCCCTAATTTCTTAGATAGGCTTCTAATTTTTTAAATAGAGCTCCAAAAATATGTTTCTCACTATTTTGTGAAGTAGAATTTTAGATTCCCTAATTTATTAAATATACTTTTATTTTTTTAATTTCTAAAATAGAGTTCCTAAAATAGTTTTCTCAATACTTTGTGAAATGAAGTATTAATCTTGACTAATGTTAATTAATTTTATATCATAACAAATGGAGTGAATGTGATATTAATATAATTGTACAAACTACATTCATATTTAACTATTATTAAAATAATTGATCTATATAATTATTTAAAATATTGATGTGCAATTTAACAAATAATTATAAAGTTAAAAAAATGTATTTGGAAAAAACATTCTAAAAAACTTGTTAAAAAAACAAACTCAGTCCAATCCAACTCTCCATCCTAAACATAGGTTTCAACAAACCAACCAAACTCAACCGTGCACTCCAAATACAATAATTAGAAACTCTAGGATTTTTTTTATTCCAGCCAAGAATTCTCAGGATTCTTGATTCCCAAGATTTCTGATTCCAAACCAACATGACAAACAACCCCATGAAGTTTTCATTTTTGATTTGAGACTTTATAAATAAAAACTTGTTATTTTGGACCTCATAGTAATGAAAATTATGTAAAAAAGAGAAAAACAATAAATGTGTAATTATTCTTGTACCTTTTTGTATTAAAAACCTTTTAAACACACTCGCCTACTTATTTAACACCGATAATACTATTCAACTAACTACCTAAAATTATTAAATCCTTCTTCTTTCACTTAACTTAATAAGCAAAACTCACAGAATCCCACCAATCTCAAAACACAACTCCACTAATATAAACAAAATTTATTCTTCAACAAGAAGGTATGCAAATACGTTATTTTGAAGTGAACGTCTATGTCTTTTCATATATATTTTTTATTGATGTAATGTGTTCAAGTTTTACAATATGGCGTTTTTATATTTATTCTTGTTTAGTGATGTTGGAATTTCATCTTACACTACATAGTAAATATAGCCCAAGTTCATGCAAAGCAAGTGAAAGCTCAAGCAAAACAAAGAAGCTTAAAAGAACAAAATACTGATTTTTTCCTAGTTTGAAAGTCAATTGGGAATTCGGTCGGTAAAGTTGACTGAGAATTCACCCACCAAATTCTTTGTTTGTAAAGTCGATTGGGAATTCGCCCATCAAACTCTCAATCTCTAAAGTTGACTAGTAATTGAACCACTAAATTTTTTGTTTGTAAAGTCAATTGAGAATTCAACTACCAAATTCTCGATTGGTAAAAGCGACGAGAAAAACTTGGACCAAGTTTCTAGCAATTGAAAATCTAGTCCTATCTTTCCTAGTTGACATTATCTTATCAGAGATTTAGTAGCCAAATTCCAGATCGATCTTGAATAGGGAACAAAACTAGTATGTGGGTTTTTTAAGCTGCTCTCAATAAATTTTCCTCGTCTCGAGTTTGGCCGAAAAATTTACTAGTGATTATCATCTTAAACATAATTTTTGTTTCGTTTTCTGTGTATTAATTACTTTGCATGGATTCCAAACTCAACGTGGCATGGATTTAAATATTGAAAGGGAGTATAATATTGTGTGGTAAATGTTCACTAAAAAAAGAGTAGGTGAAATTCTTAAAATAAAATTTGAAAGGTTATTTTCACTTTTGACAAATAATGAGAGTAACCCCTATTTGGAATCTCTTGATTTGGGATAATTTTAAATCATTGATTTTAAATTATTTCACGCATTTGGATGCCAAAAAAAAGGTGAGGATTGAAATCATTTATTTTTAAAAAAAAAAAAATCGTTTAGAATAGGTCGGATTTGGTAGAATTTCAAGTTTTAAAAAATTTATTCTCAATTTTACCCCCTCATTCCATAGTTTTTGTCTATTTAATTTCATATTATCGATATTTATTCTATATTCAGACTCAATGTCATTAAGTAAACTCGAGGTTAAGTTTCTATTTTGTTTCTCCATTGTATTTTACTATCTTTCATAGACAAGCACACTAGAAGTGAGTTTTTTTTTTTTTTGCTTTGTTCATCTTCTTAAACATTTTTTTTATTTATTGATTTGATAAGAATAACATGTTTTTTGTCCCTTTATATATATATATATATATATTGATTCAATCTATTTTTTTATATTTTTTTTTGTTTGGTGGGAAAAACAAATCAAATAGATTTTGTTTAGATCCAACTGAATTCAATCTTTTTTTTTCCATTTTTATTGATTACATTTGTAGATTTCAATTCAATAAGTTGATTTGTTTTGATCGTTGGGTACGTTTTCATGATGATAAGTATTTGAAAATGTTGTTTGATATTAAAATATTTTGTTATTAATTAAAATAATCTCCTACAACATTTATAACAACATAACAATAAAATTTCATATTTCTTTTTATTTCTTGTGAGCATTCAAACAAGAAATTTGATTTTGATTTTGAAATTTGAAATCATTTTTAAATTCTAAAATCATAAAATTAGAAATCATTTCTTGTTAAATCCATTAGACCAGAGCATCAATGTGTCATTTCAATATATTTGGAATCCAAAAAAATAGTTTGTTTTTTAAAGGGAGATGAAAAGCTCTGAATATAGAGCATAGAACTTGAAGAAGAAACAGGGAAGAGGAGAACCAGTCAAAAGCTCAGTGAAACTGTGTATTCAATAATGTCTTTGATACAACTCAACCAATAACTAAATAGCAAAAGGAGTGAGAAATAAAAGAGAGACAAGATATTGAGAAGACATTACATAACAACCAATTACTTCCACTGTTAAGCAATAGAGAACAACTTAAAGAAGTAAGGTGATGTGACAACACTTATGTCTTAACTTCCCCCATCAAACGCAAAGACAATGAAATGAGACCAAGTTTGGCAAGTAAGTACTGGAACCGAGAGAGAGGTAGAGGTTTGGTAAGGCAATCAACAATTTGATCAAGGGAAGGAACATAGCAAACGTCAAGCTGTCGGCGAAGAACTTGAGCACGAACAAAGTGAATGTTCATCTCAATATGTTTGGTTCGAGCATGGACAACGAGGTTGCATGCTAAAGCAACAACATTGATGTTGTCACACCATGTTATGGGGAAAGTTGCCAGAGGAATTTTCAATTTAGATAGAAGTGAGGAAATCCACTTGAGTCACAAGCAAGATTAGCCAAGGCACGATATTTTAATTCAGTGCTAGAATGAGCCATAAAAACCACTGATAGAGCATCTGCCCAAAGGGCATACGACCCAATCAAAATCGGAGAACCTAGTGAGACTAAAGTCAAAGGCATGTTGAATGGTAAGGCCAAGATGAAAAGTACTATGTAGGTAGTGGAGCACATGTTTTAAGGCCTTCCAATGAGCAACTGATGGAGATTGAGCATGTTGGTTGAGCTTATTGATGGCAAATACAACATCTAGCCATGTAAGGAGAGTGTACTGCAGAGATCCAAAGGTACTTTGAAATAAGGATGGATCAGAAAAGTGATCATGAACACTGTCAACCATTGCAGAATTAGTAGCAAGTGGAGTGGGGACGACCTTGAGAGAGGTCGTGTTCAATCGGCGCAAAAGGTCACAGATGTATGTGGCCTGAGATAGCAAGAAACCAGAAGGTGTGCAATGGACCTGAATGTCTAAGAAGCAATGGACAGAACCAAGATCATGTAGGGGGAAACTGTTGTGTAACAGACCCATGAACTGATGAATGAGAGTGTCACTAGAGCCTGTGATTATGATGTCATCAACATAAACCAACATAATAATGAGGCAATGTGCAGTGTGACAGTAAAACAAAGATGTATCAGAGACTATACAAAGTTCCAATGGACCAAGGTAGATCTAAGTTTGTCATATCACGCACAGGGAGCTTGGCGAAGGCTATAGAGAGTCTTTCACAATTTATAGACATAGTGAGGTCGATGTTGAGCAACAAAACTAGGCGGTTGTGGCATGAACACAATTTCTTTCCGTGTGCAATTTAAGAAAACATTGTTCACATCTAGTTGGTGGACATACCAATGCCAAGTAGCTAGAGTAAAGACTAGTGAAATGGTAACCGACTTCACCACGAGGCTATAAGTCTCATGAAAATCAATGTCTGGTGTTTGAGTGAAACCTTGTGCAACTAACTGAGCCATGTATCGTTGTATAGAGCAAGAGGAGTCGTGTTTGAGTTTGAACACCCATTTGTTGCCTACTAGTTTTTACAAGGAGTCGGGAAGAACCAGATCCCATGTGCAATTGTGCATAAGAGCAACATATTCTTCACTCATAGCACATTTCCAGGCAGGGACAATGATGAACATCTTGAAACTTCAGGGGTTCAGTGAGAGACCAGTCAATTGAAGGAGTAGAGGTTGACAAACAACCAAATAATTATTTTGGTTTGACAATGCCAGCCTGACCACTAGTAATCATGGGATGTGTGTGGACAATAGAAGGATCAACAAGATGAACCAGTGAGGGAGTGCAAGGAGATGGAACTTGGTTGGACAAACCAATAAGGGGAATTGAGAGGAGATTGGACAGAAGGTGAGAATTGACTAGGAAAAACTTAAGTGGATCTAATAGGAGTGGTGTAAGGTAGAGTTGAAAAAAGCAGGTGAGGGAGATTGTGAAGAGGGCGTATGAGGGATAAAGAGTTAGACGCACATGTAGCCATGACAAAATGGTCTAAGGGGTTGAGGGTTGGTCAGGAGGAGGTTGATCTAAAAAACCATCTAAAAAGGGAAAAAAATTCTTCATTAAAGCACACATATCGTGTAACATATATTCTGCAAGAGGAATTGAGGCAACGGTATCCCTTGTGGTTATTACTGTACCCCAAGAACACACATCTAGCCATATGAAAATCAAACCTATGTTACTGATACGGTTGAAGACACGGATAACAGGCTGAATCGAACGTTCTAAAACTTGTGTAATTTGGTTCTTGACCATGTAAGACAGTAAAAGGAGCCTTATATTTTAGAAATAGTGTAGGCAATCAGTTAATCAGATGCACAACCGTGTGGAAGGCTTCCCACCAGTAGGTAAGGAGAATTCTGGCTTGAGCAAGAATGGACAACTCGGTTTCTACAATATGCATGTGTTTTCGTTCAACTCGACCATTCTGAAACAGAAATGTAAAGACAAGCCAACTGAACATGAATTCCTTCTTGTGAGGCATAAGTAAACAACGGATGAATATCTTTCCTTCATCACAACAGATAGTCTTGATCTTGCAGTCATAGATGTTCTTCACTTGACTTTTGAATTGTCTAAAGCTAATGATAGTATTACTTTTAAGTTTTAAAGGGAAAATCCAAGTATAACATGTGCAGTCATCAAGAAAACTTATGTAATATCTATGTCCATGTGTAGACTCAATGAGGGATGGTCCCCATAAATCTATATGAACAAGTTGTATGGGTTGTGTAACATGAGAATTAGAATTTGAAAATGGCAAGTGATGTGCTTTTCCAAACCGACAAGTCTCACAAAATGGTACTTTTTCGTTCATATCAGCTTTCAAATTACAAGAAGTCAATACTTGATTGATGCCCAAGTTTATTATTTGACCCCTAGGTGAAGTTAACAAGACAAAGTCCACTTGGTTTCTAGCAGACAACTTAAAAACAAAAGCAACAAAACAAGACTCCTTGCTTGAATCTTCAAAATTTCGATGATAGATAGAGGCTTTTAAGGACTCAATTTGATATAAATCATCTTTAAGGTTGCCTTCTAGAAGAACTTTTCTTGTGATCTTGTCCTTAACAACACAAAAGGATTCATGAAACTCAACCACAACTGAATTATCCATAGTCTTGATATACTAATCAAGTTTTTGCTAATCTGAGGCATATACATTAGTACATTTAAAGCAAGATTTTTATACTGAGACTTAATGAGTGAAATTCCAATATACTCAATAGTCAATTTATTATCGTTACCAACCATAATTTGATTTGTACCTGTGTAATTAGTTTTCAGATTCAGGTTGTTTAAATCAGAAGTCAAATGTCCACTTACATTGTTGTCTAGGTACCAAGAGTTATCACCAATATGCTCGGATGTAGCTATTAGGGTTGATGGACTACCAGATGCAACCTTAGCTTGAAGATTGGAAGGATTGAAACTCTTTTCATAATGAAAGTAACAAACTGTTGTTGTGTGCCTAACCTTTCCACAAAGTTGACAAATCGGTTTTGACCCTCATAAGTACCTTCCTCTTCCCCTACAACAGTTGTGCCTTTGATGATCATGATTGTTGTTTTTGGTTGATGGTGCAGGTTGAGAATTTTGAGAAGAGGTAGAGTGAGTAGTTGCCACATTGATCGATCATTGATTCAGAGAAATGACTCCCTTTTGAGCATAGAGGAGTTCATGGCGATTCTCAAAATTTAAGAGCTGAGATTGAACTTGATTCCAACTCATTTCCTTGTTTTGTATCACTACCACATTGGGTGTGAACTCCTCATCAAGTCCAGTCGTAACATAGGAGATTAGATCTTTCTCATCAACAAGAGAACCTGCCAAACATAGATTGTCTGAGAAACTTTTCATAACGCTAAGGTATTCTGCCATCTCCATGCTCTCTTAATGGATTTGTTGCAACAATCTTTTGAGATAATCCTTCTGGTTTGACGCTTGAATACCATAGAATTCCTGAAGAGCAACCCACAAATCCTCTACCATTTCACAATTAGTGACCTAAGACGCCACCTCATGTGTCATTGAATTATACGACCATTCTGTCAGTAATTGATCAACCATTTCCCATAAATCATATTCAAGGTTGGCGATTAACAAACCTTGTGGTTCATGCATCCTCGGATGGTGGATGATAATGGACATATCTGGGCACAACTCTTTTCCTGGGAGGTGACTCTCCCGTTTGTAACTCCTTAGGAGAGGTAACACAATATTCTGCTACAGAAGAAAATTGTTGCGATCCATCTTGATAGATGTGGATTAATTCAGGAGGTTCATGAAGGTTGGTGTTCCTTTGTACATAACTTATGAAATTCCAGGCAGGTTGGAAACGTGAACAGGTCCAAGGGTTTTTAAGATTGGCGAATGGACAAGGGGGTCTCTCGGTTTCTTGTAATTTTGGAGTCGAAGAGGACTGATCGATGTTGGCCATCAAGTGTTCTGATACCAAGTTGAAGTTTTGAATACAGAGTAGAGAACTTAAATAAGAAACAAAGAAGAGGAGAACCAGTCAAAAGTTTAGTGAAATTGTGTATTCAATAATGTTTTTGATACAACTCAACCAATAAATAAATAGCCAAAAAAGTGGAAAATAACTGAGACAAGATATTGATAAGACATAACATAAAAACGAACTACGAACTACTTCAACTGTTAAGCAATAGAGAACAACTTAAAGAAGTAAAGTGATGTGACAACACATGTCTTAATTGGCCCCTTTTCCAAATCTAAAAATTTTGGGCTGAAAAAAGTACAATGTCCCATCATTAGACATTTAAACAATTAAATTTAGAAAAGATTAAAAAAAGATATGGCTAAATTAAAGACTCAATTACTAACATTAACATATCCTTAAAAAAAATATTAACATTGATTTGTTGAAAATATATTAATTATCTATTATTAGCATGTGTTTGACTAAGTTTTTAGTAGTGGTGGATAGGTGGGTTTGTTAAAAATAAGTTAGTTTGTCCAACCTTAGGATTTAGTTGTAATGGGTATATTAGTTATATCTCTTAGGACTTAATTGAGTAAGAGCTCTATATAAAGATCATATTTGTACCTTGATGAATATGTGTGAAAAGTAAGAAGTTGTTTAAGTTTCTTCATTTGTTGTCTCCTTCTCCATATTATATAGATGATTATATTATATATATATATATATATATAAGAGTTAACAATGGTATCGAGCAGGAAATTAATCAACAGGAGAAAGAGGAGAAAGTTCTGAAGGTCTCAACAGATAATCACTCGACACAAAGAGGAGACAGAGAACGAGGTAAATGATAGTTACTCTCATGAATCTCATAGAAGAGGACTAGGAGGAGAACATGGAGGTCATTACTATTGATAGGATCGAATCCCGCAGCGGAAGCGATTGTGAATCGCACGTTCTTAATTTTGTTACATGGATTACAATCAAGAACAAATCTCACAAGATTAAACATGCTATTACAAGATGGACAACAAAATATTACCTTTGAAGAACTCTTTCTTCTAGTGCTCCTTCTCCCACGATCACAATCTCAGCAACTCCAACGCAACTCGAACCCGAACGATCACAGACACTACCACCGGATCTTCTCCGTTGTTCTCTAGGTGAGGGAGGAAGGTGGGTTCCTTTAGGATGAGGTGAGATGGTTGTGAGAGAGGTTGTGTTTTGTTTTGTGGAACTTTTCCAACAAGACAAATACACTTGATAATCTAGGATTTTCCAAGATTTTGCTTCACCTTACAATTGCATCTCATGCAACTATTTATAGGGAAATAGGATGGAAATTACCATCATATCCCTCATTCATTCTCTCATTAATATATAGTTTATATATGAATCTAATTCACATTAAAACCATATATTATATCAATTATATCACATATAATTGATATAACACCTTATATATGAAATTGAACACTTCAATTTCATTCCTAACTTTATACCCTCAATATTACCATGTTGAGCCAACGGAGGGACCTAATGGACCTACATTTCATGAGCTCCAATGATGTGAGATTAACTGATCAAACTCTTTGATCCAGTTAATCAATATTCATTAACTACAAGTCACTCCACTATAGACTTGTAGTTGCACTCTCCTCACTGTAGATTATATTTTGTCCATTGATATAATCATTACCCATGAGTCGACCCTTCACAGGTTGTTCGTAATCACAGTTGGGTCAAATTACTGTTTTACTCATGTGATTACCTCTTTGTTCCTTAAGCACCACCGATCCTCTAATGAACAACAAGTCTAAGGTCCTACCATGGACTCATACCCTCTTAGAGCAGAGCCCCCGTTGTTCAAGACACGAGTCGGTTCTTAAGGAACAACCTATCTAATTCCTAGGTGTAGGAATGAGTGAATTCCATCTTGTATAGTTAAGTCCCCAAATACCTACGAGGTTCCGTCACTCCTGAAGGTAGACTTATTGAGTTGGCTACAGGCCACTCTCACCCATACTAGTCTAAGGACAAACCCTATAAAGGGAGTTCTTAACTTACTCGGGACTCGGTCGAGTCACTAATGACCATCTATAAATTATAAGTCTTATCCTGTTAACGGTGTTATACTGGTTAGACTAATAATTTGCAGTCCGGTCTTGTACGAACTCTTTATACAAGATGCTCTCACTCACATGTCAACCACATGAATGAGTTGGATTACCTCATTTGTACTAATTACAAAGTGGGTCGCATCCATGGTGTTACCAGAATAAGGTTTCCAACCTTATTCTTATACCATATACCATTTAGGTTATATTCTTAAACACAATCCAAATAGTGTCTACTACACTGATGTTTAAGATACATTATAACCTTGGAGCTTAGTTTATTGGATTTATAAAGCAATAACATAATATTATCAAAATAAATAACTTTTTATTTATTTGATCAAAATTACACAAGTTTAGGGCACAAATCCCAACAATTACTCAAATAGACAAGGAGGTTATCAGTCAACAGAGAAGTTCAATGTCGAATGTTATAGATGTCATAGGTACAAACATTATAAATTTGACTGTCGTACTAATTTGAATAGACGAAGTGGAGAAAGAACTAATTTTGCAGAAAAAGAAGAAGAGGTATCTCTTTTAATGGTGTGTCATGACAAAGAAGAAACTCAACAAAACGTGTGGTATTTAGACACTGGTTGCAACAAGCATATGTGTGGAGACAAGAAATCAATTCCTAAGATGGATAAATCATTTCACACTACCGTTATGCTCGGCGAAAAACTCCACAGTTTCTATCATGGGAAAAGGACGGGTAAAATTCTGCCCATACTATCTCTAATGTTTTATATTGAAAAACAACATTGCTTAGTGTGGGACAACTACAAGAAAAGGGGTATGAACTTTCTATTAAAAATGGAGTATGTCGAATTGAAGATGGGAAGTTGGGATTAATTGTTCAAGTTAACATGACGACAAATCCAATGTTCCCGTTTTATCTTCACAATGCCACTCATTCTTGTCTATCGACAAAATTGGAGGATGTGGCGTGGCTATGGCATTTTCGCTATAGTCATCTAAATTTTGGTGGATTGAAGACACTGCAGCAGAAAAACATGGTGATGATTTTAGTCTGAAGACATGGCTTTATTTTTTGCAGTAAAAATCTGAAGCTTTTATAACTTTTAAAAGCTTCAAAGCACTTGTTGGGAAAGAAAATGGTAGTCTTGCGCATTGGTCGTGGTGGAGGATACAACTCACATGAATTTACACATTTTTTTTGTAAAACTCATGGAATTAGAAGACAATTTACAACAACTTATACACCACAACAAAATGGAGTTTGTGAGAGGAAAAATCGCACTATCGTTAATATGGTGCGAAGTCTTTTATTGCAAAGTGGAATCCCAAAAAGTTTTTTTGCCAGAAGTTGTCAATTGGAGTATTCATATTTTGAACATAAGTCCCACTTTTCTGTTCTAAATATGACACCAGAAGAAGGCTAGAGCGAACAAAACCCAATGGTAGATCATTTCAGAATTTTTGAGTTTATTACTTATACCCACATCCCAGATGAAAAGAGGAAAAAGTTAGATGACAAAGGAAAAAAAATACATTTTTATTGGTGTTAGTGATCAATCAAAAGCTTATAAGCTATACAATCATATCACAAAGAAAATCATTATTAGTCGTGATGTAATCTTTGATGAAAAAGAAAAATAGACATGGATCGAGAATAACATTCAACAACAAATTCCAGCAGACTTTGGTGGTGACGAAGAGAAAATACAACAACAAACTATGGAGACAGTTTAACAACCAACAACAATTGCTCAAAGTTCACCCGCAGTCTTATCACCTACTGAACAAAGGCCTCAACGACAAAAAAAAAAAAACCTGCATGTATGATGGATTATGAGGTGCCTTATTCTGACAATTTTGAAGAAGGCACACCCACTTATTTTGCTTTATTTTCAGATTGTGACCTAGTTGCTTGCGGAAAAGTTGCTAAAGATCCAAAATGGAGAAAGGCGATTGATGCAAAAATCACAACTATTTCAAGAAATAATACTTTGGAGTTGACAGAGCTTCCAAAAGGGCAAAAGACTATTGACGTAAAATGAGTGTATAAGACGAAACTGAATGAAAATGGTGAGTTTGGCAAATATAAGGCACGCTTAGTGATTAAAGGCTATAAGCAAGAGTTTGGAGTGGACTACAAAGAAGTTTTTACTCCACTAGGGAGGCATGATACAATCAGACTGGTGATTGCACTAACTACTCAAAACTCGTGGCTTATCTTCCAGTTGGATGTGAAATCAACATTCTTACATTGAGACTTGGAGGAACAAGTGTTTATTGATCAACCTCCTGGGTATGTGAAAATTGGAAATGAGCATAAAGTATATAAATTAATTAAAACGTGCCATTTATGGATTATAACAAGCTCCATGGGCTTGATATAGTCGTATTGAAACTTATTTTTTAAGGGAAGGTTTTTATAAATGTCCATATGAGCTTAGAATTTTTACTAAATTTGAAGACGGAGGTAAAATGCTCATTGTTTGTTTATATGTGGATGATATGATTTATACTGGAAATGATAGTGTCATGTTTGAAAATTTTAAGCAATCTATGATGCTTTAATTTGAAATATTGATTGATCTTGAACCAATGCAATATTTTCTTGGCATAAAAGTGGTGCAAACTGATGATGGTATTTTTTTTATCTCAAAAGAAATATGTCCAAGAAATTTTAGACGGATTTCAGATGAAGAATTGCAATTCGGTGGGTACATCAACTGAAGTTGGTTTAAAGCTTATAAAAAAATCTTGATGGAAGGAAGGTTGATAGTACTCTGTATAAGCAAATGGTTGGAAGCTTTATGTATTTGACAACCACAAGGCCATATATAATGCATGCAGTAAGTCTCATTAGCAGGTAGATGGAATGTCCAAGGGAGATGCATTATTTTCTAGCTATAAAGAGAATTTTTCGATATTTACGAGGTACAACTAATTTTGGGTTATACTACCAAAAAAAGTGAGAAAGCATATTTAGCTAACTTTATTGATAGTGACTATGTGTGAGTTTTGGATGATAGAAGAAGCACAACTGGATATGTTTTGATGATGGGCTCAAGAGTTGTTTCATGGTCTTGAAAGAAGCAAGCAATTGTCACTTTATCGACAACTGAAGCATAGTTTGTAGTTGCAACAACCTATGCTACTCAAGCTATTTGGTTGAGGAAAATTCTTGAAGACATTCATTGCAAGTAAGAAAGAGATATTACAATTTATTGTGACAACAGGTCTGTTGGGTTTTATGCACTAAAACTCGTAGTTTGTAATATTGTTCTAGTTAAATCAATAAAGTGTTATTGTGTATTTCATGAATTTTCTATATTGCCTTATATTAACCCTAAATCCAATAAACTAACATCTGAGGTTGTTGTATGTCTCTTGAACTAAATGTAGTGACATATAAGGATCTCAGTTCGAGAAACAGTCTAAAGGGTTATAGTAAATGAATAAGGTTGGGTACCTCATTCTGGTAATACTATGGATATGGTCCACTTTGTATTTAATACAAACACAGTGATCCAACGTGTTCGTGTAGACAACATGTGAGTGGGGATATCCAATGTGATGAGATCACATAAGACCGGACCACGAAATAGTAACCATTAGATGTAACTCCGTTGACTAGTTAGGTTTCTATTTCAATAAGATGACCTAGGTAACTTGATCTAAATCCTGAGCAGGTTACGAACTCTTGTTTGCGAGGATTTTTCCTTTGACTAGTATGGGTGAGAGTGGCCCAAGACGCCGACTCAATAAGCCTACCTTCTTAGGGACAAGACCGAGCAGGCGGCTGGGGACTTAACCTAGCGGGACTTAACCTAGCAAGATGGAATTCACTCGTTCCCGACTTTAGGGTAAGTAGATTAATGTTCCCTTAAGTGGTGTCTTCGGGACTTGAACAAAGGGCTCGACTCTCTCATTAGCCCAGAAGAGACTTCTATTTATTGGTAGGACCATAAACAATTTGTTCATTAGAGGAACACTGATACTTAAGGTATAGGATGTAACCTAAGGGTAAAACGATAATTTGACCCAACTGGTGTTACGAACATTCGTGAAAGATTGACTTGTTGTCATTGGTCAATATCCATTGACACATAAATATATCTGCAGTGAGAAGAGTGCAACTGCAGGAGTATAGTAGAGTGTTCTCGCAGTTAACGAATGTTGATTATGGAGTTAATGAGATTAACCAAATAATCTTGTATCGTTGGAGCTTCTGATATGTAGGTCCACTTCCTAGCTCGTAAAGAGTTCTTAGATTATTAGAATTAGAAATGTTCATTTTCGATTAGGGAATAAGCATGATGTATGAAGATACATTATAATATAAAGTTTTTATATACATTAAAACTTTATAGTATAAATTTAATTTGAATATGACTCAAAGTAAATTAATTGAGAGAATTAAATATTTTAAGGAGTTCAAATATTATTTAAATGTGAATGAGATTCATATTTAAAACTATAGGTTAAAATTTAATGTATATAAGATGTACATTAAAATTATAAGATAAAAGAGAGGTTGATTAAATATAATTTAATCATATATATAACCTAAAATAAATATAAGATATTTGATTAATTAATTTAAGAATTAATTAAATTATGATTTAATTAAATAATTTATATATATTTTAATACAATTAAATTAGTTTAATTATATTAATTAATTTAATTAGTTTAATTAATTAATTTTAAATTAATTAAAATAAAATAAAATAAAGGGAACGTGTCATCGACACGTTCCCCCTCCACTTCCCTGTTCGTTCCCCCTCCACTTCCCTGTTCTTCTCACATTGCCCATCGATAAGTCTGGAGAGTTGGGAGAAGGTGTGTTAGTTGATCGATTGTTTTTTTTTGGGAAAAAGCACTCACTCTCTCAAGAGCTCTCTACACAATTCTCTCTCAAAATTCCCTCTCTCGATTTGATTGGTAGCCTCTCACAAGGTTGAATCTAAACACTCAGAGGATAAAGAGTTTACACTGGTGGTAGTATTCTGTTGGAAAAGGAAAGAAGTTGTGTTGTGTGAATTTGTGGATTGCAAAGGTGTTGCAATTTGGAACTACAAACGTAAATTTATATTCTCTTTTAGAATAGAAACTTTCTCAGCATATTTACTGCTTTATTCCATCCCTAAATTGCTTATCTATTTGTGTTATTTTCTAATGTAACGGTATTTGTCATTTAGCCAAATCAAATCGAGTTTAAGATCCAAACACGTTTCCGCCGCTCATTGGAATCCATATTCCATCAAGTTCAACTATAAAGCTCTCTAAAAATCTCGTTCTACATGGAAAAAGTAAGCACATTGATGTGGAGTTTCATTTTTTTAAGAGACCTCACAAAGAAAGGAGTCATTAATCTCATTCATTGCAAAAGTGAAGAACAAGTTGTTGATACATTTACAAAAACCTCTCAAATTGACTGCATTTCAGAAACTAAAGAGTCTGCTTGGTGCATATGCTATGCAATAACAAGTTTGAGGGAGGTTACTAAACTGAGTATTTACAGACATATCAGTTTAAAAGAGGAAATGGTAAAAATATATTAATTGGCTATTATTAGCATGTGTTTGACTAAGTTTTAGTAGCTGCGGTGAATTTGTTAGAAATAAGTCGATTTGTCTTATTGCTTAGGATTTAGTTGTTAATGGGCATGTTAGTTTCTATTTCTTAAAACTTAGTAAGAGCTCTATATAAAGAGCATATCCATACCTTGATGAATATGTGTGAAAAATAAGAAATTGTTTAAGTTTCTTCATTTGTTTGTCCCCTTCTCCATATTATATATATAAGTATATACATATAAGACTATAAGAGTTAACATAATTGACAAGGTGTTAATTTATCAGTCAAGTCTTATAATAAACTATTATCAAATAACCATCATACTATGTTAATGTCTTAAGAATAATTTTGTACTAAAAAATTATGTCTAGGTATATTTTAATTTTAATTATCATTAGTTGACTTTATTCCCGATTGGTTGATTGACCTTGTACTGGATTAAAATCGAGTTTATATGGGTATTTTAAAAATATTAAAATGTAAAATTTGACTTTTCAAAAATTTCAAGCCGCCATTTTGCTAAGGCTCTAATAAACATTTATTTATTTATTCCACCAAAAGCCATGACTGAGATTTGGCTTAATGGGCTCCAATGAGATTTGGAGGAACGTTAACCCAATTCCATATTGGTTCAAGAACTTTCCTATTTATTACATTTTGATCCCTAAATTTATTAATATTTCTATTTCGTTCGTGATTTTTTTTTAATAAAAAAGTTGTTTCTTTTAATTCTCAAAATATCCAATTTAGTGTTTAAATTTTTAAAAGTGACTATTTTGGTTTGTGTTATTACCGTACAATATTTTTTTTCATTTACATGTCTTGCTCAAACGCGTCACATTATCTATTCAATGAACAAAAAGAAGTGTTTTAAAATATAGAAAATTTGAAAATTCAGATATCAACGTATTTTTTTATAATGATTTTGTTTGAATTTGTTTCCTCACAATTTTTCAATATGTTTTTCATAGGTGTGTTTAACACATTTGAATTCTTAGCCAAAATTTTAAAAAACAAAAAAGAGTTTTTAAGAACTGCCTTTTTCTAGTTCTCAAATTTTGGATTTAGATTTTGAAACCTCTTTTAAAAAGTAGAAAGTAAAAATGATATTAAAATATCATTTTTGTCTCTGTACTATAGGTATTATTCCATTTTAGTCATTGTAGTTTAAAATCTTCAAATTTCACCATGTTACTTCTAATAAAAACTAAAAAATTAGTTTTTAGTGTTAGTTTGTTGTTAACTTTTCTGTATAAAAAAAACAAATTGGTAAAAATAGTGTTATAAATTTATTAATATACTTTTTTTTAAAAAAAAAAGTTCAAATGGGACCTCAAAATCAAATAGATATTTTGGGAGTTCATACCCAAAATAAAATAATTTAGGGTTTGTTTGGTACGCAATTCAGATTTTGTTTTATGTTTTCTGGTTCACTGAATTTAGTGAATATGTGTTTGGCAGATGTGTTTTCGAAAACTCTTTCGGATTCTGGGATCCAAATAATAGAAATTCTGAAAACAACATTTTTATGTTTTAATTGTATCCAAATTCTAAATTTAAGATTTTAAAATACAGAATTATATTAAAGAAAGATACAAATATTAATAAATACAATATTTCATATTATAAACTCAATTTACTTTTGTTAAATTAAAATATGTATAATATAATATATTATAATTACATAATATTATATTATAAAATGTATAAAATCATGTTCATAAATTAATTAATAATGATTTATATTCAATTTAATAATTAGTTTTGCAACTATAACTAAGTTTATGATCTATAAATATGTTATAAGACACATTTTAAATAACTGTTTAGAATTAAATCAAATTTCTAAATCTACTAACAAACATATATCTGAAAACATGAAATACAACTATGCTTTCGTTGAATCACTTATTTTCAAATTTCTATTTTGAGATTGATTACCAAACAAGCCTTAATAAATAAAGAGAATACAAACAAACGTGCATTTTCTTGATTTTTGAAGCCCAACAAAACGTGGTAGGGACATTTGGATTATAAGATAATTTAATCTTTGATAACGTTTGACCAGAAAAGAAAAAACATATATACTTTTGTAATATTTTAAAAGGGAAATAGATATAAAAAGAGGAGAAGAATAATTGTGATTTTTTTTAAAAAAAAATTAAGGTTAAAAACGGTACTTTAAGAATTGTTATATTTTGGTCCATTACTTTAAAATGTCCAATTTTAGTCCATGTAATTCAAATAAATCTTAAAATTGGTCTCAAAATTAATTTTTATAAAAAATAGTTACAAAAAATAATAATTTTAATATAAGAAAAGACACCATGTAAACTTACTTTCAAAATTTGTAGGGAAAAAGATAATAAATACTTTTTAAAAAAAAATTAACAATAAACTAATGGTATGGATCATTTTTAAGTTTTATTGAAACTACATCCACTAAAATTAAACATTTAAAAGTATATAAACTAAAATAGTCAGAAGATATTTTAATCTTTTTTAATTCCGCGTATAATTTAATAGTAAAATTAAACGAAACAAAGCGAATTTGGAAAACGAAATTAATCACATGAGACCGTGGTTGGTGCTTGGTGGTGGGGCGGCTTCGTACTCTGTCAAAAAGCTACACCTTGTAATTGTATCAAGTCAACAATTCCCACTCTTTCATTTTACATCAACTACTTTATATTATGGGTCAAAATATCCCATCAATCCCATTTAATTATACGGTTTAGATTAGGTTATCAAGATTAAATTAAAAAATAGAAATTTTAGGGTCTATTTCGTAATAAATTTGAAAACAAGAAATTCAATAAAATAAAAAATAGGATTGTATAAATATTTCATATGTGTGTTTGGTAGCATACTATAACATATTCATAGATCATGAAATTAGTTGTAGTTGCAAAACTAATTATTAAATTGAATATAAGTCATTATTAATTAATTTATGAAAGATTATATTATAAATATTTTAATTTAACAAAAGTAAATTGAATTTATAATATGAAATATTGTATTTATAACGATTTTTATCTTTGTTTAATATAATTCTGCATTTTAAAATTTTAAATTCAGTATCTGGATACAATGAAGATATAAAAATGTTGTTTTCAGAATTTCTACTATTTAGATCACGGAATCCGAAAACAGTTTTCGAAAACACATATGTCAAACACTTATTCACTGAATTAAGTGAATTCGAAAATATAAAACAAAATCTGAATTGCATATCAAACAGACTTTTATGGTTTGGGTTGAACTCAACCAACCCAAACTTCTTATTAATTTTAAAAAATATTTTTTTAACTTATATTACAATTATATGTACATATATTTATTTTAAAATAAAATCTTAAGTCTTTAAAAAGTAAAAAAAAATCATAATATAAATCAAAATTGAGTTGCTAATATTAATTTAATATTAATATCAATACATAACTTTTTCTTAAAATAAAACTTTGAATATATGATCCGACCAACTCGAATCAACTCTGTTGGAATAGAAATTTTGACAAATCCAAAATTGTCACGTCATCACCCAACATTGATGACGAAATTATATTTAATTAAGGATTAATTAAATTTGTAAGAATCCCTAAATTAAATTATGGAAAATCCAAATACACATTTGGGTTCTTTGACATTTGGAAGACCGAACCCCAAATTGAAGACCCAAATCATCCAAGCCTAGTCCAAGGTCCAAGAGTCCAGAGGCGAAGGCAAAAACCAGTCAAGCCCAGTACTAAATGACTGGCCCAAAGTCAATCAGGCCCAAGCCAAATGGTTGGCCCAATTTCACTCAGGCCCAGTCCAACAAGCCCAAGCCCACCTATAAGCCCAGAGGAACTCTATAAATAGAGACCTCCCTCCTTCATTTTGAAGGTTCAGAAATTGGAGACTCCATAGAGCTGTGAAATCTCCAGAAGCTCCTGAAGATCAAACACCATCTGAACGAAGAACGCTTCAAGGGAATCGTCAAGAACACACCACGAATCCATTAAAGTTTCCAACATCGAGAACAAGTTGTTTCAACCCTCGAGAAAAGCTACAAGCCGAAGACCTTCAACACGCTACAAGCCGAGGATCTTCAACAAGCTATAAACTATAAGTCGAAGATCTTCAACTTTCTACACTTGAGAACAAGAACAAGCCCTCGATCCAAGCACATAAGTAACGAGCAAAGACCTTCAACTTTCTACACTTGAGAACAAGAACAAGCCCTCAATCCAAGCACATAAGTAGGAGAGAGAATCAGAGGATTAAATACTAGAGATTGTACTCACAATTAAATTCCCATGATATGATCTCAAAAAGGTAGCGGGATGATGAGTGTTGTTTCAACGGGATTGGATTCGAACTCATGACCTTTTGGTCATGAGGCATATTTGATGTCAGTTGAGCTATGGTTTTGTTGGTCAAATTTAAATGCTAGTTATATAAATCACACATTTCTTCCTTTTTTAGTGAAAGAAGAATTTAAAACTCTTAACTATTTAAATTTCAAACATATACTTTTTATTATACACTAATTTCGACTTACACAAAATAAAAGCACTCAGGGGCGGATTTAGTAGTCCAGGGAGCTCGAGCCCCCCTCAAATTTTTCACTGTGTATAATATGTATAGAAAAAATCAAATAAAAACGCCAAAAAATCTCTTCTAGGTGGTTAGTATGTGTCTAACCCCCTCAAGTCTCATATTCCAGCCCTAGCATGTATAACTCTAATTATTTTTTTGAATTTTTTCATATTTAACGCCTTCATTTCATTCTTTGTCCCTCAAAATTTTTCATTTAATTTCAAAAAAATTTCAGATATTCTTCTTACCGTATTTTTTTAGTACATAGGAGGATTCGAACACTTGACCTCTTGGTCATAAGTTTTACTTGATGTCAGTTGAGTTATGCTCTTGTTAGCCTTCTTACCTTGTTGTTAAACACTCTTTTAACTTAAACCAAAGATAGATGTCCTATACGACCTTGTCAATAGTCCCGTATAAAAGAAATTTTCTTTTCAAATACTTCACATTTTGTATAAACAAGTCAAATCACTCGATTTGCTTAATCAATTGATTTGTTGGACTCTAATTTACACCCCACGTTATATACTGGTAGAAATTGACTCTTTTTTTTTTTTTTTTTTTTTGAGAAACGAATTTGATCAAATATTTGGTCTACGAACTGATTTTTTCAATCTCATGAATTTAGCCAATAAATATAAAATGTGAGGGAAAAAAAACATTTACTGTCGTCACGCTTGAAAATCCGAGAGAGACGTAATCACCTAAGCGCGAAACTCGAGAAAACGTGTGGTTTTAGACACGTGGCAGCATGGCGTTGTTTTAATGAACGTGATTAGCATCCGACGGTCGGGATTCACAGTAGTATCCAACCACAGGAAAATTTTGACGCAGCGGATAATTTCCAGAGCCAATGTCTGTGAATGTTCTTTTTCAGGCGTGTTTTGGTCCACGCTCTGTCCGGTGCGTGACGGTCACTTTCAGTCCCCACTCCCCATCGCATCGCCTAAGGATAAAATCGCTACAATTTACAAATTTCGGGATATGCAAGAATAATAATTCATTACTTTCTTCAAAGGTTAAATTATAAATTTTTGGTCTTTTTAATTACGTCGTGAATTTAGATTTAGATTCTAATAAGTTATTCGTGGTTACTACGTATATAAAAGTGATAGTTGTGTGACATTCAAATAGAGGAAGAGTGCATAAATTAATGAACCAACATTATATTTGAATAAAAAGGGTTCTAAAGAGTATACAAACATGGTTAAGAAAAACTTAAGAGAATTGATAATTAATACTTATACCAAGAAAGTTCTTATCTGTGGCCTAATCATAAAAAATCAAAGATAAGTTCTTAACCTAGAGCAATCCTATATTGGTGATCTCATGAGAAAATTTTATAAAAGAACACATGAGTGAGGGCACAATATGCTAAAAAGACTTGAATTGGTATGTTGGGACACTTTCACATTCATAAGCAGCTGGCGCGTTTAGAAGAATGTCGGAGCAGTCTGATGTTGTATTTGTATTTTAAATCTGTATTCTAAATTATGGGCTAAGGTATTACAATATGTTGGGATAGTCATTACTTTCATAGGCTGGTAACACATCCAGGTCATAGGAGAGGTAGGAGAATGTTCAGGTAGTCTGGAATTGTTAGAATTGAATTTTAAGTCCTATTCCCAATCTTGGGCTAGGGGTTACAATTTGGTACAAGGTCAAAGGATGGAGTGAAGAAGGAAGAATGGATGTCCTTATTGGAACCTCTAGGAATAAGTTCTACCAAGTTGATATGGTCTCAATTCCTAAGAAATGTTAGAAGATGTAATGTGCACCCAAGCTTAGGATTCTGACCAAGATTTGAAATTCAGACTTAGCACCTAATGACCCTGCCATTTCCCTACGTCTCTTCAACTTGGCCTTTCTACTAGCTACTTGTCTTGAACGACTTTCTGAAAAGGAGCAAGAGTACTGAATTGATATTGAAAGGAAATATTCTGTTTGAATGATGAAGAAAATGAGCACGCACAGAATAAAAGGAGAGCAGAAAAGAAGGGCACGTGGAACCTAAGCATAACAAACTAAAGTCAAATAAATACAGAGAAATAGCCCATAAGAAATAAGGAGAACTGTTGTTCTTTCACTTTCAAGAGTAAAAATTGTCCCTACAAACCAATACGGATCCTTTCAGCATGGTCTATCCTCACTCACATGCTTCTTATGATTTTTGTTGCTAGTTCGCCCAACATAAGAATGCTTCAAGCCAAGCATACTTAAGCTTGGAGTTCTTATGATCGACCCACTGAAAAGGAAAATACGCTTTGTTGGTATAGGTAGAAACTATCAATTCTTTTAAATTTTTTTCTAATCTCAACCATACTTTTATATCCTCAGGAACCCTCTCATTTTGACGCAGTGTCGGTTCATTCATGTATCTTTTCTACCTCGAGCATCACATTAGATGATTAAAGATCTAGAAGAAAGAGAAAAGATATCTTCTTAATTCTAAATTTGAAACACTTCACAAATAGAATGATGAATTACCATTTGAATGTTTCTAAAACATGTATTTTACACAAAAGAAAAAAAAAACACAGTTTTTTCAGCTTTTTAAGGTTAAAAGCTCGTGAGATTTGAATCTAATGTTTAATATTTTCACGTGTTTCTAGCTTTGCAAATTTGCAAATAATAAAATAATTCGACTATTACAAATACGACTATTCTAAAAGTATACATATAATAATATAACATGATATAATTAAGTATCTCGTCTCCCATGGAGTTCATACTTTCTTTATTAAAAAAAAAATAAAATAATACTTTTAAAAGAAAAAAGAAAATGTAAAACAAGCATCTCCGTCCAAAGAGATAACTTTATTTAATTAACAAAAAAGAAAAGGTTATTTTGGAAAAAAAAAATTATTGTCCCTTTTTCACACTTTGTATATATTGTATTAATCAAAATCTTTTCTCATCTTTGAAGGTGGATTCTCTTTAACCAATTTAGTGTTTATATATTAAATTTTCAACCATGCAAAAGTAGGTTTAAGTTTATTTTGCTTGATAAAAGATCTAATCTTTTAAGGGATATTTGGGGCTATGAATGAATGGTAATACTCTAGTTATAATATAGTTTATAAAGTTATATAATATGTGTTGAGGATGCAAAATTAATTAATTTGAGTTCTAATAATATGTGTTTGGAGTGTAGAGTAGAGATGTCTACAAGGCGGGGTCGGGAAATGACCTCTTTATTCTCGCAAAATTTTTCATTTAATTTTGTGAGGAACGTGGTGGGAATTTCTCGCGAGAATTTGCGGAAATTGGGTTCCCTGCTGAAATAATTTCTTCGTTTATGACTTTTTATTTTTCTAAATTTGATTAAATATTTTTTTTAAAAAAAATCTATTTAAATGGTTTAGTCTTAATTAAAGATTTTTATTTAAGAGAATTTTTTAATTTTCATAGAAAAATACAATAATATTTAATAACAGTTAAGAGTTATGGTTTACTATATATATATACAAATATACATATTAAAAAAATAAATCAGGACAGAGACGGGAAACAAAGACGGGGTCGGAAAATGTATTCTCCATCCCCGTTTAGCTAACAAGAAAAAATTACTCCCCAAAGAGAAAATTGACATCTCTACTGCAAAGGATTATATTTTACAAATTATTATAACTATTATCCTAAACAATTCCTTAAAATGTTTATAACAAATTACAATTTTTTTTCCTCAAATAAAGATTTTGTTCAATCAATTAGGATTAAAAAGTAGGTTGTAATTTTCTAACTAACAAATATTATTCTATATTGTCTTGATCCAGGGATATATGTAATAATATTCACCACTTTCTAGGTGTTTGTCAATCGAACATCAAAGAAAGAGAGAAGATTATTTAACTAGTGTAAACCAATTACTTAGGCCCCGTTTGATAACGTTTCTATTCCTTGTTTCTTGTTTATTGTTTCTCATTTTTTAAGAATAAGAAACAAAAATATGTTTGATAATTATTTATATTTTTTATTTCTTGAAAACAAGAAAAATAAACAAAAACTTGTTTGATAACTGTTTCTTGTTCTTGAACTTTTTTTCTTCTTATTTTTTCTCATATTTTACAGTTTAAAAAGAAATTAGTTAATTATATAATATAAAATATATAACATGCATTAAAACATATAAAAATATAATTAATTATAAAAAAACTATATTATCTAATATCTAGAAGTCTCGATACAAAATTAACAACAATAATAAAAGTAAATAAATGAAATTGTTCTATCCTACAAATGTTGTTTAAATTTTATTTTCAATGTTATCTCTTACTCGAGTGATTCGTCTTAAATGATGTCGATTCATATCAAATTCAATTATATTACTAAATGTTGTGGTTTGTAAAATATTAAAGTGAGGCTAAATGCATGTTTTAGTGAGTAAAATTTACTCGTTGCAAAATTATAACGGGTTCTTAGTATACTAAAAATTAAAATAATATATATTACAAAAATCAAAATTAAAAATTAAAACAATATATAAGTACACATATTAAAAATTCAAATTCAAAATTATATATATATATATATAAATCAAAAAAAAAAAAAAAATATATAAATATATCTATGGAAAAATTTAAAATTCAAAATAAAAATAATATATAAAATTCAAAGTTACAATAATATACAAATTAAAAAAATTCAAAACTCAAAATTCAAATAATACATAAATATTAAAAAATTTAAATTTAAATAATAAAAATATACATATTGCACAATTAAAAAATAAAAATAAGATATTTAAATTTATGTATAAATAATAATAGTAGTATTATTATTATCTATAAAAATTAAAACAATATATATATTTATATTGCAAAAAAATGGATTTTTTTAAAAAAAATAAATTAAAATAATAGAAATATACAGATCATACAATTAAAAAATAAAAATAAAATATTTAAATTTATATTTAAATAATAATAATAATACTTTTATAAAAAATTAAAACAATATATATATTTTATATTGCAAAAATTTGAAATTTTTAAATAATAATAATACTATTATTATTATTTATAAAAAATTAAAACAATATATATTGCAAAAATTCGAAATTTTTAAAGAAGACATCACGATTGCTGTCTTCAACACAAGACTTAGATAAAAGAAGCAAGAGTGGCGGGCGCTTTTGCCAACAGTCCAATGATACAATTTAGAATATATGTGAAACGAAGAGATATAAGTAGAAATAAAACCGAGACAAACTATTATTTGCAGTTTCTAAAATTTAGTTTCAATTTTAGAAATGTTTTTTAAAGTTTGGGAACAAGAAATAAGATGGATTATCAAACAAGTTTGTTTCTAAAAAAATGAGAAACAAAAATAGGAAACGGAAATCGGGACCGTTATCAAACGAGCCCTTACTAGCCTAATTATTGAATTGGTTTCGATTAAAGTAAAAAGTTTTGCTTCTTCTTGTTCAATCAATTCATCTATATATACTTGTCTCGTTTGAATAATAATTTGATTTTTAAAAATTATATTCATTCTTTCCTCGTTTCTCTACAATGAATTTGTCTTTTTAAGAAAATATTTGAATTTTTAATCAAATTGATCCATAAATAAAAATAAGTTTTTGAAAACTACTTCCTTTTTAGTTTTAAAAACATGACTTGGTTTTTTTAAAAAACATATATAAAAAAGTAGATAATAAAATAAGAAATCTATAGGTAGAAAAAATGTGTATAAACTTAATTTTAAAAAATAAAAAGTCAAATGATTATTAAAATGAAGCCTAATCAATTGAAAGTAGCTAATGAGTTATTGTTGCATGTGCGGGGCAGGACATTGAGATTGATATGAATTGTGTTTACTTAGGGTTTCATGAAAGTTGTTGCACTTGTACGCGAGGTCGAACTAGCATAAATAAGGACAACAAGAATGAGGTAGAGTCGATGTGTCATGCATATAAAACTAATAAGATCATAAATATTATTTTTTTACTTTTTATTTTTCCTTTTACCCAACGAAGTTAAAATTTAAAACATCATTTTTAATAAGATAAGTAATATCTTAATTAGTTGAACTATGCCTAATAAATATAAATATTGTTTTCTTTATACAATAAGATAACTTTTGCTCATTCAATCATATTTATTTTAGGGGGAAAAGTCAAATCAACCTTAATCCTTAATTCAAACAACATCCAAATGCTTTAATCCAAGGAAAAGTACTAAGAATAGCAAAGATTATGTATGTCATTTTCTTTTAAAAGCACATCATTTTCTTTCCTTTCTAGTCAAATAATTAATATTCACATGCAATACACTCATAAACAATGGAACTAATAAAGAATTTTTGGGCCCATTATTTCTTTTAAAGATAAATAAAGTATTTTGCTTTCAATTAATAATTAACTTGACATACATACCTAAGAAATTAAAAATTTATCAAAGTGGGTATAGTTCAAACTTTAAAGATAATTCTATATGTATTCTTGACTAAAATGTCTGAGGTTAGAATAATTCATCACTCTCAAAGTATTGTTAAATGTCGAAACAAAAAAAATAAAGTTATTGCAATTGATGTCAAAACAAAGGAGAAGAGAGATAAATCAAAAACCAAATTCATAGAAAAAGGTCTAATGCAGGTCAAATTCAAGCCAACATAGAAGGAACGAACCACAAAGTAAAGGAGAAGAGAAGAAATCGGGTCGAAGTCCAATTTAACTCCCCCTAACTCGACATGATCGACCTCTCAAGGGGGCACGTGCCATGCATGTGCCCCTGGTTGGTGGTATTCATGGTTGGTCTGATTTGGTTCATCTCTAACCTAACTCGAAAAAGGAGGTAAAAAAAAAAACACTAGAAAGATCATATAAATAAAAACCTTTGCTATACTGCTAACTTAAGCATCAGAGTTGGTGTGGCAAGAACCACATTAGTGTGCAGTTTCTTCTTCTTTTGCAGGTCATGTTCTTCCCCTTTCAAACAAATTTACTATTGTTGTTATGTGAAGGTCAATGTGTTTTGTTATTATTTGTGTTTACGTGCATTTTTTCTTCTAAAATCTTAATAGTCTTCAAATTTTTATTTCCTAAGGTTATACAAGGTGCATTTTCAACGTTAATTAAGATTTGTTCAAAAAATAGTTTTATTTATAGAGATATTAAAAATGATTGGTCTTTTTATAACTATACATATTCGAACAACTTGTGTGTCTGCTTTTCAATTAAATCTATTTGAGAATTTGACCTAAGTGAAAAAGAATCACAATTTAGATCAATAAATCAAAAAGTATGAAATTTAGTTATGACTTATATCATTTTTAACTAATTGAACTAGATTGTTAAATTTATCTTTTAATCACAACAAATCAAGATGAACAAACTTATCATTTAATCACAATAAATTATTAATGAAGTCGGTGGTATAATCTAATAACACAAATGAAATATTATAATCACAATCACCCAAAGATATGGTATCAAATCAATGGCTATAAAGTGAACATAGAGAATCCAAACTATCATTTAAAGGGCAACTTTTCAATATTTTTCTTTTCTTAATGCAAATGAATAATTTCTTTATTTGGTTTTTTTTTTAATTTTGAAAAATTAGAAATATCCCAAATAACCCCCAACCCACCACCCCAAAAACAAATAAAATAACATATCCAAAGAACAAGAATTTGTGTGAAAAAATAAAGAGGTGGCAAATGGGAATAGCTTTTGGTGGAAATTAAATGAAGAAAGCATATAACAAATGTGGATGGATGGATAAACATAGTCCTTCCTCACATCTCCCTTGAAACTTTTTAACCTATCTTATTTTAATTTCTAAGCGTATTTGATAATCATTTGATTTTTAGTTTTTGATTTTTTAAAGTTATGTTTGTTTTTTCATCATTTCTCTTTATTTTCTCTACAATGATTTCCATCTTTATTGAGGTAATAGTTAAGTTTCTAGCCAAATTTAAAACACGTTTTTGAAAACTTATTTTTTTAGTTTTTAAAATAATGTATCTTGATTTTTTTTTAAAATGTAGGTGCAAAGTAGATAAAATACATAGAAACTCATTGGTGTAAGTAACACTTTTAGGCTTAATTTTCAAAAATAAAATATCAAATAGTTAACAAACAGGATCTAAACTTTTAAGATGTAACTTTTAAAAACTAACTATTTTCGTTTGTTGTTAGTCTATATGCAATACACGCTACTACATATATTTAAAGTTATGTCAAAACTGTAAAAATTCAAAATGATCATGGTTTAAAGTATAGAGATTAAATGAAATAGTAAATCAAAATGATATTTTAAAAATGACTTTTCTAATAAAAAGGTTAATTGGATAATTATAAAACCATTGAACTTTTTCATTTGTTTAAAAAATACTTCTATTCTTTTAAAAGTTGCAATATTGTTCTTGAACTTTCTTAAATATTTCAAAACTATCCTTGAAGTAGAAAATTTGTTAGAATATTAGACGAAAAAGTTAACGCGACAGAACACTGTTCTTTCATGCTTAATTCAAGCCAGAGTCAAAATCATCTCCCAGACGAGTTTCCATTCAACATTTTCACGAATTTCTACTCTAATGGCAATTTTGAAATGTTGATAATAGATTAAGGGTAATTTGCAACTTTACAAAAAAAAAAAAAGTATTTTTGAAATTAGTGACAAAATTTTGGAGTTACTTTTATAATTTAGTACTCTATATTTTATTATTGCGATTCTATTTAATTAAAAAAAAAAGATATTCGTTCCTATTGAACTTGGAAAAATTATTTCTCTAGTTGATTTAAAAAAAGGAACCGCCCAAATCCAAAGTATATAAGCATCTCCCCATCCATGGAATCCCTAAATCTTGTGCATATTCATGCAACTAAATCTCTTCACTACCTCATTCCATTGCCTTGGCAACAAACACACACAATTAATAATGTTCTTCTTTTATTCTTCATCATCCTCCTTTTTTTTTCACTTCATTTTTCATTATGGTTTTTTAATTTCTCAATAGAATTTGAACCTGATAGAATTAGATAGAGTGTTTTACCACTGAAAAAACAGAACGTTTCTTTTCCTAGGATGCATTATACAAAACTATAAGTATATGTTGTTTTTTTAAAACCAAATCAGTACATACTATAGGGTACTAAATTAAAAAAAAAAAATTGGGGGGCATGACCCCCCCTTATCCCCATATAGATCCGCCCATGCCTATTACCCAGACATTAAAATAATATGGGTTGCGTCCTTTCACATCTTATGTATTCAAAGGTCGTACGCTATTTCACTTTATTATTGTACCCATTAAAGTATTTTGTATTGTGTGATCTCTTTACATTTCTTTTTTGTATTGTGTGATCTTTTCAGGTCTTGTATTTTTAATCTAACATATGATATTTCACTTTACAATTGTTAAAATTTTAGTTTGGTTCTACAAGATAACCAAAAAGGTGTTTTTTGTTTGTTTTTACGGTGGATTTAGACTCAACTCAGCAACATGACTCATTTTATTTTACCTGTTAAAGTAAAATTTGATAGTGTCTCTTTGCATCTTCTTGTATTTTCTAATCTAACGTTATTTCATTTTAAAGTTGTTAAAGTTTCGAGATTTAGTTCTACATAAGAGCTAAGAACTATGAACCGGTTCAAATCATGCATAAAGTCCCATCAAGCTCAATTGATTTTGGTTGGAATATTGATTGAATTTTCCAAATGGGTCACCAAATTTATTGAATTGAACATCTCTAATCTTCATTAATTGTACATCCTATTTGACTTATTTCTCTCTTCATTATTCTCTTGTTTAGTATATTTTGATGATTTCATGAGGGTTCAAATGTATGGTAAGCAAAAGGGGAGGTCTTGTCAATGGGGACAGGGAGGATTCAAACAAGTGTCCAAATACACAGTCTCATAATTCCTAATAAGTGTAAGCATATAATCAATGATAATCAAACCTTTTTTTATCTTTGTAACATATAAGAATATTAATGATTGATTAAAGAAAATTCTTCTCCACTAATTTTCATTTCCATCTCTTCATTAAACCAAGGACCATAAATAGCATTCCTTTATTTTTGTTTTTTTTTCTCGATATTGGAATTCAAACCACAGATCTTTTAGTTGTTAACACATTTAATATGACAGTTGATTAGACTCGCTTTAGTCCATAAATAGCAATTCTTAAAAAATATATTTTCTAAAAATAAAAATAATTTTATATTATGTCATAAGTTATCATAAAGTGAACTGAGAGTGATTTTCAATTGATCATTTAAATCACTTTTTGAAAAATTAACTTTAAGTATTTCTTGAAAAGGTAAATCAATTTATTTTTTAAAAAACAATCTTGATTTGTTATCAAACATTACTAAATTAAAAAAATTTTTAAAAAATACTTTTTTAAATACATCGACAGGGGGTGAGAGATTCAAACTCATGACCTATTGGTCATAAGTCATACTTGATGCCAGTTGAGCTACGCTCTTGTTGGCTTAAAAACACTTTTAACTATTAAAAAATTCCATGGAAATTTATAGGGTCAATGTCTCGCCTAACCTTGATTAAAAAAAAAGTTTAAATTTACAGTCTAGCAATGTTATAATATTATTAAATCTAAGAGTGTATACATTATCTATTTATAGTGGCATAAGAAAAATAAACTCACAGAAATATGAAAAAAAAAGAAAGAAATAAAAAAAACAAAAAACAAAAAGAGAGAATAAGCATATAATTTAATAATGTTTGGAGTAAACTTTCAACCTTTTCATAGAAAAGTTCAAACATTGCAATGAGTTTGACATTAGTTTTTAGTTAATTAAAAGAGGGTTACAAGCTATTATAAGGAGTTTGATTACATGATAAAAAAACATTAAAAAAAATCTTCAAAGTTTGATTGCATTAGTTTTTAGATTGGCTCAACGGTTGAATTTACATAGGGTTCATTTCTGCTATGATTTTTTGTCTTTAGTGACTATGGTTAATGGAGAGCTGGAACCTACTGCTGATATCACAAATTATGTCAATGGCATTTTGTCTATTAGACATAAGTGTATTGAGAGTCGTTTTAGTCATACCAGTCGAAATTTAAACTATCCCGGTGCATAATTTAGCGTGAAAATGAGTATTGGGAACAATGAGCTTATGGAATTGTAATTTTCCTAGTTTGATTATTCAGTCATGGGTGGCTGAACAAAATTCTCCCTCTTGTATTACAACAATTGAAAATGAATGAAGTTTCCTTATCCTAAAGAAAAGTATTTTGAAAAAACTTCAATATTTATGTTTATTCAATCTAGATAAATATTTTTTAAAAATTACTTATATTCCCTAAGCCCCAACTTATCATAAGCTCCATAACTTAAATGTTAATATGATAGGAATGATTTTGTAGAATGTATAAAATATAACCATCTAATTCCAACTTATCATGGGTTCGAATCCTCCACCATAATTGTTGATGTACTCAAAAAATATAGTTAACCTATTTTTTTTCCATCTAACATAATGCCAAATATCACTAATTAAGATTTAATTAATAGTGTTAATAATGATACCTTCATAGAATTAACATGCAAAGTTTAGAAGCAAAATTTAAATCTTTTAGCCCTCGCGTTTGATAACCATTTGATTTTTAGTTTTTAGTTTTAAAAAATAAATAGTCTATAAACACTACTTTCATTTTATGATTTTTCTTGTTTTATTATCTACTTTTTACCTATGTTTTAAATTAAAAATCAAGTTAAATTTTGAGAACTAAAAAAATAGTTTTCAAAAACTTGTTTTTGTTTTTGGAATTTGACTATGAATTTAAATATTTCTTTAAGATATATGAAAACTATTATAAAAAAAATTAGGAAAAAATAACTATTATTTTCAAAATAAAAAAGTAAATAATTATCCAACGAGATCTTAAAAATTTATAAGGTAAATAGACACAATTATTATAGACTAAATTTATAAATTAATAAAAAGAAAAGGTTATTTCAAACATATTTTTAGTGAGTTCTTTGTATATTATATTAAGAAGTTGACTTCAAAGAAAGGAAAAAAAAAACACAAGTGGAAGTTTTTGTAAAGTGGAAATCATGATTAAAATTATATTCGAGAAATTAAAATAAAATTTAAACAAAAAGAAGACAAGCTTAGTCATGCCACGTAAACGCTCCATTTTATTCTGTGTCCAGGTGACGACTGTACGTAGTGGGCCCACTTTTTTATTCCAATATTTCTCCTTAATAATTAATTTTATTAGAAACTATAATTAAATCCTGATTTAATTGATCTCCAACTTTTACTAATCTGATATAACTTAACTGATTTGACCAAGAAATTTCAAATTCGAATCTTCTATCATTACATGCTGTAAAATAGGGGGAAAAAATCGTAATTTTGATATTTTCTTTCATTTTGGAACTTAAACTTTTAAAATATTTATTTTATTTTTATATTGAAATATCTATTTTTTTATGTTTTAAAAATAATTATTGTAATCTTTAAACTTTAAAAGGATTATTTTAGTTCATCCAAAACTTTTAAACAATAACCATTATAGTGATTTTACTAATATAGTCGGTGTATGTGCATGTTATAATAGTCTATGAGATATTCCAAATAAGAGCAGATTTAGTTGAGGTAAAATCAAATTAAAAATACAAAAAAGCCAGAGACTCTGGGATGTTATAATAGTTTGTGGGTTATTATAATCTGTACAATTATATAATATTTGTAACGCCCCAGGCCTCTCACATGCTCCATAGGAAAATTCACAGGAGGTCACCCAACATAGAATTATTCCAAGCCAAACACGCTTAATTGTGGAGTTCCTATGATTGAGCCACCGAAAAGGAAGGAGCACCTTGTTGATATATGTAGCAGCTATCAATTCTTTTAAGTTTTTTCAACTATACTTTCATATCCTCATGGTCACTCGCATGTACCCCTCTTCCTCGAGCACAATACTTTTTCATGTCCTCAGGATCCCTTTCATTTAGATGTGGGCTCGGTTAATTCATGTACCCCTCCTCCTCGGGCGTCACAATATTATTTAAAATGTAGAGTAGTATAGTATAAGGTTATAATAGTTTGTGTTTGGGGTGCAGAGTATTCCACAGTATAACATGTACCCAAATAGGCCATTAATACTTATTTTAGTCCACCTATTTAAGATTTGAATATATGCCTACATTAGCACGTTGATACATATACTTAATAATACATTATTTATTTATTGAAATCAAATAAAGATAAGCAAGATTGATGCTAAAAATTTTCATCCAAAAGGATGAGATTTAAATTTTAACTTTTTTTATAAAAAAATGGCATAAAGTAGATAGAAAAGTTTAAAATATTTTTTTTATATAACATCTTTAATCTAAGATGGGTGTCGAATCATTTTGCTTCCTCTTTGTTTTTCTACTTCTAAAGATAGAAACTAAAAAAAATATATATTTTTTTTAGAAAGGTGAAAAGAACTAAAATGGATATTTTAAAAGTTTAAAGAATATTTAAGTGAGAGAGGATAGAAAAAAATGAATAAATAAATAAATCTTAAAAAGTTTATGATGAAAAGAAAATTAAAATATTAAATTTAGGACCATGTTTGGACTTCCCCTTCTAAAAGTCTCCTCTATAAATACAATTTCCTCGAATCCTTCTCTCCTCACTAGCTTTTGCTCTCTCTAATTCGTCTTTCTTCATTCAACTTTGCTTTCTTTTGCCTTATTTCTCTCTTTCAAAACCAGAAACCATTGATAACCGGAAAATGCAGTACCAAGCACAACAATATGGAGCTTCTTCTTCCTCTTACTCGGGGACCGACCCGTTGCGGCGGATAGAGCGGATGGCGTCGGAGAACGCCGTGGTCATGTTCAGCATGAGCTCATGTTGCATGTGTCACGCCGTGAAGCGCCTCTTTTGTGGAATGGGAGTTAACCCTACCGTGTACGAGCTCGACGAGGACCCGAGAGGGAAAGAGATCGAGAAAGCGTTGATGCGGTTAATGGGAAGCTCCTCCGCCGTCCCCGCCGTGTTCATCGGCGGGAAACTCGTTGGCTCCATGGATAGAGTCATGGCCTCTCATATCAATGGCTCTCTTGTTCCCCTCCTCAAAGATGCTGGCGCTCTCTGGCTCTAAAGAATTTCGACGTATTATTAATATTTTAATCAGTTGAACTATGCTCATATTTACGGTAAAAGATAAAAAGAAAAATGTGAATTCAGAAAGTGAAAAAAGAGGAAGAGAGTAATTGGGCAGTTGTAATTAATAATCAGCTCCTTCCTCTGAAAAAGAAAAAAAAAAAGGGTTTCTTTTTCTTTTTTGTTTTTTGGGGAGTTTTTTTTTTATGTTTTTTTAAATTTGAAATTTTCATTGTCTTTTCTTTATCTCAAGAGACGAGTTTCTTTTCTAACCCACTGAGAAAATTATTCTTCAATGCATCAAAAATGGTAATGATTTGGATTCGAAATGCATTTAGAGAAGATAGTTGCATGGCCAAAAAGGGAAAAAAAAACTTATTAAAAAAAATTCAATAAGATAATAATGAAGAGAAAAAAAAAAAAGTGCTCAGAATTTATCCATGGGAGTGGATAACTATAAAAGAATATGATTAAATGATTAATTTATCCAATTTAAGCTTTTGAATTCGCAATTTAATAAAATGGATCAGACAGAATCTAAAACTAGCGTGGTCTATTGACAGAGAGAGGTTTTGTCGTGTTCCTTGTCTGGAGATTTGAGATTCAGAAATGGCAAAGTGTTTGAAAAATACTGCAGCTCAGTGCTGATCTTTTTTTCTGGTTTTTTTTTTGCCGCCGTTGAAACTGCAAATCCAAGTATCGCCGCCGCAACTTCCGCCGTAGGAAGTTGTCGGAATCCGGCTGAAATTTGTTTTTTTTTGGTCGGGGATATCCGTACTGAATGTGGGGCTCACTACCGTTTTCTATTTTTAACCATTGGTTCTTTCTTCATCTACATATGGATTTGGAGCCGTACTTACTGGATTTTCCATATTAATTAGACTAATGATTTGGATTAAATAATGATAAAGGGTGAACCACTCACTTTAATGTTATAATATAATAGCTATCTTGTTCACTGAATTATGTTAAAAGTTAATATTGTTTAGGAGTAAAATTAATCAACAACATAGTTCAATCGGCATCAAGTAAGACTTATGACCAAAAGGTTATGGGTTCGAATCCTTTCACCTCAAATGTTGATGTACTAAAAAAAAGAAAAGTGAAATTAAGTTTAATCTAAAAATAAGTCAAACTTAGAAAGAGATAAGCCCTTTAAGGGTCATTTGGTTAGATGTTTAGTTTAAGTTGTTTCGAGCTAAAACTATTTTAAGCTTAGCCACCAACGGTAAGAAGTTCATGTTAATGTTCACGCTAAAATGATGGAGGGAGAGACATTTTATAGGAGAATATTACCTCTCCAAAACACAAATTTTTTCGATATGGAACAAATGGAGAATGAGAGTGTGGCTTGACATTGGAAAACTGTCATAAATTTGTGATGTTGAAAAGCTGTCATAAATTTTTAAAAACACGAAAATCTCTATTTTTTCCCGCAAAAAACATGCCTCCAGCAATTTATGACATTTTTTCTCCCTCCCTCTTATTTGGCTTAGCTATGGTGTCATAGAATGTCAAGATTGTCATTAATTAGTAAATTTATTATAGATAATAAACTTTAAATTTTAGGTTGTTGATTTTATTCACAAGAAATATATTTATTAAAATTATATAAACTTTTATTTGTAGTTAATTAGTGAAATAATCCAATTGAAAGATTAGTGATAATGTTATATTTAAAAAATTAAATACAATCAATCATCTTCGTCATGGTTAAATGTTTGTAGTAAACCATATAAATACAAGATATAGCGAGAGGCTAATTCAAAATAAGAATATTTAATCCTGACACAAAAATATGAATATTCATTCATAGCATGCCAACGGCATACTAAGTCAAAATAAGGATATTACATCATTTTGTAAGTGCAAAAAAGTAATAATAATAATAATTATAAATGCACATACATACCTCATGTTATAAAACCTTCTATTACATAAAATAGCCAACACTACCCACACAGACTAAAGATCAACGTTCTCTTGTAGAACCTCCATAAAAAAAAAATGTATACCTTTTATCAGTAGGAAGATTAAAGAAGTAATCAATTTGGGATTGATCTTTGGTGATAATTTTACCAACTCGAACTCTCTGTTGAATACTCAATCTACCTACCTTTCTAATTTCACTTACTAATGAATTTCGAAATTTCTCTCTGATAGATTCTCGTTCAGCTTGTGTCAATAAAACAAAACAATCTCTTGAATATTTTCATTAACGCTTGAAAGATTACTGCTCATAACATTCTCAAGCTAATTCACTGCTTTTACTAATGGGTCTACACTCCTTACTCTTTTCTTACTAGACCTATTAATTGATATACGTACATTAGATTGTGTATTTATTGGTGCGTCACTCATTAATGGTCCATCCACTTCTTCCCCTCCAACTATTGGTAGATTAGACACATTAAAACTATCTCCTCCCCAAAATTCATTGTTGTCCATTTCTCATTCCACTGCTTCAAACATATTAGTTGGACCTTCTGCACTAAGCCCATTGACGATATCTTTTCCAAAAAATAATGGCTAATCATTTGAGAAACAGAAAATGTTTATTTCTACGACCTTTTTCAGTTGGATGACTCCATGAAAACAAATATTAATACATTTTGATAATAATATGATAAAATTACATTAACAATAAATAAAAAGTTTTTTTTTACTTACTTTTACTCATTCATCAAATATATGTTTCTATGCTACTATGCACTTGTCTTTATCATTCCATCCAAAACCACTATAATCTGGATCTAACATTTTTTTTTTATATTGCATTGTATTGCTTCTTTAATAGTTTAACTCTGGGTTCTATGCGTGGTTGAGCATTAAGATCGCAATTAGGTATTTTTTTCAGCCTTCTACTTTTCTATTTGAATGAAAAATCCGGGTTTGAAAGTCTTACTATCAATCTTCAAGTGCCAATACTATGTAACTCCAATATTCAACATTCCACTAATTTCACATCTTCTGCCTTATTCTACATACATTTCGTATTTGAACCAACTTTAGATTGTTTACTATCATTCATGTCTATTATTCACACCACATATTAAGTACAAATATATTAAAACCCAAACAACATATATAACATAATATGAAAATGGAAACAAGTATGAGTACACATATCACAAATACCTAAAGTAGCAAACTAATAGTTCATAACATTTCGTAAAGTTTTACAATATCTAAAAAAGCAAGAATTTGAATGTTTATATCATCAGTAAAACTCTCCCTGAATAATAACAATAACAATATCAATGTCTAAATCTAATGCTCCTCTCCATCAAATATTTCAATGGATAAATTATCTCTCCAATTTGTCAATTCATTTGAACTTTTAACATGTGTTATTTGATCATTGTCCATGTCAAAAGTACTTGAAAATGAGTGTCTCAAACTTCTTCTTCTAATAATGGATCTACATTACTATGAATTGAGTCTCTTCTGCTCCTCATCGTGAGTAAGTTTTCTTTTGGATATAGGAATGTATTTGTAGAGATTTAGGATATTGTAGTTCATTAACTTCATCTTTTCTCTCAACATGTATTTATTTGATTTTAGATCCTCCTTGCTCTCCTTTCTGTCATCATAGTAAAAGGTCGTCGACTTTCACCATAAAAAGAAAAATGTGCATATATTAAGGGTTTTTTTTTTTCATCTCTAGACATCTTAAAAATTTTAGTCAAGACTAGAGATGGAAATATATTAGGTTGGTTTTGTGGATCTCATTGAAAAAAAAAATAATTATTTACCTTCAAAATCACAACAATATTAGTTTCCTTTTTTAAAAGGAATTCTTGAAATTGATTTAGAATATCAAACGATTTACGGTTTCTAATTTTTTCAAACCAAAATTAGCTTTTAGTTTTGATACTTTTTGGTCTAGTTCTGCTTTTTATTCTTACCACAATGTTGCTCCAAAAGAGAACCAAAATCTAACTTATATTGTAAAATTATATTAGTTTTAAGAGTTATTGTCTGAGAAGCTCATTGCTCATTTATCTTGCTTGCAAATGGTACTTTTTGGACATATAGATGGCTTGGAGTTGGCTTGGAGTCTCTTTTTATTGTCGATTCCCTCTTTTTGTGGGCTTCTTTTATGTACCTTCGTATATTATTCTTTCACTTTTATTTCAATGAAAGTTCGATATTATTTCTTTAAAAAAAAAAAACCTTGATAGTTAGTTGTGTATAAATGATAGTATGAGATTGCTAGCTAATTTTGTATATGTGCAACTTTATAATTGTTAGCTAGTTCTGTAAATGTTAGTTTGAGTTTACTAGTTAGTTTTGTGTGTAAAATGCAAGTTCGTAATTGCTAGCTAGCTAGTTGTAAAAATGTGATTTTGATAGATTTATACATATAAATGCAGGTTGTAGGGGAAGGGTGAAAAATATCCATATTTTTTTTTAATTTTTTTTTTCAAATACGTATATTTGATAGCTAAAAGATGACATTAAAACTATTATAATTGACAGTTATAAATAGTCAACAAATATGATATATTCAACCGTACATAACGTCAACTATAGTTATAAATGACAGCTAAAACACGTCACGACGACATACCTATATTGACAACCAACAAGTATCAATAAAAAGAGTATTATTGACGTTTTGATATAAATGTTGACGGCGAAAAAACATCAACTATACCCTATATTGACTGCTCGAAAACGTCAATAAAGATGTTATTGTTGACGTTTTTTTATGAATGTTGATGGAGAAAAAACATCAACTATACTCTATGTTGACGGTCTATCAACGTCAATAAAGATGTAATTGTTGCGGATTTAGGTTATAGTTGATGGCTAATACATGTCAACATTCATATTATTGATGGTCAAAATCCGTCAACAAAGGCATAATAGTTGACGTTCATTGGTTATCAACTAACATAGAAAAGTTGACGTTTTAGATATGTTGACACCGCCATTATTGACATCCAAAAACCGTCAGCAGAAGTAATAGTTGACATTTTTTAGCCATCAATAAAGATCAAATTTGTAGTAGTGAATGTGCAAAATATCAGTGTATAACTCTATTTTAATTTTGGACATCATGTGCAAAAATCTGTAAAAATATTACAACCATCTCCTCAACTTCTACATTTGTTGTGCTTTTTAATTTTACAGTAGTTTTAAGCAAGTGATACAATATAGTAAAGCATCTCCTATTCATACGTGTAGTCTCAAAACATGCTAAATCACTCTCATGTATTAGACGGAAAGAGTTCACTTCTCTAATTCGATGTCTTAGAAAGAACGTACTTCCGCCCATAAATCTTCTCTGTGTGTTTGTTCTCTATGCATAAGCATTACTACTAATAGAAAACACATTTTCAATCGTTTGCTTTCACATCTCTAAATATATAGGACAACAAGATAACAAAAATTTGTTGTTTATAATAGTTGAATATATGTGAGTCATATCTACCTAACAAATAAAATTTTCAAAATCACATCTATAATTTGGTGGTATAACATTATAATTATAATATATAAAAAATCTTTATTGCATACAAGATTTAAATGAAATAAACAGACAAACAAACCAAACAAGAAGGAGCGGAAACAAAATTTCACTATTGCATATTTAATTGGAAAAATATTACACAGTCACACACAACAGAGTAAGATCAGAATGAAACAAACAATCAACTAAAGACATCTTATGAAATAGTTTTTTTTTTTTTTTTAATTTTTTTTGAGTTGGTTATGAAATAGTTTTTAAGTTTTTACTGAACTTGTCTCTGTCAGACTTATAAAATTTAAGCCCCGTTTGATAACTATTTGGTTTTTGAAAATTATGCTTGTTCGTTCACAATTTCTCTTCATCTTCTCTACCATTATTTCCATCTTTCTTGAAAAATCATTTAAGTTTCTAGCCAAACTTAAAAAACAAAAACAAATTTTTAGAAACTATTTTTTTTAGTTTTCAAAACTTAGCTTAATTTTTAAAAATATAGGTGTAAAGTAGATAAGAAAATATAGAAACTCATAGGTAGAGAAGTAATATTTTTAGGCTTAATTTTTAAAAATGAAATGGTCAAACGGGGTCTTATTTTCTCTCAAAAATTATTGTTTCATTGGCAGATTCGTGTTTCGTGGTTGAACTTGATTTTAATGATTTTTGTGAAGTGTTACAATCTCTAATATTTATCCTCTGATTATTTCTCTCGAATATGTAAGCCTTGGGCTCTGATTGGTTAACTTTCTTGGATCGACCTACTGGCTTGTTGATCCTCTTGAATGGACTTGTTGACTTGTTGACTTGTTGACCTTGGATCGGACTGTTATTTTATTGATCTTGGATCGGTCTATCGATATGGTGATCTTGGATCGATGTGTTGGCTTATGAATCTTGGATCGACCTATTGGCTTATTGATCTTGAATCGACCTATTGGCTCGTTGATCTTGGATCGACCAGTATAACGATCTTGGATGGATGTGTTGGCTTGTGGATCTTGGATCGACTTGTCGGTTTATTGATCTTGGATCGGCCTGTTGGCTTGTTGATCTTGGATCAGCTTGTCGGCTTGTGGATCTTAGATCGACCTGTTGGCTTGATGATCTTGGATCGGCCTGTCAGTATAGCGATCTTGGATCGATTTGTTGGCTTGTGGATCTTGGATCGGCTTGTCGGTTTATTGATCTTGGATCAACCTGTTGGCTTGTTGATCTTGGATTGGCCTGTCAGTATAACGATCTTGGATCGATGTGTTGGCTTGTGGATCTTGGATCGACTTGTCGGTTTATTGATCTTGGATCGACCTGTTGGCTTGTTGATCTTGGATCAGCCTGTCGGCTTGTGGATTTTGGATCGACCTGTTGGCTTTTTGATCTTGGATCGACCTGTCGATTTGTTGGTCTTGAAATGTAAACTTTGATCTGAGGGTTGGCTAGCTTATTCTCAGATGGAGGGAGATTGAATCTTCAATTTGTAGCTGATGAAGATACGATCAATTTGTTGAAGCTTTTAAGTCGTTGAATCTCTTGAATTCTGGATCTTTGGATCTTCTGAATTTTTTTGGATTCTCTTACTGAATTTGAAGCTTTTGAGTTCTGACTTTGGAAGACTCTGAACTCTCTGGTTAAGTTGAGGTTTCTGAATTCTAACTCTAGAAAACTCTGAATTCTCTGTCTGAGTTGAAGCTTCTGAATTCTGATTTTGGAACACTCTGAACTCTCTGACTAGATGCTCTGTATTCTAACTCTTCTAAATCGATAAATGCTCTGGATTGTGGTCTCCTCTATTTATAGAGTCTGATGGATCTTGTATGAGCTTGGGCTTGGTGAACTTTGAGCCTAACTTTGGGCTTAGTCTTATTTGGACTTAATCCAATTCATTTATTTTTTAAAAGGTTTGGATTATTTAAATTGAGCCATGTGGCATTATTTAATTTGCCAATTTTTCATGTTTTAATTTAATTTTAGGACATGTGTAAATTTATAATTGACCCAAAATTTACTTTATCATTAATTTAAATTAATGATGTGACAATTTGTGATTGGTCGAAATTTCTCATTCAACAAGTATTGTTTACAACTTTGAGAAGTTGACCATAATTTAGTTCTTCCAAAATCAATATCTTCAAAATCCTTTTACCTTATTTCACCTATCAAAATATCATTGGCCAACACATGAAGTTTTTTTTCAATAATGTATAGAGGTGAAAATTTGAATCTCTAAAGTTTTTTTTTGGTGAAGAGGTATGTCTTAGAATTATGCTCAAGATGACAATTAATTCATGGAGGTTGATACATTGCAATTAGTTGTTAGGTTAAATATATTATTATTAATATTTTTGTCCTCAAGCTTTTGTGGGCAAATTTAGATTTTATACTTCTTTTAGACTGTTTAATAATAATTTGGTTTTTAATTATTTTTTTTTTTGAAAATTGTGTTTGTTCTTTTACGACTACAATATTTTTTATCTTCTTTATAATGATTTCTATTTTTTAAGGAAACAATTGAATTTCTAGGCAAATTTAAAAAGCAAAAACTTTTTTTTTAAAACTTTTTTTTTTAGTTTTCAAAATTTGTTTATGTTTTGAAAATATATGTAAAAAGTAGATAAGAAAATATGGAAAATCAAAGGTGAAAGTTGTATATATAGGCTTAATTTTTAAAAACCAAAAACCAAATTTTCATCCTAAAAAAACTAAAAATCAAATTGTTTGATCTATATATATTCTATTTAAGAGTTTTAATTGATTTTCATTTTTACTCTTCTAAGTTTGTTTAAGTAAGAGTAATTTAATCTCTTTTTTTTTTTTTGTTTTTAGGGATGATAATAATGATGGCCTCATATTTATTGTTTCGTTAGGTTAGTTTTTCTTTCTATCTTTATTCTTATTCTAGCTGCCACTATTAGGTGTAATTGAGTTCAGATATAAAATATTTATATCTAAAAAATCAATTTTTTGTCTTGATTTTTTAGTTAAGATATAAAATATTCTAGCTGTCACTATTAGCTTGACTCGTTTAGAGAAAATGTGTAAGTAATGTCTAAAAAAAATATTTATAATAAAAAAAAAAATAAAAACATTTTATAATTTTAATTTTGTTTATTTATTTTTCTATCCGTATATTTGTATCTACGGTTAGCCACGACCTAAGTCATCGCAAGATCTTCTGCATTGCAACATAATTTCTTTAACTAAATTTGACACATTTTTTTTATTATTATTATTTACCCAAACTAGATTTTTTACCATTTAAATCTATAGAATCTTATTTCTAATTTTTATAAATTTATTAATATTATACTAATTCAAATTTATTTGTAATTATTTACCAATCTATTAATTTTAGATTAATGTAATATATATCAACCACAATTTTTTTCTATCACTTATACTTGAATCGTCTATCAACAAATACCATTAATTAGACTTAAAATTTTTACTGTTTCGAACCATTCCAATTTCACAAATTACTATATATTGTTCTAGGTATTTTGCATTATATATTTATATACCTATAACATAATCTAGAATTTCAAATATGTCACAATTATTATCAAGGTCTATAATTTTATATATAATTAAACACATAAAATATTTGTATATAAAAGTATATACATGCAAATAAATACAACATAAAGTATTGTAATCTATAATATTAATAATATATATACATATAAATAAATATAGTCGTGAGGTATATTACAATCTAGAGTACTATAGTTGGTAAACCACATATAATCACTATATAAAATCGTCGTATATACATTAAATAACTATACCAAGAAAAAAATTAGTGTGTTTTCTTCCTTTTCCATAACAACCATAATACGTGGGTCATATAAATTGCATTGTATTATGTTCAAAAAAATTTTACATTCAACAAAGTCTTAAAATAAAGTGGTTTTTTAGTTTAAAATTTGTCATTAAAAATCCCTTAAAACTGCGGATGAACTTTTAGAATCTAGAATATTTATTTAAAAATGACAATTGCAATAAGAAAAGTGTGTTCATCCTACCTAAATGGAAGGAAAAATCGTCAAATGAAAGGAAAAAAATACTAGACAACAAACCACGGTAGGAAGAAAACAAATTTTTTTTCTGTTCTTGCCAAATTTTGGATAGGAGAATGCACCTGACCTCCACGTGACAATGACGATAAATTTATAATTGTTAGGGAATAATGCGACAAGGAAAACCTGGACACCGGTCCGATGCTTAAGTCAGTGAGGGTCTCTAAGAGAATTATGGAGAAGTTTTGTATTTTGATGACTAAAATCTACTTACCTTGCTCTCCTCTTGGGAGAGACTAAGTAGTTTCTCTTGGCGTTCTTCTGTGGCCTCTTGGGTAAAGGAGAGATTGAGGAGAAGTTGAATATGGGTTTCCGGGCCCTCTAGAGTTGTTGCGAGGCCCGGAGATCAATCTTGTAGTTGGTCGACCTCGGCCTTGGTCGAGACTGATACCACTGGTTTGGGCCAAAACCCAAGCCCAAGTCCATGCTTTGTGTCATAGGGCTTGGGTAGAGCTCAAATGGAGGAGCTCTCTACCATGGTCGGCCTCGACATATGTTGGGAGAAAAAATAATGATGATAATAATCACAATAAAATTATTATAATATTAAATCTCCCCTTCCACAGGATAAGCCAACCAATAAACTAGAGTCACAAAATATTAAATATAACGAGATAGGAAAAAGAGAACGACACCGAAATTTATATTGGTTCGCCTCTGAACTTGGGACTACGTCCGATCTTCTCTCAGCTGCGCAGTTCTCTACTATAATGGGAGATTACAAAAGAGCTCTCAATTCAAATACACACAAACTAACCTCAATAGGCCAACAATGGCTATTGACTTCCAAGTATCACAACCCGATAGCTTGGGATAATCAAGAAAAACCTTCAACCCCACCAGAGAAAAACTCTTTTTCTCTCACAAATGCTATTTTGGTCACACCCAGTTTTTCCCTCTCTATGATGGTGGCTACACACAAAACATCATATATATATGTGTTTACAAAAACCTAATATCCAAATGGGCCTTGGTCCATTGGCCTTTTATTTTGTCTCCACACAAAACCCAACAATCTCCCACTTGGAAACAAAACTTCAATCTTGCCTCATACTGCAAACAAAGCTTTGATCACCTTGGTAAACTCCAAAGTACAACTCCACTACTACAATCATTATTTCTAATCTTCTTGCAAACTCTAAGTCTCAAATAAAAGATACCAGAAAACACAATAAACTCACAAAAACCAGGGCAACCATCGAATATAAATCAGTAGTGCATCCGTGTTTGCCCTTGAGGTATGGGCTCACTACGTGGATCTGCCTCCCATTTAAAAAAGACAGACACGTACTCCCACTTCAACTAAGTGGTACCAATTAACATCTTCTTCAACCCTGAACCATTGTTCCTGAAGAAGATACACTCTGAGAAGGGCTTGAATCCTCTATTCAAGCTTGCCGCCAATTTAGAGACTTTACCTTTGACCTTAGCAAATCGCTTTGGCCTTCCACTTTGATGCCTCCACTCGCTTAGGCGGCGATTTCTTCAATTCAATCGTCAGTCTCGACAATTGAGGGTTCATGATAGCCATCAATTTTCTCTCCTAGACTTCCCAATTGTTCTGAATCAAGGATCTCGATCGATCGATCAAACTTGGCTATCATTCTTTGCTTGCTCAACTGTACCTCTACTATAACCATCTGCAGCTTTAATTGGCATCCACTGTCTCTTCAAACTTTTCTTGGCAACATTTAACCGACATCTGTACATAAAGTAGATTTCCCCGTGGCCAATCGCCAATACCGGATCCTCGACTGAGTTTACACCGCTTCTACCAAACTCACAAATGTAGCCATCATCGCCAACTTGCCATGAGAGATAAGATTCATCTTGACATCGGCACACAAATCGACATCTCGCAGTACTCAAGTTATTCCCACAATCTGCCTCCGGACTAACCTCTCCAAGCCCATTGGTCTTGGATATTTCACCGCTTCCCCATCCTCACTAAACCATGGCGACCTCTCCCGTGAAGGATGTGAACAAACTCCTATCTGCTATGTGAACAGTGGTTTGCACTGCCTAAAATCCACTCGGGATGAACTATTACTACTCTCTGTGTCACTCCCAACACGCACACATGCATCTAGCACTACATTTGCCTCTTGATTTTGTCTCCTCTCCGGATCCTCTTTCAATTTTCTACACCGACTCTTAAAGTGACCTTTCTTGTGATGATAAAAACATTATATCTCTTTATTCCTATTATTCCACTTTTTCCCTCTGCTACTCGATGTATTTTCCTCATTAATCTTCTCTTTTCCCTTAGTCATAACCAGAGCGGATCCTATAGTAGACTCCTTTACTACTATCTTTTCTACGAATTTCCTCACTATGGCTAAATTACAAACACCGAGAAAAGTGTAGAGTATTTTCACCTCTTCAATTACACACATTGCCTTCATGGTTTCCCAACTATCGTGCAAAGAGGTTAATAACAGAATAGCATTTACTTCATTCTTGTGAAACTCTATTCTAACCGATTTCAACTGATTTATCAAAGTGGTTACCTCATTTATATAGGAATTCACGAAGCATCCTCGACCATACTCATATTGAAAAACTTCCTAAGCGGATAGATCTTATTATTTGTGCGGGGTTTTTCATACCGCTTCTGCAAGCGCTTTCATTAACTCAATCGCAGCTTGTCTCATTGGCTACCGACCGCCCACGCCCATCGATGCACACATTCTCGATTGCGGCAGAATCGCGCTTCTTCATCAAGAATCTCCCAATCTCCATCTTTCATTCCTTCCGTCTCTTTTTCAAAGCATTACCCGACTTTTAACGATCAAGTAGTCTTTGACCATCATCTTCCAATATTCAAAATTGTCCCCATTAAACTTCATGACTCCATCAAAACTTGTTGGCTCCACGTATCCCATGACTCCTGAACCAAAAGCTCTGATACCACTTGTTGGGAGAAAAAATAATGATAATAATAATCACAATAAAATTATTATAATATTAAATCTCCCCTTAGTCACAAAATATTAAATATAACGAGATAGGAAAAAGAGAACGACACCGAAATTTATACTGGTTCGCCCCAAACTTGGGACTACGTCCGATCTTCTCGCAGCTGCGCAGTTCTACTATAATGGGAGATTACAAAAGAGCTCTCAATTCAGCGCCACAAAACTAACCTCAATAGCCCAACAATGGCTATTGACTTCCAAGTATCACAACCCGATAGCTTGGGATAATCAAGAAAAAACCTTCAACCCCACCGCAGAGAAAAACTCATTTTCTCTCACAAATGCTATTTTGGTCACACCTGCTTTTTCCTCTCTATGTTGGTGGCTACACACAAAACATCATATATATATGTGTGTTTACAAAAACCTAATATCCAAATGGGCCTTGGTCCATTGGCCTTTTATTTTGTCTCCACACAAAACCCAACAATGGATTGATAAGGACACCGAACTTGGGACTACGTCCGCCTTTTCTGGCTCGCAGTTCTACTATAATGGGAGATTACAAAAGAGCTCTCAATTGGCGCCACAAAACTAACCTCAATAGCCCAACAATAGCTATTGACTTCCAAGTATCACAACCCGATAGCTTGGGATAATCAAGAAAAACCTTCAACATATCTCCACAATGGTATGATATTGTCCACTTTGGGCATCAACCCTCATGGCTTTTCTTTTGGCCTTCCTTATATACCCATGATCAATCTCTTCCCTAGCCAATGTGGGACATTTGTTGCAACCTAACAATCCTCCCCTCAACAAATTACCACACTTGAGCCTCCTTCGAGTCTCCTCGAACAAATCCGTCTACTCTAACGGATCGCCACATTGTGTGATATCCTCGATCCTCCCCTCGAACAAAGATCTACTCCTCTACCAGCGACTTGATAGAGTTTACTACTTGGTTGCGGCTCCAAGTACTTTTTGTTCGACTCCGGGGTTCATCCACAATGTCTACATAAGGCTCATTAATGTTTGTTCCACTTTGAGGATTTCTCCGACACATAACTAGGTTTTATCATGGCTCTGATACCAATTGATAAGGACAACGGACCTCCACATATCTCCACAATGGTATGATATTGTCCACTTTGGGCATCAACCCTCATGGCTTTGCTTTTGGTTCCCCAAAAAGGTCTCATACTAATGGAGATAATTGTCCTTCCTTATATACTCATGATCAATCCTTTCCCTAGTCAATGTGGGACATTTGTTTGCAACCTAACAGCATACGCCCAAGCGCGTCTTCTCGTCCCGTCTCTTCTCGATTTTGTCCTAGTCTGATTTTGGCCCGAGATAACTTCATATTAGTTTTTTACCTCGTTTGACCCTTCAATGTAGCTATTTCTCCAATCCATTCTTGTAGGTCCAATTTAACTCCTAACATTTACTTTTATAGATAAACAAACACTACATTGTTGCAGGTAATAATACACATAATTGAACTCAAGTTTAAATAGGCAACCTAATTATTGGCATTCAATTTACGGCGTTTAAAGGTTTAGAGTATGTATACATATATATACTGCATATGTTATACTCACGTACACCTAGACGAATATACACACAATAGAGATTATCTGAGAATCTGAGATATTATTTTCATCCGTTTGTTCATTTGAAACTAAGAATCTTGATCATAGAAGTTTTTTTTCACATACCTCTAGGCACATTTTAGTCATTGGTACATATCATTACTGAAATATTATTTTAAATTAACATTACAAATTACGAGAATTAATGTTACAAATTAAAAATATTTTGTTAGGATTGTTTTTAGGGGTTTTCGTACAGATAACCCGTTTTCCCGCACATTAAAGACATTTGATCTGACATTTCAAAATAATGAAATATGATTCATTCTGACATGGTAATGAGCAAAATTACTCATAAAGGTAATATGAAACGGTATTTCTTGTTCACGCTCTCGTACGCGGAAATACTCTCGCTCTCGCTCAAATGAATGGCCGAAAATATAAAGACAAAAGGACAAGGAAAAAAGTCAGGGAAGAGCTGGAGTACCAGAGGTAGAGCGAGTCAGCGAGAGCGAGAGCGAGTCAACTATAGTGCGATTTTTGTTATTTTTTCTTTTCTCCATAATTTTGACAACTTCATTACTATCACGAGCGAGAACGAGACTTAAGTGAAAACTAGCGAAAGAGCTAGAGTCAGAGTATGATGCATTTACGGTAATTTGGACGGAATACACAGTACAAAAAAGGTCATGTGTCATTAATTTTAGAACATAGGTCAAATCACATCAATGCGTGTAAAAATGAGTCTTTCGTGCAATTTTCTCTATTTTTAGTAGGTTCACCTCTATCCTCCTTACTGCACTCTACCTTTTTAATATTCCTTTAGTTAAAAGTGGAAAATCTATCTCAAGAGTATTTTTTTTTAGCATTCTATTAAAAATACGTCTAGTCATTTTTCCAAAACTAATTTGTTTAAATATTTTTCGAGTTAGAACTATTTAAAATTAGTCTCTTTTTTTTTTGTTCCTTAGATCTAGCACAAGCCAATTTGGGTTAGCTTTAGTATCATAGGCCATTTCATGAGGTTAACATTTGAGAACCACGAGCGTCGTCCCTCCGAAATTATTGATTTAGTGTCTGGTACACTAAACATTCAAGTAAATTTGATTAACTGGTAAAATATTACCACTTTAAGTGAGGAACAAAGTTTTCTTTATTTTCTTTACTTAGATTTTTATGACTGGACAATTAAGAGTTTTTCTCCTAGAAAAAGTACTTTTTAGGCTCTATCTTTGTAGTTTGGGCATTGAGAACCAACCTTAATGGATCCCAATTCATCTCCAACTGTTTGAGTTCATTTTGTACTCTCCTTGGTTCTTTTAAATAAAATTGTAAATATATATATATATATATATATATATATTTAAATAGTTGATGTACTTGCCTATCAATTAACTTTAATGACTTGTATACTTCCCCTAGACTAGCTATAATAATAACTTATATACTTATTTATCCCTTGTTTGACCATATATATTCGTGGACACGTATATCTATATTGATCGAGTATAATAATAATAAATAATAAATCGTTATTATTTTTTTTAGTACAATATATGTGAGATACGAAAATTTGAACATTTGATCTCAAGAGTAGTATATGTCAATTAATATTGCTAAGTTCATTTCGGTCGTATATTTTTAATTGTAATCAATAGTAACATGCTTGTCCATTGATTAAAAGCTCGTTTGGATTATTTTTTAATGTAAGTGTTTTTCAAAAATGCATTTCTTTAATAAAAAAAACGTTTCGAATTGAAGCACTCATATATTTGGTTACATTTTTTCAAAAGTGTTTTCATACAATGTTTGTTTGATTTGTTCTATTCTCAAAATGTTTATATTAATGTCAAATTAATTACAATAAAGGACGACTACTTAGCACTATCAATTAACAAGTTTAAATTTGTATTAAAATACTATGATTAGTCGCTGATTATCTTGACCAACCATCGCCCATGGTTAGCAGAGGGAGTCAGTAGAGGTGGTCGTTGGTGTTGGTGTGAGAGAGTATTTAGGTTATTTTTATATATCATGAAAATTTGGATGGATTACACGTTAAACACCTAAATACCATTTTTTAAAAATTTGATTTCAAGTATTTCTCTCGAAATAACTTATTGGTTAAATTACAAATTTAATCCTGTGATTTGGAGAAAATTAAAACTTAGTCCTTAGGAGGGATTTATCAAGGACTATTTATGATGATTTTATCAAAACATTGAGACTAATTCTAACATTTAAAACCATAAAGGCTAATTTTAACTTTCTCTAAACTTGGATTTAACCTAACTTATTTCTCAAAAGCACATTTGAATTCTTAACTAAATTCTTAAAAAAAAAACAACTTTTTGAAAGCTAATTTTTTTGAAAATGTAGAGAACAAATCAAGTAATTTTTTAGGTGGGAGTAGTATTTTTAGGCATAATTTTATGAAAAACCAAATGATTATCAAATATGGGTCTTAAAAAGAAATTTTGAATAGTTACCAAACATTACCAATCTTACTAAATGACTTTTTTTCCAAGAATAAATGACAATCTAAATATAATCACAAATATACTTTTAGTTTGATTAAATAACTATAATAATTGGCATATATAGTTTTTTTTCCTAATTTTTACTGTTCTTGATTTATTTAATGATTAGTATTATTATTATTTTATCAATTTAAATTTAGCCTAGTGAATGAGATACTAATTACTATCCTAAGACACTAATTACCATCCTAAAAGTTAATGGTTATATCTCCACCACACAACAAAAAAAAATTGTACATAAAACTTCACAGCAAGAAAAAAGAGGTTGAACAAAAACATCATGTGTTCGCATCGCAAAAAATTCTAAGATAGTCCATGAACTTTTAGGTTTATTTATTTGGTCTCTATATTTTGAAACAATAGATTTATCAACTTTCAATTTTATATCACTAATAAATCTTTACGGCTAGTTTCATTAGTTTAATTTTTAAACTACCAAATATTTAAACCTATTAAACCAAAATAAAGAAAAGGAAAGAAAAGTTCACTAACCTATTAGTCTTTTTTAAACTATGAAAAAGAAATAGAAATGATGGTAAAAGTAGAGTTCTAAATTTCTATTGATGTGCTGACTTCAACATCGACATAAGAAAAGAATCAACATTTCCATGATATCATAAAAAAGTCGACAACATATAACAAAAATGGTCTAACATTAATAATAATAAATTTAGACTTATTTAAAAACAAGTTTAAATATAGTGAAATGTTTATTTTTTTAATTTAATCATAATTCTTTCAAAAATATCTATCAACGCCAACATTTTATCGATATTTACATTGATATTTTATAAAATTGAGATCTCAACATTTAAAACATTGGGTAAAAATCTAAAATTTATAATTCAACACAAACAAAATATAAAAAAGATCAAAAGGTAAAATTATAAAAAAAAAAAAAAATACCACTTTACTTTGCACTTTGTTTAGAAAATAGCTCTATTATTTCAAAAGTTGCAATAGTACCATTGATCTTTCATAAGCATTTCAAAAATACCATTATAGTAGAAATCTATTAAAATGTTGGACAAAAAATCGACATAGCAGTGCCTGAGACAAATTGCCTACATTAAGTCCGAAATAACGACGTTCTATAAATAACGATGTTCTGTCCCGTCGACTTTTTGTCTAATATTCTAATAGGTTTTTGCTTCAGGATAGTTTTGAAATGTTAATAAAAGGTGAAGACTAATCTTATAAAAGATAAAAGGATAGGGATATTAAAAAAAAAAAGAAAAAAAAAGGTAAAACTCAAGGTTTTTTTTTTTTAGGGAAAACTAGAAGAATGGCTAAATATGGATGGTTTCTACTAAAAAATAACTAACAATATTTATATTTGAAAAAAATGTCTAAATCTTTTTTTATATTATTTAATTACGATTTTATAATTATATTGTGACTTAAATACTCTACTAACATTTTTTACTCCCTAACTAACTAAAATAAAAAACCTACAAAAAAAAACATGATTCTAGGAAAGACATATTATAATTAACCAAATGTAACAAACTTGAATCAAATCTAAACTAATTAAAGTTAACATTATTTAAAGAAAATAACTAAACTTTTTAATTTTGTAGAACAATGCATAAGTTACATAAATGAACATGACAATTTAAATGACGAGCTATTAATATACATCTAACTTAGAGTATATAATGGACCATACATCTCTATTAATTTAATGAAATAGAAATATGTGTAATTACTCATAAGCATTCAAAAATTAAATTAAATATAAAAATTTGTATTTTATACATGTCGTTAAATCGAGGTAAAAATGTCATCATTAAGCACTTGTCATAATTAATATACTCTTTCGTCTCCTCTGTTGTTTATACCACTGTTTTTAGAAGCTCAACCATTAAATACTTGTTAGATCATTAAGTATTTCCTCTTGTTTATTGGTTTCTCTTGTCGACCCTCGATACACATGGATTTCTCTTGTTAGTATTTGTTATTGTTTAATTACTGGTTCTTTTAGACTTGTCTGTCTTATATATTAATATCTAATATATATATTTATGCAGCTTCTTCTTTGGGTGACGATCGCAATATACATGGACCTCTTTTGTTTGTATCTCCTCTTATTTATTGATTCTGTGTATATTAATATATACAATATAAATGTTAAACTTGAGATATATACTTCTATCTACCGAATGTATTCGATCGATTTATTCATTTATGAAACTTCTTCTCTCGATTTCTTTTCCTTTCATATAGCAGAATTTTCATTTTTTTCATTTGTGGATGTTGCATCTTAAAAAATTAAATAAACTACGAAAAATGCTTTTCATCTTTCTGACAATTCATTTCATTTAAAACTCTCCTATCCATTCTATTTTCTTTAATCTTCAACTTTATTTCATCTCTCTTTAGCCTATAGCAATTGAAAAATTAAAGAAACCACAAAACAAAATGTTGAAAAACTAGATAAAGTATTTGAAAATGGAGAGATACCAAAAATAAGAGAATTTTAAAATGTGTAATTCAAAAAATAAATTAGTTATACGATCATGATATATATTCTTTTTTTAAAAAAAAGAAATTTATTCTGTGAGAGTTGACTGTGAATACGAGTATATATCAAGAATAAAAATGACAAAAAGTATTCACTTTTTCATCCTAAAATCATGGTAGTCATAATTTCAAATATAAAATATTGGGCAAAATGCACTTTCGGTCCCTCGGGTTTGGATTTGATGTCTAATTGGTCCCTAAAGTTTCAAAAGATATATTTTAATTCCTCAGGTTTGTAAAACTAGTCTAAATGGTCCTTGAGTTAACTTTAACCTAATGGAATGCTAATTGGACCGTTATTGTGATGATGTGGATAGATAACAAGTCTATATATTTGTTAATGTGGATGGAATGTCATTTGATTACCTGGAAAATTTAAAAAATTACATTATTTCAACAATAGTAATTTATCCCTTCTTCTGATTTACTTCACTAAGTCAACTCGGTCCCATTCCTAGATTTCTTCATTTGTTTCTGTTCGCCATGTGAGTTTCTTTTCGAGCTTTCTCTCTCTGCGTGTTGTTTGTTCGGTGGTTGGCCTGTTCATATTTTTCTCGTTTGTCTCTTATGGTTTGTTTATCTCCCTTTTTTACCAATTGGGTTTTCTTCCTTTTTAAGTTAGTTTTTAAAACTTAAAAATTACTCACTCTCAACAATAGCGAAGACAAACCATCAATAGCCCTCACATAAGAAAGTTGCAGAACTACCATTTTCAAAGCATAACTCCTTCCCATGCATTCAATTCCCCAAAACATTATTATTATTTTTATCATTTCTCTCTTCTACATTTTCATCGAACACTTTATGGGCACAACCCAAAACTATGAAATGCTCAACCAACTCAACCTCTGCCCATTTTAACTATCTGATCCGATGTTGATGATTTTATGCTATGGTCGGGGATGAAGTTCATTAGATGGAACACTTTCACTTCCAAGGAACAAACCTTTGTGCCTTGTAGAATAGGTGTCTCAAAGAGAAAGAAACAAGATGAGGGTTGATTCAATGGTTTTTTCACAAACACTCCATCAGTAAAATATGACTTTTTAAAATTAACTTACAAGGAATAAAACTCAATCAGTAAAAAATAGAGATAAACAAACTAGAAGAGACAATGAGGGAACATGAATAGGCCAACCACCAAACAAACAACACATAGAGAGAAAGCTCGAAACTCTCATAGGAAGAGAAAAAAAAAATCTAGAAATGGGGTTGAGTTGACTCAGTGGAAGTGAATCTGATAAATTAGGGTTGTCTAAATATTCAAATCTTTTTAAAATTAACTTAATAATGTATTTTTTTTAATTAATTTTCTGAGTAATCAAATGACATTCCATCTACATCAACAAATATATAGACTTGTCATCTATCACATGATCGCAATAACGGTCTAGTCAACATTTCGTTAGGTTAAAGTTAATTTAGGGACCATTTAGAATAGTTTTACAAACTTGAAGGACTAAAATGTATTTTTTGAAATTTCATAGACTAAATAAACATCGAAGCCAAATCTAAGGAATCAAAAAGTGCATTTTGCCCTAAAATATTTATTTAGGGACGATGAAATGTGTGTTTTCAATTTGTTTTTGTTTCTCTCATTAAAAAAAATGTTTTTGTTTCTTTGAATTGGAAAGTGTTGTCAAGACCGGCGGTCCGCCGTCTTGAAATCAAACCGTGGTGGTGCTTCTCCTATTCCATACATTCTCAACAACCAATCACTTTCTTCCACCTAACATTCCTACACCTTCTTCCCATGTACCTTGTCGCACCAGATTCCTCCTCCTCTCCCGGTATTTTTCACCGACAAACCCCACCCAGAAAACGATTCCACTCCCAAATTTCAAAACACACAAAAAAAAGGGCAAAAAAATATATAAAATAAAACAAATAACTTCCAATTTTCAAAATTGGAAATTCCAAAACTCACTTTTTTTTTTTCCTGTGGGAGCGGGGGGGTTAAATTACAATTTTCATTTAATATTAAAATGTAAGTAATAAATCTTTAAATTTTTTATGTGGTATAAATATAAATTTAGAGAAAATTGTACCAACTACCTCTAAATTAATCTTTCATTCATTTAAACTTACCAAATTTTAAAGTCTTTAAATATTATAAAATGTGCAAATTGCCATTCAATCAAGCTCTCAATACTATTGAATTGTAATATTTTAACCCAATTTTTTAAAAAAAAAATCTTACACATTAAAAATAATTGATTTTCAAACCAATGTTGATATGTTATCTCAATTTAAGAAAATAAAAAATTGATGTAGAAATTTTGAGTTAATGTAATTGTTAATCTAAGAGAGTTAATGTAGTCCACCACCAATATGAACAAAGTTTAACTTCTATGACTTCAACATATTCCCTCGATTCAAAAAATTAGGAGTTCAAATCCCCACCAATAAGTTGTACCTCTGACCTTGTTTGAATCTCCCACTCCATAGATGTTTGTATCTCAACCTCGTTCGAATCTATTTGGAGTATTTGTGTTGAATTTTGATGATTTTGGAATTTAAAAGCTAATAAATTCGGAATATAAGCACATCATATACTGTTTTTTAATTTTAGGCTTCAAAACAGTTCTTATGATTTCCAGACTTTCAAACTTCTCGTGGTTTCGACTTTAAAAGGATCTGATTCTAAAATGATACTTCAAACGTCCCATTTTTTTACTCTAAAAATATGGTTAATGTATCATCGACTTCGTTTGAATCCTTCTACCACACATAAAAGTACATAGATTAGGTACAACTTTTCAAAATTCAATAACCTAGGCTTGAAATGTAAGTACTATACTTATAATTTAACCTATTTTTTCTTTTAATTTATTGTTATTATCCAAACCAAAATCGAAGTTGAAGAAAAAAAGAAAAAAAAAATCAAAGAGATAATGGAAGTTAGGAGCCAATGAAATCAAAACTCGCACGCATCTGAATCAAAATTTTAAAATTAAAAGCACAGAAAAAAAAAATCAAATCGGAAGAAGAAGAAGAAGAAGAAGAAGAAGAAGAATCGTTTGTGATCGGAGCAAAATCTAGGGTTCTTTCTCATTTCAAGATCTCTTCCCGCGATTCTTTAAGGTCTCTCTTAACAATTTCTCCATCAAAAAGATAAACCTTCTCTCTCTCTCTCTCTCTCTCTCTCTCTCTCTCTCTCTCTCCGCATCTTCTTTTCCCAGGTCTTCCCTTCACCTCCTTTCTCACGCATGATGTTTATGAAATTGAAATGGATTGAATCGATTACTGTTTATTTTGATTCATCTTAATCAATCTCTTTGGCTGCAAAGGAATCCGGACTCGTTTTTTGGTTCTTGTTGTTTATTATATAGTTTTATTCACTGCTATGGCTGAGTTTATTACTACTGTGTCAGCTTGTTTTGAGATGCAGTATTTGTTTCCTCTTTCTTCGGGATGGCCGGTTTCATTATTCGCTGTGTTTTTTTTTTTCTTTTAACTTGGTGTAGGTATTCGATAGCGCTCGTTTGTGGTAGGTAGGTTGGGGATTTGTGTGGGAGGCTCTGCTTGCGATGAAGGTGGTGTTTTATTGGTAGAGCTCAAATGCCGGACGAGGATTTGATCGAGCTTAAGTTTCGACTTTATGATGGATCGGATATGGGTCCATATCGTTATTCCCCAACTTCAACTATAGCGATGGTTAAGGAGAAAATTGTTGCAGATTGGCCTAAAGGTCAGGGAGTTCGACCTTGTTATTAGCTTTATTTTACTCTTGTGGTTTTTCTTTTTCCAATTTGTGGATTGTTGTATGAAACTGTTAAATGGTTGGTACATTTGCTGCATAGTCAGCAGTACTTATGTTAATTTATGTTATTTTCTTAATTTTTTCGAAAACAACTCATGTTCTTGTTTAATCGAACCTTACTGTGTCAACAATTGACTTATTGACTTGGGAGGCTTGGAGCTCAACTTGGAAGTTAGAACACGCTTATACATGAAAAGAAGAAAAGGCCAACTTGGACAAGTGTACTGGCACGCGTGGTTTTCAAGAAGAAATAACTGATCTTCCCCCCATCCATTGCTTTCAACTCTAAGCTGTGGAAGAGAACAAATGAAAGACTGAAAGTAATAACTAATAAGTATGGATTCTGTCAGGTATCTCATATGGTATGTAAATCCTTCTCATGATGATACTCCAAGCCGGAGGTTAATGATTACCATCTTTGTCTTTGTTGAGCAAAATGGAGGGCTAATTAGTTACAGAAGAATGAGAATCCATCCAGCTTTATCTTCACGTTTTCCTTCTGTGGCCGAATGAGTTGAAGTGCTATCAGAATCTGTCCACTTTTAAGTTCATTCTTCAGATAATAGTTCACTGTAAAATATATCTTATGCTTTCTAAATTTCTGAGTAGCTGGATTAACTTGTTCCAAGATGACACTACCTGGTGTCCTGTCTAGAGAGGAGTTTTTTTCAGACATGAGTTGTGCCAACAAATAACAAAAAATGGAATAAGAAATTCCTTCCTCCAGATTGTTTTGTGCCTTTCTTTGTGTTACTTCAATTATTTTGCATTTCTATCTCACTGCACTTTCCTGCCTAACTGCATGGACCTAACTACTGTAAATGTTTGTATTTTCTAGATAAGAAAGTTGTACCCAAGGCAGCAAATGACATAAAACTGATAAATGCTGGCAAGATTTTAGAAAACAACAAGACTGTTGGTCAATGTCGAGTGCCTTTTGGGGAGCTGCCTAGAGGAGTTATCACTATGCATGTTGTGGTGCAGCCAACTATAGCAAAAGCAAAAACAGGTAGCCGTCCCATTTAATTTTTAGATGTGTTTTCTGCATTACCTTTAATAGCTAGCTTATTCTATTGAAAAATAGCCAACGTCATATATTATCTTCACGTCAGTCATCTAGTATTTGTGTGCTCCATGTATTTGGATTTTGGTTGTTAAGAACATAGAAAGATATTTCATATTCGAGATTCGGATGTAAGATGCGCCTGATTTATTTATTCATAACCGGTATCATCATTGTCCTGGTTTCCAGAGGAGTTCTGATGATAACCATCGGTGAGATTATCACTTGAACTTAAACTTAAACTTGTAAATGATACACATCCGCATACGATGGTTCTGATGTTGATGTAGTATGATTAGGGTTGATTTTGTAATTTCTGTTTGGCTTTGTTAATTTTTAGTTTTTAGTTCGGTTTTTGTTGTTAATTGGTTTTTTTCGTTGGCTTGTTAATTAGTATATTTGTTGGTTATTTCTGTTAGTAATTAGGTTATTCAGTGGATTAATATCGGCTATCAACTACAAATTGGGGATAATCACTTGTATTTTTACTACTTTTTGAATGGTAAAAATATTGAGTACTTCTGGGTTTTTGACTTTGTGTCCATATGGTTTTTAGTTTTTAATTCTTGCGATTCGAAAATTTGGAAATAAGTCTAAATGATTGCTGTGATTAGTTTTACATCCGATACCATGCCAAGAGGTTGATTATACATTTTAAATTAATTCTATAACATTAATTATGTTGACATGAGTCATGACATTAAAAATACATTTTATATGCTGATGTAACCTCTTTCCCTTTCAAGAAAGAGGTTGGAAATTTTATACCATTAGATGTGAGAGAGAGAAACAAACCATTATAGTTTAACCATGCATCCCAAGTTTAGAACTGAGGCGGTCGTAATGAATAATTTTTCCTCATTTCTTCCTCTCCTCTCTCCTCTCCTCTCTCTTTTAGATCTCTGTTCACCCCCCCTCCTAATTTCTCTATCTGTGTCCCCCTTTCTCCTTTTGTCCTGTTTTCTCTCTTGGCTTTCCTTCTCATTCACATCTTCAATTATCAATTTTGTTCGGGGTTGCTACGGTTGCTTTTGAGGATGCGACTTCAATGACTGGGGCATGATCCAATGGAATGAGGGGAGGAACTAGGAAGTAGCATTAAAAAAAGAAAAAGAAATACATCTAATTAAAATTTAAAATGCCACCTCAGCATTAGTTGATATCATTATAAAATTAAGACCAAATATCGAGTCATAGGAAACTTCCATAGAGCTATTCTTGAAAACTTCAGTTTTAAAAAACATCATAGGAAAAAACTTAAAATTTAGCGACCAAATAAATCAGGGCCAAAATGTAATGGCCTTCAAAATAAGAAACTTCATAGAGATTTCTTTTTTTTTTTTTGGAATTTCATCTTTAAGATGCATGCAAGATTGCATTAGATGTGTTTCCCCTTTTTCTGTTTTTTAAGTAATGTTTAAACTGAACACCTTGTTTCCCTTTCCCACGGATCAATTAAGCTAGAGTTTATAGTAAGACCTTGTGGATTGATTTAGATTTTGTTTCCTATACAACTGCTGTAATGTAATTTGTTGTCCTCTACAGAAAAGAAGGTTGACGAGACCCCAAGAAAAAACGTATGTTCGTGTTCCATATTGTAGGAAGGTCGGTATCAATCGTAAGGAAGCTATAAGTTTGCGGGGGTCTAGTGCCAGACAGCCTAATGGGGTCACAGAAATGTGTAGCAAAAGAGAGTAATATCACTGTATAACAAAGTTCCCATCCCTGATAATTACATGGTTCGTTTCAGGTCGATCCTACGTAACACGAATATATCGTGTGAATCTATAGAATCAATAGTAGTCTGAAGTATGTAATGTAGGCGGTTTCGATTGTTTCAAAATTATTTTTACAGAAAGAAATGGGGGGTCAACTTGATCCTGAAATTTGTATGTCATACATCTGAATTCAGCCCGAACTCGACCTGCTATAATTTCTGGCATTAGTGTTTGGAATCTTGAGCATGGTCTGTGGGAAGTTAAGCTGCTGAGTGAATTGGAGTGTGTGGTCCTTTTAAATATACTTTGCTCTTTTGATTCTGATTCAAAACCTTGTCTGTTGTTTGCTGTAGAAAAAACAGAAACAGACAGCAGGTAAATTTATGATTAGTATCAGGGGGATATATTGCAATTGTGTTTGCATAAAAAAAGTTAGTTCCATTTATAGATTGAAGTCTGATAGATGGTTTTCTTAATTAAAGATTTCAAATTTTAACTTTATAAAATGTGGGAGTGAGTGTTTGAATCTGACATGTTTTGTGGAGCCAAATTAATAATATATTAATTAATTTAATCCCGTTTGATAACCATTTGGTTTTTGAAAATTAAGCCTATAAATACTATTTCCACTCATGACTTTTCATAGTTTCTTATCTACTTTTTAGGAGTGTTTTCAAAAGCCAAGCGATGTTTTGAAAACTAAAAAAATGGTTTCCAAGAATTTGTTTTTGTTTTTGAAATTTAACTAAGATTTCAAGGGGCATTTGCAGCACTGTTTCGGAATCAAAATCTTGCGGTGTTTGTTTTAAGGGTTTGAAACCCTGGGAATCAGAAAATGGAGTTTGGTATGCAGTTTTTAATATTTAGGAATTAGCGAAACAGTGTTGGAATTAGCGAAACAAAACCATGAGTTTGTATTTCAAATCCGTTGGGTTTTGAATACAGTGAATCAAACAACGTTTTGGGTTTGGATTCCAAAATCATCCAAATCTAAGAAACCATCCAAATCCAAGATGGTGCTTTAAAGGCCCAACAAGTGTTTTCTTAAGAAAGGTGAGAACCATTATGTAGGGGAATATGAAAACTATGGTAGAGAAACGAGGAGAAAACAAGTATAATTTTCAAAAATAAAAAACAAAAAATCAAATAGGGCCTTACTAGTTTAGTTTTTGAACCCTCAGAATTGTGTTTGATAAATTGTTGATCTAATAAGTGTTTAATATGTTTTTAAACTTTCAATTTTGCTACAATAGATTTTTGAACTTTTAAATTTGTTTCAATAGATCTTTGAAATTTCAGTTTTTTTTAAAGGTTCTTGACCTATTAGTTAGACTCAAATTCAAAAGTTAAGATCTTATTACTCAGCAAATTTAAAAAGTGTCAACAAGTTAGAGATTTATTAGACACAAAATTTAAAGTTTAAGAGTATATTAGACACTTTTAAAATTTATAAGCTATTAGATTTAAAATCTTACCAAACGTTTTTTAAAGTTTAAGGACTTGCTATAACGGTAAAAGAGACTAAACTTGCACTTTTAACTTAATATATTCTAAAGAGCCAAAGCCAACAGATTCCATTATGAAAATATAATTAAAAAAATAATTAGAGTTAGGTTAAATTACAAGTTCAACCCTTGAACTTTGAGGTTTGTGTCTATTTGGTCCCTAAACTTTAAAAAGTGTCAAATAAGTCTATGAACTTTTAATTTTTGTATCTAATAAGTCTCTAAACTTTAAAAATGTCTAATTAGTCTTTGAACTTTCAATTTTGTATCTAACAGGTCTCTAACATATTCACAATTTTTTAAAATTAACCGATCTATTATATATAAAATTGAATAGTTTGTCTAATGAAAGCCTAAGCTTTCAATTTTGTGCCTAGCAAGTTCATGAATTTTAAAAAACGTCAACTAGGTCAATGACCTATTAGACACAAAATTGAAAATTTAAGAACCTATTGAATACAAAATTGAAAATTTGAGAACTTATCAGACACATTTCGAAGTTTAAGGATCAAATAGATACAAATTTGAAAGTTCAAGGGATCTATTAGACATTTTTTAAAGTTTAGAGACCAAATAGACACAAACCTCAAAGTTCAGAGACTAAACTTGTAATTTAACCCTATGATAATAATCATGAGGCCAACGTGAGTTGTTATTGAACTCATATCCAACATAAATAAATGGGAATAATAGCTAGAGAGTATAGAATCAGTATTTTTTAGATTGAGGAATGTTACTGTGATCTTTTTTTCTTATCTAATTTTTAAATTTTATTTTTTAATTGGTTTGTTTTTTTAATATAGTTTCTTAGTACAAATACACGGAAATATATAAATAATTAAAATTAGGGCAATTTGAACTTTCATGAGTAAAAAATTGGACCCTTCAAATTGTTGTAAGTTGTAATAACAGCCAATTTGTTCTGAAGTAGACCTCAATTTCTCTCTTTATTCCATAAGTGGTGCCTCGGATCCTTCCTCATTATGTGTTCCTTCAATCTCTTTCCTTAATTATACAATTATACACTTCATATTATTGCCAACAAGAGCATAACTCAACTGACATCAAATAAGACTTATATAAGATATTACTTTTGAAAAAAAAAATAGTTATAATAGTTATGCAATGACTTACAATTTTAGGGTTTTCATTTTATGTTCATAAAATAAATATTTAGATTTTTCTTTGAAAAATCATCATCCAAAAGGTACTTTGTTATTTTAAGGTTTAAATATTATATTTTTGTCTATGTACTTTTACCTTTAGTTTATTTTGGTCTCTTCATTTTTATTTTTATTCATTTTCTTTGAATCATAATTTTAACATGATACTTCATTCACTAAATTTTTTTAAATGTAGCAATAAATTTGCATTAAAGAGTTTTCATTGTGTATAAAATTTATGTTAAATTTTGCAAATAGAGACTAAATTGGTCACTTTTTAAAAGTACATGATAGACCAAACTAATTGAAAATACAAAAACTAAAATGAATAAAAGTTAAAAGGGTGCCTAAACATTTTGAAAGCAAATGAGCCAAAACAATAAAACCTAACCAAAATAGTATTTTTTTTTTTTTAAAAAAAAACGTTACTTGGTATCTGTTTTTAAAATGGCCTTAAAAAAATGAAAATGGTAACGTACGCCTGAAAAACTGTTATTAATGTGTCTCTTGATTTATTTTTCAAAACAACTAATACATTCATGGATTAATAAATATTTATTTTGTCAAAGAGAGCATAGTTCAACTAGCATATCAAATGTGTTAACAACTACAAGATCTGTGGTTCAAATCCTCCCAATTCCATTGTACTAAAAAATATATATATATATATTTATTTATTTATTTTAAACGGGCAACAATTTTAACTTTAAGAAGCTATTCAAAACATTTCATTTATAACACTAATTTTACAAAATAAAGTCACAAAGTTGGTAAAGTGAGCATAGCATAGCGATAACTAATATGTACTCTTGACTAAAAGGTGAGAGATTCGAAATCTTCACCCCATATGTTCTTAAACTAAATAAGAAGAAGAAGAGAAAAAAAAGTCACAAAATTATTTTCAAGACATTTTCTGAATCTGGCAATTTCTTTAACTTGAACTTGTAAAACAGAGCATACATTTGGTTTATAGATTTCTTCATCTCAAGATATTGAATGTACTAATTTCACATACTAAAATAACTCAAACTAGACTATCTTTCAGAGATATCCAACTCATATCAAACTGAGTGTATGATACCAAATTCTAGAATACATTCATCCAGACAATCAAAATACGAGCCACGTAAATATTAAAACTATGAGTCAAACATCTTTTCGAGATAAACTCTTCTATCATTTGTAGCGTTGTACCGTCGCTGGGGGAGAGTTGAGCAGAGGCTGCATTGAGATAAGCCATCACCACATATTGCTACCAAATAGCCTGCAGTCAACTTTCAAATTTCAAAGGCTTGAAAATTTGAAAAAGGTTCTCGTACTTCTGGGAGCAAATTGCATAAGCATTATAGGGCCCTGTTTTGCTCAAGCAGACTCGACCAACAAGCATTCTCAACCGCTCAGATTGCTCCAATTCACACTATAAGATCACTTTTTTTGCAGAAGGTACTGGGTCCAAAATCCGGAGTGCCATCCCAGCCCCACACCACATCACGAGCTGCATAGTCCTTTTTTAGTGGCTCAGATTCAATACTTCAATCAGCTTTCAATCTCCACCACTCTTATTTTTTCCATATTAGCCATGTTTTTGGGGTTTTGAGTTTTGGGGATTGCTGCAATTCCCAAATAATAACAACTTAGGAAGGCTAAATACTGTTTCATTCAACCTCAGTGGTGTGATTTCTTCATCCTCTGATGCTCATTGTCTGGTTATGTTTGCTTGGCTCCGTAGACGTTGGCTAAGACTATAACCCCGTGATTAACGCCGGCCGAAGCTTGAAAACTTGAAGCAAATAGCAGTCTGAATCTTCTTTAAGTGATTGAGATGTAGAGCGGGCATTTTTTTTTCACAAGAGAGACTTGGAATTGACAGCTAGAAAACAGGAGATGGGTGTAAATATTCTCAAGACTAATGCAATTATGCAATGGAATTCAATCCGTGTGTGTTGGTTGGTTTGGCTCTTAATTTGAAATAGGTAGCCCTGTTAAAAGAGTTTAGCTGGGTTAGACCCTCGAATAAAGCAGCAGTAATCAGCAATAATTCTGCCAAAAGAATCTACTTTCTTCTCTTTCCTACACATCAAGTTCACATGCAGACTGACAAAAAACATTCACATGTCTTTGTTTCTTGTGAAAATGTTAAATGATCTTCACTTTTTTCCTTTGCTTTCAGTTATATCCCTACCCACCAACTACTGAAGCAGTGAAGCTCTCGTTACTTACATTACTCCTCCTCCCACCCTTCATTACATATCCTGATATGCATTGAACATCAGATAGGCACTTCTTTCAAAGGAAGAAAGACACAGCGGCTTCTCTTTTATCTTCCAAGAGTTAGCCATGAATCTCATTCTACTCTTTGTCTTAGCTTTCTTGGTTCCAAGTTCCTTTCTGTTGGAAATTCAGGCTTCTCATTCCCACCCAACAAGAACATATTCTCAGATTACAGTCATGGGTCTTGTTTATTGTGACACCTGCTCCAACAACACCTTCTCCAAACACAGTTACTTCTTATCAGGTAAGCCCCAAATTCATTTTAGTTACCCAAAGCTAAAGTTTAAGTCCTGATTTCAACAACTTGAACCTGAACTAGAATTCAAAGGGTGAAACTAGTATCTTCTTTTCACGAGCAATGGTTTTTGTAGTTATGTTGTATGTTTGCTTAGGCTTTAATCTTTTTCAGGATTTGCATTTTGATTTTGATTTTGAGTTTGAAATTCTTTTTCCTTTTCAAAGCTTTGATAGTATGGCTCAGCCCTCTTGAGTTTTTGTGTTTTCTAGCGAGATTTTTCCAAGTGTTGTGTTGATTAGATTTTCTAGACAAATTTTTTAACCTAATTTCAAAAAGAGCATCGATTGTACAACATATTCAAAGAAAGATTGAAAAAATTGATAATCGTGGGTGCACGGCGTGTGTGTTGTAAATGGAAAAATCAGGAGTAGAAGTCCGAATCGACTGCAAATTCAAAGCAGAAACGCCGCGTACGGCGGAGCAGATAGCATTCTCAGTGAACAGAACAACAAACAAATACGGAGTTTACAAATTGGGAATACCTTCGGTGGACGGAATCCGATGCGCAGAGGATTCGGCAATGGTGTCGTTCTGCCAAGCGAGTTTGATGGGAAGTTCATCGTCTTCTTGCAACGTTCCTGGATACAGAACGACATCGGGAGAAATTTCGATCAAATCGAGACAAGCAAACATTTGCATTTACAGCTTAAATCCGCTCAATTACAGGCCATCAGCTAGAGATGATACCTTGTGTGGGAATTAGAAGAAGATGAACATGAAGATTGAAGATTGAAGATTGAAGATGAAGATGATTACCTTTTGATGAAGGGTTTTTTTTTTTTTTTTTTTTGCCTTTTTCAGCCAAGATTGAACAAAGTTGTGTGTAATGTTGTACAGTTTTGGAAGGAATGAAGATCCATCTCCATGTGCTTTTGCTCTATCTATGATCACTGCAATATACTTTTAATGGGAGACCCAAATTTTAGACTTAGGTTTTTTTGGGCACATGCTATGGAATAACGTCTTATTCTAGCCTATGTAATATTCTGCACTCAAACACAAACTATACTATATTACTCTACATTTTAAATAATATAATATAATTTCGGCGTCCTGTCACTAGTGGTGTACATAAGTCTTTACGTTGGTCATCCCTTCAACCTAACTAACTATATTTATGACAGTAATCCAATGGGTTGGGTTGGGTTGGGTCGTCGGGTTATTTTTTTTATAATTTTTTAATTATTTAAAATATTTTTTCTTGAATTAATAATTAAAATCACATCAAATTCAAATTTCAAAACATTTTTAGAAGTTTAGAAGAAAAACATTAAAAATTGACAAATAATTCATTTATAAGTATTATATGTAATTAAAATAAAATAAAATAAATATAAACTTTGGGTTGGGTTGGGTTGAATTTGGTCAACCCGAACCTAAAAAGCCAATTCGAGAACCGACCCGATTTTTTCGTTTATCCAAACTTCTATCCCAACTGATACTAAAAAAAAAAAACTAACCGAACTCAACCCTTATGGTTTGGTTTGGGTGCATTTCAATGACCTTCCTCCCCCTCCGAATACAATCAAATCGATTTCAAATTTGATATACATGCATTCTTACGACCTTCCTCCCTTCTTTCAATGTGATTCTTGGCGTCGTTCAATATAAACAAAACCTAAAAGATTGAAGGTTGAAGATGGTGATGAGTCCCCTTCGTCTTGTTTTTTTCACCCTCTTGCTTTTGTCCATGAGCGGACCTACATGGAGACTTGAATTTTCTTACATATGAAAGGATAAGTAATATTATAAAATACACTATTAATATTATCTTATTCAGTATTATTAATAAAAATTGATTTTATCATAGTGGTATTCATGTTTTTCTTTTTTTCTTTTTTTTTCTGCAAGCCTGCGTTTAAATCCTCTAAATGCCCCTTTTTTTTTCTTTTTCAAATATATATATAGGGAAATTGTACTAGTTGGCAAAAAAATATTAGGATATTTGCAAATCTAGTCATGGTTTTTGAGATTTAAAAATATAAAAAAAAAATTAAAATCTAATTTTCATTTTTTATTATTCCAATTTTATACTCATTGGTAAATCAATAATATATCTGATATATTTACTATTTGGTATGCCAGTAGTATATCTCATATACTTTATATTTACCTAGAATAAAATATATTAGTAGTATATTAATAATATACTATTGATACACTTATTTTTAGATATATTAATTAAATATATACTTTATATATCTACAACATATCATAGATATTTTACATATTTGGTATATTACTAATATACTTCGTTTTAAGCATGTTCACTTTGTCGATATATCTAACATTGAGTATATCAGTAGTACAATAGTGATATACTTCATTTTAGGTATATATGATATATTAAATATGAATTTCTTATATATTACTAGTCAAATGTATGAATTAGAAAAGTCTATTGACAAAAAAAAAATAGTAAATATAAACCATTAATAAAGTAAGGAACTAAAATAAAGTGTATTTCAACGATATACAATATTCTATATTTTGTATATCTCATATGTGAATTAATAATATAGTCTTATTAAACTTTACTTTATATTAGGTATATCATTATTATATCACTGATAGATTACTAACAAACTTCATAGTAAAAAACACGCGAAAAATAAAAATAATGCATTAGTGATGTATTCTATTCCATGTATATATATGTGACATACTCATATATTATTGATAAGTTCATATAAGTATATCAGTAGTTTATTAGTGTTTGTACTTTATATTATATTAATAGTATATCACTGATAGACTTGATAACAATAGGGCGGGGCGAGATAGGGTTGGGGATGCACTCCCCATCTCCATCACTATGGGGATTTCTCCCAGAAAACTTTTTAATTTCAGTCTCCTAACAAAAAAAACCAAAAAACCACCACATGCATGAAACAAGATGTCACACATATTAGATGCATGTGAGAGGGCTTCACTCACTTTAAGATTAAGATTGAGCTTTGTTCATTTTAAATTCAAAATTAATTAAGTGTTATTGAGGTTTAAGGACTGTGCGTTGTCGTTAAAGTATGACGTTATACATCTAAGTTTTCTATTTTGTCTCGAAGTTTCGCATCCCACTAGTTCTGACGATCGACGTTCTATTCCTTGCAGGTTTGACGTTCTGCCTTCAAATTTGGCATTTCACTCCAAGTTCGGCGCTCCATCTTCAAATTTGGCATGTTGCCCCTGAGTATGCATTATGCCCCTAAATTTGACATTCCACTCCCTCTTCAAGTTTTGAAGTTTCGTCGTCATTTCATTTCCATGTCTACTCCACCAAGTCTAGAGGCTTCTTCTGTTGTTGCTCGTTCTTCCGCTAAGTAATAAGGCTTTATCAGTTGTCGCACGCTCCTCCACTAAGTCTGGAGCCTTCTTCTGTTGACACTCGTTCCTTTCCCAAGTAAGGAAGCCTCGTCGGCTGTCACACGTTCTTCTGCCAAAACATGAGGTTTTGTCCATCGTTATTTGCTTTTTCGTCAAGTCAAGAGACTTAGTCCGTCGGTGCTCGTTCATTCTCAAGTCAGGGGGATTCGTCGTCACTTCCTCTCCAAGTTTGAAGGCCTTTGTCGCTTTTTTCTCCAAGTTTTGTGTTTCGCTTCATCTACAACTCCAAGTTCGATGCCTCGCTCCCTTCAAATTTGGTGCTTCGTTTGGTCAAAGTTCATAGTTTCGCTCATTCCACATTTGGGGTATTGCTCTCTCAAAGGTCCAACGTCTCGCTCCCTTCAAAGTCTAGCTTTTCACTCCCTCCAAGTTTGGTGTTTCGCTCTCTCAAAGTTTGGCATTTCCTTCCCTTAAAATTCGAGTGGTACTCTCTCTTCAAGTTTAGATGTCAGTTGTTTTAAGTGCATGCGTGAGCTTTGCTCATTTAAAATTCAAGTTCGAGCTTCACTCACTTCAAGTTCAAGTTTGAGTTTTGCTCGCTTTAGTTTCAAGAGATAAAGCATTGTCCGCTCCAAGTTCAAGTTTAGGCTTTGCTTCATCTTCAAATGTTAGCAGCAACGACTTTGCTTCACTTCACCAAAATTTTTTCTCTAGTTTTCTTTATATGACTTTTCTCTGCTACCTTCTATTTTTTTTTTAAAAAAAAAATTGCAATCCTTTTTTAGTAACTTGATGAGTCTAAATCACTTTTGAAAACAACCCTAAATCGTTTTTTAAAAAATATTTTTAATTAAATTTAAATCACTTTTATAAGGGTTAAATCAAATATTAAAATGTTTTATAACTAAATGCTTTTAAAAATTTAAATATAATTAAATCACTTCACTTAAAACATTTATTTCAAAGTTGTTCCCAAACATGCTTTTTAACGATTACTTTTAATTGTATGAAAACTACTATTGAAAGTATAGAATCAAACATTCAAATGGTTATATGAAAATCACTTTTAATAAATCAATCATAAACAATTCAAATACGTTAAATTCAATATTTCTAAAATCATTCTCAAACATACCCTTAGGGCAGGTTTAAGAATCATTTTGGAATAATCAAAATCATGTTTGACATGCTTAAAATTATTTCTCTTCCAAAATTGTGATGTTTGGGAATGATGAGCAAGTGGTTCCTGGTCAATTACTTAGGAAGTAGTTCCCAAGTGACTTTTGTCAAGTGATTGCGATTTAAAATGAATATTATTTCATTTTTTTAAAAAAAAACGTACTTTTAGTGATGGATAAAAACCATCATCTGATGTAAAAATCCATAAACTTCCATAAAAAAGTGTGTTTTTTCAAAATGTCACCATTGAATTAATCCGTCATAGTTCAAAATGACAATTTTTCTTTCTCTAAAGTTTTTATAATGTGTATCTCTTGTTTCGGTCAACAATATTTGGGTTGGAGAATTCGAATCTACATCCTCTTATCATAACTACATGTCCTACTTTATTATCTTTTTAAATTTTTATTCATTTTTCTCACTTTTTTCTCTCCCATGATTTTAACTTTCTTTTATTTCTAAATTTTTTGTTTCTCTCTATAATTTTCGTGTCTTCTTAATTTTTTTCCTCTAATTTTTTTACCTATTAATATTTTTCTCTTTTTTGTTCTTCTACTTTTTTGTTCCCAACTCTTAATATTTTTCTCTTCAATAAAGTTTTTCTTCCTAAAATAATTTTATAATTATGCTCATTTTTTTTTGTTTATCTCTCTATTTTATTTCTTTATTTTTGAATTTCACTATGTTTATTAAAATTCTCTCTCTAAATTTTTTGTCCCTCCCTCTAAAAGCTTTATCTTTATTTCTTTATTTTTGAATTTCACTTTGTTTATTAAAATTCTCTCCCTAAATTTTTTGTCCCTCCCTCTAAAAATTTTATCCCTTCATGTCTCTAACATTTTTTTCTCTTTAAAAATTTTATCTAGCTTTATATTCTTTTTCTCTCAAAACTTATTTGAGGTACATGTTATAATAACTTGTACAGTACTCTGCATTCTAAATACAAACTATTATAAGTTCAGACTAAACAACTATGTCTTTTAAATAATACATACTATATAACTCACAAACTATTATAACTTATGTTATTGTAACCCACTTAGCACCCCAAACAACACTTTAATTTTTAGTTCTCTATATAATTTGTGTCTACCACCTTTTATTTATTTATTTTTAAATCACAAACACAATACTTTATTTTTAGTAACTTGATGATTCTAAAATTACCTTTGAAAACAAACATTATTATTTTTAAATACTTTTAATTAAATTTAAATCACTCTTACAATACTAAAATTATTTAAAACTAAATATTTTTAAAAAAATTAATTATTATTAAGTCACTTAACTTAAAACACTTATTTTAAGCTACTCGTGAACATGTCTTTTGACAATCACTTCTAATTATATGAAAATAAGTATTGAAAGTGTAGAATCAAACATTAAAATAGTTATATAAAAATCACTTTTAATAAATGAATATCATAAGCAAATTAAATATACTAAAATCAATATTTCTAAAGTCATTTCCAAATATGTAAATAAAATGGCAAAAAAATATTTTTGGTCGCTGAAGTTCAATGAGGTTGATGTCTATTTGGTACATGAAGTTTCAAAAGATACAGTTTAGTCTCTCACGTTTACAAAATTCGGAACCATCAATCAGCCATCGTCGCCAATTGCATATAACATTGCCTTGTACTTTGAACTTCTAACCAATGGCTACCCTTCGTCTCAGGGGCGGATTTAAGAAGGGTCCAGAGGGGGCTCGAGCCCCCCCTCAACTTTTGAACAACTTAGTTTGTATATATAAAATGCTATTTAAATTTGTATATTTTATTTTGGCCCAGTGGCAAGCCCCTCTTGATTTTTTTACTCTTTTTTTCTGCACGCCTATGTTCAATTTCCAACTTGTACAACTTTTTGAATAAGTGCTTAATTTTACATTTTATTATATATATATTTCACTCAATAAAAATAAAAGCTCTTAATACTTTAATTTCTATTTAAAAAAAAAAAATCTAAAAGCTCTTAATACTTTAATTTCTATTTTTTAAAAAAATCTTTTTTAAAGTAAAATAGGGGTTAGAAGGATTTGATATGTTTTTTAAAAAATCTATTAAATCATATTCTTCACCTCTTGTAAATAATTTAAATATATCTAATTAAAAAATAATATATCATACTTTTTATTTTTTAAGTACAATAAGGATTGAGAGGATTCGATATGTCAGTTGAGTTATGCTCTCTTTCCCTCATACCTTTTGTTGTAATCTATTCTTAAAAATATTTATTGTTAAAGATTTTTCTTCTTGGTATCAAATATAAATAAAACTGAATGCAAATATTATTTAATTTTTATAAAATTATTTTTAAAAGTTGGTATCAAATATAAATAAAACTGAATGCAAATATTTTTTAATTTTTATAAAAATATTTTTAAAAGTTAATTGCATAAAATAAAATATGATTTTAAGAATTCTTATTAAACAAAAAAAAATCTTATTATTTGTAATTTTTTCTCATATACAGTATACTTACGTAAACAAATTTAATCATTTTTCTTATTCCAAAATATATAAACTATTATATTAAGACTTCATTTTTATCCATGTACTTTGTGGTTTGTTTTATTTTAGTCTCTATATTTTCAAAGTTCAATTTCTTAATTTTAGTAAACCATAAAAATAGAATGAGACTATATACAACTAATATTAATGCGTTCAATTGATATGAATTCAAGCCCCCCTAACTTGAAGTTCTGGATCCGCCACTGCGTTCGTCTCCATCAAAACTTTTATTCCATTTCTAATCCTGCTAGATGGATATATGGCAGATTCCATTTCTCACCTTTCTTTTTTCAATACCTCTTAATGGGAATTTCTTAAAATTAATAATTTGAAGAGTAACTGAAAAAAAAACATGTTTGAATTATAATTAGAGTTAATTTCAATCCAAAATAATGCTTTGTTGTGTATAATAATTTAGTATAAATAATTACAATGTAAATAATTGTCCGACATTGTATATATAACAACCAGGGGCAGATTTACCATGGGACTCCCCTCCCGGCCCCCTCAAACTTTTTACTTTCTATAATATGTATAGGAAAAGTTCGATTAAATTATAAAAAAAAAAAAACTTTTAGTATAACGGTTAGATTTAAGTTCTCACTCGATACAAATTCTGGATCCGCCACTGATAACAACAACTCAAAACTCACTACTCAATTGTGTAGTTACTTGTTGAGAAACAAAACTCACAAATTTAACTTTTTAACTTAAATTTGTATAAGAAACTTCAACACATTTTCATGTTTCAAACCATTTTGAAACTTTTAAATTTAAAGTTAAGTAACATCTACATCAATTGAATTTTGATGTTTCAAATCAACCATTTATGCCAACAAGAGTATAGTTCAACTGACATCATGTATGACTTATAATTAAAAGGTCATGAGTTCAAATTTTCCACTTATGAATATTTGCTCCACATATTACACCTCTAACTAGAGGAAAATTGATTCAAGGGGAAAAAATATTGCAAAATTCATGCCACCTCCTCCATGGGGATTAAGGTCCCGGTCATTCATGTCTATAATGGAGGAGTTGAAGTTGCCCTAAATGTCATGAGGATGATAAGACAACTGAATAAAATTAAATGAGCCACGACAAGTTACACCGACCGAACAGTGGCAAATCCATAACTTTATGTTAGGGGGCTTGATATATTTTGATATTAGTTTATTTCATAGAAAGGTTTTTAGGTCATAAAATATCATTTTGCTCCCGATACTACTTTATGTCTCATTCTATTTTAGTTTTGATATTTTCAAATGTTTAAATTTAGTTGTATTCAATAAATTTCAAAATTAGTCATTATCGTCAAATTTCCTAGATGAAATGTGAATAAATTTTTTTTTTAGAAAGTTAACAATAAACTAACAATAATGATTAATTTTAAGATTTATTGAAAGTACATAGATTGAATTTAAATATTTAAGAGTACACAGATTAAAATAAAATAAGTCTCTAAGTACAAGTTTCAAAATTATATTTTAACCTATTATCTATATAAATACAAATATAAAAAAAAAAATGGAACTTAAAATAATAATTATACTTTTTTTTATAATTGTTATATTTTTTTTATAGAATTAATTATTTAAATATTTTTATTCATTTATATTTATATTTAATATTAAGGAAAAAAAAGTCAAATTTGGAGAACAACTTAAAATAAAAATATATAATTATTTGTAGATGAAATTATTTTTAGAAAATATGACTTATTATTTAAATTTATATTTAAAAAATATAAGTTTAAACTATTGGAGGAAATTAATAAATTTTCATAACAAATAAAAAGTATTTATATATTTTTTTAAATCAGTAAAAATAACAAAATTTTATAAAAAAAATATTTAAAAAGAAAAAAAAAATCGAGTTCAAACGTGGGCATACATGCAGATGAAAGGGGGGCTTAAAAGCTTTTGTACCACTGGGTCATTATCTAGATGTGTTGAAGTGAAATTACACATACAAATAGCATATAATCTTAAAGTTCGGGAGGGAAGGGGGAGGGGGGCTCGAGCCCCCCTGGGCCCACTATAGCTCCGCCCCTGAAATCGAACTACCATTCTCAAAGAGAAAATGTAGAAAATCCTCTGTAAAACTATCTTTTCAGACCATAGAGCTCTATGAAGAAGATGCCAAAGTTGCCAATGAAGGGAATTAAAATCTCCACGCAGCGGAAGATGATCGAATCGTCAAGGTATCGTTACGCTACTAGAAGTTCGTTAAAACGACCTAATACTTAGATCTAAGTTAAACATACAAATAATGGAAGAAAAATACAACAATAAGAACACACTTACTTGTTGTAGACAATTCTTCAAGCTTTCTTCCTTGATCACGAACACTTCGTGCTTCTCGATCTCAACGAACACTTTTCTCGAACAAAATCCGAACACCACCAACGACCTTCTCGGTTGTTCTTCCTTTGGAAGAAGGAAAGTAGTGAGACTTTAGTTTTGGAGAGAGAGGAGAGTTTGAGAGAATAGTTGAGAGAGAGTTCTCTTCTTTTGGTTAAAATTCCAAAAATGAGAGATTGGATTATGAAACCCTTCTTGTAAAGGGTTTAAATAGTGAAATAAAATGGAGTTAAAATCTCCACATTATTACTATTTTACCACAACTATAGGTTATGCAAATCACATTTGCATAACCATATATTATAAGATATCTCATATCTAATTATACAAAACACATTTGCATAATTGTGGATTTTATTAAATTGATCACATTCAATTTAATTTCTCTCAATTAATTTCTCCAATTAGCCCTAATTCAACAATTAGGCTAACCTATAGTTTATTATGAATCTCATTCACATTAAACTATATATGATATCATTCATATATCATATAAATGACATAAATGCCCTTTAAGTGAAATTGAACACTTCAATTTCATACCAAAACATTAACCCTTTTTTTAACCCAAATTGAGCCAACCGAGGGACCTAATGGACCTACAGTGACGAGCTCCAATGATCCGAGATTAACCTATCAAACTCTTTGACCCGGTTAATCAACATCCATTAGCTACGATAACACCCCACTAAAGCCCGTAGTTGCACTCCCGTCAGTGCAAAATATTATGTGTCCACTGATATAACTAATAACCGTGAGTCGACCCTTCACAGGTTGTTCGTAGATACGACTGGATCAAATTACCATTTTACCCCTGTGTCTACCTCTTGTTCCCTAAGTCCCCACTACTTCTCTAATGAACAACATATCGTGATGGTCCAACCATACACAACACCCTTCTCGAGCCAGTGAGAAGGTGGGCGCCCGTTATCCAAGCCCTGGAGACAACACTTAAGGGAACAACCCTTTTAGTTTCCCTAAAGGCGGGAACGAGTGAATTCCATCTCGCGTAGTTAAGTTCCCAGCTCCCTACTTGGTCCTATCCTTGAGAAGATAGACATATTGGGTGAGTAATCGTGACCACCCTCACACCGCATTAGTCAAAGGATGTAACCCCGTTGGATGAGAGAGTCCATAACACGCCGAGATTCGGTGCAGAGTCACTAATGGTCATCTACGAAGTTATTAGTCCCATCACAATCTGCGGTGTTACATCGTGAGGTGTAATAATTCACGATCCGATCTTGTACAATCTCATTGCACATGATGCCCCCACTCGCATGTCAACCACATGAACGAGTCATATCACCTCGTTTGTATCTAATACAAAGCGGACCGCATCCACAGTGTATCCAAGATTAGGTCTCCAACCCTATCCATATACTGTAGACCGTTCGGATCATTAACTCGAACGTGATCCTCCCTGTGTGTCCACTACACACCGTTCAAGTTCTAGATCTCTCATAAATTCAATGACCCTGGAGCTTAGTTTATTGGAAAAGTTTGTAAATATTTGCGAGACACAAAGTAATGAAATGAATAACACTTTATTAATTTCAAACAGTAATTTACAAACACGAGATTAGGACAAAAATCCCAACAACCAACATGTGCAACTTTGTTCTCCTCTCTAGGATCTCACAAAAAGAATAGGAGAAACATCCTTTACAAGGAAGATGTTATCCTAAACAAAAAAAAAAAAAAAAATCTAACAAATGATGCGAAGAGCCATTAAAAAGATTAATAACCTCCATGGAGTAAGATTCTACCTATCAGCTCCCCAAGCGAGCACTCCTCTAAGACCATCGAGAATAACGATTGCCTCGAGAATTTTGACAACCCAGCTATGGCAAAAAACCTGTAACCTCTACAAATAAGGTGACCTCCACCATCGTGGCACACTCATCCCAACCCACCTCTGTTAAACTTGTTGGACCAAGCAACATCCACCCTCAGTTTTCATAGACCTGGGTGTGAAGATCTTGCCATGAGCGATCCTGCAGTAGGATGACGATGGGTCAACTCCCCGTCCCGAGGAGGACTAACTCCTCTGCCAAGCAAATCGAACGAACATCAATCACACTAATCAATCACAAACTTATTCTTTTAACTTCTGGTTAATAGTTTTTTTTTATATAAATTAGAATTTCAGTTTATTTTCCAAGTAATTGAATCACGTAGACTTGTCATCTCACCCACGTCAGCATATAACGGTCGAGTCAACATTCTGTTGGGTTAGAGTTAAGTTATGATCCATTTAAAATCATCTTGCAAACCTAGAGGACTCAAGAGTATCTTTTGAAACTTCAATGACCAAATAGACATCCACCCAAAATCTTGAGTACTAAAACTGCATTTTGCCCTAAATAAAAAATGCTTTAAAAAATTATATTAATTTAAAATATTTTTTAATTAAACACCTGATAGATAGATTTTTCCAAAATAACTTTAAACTGATCAATAAAAAATTCTCAAAATATGTAATAAAAAATAAAAACAAATTCATAATTGATAGAATCACTCTTGAATATTGTGCACCTAAGCAAATCTGTTATTTAAAATACTTTTGAAAAAAATGTAAAAATATAATAACACTTTTATTAAAAAATATTTCATTTTCAAGAGTGTTTAAACTAGAAGGTATTTCAAATCGATTCTAAAAAATGTATAAAGAAAGCATATCTATGAAAAAATGAAAAGAAGAGAGAAGACAAGAATTGTTGTGAATACATGTTTATGTTGTAGTATTCGTGCACGAACTAGTATGAAGGTTTTTATGTTGGAAATCTTTGTGAATGAAAGATGATGATGAGAGAAAACAAGAAGTTACTAGTACATAAAATTTTTTTAATCGTTGAAAGATATGATTTGTTAGATCTAAACTATCAAAGTTTATGAGGAAGTGAGTTTAGCACGGTTGTAATTGACACTTACCATCGATCAAAAGGTCAGAAGTTAGCACGTTATAATTGACACGTAACTTCGATCAAACGGTAAATTTGTTGAACTAAAAAAAACTACTCGAAGTTTAATTTTAAATTTAGTCTTGTATTTCAAACATGTGATTTTTTAATTTGGAGTGTGAATTAGAAAATATAAATTTTAAATAATTTATTATTATTATTATTTTGTCATTGGGCATTTTTTGAATCGAGTTGAATGAAAGAGACATTTTTATGATAAATATGAAAATTTCCGATTATATAACATAGATCTAGGCCCAAATTTAGCTCTAACTTTTTGATTTAGAAGCCTGGCCCATGGTATTAAAAAGCCCTAAAAAACATAAAGCCCATATTCTTCTTATTTTATTTTTGCCCTAGTTTTTGCCCTACCCATTGCCCTTGCCACTTCGCGCCGCTTTATTTATATTCGATCCCTTCTTTCACTCTCTTTTTCACCAGGCTCGCGTAAAATGGTACGAATCTTCCCTCTTTCTATTTCGTTTCAGTTTATTAGTTTACTTTGCGTTTTGTAGAGCATTCCGATTCAATCTTTTGTTTTCAGATGCGTTTATGTTTTTGCTTAGTCTGTCTTAGATGATGATGTTTGGACAACTCAACCCAGAAACCCTATATTATGGTTAGATTGCTGTTTCGTTTTCTGGGTTTTTAGATTTGAAATCTGAAAATGTTGAAACCATCTTGCGATTGGGCATCTTTTCTTGCTTTTGAAACCACGAGGTTTTGATCACTGAATCTGTTTGCCCCACTTTAACATGAAGCAGTTTTTGGCCTATATGTTGATTTTGATGTGTTTGTTATCTTCTCTGCTAGGTTACCTTGGTTTAGTTGAGACTCAAGAGACACATTTTTTGGTTGTTTTTACCCACTTAGTATTCTTTCATGGACATGCTTGGTTTTCTGACCTTTACTACTTATTAGCATGTTAATCATCAATCCTTAATTATTAATAAATGAATCTCTTTTTGTAATGTTTTCTGATTTGAATTTTGTATATTTCACCCCCTTTATAGTTATTACGTATTAGGTCAACTAGTAGAGATTTGTAGTATATTTTCATGAATCCACGTTATCAATATTATATACTTGCATGGGCAGCCCTGAATAAATTTAAATAAAAATGACTGATCTCAAAATAATGAAGTTAATGGCAGCTATACTGATAACATCAGCACTACAAAACTTGAATGCAGCTCACTCTGTATAAACATCAGTAGCCTTGCCTCAAGGTCCTAGGATTGCTTTCACATCCCTTGTTTGAATTGTAGTATTCTAAATAAGCTTGCTAATATTGTTGAGAAAATGGTAGTTTTATAATAGGCAGAGCTGCTTTTGAGGAGCAACAAAAATGTGAAGAAAATTGGTATTATCTGAAATTAAATTTGATTTTCTATGCTCTCTCCCTCTCTATTACTTTCAAAACTCTAGAAGAGATTGATGCCTACCCGTATATGTTCTAAATTTAAATTCCTTTCTCTTCATTTTATTTTTGTCACTATAAGTGATTCCTTTTCCTTGCATTATTTTTTATTTGTTCTCTTTAAATTTTTTTGGAAGTTTGGCTTCTTTTCCTGGAATGGAATTTACTGACATCATCTTATTGTATTCTTTAAAGGCACCAAAGAAGGCCGTTGGAAAAGCCTTGGCAAAAAAGAAACCGGTAAATGATTTTCTTCTTGATGCATGTCTTCTGTTATATTATTGTTCTTTTTTCTTGGCTTCTTTTGTTTAATACAGTGTTGCGTTGTTGGCAGGAGAAGGTGGTGAACCCACTATTTGAGAAACGTCCGAAGCAGTTTGGAATTGGTGGTGCATTGCCGCCAAAGAGGGATTTGACACGGTTTGTCAAATGGCCAAAAGCTGTTCAAATTCAGAGGAAGAAGAGGATTCTTAAGCAGAGGTTGAAGGTTCCACCAGCGTTGAATCAGTTCACTAAGACACTCGACAAAAATCTTGGTAATGCCACATTGAATGTGAGATCATAAAAAAATCCTCTTTTTGAATCCTATTACATGATCAGTTTAGAAATTCTTAAATTAGGCTCTGTTTGATGAATATTTGGTTTTTGGTTTTTAGTTTTTAACCCTATAATTACTACTTTCATCCATGTTTTTTCATGTTTTCTTATCTACTTATTAGATGTGTTTTCAAAACCAAGTCAAGTTTTGAAAACTAAAAAAAGTAGTTTCCATAAACTTGTTTTGTTTTTGGAATTTAGCTAAGAATACAATTGTTTTTTTTTAAGGAAGATGAGAACCATTATATTTAAGATGAAAACCATTATAGAGAAATAGTGACAAAACATGTACAATTTTCAAAATCCAAAAACAAAAAACAAAATTGTTACGTTATCAAACGGGGCCTTCACTATTAGGTTTTAAGATTGACAGTGTTGTATAGTTCTCTAAATTATGATTTGTAACCATATTGGATTAATGAGGTCACTACGCTTTCAATAATTTTAATCTTCGTCGCTAATAAGTTGTTTCTTAATTTTGGATGGTTTAGTTTGGTTACTTTGAGAAACTATGTATTGTTTAACCTTGCAAATATATTTTTCAAAGTTTGTTACTGCTGGTCATAAACTTCAGTCTTTATGAATCTAGATTGCAGATTGAACTGTGCCTTCAATTTAGCTGATGTTTTTTTTTTGTTGCATATTTGGCTCCTTATTCAATTGGAAAAAAATGTAATAGTTCTTATTTCAAGAAATGTGTCTGGCCAACATGTATTTGGTTTTGGTTGGATTTTAAGGATACCTTTACCTTTTATTGATCTTGGTTGTGAAGTGCTCGTTGTGTTGGTTCTAAGTTTAATCTGTGATGTATATGCAGCGACAAACCTGTTCAAGATGCTTTTGAAGTATAGGCCGGAGGACAAAGGACAGAAAAGGGAGCGTCTTCTTAAGAGAGCTCAGGAAGAGGCTGAAGGCAAGCCACATGATGCTAAAAAACCTATTGTTGTTAAATATGGTCTCAACCATGTCACCTACCTCATTGAGCAGGTGTTATTTTATTCCATATTTGTGAAGATTTACTCTTTTCAACAACTATTTCGTCTGCAATCAAATATACTCATGACATGAACTCCCTTTCCAGAACAAGGCGCAGCTGGTTGTGATTGCCCATGATGTGGATCCGATTGAGTTGGTTGTTTGGCTTCCAGCTCTTTGCAGGAAGATGGAAATTCCATATTGCATTGTGAAGGGAAAAGCACGATTGGGATCGGTAACTACGACCCTCTATTTGTTACAAGTCGTCCCTCTCTTTTCAAATCTTTTGAATCCCATGTACCAATGCCAGTAATTTTGGTTTATAACAGATTGTCCATAAAAAGACTGCATCGGTTTTGTGCTTGACGACGGTAAAGAATGAAGATAAGATGGAGTTCAGCAGGATCCTTGAAGCTATTAAGGTGATTTACATATAGACTTAAGACCTCTGTTAGCTAAGATTGCATCTGATTAGCTTAGTTTTAATACCGTCTCTGTTGTCGCTTCTAGGCTAACTTCAACGACAAGTACGATGAATACCGGAAGAAATGGGGCGGTGGAATCATGGGTTCCAAGTCTCAGGCTAAAACTAAGGCAAAGGAGAAGCTGATCGCCAAAGAAGCTGCTCAAAGAATGTCTTAGGGATCAGAGTTGTCCTTTTAAACTTTGCAGATTTTTGTTTAATGAAAAAGAGAGAAACCAATGGAGACTTGGCAATTATTTTTAGCTCTTAGCTTCTTTAACGCCAGAAAGTTTAGAAATTTTGTTTACCTATGAATTATGATATGCTCATTATTTCAGATAATATTAGTTTTGATGTTGCAGATCCTTTCCCTACTTTCTTCTTTTATATTATAATGTAATTTCGAGTAATATGGAAACTGAAATTTTTGAAAAATGAGCAGACAGTTTTTTTTTAACTATCTGATTAATCTATTTAAGAATTTCTATTTAGCTTTGTTTTTAAATCAGAAATAACAATGCTTCTGAAATGGTTTATATCTTTATTCCGATATTTAATCTTTCTTGTTTTTCTTTCTTATATAGGATTCTGAAATGTCCTATATGTTTATTCCCAATTTTGATTCCTATGGTGTTTGGGCAGGAGCATTTTTTTTAATATTACAAGTTTTTAAATTTTTTTTTAAAATAGGGTAGTTTTTAAACTATTTTTAAAAATATAGCAATGTCGACCTTTAAATTTAGCAAAAAAATGGTAATTGGCCCAGTGGCTTGGGCAAGTGGGTCATGTAGATTTTATTATTTATTTCTTTTTTCCAATTTTCTCTTCTTTTCACTCTTTTTTTTCCTTTTCTTTCTTTCTTTTATTTATTTTGAAATTATACATTACTATAGTTTTTTTTTATGGTAACTGTCATTTTTAAATATTTTAATTTTTTTCTCCTTATATTTTTTTAATATTTTAATTAAGTATTAGTTATTCATATATTTTCTTAAGTTAAAAAAATTAATATTACTCCAAAAAGAAACTATAAATAGCCAAGTTATACCGATATTCATCAAACAATCAATTGCTTATATCTCTATTAACTATTTAGCACGTAGAACCTAAGTTACCACAAAATCAAGGATATCTCTATATCAAATGTAAAGGTGAAAAAAAGAGTGAAAAGAAGAGAAAATTGGAAAAAAAAATAAAAAATAAAAAATCTACACAACCCAAGAATCAAATAAAAAATCTACACAACCCAAGAATCAAACTCATCCCCTTAACATCCTAAGCAATTACCCAAGCCACTGGGCCAATTAAATTAGGAGAGAAGAGACGACCTTCCTCCACGTACTCGAAGAGACGATCTTCATCCACGTGTACGAGCCTCCTACCAAGTTTGTTTAACTTTAAAACATATTAATCACAAAATTAAAAGTTAAACAAACTTACATTTTTAAAGTTCAAGAATTTATTAAACACAAAATTAAAAGTTAAAAAACGTAGTAAATACAAACTTAAGAGTTTAAGGTTTGTTTGATAACTATTTTGGTTTTTGAAAATTAAACCCATCTAAGGTCTTCCATGTTTTCTACGTTTTTAAGAACTAACTAACCAACTTAAAGTGAGTGGGTTTCTACCCAAATTCCAAAAACAAAAACAAGTTTTTGAAAATTATTATTGAAAAATATTGTAGAGAAATTGTGAGAAAATAAGTCTAATTTTCAAGAACAAAAAACGAAACGATTATCAAATGGGGAGCTCAAAGATTAAACGTGTAATTTTAACTATTTTTTTTCGAATTCGAATCTCGATCTTAAGCTTTTTCCCACTATCGTACCCAGATTCGAAGATGGCTTCCATTCTATTTTTCTCCCATTATTACCTCAGAAGTTTTGAAAATGGTGGTTAGAAGTTACTAAGTTAGAACTAATTCTGTTGAACAATATTTTGTTTATTGGTTGGATTATTAGTTATTTTTGTTAGTTAACAGTTATTATATTTTAAGCTCTTTAAATATAAATACCTATATATATAATATAAATATACAATAAAAGGTAGAGAGAAGAGAAATAGAATATTGAAATAAAAATTTCCTTCTCGTCTCTGGGTTAAAAGGTTTATCAGTTTTCAGTCAGTTGAACGCTTGGAAAATGAGTTCGGTTTTAATGGAACCTGATGATTTAGCGGCCTTCGTCGGCGGGAGAGGTGGTCGGACGTTGAAGAATTTTACGACAATTTGTACGTCGGCTCACCGGATTCATTCCACCGGCGTTTTCACCGGAGTAAACCCTTTGGAATTCTCAGTTCCTCTTCTTTTGTTGCAATCTGGAATCTGTACTGGAACTATTATCTTATTTTATCAGCTCCTCAAGCCCCTCGGCCAACCCCTCATCGTTTCACAAATTTTGGTAACCTTTTTTTTGTTGTTTGTTTCCCCCTTTTCTCCGATTAAATTACAAATAAACTAATGTTTCTATCAATTAAATGTATGAATTAACGAATATTAGAGAGAAATACTAGAATCAAATGGATAGTAGCAAGTTCTTATTATTATTAGGAGAGTGGTTTTTCATTTTTTCATCTTCTTCTATATTTCTCTACTTATTTAGGAACTTGTTATACTCAAAGTTAATTTTATTGTTTTGGTTATCTGTTAATGTTGGTTTAATTGATTTGATGTGCTCAGGGAGGTTTACTTCTAGGTAGTTCGGGTGTGAGCCAGATGAAGAAATTTAGAGATGCAATTTTCCCTCTAAGGGGATTCGTTTTTCTTGACGTAATTTCTTCATTGGGAAATATTTTTTACTTCTTTCTTCTTGGAGTTCAAGTGGATACCTCAATTGTGAAGAAGATTGACAAAAAAGCACTTGGTATTGGAGTTTGTTCTGTGGTTTTGCCTATGGTTCTTACTGCTCTTTACTCAACAGCCTTAATGAATACTGTTGATAAAAAAACTTTAAAATCCTTTCTCATGGTTTGTGGGGCTGAATCCTTCATCAACTTTGCCATGGTTGCTTCTCTTCTTTCTGAGCTTCATTTGATAAACTCTGAGTTTGGGAGAATTGCTTTATCATCTTCAATGGTTTCAACCATTTGCACCTTTTGTTTTGTAATGATAGGAGCTCTACTAACTCCACAAAATGGGGCCTTACGTGAGGCCATCATATCAATTTCTACTTTTGTAGTGATTGCAGCTGTGATCATTTTTGGGGGTCGACAAACGGTTTTGTGGATGATAAAGAAGAATCCGGTCGGGCAACCATTGAAGGAGAACTTTGTGATTACATTGCTTTTAGGGGTTTTGGTGACTGCCATTTGCTGTAAGGCATTTGGTTTGCATATCTATATTGGTCCTCTTTTACTTGGGGCTATAATACCTCCAGGGCCTCCCATTGGATCAGCATTGGTGGAGAGGCTTGATTTCATCACTTCTTGGATTTTCATGCCCATCTTCTTTACCAAAATAGGCTTGGTTATCAATGTCTATACCATCAAACTTAAGAATTTCTTAGGTTTGATATTGGTTATCTATGTTGGTGCATTGGGAAAGTTTTTGGGTGCCCTTTCAGTATCAATGTACTGCAAAATGCCTATCAGAAACGCGGTATCGCTCGGACTCGTCATGACTAGTCAAGGAGCTTTTGAGCTTGGTATGTTTAAATTGATGAGGAAGGACAAGGTAGGTAGTTAGGAAAGGATTTTTTCCTACAAACATATGCATATAGTTTCTCTCTTTTTTTCTTTTGCTATTGTGTTGGTCATTCATTAATGTGTAATTAAATTCATGCAGAGGATAGATAGAGCATCATTTGCAGTTATGTGCATATGGGTGATGGTTTTGGTTGCAATTATTGCTCCCATGATAAGATATCTCTTTGATCCTTTAAGAAGGTATGCGGTTTACAAGAGAAGAACAGTGATGCACTCGAGACCGGAATACGATCTTCGTGTTTTAGTCTGCATTCACGAGCAAGAAGATGTTCCAAATGTCATTAACCTTCTCGAGGCCTTGAATCCAACGAGACGAAGCCATCTCGTTGTGTACATGCTTCATCTTGTCGAGCTTCTTGGTCATGCTAACCCACAACTCATTCCCCATAAGCTTAACAAAGTAAGAACTTCAAGGTCCTCTTACCCTCCCCACCATATCATCATTAATGCCTTCAAATACTTTGGACAGAGCCACCGTGAAACTGTTGCAATTTATCCCTTCACTGCAATATCTCCTTCTGCAACTATGCACGACGATGTTTATTCGCTCGCGCTCGACAAAAGGACTTCCTTGATTCTTGTTCCTTTCCACAAGAAATTCCATTCCAATGGTGTCATGTCATTGTCCAAAAACAGAATGAAAATGGTTAACAACCATATCCTCGACAAGGCACCCTGCTCTGTCGCCCTCGTTGTTGACCGTGGGATTTTAAATGTCTCAAGGTCTATAGTGAACAACATGTATTCTTTTCAAATAGCTGTGGTCTTCTTAGGTGGACCTGATGATCGTGAGGCAATGTTCATCGGAGCAAGAATGGCTGGACATCCCAATATCAACTTGACAATGATTCGACTGTTGGAGAATGGGAATGTCACGAGGGACGACGTTGAAGAGAGGAGGCTCGACAATGAGGCAGTGGTTGAGTTTCGAAAAATCGTGACAGGCAACTATAGAGTAATGTACATAGAAGAGGTGGTGATGGATGGCACAGGAACAGTCTCCGTACTTCGTTCAATGGGGAACAATTTCGATCTCATAATGGTCGGAAGACGACACAACTCGTGTTCGACGCTGGTTCAAGGGTTGGTACTTTGGAATGAGCAAACAGAACTTGGGGCAATTGGAGAGGTATTGGCCTCTTCAGATTTCATGGGCAATGCCATCATTTTGGTTGTGCAACAACACACAAAAGTGGTTGATGAAGATCAAGAGAATTTTGAAGATACTATCACTCCCATGGATAGGGATTTAGAAGAGGATGATGCAAAAGAGTTGTCCATCCAAAGCAACTCATAGAAGTCTTAATTTTTCTCTTTCTCTTTACTAACTTTGTTGGTTAAAAAATGGAGAGGTTATTTTTATTTGCCTCCCTTTCTCATTCTTCCTTTTTCTTTTTAGCTTCTCAATTGTTGTAAATTCCCCCACTCAATCCATGTCCATGTGTAAACTAATTAAACAACATCTTTAGTTGGTCAATGGAAGATTTTGCAATTTTTTTTTTGTTTGTTTTGTTAACACACTAACATTGACCTGTTTTTTTGTTTGTTCATAACAATGATTTATGTTATCATATAATTTATAATATAATATAATATGCCTATTTTAATTTAACAAAAATAAATTGAGTTTATAACATGAAATACTATATATATTAAAATTTTGTTATTTAAAAAATTAAATAACAAAACTCACTTATACGTGTATAATGCCAACAAGAGTAAAACTCAATTGGCATAAAGTATGACATATGATGAAAAGGTCATAGGTTTGAAACCCTAATCCTCAAATGTGGTTAAAAAAAAATACGTGTATAATAATTATAATAATAATACATAATTATTTTTTATTTTAGAACAATCAAAAGCCCACCATGTGTCACTCCTCCAAGGCTACAGTCACCCTCTAGATGATCCACGTCCACATCATCGCATCGAGTATTTTTCATTCAAATTTGTTTTGACAATAACTTCTTTTTTTCAACTCCGATTGGAGTGATTCAAAAGGTGTTGGAATTGTTATTCCAAGCATTATGCTATGAACACTTCAAACACTAAATTTATTTGTATATAAAACTAGGTTTGTTATCATCAAAATATTAATGAATTAAAATTAATAAATTTGAGAAGAAGGGCCGAAAAGCCAACAGATAAACCTATTAATTTTTATCAATCTCTTGTTTCCATCACGATCTCCACGAACTCGAGCTTGAAAATCTCTATCTCGTACTCCACAAAGCTCTTCTTCCTCTTAATTGCATGTATCAAAATTTGGGCTATCTCTCCCAAAATTGGGTCTCATTTTTCATGGATGAAAAGATGCTTTTAATAGAAACCTGTTGCAGTGTCGAAACGCTAGAGGCAACGTCTTGACGTTGTCTTCAAATATGGATTGTGAAAAGGAAAGGCATCGTTGAGACGATGTATAACAACATCTCGACGCTATGGTCATAAATTCTCAAAATAGGCCCATAAGTATCTTAACTTCGACCGGACCAACCAATTTATAGCGTTGGGATGCTACTTGTGTGAAAATCTAAGCTTGATGACTGCAGATTAAGAGTGTCTAGACACTCCTTAAGCATCTTGACACTATGCTTTTGGGATAATTGGCTTAATTCCTTCTCTTGGCTTAGCTACTTCAAATAATGTCCCATTAATTGTCAATATTCTTTTAAAAGTCGTGTCTTATTTCAAATAGTGGATTTCTATAAAATAAACAAATACAACTGTGAAAATATACAATTAAGCCACAAAACTAGCATAAAATGAGATTTAAAGATAGTACATTTTGTACGCTATCAATGTCACAAATGAAGTCATCCACATGGCACTAATCATATCTTTAAAGGGGTGTTTGGCCCTTGAGTTGGGTTGAGTTTTAAACCCAACACCATTTGGCTCATGGAGAAATTAACTCTCCATAAAAAAACTCAACTCTACCAACTTGCTATAGTGTTAAGATATTAACTCCACAAACTTGTACAATAGCCCTATTAACATATTTTATCATTGCTTCTCCAGCAACCGGTAACCACCTCTAGCGACCATCTCTGGCGACCAGTGACTATCTCCGACAACCATCTCCACCGACCACCTCTGATAACCTTCTCCGAAGACTAACAACTACATTCGTTGACCTTTTGCGGTGATCAACAACCATCACCATTGACCTTCTTTGACTATACCAACAACCATATGCGGCAACTGACACCCACTACCGACTACCTTCTCTAACGATTGATAACAATCGTTGCCGACAATATCCAACAACCAACAATACCTTCTCCGATGAGTATCGTTGACAATAATTTCCAGCAACTGATGACACTCCCATGGTTCAAAATAATATGAAATGTACATTATTTAGTTAGTCTTATTCTCTGCTTAGTTAGTCTTATTTTCTGCTCCAACAATTCTTCTTTAGACTTACAAACTCGACTCATTGTTGGCCGTTACTTATATTCTGTGAACCATAATTAATTAGATTTCTATATTTTGATAAAAGTTCAATTTGTGTTTAAAGAAAAAAAAATACAGGTACATTTTTTCCATTTATCAATTGCCATTTCTTGTTATAAAGAATACAACATTTGATTTCTATAAATTGAAACAAATTCAATGTTGTTCACACATGATTTCAGTAAAACAATAGAAAGAAAATACGTGTAATTGAACGTTGTATTTTTATTAATTCGAATGTAGTGAATTACAATATTTAATGTTTCTCCTCTGATTCTTTCTCTCATATACAATTGTTCGAGAGCTTTGCAGCTTGTTCTCAAACGTGGTCTTGTCTCGAGGGCTTCGCAGCTTGTTCTCGAATGTAGATTTACATTTGTCTTGAGGGTTTTGCAGTTTGTTCTCAAGTGTAGACTTGTCTTGAGGGTTTTCCAGCTTGTTGAAGGTCTTCAACTTGTAGCTTGTTGAAGGTCTTCGACTTGTAGCTTGTTGAAGGTCCTCGGCTTGTAGCTTGTTGAAGCCCTTCGACTTGTAGCTCGTTAAAAGCTTGTTGAAGGTCCTCGGCTTGTAGCTTGTTGAAACCCTTCGACTTGTAGCTCGTTAAAGGTCTTCAACATGCAGCTTATTGAATCCCTTCAGCTTGTTATTGAATCCCTTCAGCTTGTTGCTTATTGAAGGTCTTCGCGGAGCGCACGTCCAACACCTAAAAATTTGTCTTGCAACATTCAACACCTAAGGGACTTAAGAGATATCCAACGCCTAAGAACTTTACTCTGGATTCTCTCTAAGTTCTCAGGAAGCTCTCTATTTATAGATCCTCCATGACATGTGGGCTTAGGCTTTTTAGGCTTTTGGACCAAACCATTGGACTTGGACTTCGTTGGCTTTGTACCTAACCATTTAGATTTTGACTTTATTTAACTTTAACATAAACTCCATGTAACCCAATTTAACCACATTAAACTTTTAATTTTTTAGAATTTTCCAATTTTTGTCTTCAAATTCAAATTTGGACACATGTCAATTTATGATGGGTCCTAAATTTAATTATTTATAATTTCATCATTAATTTGGAATAATGACGTGACAATTGGAGATTGGTCAAAATTTCTATGTCAACAAATGTGTACTGCAAATATGTGATTTCTATAAATTGAAAGAAGTTTTTTTGATAAAAAATAAATTGAAAGAAGTTTAGTGTATAGCAAAAAGAGAAAACAATCATACTTTGCCTGCAGTTTGAAAAAAAATCAATTTCTAAAAAAAGAAAGATAAAGAATGATGTTTTTTTCAAAGATCAATGTTAAAATATATTATTTTTTTGAAGTGACATTTGAATTCAGTGTTGCAAAGTTGGAAAAGTATGTTTCTAGATGAATGTTTGGAAAAAATAAAAATAAAAAAAAACAAAAATAATCAACTAAAAATCAATTTTTAGGTTACAAAAAACTGCATTAGATACCTTTAATACCTAACTTAACTAACTCTGCCCAACTCAACTCTCAACTCCAAATATCGCCTAATAGATGACAACATCTATTTGGACAAAGTTGTTTCTAAAAGACGACCTCCACTTAAAGATTTAAAACTAAACTATTAATATAATAAGTTTTGAAAATAATATATTTTGATAAAAAGTTTTAAAAATTACTATATTAATAAAAAAAATTAATGCAGTAAGATCAAAGTTTAAAATGTTTTGGAAATGTGATGAAAATATCGATAAAATGCCGATGTCAATGGATATTTCTGAAAAATTTTAAAAAACAAAAAATTTAAAATATATATTAAAATTAGAAAATAAACCTTGTACACTTTATAAATGAGTTAAAATACTTGTTATAATATTATATTCACATCATGTTGCATTTTATTACTATTTTCTTTAATATTTCATCAATTTTGTACGATATAATCGAAATGTCGATTCACCCCTAATATCGATGTCGAACATATGGACATGTGTAAATATCGATGGAAATGTTGACAGAAATTTAATACCATGAGTAAGATATCGAGCTCCTCAGCTCCTAGATATACAAAATTTTGACAAAGACATGGGAGAAAAAAATAGAAAAGGATAGGAATAGCCAAATAGGTGGGGGTGTTTGGTTGTAAGCCAACTCACAATTGAAGTTGAATTTCTTCCAAATTTGAAACTGCTTTTGTTAGTATAAATGAGTTCCATTTCCCTTCTCTGATAAACACAATTGCCCTTTAGCATAAGAACAAATCATCTCCATTTTTCTTCCATTCCCATTTCCATCTTCTCTTTTCGATTTCTTTTCCAATACCCAGATTGAAAAATGGCTTCATTACATTACCCCTCTATTCCCATTTGATTTCTTCTCTCTTTGAAGTTTGAACAGCTTTTCAATCACTTTCACTACTCAACTTACAAAATAATGGGTTCAATTGTAATGGAACCTGGTGACATTGCCATCTTCAAGAACTTTACCTCAATCTGTACATATGCCGATCGAATTCGCTGCACCGGCGTTTTCACCGGAGCAAACCCTTTGGAGTTCTCTGTTCCTCTTCTTCTCTTGCAGCTCGGAGTTTCCGCTGGAACTATTGTTTTATTTGCTTGGCTTCTCAAGCCCCTCGGCCAACCCCTCATCGTCTCACAAATTTTGGTAACAACTCTTGTATTTTTCTTCTCCCTTAACTTCAAATTTCATATTGCAACTTTCTTATTGGTCGTGATTTTAATTTTATCAGGTTGGTCTGGTTCTAGGTTCTTCGGGTCTGAGCCACTTGGAGAATTTTAGAGAGACGATCTTTCCCCTGAGGGGATTTATTTGTTTAGATGCAGTTTCTGCACTTGGGCAAATTTTTTACTTCTTTCTAATTGGAGTACAAACTGATATCTCGATTATGAAGAACATTGACAGGAGAGCATTTGGAATTGGGTTTTGCTCTGTGATTTTGCCTATGATTCTCATCACCATTTACCCTATAATCTTGGTTAATATTGTTGACTTCAAATTTGTCAAATCCCTTTTCGTGCTTGGTAAGATAGAGACGTTTATCAACTTTCCCATGGTTGCTTCCCTTCTTTCTGAGCTTCATTTGATAAACTCCGAGTTTGGGAGAATTGCTTTGTCAAGTTCCATGGTTTCCAATTTTCTCAGCATATTTTTTTTATTAATAGGAGCTATATTGTTTCCACAAAGTGTGACAGGATCTAAGATCTTATCAACAACTTATGCTTCTGCAGTTGTTGTAGTTGTCATCTTTTTTGCTATTCGGCCTATTGTTTTATGGATGGTAAAGAAGAATCCGATCGGACAGCAATTGAAGGAGGGCTTTGTGATTACATTGCTTTTAGGGGTGTTGGTAGTAGCCTTTTGTAGCCAAGCCTCTGGTTTGCATATCTATTTTGGTCCCCTTTTACTTGGGATTACAATACCTCCAGGGCCTCCCATTGGATCAGCATTGGTGGAGAGGCTTGATCTCATCACCTCCTGGGTTTTCATGCCTGTTTTCTTTGTCAAAATAGGCTTGGTTGTAAATATCTATACCATCAAACTCAAAAACTTCTTATGCATCTCATTCATTATCCTTGTTGGTGCATTGGGGAAGTTTTTGGGTGCCCTTGTGATTTCATTGTACTACAAACTACCTGTGAGACATGGCGTATCGCTCGGTCTCGTCTTGAATAGTCAAGGAGCTCTCGAGCTTGGTATATTTAAATTGATGAGGAAGAACAAGGTATGAACAAACATTTGTTGTTGATTATCATGATCTCATTGTATAAGATCATTTTCTCACAAACTCTCTGCCATTTCGTTTCCTAAATTCGTGTAGGTGATAAATGATGAAGCATTTGTAGTTATGTGCATATGTGTGATGGTTCTAGTTGCAGTTATCACTCCTATAATCGGACATCTCTTTGATCCTTCAAGAAGGTATGTAGTTCACAAGAAAAGAACAGTGATGCACTCGAGACCCGAGATTGATCTGTGTGTATTAGTCTGCATTCACGACCAAGAAGATGTTCCGAGTGCTATTAACCTACTTGAGGCCTTGAATCCGACGAGACGAAGCCATCTTATTGTTTACATGCTTCATCTTGTTGAGCTTCTTGGCCGTGCTAACCCACAACTCATTCACCACAAGCTTACGAAGATTAGGACTTCAAGATCTTGCCCTTCTGAGCATATTGTTAATGCCTTCAAACATTTTGGACAGAGCAATCGTGAAATTGTTGCAATTCATCCCTTCACTGCTATATCACCTTCTGCAACTATGTACGATGACGTTTGTTCGCTTGCGCTCGACAAAAGAAGTTCCTTGATTCTTGTTCCTTTCCACAAGAGATTTCATTCCAATGGCGTGATGTCATTGTCCAAATCTAAAATGAAAATGGTTAATCATCATATCTTCGACAAGGCACCTTGTTCCGTTGCTGTTGTTGTTGAGCGTGGAATTTTTAATGTCACAAGGTCTATTGCAACCAATTTGTATTCTTTTCAAGTAGCTACAGTCTTCCTAGGTGGACCAGATGACCGTGAGGCAATTTTCATCGGGGCAAGAATGGCTGGACATTCTAATATCAACTTAACAGTGATTCGACTGCTAGAGGATGGAAATGTCTCAAGCGATGACGTTAAAGAGAGGAGGCTCGACAATGAGGCAGTGGTCGAGTTTCGACAAATGATGGCAAACAACTACAAAGTGCGATATATAGAAGAAGTGGTGAAGGATGGAACTGGAGTAGTCTCTGTACTTCGTACAATGGGGAACAATTTTGATCTCGTAATGGTCGGTAGACGACATAGCTCGTGTTTGGCGCTGGTTCAAGGACTGGTGTTTTGGAATGAGCAGACAGAACTTGGGGCAATTGGGGAGGTATTGGCCTCTTCAGATTTCATGGGCAATACCATGATTTTGGTTGTGCAACAACACACAAAAGTGGTGAATGAAGAAGAAGAGAATCACTTTGGAACTAACATTCTCATGGATAATACTTAGTAGAGGTTGATTCTAAAGAGTTGCCCATCTAAAGCAAGCCATAAAAGTTTTGATTCTCCTCATTCTTTTACTAACTTTTTAAATTCAATATTTGAGAGCTTAGGGTCCGTTTGGTAAGCAATCTGAAAACAAAAATTTGAAAACAAGAGATTCAATGAAAACAAAGTTGTATTTCATGTTTTCAAATATGCGTTTGGTACCAGATTTATAAATTTGATTCTATTCTAAACAGATGTTTTAAGTGTGTCCTATAACATATTTATAAAGCATAAAATTAGTTGTAGTTGTAAAACTAATTATTAGATGAAATATAAGTCATTATTAACTAATTTATGAACATGATTTTTATAAATTTTATAGAATTATCATTTTATAATATAATATTTTATAATTTATAATATATTATATATTATATTATACATATTTTAATTTGACAAAATAAATTGAGTTTATAATCTAAAATATTGTATTTATTAATATTTTTATTTTTATTTAATATAATTTTGCATTTTAAAATTTTAAATTCGGAATCTGGATACAATGAAAACATGAAAATGTTGTTTTCAAAATTTTTACTATTTAGATTACATAATCCAAAAATAGTTTTCAAAAATATATTTTCCAAACACGTATTCACTAAGTGAATCCAAAAATATAAAACAGAATCTGGATTGCATACTAAATAAAGCCTTAATTTTTCTCTCCCTCTCGTTCTTTTTCCTTTTAGTCTCTCAACAACATATATAAATTCCCCACTAAAACCATATCCATGTATTAAATTTATAGCACCACCTAGTTGGACAATTTGACTTTCATTTAGGAACTTTAGAAAATTTTTCATTTTCCTCTTTATTTGTTTTGGTAATGTACTAATTTTTTTAGTATATTTTTTTTTCCTTTGTTCATTATAATGATTTAGTTTTAAATTAACTTGTTTTTAAGTTTGGAAGGAAAAGCTGATATACTATTAGAAACCTAGAGAAACAACAATTAATAGGTGTTAGTATTTTGTTAAATAGTAACACAAAGATACATACCATAATTTAAAAGCTTAGATCCCGTTTGATAACCATTTGGTTTTTTTATTTTAGTTTTTGAAATTTAAGCCTAAAAATACTACTTTTACCAATGAGTTTATATGTTTTCTTATTTACTTTGTATCTATGTTTTAAAAAACTAAGCCAACTTTTGAAAACTAAAAAAAATAGTTTTCAAAAACTTGATTTTGTTTTCAGAATTTGGCTAAGAATTCAAATGTTTCTTTAAGGGAAATGATCCATATTGTAGAGAAATTAGGTGAAAATAAGCTTAATTTTCAAAAACCAAAAACTAAAAACAAAATGGTTATCAAATGGGATCTTAGATGTTATCATCTATCAAGTTGTAAAGTTAGTTTCTACTCAATATTGCATAAGCTCAATGGAAGTGATATTAAATCAAAAGCATCAATAAGTCTCATACTAAATGACAAGTGGCTTAAGTAATTAGGGGTGTACAAATAACTCGATAATCAAAGTAACTAGGGTTGGGTTGAGTTATGTTTTTTATATTTTTTTGGGCAAAATACACTTTGGTCCCTGAAGTTTGAAGTTGATGTCTAATTGGTCCCTGAAGTTTCAAATAAACACTTTAGTCCCTGAGGTTTAGAAAATAGTTCTAAATGGTCCCAAGAGTTAAGTTGACCGTTAGTTGACTAACGGAAAAATAATGTGGCATGTTGAATTGACAATTTTTAGATGAGGTGTTAAAATTAATATTATTTCAACATTATGTGGTTATATTTTTAAATTTTATTTTTACTTTTTTTCAGCTTCAATCTTCTTTTCTTTTCTCTTCTTCCTCTATCTCTATTTCTTCTTGTTTGTCTATTTTTATTTTTTTGGCTCCAACACCAATATCGAAAATGACGATGACAAGAAAAACTTTTCTGTCGTTTTGATGTAGCGCCTTACTCAGTCCACCATTCTCAATCTTTAAAAATGTGTCTCTGTCCACAACGACTTTGAAGTACCCATGTGTTAATTTTTCATTAATTAATTCGATTTTTGCGATGAGTTGCTTATTTGTTTGGTGGTTCTTTATTATGTAGAGTTGTGGTTTGATAAAAAGAAAAAAAACGAAATTCATAGGTAAGAAATGGAATACCGGAAAAAATGCACATGAGAAGTCCCAAAAGAGAAGAAAAGAAATAATCTTAAATATAAATAAAAAAAAGAAATAATCTTAAATATAAATAAAAAATTTCATAATCTTAAATATAAATTTTGACACATCATTTTTCCGTTAGTCAACTAACTCCAAAGACCATTTAGAACTATTTTCTAAACCTCAGGGACTAAAAATGTTAATTTTAAAATTTTAGGGACCAATTAGACATCAACTTCAAATCTCAGGGACCAAAAGTGTATTTTGCCCTATTTTTTTTAACTTTTTTTTTCCGATTTGGGTTGGGTTAGAATTTTGGAGAACCGAAATTTTGAGTTGATTCTTGGGATGGCTTTTAGGCTCGAGTTGACCCAATTCAACTTAACCCAACCCAAAATTTATGTTTTTTTTTAAATTTTTATATATACTTATAAATGAATTATTTTTCAATTTTTAATGTTTTTCTTCTAAAATTATAAAAAATATTAAGATGTTATGAACTTTAAAATTTGATAATTCAATTTTATGTGATTTTAGTAATGAATTTAAGAAAAATGTTATTTTAAATAATTAAGAAAATTATTTAAAAAAAATCAACTCGTCGACCCAACCCAACTCGAAAATATAGGGTTGGGTTGGGTTGGGTTGTGTTGCAACCCTTAATCGGTTAATTTGAGTTGCTAACTCGACCAACTCAAATTTTTGAATTGGTCCAAAAAAACCTTTCAACCCAACCCAACCCATGTATCCCCCTATAGGCAACCCTTGTAAGAACAAACACCTTATAAACACACAGAGTAACACCTAATACACACTAAGAATCACTCAATGGAAAGAAGAATTGACAAACCTTGAATGGTAAAAACTTTGTAGAGAAATTTTTCTCAATCCAAAGCCAAAACCCTCCACAAGTTTGAGTAGGGGTGTACATAAGCCGGGTTGGGTTGGAGGAGTTTTTTGGACCAACCCGAAAATTCGGGTTGGTCATTCTTTCAACCTACCCAACCCTATTCTTGAGAGTACCCAACCTAACCCAACGTGGGTTGGGTTGGCTTAGGTTGAGTCGCCCGGGTTAATTTTTTAAATTATTAAAAATATTTTTTTCTTGAATTAATAACTAAAATCACATAAAATTCAAATATCAAACTTCAAAATTCATAACATCTTAACATTTGTTAAAAATCTAGAAGAAAAACACCAAAAGTTGACAAATAATTCATTTATAAGTATATATGTAATTAAAATAAAATTAAAAGAATATAAACTTTGAGTTGGGTTGGGTTGGGTTAGGTCAACCCGAGCCTAAAAAGCCTAACCCGAGAATTAACCTGAACTTTTCGGTTCTTCAAACTTCTAACCCAACCCAAACCGAAGAAAAACCTAACCCAACTCGACCCTTACAATTTGAGTTAGGTAGTCCGAGTTGCTAGAGTTATCGAGTTATTTATACACTCCTAAATTTGAGAACCAATCAAGCTTGAAAGTTTCTAAGATGTGTAATATCTAAAGCAAGTAAATGCACCGTACATGTTCACTATTTACAACAAAGAAAAAGGCTCAAAGGCTCTTTTTCATTCCTTCATGGAAAATCCAACCTCCCAAATGTAAATATTGTTACTTTTAAATAGCATTGGAAAGACACAAACCCTAATATTGTTGGGATTTCTACTTAAAGTCTTGTAAATATTTTATTATGTAATAATTATTTATAACTTCGATTATTTGATTTGCAATATTATTATATTATTCATTATATGAAAAACCTACTTTATTAGTATAATCTTAAACAATATGTGGTTGACATACGTGAGGACCATATTCAAGAAATAACCTAAAACATCTATAGTATATAAATAAAGGCGAGTGCCTTATCCTATATATTATGACTATTGCTATGATCGACTTTGTAATAGTTATAAATGATTTGATCCAAATCGTTTATGTAGAGACATGAAGATATCATATACAATGAGTTTGTATAAGGTTGAATTACGAAATATTTAATCTCTCTTTATGAATTCGTTAATCACTACAATATCACATACAATAACATTAAAAATGCTATTGTAGAGACTTTTAATAGCGTTTGTTGAAACCTGTCATAATCGATGTTATTGAAAGTCTGTGACTTTTTCTAGCGTTTTTTTTGATGCTATAGCCAATGTTATAAAAAATTTATCGATGGTATAATTTTAATGCTATAGAAACTTTTTTATAACGTTTACAAAAAATGCTATGAAATAGCAATCATAACATTTGCTATAGTAGTATTCCAACACTATAAAAGACACATCATTACATTTTTAAGAATACTATTATAGCGGATGTTATTGAAACTCCCTAACTTTTCATATCAATGCTATAGAAAAAGTAAAGTACATTTTTTATTGTTTATTTTTATTAACATTTTTTATAACATTGAAAAATGCTATAAAAATATATCATAACATTTAACCTTGCTATGGTGGCCAATGTTATGGGCAATAAGAGACTTTTTTTAATAGTGTTTTTTAATATTTTAATATTTTGTTTACATTTATACTATTTTTGAATGGTATGCAACAGTTTTAAGATTGTTAAATACTATTCAATCATTATCAAATAAGATTATTAAAATTACTTTAACTTTTGTACTAATTTAATTACATATGGCCAAACTATAAACTTAAAATTTAGACAATTAAATTCGTACAACAAGTAATGAATATTAATTATTGAAGAGTTTCAACACAATAATGTGATTCTTCAATCACTACCACACTACATAAGTATAAATGTCAGAAAACCATTTTTTTTAATAGCGTTAACAAAAAAAAAAATTAACCACTAATTTCTTTAGGTTGCACCATTTATCCTTCACATCTTGTTCTCTATTGAGTAGTTTTTTATTCTTGATTGCTGCAGAAGAAATATAAATTTACCATCAAAATCACCTCAAACTTCTTAATCAAATATGTGTTTACCAAAAAAAAAAAAAAGTCTTTAGTACTAAATATCCAAAAGTCCCACAGATATTTTGTTTCTTATTATTGTTTAAGCTGTGACGCCCGAGGAAGAGGGGTACATGAATGAACTGCGCCGACATCTGAATGAGAGGGATCCTGAGGATATGAAAGTATGATGCCCAAGGAAAAGAGGTACATGAGAATGTGAAAGTATAATTGAGAAAGACTTAAAACAATTGATAGCTGCTATCTATACCAAGAAGGTGCACCTTCTGGTGGCTTAATCATAGTAACTCCACAGTTAAGCGTGCTTGGTTTAGAGCAATCCTATGTTGGGTGACCTCCTAGAAATTTTCCTAGAGAGCATGTGAGTAAAGACAAAACATGTTGAAAGGAACTCGTGTTAGTTTGTGAGGATAGTGTAGTCATCGATGATACTATAATTTTTTTCTCTTACTTGGAATGCACACAAATAATTCATCCATAGGGGCCCTATTTATGTGATATAAGGAAAATAATTAAATGATATATTTTAATATCTAATATATTAAAATGTATTTATCGATGCCATCATTAATTTCCATTGCATTTTTTTTTCATTTTAATAATTGGAAGGATGGAGGATCCAACCATCAATTTTTGCAAAGATAGTTGATGTCTTATTTAATGAGCCTTTTATCCATATTGATAATTATGTGTTGGAATTCTCACTATAGAGTTGATGTAAATCTTTTTTTACTCAATTTCATCTTCTTTTGGAAGCTAATTTTATTGGAAGGTAAAGATTGCACTATTTTTCAATTTTAATGTAAAACTTGAATAACTATCAAACTTTTTTTTTGAAACAGTAACCACAAGAAATTCATTAGCCAAGAACAATCTTCTTACGAAGAATACACCTAATCCAAAGCGGAAAGTCATTAGTCCAAACTATCGAATCTTCCTCTGAAGTGGAGGAAAAAGGCCACACACCCGACTCCATAAAAACCACCCTCGCAAGATCGTGAGCAACAATATTACAACTTCTAGGGCAATAAGAAAAAGAAATGCTAGCTCACCCAGAGGTAAGAGAATTAATATCATTAAGAATGATTTGGGTCTCAGAAAAGTCCAACCTAGGATGAAGAAAAGCAGAAATCACCTCTTTTAAGTCCGATTCCACCATAATTGAGTTGGTGTCAATGAGATTCAACTTACTAAGAGCTTTTAGCCCTGCTGCTATTGCCTCTGCTTCAAGGGACCTTACCGACCATCTTTTTTTTCATTGTTGTATTTCAACATAGATGGGAGACCTACATGAGTCACAAACAACCCACCCTAATTCTCCCTTTTCCTTTTCCTTTCCCCTTGGTTCGCGGTATTTGATATGAATAGCTATCAAATTTCAAGCTCATATTTGTAAAAATTAAATGTTGTCAAAATGTACCCACTTTTTCAAAGTTCACTTTAGTGATATTTTGTTAATATTGTGGTTAAAAAAATACTTTTAGTACTTTTTGTGAGTAAACTTTCATGGAGGTAGAATTTAGTGTTTGAACTTTATATTATAACAATTTAGGTTTTTGTTTGATAACCATTTGGTATTTTATTTTTTGTTTTTAAAAATTAAGCCTATAAATACTACTTCCACTCATGAGTTTTCTTGTTTTGATATTTACTTTTTACATTTATTTTCAAAAACCAAACTAGAGTGTGAAAAATGAAAACTAAGAAAAGTAGATTTCAAAAACTTGACCCATTTGATTTGTCATCTGATTTTTTTTTTTCAAAAATAAAGAATTCAGTAGAAAACAAAAAATAAATTTTGTATTTCCATCATATGTGAAAACACGTTTGGTTCCAATTTAAAAACTTTAAATTTGAATTCGAAATTTGAAAAAAATGTTTGGTCGAAATTTTAAAATGTAGAAAAAGATTTTAGATACAGTATGAAATTTGTTTTATTTTATTATTTGTTAATTTGTTTTATTTTATTTTATTTTATTTTATTTTATTATTTTGTAAAGAAAACAAATCACTCAACTACCCACTCTCACATATTAGTTACTTTTTTTTCTCACCTTCTCCCCACTCTCTCTCAGTTTTCCCATTCTTTCTCCACAACTCTGTGGATGAAAGATGGGAGGATTGATGGGTTGATGAGGGATGAAAAATGAGGGGAGGAAAAAAGAGGAGAAAAAATAAAAAGATTGAGACAGAGTATGGAGGCTAGAGGATTGAAGAGAGGGCGCAGATGATTCAAAGGAGAGAAAGATAAAAAGGTATGTTTCCTACCTCTTAGTTTCATTTTCCTTTATGTTTTTTTTTTAAAATTTGGTCATTTGGCCTTTGTCTGCATTTTTTCTTATAGCAAATCATGTAGGTTTAAGTTTGGTCAATTTGGCTACTGTATTTTCCTTCCATTACTTTGTGTATTTAGATTTGGCCAATTTAGCAATTGCCACTGTATTTTCCTCTCATCCCTTCTGTGTTTAGATTTGGCCAATTCGTAGGTGTATCTGAATGTGACCAATTTGCCAGAAGTATTATGATTTGATTTGGTCTCTGTATATTTAATGACCATTGTATTGATTTATTGATTTAATTTAGCCACTGTATTTTGATTTGACATTTGATTTGATTCCATGTTTTCATGAATTACAGATGCATATGCTGAAAATTAGATTAAGAAATTCTTCATTTTTGTAAATATTTTAATGGTGAATCACTAAGGTTTAGTTTGACCTTAGATTTAGTCCTTTAGTGATTTGGTTATGAATTTTGATTTGGCCTAATAATTTATGTACCCTTGACCACTATATTTTGATTTGACTTGATTTGGTCTCTACCTTATTTGGTTAATACATGTATGCAATTTGGCCACCAATTAAAATTTCAATTGGTCAGTTTGTTGATTTGTATATTTTCATGAATTACTACATATTTTTGTTTGGTTAATGTATTGATTTTCATAGTTTCATGAATTACCTTTGCGTATTTGAATATTTTTGAGATGATAATATTTGATCATAGTGTATATTTTGTAAATATATATATATATTTGAAAATGTGTATCTTAATGTATTTTAATTTCGCCTAACATGTATTTTAATTTGGTAGATTTGACAACTGGATTTAATGTTTGCATATTTTAATTCAATCATTGTTTAGATGATTTGGCCACTGTATCTATATGCCCGTTTAACAAATATTCCTATCTTTTTTTATTTCATTTAAATTAAAATTTACTTAATTTGTTGGAATAAATTTGACGTTAAAGTTATGAGTTCTGAAATAAGAACCCTCTATTTTCTCAACTTTAAATTTTGGGAAAAAAATTTGAAATAAAACAAATTGTCCTTTCGAAAATGAGATTCGTGAAATAAGGACCATTCATTTTTAAAACAAATTGCTCTTTCGAAAATGAGATTTATGAAATAAGAACCCTTCAATTTTTTAAAATTTCATTTTGAGATCATAGTTTGAAATAAAACAAATTTGCGCCTTTTTAAAATTAAATTTATGAAATAAGAATCCTCCATTTTTTAAAATTGCATTTTGGCATCATAGTTTGAAATAAAACAAATTTGCCTTTTTTAAATTGAATTTCTGAAATAAGAATCCTTCAATTTTTCAAAATTACATTTTGACAATGATGTTTGAAATAAAAAAAATTGGCTCCTTTAAAAACGGATTTCTGAAATAAGAATGTTCCGTTTTTAAAATAGTTTTATTAAATAACTTGTTTTTCTAAAAAATAGGAGTTTATTTTGAAATGTCAAAATAAGTTCCAAGTTTTTCTAATGGTATTGAGCCACTCATACTTATTAATTCATATTTTATTTTTAAAATGTGGATTAATAAATTTTGGGACAATCAAATAAAATGCAAAAAATATTTTTTCTTTGAAACAATAAATAAAACGATAATTTTAAAATAAAATGTGGTAACCGTTTTTCTAAAACCGGTGTTGTAGGGGTACTAACACTTTCTCTACACTCAATCTTTCTCTACACTCAATCGACTCTAGAACCTAATTTGCGACTCCAAACCTTTACCTTGAAAGAGACCCTTGGGAGAGGACGTCGGTCGCTCCGCGTCACGATGACGTTGCGACAAAATTAATATATGTTTCATATAATCAATTTCTTTTGAGAAAAAACTAATATAATTATTTCTTACAACAATGAATTTGAATTTATTATTGTTGAGAAGGAAAATGAATATTGTAGAGATAACAAAGATAGCAAAAGAAAAAATAGTTCAAATGATTTTTGGTTTCTTGAAATACAAGCGGTAAAATTTATAAAATAAATAAAACTTTTCCTACCACAAAAATGAAAAGAAATTCTTTCTGATGAGAGAAAAAAAAAGAAACCATTTATCGAAAATGATTAATGGTTATATAATGTTATGCTAGTTAAATCAATAGTATAATCATCTATAAATATTTTTAATAACTTTGGTTATTGATTTTTATTTTTCATGATTTTTGTTTATGAGTTTTTTTAAAGATAAATTGTAATATTCAATCTTGTTGTTTTGATGAAAATCGTGTTTTTTTGTGTAGTTGATCCATAGTTTTCATAATTTTTGAAAACAAAGAAAATAACATTTTGTCATTTCCGAAAATAAGTCATTTTCAGAGTTGTTTTTGAAAATAATTGCAACCAAACACATTTTTATCATTTTTCTTGTATTTTTTGTTTTCGAAAACATAATTAGGAAAACGGATCATATGTTTTATTAAAAAAGAAGAAACTCATAATAGTGAATTGATGGGTAAACGATCAAAATTTCTAAAAAATAAAAACCCAAAACCACGGTCTTAGTTGTTGTATTTTAAGTTTGTAACGATTTTTTCTCTAAATTTTAGTATATAATAATTTAGTCTATGTACTTTAAGATTTGTAACTATCGGATCTAATCCAAAAAAATCCATAAAAAATCCATATGAATTTTTATCATTTAACGATTTAGAATTTATAACTTGTAAACATATTGAATCCCTAATTAGTTTATTGATATACATGTATAAGAAATCTCATTAAATCTTCACAATAATTTTCACTACAGAATCTAAATCATTATAAATTTTTAAATAGAGTGACTAAATTGTTTTATACTAAAGTGTAGGACTAAATTGTTACAATATTGAAAGTACATGGATTGAGTTGTTATAAATCAAAGTTCATAGACTAAATTGTTACTTCTATAAAAGTTCATGTATCAAAAGTGATTTTTAACTTAATATATATTTTTTTAATGAAGGTCTTATTTTTAATAGAATAAGGGTAAATTTGGTAATATCGATTGAGATGTCAATTTTTTTTTAATAAAAAAATAGGCATGGAATAAAAAAAGAAAAGAGTAGGAAATAGAATAGCCAAATATATGTGGTTGTAAACCAGGTCATATCATACATAATACAAAATTTGAATTACTTCCAGATAAATTTCATTCACCTTCCCTTCTAAGCATAATTGCCAATTTAGCATTTACAATCCTGAATGCCCTTCTTCTTCATCTCTCTCACCTCATTTTTTCTTCATCTCTCTCTCTCTCTGAAGATATTCCAGTTTCATTTGAAGTTTTTCCCACTACCCAGTTCCAGAATTCTTCTCTCTATTTGAAGTTTCAAGTTTGAAGGGCTTTTCATTCACAACCCAGCTTTGAAAATGGCTTCGATTGTAAAGAAACTTGACAATATTGCCGCCTTCAAGAACACCACAGTCTGTGTAAATATCGATCGAATTCATGCCACCGGCGTCTTCACCGGCGCCAACCCTTTGGAGTTTTCAGTTCCTCTTCTTCTCTTGCAGCTTGGAATTTGCACTGGAACTATTGTCTTATTTTCTCGACTTCTCAAACCCCTCGGCCAACCCCTGATCGTCTCGCAAATTTTGGTAATGGCTCTTTCTTGTTCTAACTTCTACCCTTGATTCGAAATTTCAATTTCGTGTTTCTTATTGGTTGTGATTTTTATCAGGGATGTTTGGTTCTGGGTTATTTTGGTGTTGGCTATTTGGAGAAATTTAGAGAGGCAATTTTCCCTGTCAGGGGACTCGTTTTTCTGGATGTGGTTTCTGCACTTGGCCATATGTTTTACTTCTTTCTGATTGGAGTGCAAACGGATACCTCCATTGTGAAGAACATTGACAAGAGAGCATTTGGAATTGGGGCTTGTTCTGTTATTTTGCCTTTGATTCTCACTTCCATTTTTCCTATGACCTTGATTAATATTGTTGACTTCGAAACACGAAATAACCTTCATGTGGTTGGTAAGGCAGAGATGTTTATCAACTTTGCAATGGTTGCTTCCCTTCTTTCTGAGCTTCATTTAATAAACTCTAAGTTTGGGAAGATTGCTTTGTCATCTTCCATGGCTTCCAATTTTCTATCCTTGTTGCTTACAAAACTAGCATCTTTGTTGGCTCCAGACAGTGAGGTCAGACAAAAGGCCTTGTCAACAATTTATGGTTTTGTAGTTCTAGCCATCGTCATTTTCGCTATTCGACCTGCTATTTTGTGGATGTTAAAGCAGACTCCGGTAGGGCAGCCATTGAAGGAGAGCTTTGTGATTACAATGCTTTTAGGGGTGTTGATTGTTGCCTTCTGCTGTCAGGCGTCTGGTATGCATATCTATTTTGGTCCCCTTTTACTTGGTATTACAATACCTCCAGGCCCTCCCATTGGATCAGCATTGGTGGAGAAGCTTGAACTCATCACCTCTTGGATTTTCATGCCTGTCTTCTTTATCAAAATAGGCCTGGTTATCAATATCTCTACCGTCAAACTCATAAATTTCTTATGCATCTCATTCATTATCTTTGTTGGTGCATTGGGGAAATTTTTGGGTGCCCTTTTGATTTCAATGTACTACAAACTACCTATAAGAGACGGCATAGCGCTTGGCCTCATCTTGAATAGTCAAGGAGCTCTTGAGCTTGGAATGTTTAAATTACTGAAGAAAGACAAGGTAGGAATTAGCATTTCTTTGATCATCATTATCTAACTGCATCTGATAACATTTCTCACAAACTCACTGCTGTTTTTGTTTCCTAAATCTGCACAGGTGATAGATGACGAAGAATTTGTTGTTATGTGCATATGCATAATGGTTGTGGTTGCAGTTATCACTCCCATAATAAGATATCTCTTTGATCCTTCAAGAAGGTTTGTAGTTCGCAAGAAAAGAACAGTGATGCACTTGAGACCGGAGTTTGATCTTAGTATATTAGTCTGCATTCATGGGCAAGAAGATGTTCCAAGTGCTATTAACCTACTTGAGGCCTTGAATCCGACGAAACAAAGTCATCTTATTGTATACATGCTTCATCTTGTCGTGCTTCTTGGTCGTGCTAACCCACAACTCATTCATCACAAGCTTACAAAGGGAAAGCCTTCAGGAGCTTGCACTTCTGAGCATATTGTTAATGCCTTCAAATACTTTGGACAAAGCAACAGTGAAGTTGTTACAATTCATCCTTTCACTGCGATATCACCCTCTACAACTATGTACGACGACGTTTGTTCGCTTGCGCTCGACAAAAGGACTTCCTTGATTCTTGTTCCTTTCCACAAAATATTTCATTCCAATGGTGTGATGTCATTGTCCAAGCATCAAATGAAGATACTCAACCATCATATCCTCGACAAGGCACCGTGTTCCGTCGCGCTCGTTGTTGAACGTGGAATTTTAAAGGTCTCAAAGTCTATTGCTACCAATTTACATTCTTTTCAAATAGCTGTGGTGTTCATAGGTGGACCAGACGATCGTGAAGCAACTTTCATTGGGACAAGAATGGCTGGACATCCCAACATCAACTTGACAATGATTCGATTGTTGGAGAAAGGGAATGTCTCAAACATTGATGTTAAAGAGAGGAGACTCGACAATGAGACAATGGTTAAATATCAACAAATCATGGCTAACAACCATAGAGTACGATATATAGAAGAGGTGGTGAAGGATTGCACTGGAACAGTCTCTGTACTTCGTTCAATGGGGAACAATTTTGATCTCATAATGGTCGGAAGACGACATAATCCATGTTCGTCGTTGGTTCAAGGTTTGCTGCTTTGGAATGAACAGACAGAACTTGGGGCAATTGGAGAGGTATTGGCCTCTTCAGATTTCTTGGGCAATGCCACCATTTTTGTTGTGCAACAACACACTAAAGTGGTTAATGAAGACTTAGAATCATCAATATATTATCATTCCTGTAGATATTCGTAGAGTGCTAAAAGAGCTATCCCCTCTCTACTTTTTTTTTTTGATTCATGTACAAATAATTCGATAATTCGAGCAATTTATACTATCCAACCCAAACCGTGTTAGCTTCTTTTTTTTTTATTTTGGATTGGGTTAGAATTTTGGTAACTGAAATTTTTGGTCGGTTTTTGGCTTGACCTTATCCGACCAATCCAACTCAATTTTTTTTTAATATATATACTTATAAATGAATTATTTGTCCATTTTTAATGTTTTTCTTCTAAGATGGTAACAAATATTAAGATGTTATAAACTTTGTGATAATTTAATTTTATGTGACTTTAGTTATAAATTTAAGAAAAATTTATTTTAAATTGTTAAAAATGAAAGCAGTAGATAAACGAAGAGAGCCACAAAAGAAAATCACACACAGTATTTACGTGGTTCACTAACGTTGTGTTAGCTACATCCATGAGCAGAGGGAGAGTAATTTTATTAACTGAGAAATCGAGAGAACAAAATTACACAGAGAATAGATTAATTTCAGCGAGACCCCCGTACTTGGTCATTCGAATCGGAAGATAACAGATTCGAGGCATCTTTACAAATCTCCATCATGACTTGAATTCTCTCACAGATAACAGATGAAGCTCAAAAGTTACCAGATGTACTAGATGGAACTCAAAGGTTACCAGATGTACCAGACTTTCTCCCTTGCCTCAGAGTGTCCCCAACCTAAGAGATTCAAGGTGAGACACCTGTACTTGGTCATTCGAACCGGCAGATAACAGATTCAAGACATCTTTACATAAATAATTAAGAAAATTATTAAAACTTAATAAAAAAAATCAACCTACGACTCGATCCAACCCAACATGAAAAATATAAGGTTTAGTTGGGTTGGGCTACAACCCTTAATCAGGTAATTCGAGTTGCTAACCCGACCAATTCGAATTTTCGGGTTGATCCTAAAAAATTCTTCAATCTAACACGACTCAATTCGTGTACACCCGTAATTAATGAGTTTAAACATACGTATTTTCATAAACATAGAAAGATTTGAAAATTTTCAAATGTGCAAATTCGATCCATTATGCCTTTATTTCTTGTTTCTCTTTCTTTAATTAATGTGTATATTAATAGTAAAGTTTATTATTATTTATATAATATTTTCCATCGACAAATTATGTTAATAAATATAATTAAAAAAAATTATCACCAAAAGATCAATCTCACAGAAAAACTATAAAGAATGTGTGATAGAATACCATTGTGACAAGATGCAATCTCTTTTCTTAAGTGTATTATCTAATAATAATAATATATATTCTTATTAAAACTATTATTGTACAATATATAGTTTTAATTTAAAAAAAATTTGGAGAGACCATGGCCCCCTCTTGTCTCCATATAGATCTGTCCCTGTCCCTGCCTTTATTCTATTTAATATACCAAGGGACATTAGTCAATGTAGTTTTTTTTTTCTTTTTAGTCCAAAACCATCATATATCATATATGTATACTGATATTCAAGTGTGACTATACAACTTATTGCATAACATATTGTCAAATATACTTCAGTGCATACCGAACATTCACAACTAAATTATTAAAAATAAGCACTTCTTACTCTATTGAACGTATATGGTATTCAATGTAACAATGATATGTATATGAAATATACATATAAACAAAATCTCTCAAAAAAACATTATCACTAAAGCTCTTTATGGTTATGTAGTTATTACATACAATGTATATATTTCCTAAATGTTTGAGTATATTGAATAATATGAGTAATATATTTTGTATATTATATTTAGGGAAAGATACATTTTTGGTCCCTAAGTTTGCAAGTGAGTTTCTATAGAGTCCCTAAGTTTCAAAATCGAACAATTAAGTCCTTTAATTTGGTCAATGAATTGAAGCATTTGCTGCTTTGTTGGTCATATTATCATACCGACGGTGATTTTGGTAACACCGTGCCCATTGTTCTACTCCAACTTCCGTCAAGTAACGTGCCCACTATTTTTTATTTGGTTGATCTGCTCCCAATAACTTTCGAATTCAGATATCCGATGCACCCTCGCGACTGCATTAAATAATTTGATCAGGGCCTTGTTCTTGAAGTGTTTGGTCAGATTAAGCTCCAGGTGTATGTGCATAGTGTGTGACATGCATTGGGGAATACAACATTGACTGCGTGGCCGATGCTTACGTGTTGATCGGAGACAATGACCATGCCATCGTCTTGACCAATGTTGTTCTTCAATTTGGTTAAAAACCAGCTCCATGATCTATTGTTTTCTCCGTCCACGACACCATATGCGACGGGATATAGTTGTTGATTCCCGTCCATTGTCACCTCTACTAGGAGACAATCCTTGTATTTCCTCTTCAAATGAGATTCGTCGATGATGATCACCAGATGACATTTCACATACCCCTAATCGATGGGCCCAACGCCATGAACACATATTTGAAGTGCATGGACTCATTTTCTAGTTCCACTTCAAAAATAGTTCCTGGGTTCTCAATCTTCAAAGTCTCTCCATATTTATGTAGGACAATGTAAGATTCTTCTAGAGTACCTATTGCCAATGCGTGTGCCATCTCCCTCGCGCGCAAGCCTTGTCGTAACTAATGTTGACACCATGCTCTTGTCCAATATCTTCAATAATGTGTTTGGCTTGTATGGTCGACCAATACCAGCAAACTTGTTCTTAATGACCAACAACTTCAACACTAGCTTGCTTATGGTCATGGTTTAACATTTCGATGGAGCACAAGTGATCATTTGTGTATTTCGAGATCCGAAATATGTCGCAGCCTTTCATTCGTATGACACAAATTTTCCAGTTACAATTCTCGTGAATGCAACGTACACTGTATAAAGACTTTGTAGATTTTGAGAACCTTTATCTCGAAATTCTTGTTCATAGCATGCATAGATATTCTAACTTTTAGGTCCTTCTTTGAGAAAAATATTTGGCCCATTTCCAATTCACCATTTGCCCATGCAGTACGATGTCGCCCGTTGTTCCGAAATTTACCGGGGCGGATGGACTTACTGTATCATTTCTGACACATGGTTCGGTTGACATACCGAAATGACTACTTGACTCGTGGCTCACCAACGTAATGTCGTCACTCCTTTCTACCAACGGTGTTATGTAATCTTGCGGTTGTGAGCTGGGTTGGGCATCGTGTGTATCGACATTGTGACTTGAGTAATCACCCCACTCGTGCAAATCACCCCTATAAATCGTTCGATTACATCCACAGTAGGGTTTAAGTCACACTGCGTCACCTGAGATATATTTAAGATATCAGACGACCCAAACCTACGTTACCAAAATAAAATTCATCATTTGGAACATATCCATCGTCTCTACCTTTTTCTTCGGCTTCAGATTCGTCTGATACCTCTGACTCATACTCGTCGTTGTATACCATATCTTTATATTCCTCTTCGTCGTCGTCTTCCTCTTCCTCTTCTTCGTATTCAGCAACCTCATCACTTTCTTCTTTGTGCAAAGGGTTGTACTCCGGGTCCTCATCTGTATCTTCATCAGCTTCTCCACTGTTTGTGACAAGTTGTTTCTGTATAGTTGTTTTCCAGACTTGGACTTTTGTAACGTCCGGATGATTCATAAAAAATACAACATTTCGATTGTTACTTATGTACATTGGCGATGATGGATAGTTTGTATTGAATTTCACCTTCATTTCAATGTCATAAGCATGTTCGTCGATCAATGTAATATTATAAACCTCCGATCGGAATTCCTCGAATGGTATCGTTAATGGTACAATGATACCGGTCATATGACCTTCGGTATAAGTACATGTATCCTCCTCCCATACACCGCAATACCTAATGAAAACACATTTGTTGTCCATGGTTGATAATAACTACTGAACTTACAAACAACTGAACTTACAAACAACTGAACTTGAAGACGAGACTTCACTTGAAAATAACTAAACTTGAAGATAACTTCACTTGAAAACAACTTCAGCTACATGCAAACACGTTAATATCTAATCTCAATGCGATTAAATGAATATTCAATTTAATGCTCGCAAATCGACATTAGGTAGCTAAAAGATACGGTAATTAAATTTGATTGTCAGTTCAGTTGTCAATTGAAACCGAACGACATTAATATGATTATACGCATTGTTTGTTTGGCGATATGTCGTCGTGTAGCGTATGACCATTTGGCGGTCAAGGAATAAAGAATCGAGTAAAATATGATTTAAACGTAAGAGTATTACGTGACAGAGAACAACTGAATAATAATGTAAAATATTGATCCAGAGCGAGAGTCATACATTTACATTCTACAACGAGAGTCATTCACTAACGGTATTATAAGATTGAGAGCGATAGTCAGTCATTCATACATTTACATGTTTATTCCACGTTCCTATTATCATTTGTTTATATTAATTTTATTTATTAATTCTTTTTTTTCATCTTCCAACCATCAATATATTAATTACGGTATTATAAGATCTTCAATCACTTATAAACTTAACTCTCGTTCTACATATATATATGCACCGTATGAGCTTAGGATTACAACACCCACGACTAATGAATAAACAATAATAAAAAAACCCTGTTAATTTCCATTGTAATATATAATATATTTACAATATATGATTACAATAGATTTTATTCGGAATCAGAGTCCGTTGAGTCTATGATCACTAACGGAAGTCGACTGTTGCTTCTCCTTGTACTCTGAGTCGGACGCTAGCTTGTACACGGACGTATGTCCAACCCCTTCCCCATATCGTCTCTATTTCGTCTAAGAGTTGGAATGTTAACCGATGAGAAAGATTCCATAACAGCTGGTTGATGAACACTAGGTATCAGAATAGACTGTGAACTCCGGTGATGTACACGATCATCTTTGGGTGGTGACACCGTCAAATTTGTCGACTGACCTTCTTCATTCAAATCTTCCTCCAATCTATCCAACCTCTCTTCCAACCAGTGGACATACTCCATATATGTCTGGGGCAGACTTCGACTGGATCCACTATCACGTTGCCCCGCGACATCGTCTGAGTCTTCATCTCTGACTCTCGATCCGACAGTTTCCGTCGGGTTCGAGTAATTTGAACCGTTTTCGTTAGAAGGAATATCCATTGTTCATTCAGATGGTGTGTGCTTAGGGTTTAGATGTAAACTTATGTATTTATAATGAGAATATGGGTGAACCATTAATGTATATTAATTACCCCACCAAGCATATATCGATATCGGGAGTATATATCTTCATGATTCGAATTTGAAAGTTCTTGTCAGACATTGAGTGTCAATGAATGTATTTCGGGCTTTTGTGAACTGCCAACTCATTTTCGGGAAGTGTTTCGATGCCAGTTGGGATGTTCATTCGATGCCAGTTGGATTATTTATTTATTTTATGTATATTTCAAATAGAATTGCCAAAAATATTAGGATCCCGAGTTTCGGGACTATCGGTCTCGGATGTAGGTTTAACGGTCTTCGAATCATAACCCAATGAGTAAGTCACACTCTCGATATAGTTTGTCTAAACTTAGTCACGTCAAATAAATATGGCGTATCCCGAAGGATATGGACGTTTGACTTGCATCTCAAGAAGTCGAGACTCTCAGTCTCGGGATAACCGAACAGTATTTATGTCGCAATCTCTATCTAGTTGGAAAATGAATTAACGGATATCCCGAAAGACGTGTCTCAAAGGAAATTGTATTCCACTGACATCACGGGAAGTTGGGACTCTCGGTCTAGATCGAACTACTTACTAATTGGGAAACTATCGATCTCGTTGGTTGATCCCGAATCCCGTCCATATATATATATACACATATATATACATATACATATATATATACACACACACACACATATATATACATATATATAATAGTTAGTTTTATTTTTGTTGTTTCATTAAGTTTGGTTAAAATTAAATGCTCATTTAATATAATGAAATTAGGCTTTAATGTGAGAGTTAGTCATAACGAATACGAGACCGATGACCTCGATTGATAGTTCAACATAGTAGTCATTCTTATCTCATACAATGGATGTTGGTTGAGGTAATTAATAATCATTAATGTAAAAGCTCACGTTCACTTTATATTAATGATTATATAAACTATGTCGTCGCCTCATTTATATACTCCCTTCCGATGCATCCGGTTTGAAAGTTGGAGATGAAAGAATCCTCCCATCGCCGGAGATAGTCAACAGTTTAACCGGTTCAGGCGAAACACATTATTAAGGTAAAAACCCACGACACTTTATATTAATTTTTCAGTCCATTATACATCGATGCTATATACTCCAAACGGTTTACTTGTCACGTTACTAGCTCCGGTCTGCAACCATGTTGACCACAGGTAGAGATATGGTTGCCTGTTAACTATTAGTATTAGTACGAGACTACATCTAACAACACGACTCTCGCTCATATTTTTCTATGCAGAACGAGAGCGGTAGTACTTACGACGTCGATTAAAATGCAGATGATCGAGATCGAGAGAATAACGATTTTGGTAACTGAGATGGCAGAGGTAAACGATCGTCACCGCTATCGATATGTGGGCGTCGTCAAGCGTCCCATTAACATAGTTTGGGAGTTGACGTGAGAACGAAACCGGTAGTCATTTATGACGCCAAAATAACCAACATTGTATCTAAGATCAAGAGCGGCTGACATGTCAAAGGATCATTCGTAGTTAAATCTAAAATGTGGTTCTTCTATTGATAATCTAATCGAAAAGAGGTCATCCGTACAAAAATCCCAATAACATATTAGTAATTATATTATTTAAAAGATATAATTGAATGCAAAAGTCAAATCTTGGTTAACAGACTCATGGAAAAAAATTGGATTGATGGTTTCATTTTAAAAATATGTACACACATGATTTTTTTCCAAAAGAATATAATTACAAATATGGTATTTAAAAAAAAAAAAAAAACCAACATAACTATTCATTAAAAACGAGGAAAAAACCATTGGTTAACTTGACTATAATAATCGCCAACATAAACATAGCCATAGGTTAAGATATTTGTTGTACTATTTTTTTTTAAACTATGATCAATATATTTTATGTGATAAATTATAATCAGAACAATTATTCATTAGCATAATTTCTTGCTATGCATGCATGACAACAAGGATGTTAACCTAAACAGAACAGATAATGAAAAGTTAAGCTTTAAATCACAACAAACACTTGAAATAATATAAAATTTCATTAAAAACCAAACAGCAATTTGCTGTGCTTATGGCAACAAAAAGGACAGAGTCCCTGTTCTGGCTTTTGGCTCTTTCCCTGCAGAGTCTTATAGAATGATAAGAAACTTCACTAATCAATTTTACTAACATCAGACTTGAGACTGTTTTCATACTCCTAAAAAAGGGCAACAATAACTCTTTGCTCTTTCCTTTTTGCTTGAGAAAACTGAAGGCAGCATTCATCGAGAAACTCCGACCTCGGTTCATTTAGCATACAGACATACCGATCTTTATAGCATGATATGCCAGATCTAAACAGAGCTATCACGAAAAAAGATACATGCTCGTTTATGTCGAAGGAAATACATGTGAATGATGAGACCGACTTCCCGACCCGACTACCAGGGAAGTAAACACCAATATTACCCATGTAAAGCTAATAAAAACATGAATATGATTGATTAGAGACATCTCCAGTAAGTTCTTGTTCTAATCAGCATAATGTCAAATGCAAGCTGCAAATGGATTCTGGTAAAGAATTGTCAAATAACTCAAATGCCACAAAGGGAGAGCTCAGGAGCTGCACTAGACCCAAATACGATATCTCGTGGGGAAAACTCGATCATATAGATATGCTACCTCAAACAAATATATAAGTTCATGAAACGAGCACACTCTATACCAAATATCAGAAAACCTGTGCGATGAAGTAGCAGAGTTTAAGATGCCAAAATGACTAGAGTGCAGATAGATCCTAAATGCTTCAATCAGACTTCTGATATCTGTTTCAATGTTACAATGTAAAGCTTCGAAATGTTAGAATAGCCTTTCGAGATATTGAAAAGCAGACACTGGATTCTTTAGCTGTAGACAGATGCAATGACTGTTAACATTATATAGGATAAATACATTTTCTGCTAACTGTCTGAATTAACGACTAATGAATGCATTAGATGCTTACCTATCCCACGATGACCATCGATAAGTGAACATCCTTTGACATTAAGTGCTCGGCCAGGAATAGCGAACTTTCATAGGTTGTAACCAAAATAAGCAGTTTGAGATTCAGAACTCATATGTTGTTTATAATAGGTGAAATGAAAATAACAAACTAATAGCTCCTTTGACTATGCAGAAGACTGAAAACTTGGAGACTGGAAAAAATTCTATCTCAAATTTCACAAACCAATTGTTCACCATCCATCAAGAACTAGAGAAGAACTGAACAAGTAAAGTTGCCTTACAATATGATCAACACACCTTTTGAATAGAGAAACAAACAGAAAAAATGAAGTTAAGCTCAATCCAAGCTGCTCTCAGTTGTATACAATCACACCTGCAAAAGCCAAAACAAGAAACAACAATCAATAACCTCCATGTTCTAAACATCCAAACTTTCCAAAAGCTTTCAAAGAATCAAGAAAGAACCTGGGATGTGAAGAAGAGTTTGGAAGATTGCAATTCACAAGGGGTTGCAAACCAAGTAAAGATCCCTATAGAATTTCCTCTCAAGTAGGTATCTCTTTTTTTTGTTCTCACTTTTGAAATTATACAATACAATACAAAACCCATTTAGAAAAAAAGGAAAAACAAAAGGAAAAAAGAAGAGAAAAAAAAACCCTTGTAGCCATAAGCCATCCCCTCTCAAAAAAAAAAAAAAATCCTTGTTCTTCCATTTTCTACCCTGAATCTTGAGAATCATCCTTAGCAGGAGGTTGCTGTTGATGATGATGCTGATGAACTCTAGCTTGTCCCATCTGTTGGTAAATCTGGTTCAATGCTTGAGGATTTATAGCCCCAATATGGCCCTCTTGGGACAATCCAAGCTCTAAACCAGGTAACTGTTGAGTGTTTGCACCTAAAATGGAGGTGAAACTCATAGGACCCATGTTGGTGGGGGGTAAGTCAAAGGGTGGGAAGCCAAGTTTGTGAAAGTAATTTGAAGTTTCATTAGCTAAATTAGTGGCTGATTGAGCAACACCAGAAGCACAAACAGCAGCAGTTGATGACTGAAACCCAAAGCCACTGACAGAGGAGGGCCAAAGCGCTGTGGCTGTGGCGGCCAAATGGGGTCGCCCAAAATTGCCCCAATTGGCCCTACTGGACCCGCCAGCGCTTAATTCCTCCAATTTTTGTTGCAATCCGGCGGAAAGAGAAGCCCCCTGTTGCGAAACGGAACCCGCCGCCGCCGCTAAGGCTGAAGCCGGGATGGTTCCGGTACCAGTGGCGGCGATTATCGACGGCTCCGCTTGCTGTAGCAGCCACTGGATGGTTTCACCATCGGATTTATGACCCAATTCCCTCGTCAATTGAAAAATCCTCGCCGCACAAAGAGCCGGCATCCGGATTCTTCGGCCTCGGCCTTCGACTTTGGTGTGACGGTCTTTGTTCGAGCTTCTTTTTGGGGCTAACTGTTTTTTCCCTTCTTCTTTCTCTGCAATTGCTATTTGGAAATCTTTGATTTCAGCTGGTTTGTTTTCACCCATGATTGATTCTTCTTCTTGATGGAAGTTCAAAAAGTTGGGTACCACTTCTTCGGGCTGCTTTGTTCTTGATGTTGTTGTTGATGAGGTTTTAGGATCCATAGAAGAAGAAGAAGAAGGAGAAGGGCAAAAAAAAGAATAATTTTTTTAAAAAAAAAAAATCTCAAACCCAAAAAAAAAAAAAAAAAAAAAATTGTGTTTGATAATTGATGAAGGGCAGCTGAAAAGTCCAAGACTTTCATGGGTTTTCACTGTT